>CM039676.1:84035040-86435040 GCA_022496015.1 Hordeum marinum
GTTCTATTAGTAGTTAGCTGAATTTGCTTCTACACTTAGTTTTTGAATTAGCTTGTGAAATTTGGACATGTGGTTGCTCGTGTATGTTTGGACATGTGTTGCGGTGTCGAAGATGGATATTTGAAAAATGTTTGCAGGGAATGATTCCAAGTGGCCTATGTTTTGCCGGAATGTTGATTCATTTCCGTTCCGGCAAATTTCAGGCGCTCTATTTGTCCAGTTTGTAGCAAAGGTCATGCCGAAATTTGCCGTGAATTTTGGCATGACTTGTGCTACAAACTAGGACATACCGAGTGCCCGGGATTTGCCGCAACGGGAATGAATCAACAATCCTGCAAAACATTGGCCTTTTTATGTCATTATTCATTTTATTAGGTCTAGAATTAATTGACTAAATTTAATTGTAGGAAACATGGCTAGCAACGATGAAGGAAAGGGTTCTGTTGATTGCAATGTCTTTGCAGCGGCAGACGCCAATTTGAACCTTCTCGATGAGCAACGGTTGTTGCAGGGCCCACCTGTCACATCCGAGACTGAGACCGACATCGAGACCGGCGTCGAGACCGGCGCTGATACTGACACCGGCGATGAGACCGACACCGAGACTGGCGAAGCCGGTATAGAACCGAAACAAAAGTGGCAACGATGCCCAAACCAGCTCATCACTACTATACTGGTGGTCACGGAGGTGGACAATGAAAATTTTGAGCCAAAAGAGCCTGCAAAAGCGCACGCGTGCTACGGTAATCAAATAGGCTGCATCCTACGGGCAACCGCCACCATCCACGATGCGAAACTAAGGACGATACTAGATATGAAGCAGTCCCTCCTAACATAGCTACACTAGGTGTTCTTGTTCCCAGGCCGGGATGAAAGCAAATATAAAAATGCAGATAAAGACCTGACAATGAAAAAGATAAACAAACGCGCCATGGGCAAGTTTAGCGGCACGTTGTCCGCCTAGAAAGTAAGGGTGAAAGCAAGGATCATCGACCAAAAGGAACCCTACTCTGAGATTGTAAAGGACAATCCGACAGTTACGGAAGAGCAGTTTGAAATATTCAGGGTGGCTTGCATTGCCAAAGCTTCCAAAGCAAAGTCGGAGTACATGAATGGGCTTCAAGAGAGGAACATGGGGTGTCACCACCTCGGAAGCCGTGGTTACGCGGGGAAGAGGTCCATATGGGCCAAGGAGGATGTGGAACGCAAAAGTCTGGGCATCCTAGACCCCTTGGCAAAGTTCACCGTCCTGCAGGAGCGTGACGTCCTCAGGGCCCAGTACCATTGGACCCAGTCAAGAAGGTTTTCAAGAGGGACGCGTTCATGACGGAGTTCATGAGACTGCTGGTAATTTTTAATTTACCCCCTAATTTTAGCTTATGATTAATTCGACTACAAGTTTATTCATATTTGTAAACGATCCTTGTTCCTTTTGTAGAGAGAGCAACACCGGATTGAGGGCCGAAAGCGACTCGCCGTCTGAGATGTTGGTGAGGCCCAAGTGGGACACCCCATTCAACCGGGGCTTGAACATATTGAAAGGACTCCCGGTGGACACTCGGTCATCGTATGGACGCGTGCACGACGTTCGAGACCACGCCATGTGGAAGAAGTACGACCGTGAGACAACGGAGGAGAGAAAGGAAATACTGAGGTTAAATGAAGAAAACATCGATAAGAAGGTTGCGATTGCGGTCGTAGCAGCGGTAGCTGCCGCAAAACAGGAGATTGCAGCTTCGTATGGTGTCTTGGTTCTGGATATCGTTAGTTGGGGCATGCAAAATCCAAATAAAGAGGCAGCGGACTTTCCCCTTTCTAACTTCTTCGGGAGCAGCTCGACTACCGTTGCACTAGCACCTGCTCCTACACCAGCTCCTGCATTGGCTCCCGCACTTGCTCCTACACCAGCTCCTGCACCGGCTCTTGCACCGACTCCTGCACTTGCTCCTGCACCAGCTCCTGCACCTACTCCCGCACCTGCTCATAGCAGCCCGTCCTCTGTCTCGGACGTGCTCGGCGGTGCTTCGTCTTTGGCTGAGCTCAACGACCTCACGGTACCTGTCACACCGGCCCTCTTCAATAAATGTGTAATCTCCCGTTTTCATTGCCTTTTGGATGTCTCACATTGCAAACATGTCTTTGCAGGCCGACGTAACCCTGTGCACCATATTGTACACCATCATCGGCTAGAAGGTGGACGTGGGGAAGGCAACGATAGTGAAGCCGAAGGAACAATTGTTCCACAGCCGGCCGATCCCCCCTGACGTCTTCAAGGTTTCTATGACCAGTGTCAAATCAGGGCACGGGAATTTGGCTCCTCCGGTACTATGGGGAGATGATGACAAGACCCCGCGGTGGCTTGGCGATTGCAAGTGGTGGGTCCTGTTGTAGCCAAAGAGTCTGCTTCGTCTGGAGGCGACCGGGAGCACACCCACGACCACGCAGCCTCAGCAAGGTATGAACATCAACACCCCACCTACCCAATTAGCGTCGCCTGCCGTGCCGGGTGATAGAGGACGGGGTGAGGAAGAGGCTCCATTATTCGCTGATGACGTCACCATCGCCGAAGAAGCAATGCATGATATCGATGCGATCGATGAGGATGACGATGACACTCTACAATATCTCAATATGTGCGCCTATGACGACGGAGGATTGATGGCTCAGGGTCATGAGTCGGTGCCTGAATTGCCTCCTCCGGAGGCTGAAGGTATTATAGACGACCTTCCAGTAGCAAATAAGCATAGGAAGATAGTGAGGAAAGGCTACAAAGTTGCTTCTATGATCCAGCCGCTTCTGTAGCCTCGGGTTCAAGACCGTATACCTGTCATGGGTGCGGCGAAATAACATATCCCCGGTGAACTAATCCTACCTAAGGCAGCGGTAGAGGCCATATACGGTGATCTCAGGAGACTTCATGATGATGTGCTGCGAAGAGAGAAAAGCCTGATCGCCTCACAAAATCCAGGATACCCGCTCTACGTGGTTAACGTGCCGCAGCAAAGGTTGTATGTCGACACATTCCCCGCGGAAAAGTTCTTCCTTCGATTCGATTACATCTTCGACATGTTTCACTTGAAAAAGGTGGATTTTACGTGTGTCCGCCTTTTTGCCTTGTAAATGAACTACATCATCAGGACCGAGCAGATACCTTATATCTGTGTCGCTGACCCATACTTCATGCACGAGAGCTTCTTGGCAGTCTGCCAAAAGCACCGTGAATATGCGAGTAACTACATCGCCGATTTCATGGTCGGCAATAAGGACAAGTAGATGATTCTCGTGCCTTATCATCCCATGTAAGTCATCCGCGCGGATATCCTTCCTTTGATTTCAGCCATTTCATTTTCACACATGGAGGCTAATTTGAGGTGTACTTATTTTGCACAGCGACGGGCGCGCCCTCCTCCTCATCCTTTACCCCCGAGTCTACCACGCTCTTTACTTGGACTCGTTGAAGAACATGAAGAAAAAGGATTACAACCACATCAAGTCTATTCTCGATAGTGCTATATGTACGTACGGCATACGGCATGGAGAGATCACGCTCAGGAAGACAAGGAACCGCTCGCCCTACTTCAGCCATAAGACTGACTTCTGATGTATCCAGCAACCGAGTGGTACTATCAGCGATGGATTCTATGTCCTCCACCACATGCAGGAGTTCAAACGGGATCGACAGAACCTTCGCATGTCACCTAGATCCGGCGATGCCCATATTATGCAATGGGCAAAGAACCTAGGAGATATCCCGGATCATCGACTCCGAGCTGAGTTCTATCACATCCAGCATGAACATTCCCAAATCATCATGAAGGACGTCCTCAAAAACAAGGATGTTCTAACAAGAAGGGCAAATGTCGCAGGAAGACATCCGAACACGTGTAGCCGCTCAGTGTCTCGACCTAAAGCCTTTCACTATGCTCAGGAACTATCGCCTTGACTTGCATGGATGGCATGACATGTTGTAGTGATTGACGATATATGACAATGTGTCTGTTTAGTCCATACTTTTTCTATGACGAAACTTTGAGTTATGCGCGACGAAAATTTATTTGTGATGTAATTAAACCGTCCTCCTCAACTAGCGAAGATCACTCTAGTTAGGGCATTTTGGGTACGATGAACTTTGTATGCTTATGATATGTTGCTTCTATTTTTGCCAAGTCTGTCTCTTTCTATTGATCAACTATATATGTTGCATATCATCAACTCATGTGACGATGCAGGTGCATAGATCATCGATGGTGAAGAAGGGTTATGCCATGAGTATACGACAAGTGGCCGGAGTGTCAGGCCCAGGTGTACCGGTTTTCGGTTTCCGAGCGACAGCCAGTACTTAGTTTAGGTTCATGCTAATGCGAGAGAGGGATACGAACCGACGCCTCAAGAATTACTACATTATGTATGATGAGACATGTCATGTAACTTGTATAGCTATATCATGATTATGACGTGACGACATGATTTGTGTTGGATGATATGATGAGACTATTATGTGTATGATATGATGAGCATATTGCATGTTTATGATATGATTAGAATATTGTATGAAACCCACATAGAAACATCGCAAATACGTAGCAAAAAAAATATACGAGAAAATATAGTAGTAGCGCTCTTTAGTGCTGGACAGGAAAACGCTGCTGCTAAAGGACTTAGCAATAGCACTGGTACGGAAAGTGCTACTGCTAAGTAGGTATAGCAAAGCGCGTGTCAAAACGCTCTACTAATAAACATTAGCTGTAGCGCCGTATCAGTAGTGCGGGTACCCGCGCTACTGATACACCAAAAACCCGCGCTACTGCTACGGTTTTCCCTAGTAGTGTATGGTTCCCTCTACGAAGGGCCTATCTTTTACTTTCATGTATTTAATTTTATGCAAGAGTCAATAGTATTCCTTCTTAGTTCAACCGCAATTATTCTTTAGTTGGCAAGCAACATGTGGTGGGGAAAGATCCAAGCATATATGGCCATTCAAATATATTTGATTATGAATTATTAGTGTTGACAATTATCTATATGCTAAATAAGTTGGGAGGCAAAACATTATGCCCCTATCTTTCTCTGTGTTCGACGGATGCCATTTGCTCTAAAATATGCTTTGAGTGCTAGCAATAATGGAAGACTATATGATATTTGAGTATTTGGAATTTGCTAAATCAAATCTCTTACATAGACCCTTCCTGAAAATAAGATGAGTTGCAATTGTTTGGTGACTGAAAGCATAGTTTGCTAATTTTCAAGAAACTTTATGGTCCATACTTTAACATGTGAATAGCTTGTTAATTTATTATGAGAAGTTTTATGAGATGAAAACTGTTTATGATATATAATTATGCTAGAAAAAGTCTTTGGAACTATCATTGATCAAATTTATGCACTATGCTAGCATTCACACTTGATAAATTATTTCTTTTATCGTTTACCTACTCGAGGACGAGTAGGAATTAAGCTTGAGGATGCTCATACGTCTCCAAAGTATCTATACTTTATGAAGTAATGCCATGTTTACAACATTTTTATATGTTTTTTGTATGATTTGATTAGAACTAACCCGGACTGACGTTGTTTTCAACAGAACTACCGTGGTGTCATTTTTTTGTGCAGAAATAAAAGTTCTCGGAATGGACTAAAAATTTACGGTGATTTTTTATGGACCAAAAGAGACCCCCAAAGCACAAGTGCTGGTCCAGGAAGTGGACAAGAATGCCACAAGACCTCCAGGCGCACCCTACCCCCAGGGAGGGTGGTTCTGGCTTGTGGGCCCCTGGGGCACCCCCTTGACGTGAGACTGACGCCAAAAAATCTTATAAATACCCAAACCTCTGAAAAGGACCCTAGATCATAAGTTCCGCCACCGCAAGCCTTTGTAGCCACAAAGAATCAATCTAGGCCCTCTCCAGCACCCTGCCGGAGGGGGCCATCATCACTGGAGGCCATGGAGGAGGAAGCCGGTAGGCACCATCATCACCATGGAGGCCAAGGACCAGAGGGAGAACTTCTCCCCATCTAGGGGGAGGCCATGGGGGCGGAAGCACAAGGGGGATACCCTCCCCCTCACTCTCGGTGGTGCCGAAGTGCCACCGGGGGAACCATCACCGTGGCGATTGTCTTCATCAACATCACCATCTTCATCACCTTCCTCATCTCTTGTAAGCAGTCCACTCTCTTGCACCCCACTGTAATCCCCTACTTGAACATGGTGCTTTATGCCACATATTATGATCCAATGATGTTTTGCCATCTTATGATGTTTTGAGTAGATTTCTTTTGTCTTTTTGGTTGATTGATGATCTAGATTGGTTTGAGTTGTATGTTTTATTTTGGTGCTGTCCTATGGTGCCTTCCGTGCCCTGCACACGTGAAGGATTCCCGATGTGGGGTGTTGCAATAGGTTCATGTTTCGCTTATAGCGGGTTGCTAGAGTGACAGAAGCTTAAAGCCGAGTAAGGGGGTTGTTGTGTATGGGATAAAGGGGACTTGATACTTTAATGCTATGGTTGGGTTTTACCTTAATGATCTTTAGTAGTTGTGGATGCTTGCTAGAGTTCCAATCATAGGAGCATATGATCCAAATAGATAAAGTATGTTATCTTATGCCTCTCCCTCATATAAAATTGCAATAATGGTTACCGATCTTGTTAACAATTGCCTAGGATAATTCCGCACATCGATCCATCATTATTCCACACTCGCTATTTATAATATATAGTAATATATTCTAACTTTATGTTAACATCACCTATTTTAATATTTTAGTTCTCTTATATCATGCAAAGCTATCCTCTTCATACCCACAACGTAGTTTTATTTCTCGTTTCAATATGGAAGAAACGTTCGGTGTACGTAGAGTCGTATCAGTGACAGATAGGACTTGAGACAATATTGATCTTACCTTTAGCTCCTTGTGGGTTCGACACACCATACTTATCACTTCCAACATTGGAAATTGCTATGATGATTCCTTGCACTTGGGGATTACCACTACCCATTGATTTAATCTACATAATACAGGCAGGGCCAGTGCTGATGGTGTTGGTCCTAAACAGAGCACCGTACAGGGCCACCCTAGTGCAACTTGGGTGTTTAATTTGGCCACTATATGATAGCTCCTCTGGTAGTGCACTGAGAACAAGAAACGTCGGCTCCTATCAGGATTTGGCCTGTCGGGCGGTCTTGCTGGATTTGCTTTACCTTTAACGAACATCTTGTGCACCAGTATTCTGAGGATTCTATGGGCTATCCCGCGGTTGAGCTTTCCATCGCAGCTTGTGGCTAGTTTGTGATGGATGAGTTGGAGCACCCCTGCAGGGTTAAATCTTTTTGAAAGCCATGTCCGAAGTTATGTGGCAACTGGGATTTTTTTAATACCCGGTTATAGAAAACTTTAATTAAATGCAATTAAAACACACAAACTGTGTGCATAAGGGTGACCGTCTCATTTCTAGGGAGTTTGAGAAGATAACACACTGGGGTTATGTTTGACTCGTAAGTAGGTGTTCACGATCACTTCCTGATCATTAATAGCTCATGTCCGTTTATGTGTAGATCACTCTTCTTATTCTTGTCCTCATAATTTAGCCAGATAAAAAAAATGCTTAGTGCTGTTGCAACCTCACCACTTAACCATACTACACCCATTAAGCTTTGCTGGTCTTGATGCCCTTGGTAATGAGATTTCTGAGTCCCCGTGGTTCACATAACAGCAGATGCAGGTACATGTAATGTGGGGATTTTACATGAGCATGATGATTGTTATATTTGGAGTTCTTCTTCTTGTTTATCGATCATAGGATGGGTTCCAGGTCGTTAGCTTGGGATTAGCAGGGCGGACTTCATCTTCTTTTTCATTTGATTTCATCCGTACCTGGATCCTGCTATTTTGTAAGATGATTGTATGTATTGATGTATTGAGATATTTATGCTATAGCATGTGGTGAGTGTAAGCCAACTCCATATACTCATCTCTTCTTTACATGTATTGTGATGATATCCATTCTTGTGAAGCGACCCAAAATGCGCTTCTATCCTTATCGAGGCCCTCGAGCCGTCGCGAGGATAGTACTGCATTTTGGACATGAAAGTACCGCTCTGTCCAGCAGTAGTGCCGCTTATAAGTGGTAGTACCACTTATAAGTGACAAAACCTCTATCCAGTACCGCTTAAAAGGAGGCCTTAATATCCCTTAGTTTCCAATAGGACCCCGCTGCCACGGGATGGTAGGACAAAAGATGTCATGCAAGTTCTTTTCCATAAGCACGTATGACTATATATGGAATACATGCCTACATTAGATTGATGAATTGGAGCTAGTTCTGTGTCACCCTATGTTATAACTATTGCATGATGAATGCCATCCGACATAATTATCCATCACTGATCCATTGCCTATGAGCTTTTCATATGTTGATCTTTGCTAAGTCACTTTTCCGTTGCTACTATTACAAACACTACAAAACTGCTACTGTCACTTTACCACAGTTACCGTTACTTCCATATTACTTTGCTACTGAATACTTTGCTGCAGATATTAAGTGTTTCAGGTGTGGTTGAATTGACAAGTCAGCTGCAAATGCTCGAGAATATTCTTTGGCTCCCCTTGTGCCGAATCAAAAAATTTCGGTTGAATTCTCTACCCTAAAAAACTATTGCGATCCCCTATACTTGCGGGTTATCAAGACCTTTTTCTAGCGCCGTTGCCGGAGAACATAGCTTTATTCTCTGAGTCAATTGGGAGATATATCTCTTGATCACTATGAGGAATCTTAAATATCCAAAAACCAAGATCTAACCCTCAACTACGAGGACAGGTAAGGAACTGCCATCTAGCTTTGCACTTGATTCACCTTCTGTTATGGGTAAATTTGCGACACCACCACCTGCTAGTAATTCTGATATGTCGCAAGTAATTGATGATGCTACTTCTGTTATGCATGATGCTTATGATGATACTTTGCTTGATGATACCGTGCCACTGGGTGAATTTCTAGATGAACAAATTGCTAGAGCCAATGCTAAAACTGATAATATTTCTGAATCTGATGAAATTATTGAAACTGAACACTACGATACACTGGCTAGACCTAGCTCTCCTAGATATGAATTGCCTGATATACTTGAAGCTTATGTTATGGAAGGAGAAGTATCTAGGGACTTTCTGGCTTGTAAGGATAGAGATGATCTTAAGAAATTGCTTCGCAAGTGGAAGGAAAAATCTTTGAATGCTAGAATACAATATGATCCTAAGTTTGCAACTTCACTTATCTTTGTTACTGATAAGGATTATGAATTCTCTGTTGATCCTGAGTTAATTACTTTGGTTGAATCTGATCCGTTCCATGGTTATGAATCTGAAACTGTTGTGGCACATCTTACCAAATTGAATGATATAGCCACCCTATTTACTCATGAGGATTTTTTTTTGCTATTACTATATTCTTAAGTTGTTTCCTTTCTCGTTAAAGGGTGATACTAAGATATGGTTTAATTCTCTTGCTCCTGGTTGTGTGCGTAGTCCCCAGGATATGATTTATTACTTCTTTTAAAAATATTTTCCTACCCATAGGAAACAAGCTGCCTTGCAGGAAATATTTAACTTTGTGCAAATTGAAGAAGAGAGTCTCCCACAAGCTTGGGGGAGGCTTCTCCAATTACTTAATGCTTTGCCTGATCATCCTCTCAAGAAAAATGAAATACTTGATATCTTTTATAATGGACTAACCGATGCTTCTAGGGACTACCTAGATAGTTGTGCTGGTTGCGTTTTCAAGGAACAAACTGTTGAACAAGCTGAATTACTATTGAATAATATATTGAGCAATGATAATGATTGGACCATTCCCAAACCACCTCCAAAGCCAATTCCGAAGAGAAGAGGTATTCTATTCCTCAGTCCTGAAGATATGCATGAGGCAAAGAAATCTATGAAAGAAAAGGGTATAAAGTTGAGGATGTTAAGAATCTACCACCTATTAAAGAAATACATGGTCTTGATAACCCGACACAAGTAGTAGAGGTAAATTCTCTCAGTAGATTTGATGAAAGAGATATTCCTTATAATAAGTCTGCTAGCCAATGCTTGGATGAATTTGATAATTTTATTGTGAAGCAAGAAAATTTCAATGCCTATGTTAGTAGACAATTGAAACATAATGCTTATATGATTGATCGCTTGGGTGATTATCTGAGTAGAACTATCAATGATCTTAAGCTTATTAGTAAACATGCATCCATGATAACCACTCAAGTAGAACAAGTACTTAAGGCTCAGAATGATTTGCTTAATGAGATGAATAGTAAAGACAATGATCATTCTGTTAAAGTTGTGACTAGAGGAGGTAGAATGACTGAGGAACCTTTGTATCTTGAGGGCCACCCTAAGAGAATTGAGCAAGATTCTCAGAGAGTTAATACTGATGCACCTATCCATTCCAATAAGAGTGGGAAAAAGAATGATGATAGTACTTTGCATACTGCTAGTGAACCTGTTATATATACATCTAAGAATCCAAATTATATTTCTATTTCTAATGCCGAGACACAATCTGGTGATGAACATGAGCCTAATGATAACATTGATAGTGATGTTCATGTTGATGCTCAACCTAGTAATGATAATGATGTGAAGATTGAACCTGCTGATGATCTTGATAACCCACAATCTAAGAATAAAAGATATGATAAAAGAGACTTTATTGCTAGGAAACATGGTAGAGAAAGAGAACCATGGGTTTAGAAACCCATGCCCTTTCCTCCCAAACCATCCAAGAAAAAGGATGATGAGGACTTTGAACGCTTTGCTAAAATGCTTAGACCTGTCTTTTTACGTATGTGTTTGACTGATATTTTGAAAATAACTCTTTATGCTAAGTATACGAAGGATATTGTGACAAATAAAACAAAGAGACCGGAAGCTAAGATTTTCACCATCTATCTATACCTATACTAATTCTAGACTCCCAAATTTTTTTCACGTTAATTAGATTTTACAAGCCGTTTATCTTATGTGGGACCGAGTTATTACGGTGATGATTAATCCCTTAGAAACTCCCACCATAACCAAAGAAGAAAAATAAAACCATCTAATTTGTGGGCCCTAGAATAAGCGTCCACATCTAATCTCCGTGTATAGTGTCCAGGGAAAAAACTACAACCATATATTTTGTCTAAAACGTATTAGCAATCTGAATCAACACCCAAAAAGGCAACCGAAAAGAGAAAAAAGCAAATCTGATCGCAACTGCATTAGGCATCAACTCTTCCTCGCAGGCATCTCCTCTCCCTCCCGCATCCATGGCCTTCCGTTGCTCTTTTTTTCCTACTCAAGAGAAATACATCTCCAGAACTTTTCTTCCATCTGGTGGTGGTGAGTTAGATCCTTTTTTTGCGTGAAATTAGATCCAGCTTTAAATCAGGTCTACCTCTCTCCTCTCCATGTCTCCATGTCAAGGCACCATCGATTTCTATGATAATTCATCCTAAGCGCGAGCCACTGCCAATCCTCCTCCGTATTTTCTCTCTTCCATCCTTTAGTGAGATACGTCCAGCGTTTCCAGCTAGAAAGTTTGGTCAGTGCATGTTTTTATGAAGGTTGTGTATGTGCATGTTCAAATGAGCCAATATGTACTTGGCATCTTGCTGTGCAAGCTTCTACATCATCGCGGCGGACGAAATCAAGTGAGCTCTACGCTGCACAGCAGCAGAAGCACTGTTATGTTGCCATCAATCGTGTCTCTCGTGCGTCTTAGCAACTGAAAGAAATCGATATGTATTACATGTACGTACCAGCCCATCTAGACTGCTAGAATCAATCAATCTATTTGAGGAGTCAGGTTAATACGTGTTTTTTTAGTATATTGTCTCTAAATCTGATGATGATCTTCTCAGTCAGCTATTTTGAAACAAGCAGTGCACAGATATCTGCAGGAGCAAATTCTTTTTTATTTGGACGTACAAAACGTCAGCAAACACATCTATCTTCTCGCCGTAGACAAGTAATATTTCGTATGCGGCTACTGCTAGGATTTATGCCCTATTGCTGGAGAAACAATAGCAACAGTAGCATTGCTTTGTCCAGCATGGCATCATCCATGTCTATTGGCGTGGTTGACAGTCACGAGAGGTACTCGCTCACAATTTGTGTATTTTGAAACAGGTAACATATTATATTCCTGTACGAAGAGTGTGCTGGACTGCTATTTTATGAAATAAGGTAACACTATCCATTAGATGAGATCTTTCTCTTTGTTAGTATTTCTTTTTAACATAATCGGTGTGGTTGATTGCTTAACTATAAATCCTTTAACGAAATGAACTGATTAATAGTGGAATATGACCTGGGTTATAAGTTTCAATTAATAGTGAGGGGGCAACATCCTAGGGTTTGAGGGAACAAAAGTGAAACAAAGGAGAGTACAAAATTTAGTTGAATAGTCCGGGGATTTGGCCTTTGGAAAAAATCAGTGGTCCTTTTATCACTAAATAAGTATATTAATAAATAAATTCACTTGAATAGCCGGGGATTGTGCCTTTATGCTGTGATTTAGTTGTAGGTTCTTCAAACAGGTGGAATTTTGAAACGAATAATGTTCAAAAGAAATCGCTATTCTATTTTAGACATCACCGCTATTTCTAATTATTCAGTGGACACTATTATTGATAGACGTTGAGTCACCATTGGAACTACTGGAAGTAACCGGTGGACTTATATGGGTATAAGGGCCGGTGCCATTTTAATATATTGTACATTTAAATAATTTGTTTTGTTTTGTCGATACACACACAAAGGACGAATTTTCTAAAGTAATACGCTGGAAATAATCTACTACAAGTTGAGAACAACTACATAGTTTTGCTTACTAAGGAGATAACACAGACAAACCAAAATAGCAATTATTGACTATCGACTGTTATAACTCTTTACTAGATCATGACTGCGCGCGTTGCTACGCCTGTCTATTTTTTCAAGAAAACGATAGGAATATTCCTATGTATATTGTTACATGAAATATAGAGGTTAAAATGGACCAAGCGATTTGCAACTCAAGGACAATACTAAACTGAAGTTTTGGATTAACAAAACAAACATTTGTTCTTAGGAGAATAATATGCCGGTTATATAATTATAGCGGTAAGTTGCCCATCCATTCTGGGAAAATAACGGAACAAATATCTAAGAAAAATAAAAAATGGCTCATGTAGTTAGTCATATACTTGTTCAAAGTTGTAGGTACACAATGAGTTGTTTCAAATAAGAGTTAACAAAGGAATTTGGAAGTACATCATTAATCTAAGTTGAAGCTATACATAGAAGACCATATCAAATAATACATAGAAATACCCCATGGCAAGTAATCGATAGCCGGAACAACCAATCCATACTTTATTTCATAATCAAACAAGTGTGCATATACAAAGCGTCATTTATTTACACACCATAGAAAATAAATCTACACACATAAATAGGCAAAAACCAGAACCCTGAGTAGTCATGAGACTCACCAGACGTCCTTCAACACATAATCACAGTCCTATCCATAACTATATCATTTCATTTACCATGTCTTGCTGCGTTCTAGTGCGCCTTTTCAATTCCATTGCGTCAGCAAAGATGACAGAACATGTGCTTTCTCAGATTTGATGTTGAAGAATACCATACGGTCAATAGGAAATGTTTCCTTAAGCTCAGTATATCAAGCAAAATGTTAATCACTCAAGTTGTGTTACATCCCAAAAAACTTACAAATTCTACATTGACGTACAGATAATTGATTCTTAGTAAGGCAGATCAATGGATGAAATAACTGCATGAGTAATGTCCCAAGCCAAGCAGTTATAATTGATCCCTGTTAAGCAATAACATGGTGGCAAACAACAACACCGAGAATGTATCTTTGAAGCTGGGAAAATAAAATCTAGATCATGTGTACCAAATGGGAATTCCCTAAATTGATTAATTGTTACGTGCATGCGTGTACATATACCCGTAATAATTATAATACTTTCCATATTCTAATGGTGGAGCAATCTTTAGCCAATTGTTTTAAGACACAACGAAATGTTAAGATAGATAAATGACCACTAACATATCATGTTGTTTCTCTCTTTCAGAAGAGCCATACCCAATTATATACCTGAGAAATGCCTAATTGAAGTAAAGAACAAGTAAGATCGCAAACCAGCCACTTGCAAAAATTTGACAACATTTGGATAAAAAATATTGGCTTCTAATTTGTAGGAACCCCTCTCACCAGAATCTGGGTGGCCTTAGGCACAAACAATACCTAATGTCGTGGCATACATATTAATCAATAGATACTGATTTTTTATATAATTTAATCAAGATCGGACCATCGTTTGTAATTCTTCATATTTATCATTTAAAAGCATCACGAACCAGGCAAACCGGCTCAAGATCCCAGAACAAAGGTTCTTAATCCTCATTTTACCATCATGCCTTATCTGACTCCAGATATTCTCCCAAACTAACAAAATAAGCAACCTCAAATTGGACGAAAATAAGGTAACAAAATCTCACATTCGCGTATGATTAGGTAATATAGTTATCGAGGGGTCGTCGTTGTGGCTCTGGCAGCGGGCTCTACGAGTAGAGGTAGTGACGACGCTACTCTTCCATGCGACGCCACTCAAATTCATGTACTTAATTCTTTTACAGAAACACATGCACTAAATAGTACCCTTGATGCCTTGACATGTAAAACCAAAAAAATATCAAAATGCATCTCCTGGGCAGTCATAATACCTTACAAAAGCAAACAAAAAGAGAAATTTGAACAATTCCATTGCAGAACGTGTAGTTCGTCTTGACTGGCATCATGCCACTTCAGAGTAAAATTACACATTTCAATTTGCCTATCCTGATGAGATATTAAACAAGTAATTATATTAGAAATAGAATGCCAAGAAAAAATTCCTATAAATGACAGGACTGTTTACTGGATAACAAATTTTAATGATCAAATGGAAAAATAGTCCTAGTGATCTAGTGGAAACACTGAAACACGATTCCCTAGCACTGCACGCTGGAGACGATCAAACAATGTGGGAAAAGCTTATTTTAAAGATTGCCTGCTGTAAAGCAACAACTTGTCCACATGAGTCAATCAGAATTGCAAAATGGCTAAGACATAATTTTCGACACAAATCTAATTATGAGTTCCATTTACAGACAAACATAAACACTTCGTTCCATCAATAACAAGATCTGAACAAAAAAACTGCAGATGGCAGAAAGGGATTGGGGCGTTCAGTTGCACACCTTGTTACGAACTGCAGATGGAGGAAGGGGAGTGCGATGCTCAGTTGCTCGGTATGTTACTGGGTGCTCATGTCACGTAGATGGGAAACAGCCACAGGCTTGGGAGGACGACAGCGGGTCAGATGGTTATAGGGTAAGGAGGCAGCCGGGGGATGTGGTGTTGTAGGGCGCGCGCGTCAGTGTATGTGGTCGTCGCCGAAGGCGGCAGTCGCCTGCAGATTGATGGTGTCGAGGAATCCCCATCGACCATCCATAAACAGAGCGAGCAACCGGGGGATTGACGAAGAGCTCCTTGAAGTAGATTCGCCACCGTTGTCGAAGCCGCCCGTAGCTTTGCTGCCGCCGCTTTTACAGGCTGGTCGGCTTGACGATCTAGGGTGTGGCCACCGGGCAATCAATCCCCACTCTCACGTTATAGGCAGCCTGTTTGGTGGAATAATAAGAGCGTGGAGAGCAGCAGAAGATGAAGCTATATGTACAGATATGAATGGAAGCAGCTACAGATTGGGGAAAAGAAACGCACACCTTATAATTAGTCAATGCTCCCAGGAACTGGTAACTGATTGCCTCCTTTAACACCCATCGAGTCAGTTTCTCTCCTCCGCTATCGAACAGTCGAACGCCGCTTCGTCTCTACCTGCATCGGTGTGCGGGCCGGATGGCTTGAACAAACTCGGCATGGTCTCCGCGACCGGGAAGGCCGTGCCACCCGCATCGGCTATGCATGCCTAGGTTCGTCCAGGTCGTGTCGTGAGAAGAGCGGTCACGAGAGGAGCGATGATATGGAAGGGTTGCAGACCTAATCGGTGCGGCTACGGATTGATGGGCTTTTTGCGGGAGCAGGCCAGTTAACCACAATGCACCGAATTTTCCACCAGAGTAGCCAGCCTGAGGACAACTAGCCCACTTAGCAATTGATAGCGGGGTGAGGCAGCGATCAGACGATCAAAAATGGCCAGAACACGAGATCCAACGGCCAAAAATGCTAATGGTGTGAGAGGGCTGGAATTAGGTTCGATTTTACTGTCCTTAATTTCAGTCTTCCACGGGCTTACACATCATTTTTAGTATTCGGTTTGGTACCAATCAATTATTGAATGACATAATAATATTTCATTGATTCCCGTATGATTGAATGTTTAATTATATTACCATTTCCATTTTTCATGTGCACACTCACTACCTATTGAATCACACGTGATTGTTCTTTTCCGTCAAATGAATATGCTTTGTAGTAATGCATATGTTTTCATGATTTTGCTTTTGCGTTGTGGTATGTCTTTTGTATGTAATAATAAACCAATTTTGTTTCTTCATTTAAATTGGGACTCTTATATATTTACTAACTCGACGTGTTGTGCATGTCACAATAATCTACATCTTCTCGGGTAGTAGGACATATCATAATTTCATGGTTGGGATTATATGAGCAATGAAGCTTATCCTTAGGAGATCAAACCTGACTGTGCGCATGTAACCATGTTCTAAATATAGAGCCTATTTACCCATAACATTCTAAAAAAGTGGAAGAACAAAATTTATAGGATCATTTTGTCCTGTCATCCTAGATGTTATGGGAGCGAGACTATGTTTGTTCGCACAATATGAAACAACATGGCACTTTATGTCTGATTCTCAACTTAGTACAAATGTGTCCACAAATTGTAGTCCCTTCTCAGAATAAAAAAAATATTTCAAAAAACTCAGGAAACATAGATTTGCATAACTCTAAGGGTTACAGAACAAAAGAAATATTTTGCAAATGAAAACAAAGAAAATCTGTGTACAATGCATAAGGCATGATTTAAAAAGTAAACCCAATATGTTTTCTTAGAATTTATATTGCATTTATAAGTTATACTGGCTCTAAAATTATCCATTTTTAGAATTAAAGTCGGCACAGAAACGTGGGTAGTTCCTGTATGTATGTTTAATATTATTTTCTTCATTACTTTCACTATAAAAGTGTATCACCACATCGATTGCAAATATTTTGCTTCCAAACTTAAAAAGGAAGAGCATTGAACACCTCTCATGTACGTTTCAAAAAATTCCTGATATTTTACATAATATCCACTATGTGTATGCAACATTCAATATATATACTGGGTTCGCAAGAAATTACGTATGCGTGGAACTGAAGAATTAAATGGTAGATAAAAGCGATGCACGACATGGTCTTTACATTTAGCATGCAAATAAAATTACTTAATAAGAAAGTTACGGAGTAGACATCTACATTTATATTTTTACGAAACTTTATGGTGCACTTTCTATCTTTTGTGTTTTCTCCGGGCTTAAAGGAGCCATTTAGGGCTTTCACACATTATGATGATGTATTTGTTCTTTTTTATGGGTAATGGTATATAATTGTCAATAGGTTCTACATGGTGGATTTTATAACCATTTTAAAGACCACTATTATTGAAAGAAATATGATATGTCATTTTTATGGCCTGAGGAAACTCAGTTAGGAGATATATAGATGGATATTTTCGTGAATATTATCATTGCATTGTGTACTGTCTCTACCATACATTGGTATATGGTGTAAGGAAAGGTCTACTAACCAATCCTAAAAAATAGAAAAAATCAATAAAATATTAATGTAACGTAATAGGTAATTTACA
Source organism: Hordeum marinum (assembly GCA_022496015.1). Taxonomy (NCBI): domain Eukaryota; kingdom Viridiplantae; phylum Streptophyta; class Magnoliopsida; order Poales; family Poaceae; genus Hordeum; species Hordeum marinum. The sequence continues at coordinate 84,052,951 of CM039676.1, forward strand.
CATATATGTAAATTATTGATATTTTTTTAAAGAATATATCTTTTACCCACCCTTTAACCAATATGCATTGTTGCATGCTATTAGTTACAATAAATTGAAATGTTATTATAATTTTTATTTTTACATTTCATATCTAAAAAATATTGGCCACAATTTTCCTGTATTGGACGCATAACGTGTTAATAGAATTATAAATCATACACATCTCTCTAAATATGGCCTGCCTGTGCGGACGCATGGGTTGACGACTAGTGCTTGCTAATAATACATTTAAAGGTGGAATCCCTAAGAAATTAGGAGATCCTCGAATACCTACTATACCATGCTCTATTAAAGAAAATTAGTTAAAACTGCTTTATGTGATCTTGGAGCTGGTGTTAGAGTTATGCCTTTCTCTTTATACCGTAGACTTGATTTGAATACGTTGACACCTATTGAGATCTCTTTGCAAATGGCTGATAAATAAACTCCTCTACCTATTGGTATTTGTGAGGATGTACCTATCATAGTTGCAAATGCTACTATCTTGACGAACTTTGTTATTCTTGATATTTCCGAGGACGATAATATGTCGATCATCCTTGGTAGACCCTTTTTGAATACTGCAGGGGATGTTATTGATTGCAACAAGAGCAATGTCACCTTTCATATTAATGGTAATGAGCATATGGTACACTTTTCGAAGAAACAACATCAAGTTCATAGTATCAACTCTATTGAAAAAATTCCAACGGTTATTATTGGAGGCTTTGAGTTCCCTCTTCCTACTGTCAAGAAGAAATGTGATATACTTATTGTTGGAGAAATGTGTATCCCCATTGAGGTAACTTAGTGTTAATCTAAAATTCTTCGGTTTCATGTTATTCGAAAGAAATTTCTTAATAAGACTTGATCAACCTTATTGATGGATTCCTTTTGATGAGCATGAGATGGACGAATTTAGAAAGCACAATTTCCTGTACCTAACTTTTACTTTCTATTACCTAGATGAAATTAAGTAAAATTCTATTATTTTTCTGTTTACTAAGTTTCCCGTGCAATAAAAAGTGACCTGAAAATAAAAGTCCTTCAAATGTCATGAAAATGGAGTATGATCTTTTCTGGAACATGTAAGAATTTTTGGCACTGAGTATGCATTAGGGGGCTGCACCAGTTGGCCACAAGCCTGCAGGGCGCGCCCACCCCCCTGGGCGCGCCCTGGTGTCTTGTGGATCCCACGTGGCCCCCTCCACTTATTCCAGCACCCATTCACTTCATCTTCCTCCAGAAAAAATCCCACCATCGCTCAAACCCGTGTTCTAGCTCCTCTTGCTGCCATTTTTGATATCCTTGCTCAAAGCTCCATTCGCAAAACTGTTTTAGGGAATTGCTCATCGGTATGTGACTCCTCCAATGGTCCAATTAGTTTTTGTTCTAGTTCCTTATATATTGCAGATTTTTGTTGTTGTGGTGACTGTGTTTTTAAGCTTGCATGTAAAATTTGTATGGTCACAAGTACTTTTGATGCATGATATAGTCTCTAGGCACTTGAGGTAGTAGTTATGAGTTTTGTTCACCTTTATTTTCGTTCACTAAAAATTTCAGAAATTTTTTAGAGAAAGAAAGATGTTTAGGAGAGTGTACGAAGGTGGTTCCTCAAGCAAGAAAGCCCTGAGACTCGCGTTACGTGAGCCTGATTTTGAACCACCAAGGGAAGCTCGAGTACTGCCTTGTGAATGGCCATCGGATTAACTCATGGACAATGCCAGATCTAAGGAAGAGTTTTATACGTACATAAGGAATCCTGGCCTTGAGGATTTCATTTCAGATCGATGCAAGCAATATTATCAACTCACTGATTCTTTCGTGCGGAGGTTTGAATTTTCATCTAGGCATAATTTTCATTCTGTTCTATTTGATATTTATGATAAGACCTATACCATGGACCTAGAACATTTTAATGATGCATGCAAAATTCCACAATGGGGTAGTCGTGGCGATCCACATAAAAATGAATATAACGATTTTCTTGCTAGCATCACGGTGGGGGAAACTAGGATCATTACACATGCCACCTTGGGGAGCATTCATTTTCCGGCAATACATTATTTTGCTCTCTTCATAGGTAGATGTATTAACGGTAAACGTGAGCATATAGTGGTAGATAGACGATATAACTTGGGGGCTATTATTGCCAGGAGGTTACATCATAATGCTAAGGATGGAGATTTCTTTGGTGGAATTTATGCCACCCGTGTAGCTAAGTATCTTGGGGTACCCATAAGAGGGAATGATATTTAGTTACCCCTTGCTTTTCTTGATTATGAGGTTTTGGTGCGCTACCAGTTTATTGAAAGAAATAAACAATCCCTCCAGTACCGACTAATTTTTGACAGGCAACGTGTTGTCCATGTTAGCCTTCCTGCTCCTGCCTTCTTTAACTTTCAGGAAAAACAGAGATATTTTATAACCAGAGAGGAGGCAAACGAGTATGAGCGAAATGCAGAAACCGCCTACCTTCATGCTGTAGTGGTTCAGGCGGTAGCCGCCACAGCCCAATACAACCCCAACTTTGACTTTAGATATTAGCCGGGCCAGCCATGGCCCTAGACCAACTTAGGCCAAAAGCCTAAGCTTGGGGGAGTACGTATTTTTCACTAACATTACATTCATGTTCGCACACTCATTCCAGTTGTCGGAGTTCATACTTTTTCATTGTACTATCCATGGTAGTTTATTTCTTGTTTTTCTTTCTTCTTTTGTGTTTAATTAACTTTGAGGAAAATACAAAAAAATTAGTTCTAGCTTTATTTCCTAGTTGCTTAGTTGTAGCATTAAAGAGGAAACCCAAAAAGATTTCTCGTTCTTCTTTTTGCTTGTTGGGAGCTTTCCCGTGTAAATAATTTTCCTTTCTTTTCTTTAGGTCATAAGGAGAAGACCATGATGACATGTTGAGTGGCTCTCATATGCATTATTGTTTATCTTACAAAGATCCCATATTGCCTTGTCTTCTCTTTTAGTTTATTGTTTGCAGATTTCAGCTTAGTCCAATGTACGCGCACTCTTATTATTATTCACATCGTCCGGTCATGCAAGTGAAAGGCAATAATGACGATATTTGATGAAACGATTGAGATGGAGAAAAGCTGGTATGAACTCGACCTATCTTTTTTTGTAAATATGATTAGCTCATCATTCCGAATTTAGTACATTATGGGTTGAACGTGTTTGCAATGACAATTAGAGATTATAGTTATTCATGCCATGCTTAATTAGCTAAGAGTGGATAATGGTTCGTCTTGAGTGCCAACATGTGCATTAAAATGGTTGTGATGTAGTATGATAGAATGGTATCCTCCTCTGTATGATTCAAGTGGCTTGACTTGGCACATGTCCACGCATGTAGTTGAAACAAATCAACATAGCCTCCACGATATTATGTTTATGGTGAATTGTATCCTACTCATGCTTGCATTCAATGTTGGTTAATCTCAAAGCATGTTGATGACTGTGTCGCTCTCTAGTTAGTCGCTCCCCCGTCTTTTGCTATCCTTCACTTATACTAAGCGGGAATACTTCTTGTGCATCCATCTCAATAAACACAAAGTTTCTCCACATGAGTCCACTATATCTATCTATATTTGGTATTTACCTGTCATTCCAAGTAAATTTGCATGTGCTAAACTTTAAACCTTCAAATAAATATTCTGTTTTGTATACCCAAATTGCTCATGTGACCACTGGGGCTGTCAGTATCTTCCATGCTAGGTGGGTTATTCTCACGATATGTGTTGATTCACTATTATTCACGAGAAAGTGGCTGGTAATAGGGATGCCCAGTCCCATGCTCGAAATAAAAACAAATTATAATTAAACAAAACTGCCCCAACACTGTGTTTCTATGGACAGTACCCGTGAATTCGGCCCGCCGTAGAGTGTGATTGATTGGTGAAGGGGGAGTAAAAACTTTACCATTCTGTTTGGGAACCGCCTATAATGTATCTAGCATGGAAGATATTGAAAACATCTTGGTTGTTATGTGAGCAATGAAAGCATACCACTCCAAAAAATCATTACTTATCTCTGTTTTAAAAGATCGAGCTCTGACACCTCTGCAAATCAATGCTTCCCTCTCTGAAGGGTCTTTCCATTTACTTTATTGTTGAGTCATCATCCTCTTATAAAAAAGCACCAGTTAGAGAGCACCATCGCCATTTGTATTCCTTGCTATTAATTGATATTGAGTATGAGCATGACTGGATCTCCCTCATCGTGAATTACAATGTTTAGTGAGTCCTTGTTCTCCAGGGGTGCTCTGCATTTATGTTTTTCGGTCTCAGAAAGGGCTAGCGAGATACCATTATGACATATTGTATCATGATTGTTTTGATAGAATTGTTGTCATCCAAGACTTATAATTATTTCTCGCTAGTTGATTATGCCATTGATATGAGTAAATGTGAGACCTAAATGTTATTGTGAATGTGGTTAGTCTATAATCCTTGCTGAAAATCTGAACATAAGTTAGACATATTTAAAACAGCAAGATCAAACAGAGTTTGTAAAAGTTTTTCTTTATCACTTTCAGTTTATCAACTGAACTGCTTGAGGACAAGCAAAGGTTTAAGCTTGGGGGAGTTGGTACGTCTCCAACGTATCTACTTTTCCAAACTATTTTGCCCTTGTTTTGAACTCTAATTTGCATGATTTGAATGGAACTAACCCGGACAGACGCTGTTTTCAGCAGAATTGCCTTGGTGTTATTTTTGTGCAGAAATAGAAGTTCTCGGATTGACCTGAAAATTTACGGAGAATATTTTTGGAATTAATAAAAAATACTGGTGAAAGAATCAATTGCAAGGGACCCACCACCTGGCCACAAGCCTGGTGGGCACGCCCACCCCCCTAGGGGTTGCCAGGCAGGCTTGTGGACCCCCTGCTGCTCCTCTGACCTCGTTTCCACTTCTATATATTCCTATTCAGGGAGAAAAAAATCAGATAGAAGAGTTCATCGCGTTTCACGATACGGAGCCGACGCCACCTCCCGTTCTTCCTCGAGAGACAAGATCCAGAGTCCGTTTTGGTCTCTAGAGAGGGGAAATCGATGCCTTCGTCATCACCAACCATCCTTCATCACCAATTCCATGATGCTCTCCACCGTTCGTGAGTAATCTCATTGTAGGCTTGCTGGACGGTGATGGGTTGGATGAGATTTATCATGTAATCGAGTTAGTTTTGTTAGGGTTTGATCCCTAGTATCCACTATCTTGTGAGATTGATGTTGCTATGACCTATCTCTGCTTAATGCTTGTCACTAGGGCCCGAGTGCCATGATTTCAGATCTGAACCCATTATGTTTTCATGAATATGTGTGTGTTCTTGATCCTATCTTGCAAGTTGTAGACACCTATTACGAGTTACGATCCGCATTCCCCAGGGTGACAATAACTGGGATTCTTTCCGGTGATTACCATAGTTTGAGGAGTTCATGTATTCACTAAGTGTTAATGCTTTGGTCCGGTTCTATTAAAAGGAGGCCTTAATATCCCTTAGTTTCCAATAGGACCCCTCTGCCACGGGAGGGTAGGACAAAAGATGCCATGCAAGTTCTTTTCCATAAGCACGTATGACTATATATGGAATACATGCCTACATTACATTGAGGAATTGGAGCTAGTTCTGTGTCACCCTATGTTATAACTGTTGCATGATGAATGCCATCCGACATAATTATCCATCACTGATTCATTGCCTACAAGATTTTCATATATTGATCTTTGCTAAGTTACTTTTCCGTTGCTCCTATTACAAACACTACAAAACTGCTACTATCACTTTACTAGAATACTAAGTCTTTCAGGTGTGGTTGAATTGACAACTCAGCTGCTAATACTCGAGAATATTCTTTAGCTCCCCTTGTGTCAAATCAATAAATTTGGGTTGAATACTCTACCCTCGAAAACTGTTGCGATCCCCTATACTTGTGGGTTATCAGCATACTACCACTGCGTGTGTGGGGCTCGACTTTTCGTGTCGGGTTGCGCGGTAGTAGGACAGTAGTACGATCGGTAGTACCGCTTATAAGCGGTACTACCGCCCACTCACTATTGCTTCCTTGTGGGTCCAAACACTCTCGGTGAAGGTAGAGTGGCAGTGGGTGAGCGGCACTACAGCTTGTTTGTCGTAGTACCGCTTGTGCGGTACTGCCCCTCATCCTCTACTCTGCTGTGCCTCTGTGAGCTCTCGAGCTGCAACCCCAACGGCAGTACCGCTAGGGTGAGCGGTAGTAACACTCCGGTGGCACTACCACCCGGTGGCCTCATTCCATTACACTGCCCAGTGACCACTACAACCTGAGCGACAATACCGCTCCCTTGAGCGATAGTACTGCTTGTGCGCAGGCTGAGAGGTGGATAACGGTTGGATTTCATCCCACTATAAATAGCGGATCTTTTCCCCAATAAGATTTACCTCTTCCTCCCTCAAACTCCATTGTTCCTCAAAGCTCCATTTTCGCCCGATCTCTCTCACTAGCCAACAAAACTTGTTAATACTCTACGGTTTGGTTGAGAGGGCCCCGTTCTACACTTGTTACACTTGGGTGTTTGAGCATCCTAGACAGTTGAGGTCACCTTTTAGCCACAATCCATTGTGGCAAAGATTTATGGTGGTGTTGGGAGCCTCCAATTTGATTGTGAAGATTGCCCCAATCTTGTTTGTAAAGGTTTGGTCAATGCCTTCAGGGCATCACTAGTGGAATCACGACATCTTGCATTATGCGAGGGCATGAGGAGAATTCAGTGGCCCATATGGCTTCTTGGAGAGCATTGTGCATCCACTCCTCTCTAATGGAGACGTACTTCCCCTCAAAGGGAAGGAACTTTGGTAACACATCCTCGTCTTCACCAGCTCCACTTGTGGTTACTTCTTACCTTTACTTTGTGCAAGCTTTATTTGTGTTGTGTCCTTTTATTGCTTGTATGGTTGTTATTGTTAGCATCATATAGGTTGATCACCTAGTTGCATATGTAGAAACCCTATTTTTTGCTTAGCCTAATTTGTTAAGAAAACCTAAAAATTGGTAGTTGCCTATTCACCTCCCTCTAGTCAACCATATCGATCCTTCCATACTGCCGGCCGAGTGGAAACGAGGGTATCATGGGTCGTCTAGCTACGGCCTAGGAAGCGACACTCGGTTAAAGACTCAAGAGGCATCCAAGCCGTGGGAGCCGCGATGAAAGACGCCTCGCAAGGACCCTCTCCGCAAGGGGAAGCTCTCTATAAGACCATCTACAGCAACCGACAGCCTTGCAAGGCCCCTCTCGTGAGGTGGCCTCCCGCGAGTCCCTTCACTTGGAGGAGCCGCAAAATGTTGTCTGCATGGCTATGTGCCCATCACATGGGTGATGCGTCTGCGTAGGGTGACAACAGCAGTGGCCGTGCCAGCAGGCGCGATCGGGTTGCTTTAGAGCCATACACCATGATGAATGGAGTGCGATTTGTGGACCGATTCGGAGTTGTCTGCAAGCCTAGAGGACCGACGGCATCTCGGAGACCCAAGCTCCTGCAACATGGTTCAGTTCGCACATGAGGCGTGGCTTTAACCCTTGCAGTATCATTCCATTCACATGTTCTGCCTGTCCATTCGACTATGGGTGAGCCAGTGAGGTATAGTCGACCCGAGTGCCTTGGGAATAGCAGAACTCACGGAATTCTTCCGAGTCGAAATTCTTTCCTTTATCCATAATGATACTATGGGGGACTCCAAAACTGAAGATTATCTCTTTGATGAACTTGATCACAGTGGATGAGTTCAGATTCTTCATCGGCTTTGCCTCAATCCACTTGGTAAATTTATCCACTGCCACCAACAGATTAGTGAATCCGCTAGCTCCAGTCCATAGGGGTCCAACCATGTCAAGTCCCAAGACTACAAATGGCCAAGTGAGAGGAATTGTCTTCAATGCTGATGATGTCTTATGCAACTGGTTTGTGTAGAACTGGCATCTGACGCACTACTCCACAATATCTCTGGCTTCTTAGTTGGCTCGGGGACAGTAAAAGCCCACTCGAAACGCCTTGGCGACTAGTGTATGGGAGGACGCGTGGTGATCGCAGGTTCCCGAGTGGATCTCCTCCAAGATCTGTTGCCCTTCCTCTGGTGAAATGCAGCGCTGAATGATGCTAGAGGTACTCTTCTTGTGGAGCTTCTTTCCCATGTCAATGCATGCCTTTGATTAACGGACGATCTGTCAGGCCTCCGCCTCATCTCCAGGGAGCTCCTGCATGAGTAGGTATGCTATATATGGTTTAGTCCACTCGAGGAGCTCCCTGCATGAGTAGGTATCATGCAGGAGCTCCCTGAAGATCTTTGGGGGACTAGAATTACATCGTATATAATCATCACCGGGGCTTCAACTTCAGTCAGATTGCTTGGCCTGATTGGTTGTGTGGGCTCCTCCAGAAAGGGGTCTTGTTTGATCATCGAGGAATGCAAGTGCTCTAGGAACACATCTTTCAGGACTTCTCTCTGAGTGGAACCGATCCTAGCTAGGGCATCGGCCGCATGATTCTTGAGTCGAAGAATACGATGTAATTCCAGTCCCCTAAAGATCTTCTCTAGCTTCCTCACTGCATTGCAGTATCCAGTCATTTCTGGACTCTGAATGACCCATTTCTTCATCACTTGATTTACCACGAGATCCAAGTCACTGTATACCATCAACCGACGAATGCTGAGTGAGATGGCCATATGAAGCTCATACAAGAGAGCCTCGTACTCGACCTCATTGTTGAGGAGTCGAAATGGATCTAGAGAACATCGCTCAGTCTATCTCCCTTGGGGGAAAACAAGGACCACCCTAGCCTCGAGCCATTAAGCGCCTTGGAGCCATCGAAGAACATGGTCCAGTGCTCGGAGAGACATGGGTCCGGTTGCTACTATTTAGTCCATTTGAATAGGAAACCAACCAAGTCCCGAGACTTGATTGCTTTCTTTGCTTCAAATTTAATTTCCAAGGGGTGGAGTTCAATGGCCCATTTCGCCACTCGGCCAGTGGCGTCCCTATTGTTAAATATCTCAAACAAGGGAGCATCGCTGATCATCGTGAACGAGTGCTCCTAGAAGTAATGAACCACCTTATTTAGAGTCATAGAGATCCCATACACCATTTTTTGGTAATGTGGGTACTAGATGTCTACTACACAACTTTATTCTTGTAGACTCTGTTGGCCCTCCAAGCACAGAGTTTTGTAGGACAGTAGCAATTTTCCCTCAAGTGGATGACCTAAGGTTTATCAATCCATGGGAGATGTAGGATAAAGATGGTCTCTCTCAAACAACCCTGCAATCAAATACAAAAAATCTCTTGTGTCCCCAATACACCCAATACAATGGTAAACTGTATAGGTACACTAGTTCGGCGAAGAGATGATGATACAAGTGCAATATGGATGGTAGATGTAGGTTTTTGTAATCTGAAAATAGAAAAACAACAAGTTAACAAGTAGTAAACAACGAGAAAAACGGTATATAAATTCTTGGAAATAAGGCCTATGGTTCATACTTTCACTAGTGCAATGCCTCAACAATGCTAACATAATAGGATCATATGATCATCCCTCAATGTGCAACAAAGAATCACTCCAGAGTTCATATCTAGCGGAGAACATAAGATGAAATCGCTGTAGGTAGTAAAAATACCTCAAACATACCCTTTCCGATCAATCTATTGGGCTATTCCTATATATGTCACAAACAGCCCTAGAGTTCATACCAAAATAACACCAATGATACATATCAATCAACCCTAATGTCACCTAGATAATCCAATGTCAGCTCAAGTATCCATGGGCTAATTCATATTCAATCCAACACAAAGAACTTCAAAGAGTACCCCAAGATTTGTATCAGAGAAGGTAGGACAAGAATGTGTATCAACCTCTATGCATAGATTACCCATTGTCACCACGGGAATCATCTCCAATTTTAACAAAAACAATGATCATGGCAGCAACTTATTTATTTTTGTATAACTCATGTTGCTTATGTCTAACAAGTTTTGCAATTCTAATAGCTTCATCACAAAAGTAAATAACATGTCCATCAATATTATCAATGAGGAGATCTTTAACCATATCAATATTAGGTTCCACATTTATTTGTTCAGAAGGTTTAGGTGTCCTAATATTGCTTTTATTAACCACAATTCTAGATTTAGCATATTCCTTAATCCTAATAGGAAAATGTGGTTTCTCAATGTAAGCAGTGGGTACAACTAGATCAACATGGCAAAAAGTTATTTCTTCCTTAACCTTAAATGGTTCATCTAGAAATTATTTAATAGGTGGATGAAGTTTAAACAACTGTACTTAGGGAGTTCAACATGAGTAGAATATGATTCACAGAAAGACGATACTATCTCAGAGTCAAGCCCATATTTATTTCTAAACTTATGAAAAGTATCAGTTTCCATGAAAGATTTAACACAATCAAACTCAAGCATTATACGTGACTCCTTACCTTTGTCGAGTTCCCAACCTTCATAGTTGCTTTTAATTCTTTCCAGGAGATCCAATTTGAATTCAATAGTTCTCTTCATGTATGAGCCAGTATAAGAAGAATCCAGTAGTGATTGATCATCATGAGAAAGCCGAGCATATAATTTTGTATAATCCCTTCTCTCGAGAGCTCATGGTTGGGGAAGTGTCCACCATACATTTAATCCCCCCAAGATTGAGAGATGCTTTTGTAGGGGAACGCAACAGAAAACAAAAAATTTCGGTATAGCGAGCACGCCCAGGACCACTATGGAGAATGCATACAAGGTTTGATCTGATCCGTACCGACTCGTAGCGCAGCGGAAGAAGAGTCAGTGGAGATCGTTGGTGCAGATCCCCGCAGCTAGGATTTACAACCTCCCAACCGCGAGGATGTACTCCCTCGTCGGACAGCCCTTCGGGAGGCGGTCGGACAGTCCCCCGGACGATGTCGCGGACAGCCCTTCGGGAGGACCCTCGAAACTCGAACGGAGACTCGGACGGCCCTTCGGGAGGACTCTCGAAACTCGACCCGAGACTCGGACAGCCCTTCGGGAGGACACTCGAACAGCCCCTCGGGCAAAAGATTGAAACTACGAACTCTCTACGGGGTTGCACACATACGGTGTCATCTATCCGGCAGGGCTTCGCCGTCCAGAACTAGTTCCTGCCGGAACCCAGACAGCCTTTCGGCTCTACGAAAAACTCTTTTCGTGGGAGGGAGAGAGAGAGCTTGCAAAGCAAAGCGTGTGTATGAGAGCAAAGGATGAGTGTGGAGAGTGCATCTCCACCTCTATTTATAGGAAAACCCAAGGGGTAGGGTGGCACTTGAAATACCCAAAATGCCCATGAGGTGAGCACACCACAAGGGCATAAAGGGAAAGCCTCCAAATAGTGTTGCCTGCATCACCATGCCTGCATCACCATGCCTGCATCATCCCCTAATAGTATTTCCACTATTCACAATAGTGTTTCCACTATTTACAATAGTGTTTCCACTATACATATATAGTGTTTCCACTATTTACAATAGTGTTTCCACTATACATATATAGTGTTTCCACTATTTATATATATAGTGTTTCTACTATTCAAAATAGTGTTTTCACTATTCACGAAGACATTTTTCTGCGTCTGTTAAATCCCAAATTATTTCTGTGTGCCTAGAATAATTCCAGTACCCACTAAAACAATTTTGGACGCGTTCCGAAACAATTCCGGAACAATGTTTTTCTTCAGCGAAAAGCTACCATAGCGGTTCCGGCGGCTCCGGAACACTTCTGGTTTTTTCCTCCGAAAAATCCCAGAAGTCCCCAGAATCATTCTGGCACCCTCCAAGAATTTCCAGACGTGTGCCGAAACCATTTTGACTTAATGGTATACTCCGAAACAACTTTTCGGTTTTACCGGAACTATTCCAATGTTCTCTCTCCGGAACTCTTCCGTTGTCTCCGAAACTTTTTCGGTGATTTTCTCTCAGACTCCCTGTCTAGTATTCAGCAGATAGATGACCCTTAAGCGTGTGACCCTATAGGTTCGGTGAAGTATAGATATGACCCGGAACACCTTCCGATCAATGATCAGCATCGGAGCCGTGGACACCCATATCGATCCCTATACCCACACGAATAAATATTCGAGTGAACCTCCAGTTGCCGTGAGCTATTCCTGTTGCTTCGCGATATGTTACAATTACCTGAGGTGAGAAACATCGGCATCCTCGTGGATCAACACTTGTCCATAATGCCAGTTACCTCGTTGCCCGTATTGTTCTCTTTTCTCGTTCCCATGTTTTGGCATCCCCGTGATCAAATCACAAAGTGTCTGGCCAGACGATGATGGATACCGTAACACCGAGAGGGCCCAGAGATATCTCTCCATCACCGAAGGAGCAAATCCCAATCTTGAGCTATCAAGTTACTTGACATACTTTTCCATGAACCCGTAAGCCGCCGTAATAGCCACCCATTTACGGATGACGTTTAACAAACCCCAAAGTTCATGAAGCAAGCATGAAGAAACTCGATACTCGCATGGTCTAAGGAATTATGCAAACATTAACTTCTCTGTGTTATTAACCATAAACTTATGACGAATGTATCTCATAGCATAACATCAATTCGGATCGATTCAACACAAGTGTTCTACCAACATCGTGCCCTCAAAATTGCCGGCATGGCCATGCCCATGATCAGGAAAACAGGATCATCATGCAATACTTGAGCCAGTCTTAGAGGCAAGACTAGGAATACAATTTACCATTTATTATACCACACGTGCACATGAGTTTCCCTCCAAGCCTCGTTTTATTTGCAGACTCGAGAATCATTGCAGTTATAGCATGGATCATAAACATTCATTACAAACTTGGAGATACAAAAGTAACTGATATTACTGCCTCTAGGGCATATCTCCTACATTTTTCTCCTTCACGAGGCCGGAATTTATATATATAGATAGATAGATAGATAGATATAGATATATATATAGTTCTGATCATAATGAACTGGATGCATAGGATAAAACTTTTGATGAAATTTCAGCTTCAAATGATTCCAGTCCTACGATCCAATATCATCCAATAGCCTGTACCACATCAATGATTTTCCATCCAAAGATAAAGGGAAAAACTGCTTCTTGACCTTGTCCTCGGACAAACCTGCAAGATTTTAGATAATCCAAAAATCTCATCCACATATATCAAGTGGTAATTAGGATGAGTTGTACCGTCTCCTACATACGGATTAGCTAGCAGTTTCTCAAACATACCCGAAGGAATATCATAAAAAATATTTTCAATAGGTTCAGTAGGTTGAGGAACGGATCTTACCACTTCCGCTCGAGGCAAAGATGGCCTGAAAAACCCGCTCAAAGGATGATCGTCCATAGTAAAAAGCAAAAGTAAATTTCAGCAACGTACCAAAAATGTTTTCTTACCAAATTGGACTCACCAAAGGCGCTTCACTGTCCCTAGCAACAGTGCCACAAAAGAGTCTTGATGATCCCCAAGTATAGGGGATCAATCATAGTCCTCTCGATAAGCAAGAGTGCCAAACCCAACGAGGAGCAGAAAGGAATGATAAGCGGTTTCCAGCAAGATATTATATGCAAGTGTTGTGAGTAACAGTGATATATAGTTTTGTAGCAAGATAATTTGTAACAAGTGACAAGCAACGATAGTAGCAAGTGTATAGCAAGATATCCCAATCCTTTTCGTAGCAAAATACAGGCCTCAAGGAACTCTTATATAAAGCAAAGTGCTCCTGAGGACACATGAGAATTTCCGTCTCGTCGTCTTCATCATGTTTAGTTGATTCACATTCGTTACTTTGATAATTTGATCTATGGGTGGAGAGGTGCTAAGGTGTCGTTCTTACTTGAATAAGCAACCTAGTTATGATTACCCCCTCTCGCAAGCATCCGGAAGTACGAAAAAAGAATTAAGATAAATCTAACCATAAAATCAAACAGATGGATCCAAATGAGCCCCTTACGAAGTAATGCAAAAACTAGGGTTTAAGCTTCTGTCACACTAGCAACCCATCATCTAATTACTACTCCACAATGCCTTCCCTTAGGTCCATTAGATGGTGAACTGTCATGTAGTCGACGTTCACACAACACCACTAAAGGAAGTAACAACATACATATCATCAAAATATCAAACAAATACCAACTTCACATGATTACTTCTAAAAAGACTTCTCCCATTTCCCGAGGAACAAAATTAACTACTCAAAAATCATCACCATGTTCAAGATCAGAGGTGTAATAATGATGAATAAGGATCCGAGATATTATCTTCCACCAAGTAAACCAACAAGCATCAACTAAAAGATCACTACCAGGAACCCACAGGTACCAATGTGAGGTTTTGAGACAAAGATTGAGTACAAGAGATGAACTAGGGTTTGAGATGAGATGGTGCTGGTGAAGATGTTCATGAAGATTGCCTCTCAAACGAAGGAGGGCATGTTGGTGATGACAATGGCTTCGATCTCCCACTCTTGGAGAGACATTATCCCTGCAAAATCACTCCGCAGGAGTGCAAAAGAGCCTATGTTAAGGTTTCCGCCTCGAGACGGTGGCGCTTCATCCCGAAAGCTTCTTCCTATCTTTTTCTAGGTCAAAACACATCTTATATCAAAAGAGGGAGGCTGGGGCCCATGGGAGGGGCCCACAAGGTATTAGGGCGTGCCTAGGAGGGTGGGCAAACCATGTTGGCTTGTGGCAAGAAGATGGACCCCTCCGGTATATTTTTGCTCCATAATTCCAGATATATTCTACAAAAATCCTCCGTGAACTTTCAGGTCATTTGGAGTCCAGTGAATTTTCACCCTTCTTATTGGTTTTCAGGTCTAGAATTCCAGTTCCCCGCAATTTCCCTCCTTGTGATGTACCATGTAAATCGAGAGAGAAAAGGCATAAGAATTATATCATAAAGTGGAATAATGGACAAGAATACTATAAATATTGATAGGAAATCATGATGCAAAATGGATGTATCAGGTTGAGGCTGGCAATGTTGGGCTAGGACATGAGGCTAGTGCTGGTCCTGTTGCTCTCTCTCTCTTTGTCTCTCCCCTGGCATTTTCTTTTTTTCCAAAAATAGAGAAGAAGATAAAATGCTGAGATAGAAAGAAATGGGTTTTGGATGAGATGAAAACAGTTTTGGACTCGCAAAGATATGCACTATTTGAATAAAATGCTTTGGCAATTTAGAGATAGAAAAATAAACCAAGTTTGAATTTAATTCCATGTTGATGCATTTTTGAATCCAACCAAAACAACTCAAATGGGTTGAAACTTGGAGGAGTGATTTTGTAACAGCTCACGACCGACGCTCCAAATTACTTCCATGTATTTTGAGCTTTGCCGTGTGATTTATTTATTTGTTGCATTCATCGTTGCATCATTCGTCTCATATGCATAGCACCGACACTTCATTGTTGTAATTTTTGGAAACTTGCATCCATTCATAGTTGTCGGTTGTCTCCATTCTCGTCGTTGACCGTTTCGTGACCAACCACACACGCACATGCCCGCGATGTTGTAAAAATGTTGTTTTACAAGGTGCATATAAAACATTCTTGGAATGTGTCGAAACTTGGCAAGCGGTCACAATATATTTTAGGAAGACCGTCCGCCAAATCTCGTCGCATTCGGAGGTTGTTTCATACCCCAATGGATACTATAGCAACACTATAGCTGATCAAACATCGGATGTGTCGATTTTAAAACTGTGTCATGGGCCGCAAATCTCCCTCTCTTCTCAGCCCACAACCCCCTACACACCCAACCAGCCCAGCCTAGCCCCCCCGGCGACCGGAGCCGTCCGATCGCGATTGGAGGGTCCAAAAATAGGCAAAAACCCTAACCCTAGACCTCCCTGTTATATAAGGCAGCTCCTTCCCTTCCAAATCTGCCCCCTCTCTCCTCCTCGGAATCAGGAACCACCCACTCCTCCTTGTCCACTTAGCGCCATCATAGCCGCCTCTTTGGCCGACCATAGGTTGCCACCTCTCCTCCCAGGTGCCTCCAGCCACCGCCATGGCCTGCCAGGCCCAGATCAAGCCCTCCGGGCCCGTCCTCCACCGCCGCCCGGCCCGAGGCACCCACCCCCACACCCGAGCCGTCTCCTGCGACAATCGCCCGACCCAGCGCCGCCCGCCTGCCTCACCTCCTCCCGTCGGTGCCTCGGCAATGACTTGTCACCGGTCACCGTCCCCTTGCCAGAGCGCCCCTACCCACGTGTCGCTCGTCGGAGCCATCCTACTTGCGTGTGTCGCTCGCTTGCCGCTGCTCATCTCACGCACCAGCCACTGTCGCCGGAGCTCCCACACTACCCCTCAAGCTCGCCGCCGCTCGGAGCCCCACTGGCGTCGAGCTCGCATCCCCGCGATGTCGTGCCGTCGCCAAGCTCGCTGCCGGTCTCCTCCGACCGTATCTGTCGCCACACGGACGGATCTGCCCCCCTTCGGGCCTCCTAGCCTCGCCGACGTCGTCCACCGCCGTGAACCATAGCCATGGCCGGCCTCCTCCTCAGATCGAGGCGCCTCATACATGTCCATCCCTGGATCGCCCCATCCCTCCATCCAAATGCCCTCTGGGACCGTCCCATCCAGATTTCCCACGAGGTGAATTTTTTTCTAAGTTCATAGAACTGCCTGATTTTTACTTGTATAAGCATGTTGTGATGATGAGATCTTGTAAACCGTGCATCCGTTTGAAATGAGTTATATATGAAAAGTCATGTACATTTCCTGCTCTACATGATGGAAACATTTGCATCCTTATTAGAATTAATTTACATGCTCAAATATGTATTGAAAAAGCGCATCCCGTCGTAGTTTGCAAAATTGATATTTTATTCAAAGTTGCGTGGATGATTGCATGAAATCCATGCCTCTTTTGGCCTTGTGCCAATGGACTAATTTGTAGTGTGTCTACTTGCTGCTAGTATCTTAGCCATGCCTATAAATGATTGTTATGATACTGTTATTGCCATGCAAACATGCCTAGTCAAACTGTTGTTTTGGGATATAGTCAATTTTCACTAAGTCTGGAATTTGTGTTGAAACTTAGATTTTTGTCTTGATGATTGCCATGGATTCATAACTCTTATGCACCTCATGGAATAGCCTTGATTCGTACTTGTATCTTGTTGTCAACAAGCCAATATGATAAAACTGCACCTCATGTCTACCCTAATTTTCACTAAGCATGAGAGTCTGCTTATTTCAGATTGCCATGTTGTGTTGATGCTAGCCAAACTTTATGTGCATATTTTGATGATGCTCGTGTGGAGTTATTAGTAGTGCATCATGTCCGCTACGATGCTGTAGATTTCCATGCCATGATTTGTAGTGTGGCATAAATTTTCCTTACTGTAACATGCCATCAGGTTAACACTGTTAGTGAAAAACTGGTATTTTCTCCAAGTCCCTAAATGCCATGTTTTATAGCCGTTTTGCAAGCTTCCTACCATGTGATACAAGAATCTTTTAAGTATGATTCCTTTTGATGAAACGAAGCGTATGTTATATGCTACTGCCCCATGCTTACTTTGCGCATTTTAGATTCCTGTATCTTGTGATTTGATGTGTGCAAAAGGCTAAGATGTTGTTTTGGGAAGATTTTATCAGAACCGTGTGTTGCTTGTTATTATTGAACCGTTGCTCCGTTTGAACATGTTATGTACGAAACGTGCCTAGAATTTCATTTACTTTCATAATATCATGTTGCATGCATGTTTTACAATGTTTGAGGTTGTTATTTGCATGCAGTTTGAATTCATGACATATTTATCTTGTGTTGGTCAAATCTTCTAGGTCGTAGCTCCATTCTAAATGATCTATATATGTAATTAGAATGACAAGTAGAATCACATGGTGCATTTTATTTTCATGTCAAATCATTTTTAAATGATCTATAGGTTGTTTCCGGTCTCATTTAAACTGCCTAGATGATGTAGTTATTTATGCTTCTCCTCTTGCCATGTTAACCAACCTTGAAACTTACCGAGTACCTAAACGAGAGTGAAATAAATAATTGGAACGTGGAGTTTTGTCAATATGCAACATGTTACATGTTGAAATGCACTTAATGTATAGTAGTTGATTGTTGCGCTTTGTCATGCCTTGCATATTTAAACTTGACATGCACCATCATTGTTTGCGCATCATGTCATGAATATGTTGTGGTGTTTACTGTGTCATTTGTTTTTTCGGATTGCTTCTTATCGATAGAGTTCCGAAAGCATTTCGGAGTGTGAGGATCTGTGTGACTATGTTGGTTTTTCTTCTTCACAGATGGGTTCCTCTTCCAAGCGAGATCTCGGCAAGATGACCATTTCAGGATAACTACTATCATTGCCATGCTATTTGTCTCGTTTCTATCACTACGTCTTGCTACCTACCATTTGTTTGTCAAGCCTCCGAAAATGCCATGATAAGCCTCTAACCCTGCACATCCCAGCAAACCATTGTTTGCCTATGTTACCGCTTGCACAACCCTTATTATAGTGTTGCTAGTTGCAGGTACAGGTTGTTTCATGTGATAATATGGATATCTTTAGGATATCATGCTAGATTTAATTAATGTGTCTATACACTTGGTAAAGGGTGGAAGGCTCAGCCTTTTGCCTGGTGTTTTGTTCCACTCTTGACGAATTAGTTTCCGAGTACCGGGGTTGTTATGGGGACCCCCTTGATTTTTGTTTTGGGATTCATCTCTTCTAGCAAGACCCAACATTGGTACTACATTTTCCTAACTAATACAACTTGCATAGGGACTTTATAGACCCCGTGGAAAATTAATCAACCCCCAGGCTAGTGCTCCTCTTGAGTGTTGGTCCAAACTAGAGTCGTGTGTGGGGCCAACCCGGGGCAACTCGGGAGATCTCTATCAGGCCATCGCACACTGCACTCATTAGGTCGTGTCTTGACAACGAGATACACAACTCCTATCGAGTTTGTCGACACATTTGGACTTGTTTTACCCTTCTCCAACGTCTTGGGCACCAGGATTCTGAGGATACTTTTGGCTATCTCGAGGTTTAGATTTTTCGGCGTGGCTTGTGGTTAGTTTGTGATGGATGAGTTGGAGCTCCTAGGGTTATATCTTTCTGAAACCCGTGCCAGTGGTTATGTGGCAAGTTAGAAATTTTATAATATCTGGTAACAGAAAACTTGAAGTAAACTCAATTAAAACATACCAACCGTGTGTGTAACCGTGACCGTCTCTTCTTGTGAGGTTTGAACCAAGAAGGGAACACGATGGGGTTATGTTTGACACGTAAGTAGGTGTTCAGGATCACCTCTTGATCATTATTATCTCACATCCATTTATGCATTGATCACTCTTCTTATTCTTGTACTCGTAAATTAGCGACTCAAAAAATGCTTAGTGCTTGTTGTAGATTCACCACTTAACCATACCTCACCCATTAAGCTTTGCTAGTCTTGATACCCTTGGAAATGAGATTGCTGAGTCCCCGTGGCCCACAGATTACTACAACAATAGTTGCAGGTACAAGCAATGCAATGCTTTGATATGAGTGCGATGTTTGATTGATTTGGAGTTCTTCTTCAATGATCAAAGGATGGGTTCCAGGCTGGCAGCCTGGGATGAGCAAGGATTGATGTCGCATTTATTGTTTGATTTTGTCTGTAGTTAGGCCCTGCTCTTTTGTATTGTGATTGAATGTATTGTTGTATTTGAGATGATCATGATTTAGCTTGTGGCGTGTGCAAGCCAATTCCATATACTCATCTCCTCTTTACATCTACTTGTAATGATATCAATTCTTGCAAAATGACGAGATGTGCTTCTATCCCTATCGAGGCCCTCGAGCCAAAATAAGGATAGGACCGCATCTTGGGTGTTACAAGTTGGTATTAGAGCAGTACTGACCTAGGGCCCCCCTTGATTGATTGAACTTGGTCATTGTTGAGTCCAAAAGAAAAGCTATATTTTGAGTCTAGTTGTATATCGAAGAGTATGATTCTTTTTTCTCCTCTTCTATGCTCTAGTTAGGAATCATGACATAGGAATTTAATTCTACCCCTCTTCTCACTCAATATTTTTAGGATCTCGTGGGTATTTTGGAACCTCTATGATGTCGATGTGACATGTATTCTATTCTTGGTGCCTCCCGATCGTATGGTGCTTCGATGTGAAGTGGTGATTTCATATCTTTCCTAAGTGGCATCCTCATATTTCTATGGGAATGCTAATATTTTTCACAATCAAACTATCATGTCAATTCTTTTCCAACCGGAGTGCTTCTCTTCAAGATAATTCAACCCTCTCCAATATTTTCAAGATCTATCTATCCTCATCTATCCTTTTCTCGAAGTTCATTTCATCCCTCCTAAGTTTTCTTTGTTTTCCCCCACCCTCTTGCGTTTTTTCTTCAACGATTAAATTCCATCCAAGTGCCTTTCTATTCATGTGATGCTTCCGCTAATTTTTCTTCCATATTGTATCTGGTTATTCTTTATGAAGATCCTCAATAGCTTGAAGCTCATCATTCTCCGTTCTTGTTTTCTTCTCCGGTGGATTTGATTCAACTTCTCCGTGCTATCATATCTTTTACATTCGCTACATGCTTTCCCATGTTTGAAAGTTTAGCCAAGGCTCTTTCTATTCTTCTCCGGAGTTTTCAGCATATCTCAGAATATTTGTGCTTCCGTTCGAAATATTTTAAATTATTTTGAGGTTCTCACCTAATCAAGTTCTTAATTTGTATTGGTGCAATCTCTCTTCCAAAGCAATCTTTTCACTAGTGTTCTCTTTGAGTGGGCCCATAACCCATAGTATTTTTTCCCAGGGTCTTACCTGGTTCTTCTAATCTTTTCCGGAGATCTCAAGTTCTTTTCAAAGGTGATGTAAGAATTAATTCCATTAGTCATATTCCGCCTCCATGCTCGTGGTAGAATTATTTCATCGTTGGCTCAACCTTCCCTTATTCATTATCGGGGATCTCAACAATTCATGGTGTTGTTTCTTGTCAACATTCTCCGCATAGAAGTCCGAAGGAGAGTTTCTCTTCAATCTTGGTCCATTCTCTTGAACATTCATTTTTCTAGCTTGATGCTATTATTTAAAACTGTTTCTATTCATGAGAAGTTGTTTTCTTGTATATCCAGAGCATTTCAGAATTGTTTTTATTTCTTGATCCTCCAAAGTCCATCATTTCATAAGATTTCTTCATTCTCAGCTTTTAGCTTTCATTCTCAAATTCTTCTCAATTGTTGTCTCTTCATTGATATCTCAATATTCCGATGACTTGTTGAAGTTTTATGCTAGACAGATCATGATCTCTTCATTCTCATGCATATCCATCCATTCAAAGTATCCTCATTCACTTGAAAATTCTTAAAGGTGTTTCGTTCAAGAGTTATTTCAAGCTTGTGTATCATTCTTCAATCTTTTAAAGAATAATAAGTATTACGCCAAATCCATTGCTTGTCATAAATTTAACTTGATGAAGGATAAAGATAACATAATTCTTATTCTTGTTCGTCAAGGTGTTTTCAATCCTTTTCCGAAGTTGTTCATGATATTAAATTCTTGATTCTAAGTTGCTCATATTTTCTATTCCGAAGTCCCATGTTTTATCAAGTATCTCTTCACGAAGTTCCATCTAATTATTTGTAAGGTCTCAATCTTATTGTTTTCAACATTCATTTCTTTTGATCATTCTATTGTATACGGAGGTTCTTCATGGTGGTTCTTCAAGTATTTAATTCATTCTCCAAGTGTTCTTCAAAATTCATGTTGGATAATCTCAAGTATTAATTATCGTGCGTTTCAAAGTGCAATTATTCCTCCATTATCCATTGATATGGTTTTATAGCATTCTTGATTCATGGCGAGTCTTGAAGAAAATTTGTCAAGAATGATATATCTAAACCCATCATATATTTCTTGGAGTTATCTTGGATTGGATTTCACCTAAAGAGTTTCCTAAGGATTGTTGCTATTTTCGTGGCTCATAAATGATCCAAGTTTCTCCTCCTCCTCTTGGTGAAATAAGTTTTCATGTATTTGTTAATCTCAATCAAACCAATTGTTTCCGTTAGTGGTGGGTTGTCACCTCAAAATTTTGAGATGTGACCCATAAGCCCACAACAAGCTTTTATTTTCGTTGTTGATTTTCCAACAACTCCATTCAATCCTTCTTTGTAAGATGCTTTCCAATTGAATTGTGGTAGAATTTCTATTTTCTTCTCTATTCTTTTCTTCTGAATGATCTAGCTTGTTTTTTCTATTCCTGAGGCTTTTGTGATGTTGCTCTATTCGAACCATCATCTCATTTAATCAAGATCGTGTTTGTTTCCTCGCTTATCCATTAGCCAAAGTGATGTGGCTCTCTTTTTAAGTTCTTTCCATCTTATCAAGATTTGCCTCTCTTTCCTACCAAAGTGCTACCCAAATTTCTTTTGAATTCTTGCTTGCGACTGATGCCATTCTTCATCTCTTTGAAACCTCCAAGTTTTGTTGGTTTCACTCGTTTGCCAAAGAAGCAACTAAGTTTTACATCTTCCTTTCCTCTTCCCTTCCTCTTCTCATTCTAAGATCTCTGGTCGAGATCTCTTGTTTGTGGAGGAGAGTTGTAGCAGCTCGAGACCGACGCTCCAGATTCCTTCCATGTATTTCAAGCTTTCTCGTGTGATTTATTTGGTTGTCGCATTAATCATCGCATCATTCGCATCATATGCATAGCATCGACACTTCTTTGTCATCATTTTTCAAAACCTACATCCGTTCGTAGTTGCCGGTTCTTTTCGTTCTCGTCGTTAACCGTTTCTTGGCCAACCACATATGCATGCGCCCATGGCATTGTAAAAATATTGTTTCAAAAGGTGCGTATAAAACATTCTTGGAATGGGTCAAAACTTGACGAGAAGTCTTAATATGTTGTAGGTAGACCGCCTACCAAATTTCATCGCATTCGAAGGTTGTTTGATTCCCCAATATATACTACAGCGGTACTATAGCCGGTCAAACACTAGATGTTTTCGGTTTTAAAAACTGTCACGGGCCGCAAATCTCCCTCTCTTCTCAGACCACAACCCCGCTACACAGGACAAACTAGCTTGCCCCATGAGCAGAGCCATCCGATCATAATCGGAGGGTCCGAAAACGGGCAAAAACACTAACCCTAGACCTCCCTGCTATATAATACAACTCCTTGCCTTCCAAATCTATCCCCCTCTCTCTCCTCCTCGGAAATCGGTGTCGCCCGCTCCTCCTGGGAACTTGGCGCCACTGCAGTCGCGTTTGTGGCCAACCATAGGTTTCCACCTTGCCTCCAAGGCTCCTGCAGTCGCCGCCAGGGCTTGGCAGGCCCAGTTCAGGACCTTCGAGCCCATCCTCCGCCGCTGCCCGACATGGGGCGCTCGAGCGAGCTCTTGCGCCGGCCACCCGACCCAGCGCCGCCTGCCTGCCTGGCCTACTCCCACTGGCACCTCGGTCAAGACCCACGGATGGTCACTAACCCCTCGTCGGAGCGTTGCTGCCCGCGCGCACCGCTCCCCCCCGCTGCTCATCTCGCGGACCAGCCAATGTCACTAGAGCTCCCGCGCCGCACCTCAAGATCGCCATCGCTTGGAGCCCTACGGGCCTTAAGCTCGCAGTCCCATGGCATATCGCCGCTGCTAAGCTCGTCGCCCGTCTCCTCCATCCAGATCTACCGTCCCCCAGCCGGATACGCCCCCTCCGAGCCTCCTGGGCTCGCCGACGTCGTCCGTCGCATCGGCATCATGAACTATAGCCATGGCCAACCTCCTGCTCAGATCGGTACGGCCTTGTCCATGTCCATCCTTGGACCGCACCATCCCGCCATCCAAATGGCCTTTGGGGCCGTTCCGTCCAAATTTCCCTGAGTGGTGAATTTCTTCTAAGTCCCTAGAACTGCGTGATTTTTACTCGTATAATCATTTTGTGATGATGATATCTCATAAACTGTGCATCTGTTTGAAATGAGTTATATATGTAAAAGTATGTATGTTTCATTCTCTAAATTATGGCAGA
Source organism: Hordeum marinum (assembly GCA_022496015.1). Classification (NCBI taxonomy): domain Eukaryota; kingdom Viridiplantae; phylum Streptophyta; class Magnoliopsida; order Poales; family Poaceae; genus Hordeum; species Hordeum marinum. The sequence continues at coordinate 84,077,011 of CM039676.1, forward strand.
ATTTTCATCAATATTATAATTCATTTACATGCTCAAATTTGCATTGCAAAAGTGCATCATGTCATAGTTTGCAAACCTGATATTTTATTCAAAGTTGCGTGGATGATTGCATCAAATCCATGCCTCTTTTGGACTTGTACCAATGGAGTAATTTGTAGTCTGCCATGACTACTGGCTGCTAGTATCTTAGACATGCCTATAAATGATTTTTATGCTACTGTTATTGCCATGTAAACATGCCTTGTCAAACTGCTATTTTGGGAGATAGTCAAATTTCACCAAGTTTGGAATCTTGGTTGAAACTTAGCCTTTTATCTTGATGATTTTCGTGGATTCATAGGTATTATTCAAATGTCCATGTGGAATGAATTGAATTGCATGTTATGGACTAGATATATGTGCTATTTGATTCCATGAAATAGCCGTGATACATACTGGTATCTTGCTATCAACAAGCCAATCTGATAAATTTGTTGCTCATGTCTACTCTAATTCACGAAGTCTGAGAGTCTTCTTATTTCAGTTTGGCATGTTGTGTTGATGCTAGTCATGTTTATGTGCATCTTTTGATGATGCTCATGTGGAGTTATTTGTAGAAATTCTGGGATCTGTGATTGGACATGGAAAATAGAAATACTTTTTCTTGGGTAAAGGAACACATAACTCGATCTCTTTCTCTATCGATCATGATAATGTAATAACTCGGACATCTATTCCAAATGCATATCCCATTTTTGCGTAGTAGGGTTATGAAAACCCACGAGAAGCAACTAGATAAATTGTATGTGCCAATTGCCATTTAGCTAGCAAGCCCATCGATACTGAAGTTCCCCAAGCTATGCTTCCCGATACTGTATTTCAAGAAATTCTTCGAATTCCTTGAAAGCACAACATTCTCCCTTGGTGGTTTCGATAATCCATGACAACATACATTTTCTCTTGGACTAATACTTTTATCTAGTACATTTCAGATAATAGTCCATGGAGAGTTGGATTGGCAAAATGAGTGTGTTGAGTATCCCCATGAAGAAGAAGGAGAAGAAATAGGTTGGACAAGCTTAAAGCAAGAGGACTCTGCATTTTATTTGTGAGAAATCACTTTGAGTCCATAGGAAAGCCAATACTATTAAAAATAGGTAAAGTTTTGTTGGTGAACAAAATGCTCATACGTGCACAAGTGATAGTCACCAAAGACACACACAACTCTCCCACCAAAGTCTATCCAAAGCCAAATACTCAAAATCAGTGCAACCAACATTCTACACTCGGTGTCACCGATTCCAAACCCCAGACAGACTTGGCCAAACCCTAGATATTTGCTGCAACCGATACTACATTCGGTGCCACCGAGTTGGGCTGCCAACTTTCTATTACGCAAGTTCATAGTTTCAGTCCCTCTGAGATTGTCGAATCGGCGTTGCCGAGATTGGACATTCTGACTGTTGGTCACCTTATCGGTGCAACCGAGATTCCTATATCGGTCTCACTGAGATTCAAAAGTTTCTAACTTTAAGTCACTTCAGTACAATCGAGATTCACACATCGGTTCCACCGAGTCTGACTTATTGTGTGTAACGGTTGGATTTTTGGAGATGCCTATATATACCCCTCCACCACCACTTACTCGAGAGAGAAGCACTTAGAACTATTCCATACCTATCATATCAGTTTTCTGAGAGAGAACCACCTATCCTTGTGTTGAGGTCAAGATATTCCACTCCTACCATATGGATCTTGATTTGTAGCCTCCCCAAGTTGCTTTCCACCAATTCCATCTCTTCTACCAAGCCAAATCCGTGAGAGATTGATTGTGTGTTGAGGAGTCTATCATCCTGAAGCACAAGAGCAAGGAGTTCATCGTCATTACCGAGCCTATTACCTTTTGGAGGGTGGTGCCTCCTAGATTGGTTAGGTGTCACTTGGGAACCTCCTACTTCACGTTGTGGAGTTGAACCAAGAAGTTCGTACGGGCAAGGAGATCGCCTTCTTCGTGAAGATCTACCCATAGTGAGGCTAGTCCTTTGTGGACGGAAGCCTTTATGGAATAGTCAAGGTTGCTACTTCGTGGACCCTTATGGGTGGAGCCCTTCGTGGAATCTGGCGAATGTTACCCTCCGTGGGTTGAAGACTCCATAAACGTGGACATACGGTAGCACCACCTATCGGAACCACGGGAAAAATTCTTGCGTCTCCAATTGCATTTGATCTCCATATCTCAACTCTTTACTTCTTGTGCAATGTCTTTACTTTCCGCTGCCATAGTTGTTGACATGCATGTGTAGGGTATATAGACTTGCTAGTCTTGATAAAACTGTTAAAAACTGCCAACCTATTAACTTGGGAAAAGGTTAGGTTTTAATTTACTGCTAGTAGTCTATTCACCCCCCTCTAGAGTCTCTTCTAGTGATCCCTCAATTGGTATCAGAGCATCGGTCTCCATTGTTTTGGTTTAATCACCAAGGAGGAAGATGGATGTGTCTAGTATAGGGAGTTTGAGTTGTAGAGTGCCCATTCTTGATGAAGAGTATTATAGTCAATGGAAAAGTTTGATGCTTGGGCTGTTAAATGAATTTCAATTGATCAAATGTGTCATGCGCCCCTATGAGCCTCCTATTGATCCATTGCATCCCACACACAAAGAGGAAATTGATATGCTATGGAATCTTAGAACTATTAATCTTATTGTTAGAGCTTTGCCTAGAAATGTGCTCAACCAAATGAAGAATTTTGCGTGTGCTTATACTTTGTGGAATGATTTGGACAAACAATATCCAAATTATTCATTGAATAATCTTGATGAAATTCTTCATAAAACTATTGCCTTTCAAAAAATGACGCCTAGTGATCCTAAGTTTGATGATTGTCTATTTGATCTTAGAGACATCATGCGTGCTAAAGGAGATGTCACAATTATCAACAATATCATTATAGAGGCCCTTCGCATCCATAAACTTGAACGTTGTCATGATCACCATCCTAACGAATCTCTTGTTCTTTATGATGAGGCTTTCGCACTTGATGATGACAATATGGAACATGGCTACTATGATGAAGATGAGTTGTTTGACATCGGGTATGAGAAGATCATGAAGAATCTAAGTCTCATAGCAAACTTCAAGGATTACATGTCCGGAGGAAAAGAGTGGATTCTCGATAGCGGATGTACCAATCATATGACCGGAGATAGAGAAATGTTTGAAGAGATCACACCAAACCATGGACCACGAAGATATGTAACGTTTGGAGACAACTCCAAGGGTAAGGTACATGGTATTGGTAAGGTGGCCATATCCCATGATAGCTCTATTCAAAATGTTATACTCGTTGAATCTCTTGGCTACAATCTTCTTTCTGTATCTAGACTTGACGACTTTGGTTTCAATGTGTTATTCACGAAAGTAGATTGCCAAGTGTTTTGTCAAGATAATCATAAAATGTTGTTTGCCGGTATCCGTAGAGGTGATCTATACGTTGTTGATTTCACTAAGAGATCCAAGCCTCGCACTTGTTTAATTGCTAAATATTCTAAAGGTTGGCTTTGGCATAGAAGATTAGGACATGTTGGCATGCGTAATTTAGACAACTTATTAAAGGTGATCATATACTTGGTGTTAAAGATGTTATCTTTGACAAAGATAGACTTTTTAGTGCTTGTCAAGTTGGAAAGCAAGTAGGTGGAAGTCATCCTATTAAACATATCATGACTACTAGGAGACCACTCGAGTTGCTTCCCATGGACCTTTTCAGTCCCAGTTCTTACAAGAGTCTCGGTGGAAATTCCTACGCTCTCGTTATAGTTGATGATTTTTCCAAATTTACGTGGATATTCTTCCTTGATGATAAGTCGCAGGTTCAAAAGATCTTCAAGAACTTTGTTCGCAAAGCACAAAATCAGTTTGAAGTGAAGATCAAGAAAGTTCGGAGCGATAACGGATCAGAGTTCAAGAACACACCTGTGGATACCTTTCTCGATGAATAAGGTGTCTCACATGAGTTCTCGACTACGTACATGCCTCAACAAAATGGAGTTGTTGAGAGGAAGAACCAGACGCTTACTGAGATGGATAGAATGATGCTTGATGAATACAAGATGCCAAAACACTTTTGGGCAGAAGCCATGGAAACAACATGTCATGCCCCAAACCGACTTTACTTGCACAAGCTTCTCGGTAAAATGGCATACGAGCTAGTCACCGGTAACAAACCCCAAGTTGGATACTTCCGTATATTCGACTCCAAGTGCTACATTCTTGACAAGCATCATCGTACTAAATTTGCTCCTAAATCTCATGAAGGATTCCTACTTGGTTCCGAATCGAATTCTCATACTTACCGTGTCTACAACAACTTCACTCAAAAAGTTGATGAGACGACAGATGTGAAGTTTGATGAATCTAATGGTTCACAAGTCAAACAATTGCCAAATGATGTAGGTTATAAGGACCGTTCGGAAGCTATCCTAGATTTACCCATCGGCAAGATTCGTCCCATGGAGGTGATTGAAAGTACTTCATCAACTCAAGTGGAAGCCCGTACTTCATGACAAGGTGAACCAAAACATGACATGGAGGCATCCACAAGTGGTACATGACAAGATGATGAAGAGGAGGAAGTGCATCATGAAGATTCGCCACAACCTCCTTCACCACCACTGTCGTGGTTTTGTCACGGCAAATGTCCGAGGACTTAGATTCGAGGCCATTGCTAAGGTGATGGACTCAAAGGGGTTGGTTGGGACAAAGGACACGAGTTTACCCAGGTTCGGCCCCTCAAGAAGAGGTAAAGGCATACGTCCTGCTTGAGTTATATTGATTGGAGTATCGATTTCAAGGGAGCGGATTCGCTTGACCTAGTTCTCGATTAATTGGTTTCTGTTTAAGTCGCCTCGGGTCTCGCCCTTATAAAGGAGGTTAAGACCACGGGTTACACAAGTCTCATACCGACTCTTATTATGTGTCCGACTCTATCTCTACTTCATCTTGCCTTCCTGAGCAAGCCGTTTCCGGGCGGCTTATCCGCCCGGGTCTTCATGCCTTCCTTGTCTGGGCCTCGCCTTGGCCCATCTTGATGAACCGCCATATGTCTAGGCTTATGTCACAAGGCCCATCCTTGGTCTAGCTTATGAGCCGCCAGGTACGACCTGGCCCCACCTGGGCGGGTCTCACCACGGGGTTATATCCCCAACATTAGGCCCCAGGTTGATTTGAGCTTGGTCATTTCAATCTTCCGTCTCACTTGGCGGCGAGTCTTGCTCGACCTTCCCTCTCACTTGGCGGCGAGTCTTGCTCCTTATCACCTGAAAGTAAGACAAAATAATCCACCATGACATCATACCAGAGATATCAAAAATATTCCGTGACGACCACAATGGATCTTTCCATTATTAAATTGACGGCCCAAAAATCGAGGCGTCCTTCTCGGTTAATTAACTTCCGTCGCTTGGATTCTCGCGCCTGTTTCCACCTTTTGCCTATTAAATAGGACCGCGAAGGACAGTTTTCATTTCCTTCTCTACTCGCGCCTCTTCTTCTTCCTCCCGACGCCGTCGCTCCAGCGTCCTTCCGCTCTGGTGAAGCTTCCACGTCGTCTCCACGCCAGGCCGCTGCATCAACCTGATCGGACCAGAACCCAGCCCAGATCCGTCGCGTCATTTCCGGTGAGTTATTCTCCACCCCAAGTTCTATAGCTTTCGGTAGGGTTTTCATGGAGTTCCTCCAACGCTAGAACACGAGCTCTTCACAATGTCCGATAGTAGGTTGATCAGTGAGCTTGATAATGCCCCCTTTATAGTGCGGTAGATCGTAGGAAGTAGATAGTAGGACAACACAGATCCACAGTTGCTCCCTTTACTGTTTTCAAAACACTGCCAGTTCCTCTGTTCTTCACTAGGTTAGAATAAAACTGCTTTTTCTTTGTTTTGTAGATCCATAACTATGTAGATGGTCTGTGAAACCTGTTTTCCACACTTAGTAATACTTGCTTTGCTTCTTTGCAAACTTGACTCACCCATGAACTTCCGGCTCTCGCACAAATAGTTCCGGCGACATAGCTTTAGAAAATTCAAATTTCGTCAGCCGTCCGTAGTTACCTGTCTCCTTCTAACTCGCCACACGTTGTTACCTTTGCACAACTTTAAGTCGCCACCATGCCTCATGCATCCAATTCTTGTAATTGGGTCAGCTCAGCCATTACCGAAGAGTTCTTGAAGGACTTCGTAGACACACGGTCCTTGCTAGCCAAAGATGTCATCCATTGGTGGGTTCCAGGCAACGAAACAAAACCCATTCCATAACAGGGCAAAGTGGTTGTTTTCGCAGATCACCTTGTTCGTGGTTTCAGCTCGCCTGGCTCAAAGTTCTTTTGAGACGTTCTTCATTTCTTTAAGCTGTGCCCCCAAGCCCCAAACTTTGTCTCGAACATATGCAACTTCCAAATTCTCTATTAGGTTTACTTACAAAAAGAGTCGTTCGTTGGCCTTTTCCGTGAGTTCTTTTACACGAACCGCCACACAGAAATAAAGGCTAGTCCAAGCTTAGAGCTCGGCGGGATCTCAATTCAAAGGAGACCGGATGTGACTCTTCTGGCTGTTCGGATGCCAAGTCACCCCAAAGACTGGAATAAAAGTTGGTTTTATTGCAAAGATACTTCTCTAGAAGGAGAGCATTCCTTGTCGGGTTATCGTCCAACCCTGCTCAAGACTTCAACCGAGCTCCCTGACCGGCTGTCAGCCACTGAATGAGCGAAGTACGCTCCGTCTCACGCAAGAATCAATGCCCTTATGGCCAATGTTCTGACTGGGATGGATCTGACCCGCTGTTGGGTTTCTTGGAAAGTCCTTCCTCTGAGCCGGCGAAGCCGCCTCATGTGCGAGTACACGAGTGATGACAATGACCCCCTCTGCTTTAACTCTACCATGCTATCTGAGGATAACATCGTGGCCACCATCAAGAGTCCGGTTCATGAATCTGAAGGATCTTGCAACGCCATCGGATTGGCACCTTTCTGCACTGCAAACCCGGCCCCAGAAGTACGGGCGACTCTTGATCTTCTTACTTCCACATGTAGCTACCCATATATACTTTGCGGTCTTTTGACCTCTTTCGACAGCTTTCATTTTAAGGCTAATTCCAGCTTCTAGAAAAAGAAGTATGTTCCTCCTCCAAAGAAATCAAAGGAGAAAACCTACGGCCGGAAGAAGAAAACCGCACCTCAAGATCAACCGGCATCTGACGACTCAGAGGTAGAACTTGACTCTCTTGGTTGTCTCTTCATGCACCTTATTGACAATGATAATTCTCAGGACGAAATGGAGACAAGCCACGCCAACGTTCCTGAGGTAACTTATGTTTCATCTGACTCAAAACATCTTGCACCACAGAAGATACGGCGGGTTGTCCGAAAGATCCCACTTTCTCATCCTGTTGCTTACTTAGACCCCCACTTTTCTTTGAAAAAGCAACAAAAACTCTCCCGACGCCAGACCCGGAGCACCGGCTCTAACAATCTCATGGTTGGGTTACCTCATTCTCCGGCTCAACGGAAGTGGCCGGCTGAGGTATTTGTTTCACTTGGTTTTAAGTTTGTTAACCTTGCCTTTATGTTTCACTGAGGTATTTGTTTCTACGGCTTAACTGTTTTCAGGAATCACCCCCTTCCTAGGGCGACTCTATAGCTACTGCTCTTCCACCTCTGAAGATTAATCCAGAGTACGTGCCCTTCATGCTTGCATTCCATCCTTTATTAGTCATAAAGCTTATACTATGACCTTCTGTGCTTTCCAGGGCTCAAGCAAAACGAAGGAAGACCAGCGGGTCTAACCCTGCTCCCAAGGTTCAAGAGCCGGAGCCTGCCAAGCCGGATTCTCCGGCACCGCACGCTGATCCCTGCGCAGCCTCCAAGGACACGCCTGAAGAAGCTCGTCACTCTGTCGAGCCGGCGGCCAATGATATAATTCCTGAGAGTCCTCCGAGGGCCAACTCTAAGCTGCCGAGCCCTTCACCAGCTTCTGACGATTTGGTTACTCCGGACGTCACCATTACTGGCACCGGCTTTCACTCTCCTCGGCCTCATGTGTTTACAAAGCACACTGAGGCGACTGAAGCCTCGAAGAAGCTGGAGTTTGAGTTCCCCACACTAGAGAAGCTAACAGCCGATGAGCTTCACGCTGGTTATCTGAACCGCCTGTCTACAAGCCGGAATATGGAGCTCAAGCTTGTGAACTTGATGAAGAAGAAATATGAGGTACTCTTGCTTTCTTTCCCTTATACCATTACATAGCCCCCAAGGGTCGGCTTAGTATTTGCCAATGGTAAGCCGGGTCTTTGAATCTTTGTTATAAGTAAAGAACACTTAGCCTGTATGCCTCAATACTCAGCTTAAGACTTAAAATTGAGCCGACTCTTTAGCGTGTAAGTATGTGTTCAAAGAACCATCTGTAGCCCCCAAGGGCCGGCTTGACTTGATAAAAGATGAGCCAGAACTTTGGTATAAATAGATCAGAGAGCTAGATGTAGCACCCAAGGGCCGGCTTAACTTCGAAGAAGATGAGCCGGGACTTTGGTCTAGATAGACCAGAGAGCCAGATGTAGCCCCCAAGGTCCGGCTTAACTTCGATGAAGATGAGTCGGGGCTTTGGTATAAATAGACCAGAGAGCCAGATGTAGCCCCCAAGGGACGGCTTAAATTCGAAGAAGATGAGCTGGGACTTTACTGTAAATAGATTGAATAGCCAACTATAGTCCCCAAGTGCCAGCTTGACTTGTCTAAGTTGAGCTGGAACTTCATTGTAGTTTTGGAGAACAAACAGACAGTATCCCACAAGTGTTGAGCATACTGCTTGCAATCTTCTTGAGACTTGCATTATATTGTCTTAATCTTCATCATCTGATAATATACCATCCTGGCTACTTGGCCTTCATTTTGTTTTGATATGTCACATGAAGCTTTAAATGAAGCTGGGTCTGAACTGACCGGTTTAAGGAGCAATCTGGCCACTCAGCAAGCCGCCCGAAGCGAAGCAGACGAGAAATGCTGGCTCACCATTGAGGAACTTACAAAAGTTAAAGCTGAATTTGCTGCCTTCAAGAAGTCCGCTGAGAAGGAGCAAGCCACCCTGGCGAAACGTGCTGACGACGCGGACCAGCGGCTCGTGGTTGTGTCTGACGAGCTTCATGCCTTAAAGCACCACATTGCGAAGATGTCTGCCACCATCTTTGGTAAGTACCAAATATTTAACCAATACTTCTTGTGTGGATACCTTTACCGGCGACTTATAACCGAAAATCCGTCTTATGCAGGTCAAAGGAGTCGACAACTTGTTACTAACAGCTTGCTGCCATTGAAAGCCGTCTATACTTTGACAGAGCAGCTGTATTGCGGAGCTCTCTACACAATCAAGGTTGTGCTCTATAAGGACAACATCCCTCCAAATATAAAAGGAGTCATAGAGTTTTTGTCCACCCTACTGAAACAAATCACGGAGCTTAAGAAATTAGCCGCCCGAAAAGGAGCCATCGCAGCCATAAGTCGGGCATTAGCTTTCGCCCTAGAGTGAACTCCTGAGGACATGATGGACAGGTTTCCATCCAAGAAGGATGACGGCTCAGAGTTCACGGAGGCTGACTATGCTCGGTGCATGAAGGATTCTAGAGTCCTCGCCTCCATGTTAGCAGAAGAAGTGAACTTGTCAACATACCAGGTGGCTTATGATGCCGAGCAGAAGAGAGTACGCGGCCCAAACTTTGAGGCAAAGGAATTAACGGCTTCACGTCGTAAGCACCTCTTTGCTCCTGATCTTGACCCATCCCCACTCTTTGAAGAGGCAAATTTTGCGGCTTTAACCAACTAGAACTGGGACGTGGACAATCTTCAGATCATGGAGGTCGAAGACCCGCCACAGAGTGACCCGCCATCCAACTGACGACCTTGGTAACATCGTGGATTAGCCGGCCTTGTGACCCGCCATAGGGCGGTGTAAAAAACTTTGAGTCCGTACTTTTGGGCTCCGCAGTGAGCATTGTAATAGGCTTGTAGTAAACTTTGTCTTGCCTGAGCTGTGCCATCGTGCACACATGAAATCGTCCGGCTTAATATATGACATCTGCCTTGTGACTTCAACTTATATCAGATGTTGTGGCGGCTCTTGGTAATTAACCAACCTGCTAGAATAGATTAATCTCATATTGTTAGGAGGACGGCTTAAGATAACGCCACCCAAAGATGATATATCTTTCCTAACTTGCTTTTTGTTTAACTCATGCGCTGGTTCTTCTCAGCTGACTCGCCACTTAAAATTCCTTAGCAGTACAGGGTATCTAGCGAGATTGGCCGTCAATTCCTTTGAGCAGCTCAGGGTCTCTAAGCGAGATTAACTGAGAGGAAGTGTGACATCCCAGAAGAGACTCGGCAGGGCATGAGTACCTTGATAGCCCATAGACTGCCTCTCACATGACATAAATCCATCGTTTTAACCTTAAATAGTGTAGGGTTCTTAAGGATTAACTACCTAAGAGTACGAATGGGCCACATAGCGGAGAGTTGGCAGTAAATGGGAGAGTTTATCCTTCCTTTCCGTAAGCCGGCCCTCACGTGACAAGAGCCGCCATTTTAACCTTAAACCAGTATAGGGTCTCTATCGAGATTAGCCGTCAATTTCTTTGAACCGACTCAGGGTCTCGAGGCGAGATTAACTGGTAAGAGTTCGGCGGGTCACCTAATGGAGCAGCATCAGCTTGCAGGCAGGTTTAACCCTGTATGGCTTAAGAGCCGATCAAGAGGGTGTGTAAGCTAAACCCGGTGGGTTGGAAGCCCCCAAGTGGCCTTTGTTGATGGGATCAACTCCTTGGCTTAAGAGCCGACCGATAGGGTTTGATAAGCTAAACCCGATTGGTTGGAAGCCCCCTGGACGATCATGTTGACGGAGTCAACTATTTGGCTTGAGAGCCGATCAATAGGGTATGATAAGCTAAACCCAGTGGGTTGGAAGCCCCCTGATTGACCATTTTTGCACAGATTGAGATATACGAAACGATAGAGGCCCCGGCTTGCAGGGATGCCAACTTTATTCATATATACATATGATATGTACAATGAAGGTGTACAATGTCAAGTCTTGACAACTTAAGTATAATAAGTCCGTAGATGCGCTATGTTCCACGACCGGCGGGTCTCCTGCCTAGAAGTGTGTGAGTCGTCTCGGATGTCAATGAGGTAATATGACCCATTGTTGAGATTTCTGCTGACCACGAAAGGCCCTTCCCATGGGGGAGACAACTTGTGTGCATTTTTCTAATCTTGAATCAACCGCAACACTAAGTCGCCTTCTTGAAACGTCTGACTCTTAACTCTGCGGCTATGATAGCGACGCAGGTCTTGATGATAAATCGTTGATCGAGCCACTGCCAGATCATGTTCTTCCTCCAAGGCATCCAACACATCTTGACGCGCTGTTTTATTGTCCGCCTCAACGTAATCCGCCACTCGCGGCGAGTCATGACGGATATCACTGGGTAACATGGCTTCTGCACCGTAAACCATGAAGAAAGGTGTATAACATGTGGATCTATTGGGAGTGGTCCCGATGCTCCATAAGACGGACAACAGCTCGTCCACCCAATAACCCGGCGTTCTCTACAAAGGAACCATGAGCCGGGGTTTGATACCTCTCAAGATTTCTTGGTTAGCATGCTTGTCCTGACCGTTGGACTATGGATGAGCAACTGCAGAAACATCAAGTCTGATGTGTTCACTTTCACAAAATGCTTTCATAGCCCCCTTGGATAGGTTTGTATCATTATCTGTGATGATACTATGTGGGTAACCAAAATGGTAGATCAGCTTCTTAATGAACTGAACCACCGTGGCCGCATCACACTTGCCAACCGGCTCAGCTTCTACCCACTTGGTAAATTTGTCAACCGCCACCAGGAGGTGGGTCTTCTTGTCTTTGGATCTCTTGAAAGGCCCGACCATATCAAGCCCCCAGACCGCAAATGGCCAAGTAATTGGAATCATGCGCAGCTCTCGGGATATGAGCACGCCAGACAAACTTTTGACATCCAAATCGCACTTGCGGACCAAGTCTTCCGCATCCTTATGAGCCGTCAGCCATAAGAAGCCATGTCGAAAGGCCATGGCCACCAGTGATTTTGAGCCGGCGTGATGACCACAATCACCAGCATGAATTTCATTCAAGATTTCCTTGCCCTCTTCAGGTGAAACACAATGTTGAAACACGTCGGTGACGCTGCACTTATGTAACTCGCCATTGACTATCGTCATAGACTTAGATCGCCTGGTGATTTGTCTGGCGAGATTTCATCATCAGGTAACTCACCACGAGTCAAGTAAGCCTAGTAAGGCACAGTCCAGTTAGGAATTTCATGCACGCCACCAGTTGTCCCTCCGGGTTGGGAATAGCGAAGTCCTCCTCTGAAGGTAGCTTTACTGACAAGTGATGTAGTACATCTAAGAAAACGTTAGGCGGCACCGGCTTACGTTGAGAACCCAGCCTTGACAGGGCGTCAGTCGCCTCGTTCCTGCGACAATCAATATGATCCACCTAATAACCCTTGAAGTGACCAGCAATGACATCCATTGCCTGACGATAAGCCACCATCCGTGGGTCCTTGGAATACCAAGTGCCTGAAACTTGCTGGCCACTAGATCTGAGTCGTCGAAGCATCTAACCCCGCTCAGGTTCATCTCCTTAGCCACCCGGAGGCCATGAAGCAGAGCTTCGTACTCAGCTGCATTGTTAGTACAAGGAAACATCAACCTTAGGACATAATAGAACTTATCACCTTTGGGGGAAGTTAAGACAACCCCTGTCCCTGATCCTGTTGGAAATATGCCCTAGAGGCAATAATAAAATGGTTATTATTGTATTTCCTTGTTCATGATAATTTTCTATTGTTCATGCTATAATTGTGTTAACCGGAAACCATAATACATGTGTGAATACATAGACCACAACATGTCCCTAGTGAGCCTCTAGTTGACTAGCTCGTTGATCAATAGATGGTCACGGTTTCATGGCCATGGACATTGGATGTCATTGATAACGGGATCACATCATTAGGAGAATGATGTGATGGACAAGACCCAATCCTAAGCATGGCACAAGATCGTGTAGTTCGTTTGCTAAAGCTTTTCAATGTCAAGTATCGTTTCCTTAGACCATGAGATTGTGCAACTCCCGGATACCGTAGGAATGCTTTGGGTGTGCCAAACGTCACAACGTAACTGGGTGGCTATAAAGGTACACTACGGGTATCTCCGAAAGTATCTGTTGGGTTGGCACGAATCGAGACTGGGATTTGTCACTCCGTGTGACGGAGAGGTATCTCTGGGCCCACTCGGTAAGACATCATCATAATGAGCTCAATGTGACTAAGGAGTTAGCCACGGGATGATGTATTACGGAACGAGTAAAGAGACTTGCCAGTAACGAGGTTGAGCAAGGTATAGGGATACCGACGATCGAATCTCGGGCAAGTACCATACCGATAGACAAAGGGAATTGTATACGGGATTAATTGAATCCCCGACATCGTGGTTCATCCGATGAGATCATCGTGGAGTACGTGGGAGCCAACATGGGTATCCAGATCCCGCTGTTGGTTATTGGCCGGAGAGGTGTCTCGGTCATGTCTACGTGTCTCCCGAACCCGTAGGGTCTACACACTTAAGGTTCGATGACGCTAGGGTTATAGGGAAATGGTATACGTGATTACCGAAGGTTGGTCGGAGTCCCGTATGAGATCCCGGACGTCACGAGGAGCTCTGGAATGGTCCGGAGGTAAATATTGATATATAGGAAGTCCAGTTTTGGTCACCGGAAAGTTTTCGGGCTCATCGGTAGTGTACCGGGAGTGCCGGGAGGGTGCCGGAGGACCCCCGAGAGGGGTGTGACGACCAAAGGACCTCATGGGCCCTTAGAGGAGGTGTGCCAGCCCATATTGGGTCGGCCAAGACCATCTATGTGGGCCCATGTGGCTGGAGATAAGGAGATAAGGCAAAAAGGATTTAAAAGGAGGAGATCCACCTCCCTTGTGGGAGGTGGACTCTCCCTTTAATTCGGCCGACCCTCTCCTCTTTGGAGTAGAGGCCAAGCCAGCCCTCCACGTCCCTCCTCCTATATATACTTGAGGTTTTGGATGTCTTGAGACAGGATTTGATCTCTCTCTCTCACGGCAAAGTCCTACCTCTCTTCTTCCTCCTCCGCAGCGCTTAGGCGAAGCCTTGTCGGAATACCTTGCTACTCCACCACCACCACGCCGTCGTGCTGCTGTTGCAGCCCTTCCCCAACCTCTCCTTCCTCCTTGCTGGATCAAGGTGTTGGAGACGTCACCGGGCTGCACGTGTGTTGAACGCGGAGGTGTCGTCCGTTCGGCACTTGATCGGATCTACCGCGATCTGAATCGCTGCGAGTACGACTCCATCAACCGCGTTCTTGTAACGCTTCCGCTTAGCGATCTTCAAAGGTATGAAGATCCACTCTCCCCTTGCTCGTTGCTGGTTTCTCCATAGATGGATCTTGGTGAACGCGTAGGAAATTTTTTGATTTACTACTACGTCTCCCAACAGTGGCATCAGAGCTAGGTCTATGCGTAGAATCTATGCACGAGTAGAACACAAAGCAGTTGTGGGCGTCGATTTTGTTAATATGCTTGCTGTTACTAGTCTTATCTTGATTCGACGGTATTGTGGGATGAAGCGGCCCGGACCAACCTTACACGTACGCTTACGTGAGACCGGTTCCACCGCCTGACATGCACTAGTTGCATAAGGTGGCTAGCGGGTGTCTGTCTCTCCCACCTTAGTCGGATTGGATTCGATGAAAAGGGTCCTTATGAAGGGTAAATAGCAATTGGCATATCACGTTGTGGTTTTGACGTAGGTAAGAAACGTTCTTGCTAGAAACCTATAGCAACCACGTAAAAACTTGCAACTACAAATTAGAGGACGTCTAACTTGTTTTTGCAGCATATGCCGTGTGATGTGATATGGCCAAAAGGATGTGATGTGATGCATTGTGATGTATGAGATTGATCATGTTCTTGTAATGGGGTTCACGACTTGCACGTAGATGACTATGACAACCGGCAGGAGCCATAGGAGTTGTCTTATACTATTGTATGACCTGCGTGTCAATCATAAACGCCATGTAATTACTTTACTTTATTGCTAAACGTTAGCTGTAGTAGTAGAAGTAATATTTGGCGAGACAACTTCATGAAGACACAATGATGGAGATCATGATGATGGAGATCATGGTGTCGTGCCGGTGACAGTGATGATCATGGTGCCCCGAAGATGGAGATCAAAGGAGCAAGATGATATTGGCCATATCATGTCACTATATTGATTGCATGTGATGTTTATCATGTTTACATCTTATTTGCATAGAACGATGGTAGTAAATAAGATGATCTCTCAATAAAATTTCAAGAAAGGTGTTCACCCTAACTGTGCACCGTTGCTAAGGATCGTCGTTCCGAAGCACCACGTGATGATCGGGTGTGATAGGTTCTAACGTTCGCATACAACGGGTGTAAGCCAGATTTACACATGCGAAACACTTAGGTTTACTTGACGAGCCTAGCATGTACAGACATGGCCTCGGAACACGGAGGACCGAAAGGTCGAACATGAGTCGTATAGAAGATACGATCAACATAGAGATGTTCACCATGGATGACTAGTCCGTCTCACGTGATGATCGGACACGGGCTAGTTGACATGGATCATGTATCACTTGGAAGACTAGAGAGATGTCTATCTAAGTGGGAGTTCATTAATAATTTGATTAAATGAACTTAATTATCATGAACTTAGTCTAAAAATGTCCTTGCAAATTATGTCGTAGATAGCTCACGCTGTAGCTCCCCAGTTTTATTGATACAATCCTAGAGAAAAGTAAGTTGAAAGTTGATGGTAGCAATAATGCGGACTGGGTCCGTGATCTGAGGATTGTCCTCATTTTTGCACAGAAAGCTTATGTTTTTTTATGTACCGCTAACTGCATCACTCCCTCAAGCGTTGTGTGTAGATGTTGTGAACATATGACAGACACTTTTTGGTGACTACGTGATAGTTCAATGCGTCATGCATTACGGCTTAGAATTGAGGCTCCAAAACGTTTTGAACGTCACGGAACATATGAGATGTTCTAGGAGCTGAGATTGTGATCTCAGGCTCGTGCCTATGTTGAGAGGTATGAGACCTCCAACAAGATTCTTTGTCTGCAAGATAAAGGAGAATAGCTCAATCGCTGAGCGTGTGCTCAGATTGTCTGGGTGCTACAATCACTTGAATCAAGTGGGAGTTAATCTTCCAGATGAGATAGTGATTAATGCAGTTCTCCAAGTCACTGCCACCAAGCTACTAGAGCTTCGTGATGAACTATAACATGCCAGGGATGGATAAGATGATCCCTGAGTTGTTCGTGATGTTTGACACCACGAAGGTAGAAATCAAGAAGGAGCATCAAGTGTTGATGGTTAAGTGAAACCACTAGTTTCAAAAGGGGCAAGGGCAAGAACGGAAAACTTCAGGAATGGCAAGCCAGTTGTTGCTCTAGTGAAGAAACCCAAGGTTGAGCCCGAACCCGAGACTAAGTGCTTCTGTTATGGGGAGAATGTTCGCTGAAGCGGAAAACCCCTAGATGCTTGGTAGATAAGAAGGCTGGTAATGTCAATGGAAGTATATTTGATATACGTGTTAGTGATGTGTACCTTGCTGGTACTCCTAGTAGCACCTGGGTATTGGATACCGGTTCGGTTGCTAAGTGTTAGCAACTCGAAATAAAAACTACAGAGTAAATGGAGACTAGCTAGGTGAAAGGTGACGATGTGTGTTGGAAGTATTTCCAAGATTGATGTGATCACCATCGCACGCTCTCTCTACCTTCAGGATTTGTGATAAACCTAAATAAATGTTATTTGGTGTTTGCGTTGAGCATGAACGTGATTAGATCATGATTAGTGCGATACGGTTATTCATATAAGTTAGAGAATAATGGTTATTCTGTTTACATGGATAATGCCTTCAATGGTCATGCACCCACTCGAAATGGTTTATCGAATCATGATCGTAGTAGTACACATATTCATAACATTGGTACCAAAAGATACAAAGTTAATAATGATAGTACCACATGCTTGTGGCACTGCCACGTAATGTCATATTGGTATAAATCGCATGAAGAAACTCCATGATGATGGATTTTTTTTTGACTCACTCGATTTCGAATCGGTTGAGACATGCGAGCCATGCCTCTTGGGCAAGATGACTGAGACCCCGTCATCCAATATGATGGAGCGGGCAAGTGGCTTATTGGAATTAATACATGTTGTTGTATGTGGTCCAATGAGTGTTGAAACACATAGTGGATATCGTTGTTTTTCTTTACCTTCACTGATGATTTGAGTAAATATGGGGATATTTACTTAATGAAACACGAATCTGAAATGTTTGAAAGGTTCAAGGAGTTTCAGAGTGAAGTTAAAGATCATCGTGACAAGAAGATAAATGTCTATGATACGATCATGGAGGTGAATATCTAAGTTACGAGTTTGGTATGCAATTTTAGACAATGTGGAAATTGTTTCACAGCTCACGCCTCCTGGAACACCATAGTGTGATGGTGTGTTCGAACGTCGTAGTCGTGCTCTATTGGATATAGTGAGTACTATGATGTCTCTTATCGTTTTACCACTATCGTTATGGGGTTATGCATTAAAGACAAATCCATTCACTTTAACAGGGCACCATCTAAGTCTGTTCAGATGACACCGTAAGAATTATGGTTTGACAGAAGCCTAAGCTGTCATTTCTTAATGTTTGGGGCTGCGACGCTTATGTGAAAATGGGTTTTTCACCTAGCGAGCTCGAACCCAAAGCAGACAAATGCATCTTCATAGAATACCCTAATGAGACATTGGGTATACCTTCTATCTCAGATCCAAGCGCAAAAGGTGTTTGTTGCTAAGAACGGGTCCTTTCTTGAGAAAGAGTTTCTCTCGAAATAATTGAGTGGGAGGAAGATAGAACTTGATGAGGTTGTTGAACCTTTGTTTCAACCAGAGAATAGCGCAACACAGAAAGATGTTTCTGTAGAGCCTACTTAGTTGAAAAGGAAGTTAATGATGATGATCATGAAGCTTTGGATCAAGTCACTATCGAACCTCGTAGGTCGACAAGGACGCGTACTGCTCCTGAGTAGTACGACAACCCTGTCTTGGAAATCATGTTGTTGGACAACGATGAACCTACGAACTATGGAGAAGCGATGGTGGGCCCGGATTCCAACAAATGGCTAGGAGCCATGAAATCCGAGAAAGGATCCATGTATGAAAACCAAGTATGGACTTTGGTAGCCTTGCCTGTTGAATGGCGGGTCATTGAGTACAAATGGACCTTTGAGATAAACATAGACGCTAATGGTGAAATGTCACCGTTTATAAAGCTTGACTTGTCGCAAAGAAGTTTCCGCCAAGTTCAAGGAGTTGACTGCGATGAGATTGTCTCATCTGTAGCGATGCTAAAAGTCTATTAAAATTTTGTTAGCAGTTGCTGCATTTTTCGATTATGAAATCTGGCAGATGGATGACAAAACAAGGTTTCCGTAATGGTTTCTGTGAGGAAGAGTTGTATGTGATACAACCAGAAGGTTTTGTCAATCCTAAGGATGCTAATAATATGCAAACTCCAGCGATCCTTCTATGGACTGGAGCAAGCATCTCGGAGTTGGAATATATGCTTTGATGAGGTGATCAAAGTGTTTAAGTTTGTACAAAGTTTATGAGAAACTTGTATTTGCAAGAAAGTGAGTGGGAGCACTATGGAATTTCTTATAAGAATATGTAGTTGACATATTATTGATCGGAAATGATGTAGAATTTCTGGAAGAGCATGAAGGGTTGTTTGAAAAGTTTTTTTTTTCAAAGGAAGACCCAGATAAAGCTACTATTTTATTGAGCATCAAGATCTATAGGGATAGATCTATTCGCTTGATAAGTTTTTTCGACGAAGACATACCTTGACAAGTTTTTGAAGGAGTTCAAAATAGATGGGTCAAAGAAGGAGTTCTTGACTGTATTGTAAGGTGTGAAATTGAGTAAGACTCAATACCCGACCATGGCAGAAGATAAAGAAAAGATGAGTGTCATCTCCTATGCTTTAGCCATAGGCTCTATATAGTATGCCATGCTGTGTACCGCACCTGTGTGTGCCTTGCCATGAGTCTGTCAAGGGGTACAAGAGTAATCCAAGAGTGGATCACTGGACAGCGGTCAAAATTAGCCTTAGTAACTTGAGAACTAAGGAAATATTTCTCGATTATGGAGGTGATAAAGAGTTCATCGTAAAGTGTTACGATGATGCAAGCTTTAAAACCAATCCGGATGACTCTTAGTAGAAATCCAGCTACGTATAGTGGAGCAGCCATTTGGAATAGCTCCAAGTGGAGCATGGGAGTAGTATCTACAAATATGACATGGAAAGTTTGCAAGGTACACACGGATCTGAATGTCGCAGACCCGCTGACTAAAAAACCTCTTTCACGAGCAGAACATGAACAAACCCCAGAACTTATTGGGTGTTAATCACATGATGATATGATCACATGGTGATGTAAGTGTTAATCACATGGTGATGTGAACTAGATTATTGACTCTAGTGCAAGTGGGAGACTGTTGGAAATATGCCCTAGAGGCAATAATAAAATGGTTATTATTGTATTTCCTTGTTCATGATAATTGTCTATTGTTCATGCTATAATTGTGTTAACCGGAAACCATAATACATGTGTGAATACATAGACCACAACATGTCCCTAGTGAGCCTCTAGTTGACTAGCTCGTTGATCAATAGATGGTCACGGTTTCATGGCCATGGACATTGGATGTCATTGATAACGGGATCACATCATTAGGAGAATGATGTGATGGACAAGACCCAATCCTAAGCATAGCACAAGATCGTGTAGTTCGTTTGCTAAAGCTTTTCAATGTCAAGTATCGTTTCCTTAGACCATGAGATTGTGCAACTCCCGGATACCGCAGGAATGCTTTGGGTGTGCCAAACGTCACAACGTAACTGGGTGGCTATAAAGGTACACTACGGGTATCTCCGAAAGTATCTGTTGGGTTGGCACGAATCGAGACTGGGATTTGTCACTCCGTGTGACGGAGAGGTATCTCTGGGCCCACTCGGTAAGACATCATCATAATGAGCTCAATGTGACTAAGGAGTTAGCCACGGGATGATGTATTACGGAACGAGTAAAGAGACTTGCCAGTAACGAGATTGAACAAGGTATAGGGATACCGACGATCGAATCTCGGGCAAGTACCATACCGATAGACAAAGGGAATTGTATACGGGATTAATTGAATCCCCGACATCGTGGTTCATCCGATGAGATCATCGTGGAGTATGTGGGAGCCAACATGGGTATCCAGATCCCGCTGTTGGTTATTGGCCGGAGAGGTGTCTCGGTCATGTCTACGTGTCTCCCGAACCCGTAGGGTCTACACACTTAAGGTTCGATGACGCTAGGGTTATAGGGAAATGGTATACGTGATTACCGAAGGTTGTTCGGAGTCCCGGATGAGATCCCGGACGTCATGAGGAGCTCCGGAATGGTCCGGAGGTAAAGATTGATATATAGGAAGTCCAGTTTTGGTCACCGGAAAGTTTTCGGGCTCATCGGTAGTGTACCGGGAGTGCCGGGAGGGTGCCGGAGGACCCCCGAGAGGGGTGTGACGACCAAAGGACCTCATGGGCCCTTAGAGGAGGTGTGCCAGCCCATATTGGGTCGGCCAATACCATCTATGTGGGCCCATGTGGCTGGAGATAAGGAGATAAGGCAAAAAGGATTTAAAAGGAGGAGATCCACCTCCCTTGTGGGAGGTGGACTCTCCCTTTAATTCGGCCGACCCTCTCCTCTTTGGAGTAGAGGCCAAGCCAGCCCTCCACGTCCCTCCTCCTATATATACTTGAGGTTTTGGATGTTTTGAGACAGGATTTGATCTCTCTCTCTCACGGCAAAGCCCTACCTCTCTTCTTCCTCCTGCGCAGCGCTTAGGCGAAGCCCTGTCGGAATACCTTGCTACTCCACCACCACCACGCCGTCGTGCTGCTGTTGGAGCCCTTCCCCAACCTCTCCTTCCTCCTTGCTGGATCAAGGTGTTGGAGACGTCACCGGGCTGCACGTGTGTTGAACGCGGAGGTGTCGTCCGTTCGGCACTTGATCGGATCTACCGCGATCTGAATCGCTGCGAGTACGACTCCATCAACCGCGTTCTTGTAACGCTTCCGCTTAGCGATCTTCAAAGGTATGAAGATCCACTCTCCCCTTGTCGTTGCTGGTTTCTCCATAGATGGATCTTGGTGAACGCGTAGGAAATTTTTTGATTTACTACTACGTCTCCCAACAGATCCTTCCAGCTGCCTGGAGCCATCAAGGTGGATTGTCCAATATGTGTTATCCGGCTTTTCCTCGGGCGCCTGACACTCAGTCCAGTCATTGATGAAATCCACCAAGGCTTGTGAATTAACCACCGTGCGAGGGACATACTTCAAATTGAGAGGTCCAAGCTCCAATGCCCACTTAGCGATCCTGCTAGTGCCTTCTCTGTTTTGAATTATATCTCCCAATGGGGCAGAGCTATCCACTGCAATCTGGTGTCCCAAGAAGTAGTGCTTTAGCTTGCGATTGGCCATGAACACCCCATACACCAGCTTCTGCCAATGTGGATATCTCTGCTTGGATTCTATCAAGACCTCACTGATATAGTAAACCGGTCGCTGAACTAGATATTCCTTCCCCGACTCTTTACGCTCAACAATGATTGCGGCATTGACAACCCTATTGTTAGCCGCCACGTACAAGAGCAAAGGTTCTTTCTCAACCAGAGCAGCTAAGACCGGCGGCTCCGTGAGCTGCCTCTTGAGTGCCTCAAATGCTTCAACTGCCGCCGTACTCCAGACAAAATTGTCCGTCTTTTTCATCATCTGATACAAAGGGATAGCCTTCTCACCAACGTGGCTTATAAACCGGCTTAACGTAGCAATCCGTCCCGCCAGGCGCTAAACATCATTGATGCATGCTGGCTCAGACAGGGAGGTGATAGCCTTGATTTTATCCAGGTTAGCCTCAATGCCACACTCAAATACCAGAAATCCGAAGAGCTTGCCTGCCGGAACGGCAAAGACACACTTAGTCGGGTTAAGCATCATCTTGTAGACCCGTAAGTTGTCAAAAGTCTCCTTCAGGTCATCAAGAAGAGTCTCCTTCTTTCTTGAATTGATCACAATATCATCCAGATACGCATGAACGTTGTGCCCAATTTGGTTGTGAAGACAGTTCTGTTCGCAACGCTGATAAGTCGCATGGGCACTCTTTAGCCCAAAAGGCATATACACATAGCAGAAAGCAGCAAAAGGCATGATGAAAGCCGTATTCTCTTGGTCCTTGACTGCCATCTTGATCTGATGATAACCTGAATAAGCATCTAGGAAGCATAAACTCACACAACCCGCTGTTGCATCAATGATCTGGTCAATATGAGGGAGAGCAAATAGGTCAGCCAGATAGGCTTTGTTAAGATCCGTGTAGTCCACACACATACGCCACGTGCCATTTTTCTTGAGGACTAGCATCGGGTTAGCGAGCCACTCCGGGTGAAACACCTCGACGATGAAACCCGCCACCAAAAGCCGAGCTATCTCTCCCCAATGGCCTTGCGTCTCTCCTCGTTGAACCGCCGTAGAAATTGCTTGACTGGTTTGAATTTGGGATCCACATTAAGGTGGTGCTCAGCGAACTCTCTCGGTACACCCGGCATGTCAAAAGGTTTCCACGCGAAGATGTACCGATTCTCACGGATGAATTCGATGAGCGCGCTTTCCTATTTGGGAACCATATTACCTCCGATAGTGAATTGCTGAGATGAGTCGCCCGGACTGAAATCCACCAATTTGGTATCATCCGCCGAAAATTTGAGGGGTGGCTCAACCTCTGTGGTAGGCTTTTCAGTAGAGTCATGTCCTCTGGGTCGACGTTTTCCTTGTAAAACATGAGCTCCACCTCAGCATAGCTGGATTCTGCATAAGCCGCATCTCCTTCCTCGCACTCTATAGCCGTCTCTCGATCACCGTGCACCATAATCGTACCTTTGAGGCCCGACATCTTGAGCTGCAAGTACACATAACAAGGCCTAGCCATGAATTTGGCGTAAGCCAAACGTCCAAATAGAGCATGATACGGACTTTTTATCTTGACCACCTCAAAACACAAGGTCTCCACCCTGTAATTGTATTCGTCACTGAAGGCGACTTCCAAAGAGATCCTTCCCACAAGATAGGCTGACTTGCCAGGCACCATGCCGTGAAAAACTGTTGGAGATGGCTTAAGATCCTTATCAAGCAACTTCATCCGACAGAAAGTGTAGTAATACATGATATTGATGCTACTGCCACCATCCATAAGCACCTTGGTAAACACGTAGCCTCCAACTTGGGGAGCAACTACCAACGCCAACCGTCCTGGGTCATCAACACGCGGCGGGTGATCCTCCCGGCTCCAACTTACATCATACTCATACCACTTCAAATATTGCGGTAGAGCCGGCCTGATCGCATTAACCGCCCGCTTATGCAACTTCTGATCTCGCCTGTCAAAGCTGGTCATAAAAACATGATACTGACCCAAGCTGAGCTGCTTTGGATTACTCTGATATCCGGACTGGTTATTCTATTGCTGATTGTTGCCACCAGAGTGCGGACGATTTCCTCCCTGGTTGCCCTAGCCATGATGGCCGGATCCTGAGCCACCAGACCCAAACCTGGCTCCTGACCCGCCTGGTCCTGAGCCATCGGGCGGGCCACCATCGTTGCTATGCTCGTAAGCTGTAGTCCTTGAACTTTTGCATAACGTGGCAATTACCCCATGTGTGACCTGCCGATCTATTGGGTCGACTGTGCTCCGGACAAGGTTTATTAAGCATCTCCTCCAAATTAAAAGGAGTCTTACCTTTACTAAAAGGCTTCTTGAATTTCCCGTTACCCTTGGCACGGTTGTTGTCGGTGCTGGCATTGGCCACCAGCTCTGACCCGCCATCCGGGTTCTTCCTCTTGCCTTGGTTACCATTGCCTGCCGCACCCTTGCCATTTCCGTTCTTCTTACTCTGACTAGGCTTCTCTTCATTAGAGCCCGGATCCTTCGTATTATCAGAGCGTATTTTGTGAGAGCCGCCATGAGCTCCCCCATGTCTTGACACGTGCGCTTGAGCCGGCCGAGCTTCTGCTTCAAAGGCGTAAAGTGGCAATTCTTTTCCAGAATCAAGACCGCTTGAGCCACCGTAATCTGCTCTGACGAGTGGATGATAGTCGAAACCTGCCGGACCCAGTGATGAGCCGACTCATTTTCTTGCTGTACACAGTGATCCAAGTCCACAATCGTCATGGGCTGCTTGCACGTTCCTTGAAAGTTCTTGATGAACCTTGCCTTCAACTGAGCCCAAGAATTGATGGTATTGGGTGGCAAACCCTTCAACCACGTGCGAGCCGGCCCTTCTAGCATCAGGATGAAATACTTTGCGCACACCGCGTCATTGACGTCCAACATCTCCATAGCCAGCTCATAACTCTCAATCCAAGCCTCCGGGGGTAGATCAACGGTGTAATTTGGGACCTTGCGGGGGCCTTTGAAATCCTTTGGCAGACGCTCGTTCCACAGAGCCGGCACTAAGCACGGTACGCCCATGGCCCTAGTAGTTACTCCCGCCCCGACTGAGACGGAAGGCGCAGGCTCTTGACGAGCCGCCGTTGCCAGAGCCGTCGCCTCACGCTGTGCCCTCGCCCGATCTACAAGCGCCTGAGCATCCAAAGCCGCCTCTTCATCTCGCGGTGGGCCCCGCTGCAGATCACTGCTAGAAACCGCTGGCAACTCATAGCGTTGGCTAAAGCTGCGGCTGGGGATGGGGGTTGAATGCATGAGACTCCAGTTGTAAGTATACTTCTCTTCTGGGCCATCGCCGTCTGCAGATATCTAATGGCCTTCTGCACCCCCTCAACAAAAGGTGCCTCATCAGGAATAGGGATTGTTTCAAGATGGGTAGCCGCAGCCACCATGTTCTCCGTCGGGTTTGAGTAATGACCCACCGGCGTTGGGAAAGCCATTGGTGAGGTCTGGTTCCATCGGGGCGGGTTAAGCTGCTGCCGACCGACTTCCAGGTGCTTCCATTGTCCTACCCATACCTGGCATGTTAAAGAGGTTTCTAGCCTCATACTGTTCGGGCAGGCGGGACTGATGCCTCATCCGCCTCACCATGGCCGCCGACTATTGTTCTAGCTCAAGACGGAAAGCGTCCGTCTTAAGGCGCTCTGCCTCCGCGTCCATGTGAGATTTTAACGCGCCGATCCTCTGTTGGACCTCTGCCATTTGATCCTTCAGTCTCGTGATCTCTAGGTTTCGGGCGGCTTGATTGTCAGGCGAGACTTCACTTGCTATCAGGGTTGTGAGCTCGTTCATCAGATCCAGAAAAACCTGAGCCGATGGCAAACCAGGATCGTGCGGCTCAGACCACTCCGACTTGGGGTAAAGCTCGTCGTAGCCCCCGAGCCCGCCATCGTGAAGTTGGTAGATTGATTCCGCCTCTCCGCTCGAAGATCCATCCTCTGACAGATGAGGGTCTCCTGCGACTTAGAAGCCTCAAGATACATACCTTGAGTGAAGCCAACGAAGACATGCTTCCTACCCGGGTTAGCACAGGCGGGTTGCACGTGTCGGACGGGTTGCGCACGCCAAGCCGACTCGATGATGTTGGTGCACATGTCCGGCCTGAGTGTAGATCCAGCGATTTTGCCGATGAAGACGTGGATTTCACCGAAGGAATCCCGGAACCCGTACTCCATAAAGTCGGCATCGGGACCCCAGCCGACATCGTCGATGTAAAGCCGGCCACAACGACTTTTGTTCATCCTTTCAATAACGTATCCCTCGATCCCCGGAAGAGAGCCCTTTGAGAACTCAACACCACCTAGAGGTAGCCCCATGGTGGGCACCAACTATCGTGGTTTTGTCACGGCAGATGTCCAAGGACTTAGATTCGAGGCCATCGCTAAGGTGATCGACTCAAAGGGGTTGGTTGGGATGAAGGACACGAGTTTACCCAGGTTTAGCCCCTCAAGAAGAGGTAAAGGCCTACGTCCTGCTTGAGTTATATTGATTGGAGTATCGATTACAAGGGAGCGGATTCGCTTGACTTAGTTCTTGATTAATTGGTTTCTGTCTAAGTCACCCCGGGTCTCGCCCTTATAAAGCAGGTCAATACCATGGGTTACACAAGTCTCATACCAACTCTTACTATGTGTCTGACTCTGTCTCTACTTCATCTTGCCTTCCTGAGCAAGCCGTCTCCGGGCGGCTTATCCACCCAGGTCTTCATGCCTTCCTTGTCTGGGCCTCGCCTTGGCCCATCTTGATGAACCGCCATATATCTAGGCTTATGTCTCGAGGCCCATCCTTGGTCTAGCTTATGAGCCGCCAGGTACGACCCGGCCCCACCTGGGCGGGTCTCACCATGGGGTTATATCCCCAACAACCACCTCAAGGGAACGACACCGTTAACAACAACGAAGATGAAGGAGATGATGATGAAGAAGAAGAAGTTCCACCATCTAACAAGTCCAAGCTACCCCGAGTTCGAGCACAAGTGACCAAGAACCATCCCCTAAACCAAATCTTTAATGACATCCAAACCGGGAGAATCACTCGCTCTAAAACTCGTCCAGCTAACTTTTGTGAGCATTATTCTTTCATCTCTAGCATTGAGCCCTTGAAGGTAGAACAAGCTCTTGAAGACGCAGATTCAGTGAACGCCACGCATGAAGAGCTTCACAACTTCGAAAGGAACAAAGTGTGGAAACTCGTGGAGAAGCCCAAGGATGAGAACAACATCATCAAAAACAAATCGGTGTTTAGGAACAAGCAAGACAAAGACAGTCAAGCCGTATGCAACAAGGCATGTCTCGTGGCCCAAGGATATACTCAAGTCGAAGGTATGGAGTATGGTGAGACTTATGCCCCCACCGCTAGACTTGAAGCTATTCGCATTCTTCTTGCCTATGCTAATCACCATGATATCACGCTTTATCAAATGGACATTAAAAGAGCCTTTTCAAATGGTGAAATTGAAGAAGAGGTTTATGTTAAGCAACCACCTGGTTTTTTGAATCCTAAGAAACCTAATCATGTTTACAAGCTTTGTAAAGCCCTTTATGGTCTTAAGCAAGCCCCTCGTGCTTGGTACAAATGCTTAACAAAGTTTATCATTGAAAACGGTTTTGAAATTGGTAAAATTGATGCAACCTTGTTCACTAAGAAAGTTAATGGTGAATTATTTGTGTGCTAAATCTATGTGGATGATATTATCTTTGGTTCCACTAACCCTCAAGTTAGTGAAAGATTTGGAAGGTTGATGTCTGAGAAGTATGATATGTCCATGATGTGTGAGCTGAAATTCTTTCTTGGATTGCAAATCAAGCAATCAAAAGAAGGAACTTTCATATCTCAAACTAAGTATACCAAGGCCAAATGAGATATTAATCTTCAGCATGTTCGCACTAACAAGCAATTGGCCGATATCTTTACTAGGCCACTTGATGAGGAACTTTTTGTCACTTGAGGAGTGAGTTGAACGTCATTTATGCTTCAAACTTGAGCTAGACTCACTCGGATGCTTGCAAAGGCATGAGCCTTCTTGATACTTCCATTATATTCCTAACATATTATCATATGTCATGGAATTCTATGCTCCCTTGTACTGCATCTAATTGTTTGTAGGTACTTGGAAGAACTTTGTTCCACGAGATTGCAACCAACTCCAATCATAAGCAATCTTGTCTTGACAAAGTATCCACAACCCCTCTTGATGATGGTAGGAAGAAGACAACAAAAAACATATCCTTGACATATACTTGATCATTATTGCAAAAATCTCAATTGGTATCATGTCAAATGGAAATACCTATTGTTCTTCCATGCATGACTAACCTTTGTAGGTGACAAGTGTACTAGAACGAGAAGGATTGCTCCCAACTCAACATGTTCTTCATCAACCTCAAGCATCCTCAACAAGTTCCCTACGAGAAACGTCATCAACATAACTCAAAGGTATGAACTCATATCCTTGAAAAGGCTTTACTCCAAGTCATGAGCTGAAGCAACTCAAGTGATATGAACAAATTAAAATGCTTAGTTGAAAAATGGTAACCCCATTTTGAGCTTAACGTAGAGTATGACCTATGATCAAGTATTCTTGCTTGGCTATGAAGTCAATATAATCTAATATATGTGACCTAGTCACTACCCACCATCTAGTTAAGAATCTTGTGTGGTTTGTTCTCTATTTGCATGATCTCTCGTAACTACTCAAATCTTCTCTAGATGATGTCCTTCTATTTCCTTTGAAACTATTTTCTTCTGACTCTTTGAAAATAGAAACTTGGTCCCTTATTCCTTTATTTTGTTTTAGCCTCAGAGCCGCCAACTCAGATATCTCGGTTCTATCGAAATTGCAGACAAGCTGCACTACAAACTCTCGGTACCACCGATCTATCTGTCTCGGAGTTATCGATTTGTTTTTCTTTTATCTGTTCTTCTTCTGTTACTTCGATGATCCCTTCTAAAAAACATAGGGAGAGAATAACAAGCAAAACTTAGGGGGAGAAATCCGTTATTCAAGTATCCCCTTATATAAGGAGGAGAAGACTTAACAGGAACTTACTACTATTTGCCACAGGGAGAGAAGTTACCTTCAATGATTCCCTCAGTTCTTTTCTATGAACCCTACTTTCAATGACCCTTGTTCTCGAGGATCCCTTCCTTGTTAACAATCCTTGTACCTACTGCTAAATTTAACCCTTTTGGAAATTAATACCAAAGGGGGAGAATAACAAAGCTTCATGCTAAAGGGAGAGTTACATGCTTATGCAAAGGGGGAAATATGATTAAGGGGTAGACCAGATATCAAGCTTTTACTTATATAAACAAGGTGAGAATACAAAAGCGGGGGAGAAAAACATGTTTGGATAATATTATTGAGCTTATTTTATTTGACTGTTCACTTTAGAATTTTTCTCACCCTATCCAATCCCATTATCTACTTGCAGAGATTCAAGGGGAGAGGATGAATTACTACTTTCATATCTAACGGGAGAAAGTTCTAAATGATCTTGGAGACATATCAATTATAAGGAATACCATATTCTATATGTTATCCACATATTGGTTCTTTTAAGTTCTATTGCCTTTGATCAGTAGAATACTCTTGTGTTTCCTAACATTGTTTACTCAAGTGTGTTTCTACTACTAGAATGCTCAAGAACTCAAGGTAAGTATGTGCATCATATATTTGATCAAGATGATCTCTTACTTCTTGCACATATTGTTTGCAAGAGTGAAGTCTTGAACGAGGATACATCTCATTCACATACATTTGATGCATATAGCCAAGATACACATGACTCATGTTTATCCTTTCTACTACATGTGTGTCCATGCATTCCGATGCAACTATCCTTTAAAAAGATTGCACACATTTAGGGGGAGCAAATCTAAGGCATGTGTCTCTCAAAGACTTCATTATATCCACGCATATCTTCATTTGAAGCTTTGTTTGTATGTTGTCATCAATTACCAAAAAGGGGGAGATTGAAAGCACAACGTGCTCCCTTGGTAGTTTTGATAATTCATGAAAACATACATTATCTCTTGGACTAATACTTTTATCTAGTGTATTTCAGATAGTAGTCCATGGAGAGTTGGGTTGGCTAAAGGAGTGTGGACAGTATCCCCATGAAGAAGAAGGAGAAGAAATAGGTTGGACAAGCTTAAAGCAAGAGGACTCTACATTTTATATTTGTGAGAAATCACTTTGAGTCCATAGGAAAGCCAATACTATTAAAAAGGGGGGGGTATGGTTTTGTTGGTGAACAAAATGCTCATACGTGCACAAGTGATAGTCACCAAAAACACCCACAAACGCTCCCACAAAACTCTGTCCAAAGCCAAATACTCAAAATCGGTGCAACCAACATTCTACACTCAGTGCCACCGATTCCTAACACTAGACAGACTCAGTCAAACCCTAGATCTTTGGTGCAACCGGTACTCCATTCGGTGCCACCGAGTTGGGCTGCCAACTTTCTATTACGCAAGTTCACAGTTTCTGCCCCTCTGACATTGTCCAATCGGCGTCACCGAGATTGGACATTCTGACTATTGGTCACCTTATCGGTGCAACCGAGATTCCTATATTGGTCTCACCGAGATTCAAAAGTTGCTAACTTTAAGTCACTTCAGTACAGCCGAGATTCACACATCGGTTACACCGAGTCTGACTTATAGTGTGTAACGGTTGGATTTTTGGAGACGCCTATATATACCCCTCCACCACCACTTACTCGAGACAGATGCACTTAGAACTATTACATACCTATCCTATCCGTTTTTTGAGAGAGAACCACCTATCCTTGTGTTGAGGTCAAGATATTCCACTCCTACCATATGGATCTTGGTTTCTAGCCTCCCCAAGTTGCTTTCCGCCAATCCCATCTCTTCTACCAAGCCAAATCTGTGAGAGAGTGATTGTGTGTTGAGGAGTCTATCATCTTGAAGCACAAGAGCAAGGAGTTCATTGTCATTATCGAGCCTATTACCTTTTGGAGGGTGGTGCCTCCTAGATTGGTTAGGTGTCGCTTCGGAGCCTCCTACTTCGTGTTGTGGCATTGAACCAAGAAGTTCGTACGGGCAAGGAGATCGCCTACTTCATGAAGATCTACCCATAGTGAGGCTAGTATTTCATGGACGGAAGCCGTTATGGAATAGTCAAGGTTGCTACTTCGTGGACCCTTATGGATGGAGCCCTTCGTGGACTCTCGCAATCGTTACCCTCCGTGGGTTGAAGACTCCATAAACATGGATATATGATAGCACCACCTATCGGAACCACGGGAAAAATCCTTGCGTCTCCAGTTGTGTTTGATCTCCATATCTCAACTCTTTACTTCTTGTGCAATGTCTTTACTTTCCAATGCCATATTTGTGTACATGCATGTGTAGGGTATATAGACTTGCTAGGCTTGCTAAAACTGTTAAAATCTGCCAACCTATTAATTTGGGAAAAGGTTAGGTTGTAATTTACTGCTAGTAGTCTATTCACCCCCCCCCCTCTAGACACTCTTCTAGTGATCCCTCAGTAGTGCATCATGTTCACTACCACGTTGTAGATTTTCATGCCATGATTTGTCCCGTGGCATACATTTTCCTTCCTGACAACATGACATCAGGTTAACAATGTTAGTGAAAAATTGGTTTTTCTCTAAGTCCCTAAATGCCATGTTTTATAGCCGTGTTGTGAGCTTCCTACCATGTGATCCATGACTCTTTTGAGTATGATTACTGTCGTGGTTTTTTTACGACGGATGTCCTAGTGTGAGGACTTCGTCATGAGGCCATTGCAACTAGGATGTTAGCTTGTCGGGATTTATCAAAATCAAGAGACGCGGTTTACCCAGGTTTGTCCCCTTAGGATCGAAGTAATAGCCTACTCCTGCTTTCTGCTTATTGCTTGGGTGATCAATACAAGGGAGAGGATTCACTTGACCTAGATATTGATCGATTGTAACTTAAGTCTATTGGCCTCAGGGGCTTGCCTTTATATACAGGTTGAGACCCTAGGCTTACAAGAGTTCGGGTCGTGCTACGATTCGTGACCTAGTATGTCTCTAACTCGACTTGCCTCTCAAGAAAGGAAACTCCTGGCGACTTCCACCTCTTGGGCCTCGAGCCCTCGTCTTTTTGTACTAGGTCGCCATCCGGCTTACTTGGTAAGACGCCTTGCCAGCCTTGTCCTCAACGTCACGACCCACCTTGAGTATGATTTATAAACCACCAGTATGCTGACACGACCCAGTAGGGCGGGTTATACCACGGGGTTATATCCCGGACATTAGGCCCCAGATTGATTTGAATTAATTCATGTCAATCTTCATTACCTTAATCTGGCAGCTTATCCTCTATTCTTATATGCA
Organism: Hordeum marinum; assembly: GCA_022496015.1. Classification (NCBI taxonomy): domain Eukaryota; kingdom Viridiplantae; phylum Streptophyta; class Magnoliopsida; order Poales; family Poaceae; genus Hordeum; species Hordeum marinum. The sequence continues at coordinate 84,109,114 of CM039676.1, forward strand.
TCTTCTCTGGGTCATGAAATGCCGACTTATGACGCTTCCAGACTTGTAATTTCTCTTGTTTATCCACTTATGACATCACTCGCCGGAAATCCTGGAAATGAATGCTCACATCACAACGGATCTTTGCATGTATCTGTTTAGCCCAAAAATTGAGGCGCCTCTGGCTCCAAAATTTACCGCACCTCCTCGATTCCCTCGCCTACCGGTTGCCCTTTTGGTTTTTTACCTTATAAATATTCGCGAGGGCCCCCTCATGCACCTTTTACCTTGCCCCTTGACTTCTTCTTCATCGACCCTAAACCTTCACCGCGCCACCGCTGCTGCTCACCCATTGCCGAGGACCATTCTCGGGACCGCGGCGACACCTCGTCTTCACCAAGGTCCAACCGAACGTCTTCGCCGCCCCCGGCAATTGTCAGGTAAGCCATTTTTCTTCTCTCAGATCTGCCTTAATTCATCGTAGTTCATCGAAGTTGCCAGATTGCATCATTTGTTCTTCACCATTGCTAATCCTTGCATAGCTTCCATGAGTTTTCCCATAGAAACAGAGCGGCTTGAACAACGACTCCATTTTCTGCTTGGCGTACTGAAATCCCCCTTAAGAATCTGCAAACTAGACCACCGTTGTTTCCATACCTCGTCACTAAGTTTAGTAAATATTTTTTTGAACCAGTTGTAGATCCATACTTGTAGCCACTTTGGTAAAAACTTGTTTGTCCCATACTCAGCAAAAAACAGAAATCTCTGATTGGCATAAGATGATCTTATGTTTGCTGGCTCATCATTATGACTATAACCAGCCATGTTTAGAGATTGGTTCGTATAAGCACCAACTCATCATAAGGCTACTCATCTATTGTAGACACTTATGTCGTATTATCCTTGACCATAACATATATGCTTCTGCGACTTCTTTTACTTGCACTTAGGCGTCTCATCATGTCGAAAACCACCACCTGTAACTTGGTGCCTTCTCAAGTTTCTAAACTTGTTCTCAAAGATTATGAAGACCAAGGTCTCTTACCACCTAAAGAGGAAATTGGATGGCGGGCTGCCCTCGGACAGGAATGCCCAAAACCAGGCTAAGGAGAAGTAGTGGTGTTCATAGATCACCTCCTTCGGGGCTTTTCTCCCCCAGGTCAAAATTCTTCCGGGGCGTTCTAAACTTTTGCAACCTTCATTCTCAAGATCTGGCTCCTAACTCTATAACCAACCTTTGCCAGTTCCAAGTGTTCTGCGAGGTCTATCTGCAAATGGAGCCGACCGTCCCTCTTTTCATGGAATTCTTCTATCTTAACCGCCAGACTGAGTGTGCAGATGGCCTCAACCCAGAACTTGGTGGGGTCTCTATTCAAAGGCACGGAGATGGTGCTTTCCCCATTGCTACTCTGCCAAGCCACCCCAAGGATAGGTCAAGACTTGGTTTTACTGGCGAAATACGACCCCTGCTAATGAAAATCCCCTACCGGGTTACACACCAGATCGTGTTCCCGTCACATTTGAGCTTCTTGGTCAGGCTTCACAAGAAGAACGTGATCAACTCGCCCCCATATACTCAAAATTGAGGGCCTTAGTATCCCATGGGTTGACTGGGATTGATCTAACCCGGTGCTGGGTATCTTGGAGGATCTTGCCATTGAGTCCCGCAGCGATTTGATGTGCAATTACTCTGGCGGTTTAAACGATGCACACAGATAAAACAACCAAGATTTGGAAGTTGATAATATCAACCGGACTGTGAAGAAGCTAATGGGAGAAACTCAAGTGGCTTGTAGTCAAGTTGGGCTGAATCCCTTCTACACTCTCAACCTAGCTCCCCCCAGTAAGAATCCTTGATAATTATTTATTCGGCTTATAAATTTTCTTAAACTCTAAAGCTTACTTGTCCTTTTTATCATCAACCTCACAGGTATCTTCTCCATTTTGAAAAACAGGAGGAAGACTATGGCCAGCAAGCTTAAAGCCGCCCCAAGCAAGAAGAAAAGTAAGGCAACTGTGGAAGAGCCGCCACTTAGGGGCGAGTCACCAATGGATGGTGCATTTGTGGAGGTAGAACTTGACTCCCTCGTCATCTTTTTATTGAACTTGTTGAAGCCTCTTACTCTCAGGGTGATGCTGCAACAAGCGGGACCGACGATGTTGAGGTAATTTCCATCTCCTTCGGCTCATAATCCTTCCTCCAAGAAAAACAAGGCGGGTCATTCGAAAAGTACGTTTCTCTCACCCGGATGCTTATTTGGATCCAAATTTTATTTTGAAGAAGACCCAACATGAATCAAGGTGCCAGACTTGGAGCAGCTCTGGTGATCATATGACCGGCTTACCCGACAAGCTAGTCGCCTGCCAGGAACAGAATGAGGTGCCTCATAGTACAACCCCTTCTCTTCCAAAAGATGGATTATCCGGTAACCCCTTAATCCGTGTGATTCAAATTAGCAGGAGTCCCCACCTTCATCGGTCGACTTAACTGCCATCAAGATGCCACCTCTCATTATCAATCACGGGTAAACCTTTCTTCCTTATACCATATCTTGCTTATTAAACTTCAATCTTGCATATGCTTCATTTTGTTGTCTTTATTTATAGGGCCAAGGCTAAGAACAAGAACAAGAAATTTGGCGAGCCATCGACTAATCCTGAGGCCCCTAAGCCGACAAATCCACACTTGGTGACTCCAGAAGCCCATACTGAGCACGCTGAAGATCACCAGGTAGCCCAAGCTGATTTTCCCCCACATTTCAGCGGACCTTAACCCACCCAACCCTCAAACGGTAGCTGAAGATGCTCCTTCTTATGATAAGAATGCAGAGATCACCATCACTGGGAATGGCTACACCACTCCCGAGCTCTCCGAGGTGCTAACCAAGCTTGTTTCTAAGGATGAGACAACATTGCCTAAGAAGGGGAAGGCTAAGCTAGAGCTTCCTAATTATGAAGATTTCAGTGTTGAAGAATTGCACACTCGTTACTTAGACCACCTCTCTACAAGCCGGGAAATTGTGGTCAGCCTCGTTAGCATGATGAAAAGAAAATACAAGGTATGCTCAATTTTGGATTGTATTCTATATATCCTTCTGTATCCCCCAAGGGGCAACTCAATGAGTAGGTAAACAATCAAGTAGCTATGTGAGGTCTCTCTCAATAAAGATTTTCAGATCTAAGTATTTTGTTTAAACAACAAGCAAAAGAAAAATAGCACTCCGAGAATAGCACATATCATGTGGTCAAATTAAAATTTAGGCTCAACATAAGCTAACCGATAGTTGTTAATGAAGAGAGGTGGGATGCGTAGCATCCCCAAGCTCTCTTTATTGAAAAACAAGATTATAAATAACATACAGAGAACAAAAAAATAAAATGACGCTCCAAGAAAAACACATACCATGTGATGAATAAAGATATAGCTCCAAGTAAGATATATCGAAAGGGGAAGGTATTCTCTCTGATGGCCTCCTCCCACCCCCCACCTGTCTCCCACCCCCTCCCTCGGCTGGCCGCAATGGTCTCCCATAGATTGCTAGGCTGGATTCAATTATTGATTGGGATTTCTCTCATGGCCAACAAGTGGCTGCTCAGGTGTGTCGCCGGTTCAAATCCCTAGTTCACTTTGATGGATCTTTTGCACATTCGGAGTTCTTCTTGGTGGTTTCTTTTCACCACTGAACCTTTATCTTGGATGTTGATTCGGTGGCCATGGCCTTATGTTCGTGCTTGGGTGGCAACATTAAGAAATTTCGAGTTTTTGATCTCTCTGATCATCGGTTTAGATTTTCGGTGGCATCCAACAGAGTTGGACATTTTCTTCGTTCCCTTCGAGGGTTTAAGTGTCTGGCGTTCTCCTGCACATTTGAACTATTCTCTAATCGCCTCTTTTATGGCACTGAGACTTATGATCGTGATGATTCTTGGTCTAAACAGACTTCTCGAAAACATTCTGTTCAACGATACTTGCGTGATGTACCGTATCATTTGTTAAATGGTAATCATCGCCATAGGCGTAATATGAAACCAGTCGCAGAACTATTTCAGGGTTTGGATAATTATCACCCCACCGCGATGAACTGGGCTGCAAAATTCAATCAGAAGGATTCATTGGACGTCTCATCCAAATCGTCTCCAACTCAAAAATCTGGTCTAGGTTCATCGGATCTAGACATTTTTTCTCAGCCGATTTGCATTGGTAATTTCAAATTTTGTCTGTCCTCGAATTACACGCCACCAGATCCCCTGGGTTTAAGGCCTCGGATTTTTTGGAAGGGAGTTCTCCAATCGGACCTTATCTTCGCCGAGATTTTTACGTTGGATCACGTCAAGGATCTGTTGCAGGCTGGATATTCTTCTAACGGTATTATGGAATTCGTAAACAAGTTTGTTTGGGCATGCACTCGTTGCTTGGAATTTGGCCATGTTTCCCGAAATTGCCAATAGGGTTATCGCTGCTTAAATTGTTTTCAGTTTGGTCACGTTCGTCGTATGTTCTCCTCTATTGATATTAGCTGCCGGGATGTTTCGTCGTTGGAGTCTATGACTTGTGGCCCCTTGTGCAATGACTTCTCCTGTGTCAGATGTCTGGCTGTGGGCCATCATTCTCTCAAGTGTCGCCTCCCACCGCATTGTCAATTTTGTGCTAGATACGGTCATTCAATTGTGGGCTGCAAGGAGTTGCGACTCTCGAGGAGGCAGTCGCTCTGGATTCCAAAGACTAGTTCTCTCGCAACAAAACCCTCACCCACCACTCTCGGTTCGTCTTCCAGAGAAACTTGCCGCCCCCCTATCTGTTTCTCCGCCAAAATCCTTGCCACCCCTGCCATGACCAACTTCCCTGTCAACCCCTTCGCCTTTCTGCCCCATGGCATGATGGTGGACCATGGCCCCATCGATCGGAAGGGGCGGGCGGAGTTGGCGCTGTCCGACCATCCTCCATTGAGCAACGACACCGTGCTCATTGCAGAAACGAGTAGAGCGATTCCGGTGCAGCTGCGGGGAGAAGCCAGAGCGGAGATTGTTGGTATGCTCAACCATGATGGATTCTCTGTTAGATTTTATGAAGACTCCCCGCTTGGTCTTGGGCTATTTTGTATGCGTACTCTACCGATTCGGGATGCGATGGTTGGGAAAACTTATATGATCCAAGAGGATATAGAGGTCACCTTTGTGCGGCATGATGAAGGAATCAATATGCGTACGCCATCGCTGGGGAGATATACCTGGGTTCTCTTCCTAGCCTTTCCTTTGGATTATCAGACCAACTTCTGGGTTCACAAGGCAGTTTTGCAGTTTGGCAAGCTTATCAATTGGTTCAGTCCTAGAGAACCTCTCTCGGGAGTCTTAGTCAGAGCTTGGATCATGAGTTCTGCTTCGATCCCTAAGGACTTTCTTATGAGACAGATGGGTGGTCAGCGCAGATCTTGGACGGTACCAGTGATCATTCTCAGATCAGATGAAGGGAATATCTTTGTGGATGATGTGCCGTTGCAGGGTGAAGATCCTTTCCCTCCGAATGGAGATGCTCATCCACTGTCTGGCCCGCACATGACTGCGGAGCAAACCTTCCAGGTCAGGTTGCAAGCTTGGCTTCAGCGCAATGGGGTGGTACCCCAAGGAGGTGCTGCTGGCGGCAACCCACCAGTTCATCGTGCTCCCAATGCCAACAGGACTCTGCTTCGCTTGCCAGCCAGAGGACAAATCAATTTCCAAGATATCCTTCGGGATCAAGGTGTCCGATTCTCAGATGGCATTGTTCCAGCGAACAATGTTCTGGACAGTCCCCTCTCGGCCTATCACGAGTCGATGATGGGTTCTGATGCCGACTCATTGGCTTCTGCTGGCAGTTTTGATACTGTGGTTTCGGCAGATTCCTCTCAGATGCAGGTAAAATTTTGTCTGATTCCAGATCAACTGTCACACCCAGCAACAGCAGTGCAATTTCAAATTGCTTCATCGATGATCAAATCTTTCCTTGGGCTATCCAGTTCTTTTGGTCTCAAAAACCCCGAGCTCCCTGTGATTCCCTTTTCTCTTATCAAGTTTGGAAGCAAGAGCAAGGCAGGGTTTCAGTATCACCCCAAGGCCGAGACCAGGAAAGTGGCGCGCAAGCTGTGCTTCGATGATTCTCCTTGCTTGCCCTTGGTTGATGATGACACAGTTGCCTTCGATACCACTACTGAATCAACTGAGAAAGACATCGAAGATGCATCAACTCTGACAGTCGTCAATATGGAAGACAGTTCCTCCCTGGCTGTTCACTCGGACCCTTCTACTGGTGCTTCTGGCTCCAAAAAGAGGAGAGGGAGAGCTACTACTCCTCTTGTCTCATCGGAGGTTCGTCGCAGCCCACGCTCAACCATGTACAGGGGTTTCAAAGTGCCAATAACTTCTGATGCAAGGCCACGCAAGTCACTCATCATTCCCAAAGTAAACATGAAGGTGGCTAACCCTGCAGCCGGATCGTCTGCTGACCCCTCCAACCCACCAGAGATCTTATCCATCGAGGCTCTTCAGAAGATTGGCGTGGAGGATTCTGGCATCCCTGCATCCGAAATCTCCAGTGAGAAGCTGCTCTCTCCGGCGGTGGATGAGGATGGTGCTTAATCTGCCATTCCTTACTTGCATTCTGCTTTTGCGGTCAAATTTGTGGTTTTCTATTCTGAACTTGTCTGGAAAGCACTCTGCTTAGTTATTTTAATCCTTATTTGCTTATGAACAATCAGTTTAGGCCGTGGAACGTTTTATGCTGGAATATCCGTGGCATTGGCTCGAATGATAAATAATCTTCGCTGCGATCACATATTGATAGTAGTGGTTGCTCGGTTATCCGTCTTCAGGAAACTAAGCGCGAACACTTTGACCACTCCTTCCTAAGGAAATTTTGCCCTTGGTGTTTTGATCAGTTTGCGTTTGTCCCCTCCCAGGGTAATTCGGGTGGACTCATAGTGATATGGAATAGTGTAGTGTTCACCGATAATGTGATCTCTATGCATCAGTGGGCAATTGTGATCTCGTTTCGCTCGGTTCTTTCTGCGGACACCTGGACTCTTGTCAATATTTATGGTCCTTGCTCGGGCACGCCTAGGTCAGGGGTTTTTTCTTGGTTATACGACCTCAACATTGTCTCACAGGAGGATTGTATTTTACTCGGCGATTTTAATTTCTTGAGATCACCAGAGAACAGGAATCATTCTGGCGGTGATGTCTCGGATATGATTTTATTCAATGACATTATTCGAGCATTATTTCTTGTGGAAATCCCTTTACAAGGTATATCTTTTACTTGGAGTAATATGCAAGAACAGCCGCTACTCGAACAGTTAGATTGGGTTTTTTACTTCTAATCACTGGACATCTAAATTCCCAATTACAACTGCTAAACCCTTGGCGAGGCCGGTTTCGGATCATGTCCCCTTTCTCATTTCAGTTCAAACATGCATACCTCGATATCACATGTTTAGGTTTGAAAATTATTGGATCGGTCATCCTGGGTTTATGGACGTGGTCAAACTCTCTTGGAATACTGCTACCAAATACACTGACCCTCCGAGAAAGATTAGTGAGAAACTAAAATCGCTTAGAGGTGGTCTGAAACGTTGGAGTAAATCCATATCCAATCTCTCTAGGCTCATTGACAAATCCAATCAAACATTGTTGTTTCTTGATAGTATTGAGAATGAGCATCAACTCATTGTTCATGAATGGAACTTCAGGAAAATTATTAAAGCCCATATCATTCGGCTTCTAACTTATAAACAACAATACTGGCGTATGAGATGCACGGTAAGGTATATCAAATTTGGTGATGAACCCACCAAGTTTTTCCATTGGATGGCAACAGAGAGACATCGAATAAATACGATTGCATCGATCACACTTTCGAATGGTGTGGTGTTGGAAGACCATACCAGCAAGGCAGAATCAATTTATCATGCTTTTAAAGACAGGTTGGGATCCTCTGTCCCCATTGATGTTCAGTTTAACTTGGAGCATCTTGTGGCAGCAAACCTAGACCTTGAGAGTCTCTCTATCCCCTTCAGCCAAAAAGAAATTGATGAGGTGGTCCGTAAGCTACCTTTGGACAAGGCACCTGGACCAGATGGATTCAATGGTTGCTTTCTCAAGAACTGTTGGGAGATCAACAAACACGATTTTTATGAGCTTTGTAATCAATTCTGGTCAGGTAATATCTCCCTAGATAGTCTCAATGCTTCATTAATCACACTTATTCCAAAGAAACTGGCCCCAACTATAGTTAATGATTATCGACCAATCTCCCTGCTCAATTGCTGCATGAAAATACTGACAAAGTTACTAGCTGACCGTCTTCAGAAGGTGATTCTTCTACTCATTCACAAAAATCAGTATGGCTTCATCAAAGGGAGGTCGATCCAGGATTGTCTAGCATGGTCTTTTGAATATATTCATCAATGTGCTCAATCAAAAAGGGAGATTGTTATTATCAAATTGGACTTTGAGAAAGCGTTTGATATGGTTGAACATGATCTAATCATCTTAATGCTGCAACATCTGGGTTTTGATGAACGTTGGATTACTTGGGTAAAGCTCATTCTATCATCTGGTCACTCATCTGTGCTGCTCAATGGCATCCCTGGGAAATCCTTTCATTGTAAAAGAGGTGTTCGTCAAGGAGACCCATTTTCCCCACTTCTTTTCGTTCTGGCAGCAGAATTATTGTAGTGTATCATCAATAAATAATTTTTGGAAGGGAGGCTCTCTCTTCCCATCCCAAGGCAAGGTGACTTTCCAATTATTCAGTATGCAGATGATACGCTGTTGATCATGCCAGCCTATGAGCACCAGATTGCACACCTCAAGAACATACTCCTGCAGTTTGCAGCTTCAACTGGACTGAATATAAACTTTCATAAGTCCTTCCTGATCCCTTTGAACATTGAGACTGCAAAATCTGAATCCCTGGCCACCATTCTTGGATGCACAGTTGGGAAGCTTCCATTTACCTATTTGGGCTTACCTCTAGGCACATCGAAACCAACTATGACTGATCTGATGCCTTTGGTGGACAGAGTGGAAAGAAGACTTTCAAGCATGTGTTACCTTCTTTATCATGCATCAAGAATCACACTGGTCAACTCTCTTGTCACTTCCATGATCAATCATGCCATGTGTACTCTAAAACTACCCCCCAAGTTTCTAGAGAACTTTGACAAGATAAGAAGAAGATGCATTTGGACAAAGAAAAATAAACAAGGAGAATCCTGTAACTCCTTGGTGGCATGGAATAGAGTGTGTTGCCCCAAGAAACATGGAGGACTTGGAGTCATAAACATCAAAATTTAGAATCAAGCCTCCTGTTGAAATTCCTGGACAAGTTCTACAATAAGGCAGATCTTCCATGGGTACAGCTATTATGGGATTCATACTATGGTGACTCTATTCCACATGCGAAACCCATGATTGGTTCATTCTGGTGGAGACAACTCATAAAGCCCATGCCCATATTTCATGGTTTTGCTTCACCATCTATTGGTAATGGCAAGAACATCTCTCTGTGGCACGATAGTTGGACTGAGGACTTGCTTAGCCACTCACTTCAATGCTTATTCTCATTTGTCATCAAGGAAGATATCTTGATTCACAGGTTCTTCCAGGAAGCAGACCCATATTCTAAGTTCCATCTACCACTGTCTCCTGAAGCTCATGATGAATTACAAATTTTGCTGAACCTTAGTCCACACCCTACAGACAGTTCTTCGGTATCTGATTCATGAACATATACTTGGGGTAGTAGTTTCACAGCCAAAAATTTTTATATGCATTGTCATGCATCGATAGCAGCTCCTGCTCCTTTCTTATGGATCTAGTCATCTAAACTACACATGAAACTGAAGGTTTTCATGTGGTTTCTCCTAGATGATCGATTGAACACCAGAAACATGCTCAAAAGGAGGCATTTCAATATTGGCAATACTTACTCATGTGTGCTCTACGCGACAGGGTGTGAGGAAACGATTGAACACCTAATCTCGGAGTGTCCTTTTAGTGTTCATTGTTGGAGCAGAGTGGGCATTACCTGGACTTCAAATACATCGACCACCTCTGCCATCCAGCAGGCTAAGCTATCCTTCACATGTCAACTGTTTTTTGAATTGGTGGGAATTGTTGCTTGGAACATATGGAAAGAGAGAAATAATTTCATCTTCAGGCACATCCCACCACAATATTCCACCTAGAAGGATAGATCAAAAGAAGACCTTATCTGGTTGAAGCACAGGGTTGATCCCAAGTTTTGAGACTATTTAACACTAGTAGCTCTAGCATTGTAATTCCTCTGGTTGCATCCAGAGCCTCCTCCTTTTTCTTTCCCTTCCACTCAATCTCTTGTTTTGGTTGGACAGGGGGGAGACCATCCGGTCAAACCCACAACATGTAAATTGTAACATGGTTTAATTAATCTAAAGCAGTAGGAGCCTCTCATACTGATTACAACTCAAAAAAAAGTAAGATATATCGATAAAGTTGGACACGAAAGAGGGGATGCCTTCCGGGGCATCCCCAAGCTTAGACGTCTAAGTATTCCTTGAATATTACCTTGGGGTTACTTGGTCATCCCCAAGGTTAGGTCCTTGCTTCTCCTTATTCACCTCATATCGGTATCTCACCCAAACCCTGAAAACTTCAATCACAAAAAACTTAACGGAACTTCGTGAGATGGGGTAGTGTAGTAAAGATGGATCATTCACTTAGGTGTTGTCAAGAAAAGATTCATAATTATTCTCTCATAATACCTACTGCATTTCATCATTCCCACAATTTATATCACCAAACATAAGCTATGTAAACACTTGAAACAAGCAAACTATGCATGCAAAACAGAATCTGTCAAAAACAGAATAGTCTGTTAAGATCTGAATTATCACCATACTTTCCTGACTCTAAATATTCAGAAAAATAGTACAACGCATAGAATGTGCAAATAAATTTGGAGTAAAAATTTCAGAATTGTTTGACACCCAGTAAAATCTGATGATTCACATACTGGGCACAAAACTTTCTATTTTTGCATAGAATGAAAGAAGCAAGTGTCCACACTATCCCAAAGGCTTTACTTGGCACTTTATTGAAATAAAAGAAACAAAACATGATTACTATAGTATCATAATCATGTGAACATATAAAAATAGAAAGTAAAAAATTTGGGTTGTCTCACAACAAGCGATTTTCTTTAATGCCCTTTAGCTAGGCATGATGATTTCAATGATGCTCGTACAGGAATAAAAGTTGAAAATGCAAGAGAGCATCCTGAATCACATGACAAGCACATTTAAGTTTAACCCACTTCATATTCATAGGGATTTTGTGATCAGACAATTTATGAGAGCAAGAATCAACTAGCATAGGAAGGCAAAACAAGCGCAACATCAAAACGTTGAACACATAGACAGGAAACTTGATATTCTTGCAATTCTTACATGCATATGTTCCTCCCTCATAATAATTTCCAGTAGAATCATGAAGTAACACAACAATATAACTATCAAATAAATCATTCTTTCCATGATCTACAAGTATACATTAAGAGAGTAATGTTCAGAAAAAAGGATATTCAAAATTATAAAAATAATTATCACTATTTTTTATAAAATAAGTATCATCACAGTAATCGTCATAATTAGCAACTTTGTTCTCATCATAGTCAAGTGAAACCTCTTCCGAAATAGTGGAATCATTACTAAATAAAGTCATGACCTCTCTAATTCCACTTTTATAATTATAATAAAATTCAACACCCTCAAAAATAGTGGTACAATAATTATCTAAATTTGACACTCTTCCAAACCCACCTTCAAAAATATCGCAATCATCATAAATAGGAGGCATGCAATCATCATAACAAATTTGATCATTCAAAGTAGGGGATAAAAATAGCTTCTTCATTAAGCATAGCATCCCCAAGCTTGGGATAAACATTAATTGCAGCAAATAAATTCTCAAACATGTCATTCACATCAAACATAGCATCCCCAAGCTTGTGGCTTGGCATATCATAATCACTCTCATCATTAATAGTATGAATATCACCAATAGTATAACAATTATTATCAACATAATTTACCAAGTTGGTGCCACAAATATTTTCAATATTATAAGAAGTATCATTATCTTCCCAATCATACTCATCACAACAAGCAATAGGCATAGCCAAATCATCATCAAGTGTATCATCTTCCACAATTTTTTTGATTCATCCTCGTGAGGCACAACAATAATAGGAGCAACATCATTTGGGAGAGATAAATTTTTATCTCTACTCTTTCTTCTTTTATTATTATTCACCACATCATGTGTGGGTTTAATTAATTTTTTCGAGCTTCTTATTGATGAGATTGGTTGAATAGGGAGCTCCTCCTCATCACCTATTACATCATGAGAGACACTAGGAGGGAAACAGGAAATCTTTACCCTTTCATTAGTATCCTTTTATATTCTATTGGTTTTCACATCTTTCTATAGTTGGCAATATAAGCATTCTCATTGCAATTTACCATGCAAAACATATATATATATAGGGAGAGAGAGAGAGATTAGTTTCAATGTCTTTCGCGAGAATGAATACTTCAAACCAACTATTTTTATGTGTCAATTCTTCACTCCCCAAAAATAGAGAAAGCTCATTATAAAGTTCAAGGGTCAGCAAGTCATTACAATATTTAGCCATGATTTAATCATGAAAAGTTGGCATTAGAAATTAAGATGACCAACTTTATTGCAAAGTTCACAAGTAATACGACAAAGACAGCAAAATTTTGTAGCAAATTCATCTGTCACTTTGAGAAAAAAATTGGATCTATCATGTTTATACTTATTGCAAAATCTATGCTCCCTATAAGGCACGTCTTCACAAACCTTATGCACTCCACAAAAATGGAGATGCTTCTAAGAAAGATTTTTATCATGACTACTACAATCATCATTAGTATTTTGGATATTCATAGAATTCATACTAAAAATATTTTATCATGCTCATAATTCAAGGAATTCTCATCAAGTATTTTCATAAATTCTTCCTCTACCAGCTGAGCACAATTTTCCGAACCATCATTTTCACGAAGGGAATTAAAGAGACGAAACAATTGATGCAACCTAAACTCCATTTTTTGCAGTTCTCTTTTAAAAAACCAAACTAGTGAAAAACAAGAAACTAAAATATTTGATTGCAAGATCTAAAGATATACCTTCAAGCACTCACCTCTCCGGCAACGGCCCCAGAAAAGAGCTGGATGTCTGCCATGCAACTTTATTCTTGTAGACTCGTGTTGGGCCTCCAAGCACAGAGTTTGTAGGATAGTAGCAATTTTCCCATGTGGATTACCTAAGGTTTATCAATAGGTGGGAGGTGTAGGATGAAGATGGTCTCTCTAAAACAACCCTACGATCAAATACAAGAAATTTCTTCTGTTCCCAACACACCCAATACAATGGCAAATTGTATAGGTACACTAGTTCGGCGAAGAGATGGTGATACAAGTGCAATATGGATGATAGATATAGGTTTTTGTAATCTGAAAATATAAAAACAACAAGGTATCAAGTAACAAAAGTGAGCACAAACAGTATTGCAATGCTTGAAAACAAGGCCTATGGTCCGTACTTCCGCTAGTGCAATCTCTCAAAAATGCTAATATAATTGGATCACATAACCATCCCTCAACGTGCAACGAAGAATCACTCCAAACTTCTTATCTAGCGGAGGAAATAAGAAGAAATTGTTTGTAGGGTACGAAACCGCCTTAAAGTTATCCTTTTCGATCGATCTATCCAAGAGTTTATACTAAAATAACAAAGTTGTCCTTTCCGATCGATCTATCTGAGAGTTTGTAATAGAATAACACCATATGATGTGCATCAACCAACTCTAATGTCACCTAGATACTCTAATGTCACCACAAGTATCCATGAGTTAATTATACGATGCACATGAAACAAATTCATATTCATAATACTCAATCCAACACAAAGAACCTCAAAGAGTGCCCCAAGATTTCTATCGAAGAACAAGGAATGAAAACATGCAATCAACCCCTATGCATAGATTCCCAAGGTCACCGGAATCCGCAAGTTGACGCCATAACATATATCAAGTGAATCACTTGAATACCCCAATGTAACTATAGGTATCCGCATGCAAGACATATATCAAGTGCTCTCAGATCCATGAAAGTATTCATTCCGGTAATAGCAAAATATCAAAGGGAAAACTCAATTCATTACTACAAGATAGAGAGGGGAAACACCATGTGATCCAACTATATTAACAAAGTCCATGATACATCAAGATTGTGCCATCTCAAGAACACGAGAGAGAGAGAGAGAGAGATTGAACACGTAGCTACTGGTACAAACCATTAGCCTTGAGGTGGACTACTCCCTCCTAATCGTGGCCTCCACCGGGATGATGAAGATGGCCAGCGGAGATGATCTACCCTCTCCGGCAAGGTACTGGAACGCCTCTAGATTGGTTTTTCCTTGATACAGAGAGTTGTGACGGTGGAACGAGGAGTCTAGGGTTATTTCTGATGGTTTCTATATGTATTGGATTTTTTCCGCGTTGGTTTCACCCGAAGGTGGGCCACGAGGTGAGGAACATACACCAGGGCGCGCTAGGGGGGCTGGCGTGCCCTGGTGGGTGGTGCCCACCTAGGGGCTCTTTTGGACCTCCCACGAATCGTCTAGTGTCTCTTTTGTTCCAAAAAATCGTCGAAAAATTCATGCAATTCCGAGAACTTTCATTTTCTGCATGAAAAACAACACCATGGTAGTTCCGCTAAAAACAACGTCAGTCTGGTGTCGTGGGGAACAAGCACCTATGGGATCAGACGGACCCCTTTCGGTTCGGCGGGGGAGAAGGCTTGCACAAAGAGCAGGTATGATGAACAACATGCCGGGATTTTACCCAGGTCCGGGCTGCAAGGATGCGTAAAACCCTACTCCTACTTGGTTGTATTGTGAATGTTCTTAGGATTCTATCTACAAGAGCGATGTGAGCAGCTGCCACACGTATAAGCTAGAAGGCCCAAAGACTAAAAGTCCAAAAGTCCTCTACCGCATCGCCCTAGGCCTCCTTTTATACTCTGAAGGGGATCCCAACAGTGGCGTACTTTGCATACATGGGATGTATAGAGCTACAGTGCTATCATACCTAACCCTGACAGAGTAGGACAGACGCATTTAATGCAGCTTCACGCATCTCTGACTGTCCATGGGACGGGACAGGAGCCCGTCCCATCGGCACCGCTTAGCCCCTCCATCGACGACGACGCAACACCTGGCCTGTGCGCTGCCGGGGCCTTGCCGGGGCTTTGTCTTGCCTAAGGGTCTGAGAGCCATCTCGGCAAGGTCTTGCTGGGGGTCTTGATCCTTCTGTGCTTGTACCTGGCAGCTGCCTGCCGGGCCTCGTTGCCAAGGTGGCTATAACTGCTCATGCACGAGTAAGGGGCAGTAGAGAGCCCAAAACTCTAGTGCACCTACAGGAGCCCCCAGGCCTGGGCCACACACGGTGCAAAGCGTTGTTGGGCTAGGCCCACACGGTGCACGGGCATGCGTGGTAGGGCCTTGTAGTCATGATCGTTGCGCTTGCTGCGCTTCACCATGATGCCCATTGAATGTGGGGCATGGGATACGTACGCCCTGCAGCCATTACAGCAGCGTGCCCGTAAAATGTTTCTACATTATTTTAGTAAAGAGGCTGCCCCGTGCCTTCCCCATAAAAAGGAACTCGCAAAGGCTTTGCTCATTTACCTCTTGTCTTTCCCAATCTGAAACCGCCGCCGTCTTCCTCCTCGAGCCCGAAACAGAGCTCCTTCCATTCGTCCCCATGTCCTTCTCCATCCTCAGCCCCCACCCCCTTAACCACTATGTCGCCCAAGGCTAGCAAGGGCAAGGATGCGGAAGCCATCCCGAATAACAAGCTAGTGAGGATGCGGAAGGAGCACGTCATCTTTCCGCCGGGGCTTGACGTGGGCGCTATGAAGGAGCAATATTGGTGCATGTGGGCGACGGCAACGAAGGCACATCCCGCCACCCGCGTGAGTCCAGGTCCTTCCGGGAGCGGCCCAGGCAAATATCCTTTCTTTGCCGACTATTTTTACTGCGGGCTCATCCCCCCTTCTCGGATTTCTTCAACGACATCATGTTCACTTACGGCTTCCAACTCTTGGATTTTACGCCGAATGTCGTGACGTGTATGTCAGTCTTCGCTCATCTTTGCGAAAACTTTGCCAGAGTAGTCCCTAGCACCGCTCTTTTCCGCCACTACTTTACTCCCCGCATCCAACAAGGTACAGCCCTTTCTGGTGCCGTCGCTTGGATTCCACGGCAAGGAACCAAGGAGGTCTACCCATACAGGGCTACTGCGATAGGTGGGATGAGTGGCGAGGCCAATGGTGCTGGATTCAGAAGGAGAAATTCCAGCCTTTCTGCTTGCCGCAGCAAACCAAGATGGTGTGCGGCAACAACTGGAGTGCCCTTGACCCTGAGGATGGGAAGCTCACAGTTGCGACCACTAGGATTCACCACCTCAGAAATGTCGGCCTCACCGTAGAGATGATAGGTGCCGATTTCCTTCGCTAGTGCATTGCTCCCCTACAGAATAAGGGGAGGCCAGCTTGGGAATTCCAGAACGCGGCGGACATCATGAGGCTGCGCCCTAGGCTGAACCACAATTTGACAGTTATGCAACACGGAGCTCTCTGTCAGAAACTATTCAGGAGTGTTGTGGTACATGAGCTGCCGGCAGGCATAGTCCCTTTGTGCAACAACTCTGCCTTAGGTAGAATCATCGCCATGATGCCGGCGTTTGACGCCCATAGCCTTGATGCATCCTAGATTGAGCCTTCTGTAGAGCAGGTGCAGGAACTCTTTGATAACTTGGTGGAGATGGCCATCCGCAAGGAAGAGGGCCTTGTCCGTGACAACACCGAGGAAGAAATGGCGTACATCGCCAGCAGGGCAGAGGAAACAGATCTTGCGGCGGAGGCCGGCAGCACTGGCTTCTTGGAAGACGAAGCCGCTAGAGGTGAAACACTGCCGGACGAAAATCTTGCCGGGCAGGGCGGGACCGCTGAGGAGCAAAGCGGCACATCTGCCGGGGCAGCCCTGCCGAAGACACAACTAAGGAGGAGCTGCTCGAGGAGGCCCTGTCCCTTGTGCCAAGGAAGAGGCGCGTCCTTCAGAGCGTCGCCTCTGGGCTTCCGGTCTGTCGAGATCCTTCGAGCAGCGCAGTCCCCATCAAGGGGGCGACCGGCAAGGCCGCACAGGGGCAAGAAGCTCATCAGCAACCTGTGTCCGTCGTGGCCAAGCGATACAGGAGCACCCCTCCACCTCCTCCCACGGGCACCATGGCAGAGGTTGCCTTCGACCTCTCTGCCCTTAGCTAGGGAGAAGAAGATGAGGAGTAAGGATCTTGTCATATCTTTTGCTTTTCTAATTTCTGGTTTAACTTTACACATTTGCTTTGCCTTGGCTTGCCTACACAGGGATGTTGAAACACTGGCGCAACGGGTAGTGAAGAGGCAAGGACCTCGATGGTTGGGGAGTCGTCGGCAAGCGCCTCAGGCGCGCCAAGGACGACCATCATGAACTCAGAGGCTAGCCCGCGGCGCAGCCCTCGACTTAGGCCCTGGCAGGGCCCCCAGCATGGGCCCGTTACTCACTTCCCGCTGGCAAGTGCTGGGGTGTGCATCTTTACTGCTGACATCACCGGACGTGTAGGAGGAGGGCGGCGACAAGGAGAACCATCAGCATCCATCCCTGATACGCCACCTCCATCATCTATGTCGCCCAGAGATGGATCCCTAGCGAGGACTTCCTCTAGCACGCTTTATTGCGACGAGGGAGAGCCAGCAAGCACGGGCACCGGCAGGTCTTCACCGGCAACCATCGTTGGTGCATGTACTCTTTATTATGTTCGTCTTTTTTGTCCTCTCAACTTTCACCTCAGCTTCGTTTGGTTTCTTTTCTTGGCCTTCAGACATTCCCTCGATGGAGGGCATGGATGTCGACACCATCACCGAGGATACCACCAGGGAAGCTACCGCTGAGGCCAACAGGATCGTTGCCGAGGAGGCCATCAAGAGTGTTGCCGCCGAGGCCGCTGAAGTCGCCAAGAATGTTGCCTCTGAGGCCACTAGCGCTGAGGCCACCAAGGCCGCACGGGAAAAGGCCGAGAAGGCTGGTGAGGGGGCCAGTGACCGTACTGACGACATTCCTGTCATAGGAGCGTCGGGCAGTACGCCAGCCACAGAGCCCTCCGCCACTGGGAAGGTGGCCATCGAGGACCAGTCACCCACATCAGAAGCCCCTTCGTCGAGAAAGTACCTCAGGGTTGGCGATAATCTTTTTGTCAGCATCCGCGGCATGGCCAGCACCGGGGCGCCAACCAAAGGGGAAGCTTTTGAAGAGGGGATCATTGTTGCTGCCAGGCTTGAGCTTGTTGATAAACCAAGTGCCAGCAGCAGGAAATCCCAGGAAGAGCAACTCGTCCAAACCATGGGTGACAGCTTCCGGAAGCTCCAAGCACTTCATCATGCCCAAAAGGAGAAACTGGACTCTAGGGCAACAGTTGTGGAAGCGGCAGAGGCCAATTTCGAGGAGCGCATCAAAGAAACTCAGGCCTGGTTCACCCAAGCTTCCCAGGATCTGAAGACTGGTCAGGCGCAATTGAGCCAAGGCTGGAGCCAACTCTACATGCAGTAGTCTGATGCCGAGCAGGCGCAGGAGGAGGCCAAGCAACAGGCTGCTGTAGAGGACGCTCGCTTGATGGAGTGCTGCATTGGGTTCGAAGCCTATGAGGAAGACCTTGTCGCTCACGAGAAGGCACTTGCCGATAAACTTCACGGCAAGGAGGTGGAGATCAAGGAGCTTGTCGCGCGGCGGACCCAGGAGCTGGAGCAGAAACACAAGGAGACGCTCGAGGCTCTAACTACAGACCATGCCGGCAAGCTAAAGGAGGCCGCCGATGATGCCGAAGCTGTAGAGGCTGCCAAGAACTTGCTGGAGGAGAAGGTGAAGAAGTTGGAGGCCGACCTTGAGGATATTGGCAAGGAGGTCTCGTTACTTAAGTCTGAAAGAGACAAAGCCCTCGTCAGACTGATGGAGATGCAGGTCACCATATCCAACAAGACCAAGCAGCTCTCTTCAGCCAACGAGTCCATCGATGACCTGAACCTGAAGCCTTGCTATGCTGCCGAGACTCTTGAGACCGCTAGGACCCGTGAGAAAGCTCTGGTCAAGGATATCTAAGATGAGAAGGAGCTGGTCAAGAGTGTTACTGCCACCCACAACGACTATGTACATGGAGTAAAAGTCTGGACTAAGAAGCTCGTGGAGGTCGCGAAGAGGCTTGCCGCACAACTGTCAGCCATGGGCCTGGAAGGCCTCACGTACTCATCCGACAACAGAGTGTCCACGATTGCCAAGGTGACCATGTTCTTCGACTGCGTGCTTGGAGCCTCGGAGCAGCTTCACTCCGACCGGGCATCCTACCTGGCCAGCGAATCGCGCAAGCTCTGTCAGGATGTTCTCCGCAAGGTGCTCGTCAAGGTGGAGTATAAGAACTCCGACATCAACTTATCCAACGTCCTCAACCACTTGCCGAAGGGCGTAGACGTCAAAGAGCTTGAGGAACTTGTCGTGCCCATCGTCGATAGGGTAAGCCAAGTCAAGCGGGTCGAAGGCGATTGCCGGGATTAGCTGCCTTACTCCTCGCCGCCGTCGATGCCAAGAATAGTTTATTTTATGTCAGAATCTCGGCAAGACCGATGTAATATTGCTTTCTATGATTTGAAAAACTGTTATGTTATCCTCCTTGTTTGATTTCTCTCCATATGCATTCACCCTATGCTTGGTTGGAGACTTGCCGACGCACACACCCCTGCCGTGAGCACTAGGTGCGGAACTTTAGTAGCCTGCTGGCGGGGTGGCCATCGGCAAGAGACCCTGGTGTTTTCAATGCGGCCACCTAGACCGTTGAGCGGACTCGAAACAAAGTAGGGGCGCAACCAATCGCAACAAGGTTCCTTCGCGTGCAGGTTTTCCATACAAGAGTCGAAATAGCCCAAGGAAAATAACTTCACAACAAGAATTCACTTGGGGTTTTGCAACTTATCTTTTCGTTGTCGTACTCCTTCCGGTAAGAATTTTTTTTGGGACGTCGCTCATAGGTATGCATACCACCACTCCCCCCCGGCAAAGCTGCATGTGGGGTAACCTCCTCTCCTTTGAGAAAAAGAAAGAAGAGAAAATATGGGTGTGGAACCTTGGCGGTCTATTAGCTCTTGCCGGGAGAAAGTGTAATGCAATATCTTGGATAAACATGCACATAAGTAAACATGATAATCAATCAAGATTTGCAGAACACTTAGCTTTATTCAACTACGCATAGGGTCTGCGCCTAGCTTCGTACAAAGGATTACATGCTTCAGCGGGAAGAATTGTACAAAAGGTGGTTGTCGGGAGGCCCAGTAACCACGCCTCATGGGTGGAACTTGTGAAGATGTTCAATATTCCAGGAGTTGCTCACTAGGATGCCATATTTGGTCTCCAGGCATACTACGCCAAGCCTGGAAACTCGTACTAACCAATAAGGGCCTTCCCACTTTGGCGTCAACTTGTTGGAATTCTTGGCGGACCGAACTCGCCGAAGAACAAGGTCGCCTTCCTCAAGACTTTTGGCATTAACTTTGTGGCTACGGTAGAGGCGCAAAGCTTGCTGGTAGCGCGCAACTCTCACAGCAGCCTAAAGACAGTCTTCCTCAAGGAGTGTCGCGTCATCTTATCACAATTGTTGTTGCTCAAGCTCATCATAAACGAGCACTCGAGGTGACCCGCATATGAGTTCCGTGGGGAGAACTGCTTCCGCCCCATATACGAGGGAGAAGGGTGTCTTGCTGGTAGCTCGATTTGGTGTCGTTCTGACTGACCAAAGAACCACTGGCAACTCATCAATCCAATCCAATGCCTTCTGCACTTGTGTAGCTTATCGAAAGTTGTTGTCTTGAGGCCTGTCAGCACTGCTACTTCTTGAGCGTCCGTTCGTTTTTCCCTTGAAGAGGAAAGGGTGATGCAGCAAAGTAGAGATAAGCATTTCCCTCAGTTTGAGAACCAAGGTATCAATCTAGTGGGAGTATCAAGATGAGGCACCAAGAAACCTGCACAAACACAAACAAACTTGCACCCAACACGTTAAAGGGGTTGTCAATCCCTTCACGATTACTTGCATGGTGAGATCTGATAGTGATAATAAGCAAAGGTAAATAAGTAAATAAAATTGCAGCAAGGTATTTTTGGTGTTTTTAGGTTTAGATCTGAATATATAATATGTAAAATAGACCCGGGGGCCATAGTGTTCACTAGAGGCTTCTCTCATGATAGCAAGTATTATGGTGGGTGAACAAATTACTATTGAGCAATTGATAGAATCGCGCAAAGTCATGTCGATATCAAAGGCAATGATCATACATATAGGCATCACGTCCGAGACAAGTAGACCGATACTGTCTGCATCTACTACTATTACTCCACACATCGACCGCTATCCAGCATGCATCTAGTGTATTAAGTTCATAACAAACGGAGTAACGCTTTAAGCAAGATGACATGATGTAGAAGGATAAATTCATGCAATATGATATAAACCCCATCTTTTTACCCTTGATGGCAACAACATGATACGTGCCTCGCTACCCCTTCTGTCACTAGGTGAGGACACCGCACGGTATGAACCCAAAACCAAGCACTTCTCCCATTGCAAGAATCAAAGATCAAGTTGGCCAAACAAAACCCATAACTCAAAGAGACTTACAAGGATATGAAATCATGCATATAAGAAATCAGAGGAGACTGAAATAATATTCATAGATAATCTGATCATAAATCCACAATTCATCGGATCTCAACAAACACACAGCAAAAGAGAATTACATCGGATAGATCACCATGAAGATCATGGAGAACTTTATATTGAAGATCAAAGAGAGAGAAGAAGCCATCTAGCTACTAGCTATGGACCCAAATGTCTGATGTGAACTACTCACGCATCATCGGAGAGGCAATGGTGTTGATGAAGATGGCCACCGGAGATGGATTCCCCTCTGGCAGGATGCCGGAACGGTCTCCCAATTGGTTTTTGGTGGTTCTGGAGGCTTGCGGCGTCGAAACTTGCGATCTAGGTATATTTCTGAGGGTTTTGGTATTTATAAGACCGTATGGCGGCGGAAACAAATGAAGATGGGCCATGAGGAGGCCACGAGCCCCCTAGCCGCGGCCTAGGGGGGCCGCGCCTCCTAGGCTTGTGGCTCCCTCGGCCCACCTCTCTGGTATTTTTTCCTTCAGGTATTTTTCATATTTTCCATAAAAAATCACGGAGAAAGTTTAATTCCATTTGGACTCCGGTTGATATTCCTATCTGAAAAAGGTCAAAAACACGGAAAAAACACGAACTGGCACTGGGCACTGAGTTAGTAAGTTAGTCCCAAAAATTGATATAAAATAGCATATTCATGCATATAAAACATCCAAAGTTGATAATATAATAGCATGGAACAATCAAAAATTATAGATATGTTGGAGACGTATCAAGCCTCCCCAAGCTTAACTCCTGCTCGTCCTCGAGTAGGGAAGTGATAAAGACCGAATTTTTGATGTGGAATGCTAGCTAACATATTTGTTTTATGTAATCTCTTTATTGTGGCATGAATGTTCATATCCATAAGATTCAAAACAATAGTTTAATATTGACATGAAAACAATAATACTTCAAGCATAATAGCAAAGTGATCATAAACTTTTGAAATAACAAGGCCAAAGAAAGTTATCCCTACAAATATTTAAGTGAATCACTAGAGCAAAATTTATCTAGCTCAAAATATATAAGTGAAGCACATGGGAGCAAAATTACTACGCTCGAAGGATATAAGTGAAGCACATGGGAGCAAAATAATCAAGCTCAAAAGATATAAGTGAAGCACATGTGAGCTAATATGACCAATCTCAAAAGATATAAGTGAAGCACATGTGAACAAAATCATCAAGCTCAAAATATATAAGTGAAGCACATGTGAGCTAAATTGCCTAACTCAAAAGATATAAGTGAAGCTCATTGAGTATTATAACAAATTCACGATGAGTGCATGTCCCTCTAAAAAGGTGTGCAGCAAGGATGATTGTGATAAAACAAAAAGCAAAGACTACTACAACACACGATGCTCCAAGCAAAACACATATTATGTGGTGAATAAAAATATAGCTCCAAGTAATGTTACCGATGGATTTAAGACGAAAGAGGGGATGCCTTCCCGGGGCATCCCCAAGCTTAGGCTTTTTGGTGTCCTTGAATTTGGCTTGGGATGACTTGGGCATCCCCAAGCTTAGCCTCTTTCCACTCTTTTTCCATTGTCCATAAGAACATCACCCAAAACATGAAAACTTCACAACACAAAACTTAAACAGAAACTCGTGATAGCATTAGCACAAGAAAACAAACTACCAACTTTTCATGTACTGTAGTAAACTTAATTTGAATTTAGATTGATGTTATATTACTCTATTCTCACTTTTCCATGACTCGTACCCCACGATACTAACCATAGTTTCATCAAAATAAGCAATCAACACAACAAAAACAGAATCTGTCAAAAACAGAATAGTCTGTAGCAATCTGTATATTTCGTAAACCTCTGTTAACTCAAAAATTCTTAAATAATTATTAAAATTAGGTAAATTTGCATATAAATCAGAATAAAAAAGAATAAACTCAAAATCTCTTTCTGGATAGGAATGAAAAATAATTTCGTGAGCACAAAGTTTGTGTCTTTTTCCAGCATGATTAAACAACTATCACCAAAACTAATCATAAAGGTTATACTTGGCAAAAACACCAATTAAAACATAAAAAACACAATAATAACATAATCATGATGGTGTTTACTCAACAAAACATAAAGTAAAAAAGCAAAGATAAATCTATTCATTGGGTTGCCTCCCAACAAGCGCTATTGTTTAACGCCCTTAGCTAGGCATAAGGCAATGGAATCAAGTATTGTCATCTTTAGTGCTCAAACCATAAGTAGCTCTCATAATGGATTCATAAGGAAATTTTATCCTTTTTGTAGAAAAATGTTCCATGCCCTTATTTAATGGAAATTGAAATTTAATATTCCCTTCCTTCATATCAATAACAGCACCAATATTCCTAAGAAAAGGTCTACCAAGAATAATGGGACATGTCGGATTGCAATAAATATCAAGCACAATGAAATCTATGGGCACATAGTTCCTATTTGCAATAATAAGAACATCATTAATCCTTCCCATTGGTTTCTTAATAGTAGAATCTGCAAGATGCAAATTAAGAGAGCACTCATCAATCTCATTGAAACCTAGACATCACATAAGGATTTTGGAATTGTGGAAACACTAGCACCCAAATCACACAAAGCATGGCATTCATAATTTTTAATCTTGATTTTTATAGTAGGTTCCCACTCATCATGAAGTTTTCTAGGAATAGATATTTCCAACTCAAGTTTCTCTTTAAGAGATTTCATCATAGCATCAACGATATGTTTAGTAAAAGCCTTATTTTGGCTATAGCATGTGGAGAGTTTAACATGGATTGCATCAAGAAAATACATTAAATCAAAGATAAATTATCATAATTAAATTCCTTGAAATCAAAGGTAGTAGTTTCATCACTATTCAAAGTTTTGATATCCTCTACCCCACTTTTAGTAATTTTAGCATCAACATAGATAGACTCTGAATCATTGGGGCGTTTCTCAACCAAAGTATATTCACATAGAGACCCATCATCATTAAGATTGACATTAGAAAACAAGGATTCAATAGGAGTCACATCAAGCACTTTAAGATCTTTGTGATTCTCACTACAAGAACACGCCTTTTTGAGCCATTCATGTCTAGCACGAATTTGGGCGGTTCTTTATTTACTCTCATTCATAGAAATATGCATAGCTTTCAAATTTTCATACATATTAATCTTGGGAGGAACACATCTCAATTTCACAACATCAATATCAAGAGACATTCTATCAATAGTCCTAGCCAAGTCATCAATTTTAAGCAGTTTTCTTCTATGGAAGCATTGAAAATCTTTTGTGAATTAATAAACTCCTTAATATTACTCTCAAGATCAGAGGGTATTTTATTATAATTTCCATGAGAATTGTTATAGGAATTTCCAAAATTATTAGAGGGATTACTAGGAAAAGGCCTAGGATTAAATTTACCTCTATAAGCATTGTTGTTACCAAAATTATTCCTACCAACAAAATTAACATCAAAATTTTCATTGCTATTCTTAATCAAGGAAGATAAAGGCATATCATTTGGATCAAGAGGAACACTTTTACTAGCAAACATCTTCATTAACTCATCCATCTTAGCACTCAAAGAGTTAATTTCTTCTATAGCATGCACTTTTTTACTAGTAGGTGACCTTTCGGTGTGCCATTGAGAATAATTTGTCATGATATTATCTAAGAGTTTTGTAGCTTCTCCTAGTGTGATTTCCATAAAAGTTCCACCAGAAGCGAAATCCAAGATATTTCTAGAAGCAAAATTCAAACCAGCATAGAAAATTTGTATAATCATCCAAAGACTTAGGCCATGAGCGGGACAATTTCTAATCATCAATTTCATTCTCTCCCAAGATTGTGCAACATGTTCATGATCTAGTTGCTTAAAATTCATAATATCATTACGGAGTGAGATAATCTTAGCAGGTGGAAAATACTTGGAAATAAAAGCATCTTCACACTTGTTCCATGAATCAATACTATTTTTGGGTAAAGATGAAAACCAAGTTTTTGCTCGATCACGTAGTGAGAAAGGAAATAGATTCAATTTAATTATATCATTATCCACATCTTTCTTCTTTTGCATATCACATAACTCAATAAAGGTATTAAGATGGGATGCGGCATCTTCACTCGGAAGGCCGGAAAATTGCTCTTTCATAACAAGATTCAACAAGGCAGCATTAATTTCATATGATTCCGCACTAGTGGCGGGAGCAATTGTAGTACTAATAAAATCATTGTTATTAGTATTAGAGAAGTCACACAATTTAGTGTTTTCAGACATGGTGACTTAGCAAGCAGACAAGCACACAAGCAAACAGAAAGCAAGCGAAAGAAAAGGGCGAATGAAAAAGGCAAATAAAGAAAGGCAAATATTTTTGTAAATTTTTGTTTTAGAAGTGGGGGAGAGGAAAATGAGAGGAAAATGGCAAATAATGTAAATTCAAGAGATGAGTTCGTGTTAGGTACTTGGTAGATATGCTTCACTTGAATACTCCTCGGCAACGGCGCCAGAAATTCTTCCTACTACATCTCGAGCGTGCGTTGGTTTTTCCCTTGAAGAGGAAAGGGTGATGCAGCAAAGTAGATATAAGTATTTCCCTCAGTTTGAGAACCAAGGTATCAATCTCGTAGGAGTATCAAGATGAGGCACCAAGAAACCTGCACAAACACAAACAAACTTGCACCCAACACGTTAAAGGGGTTGTCAATCCCTTCACGATTACTTGCAAGGTTAGATCTGATAGTGATAATAAGAAAAGGTAAATAAGTAAATAAAATTGCAGCAAGGTATTTGTGGTGTTTTTATGTTTAGATCTGAATATATAAAATGTAAAATAGACCCGGGGGCCATAGTGTTCACTAGAGGCTTCTCTCATGATAGCAAGTATTACGGTGGGTGAACAAATTACTGTTGAGCAATTGATAGAATCGTGCAAAGTCATGATGATATCTAAGGCAATGATCATACATATAGGCATCACGTCCGAGACAAGTAGACCGATACTGTCTGCATCTACTACTATTACTCCACACATCGACCGCTATCCAGCATGCATCTAGTGTATTAAGTTCATAACAAATGGAGTAACGCTTTAAGCAAGATGACATGATGTAGAAGGATAAATTCATGCAATATTATATAAACCCCATCTTTTTACCCTTGATGGCAACAACACGATATGTGCCTCGCTACCCCTTCCATCACTAGGTGAGGACACCGCACGGTATGAACCCAAAACCAAGCACTTCTCCCATTGCAAGAATCATAGATCAAGTTGGCCAAACAAAACCCATAACTCAAAGAGACTTACAAGGATATGAAATCATGCATATAAGAAATCATAGGAGACTCAAATAATATTCATAGATAATTTGATCATAAATCCACAATTCATTGGATCTCAAAAAACACACCGCAAAAGAGAATTACATTGGATAGATCACCATGAAGATCATGGAGAACTTTGTATTGAAGATCAAAGAGAGAGAAGAAGCCATCTAGCTACTAGCTATGGACCCGAAGGTCCGATGTGAACTACTCACGCATCATCGGAGAGGCAATGGTGTTGATGAAGATGGCCACCGGAGATGGATTCCCCTCCCGCAGGATGCCGGAACGGTCTCCCGATTGGTTTTTGGTGTTTCTGGAGGCTTGCAGCGGCGGAACTTGCGATCTAGGTCTATTTCTGAGGGTTTGGGTATTTATAAGACCGTATGGCGGCAGAAACAAGTGAAGATGGACCACGAGGAGGCCACGAGCCCCCTGGCCGTGGCCTAGGGGGGCGCACCTCCCAGGCTCGTGGCTCCCTCGGCCCACCTCTCTGGTATTTTTTCCTTTAGGTATTTTTGATATTTTCCATAAAAAATCACTCCGTTTGATATTCCTATCTGAAAAAGGTCAAAAACACGGAAAAAACAGGAACTGGCACTGGGCACTGAGTTAGTAAGTTAGTCCCAAAAATTGATATAAAATAGCGTATTCATGCATATAAAACATCCAAAGTTGATAATATAATAGCATGGAACAATCAAAAAATATAGATATGTCGGAGACGTATCAAGCACTTCAACATTAGCTCTTTCCGCTGGGCCGTTGCTCCTTGGGTGGGCAACAGAAGCAATACAGATTCTGCGGCCAAGGTCTTGGACATACTGCATGAAGGTGCAGCTCGTGAACTATCTGCCATTGTCAGTGATGATCTTGTTGGGAACACCAAAGCGGCAGACTAGTCCTTTAAATAACTTGATGGCTGACTATGTTGTCACCTTTCTCACTACTTCCACTTCCGTCCACTTTGTGAACTTGTCGATTGCAGCATACAAGTACTCAAAGCCCCCGACAGCGCAGGAGAAGGGGCCCAAGATGTCGAGCCCCCAGACCGAAAACGGCCAAGAGAGAGGGATTGTTTGAAGGGCTTGAGATGGTTGATGTAATTTCTTCAAATGAAACTGACATGCTTCACACTTGGTTAATAATGCAGTTGCATCCTCGAGGGTAGTGGGCCAAAAGAAACCTTACCGAAATGCCTTTCCAGCAAGTTCTCTTGGTCCTATGTGGGAGCCACATATGCCCCCGTGTATCTATGCCAACATGAAAGCACAACATGCTCCCTTGGTGGTTTTGATAATTCATGACAACATACATTGTCTCTTGGACTAACACCTCTATCTAGTGTATTTCAGATAATAGTCCATGGAGAATTGGGATGGCAAAGGGATTGTGGAGATTGTGGAATTACCCCCAAGATGCAAGGAAATAGGTTGGCCAAGCTTCAATCAAGAGGACTCTACATTTTACATTTGTGAGAAATCACTTTTGAGTCCATAGGAAAGCCAATACTATTAAAAGGGGGTAAGGTTTTTTTGGCGAACAAAATGCTCATACGTGCACAAGTGATAGTCACCAAAAACATCAACAAGCTCTCCCACCAAAGTCTGCCTATATCCAAACATTCAAAATCGGTGCAACCAACATTCCTATCCTGGTGCCACCGATTCCAAAACCTAGACAGACTCAGCCAAACCCTAGCCACTTCGGTGCAACAGATTCCATACCAGTGCCACCAAGTTTAGGTTGCCAACTCTCTATCACGCAAATTCACATTTTTGGTCCCATCGAGAATGTTGGGCCAGCTTCACCGAGATTGAAAATCTGACCATTGGTCACCTTATCGGTGCAACCGAGATTCGTATATCGGTCCCTCCGAGATTCAAAAGTTGCCACCTTTTGGTCACTTCGGTACCACCGAGATTAACACATCGGTGTCACCGAGTTGGTCATTTTGGGTGTAACGGTTGGATTTTTGGGGATGCCTATATATACCCCTACACCACCACCTACTAAAAAGTGAAGCACTATGAACTATTCCATACGTATCCTACTCAGTTTTTTGAGAGAGAACCACCTACCCTTGTATTGAGACCAAGATCTTCCACTCCAACCATATGGATCTTGATTTCTAGCCTCCCCAAGTTGCTTTCCACAAATCCCATCTCTTCTACCAAGCCAAATATGTGAGAGAGTGATTGTGTGTTGAGGAGTATATCATCTTGAAGCACAAGAGCAGGGAATTCATCGTCATTACCGAGCCTATTATCTTTTGGAGGGTGGTGCCTCCTAGATTGGTTAGGTGTCGCTTGGGAGCCTCCTACTTCCTTTTGTGGAGTGAAGCAAGATGTTTGTAAGGGAAAGAAGATCGCCTACTTCATGAAGATCTCCCCATAGTGAGGCTAGTCCTTCGTGGATGGAAGCCATATGGAATAGCCAAGGTTGCTACTTCGTGGACCCTTATGAGTGGAGCCCTCCGTGGACTCTCAAAACTGTTACCATCCGTGGGTTGAAGACTCCATAAATGTGGACATACGATAGCACCACCTATCGGAACCACGAGAAAAATCTTTGCGTCTCCTATTGTGTTTGATCTTCCTATCTCATCTATTTACTTCATGTGCAATGTCTTTACTTTCCGCTGCCATATTTGTATACATGCATGTGTAGGGCTGTTAGACTTGCTAGACTTGCTAAAAATGTTAAAATCTGCCAACCAATTAACTTGGGAAAAGGTTAGGTTTTAAATTTCTGCTAGTAGTCTATTCACCCCCCCCCCTCTAGACACTCTTCTTGTGATCCTACAAGTGGTATCAGAGCTTTGATCTCCATTGCTTCGGTTTAATCACCGTGGAGGAAGATGGATGTGTCTGGTATAAAGAGTTTGAGTTGTAGAGTGCCCACTCTTGATGGAGAGTACTATAGTCAATGGAAGAATGGCATGATTGATCTATTTGATAAATTCCATTTGACGAAATATATTGAAAACCCCGATGTGCTCCCTATTGATGAATTGTATCCCACACACGAAGAGGAAACTAACATACTTGGTAACCTAAGAACTGTCAATCTTATTGTTAGAGGTTTACCAAGATTCGTGCTTTCTCAATTGAAGAACTTTGCATGTGACTATACCTTGTGGACTGGTTTGGAGAAACGATATCCGAATCTTTCATTAGGAAATCTTGATGAAATTATTCATAAAACTGTTGCTTTTCACGAAATGAAGCCTAGTGATCCAAACTTTGATAAATGCCTATTTGAGCTTTGTGATCTTATGCGTGCTAAAGGAGATGTCACCACTATTAACAACATTATATTTGAAGCCATTTGCATTCATAAACTTGAACATTGTCATGATCACAACTCTAACGAATCTCTTGTTCTTTATGACGAGGATTTCCCACTTGATGATGACAATGTGGAACATGGCTACTATGATGAAGATGAGTTGTTCTACATCGAGCATGAAAAGAACATGAAGAATGTGAGTCTTATGGCAAACTTCAAGGATTATATGTCCGGAGGAAAAGAGTGGATTCTCGACATTGGATGTACGGATCATATGACTGGTGATAAAGACATGTTTCAAGAGATCACGCCTAATCAAGGTCCTCGAAGGTATGTGGCCTTTGGAGACAACTCTAAGGGTAAGGTACATGGCCTTGGTAAGGTGGCCATATCCCATGATAGCTCTATTCAAAACGTCATGCTTGTTGAATCTCTTGGATACAATCTTCTTTCCGTTCTAGACTTGCCAACTTCGGTTTCAATGTGTTATTCACAAAAGTAGATTGCCAAGTGTTTTGTCAAGTTAATCCTAAAATGGTATTTACCGATTTCCGTCGAGGTGATCTACACATTGTTGATTTCACTAAGAGATCCAAACCTCATACTTGTCTTCTTGCAAAATCTTCTAAAGGGTGGCTTTGGCATAGAAGACTAGGACATGTTGGCATGCGTAATTTAGACAAACTTATTAAAGGGGATCACATACTTGGTGTTAAAGATGTTATCTTTGACAAAGATAGACTTTGTAGTGCTTGTCAAGCTGGAAAGCAAGTAGGTGGAAGTCATCCCGTTAAGAATCGAGTTACTTCACATGGATCACTCGAGTTACTTCACATGGATCTTTTTGGTGGAAATTCCTATGGTCTAGTTATAGTCGGTGACTTTTCCAAATTTATGTGGGTATTATTTCTTGATGATAAGTCGCAGGTTCAAAAGATCTTCAACAACTTCGCTCGCAAAGTGCAAAATCAGTTTGAAGTGAAGATCAAGAAGGTTCGGAGCGACAACGGATCAGAGTTCAAGAACACCCGTGTGGATACCTTTCTTGACGAAGAAGGTGTCTCACATGAGTTCTCGGCTACATACACGCCTCAACAAGATGGAGTTGTTGAGAGGAAGAACCGGACACTCATTTATATGGCAAGAACGATGCTTGATGAATACAAGACGCCAAGGTACTTTTGGGCAGAAGCCGTTGAAACAGCATGTCATGCCACAAACCGACTTTACTTGCACAAGCTTCTTGGTAAAATGGCATACGAGCTACTCACCGGTAACAAACCCCAAGTCGGATACTTTCGGGTATTTGGCTCAAAGTGCTAAACTCTTGATAAGCATTGTTGTACTAAATTTGCTCCTAAATCTCATGAAGGATTCCTACTTGGTTACGGATCGACCTCTCACACTTACCGTGTCTACAACAACTTCACTCGAAAAGTTGAAGAGACGGTAGATGTGAAGTTTGATGAATCTAATGGTTCGCAAGTCGAACAATTGGCAAATGATGTAGGTGATAAGGACCCTTCGAAAGCTATTCTAGGTCTACCCATCGGTAAGATTCATCCCATGGAAGTGAAGGAAAGTACTTCATCAACTCAAGTGGAAGCCCCTACTGCACATCTAGGTGAACCTCAACACTACATGGAGGCATCCACAAGAGGTACACATCGAGATGATAAAGAGGAGGAAGTGCATCATGAAGATCCACCACAACCACCTTCACCACCACCTCAAGGGAACGACACCTTCAACAACAACGAAGATGAAGGAGATGATTATGAAGAACAAGAAGCTCCACCATCCAACAATCGTAAGCTGACCCGAGTTTGAGCACAAGTGACCACGAACCATCCCCTAAACCAAAAGTTTTGTGATATACAAACAGGAAGAATCACTCGGTCTAAAACCTGTCTAGCTAACTTTTGTGAGCATTATTCTTTCATCTCTAGCATTGAGCCATTGAAGGTAGACCAAGCTCTTGAAGATGCGGATTGGGTGAACGCGATGCATGAAGAGCTACACAACTTCGAGAGGAATGAAGTGTGGACACTCGTGGAGAAGCCCGAGGACGAACAAAACATCATCAGAACCAAATGGGTGTTTCAGAACAAACAAGATGAAGATGTTCAATTCGTGCTCAACAAGGCTCGTCTCGTAGCCCAAGGATATACGCAAGTCAAAGGTATGGACTACGGTGAGACTTATGCCCCTGTTGCTAGACTTGAAGCTATTCATATTCTTCTTGCTTATGCTAATCACCATGATATCACGCTTTATCAAATGGATATCAAAAGTGCATTTTTAAATGGTGAAATTGAAGAAGAGGTTTATGTTAAGCAACCACCTGGTTTTGTGAATCCTAAGAAACCTAATCATGTTTACAAGCTTCGTAAAGCTTTTTATGGTCTTAAGCAAGCCCCTCGTGCTTGGTATAAATGTCTAATGAAGTTTCTCATTGAAAAAGGTTTTGAAATTGGTAAAATTGATGCAACCTTGTTCGATAAGAGAGTTAATGGTGAATTATTTGTGTGCCAAATCTATGTGGATGATATTATCTTTGGTTCCACTAACCCTTAATTTAGTGAAAAATTTGGAAGGTTGATGCCTGAGAAGTATGAGATGTCTATGATGTGTGAGCTGAAATTCTTTCTTGGTTTGCAAATAAAGCAATCAAGAGAAGGAACTTTCATCTCTCAAACAAAGTATACCAAGGACTTGATCAAGAAGTTCAACATGCAGGAGTGCAAAGTTATGAAAACTCCCATGCCCACTAGTGGACATGTTGACCTTACCAGGGAGGATGAACCGGTTGATCAAAAGGTTTATCGATATATGATTGGTTCATTGCTATATCTATGTGCATCTCGTCTCGGTATTATACTTAGTGTTTGCATGTGTGCTAGATATCAAGTTGCACCTAAAGAGTGTCATCTTTTGGCAGTAAAACATATAGTGAGATACTTGATAAAAACACCAAACTTTGGCATTTGGTGACCCAAGGGATCTTCTTTTAATCTTGTTGGCTATTCCGATTCGGACTATGCCGGTG
Organism: Hordeum marinum; assembly: GCA_022496015.1. Lineage (NCBI taxonomy): Eukaryota > Viridiplantae > Streptophyta > Magnoliopsida > Poales > Poaceae > Hordeum > Hordeum marinum. The sequence continues at coordinate 84,142,631 of CM039676.1, forward strand.
ACAAGGTTGGTAGAAAGTCCACCTCGGGTACTTGTTAATTTTTAGGTAGATCTCTTGTGTCTTGGTCCTCCAAGAAAAAACTCGGTATCTCTATCTACTGCCGAAGCTGAGTATATTGCTGTTGGATCTTGTTGTGCACAGTTACTATGGATGACACAAACGCTTAAGGGTTATGGAATTTATGTTAAAAATGTTCCATTACTTTGTGGCAATGAAAGTACTATTAAAATTGGTCATAATCCTATGCAACATTCTTGAACTAAGCATAAGTTCTACATAATTTCATTCGTGATCATGTTGCCAAAGGAGATATAAATCTTAAGCATGTTTGCACTAACAAGCAATTAGCCGACATCTTTACCAAGCCACTTGATGAGAAAACATTTTGTCATTTGAGGAGTGAGTTTAACATCATTGATGCTTCAAACTTGAGCTAGACTCACTCGGTTGCAAGCAAGGGCATGAGATTTCTTGTTATTTCCATGTTCCCGTAACCCATTATCATATGTCATGGAATTCTATGCTCCCTTGTATTGCATCTAACCTTTTGTAGGTACTTGGAAGAACTTCATTCCACAAGATTGTCATCAACTCCAATCATAAGCAATCTTGTCATTACCAAGTATCCACAACCCCTCTTGATGATGGAAGGAAGAAGACAAAAAACATATCCTTGATCTTAGTTGCAAAATCTTAACTAGTATCATGTCAATTAGATATGTCCATTGTTCTTCCTTGCATGACTAACCTTTGTAGGTGACTAGTGTAATAGAACAAGAAGTATTGCTCCCAATTCAAGATGATCTTCATCAATCTTGAGCATCCTCAACAAGTTCACCTACAAGCAACGTCATCAAAATCACTCAAAGGTATGTACTCATATCCTTGAAAAGGCTTTACTCCAAGTCATAGGATAAAGCAACTCAAGTGATATGAAGACATTAAAATGCTTAATCAAAAAATGGTAACCCCATTTTGAGCTTAACATAGAGTATGACCTATGATCAAGTATTCTTGCTTGGATCCTAAGTCAATATACTCTAATATAGGTGACCTAGTCACCACCCATCATCTAGTTAAGAATCTTGTGTGGTTTGTTCTCTATTTGCATGATCTCTCTTAACCACTCAAATCTTATCTATTTGATGTCCTTTGTAAAAAAAGTAATTTTTTAAACTATTTCTTTCATCTCTGTGAAAACAGAAACATGGTCTCTCATTCGGAGCCACCAATATAAATAACTCGGTTCTACCGAAATTGCAGATGAGCTGCACTACACAATCTCGGTACCATTGATTTATTTATCCGATAGTCACCGATTTTCCATCTTTTCTAAATCTGTGTTTCTTAAATGTTTTTTATTAATACCTATTCTTGTGATGTTCTTGTTCCTTCGATGACCCCTTTATTAAAAAAACTAGTCTTAGGGGGAGAAATTTATTCAAGGATCCCTAGCTCCAAAGAGAAGAAGACTAAAATTTGCAAAAGGGAGAGAAGTTACATTAAATGATTCTCCTAGTTCTTTTCAATGAACCGTACTTTCAATGACCCTTGTTCTCAAGGATCCCTTCCTTGTCAATGATCCCTGTCACTACTCCTACGTTTAACCTTTTTGGTAATTTATGCCAAAGGGGGAGAATATCAAAGCTTCATGCTAAAGGGAGAGTTACATGCTTATGCAAAGGGGGAGAGAAAAATATCGAAAGTTCATACTTATACAAGGTGAGAACAATGTAGGGGGAGAAGAATATATTTTGGAGAAAAATCTAAAGTGAACAAAGGAGAAATTTTTTCTCACCCTATCCAATCCCAATATCTACATGTTGAGATTCAGGGGGAGAGGATGAACTACCACTTTCATATCTAAGGGGAGAAAAGCTCTAAAGGATTAATGCCAAAGGGATACCAAGATATAGTGTTTTATCCTTTGAGTTCTATTGCTTTTTGTTTAGTAGAATACTCTTGTGTTTCCTAACATTGTTTTCTCAAGTGTGTCTCTACTACTAGAATGCTCAAGAACTCAAGGTAAGTATATGCATCATGTCTTTGATCAATATGATCTCTTGCTTAATGCACATATTGTTTGCAAGAGTGAAGTCTTGATCAAGGATACACCTCATTTACATACATTTGATGCGAATAGCCAAGATACACATGACCTTTCATATCCATTCTACTATTTGTGTGTCCCTGCATATATTTATTTGAAGCTTTGATTGTATGTTCTCATCAATTACCAAAAAGGGGGAGATTGAAAGCACAACATGCTCCCTTGGTGGTTTTGATAAGTCATGACAACATACATTGTCTCTTGGACTAACACCTCTATCTAGTGTATTTTAGATAATAGTCCATGGAGAGTTGGGATAGCGAAAGGATTGTGGAGATTGTTGAATTACCCCAAGATGCAAGGAAATAGGTTGCCCAAGCTTCAAGCAAGAGGACTCTACATTTTACATTTGTGAGAAATCACTTTGAGTCCATAGGAAAGCCAATACTATTAAAAGGGGGTAAGGTTTTGTTGGTGAACAAAATGCTCATACGTGAACAAGTGATAGTCACCAAAAACATCCACAAGCTCTCCGACCAAAGTATGCCTATATACAAACATTACAAATCGGTGCAACCAACATTCCTATCCCAGTGGCACTGATTCCAAAACCTAGACAGACTCAACAAAACCCTAGCCACTTCGATGCAACTGATTCCATACCGGTGCCACCGAGTTTAGGTTGCCAACTTTTTGTTATGCAAATTCACATTTTTGGTCCCACCGAGAATGTTGGGTCAGCGTCACCGAGATTGTAAATCTGACTGTTGGTCACCTTATCGGTGCAACCGAGATTCGTATATCTATCCCTCCGATATTCAAAAGTTGCCACCTTTTGGTCACTTCGGTACCACCGAGATTAACACATCGGTGTCACAGAGTTGGTCATTTTGTGTGTAACGGTTGGATTTTGGGGGATGCCAATATATACCCCTTCACCACCACCTACTCGAAAGTGAAGCACTCAGAACTATTCCATACATATCCTACTCAGTTTTCTGAGAGAGAACCACCTACCCTTGTGTTGAGATCAAGATGTTGCATTCCAACCATATGGATCTTGATTTCTAGCCTCCCCAAGTTGCATTCCACCAATCCCATCTCTTCTACCAAGCCAAATCTGTGAGAGAGTGATTGTGCGTTGAGGAGTCTATCATCTTTAAGCATAAGCGCAAGGAGTTCACGTCATTATTGAGACTATTACCTTTTGGAGGGTGGTGCCTCCTAGATTGGTCAGGTGTCGCTTGGGAGCCTCCTACTTCGTGTTGTGGAGTGAACCAAGATGTTTGTAAGGGCAAGGAGATTGCCTACTTCGTGAAGATCTACCCATAGCAAGAGTTGGAGGCTCCGCCGGAGCACGACGCTCACCGGCAAGCCTGATGGTGTCCCTGGTAACCTCCTCGCCGGCGGCTTCTGGGAGCTCTGCCGGGAAATACTTGCCGGAACTAAACTTCCTTCTTTTCTCTTGTCTAGTTGATGGTGTCACAGAGCGTTGAGTCAGTTGAAGCACGAAAGTTCCTGGTTCCACAGGCAACTTAAGGGCAGCACATTTTGACAGGCCATCAGCAACGTTGTTCTCTGCACGTGGAACGTGCTCCATTTGCAGGCTGTCAAAACGTTCTTCCAACTTCCTCACTTCATCTACATAAACTTCCATCAATGGACTCTGGTAATGTTTGTTCACTTGCCTGACAACAAAATGAGAATCACCCCTAACAATAAGTTTCTTGATCCCAAGGTCTGCCGTGATCCTGAGACCGGCAAGCAGGCCTTCATACTCAGCGGTATTGTTCGTCGATCTCTCCCAGGGAAAATGCATCTGAATCACGTATTTGAGGTGCTCTCCGGTGGGTGCGACAAGCAGCACTCCGGCACCGGCACCTTGCAGCGAGAAAGCCCCATCGAAATACATGACCCACTCTTGATCGGTTTCCTTGTCGGGGAGAGTTAACTCTAGAACTTCTTCATCAGGCGTTGGGGTCCATTCCGCAATGAACTCCACCAAGGCTCTGCTGTGGATGGTTGAAGTGCTCTCAAACTTGAGACCAAAGCTTGACAGTTCCAAAGCTCACCCTACAATCCTGCCAGTAGCTTACTGGTTCCGCAAGATCCGTTGAAGCGGGAAGCGAGTGACAACGGTGATCTCATGTGCTTGGAAGTAATGGCCCATCTTCCTCGAGGCCATAAGAAGGTCGAAGAGCAACTTTTGCATGCCAGAATATCTTGACCTAGACCCCTGCAATAGGGAGCTGACAAAATAGACTGGGCGCTGACAAAATAGACTGGGCGCTGCACCACATTCTTCTTCTCGATTGTCTCATTCAACTACGCAAATCCTTCCTTGCCGGCCTCAGACCCTACCGGGGAATGTCCTTGATTATCGCTTGGCGGTCCTATCGATGCTGTTGTTTCTTCATCAACTTCTCTTTCAGCCACTAGTGCAGCACTCACCACTTGATTTGTTGCCGCTAGATATAGCAGCAACGACTCTTGTGGTTTTTGTTCGACTAGGAATGGCGGAGAGGAGAGGTACTTCTTCAAATCCTGTAGCACTGCCTCTGCTTTTGGAGTCCATTTCATCGGACCTGCCTTCTTCAAAATTTTGAAAAAGGTCAGGGCGCACTCAGCATATTTTGAGATGAACCTACTCAGAGTGGCCACACAGCCGGCAAGATGACGCACATCTTTGACACGTCTTGGTACTTCGATTTTCTCGATTGCTTTGATCTTGTCGGGATTTGCTTCAATTCCATGTTGAGATACAAAGAACTCGAGAAGCTTGCCGGATGGGACGCCGAACACACAGTTCTCAGGATTGAGCATTATGTTGATCTTGCGCAAATTTGTAAATGTTTCTTGTAGGTCTGATATGAGCGTAGCCCTGTCCTTGGTTTTGACCACTATGTCATCCATATAAGCCTCCATATTTCTATGTAGTTGGGGCTCAAAAGCAATCTGGACTGCTCTTGCAATTGTAGAACCAGCACTTTTCAACCCGAAAGGCATACACAAAAAGGAATACGTACCACATGGGGTGATAAATGCGGTCTTCTCCTCGTCTTCCTTGGCCATGAAAATTTGATGATAGCTGGAATAGGCGTCAAGGAAAGACAACAAGTCACAGCCGGCGATGGAGTCCACAATCTGGTTGATGCACAACAAGGGAAAAGGATCTTTGGGGCAGGCTTTGTTGATGTTTGTGAAGTCAATGCATAGCCTCCATTTTCCATTCGCCTTGCGCACTACAACTGGATTGGCCTCCCATGTTGGATGGAGAACTCCTCTGATCAAGCCAGCCACTTCTAATTTCTTGATCTCTTCGGCAATAAACTGTTGCCGCCCCAAAGCTTGCTTCCAGACCTTCTCCTTGACGGGCCGCGCGTGTGGGCAGACGGCAAGGTAACGAGCTTCTTGGGAACATCGGGGATATCAGATGGTTCTCATGCAAACAGATAGATATTCACCCATAGGAAGGTAACGAGCGCGCTTTCCTATTTGTCGTCAAGGGTGGAAATTATGGTGAAAGTTCCTCCCATACCATCCTCCTTGGTGGGCACCTTCTTGGTCTCTGGCGGAGCTGCCTTGGACTTCTTGCTCTTGCCGGTGGAGCTCTCTGGCACATCGTTAACGAGAGCGCAGCACCCCGAGGAGGTGTGCTTGCTGGAATGTGCGCCAGAGGCCTTGCCGGTCTTCTCCCCCCCCCCCCCGGGAGCTCCAGTAGCAGGAGCAAGTGCCTTGGCGGTAGGTGCTGCAACTGCCCCCTGGTAGAGTTGGTTGGCGCATATAAGTGTGCTTTTCTTGTCGGAGTTGATCGTGATGACGCTCATCGGCCTGGGCATCTTCAGCACATTGTAAGCAAAGTGGGTGGCCGCCATGAACTTGGCCAGTACTAGGCGACCAAGGATGCCTTTGTACGGAAATGAGATCTTGGCGATGTCAAAGACGATCTTCTCTGTTCTAAAATTGATATCACTGCCAAATGTCACCAGTAGCGTGATCTTGCCCTTCGGCCGAGGTCTCCCTGAATGGACCCCTTGGAAAGCTCCTGTCGGCTCGAGATCTTAATCAGGAAGTTGCAGCCTCTGGATGACATCAAGCGAGATCAGGTTCAGGCTGGCCCCACTATCGACTAGCATCTTTGTCACCTTGAGGTTGCGAATTGTTGGCGAAACTAACAATGATAGACACCTGACCACAGTTATGCGATCAGGGTGATCCTCGGCATCTAAGATGATAGGAGTGTTGGACAACTTTAGAGGTCTCTGGGCACTGGTAGAGGGTTCCGCCACATTAACCTCTCGTGCCCACTGTTTAAGTTGGCGGTGAGAGTAATGCGATGAGGCACATCCCTCGATGCACATCATCTCTGTAGCCTTGTGGAACTCATGCTCGCTGGACTTGTTGTCCTCTTCCATGTCATCATCATCACCGTGTTGCTTGTCGCGGCCGCGCACAGGTCAGTCTTTTTGTTGCTTGGGCTTTCCGTGGTGACCTCCTCGGCCAACGCGCTTCTTGTCGGACCCCTCAGCACCATCCTGGTCTTTCTCCTTGTCTCGCCTCTCGTACTCGGCTTTTTGCCTCTCGGCAAGCTGTTCAACTTGTCGGCCGTCTTGGATATCGTGGCCTTTGGTGCGATGGATCTTGCAATATTGCTTGTCGGAGCCTTCTGGCTTGTCGGTAGCCGCCATAGCATGGCAGGAGGCGCACCCGGCAACATCATTGTCGGGGTCATCAACCTTGCCATCTTGGCGGTACTGGGGTTGCCGGATTCCTCGACGACAAGCATGGCCTTGTCCTTGCGCTTCTTGTTATGTCGTCAGCCCTTCTTTGTCGGGGTGGTGGTGTCTTCATCTTCAGAGTCGACCCCGGCGCCAGTGTCTTTGCCGGGGAGTCTCCTCCCTTATTTAGCTTGAGCACATTTGTCTGCCAGAGCATAAATCTCGGCAACATCCCTGACCCTATTCATCGCTAGCTCTTCCCACATCATGCGGTTGCGCACATTCTTATGAACATGCTGATAACAGCAGCAGGATGAACGTCTAGTATGTTGTGGTACACGCGACTAAACCTTTGGATGTACTTGCGCAAAGTTTCGCCCTCCTTCGGAGGGATGATGTGCAAATTGCTGTCTTGACCAGGAGCTTGGTGGACTCCGGTAAAAGCGCCAACAAACTCATGGAACAAGTCTGCCAAGGAGGCAATGGAAGTCTCCGGTAGGTGCATCAACCACGACCTGACGTTGGGCTTGAGCACCAACGGGAAGTAGTTGGCGAGTATCTTGTCATCGCGACCCCTGGCAGCTTGCACCGCAATGGTGTAGATGCTTAGGAACTCCGACGGGTGAGTCTTGCCGTCATACTTATCCGAGACCTCTGGCTTGAACATGTGGGAGTTGGGCCACTGACTTGTCGCAGCTCACGGGTAAACGCTGGATAACCCACCTTGTAAGGTAGGCTGACAGGATACCCTGGCGCAGACTTGTCTATAGTGGGCCCCACGCATCTATCAGATTGAAGGCGTGCTTCCCGCTGCCGCTCGATTGCAGTTCGAGCGTCCTCCTTGCCCCATTCCCGAAGAACTTGACACTGGTCGCGGCGTGTTCGTGGGTCAGACGATGCCGTCGAGTAACCATCATAAGAGTCGGTCCATTGAGTGGGTGACCGATGTTGTTGCTGTGGAGGAGAGTGCACCATGGTCGCACTGCCTCCAGCCTTCTCACCACTGGCATGAGCCGGCTCGGTGGTCCGGAACTTATCTGCGAGGCTGAGGAGGCTCTGAATGGTGGCTCTCCATTCGTTGATCTTCTCCGCAGTAGGAGCAAAGTTTAGGAGTAGTTGTGCTCGCGCCATTGCTTCTTCCCATGTGGTCGGCAGCGAACGGCGCGAGGAACACGAGGTGCTCTGACTTATAACCGTGTTAGAAGGAGCTCCGCCGCGGTCCCGCGATGGCACGCCACTCCCACTAGCATGCTGGTGAGCATGTTGGTCCTGCGCACCTTGGGAGTGATGCGTAGGAGCTTTCCCGTGGGGATGTTGAGAACCGCGGGCACTGTGGCACAGTTCTTCTCACGCATCCTCGGAAGGTCATGGAGTAGGAGCCGGCGTGGGCGTCATGGAGGATACCCTTCCGTCCTCGGAGTTCACCGTACCACCTACAGCCGGTATAGCTCCATCCTGACACCCAGTGGTGCTGGGGTTCTCATCGCCACCATGGGCATCTCCGCGAGGGGCGTCGCGGCTGGATTGGCTTTGATCACCAAAGCATCGCGGAAGTTCTGAACCTCTGACTCCTCCTCCACCCGCGTCTACGCCGTCGCCTGTCTGTGCAGATACACGGACATCGGACATGGATGGTCCAACCGCCGCCAGGCCCTTCTTCTTGGGGGCCATGGCAATGATGAGTATGAAGGAACTGGCGCGCTGGTCACCAAAACAGGTTCACACGACCTACGGCCCCCTACCTGGAGCGCCAAAGATGTCGTGGGGAATGAGCACCTATGGGAGCAGAGGGACCCCTTTCGGTTCGGCGGGGCAGAAGGCTTGCACAAAGAGCAGGTCTGATGAACAACACACAGGGATTTTACCGAGGTTCGGGCCGTAAGGATGTGTAAAACCCTACTCCTGCTTGGTTGTATTGAGAGTGTTCTTAGGGTTCTAGGTCCAGGAGCGTTGTGAGCAGCTGCCACGCGTATGAGCTAGAAGGCCCAAAGACTAAAAGTCCAAAAGTCCTCTACCTCATCGCCCTGGGCCTCCTTTTATACTCTGAAGGGGATCCCAACAGTGGCGTACAATGCGTACACAGGGTGTACAGAGATACAGTGCTATCATACCTAACCCTGACGGAGTAGGACAGGCACATTTAATGCACCGTCAGGCATCTCTAACTATCCACGGGACGGGATAGGAGCCCGTCCCATCGGCACCGCTTAGCCCCTCCATCGCCGACGCTGCGACACGTGCCTAGGCGAGGCGACACCTGCCCTGTGCGCTTGCGGGGCCTTGCCGGGGCTTTGTCTTGCCTAAGGGTCTGATAGCCATCCCGGCAAGGTCTTTCAGTGGGTCTTGATACTTTTGTGCTTGTACCTGGCGGCTCCCTGCCAGGCCTCGTTGCTAAGGTGGCTACTACTGCCCATGCACGAGTAAGGGGCACTGGAGAGCCCAAAACTCTAGTGCATTGACATCCAGGTTAGTTCTAAATAAATCACATAAAGTGCATCAAAACCATATAGAAGTATTGTAAACATAGGTGACTATGGCATGAATACTTCATAAATTATTGATACGTTAGAGACGTATCAAGACGGAGAAAGCCGCCTTGATTAAGCATGCTGAAAACGCTGAAGGTCGATTGAAGATGATTACTGAAGAGCTTACCGAGTTGAAGCGGCATATTGCCCACATGACCCAAGCCATCTTTGGTAAGTGCCTTTTATGAGTTCATACTAACTCACTCAAATAACCATGTATGAAGAAATTCACCTCGCGACTCATATGCTTGAATTGACTGCACGCCCCCAAACTCGCAATCCTGAAGACAACAGTTTAATGAAGCTCAAGGTTATATATGCCTTGACTGAAAACTATATGCTGGGAGTATTTGCACCATCAAGGCTCTCATGGGAGACAAGGAGCATTTAAAGTTCATAAAAGACATACTGAGACGCCTCTCTATGGTCCCGAAGCAAATTGAAGAACTTAAAAGACCAGCCGCCCGAGCCGGCGCAATGTCCTCTTTGAGCCATTCATTGGCTTATTCAGCGGATCTTGTAGAGATTACTAGAGGGTTTCCCGAGTTTAAGAACGACGGGTCAGAGTTCACTGATGCGGACTATGCTCGTTGTGTCAAGGCAACTCGAGTGTTAGCTAGCCAAAATGGAGCTGAAGACCTACCGGGCGGCTTATGACGGCAACAATTCGCGAATTCAGCTGCCTCGTATATCAACAAGCCTTGTCAATTCGCGAGTTCGATGAAACAAAGTGTATCTTACATGCCACTGGCACATGATTATTTTGTGCATTTTAGATTCTTGTAGCTTGTGGTTTGATGTGTGCAAAATGCTAAGCTGTTGTTTTGGGCAGATTTTATCAAAACCTTGTGTTGCTTGTTATTGTTGAACCATTGCTCTGTTTTGAACATGTTATGCATGAAACATGCCAAGAATTTCATGTAGTTTCGTAATACCATGTTGATCCATGTTTTAAAATGTTTGAGGTTGTCATTTGCATGCATTTGGTATTCATTTGTGTTGGTCATATCTTTTAAGCCGTAGCTTCGTTTTAAATTATTTATATATGTATCACCTAGAATGACGAGTAGAATCACATGGTACATTTTGTTTTCATGTTTCATAAATATAAAACATGGTTAGTTCAGATCTGGACCAATTTCAAAATTAACATATGGGGTCGTTTCGGAAATACTATCAGTTGTTTCCGGACTCATTTAAACTGCCTAGATGTTGTAGTTATTTATGCTTCTCCTCTTGCCATGTTAATCAACATTTAAAATTGCCGAGTAGCTAAACGAGAGTGAACTAAATGAGTCAAACATGGAGTTTCATCAATATGCAACTCGTTACATATTGAACTTCACTTACTGTGTAGTAGTTGATTGTTGTGCTTTGCCATGCCTTGCATATTTAAACTTGACATGCACCATCATTGTTTGCGCATCATGTCATGAATATGTTGTAGTGTTTACTTGTTGGGGAACGTCGCATGGGAAACAAAAAAAAATCCTACGCACACGCAAACCTATCCATGGTGATGAGCATCTACGAGAGGGAGAGTGGATCTACGTACCCTTGTAGATCGCTAAGCGGGAAGCGTTAAGAAACGCGGTTGGTGTAGTCGAACTTCTTCGCGATCCAAATCGCCGAACATCCCGCGATCCAATCACGAACCGTCCCGCGAACACATCATGATCCATCCCGTGAACTCATCACGATCCGTCTCACGATCTTGATCACGATCTGTCCCGCAAACTCATCATGATCCGTTCCGTGATCACATCATGAACCGTCTCGCAATCTCGATCACGGTCCTTCCGATCTAGCGCCGAACGGACGGCACCTCCGCGTTCAGCACACGTGCAGCTTGATGATGATCTCCACCGTCTTGATCTAGAAAGAGGAGGTGGAGAGGAGAGAGAGTTCACCGGCAGCGTGACGGCGCTCCGGTGATGGTGGTGGAGTGATTCCGGCGGGGCTTCGTCTAAGCGCTGCGGAAAACCGATCTAGAGGAGAAACTGTGCACCGGTGAAACGGGTAGCACGTGGCCGGAAATTCTGTCCAAAAACCACCCAATCCACTAGTATATATAGGAGGAGAGGAGAGGAGAGGCATCCAAGGCCTTTGGGTCGGCCGAAATAGGAGGTGGGTGCAATCCTACTTCACCTCCAATCCTAGTTGGAGTAGGATTGCCTCCTATTGGCTGATTTTCCACTTTTTGCTTTAGGACTTTCTCTCCTGCGCCATGGGCCTTTGTGGCTGTTTTCCCAGCCCACTAAGGGCTGGTTATTATTATACCACAGCCCATGGACCTCTTGGGGTCGAAATACCCCTCCCGGAGGTCCTCCGGTACACTTTCGGCACTCCCGGTACACTACCGATACTCCCGGTACACTACCGATGAACCCGAAACTTTTCCGGAAACCAAACTGGGACTTCCTATATATGAATCTTTACCTATGGACCATTCCGGAGCTCCTCGTGACGTCCGGGATCTCATCCGGGACTCCGAACAACCTTCGGTCACCACCATACATAACTCTACACTACCGAAACGTCACCGAACCTTAAGTGTGCAGACCCTGCAGGTTTGAGAACTATGTAGACATGACCGAGACACCTCTACAGTCAATAACCAATGGCGGGACCTGGACATCCACATTGGTTCCTACATATTCTACGAAGATCTTTATCGGTCGAACCTCTATGTCAAGGATTCAGTTAATCCCATATAACGTTCCCTTTGTTCTTCGGTATGTTACTTGCCCGAGATTCGATCGTCGGTATCTCCATACCTAGTTCAACCTCGTTACCGGCAAGTCTCTTTACTCATTCCATAATACAAGATCCCGCAACTAACAATTAGTCACATTGCTTGCAAGGCTCATTGTGATGTTGTATTACCGAGTGGGCCCTGAGATACCTCTCCGTCACACGGAGTAACAAATCCCAGTCTCGATCCATGCCAACTCAACAGACACCATAGGAGATACCTGTAGAGCACCTTTATAGTCACCCAGTTACGTTGTGACGTTTGATACACACAAGGCACTCCTCCGATATCCGTGAGTTGCATGATCTCATGGTCATAGGAACATATACTTGACATGCAGAAAACAGTAGCAATAAACTGACACGATCATATGCTATGTTTGTAGTTTGGGTCTTATCCATCACATCATTCTCCTAATGATGTGATCCCGTTATCAAATGACATCTCATGTCCATGACTAGGAAACCTTAACCATCCTTTGATCAACGAGCTAGTCCATTAGAGGCATACTAGGGACATGGTTTTGTCTATGTATCCACACATGCATTTAAGTCTCCGATCAATACAATTATAGCATGGATAATAAACGATTATCATGAACAAGGAAATATGATAATAACTAATTTATTATTGCCTCTAGGGCATATTTCCAACAGTCTCCCACTTGCACTAGAGTCAATAATCTAGTTCACATCACCATGTGATTCGCATTGTTATGAATCTAACACCCAATGAGTTCTAGGGCTCGATCATGCTTTGCATGTGAGAGAGGTCTTATAGTCAACGGGTCTGCGATATTCAGATCCGTGTGTACTTTGCAAATCTCTATGTAAAACCGTAAACACTGCTACCACACTCCACTTGGTACTATTTCCAAATGGCTGCTCCACTATACGTATCCAGATTGCTACTACTAGTCATCCGGATAGGTGTTAAAGCTTGCATCGACGTAACTCTTTACGACAAACTCTTTATCACCTCCATAATCAAGAAACATTTCCTTAGTCCTCTGGTAACTAAGGATAATTTCGACCGCTGTCCAGTGATCCACTCCTGGACCACCCTTGTACCCCTTGACAGACTCATGGCAAGGCACACATAGGTGCGGTACACAGCATGGCATAATATAGAGCCTATGGCTAAGGCATAGGGGACGACATTCGTCCTTTCTCTTTCTTCTGCCATTGTCGAGCTTTGAGTCTCACTCAACTTCACACCTTACAAATCAGACGAGAACTATTTCTCTGGCTGATCCATTTTGAACTCTTTCAAAATCTTGTCAAGGTATGCACTCATTGAAAGTCTCATCAAGCATCTTGATCTATCTCTATAGATTTTGATGCTCAACAATTAGGTAGCTTTATCCAGGTCTTCCTTTGAAAAACACTTTTCAAACAACCTTTTATGCCTTCCAGAAATTCTACATTATTTCCGATCAACGATATGTCAACCACATATACTTATCAGAAACTCTACAGTGCTCCCACTCACTTATTGCAAATACAAGTTTCTCGTAAACTTTGTATAAACTACAGAAACTTTGATCAACTCATCAAAGTGTATATTCCAACTCCGAGATGCTTGCTTCAGTCCATGGAAGGATCACCAAAGCTTGCACACCTTTTAGCATCCTTAGGACTGACAAAACCTTCTGGTTGTATCACATACAACCTTTCCTCAAGTAAACCGTTAAGGAAACGATGTTTTGACATCCATCTGCCAGATTTCATAATTGAAAACACAGCAACTGCTAACAGAATTCCAACAAACTTTAGCACCACTACGAATGAGAAAGTCTCATCGTAGTCAACTCCTTGAATTTGTCACAAACATCTTTGCAACAAGTCGAGCTTTACAAATAGTGACATTCACCATCAGTGTCTGTTTTCATTTTAAAGATCCATTTATACTCAACGACCTGCCGTCCAACGAGCAAGTCTACCAAAGTCTACACTTGGTTTTCATACATGGATCCTATCTCGGATTTCATGGCCTCCAACCATTTGTCGGAATCCGGGCCCATCATCGCTTCTCCATAGCTCGTAGGTTCATCGTTGTCCAACAACATGATCTCCAAGACAGAGTTGTCGTACCACTTAGGAGCAGTACACATCCTTGTCGACCTACGAAGTTCGATAGTAACTTGATCCTGAAGCTTCATGATCATCATCATTAACTTCGTCTTCAACTAACGTAGGCTTCACAGAAACATCTTTCTGCGCTGCGCTACTCTCTGGTTGAACAAAGGTTTAACAACCTCATCAAGTTCTATCTTCCTCCCACTCAATTCTTTCGAGAGAAACATTTCCTCAAGAAAGGATCCGTTTAAGCAACAAACACTTTGCACTAGGATCTGAGATTGAAGGTTCACCCAACTGATCTTAGGGTATTCTATGAAGATGCATTTGTCCGCCTTGGGTTCGACCTCATTAGGTGAAAACATTTTCCACACAAGTGTCACGTCCCAAAATATTAAGAAATGACAGCTTAGGTTTCTATCAAACCATAATTCACGCGGTGTCATCTCAACGGATTTAGATGGTGCCCTTTTTAAAGTGAATGTAGTTGTCTCTAATGCATAACCCCAAAATTATAGTAGTAAAACGACAAGATACATCATAGCACGCACCATGTCCAATAGAGCATAACTATGATGTTCGGACACACCATCACACTATGGTGTTCCAGGTGGCGTTTAGTTGTGAAACAACTTTCACATTTGTCTTTAAGTTGTATGCCAAACTCGTGACTCAGATATTCACCTCCACGATCATATCGCAGTCATTTTTGTCTTCTTGTCACGATGATCTTTAAACTTCACTCTGAATTTGCTTGAACCTTTCAAACGATTCAGACTTGTGTTTCATTAAGTAAATATACACTATATCTACTCAAATCATCAGTGAAGGTAAGAAAATAACAATATCCACTGCACACTACAAGACTCACTAGATTGCATACATCAACATGTATCATTTCCAATGAATCACTTGCCCGCTCCATCCAACGGGGTCCTTTAGTCATCTTGCCCAAGAGGCATGGTTCGCATGTCTCAACCGATTCGAAATCGAATGAGTCCAAATATCCATCAGCATGGAGTTTCTACATGCGCTTTATACCAATATGACATTTAGCGGCAGTGCCACAAGTATGTGGTACTATCATTATTAACTTTGTATCTTTTGACATCAATGTTATGAACATGTGTACTACTACGATCAAGATTTCAACAAACCATTCTCATGGGTGCATGACCATTGAAGGTATTATTCATGTAACCAGAATAACTATTATTCTCTGACTTAAATGAATAACCGTATTGCAACAAACATGATCTAATCATGTTCATGCTCAACGCAAAACACCAAATAACATTTATTTAGGTTCGTCACTAATCCTGAAGGTAGAGAGAGCGTGCGATGTTGATCACATCAACCTTGGAAACATTTCCAACACACATCGTCACCTCACCCTTAGCTAGTTCTCCGTTTATTCCGTAGCTTTTATTTCGAGTTACTAACATTTAGCAACCGAACCGGTATCCAATACCCAGGTGCTACTAGGAGTACTAGCAAGGTACACATCAATAACTCGTATATCAAATATACTTCTGTCGATGTTGCCAGCCTTCTTATCTACCAAGTATCTAGGGTTGTTCCGCTTCAGCGACCTCTCACCTCATAATAGAAGCACTTAGTCTCGTGTTTGAGTTCAACTTTGGGTTGCTTCACTGGAGCAGCAACTGACTTGCTATCCATGAAGTTTCCCTCCTTGCTCTTGCCCTTTTCGAAACTAGTGGTTTGATTAACCATCAACACTTGACGCTCCTTCTTGATTTCTACCTTCGCGGTGTCAAACATCGCGAACAGCTCAGGGATCAATACTTCTATCCCTGGTGTATTATAGTTCATCAGTAAGTTCTAGTAGCTTTAGTGACAGTGACTTGGAGAACTATATCAATCACTATCTTATCTGGTAGATCAACTCCCACTTGATTCAAGCGATTGTAGTACCCAGACAATCTGAGTACATGCTCAACGATTGAGCTATTCTCCTTCATCTTACAAGCAAAGAATCTTGTTGGAGATCTCATATCTCGCAACAAAGGCACGAGCCTGAGATCACAATCTCTGCTCCTAGAACATCTCATATGTTCCGTGACGTTCAAAACATTTTGGAGCCTCAATTCTAAGCCGTAATGCATGATGCACTAAACTATCAAGTAGTCATTGAAACGTGCATGTTAGATGTTCACAACATCTATAGATGACGCTAGAGGGGGTGGCGCACCAAGCGGTGCATTAAGGACATAAGCCTTCTGTGCAGCAATGAGGACAATCCTCAGATCACGGACCCAGTCCGCAATTTTGCTACCAACATCTTTCAATTCTATTTCTCTAGGAACATATAAAAATACAAGGGAGCTACAGCGCGAGCTAGTAATCTACAACATAATTTGCAAAGACACTTTGACTATGTTCATGATAATGAGTTCAATTAATCATATTACTTAAGAACTCCCACTCAAATTGACATCCCTCCGATCATTCGAGTGATACATGATCCAAATTCACCAACTCAAGTCCGATCATCACGTGAGTTGAGGTGGCTGCAATGGTGAACATCATTATGTTGATCATATCTACTATATGACTCATGTTCGACCTTTCGGTCTCTCGTGTTCCGAGGCCATGTCTGTACATGCTAGGCTCGTCAAGTTTAACCCGAGTGTTCTGCGCGTGCAAATCTGGCTTGCACCCGTTGTATGTGAACGTAGAGTCTATCACACCCGATCATCACGTGGTGTCTCAACAAGACGAACTTTCGCAACGGTGCACACTCGGGGAGAACACAATTTCTCTTGAAATTTAAGTGAGGGATCACCTTATAATGCTACCGCCGTACTAAGCAAAACAAGGTGCATAAAAGGATTAACATCTCATGCAATTCATAAGTGACATGATATGGCCATGAACTTGTGTTTAAGATCTCCATCTTCGAAACACCGGCATGATCTCCATCGTCACCGGCACAACACCATGATCTCCATCAATGTGTTGCCATTGGGGTTGTCACGCCCTGCATGCTTCTACTACTATTGCTACCGTAGCGATAAAGTAAAGCATTACATAGCGCTTAATGATTGACACGCAGGTCATACAATAATTAAAGACAACCCTATGGCTCCTGCCGGTTGTCGTACTCATCGACATGCAAGTTGTGATAATCTATACATCACATGATCATCTCATACATCACATATATCTCATCATGTAATTGGCCATATCACATCACAACATACCCTGCAAAAACAAGTTAGACGTCCTCTAATTGTTGTTGCATATTTTACGTGGCTGCTATGGGTATCTAGCAAGAACGATTCTCACCTACGCATAAACCACAACGGTGATACACTAGTTTGCTTTTCAACCTTCTCAAGGACCGCCTTTGTCGAATCCGATCCAACTAAAGTGAGAGAAACTGTCACCCACAAGCCATCTAGGCAACAAGTTGCGTCGAGGGAACCGGTTTCTCGTAAGCGTACGAGTAATGTTGGTCCGGGCCGCTTCATCTCACAATCCCGCTGAACCAAAATACGACCAAGGGAGGAAGCAATCTAAGCATCAACGCCCACAAACCTTTTGTGTTCTACTCGAGATCTCATCGAACCATCAACCTAGCTCTGATACCACTGTTGGGGAACGTCGCATGGGAAACAAAAAAATTTCCTACGCACACGAAAACCTATCCATGGTGATGAGCATCTACGAGAGGGAGAGTGGATCTACGTACCCTTGTAGATCGCTAAGCGGGAAGCGTTAAGAAACGTGGTTGGTGTAGTCGAACTTCTTCGCGATCCAAATCGCCGAGCGTCCCGCGATCCAATCACGAACCGTCCCGCGAACACATCATGATCCGTCCTGTGAACTCATCATGATCCGTCTCACGATCTTGATCACGATCTGTCCCGCGAACTCATCACGATCCCTTCCGTGATCACATCACGAACCGTCTCGCGATCTCGATCACGGTCCTTCCGATCTAGCGCCGAACGGACGGCACCTCTGCGTTCAGCACACGTGCAGCTTGATGACGATCTCCACCGTCTTGATCCAGAAAGAGGAGGTGGAGAGGAGAGAGAGTTCACCGGCAGCGTGATGGTGCTCCGGTGATGGTGGTGGAGTGATTCCGGTAGGGCTTCGTCTAAGCGCTGCGGAAAACCGATCTAGAGGAGAAACTGTGCACCGGTGAAACGGGTAGCACGTGGCCGGAAATTCTGTCCAAAAACCACCCAATCCACTAGTATATATAGGAGGAGAGGAGAGGAGAGGCATCCAAGGCCTTTGGGTCGGCCGAAATAGGAGGTGGGAGCAATCCTACTTCACCTCCAATCCTAGTTGGAGTAGGATTGCCTCCTATTGGCTGATTTTCCACTTTTTGCTTTAGGACTTTCTCTCCTGCACCATGGGCCTTTGTGGCTGTTTTCCCAGACCACTAAGGGCTGGTTATTATTCTCCCACAGCCCATGGACCTCTTGGGGTCGAAATACCCCTCCCGGAGGTCCTCCGGTACACTACCGGCACTCCCGGTACACTACCGATACTCCCGGTACACTACCGATGAGCCCGGAACTTTTCCGGAAACCAAACTGGGACTTCCTATATATGAATCTTTACCTCCGGACCATTACGGAGCTCCTCGTGACGTCCGGGATCTCATCCGGGACTCCGAACAACCTTCGGTCACCACCATACATAACTCTACACTATCGAAACGTCACCGAACCTTAAGTGTGCAGACCCTACGGGTTCGAGAACTATGTAGACATGACCGAGACACCTCTACAGTCAATAACCAATGGCAGGACCTGGACGTCCACATTGGTTCCTACATATTCTACGAAGATCTTTATCGGTCGAACCTCTATGTCAAGGATTCAGTTAATCCCGTATAACGTTCCCTTTGTTCTTCGGTATGTTACTTGCCCGAGATTCGATCGTCGGTATCTCCATACCTAGTTCAACCTTGTTACCGGCAAGTCTCTTTACTCGTTCCATAATACAAGATCCCGCAACTAACAATTAGTCACATTGCTTGCAAGGCTCATTGTGATGTTGTATTACCGAGTGGGCCCTGAGATACCTCTCCGTCACACGGAGTAACAAATCCCAGTCTCGATCCATGCCAACTCAACAGACACCATAGGAGATACCTGTAGAGCACCTTTATAGTCACCCAGTTACGTTGCGACGTTTGATACACACAAGGCACTCCTCCGATATTCGTGAGTTGCATGATCTCATGGTCATAGGAACATATACTTGACATGCAGAAAACAGTAGCAATAAACTGACACGATCATATGCTATGTTTGTAGTTTGGGTCTTATCCATCACATCATTCTCCTAATGATGTGATCCCGTTATCAAATGACATCTCATGTCCATGGCTAGGAAACCTTAACCATCCTTTGATCAACGAGCTAGTCCATTAGAGGCATACTAGGGACATGGTTTTGTCTATGTATCCACACATGCATTTAAGTCTCCGATCAATACAATTATAGCATGGATAATAAACGATTATCATGAACAAGGAAATATGATAATAACTAATTTATTATTGCCTCTAGGGCATATTTCCAACATTACTGTGTCATTTGTTTGTTTCTGGATTACTTCTTATCGATAGAGTTCCGAAAGTGTTTCGGAGTCTGAGGATCTGTGCGACTACGTTGGTTCGTCTTCTTCACGGATTTGTTCTTCTTTCAAGCGAAATCTCAGGCAAGATGACCATTTCCCTAGATACCACTACTACCTATAGCTATGTCTTTCTACCTATCACTTGTAGGTAAAGCCTCCCAAAATGCCATGATAAGCCTCTAACCCTGCACATCCCAGCAAACCATTGTTTGGCTATGTTATCACTTGCTCAACCCTTCTTATAGCATTGCTAGTTGCAGGTGCAGGTTGTTCCATGTGATAACATGGATATCTTTGGGATATCACACTACCTTGTTATTTGATTAATGCATCTATACACTTGGTAAAGGGTGGAAGGCTCAGCCTTTTGGCTCGTGTTTTGTTCCACTCTTGCTGCCTTAGTTTCCAAGTACCGGTGTTATGTTCCATATTGAGCGCTCCTAACATGCTTGGGGTTATTATGGGGACCCCCTGATTTTCATTTTGGGATAAAGCTCTTCCAGCAAGGCCCAACATTGGTACTACATTTGCATATCTAATAAAACTTGTAGAGGGACTTTCTGGACCCCATGGATAATTAATCAACCCCCGGTCCAGTGCTCCTCATGAGTGCTGGTCGAAAATAGAGTCATGTGCAGGGCCAACTCGAGGAAACATGGGAGATCTCTATCAGGCCACTGTATGTTGCGCTCATCCGGTCATGTCCTGAGAATGAGATACGCGACTCCTATCGGGTTCGTCGACATGTCGGGCGGTCGTGCTGGATTTGTTTAACCCTTCTTGAACATCTTGTGCACCGGGATTCATAGGATACTTTGGGCTATCTCGAGGTTGAGATTTTGTGGCGTATCTTGTGGTTAGTTTGTGATGGATGAGTTGGAGAACCCCTGCAGGATTAAATATTTCTGAGAGTCGTGCCCGCGGGTATGTGGTAACTTGGAAATTTTATAATATACGGTAATAGAAAACTTGAAGTAAACTCAATCAAAACACACCAACCGTGTGTGTAAACATGAATGTCTCTTCTTGTGAGGTTTGAACAAACATGGGAACACAATGGGGTTATGTTTGACTCCTAAGAAGGTATTCAGGATCACCTCTTGCTCATTATTAGCTCATGTACGCTTATGCGTAGATCGCTCTTATTATTCTTGTACTCATAAGTTAGCCACTCAATAAATGCTTAGTCCTTGCGGCAGCCTCACCACTTAACCATACCGCACCCGTTAAGCTTTGCTAGTCTTGATACCCTTGCAAATGAGATTGCTGAGTCCCCATGGCTCGCAGATTACTACAACAACAGTTGCAGGTATAGGTAATGTGATGCTTTGACGTGAGAGTGATGCTTGTTTGATTTGGAGTTCTTCTTCTTCAACAGTCATAGGATGGGTTCCAGGCCAGCAGCCTAGGATTAGCAAGGGTGCATGTCGCTTTTATCGTTTGATTTCATCCATAGTCGGACCCTGCTCTTCTATATGGTGATTGAATGTATTGTTGTATTTGATATGATCATGGTTTATCTTGTAGCGAGTGTAAGTCAATTACATATACCCATCTCCTCTTTGCATGTACTTGTAATGATATCCATTCTTGCGAAACGACAAGATGTGCTTCTATCCCTATCGAGGCCCTTGAGCCAAAATAAGAATAGGACCGCATCTTGGGCATTACAGCTTCTTGGTATGGACTAGGCAATTTAGGAAATTAGTGGACATTTAATTGGGGTGGGGAGGCACATGTTGCAAAAATAAGAAAGAAATAGGGAAGGAAAGGGTTTTTGGTGATGGAATAAATGGATTTTTCGCAATTTTATCATAGCACACTTGGAGGCAATGCATACCACTCAAATTCACACACACTCACACACAAACCATACAAGATGAAGATCGCAAATGAGGCCATGAGTCACATTGTGCATTTTAAATTTAAACCAAAATGGCAAGTCATAGAAGGTTGATCACATGGCAATGGAAACAAATATGGAATGTTGCTCTTGGGCTATTATATCTATGAAGATCATCAAGACCCTCTTGATGTTGGAGTATCCAGAGGCGTGATTGCCCTCTTCATTGTCTTCGCCTTTGTTTTTTTTCTCGGAGGGCTCTTCGGGCATCTCCTTCTTAGCGGTCGGCACTCCCGAATGGTGTGCTTCGGTAGAATCAGGTTGCCATCTTCATCCTTCTTCGTATGAATCTGGCAGGAACGATCCAGAATGTCGCCCTTAGGGGCGCTCTTCTTCTTAGAGGCCCATTCTTTATTATGTTTCTTCTCCCCTTGCCTTTTCCTTGCCCAGCCAGAGTCATGTATTTAGACTTATCGGCTTTCCGCTCTTGCTTCTTGTTGGAATTGTTTCCCGACTGATGGGCTTCACTGGCTTGCCCTTTCCTGTTCTTGGTTCGTCCTCTTCTTCGCCATTGGCGTACCAATTGGCCTGTTCTATCTCTCGACTTAGGGTTGGAGTGTTAGTTTGACCGAACATCAGGATGCACTCTCGATACTTGACTCCAGCCCGAAAGGCATAGATCGCCTGATGCTTAGTGACTTCTCCACAGTGGTGTGCAGAGTGGTCCAACGCTGAATGTACTCATGGAGAGTCTCATTGCTCCCTGCACACATGGATTTCTTTCAAACCACCGGCCACTTGTAGGTGCCTTCGAATGTTTTGACAAATACTTGGGCCAGATCCTCCTAGAAGTAGATATTTCCCACGGGGAGTTTATTGAGCTAGGCTCTCCAGATTCTTCCAAAGCAAGGGGTAGGTGCTTCATTGTGACATTGCCATTCCCGCCATCAATCTAGACGGACACTCGGTACTCCTATAACCAAGTTTTCGACTTGGACTCCCCATTGAATTTTGATACCCCCATCTCCGATCTGAAATTGGAGGGGATGTCGGCTTCCTGAATGTATGTGCTAGAACACTCAAGGCCAAAAGCGACTGAGCCATTCGGTCCATCTCTGTTGGCCTGTGCCCTGTTGACCAGGTTCTGAGCAAAAACGGATCTTGCATTCAGTGGTGGTTCGTGGAGGTCATCGGCGTAGTAATCCCTCCGATGACGTTCACCCAACGGACAAGTGGGGATCTGGTACATCTCCAATGCATCTATAATTTTTGATTGTTCCATTTATTATATTATAAATCTAGGATAATTTATATGAAATAATATGCTATTTTACATCATTTTTGGAACTAACCTATTAACCCAGTGCCAAATACCAATTGTTGTTTTTGCATGTTTTTGATTTTCAAGGAAATCTATACCAAACGCAGTTCCCGCAGTTCTCTCTCTTTGATCTTTAATACAAAGTTCACTGCAGTTCCCGCGGTGATCTATCCGATGTAATCTTCTTTTGCGGTGTGTTTGATGGGATCCGATGAATTGTGGATTTATGATCAAATTATTATCTGAAAGTAATTGAGTCTTTTCTGAATTCTATTATGCATGATTATTATAGCTTTGTATTTCTTTCCGATCTATCAGTTTGGTTTGGCCAACTAGGTTGACTTATCTTCACTGTGAGTGGTGCGTTGTAGTGGGTTCAAACTTGTGGTGCTCTATATCCTCATGACAGAAGGGGACAAGATACGTATTTGTATTGTTGCCATTAAGAATAAAATGGTGGGATCTGAACATATTGTTTATCTTATTTTGTCTACATCAATTCACCTTGCTCAAAACATTACTCTGTTTTTTATGAACTTAATACCTAGAGAGGCAAGCATAAAATTGCTCTCGAAGTGGAGTAATAGTAGTAGATGCATAATCATTTCAGTCAATTTGTTTATGGATGTGATGCGTATATACATGATCATTGTCGTGAATAACATGTCATAACTACACACAATTCTATCAATTGCCCAACAGTAATTTGTCTATCCACCGTGTGCTATTTTCAAGAGATAGGCTTCTAACGAACACTATGCCCCCAGGGTCTACTAACATAGATAAAAAACTCCAAAAATACCTTACTGCATTTCATTTACTTTTATTTTGTTTTGCTTTTACAATATTTATTTCTATCAAGATTTAATCATTGCAAGTAACAAGTTCAAGGGGCTTGACAATCCTCTTGCTCGCGTTGGGTGCGAGTGTTTGGTTTTGTGTGTGTAGGTACTATTGAAAGGAATTTGCTTGGTTCGATAACATTGGTTCTCACTGAGGTAAATACTTATCTCTAATGTGTTGCATCTCCTCTCCTCTTCTTTATAATGATCATCATCAACAAAATTATAATTTTTTTCTTTGGCAACTTCATAAAAGATTCTTTTAGTACTCTCACTATGTGGGGAAGTTGGATGATCAAAAGCTTCCTTGTATACAATAATTGGATGATCAAAAGCTTTCTTTTACTACTCTAATTATGCAAACAAAGAAATTCCGCATAGGTAGTGGTAATATTATTGGGAAAAGTGTGATTCAAGATTTTTCACTTGTGCTAACTCCTTACCATTGATAGGATGGTCAATTATGTGGATGCCATATCTCTGCTTGTAGTTGAATTGGACAGACAATTCGTGCACATGCATCCTTTTATACAATGGTTGTTTCTAGATTTCTCTAATATTCAGGATGCTTCTAGTAAAAGCTTAGCTACAATATTTCTCGTTCATGATTTCAATAAAATTATGCAAGAGGCTAGAGAAATATCTTCTCATTATAGAGGTAATGGTGAATGTCTACCAATAGAAGGAATCCTCTATGATTTGGAAGAAATAAGGAAATTAAAATGAACGAATTATGCTGCTTATGATGAGAATCTTAGGAAAAAGGTTCTACCTAACGTTTTAGTTGATAAAATATCCGAACACAATGGTAAATTTTTCATAACAAATCTTGGATTAGATATTATACTTGAGAGAGAAATAAGTAAATATCTTTATCGAAACTTACACAATGAAGAATTGTCTATCACTTATGAAAAGCCTAAGGAGGATCCTCCTCCTCCTAAGATGGATATCATGGATCCTTGTCTTGTGAAATTTTGTCCCTTTAATTATTTTTCTTATCCTATAATTACTACAATACTTGATACTATGCATTATACCTAGCTAGGGGCGTAAAACAATAGCACTTGGTTGGAGGCAACCCAATAGTTATCTTCAAATTTTTGTTTTACTTTATGTTTGGTGTTTTGACATGATTAATTATACTTTAATAATTGTGTTTTAATGTTTCAATTAGTGTTTGTGCCAAGTAAAGCCTTTGGGAAGATTTGGAAGATAGTAGAATTGATACGGTGCACAAACAGAAACTTTCGTGTCCAGTGCAGAATTTCTCTGATTTTACTGGAATCTCCTTTTGATCTGAATTTTTTAAACGTATTGGTATACAAATTTCCCAGATTTTTCTAAAAAAATTTGGATTTTTGTGAGTTACAGAAGTACACTTTTGCTACAGATCTATACAGACTGTTCTATTTTAGATAAATTCTGTTTTTTGCTTGCATAGTTTGCTTGTTTTGATGATGCTATGTATTGTATCGGGGGTATAGGCCATGGAGAAGTTATAATACAGTACCTATTATGTAATAATAAAATATGAATCAATTTATAATAGTACCTAAAGTATTTGATATATCTATTATACTAACAGATCTCACAAGGTTTTGTTGAGTTTTGCGTGCTGAAGTTTTCAAGTTTTGGGTGCGAGAACGTGGATGAAGAAATAAGGAGCGGCAAGACCCTAAGCTTGAGGATCTAGAATGCATACTATGATACAACACCCCCACATGCAATGCCAGCTTGTGGATCGTTCTGGTGGAGAGATGTCCTATCCCTCTCTGATATCTTTAGAGGAATCACAACCTGCATCCCCAACTCAGGGGATACAATCTTACTTTGGAAAGATCAGTGGCACAATGATGATATCCTAGCAAACTCACATCGACACCTACTTTGCTATGCAACCAATGAGGATGTATCTCTGGCCCAGTTTGTGATGGATGCAGACCTGGCCTCCCACTTTCACCTACCACTGTCACAGGAAGCTCGGTTGGAATTGGAGGATATGATGATCACAATCAACATGATGACACTAGACCCTTTGAAGGCTGATTAATGGATATACTGTTGGGGAGAGGTGCACTTCAGGCCAAAAAGATTCTACAAATATCTATTCAGACATGAACATGCCCCGTCATACATAACAAGCATATGGAAAAAAAATGCATTCTAAGACACAAAGTATTTTCCTGGTTGCAGAGAATGGACAGATTAAACACACGAGACCTACTGGTAAGAAGACACTTCAACATAGGTGACGATCATTCTTGTATGCTATGTAATGGAGATCTGAGGGCAACTGACAACCACTTGTTCTACCAATGCCCCTTTGCAACTGCCTATTGAGGGAAACTAGGCATCACTTGGGATTCATCTGTGGATACATAAACGCGGTTGGATGTAATGGAACGACGATGGGCTAAACCCCTATTTAAGGAAATATGTATTTTGGCTACATGGAATATATGGAAGCAACGAAACCGAAAGATCTTTGATGATGAGATGGCAATGCAGCAGGACTGGCTCTGGATGCTAAAGACAGACTTGGAAATCCTGCGTTTTAGACTTAGAGATGTGGATTATGTCTTCCTAGATAGATTTCTACAAACTATCCAATTGTAAAAACTCACCCGTGTGTAACTTCCCTAGCCTATCCAAGTTCAGCTTAAGACACTTTACTTAGACTACTACACATGGCTATGTAAAACCACATGTATTGGTTCTGTTCTGATATAACAACAGTAGGAGCCTCTCCTGCTGTTTTAACCTATCAAAAAAAGACCCTAAACTTCAGGATGCCCTAGGAACCCCAAGGTAATATTCAAGGAATACCCAAGCGTCTAAGCTTGGGGATGCCCCGGAAGGCATCGCCTCTTTTGTCCCCAATCTATGAGTATGTCACTTGGAGCTATATTTTTATTCGTCACATGATATGTGTTTTGCTCGGAGCGTCGTGTGTTTTATTTTATTTTTATTTAGTTTGCCAAAATCATTGTTTTATGTACACACATATTTGAGAGAGACAGCGATCATCATAATTTGTTTGAATACTCTATATGCTTCATTTATATCTTTTGAGCTAGGCAGTTGCTCTAGTTCTTCACTTATATCTTTTAGAGTGTCGCGGCATTCAGATTTTGTAGAAATAATTGAACTCTCATGAATTAAATATTTTTGAGAGTATAATAAGAAATATGATGGTAAACGGCATGAGTTATAAGACTATTCCAAAAAGGATAGGTATTCAAGGGGGGATATAATAAAAACTTTCATGTAGCTCACTAAAGAAGAAACATGAGTTGATTATATTGATGTAGTAATATGAAAGGGAGTGAGTACAGGATTATTGATTAGTAAAGACATTGGTATTTAAATTTTTTTATTTTTTAATCATATAAGTATTAACTATTGCATGGTGATGATGTGTGAGCATTTTAATGTATGAAATGAAATCATATCGTGTTGTTTGAATCGGGGGCGCATGATAGGTAACTCCTACCAACCTCCCCCCTAGGGGTATGCGGTAGTACTTTGCTTTGAGAGAGATAATAAGGATTTGCAATAATTATGTGAGTTATTTATGACTAATGTGAATAAATGGATATATGCACTCTCACCTTTCTGTAATTACTAGCCTCTTTGGTACCGTGCATTGCACATTCTCACCTCAAGAGTCGATGCAACCTTCATCGATGCATCCAAACCCCATGATATGATACGCTCTATCACACATAAGATCCTTATATTTTCCTCAAAACAGATAATATACCTACCTATCATGGCATTTCCATAGCCATTCCGAGATATATTGCCATGCAACTTCCACCATTTCGTACATGACTTGTGTGTTCATCATCATATTGCTTTGCATGATCATATAGCTAACATAGTATTTGTGGCAAAGCCACTGTTCATCATTTTCTACATGTTACGCTAGATCATTGCATATCCTGGTACACTGTCATAGGCATTCATATAGAGTCATATTGTTTTATGTTCAATTGTAATATTGAGTTGTAAGTAAATAAAAGTTTGATGCTCATCATTATTAGAGCACTGGTCCAATGAGGAAAGGATGACGGACACGATGATTCCCCCATAAGTTGGGATGAGACTCCATACAAAAATAAATAAATGGGGGAGGCAAAAAAAGATAAAATACCACCACGAAAAAATGAGAGAAATGAGAGAAGGTGCAGTGTTACTATCCATTTACCACACTTGTGCCTCAATGTGGCACCATGTTGTTCATATAGAGAGTCTCCTGAATTGACATTTTCATATGCTAGTGGGAATTTTTCATTATAGAACTTGGCTTGTATATTCTGATGACGGTCTTACTCAAATGCCCAAGGCCTTCATGAGCATGCAAGTTGGATGCAGGGCCACTTAGCTTCCGTTGAGCTTTCATACACTTATAACTCTAGTGCATTTGTTGCATGGAAATCCCTACTCCTCGCATTGATATCGGTTAATGGGCATCTCCATAGCCCGTTGATCCGCCTAGTTGATGCGAGACTCTCTTTTCCACTTTGACTCCTTTGATATCTACCATCATAATATATTCCACCCATATGCTATATCCATGGTTCACGCTCATGTATTGTGTAAAGTTCAAAATTTTCAAGTGCGTTAGAAGTACGATCCAATTGCCTGGTTTGACATCGAGGTGCTCATGATTTACACTTATGCAGTGAAGACGGAGCCATGCCATGCTTGATATCATAAAATGAGTAGGGAATAACATTCTTTATAGATAGTATATTTTGAAAAGTAATGATTATGTTATTTATGTTTATGGATATTATTATGTTGATATAAAATAGTTCATCGATTCTCAATGATCATACTTAAAAGCTGATTACATGTTGGGTAGAATGTCTCAAAAATTCTGTTTTTGTCATTTACCTACTCGAGGACGAGCAAGAATTAAGCACCGGATGCTGATACGTCTCCAATTTATCTATAATTTTTTATTGTTCGTGCTATTATATTATCAATCTAGGATACTTTATATACAATAATATGCTATCTTATATCATTTTTGGGAACTAACCTATTAATCCGGAGCCAAGTGTCAGTTGTTGTTTTTTGTCTGTTTTTTGGTTTTCCAAGAAATCTGTACCAAACGAAGTCCAAACGCTGTGAAACTTTTTGACAATTTTTTTCTAGACAAAAGAGACCCAAGATGCTTCGAGAGGAGTCAGGAAGTGAGACAAGGAGACACGAGGAAACAGGGCATGCCTTGATGCCTTATGGGCCCCTCGTGGCTCCGTCTGACCAAATTCCACCTCCATAAATTCTTTGAAATCGGGAAACCAACAGAGAGCCACCCAAAACACTTGTTTCACCGCCGCAAGCCTCTGTTTTGACGGGATGCCATTTGGAGACCTTTTCTGGTACTCTGGCGGAGGGGGAATCGGCCACATAGGCTATCTACATCAACCTTGTTGCCTCCAGGATGATGCGTGAGTAGTCCACCACACACCTACAGTTATATAGCTATTACCTAGATGGATTCTTCTCTGTCTTTGATCTTGTGGGATCGATAGAAGAGACGTCTAGAGGGGGGTGAATAGACAACTTGCAAGAGTTAAAACCTAACCTTTTCCCAAGTTAATTGGTTGGCATATTTTAGCAATTATGACAAGTCCAATGCACCCTACACATGCTAGTAAACAAGTATGGCAGCGGAAAGTAAAATAAGCATATGTAAGAGAGTACAGATAGGAAGATCAAACACAATTGTAGACACGAAGATTTTTCCCGTGGTTCCGATAGGTGGCGCTGTCGTACATCCACGTTTATGGAGACTTCGACCCACGAAGAGTAACGGTCGCGAGAGTCCACGGAGACCTCTACCCATGAAGGGTTCCACGAAGAAGCAACCTTGTCTATACCATGATGGCCTACATCCACGGATGAATAGGCTAACTCGGGGTAGATCTTCATGAAGTAGGAAATCTCCTTCCCCTTACAAACTTCTTGGTTCAACTCCACAACATGAACTGGGAGGCCCCCACGCGACACCTAACCTATCTAGGAGGCACCACCCTCCAAAAGGTAATAGGATCGATAGTAACGATGAAGTCCATGCTCTTGTGTTTCAAATGATAGTCTCCTCAACACTAAATCACTCTCTCACAGATTTGGCTTGGGTAGAAGAGATTGATTGGCTGGAAAGCAACTTGTGGAGGCTGGAAATCATGATCCATATGGTTGGAGTGGATTATCTTGACCTCAACACAAGGGTAGGTGGTTCTCTCTCAGAAAATTGGATATGGGAAGTGTGTGTCTGTTCTGAGTGCTTCTCTTACGAGTAGGACTAGCACATATGCCCGTGCGTTGCAACGGGAGAAAAAGAATTAACGCGCCCATCAAAACTTCAATAAGGAAAAGTGTGGCAGTGACCTAATGCTGCTGTCTTGGACACACTTCTAGACGATTTCATATGTCTAGGTTATCGATGAGAACTTTCATCGAGAAATGAAAAGACTCTCCATAATTAGAGCGTCTATCTGTATTTGAACGTATGACGGGAGGTACACCGTAGCATTAACACTGACAACACATCGATATGTTGTGATTTTTTCCGTCGAAGCTTGAGCCATAGGATAGGTATATGCCTTCCTTAATTAGAAGATGTCTCTATAGAGTCTAGACACAGTACTAATTAACAATCAATCAAATTTGGGAGATGTCTGATCGAATCACACACACAAAAGATGTCTGCAACAACGTGAGTCATCAAGGCAAGGACGAGCCGTAGATGGATGGTGGAGGTTTGACATGTGCTCCATGAACTCTTGGAAGTAGATTTGTTTTTCTCCGCTTTCTAGAATTACCATTCTCCTATTTTCTTTTGAAATATAATCTTCTCCTGATTTCTAGGTGTATTTTTACGTGAGTGGACTTTCTAAGCGAGAAGCTTAGTTTGTTGTAACGAGAACTTGCTTTCCCGATGAGAGACCCTGAGGGCTATTTCTCATCCGTACAGATACCTATTAAGGAATCGCCGATGGGCGGGAAATAGGGGCCGGCCCGATGAGAGGAATCTCAGGTTTAATGTCTTTCCCAATGAGAGGAATCTCCGGTTTAATGTCTTTTGGCTTTTCTTGCAGGCTGGTTTCTTTTTAGTTTGTTTTTTCGGTTCACCTTTTTCCTATTTCTTTCTTGCATTTTCAGTCTTTTTTGTTTTCTTTTTTTATGGTTTCCTTCACATTTTCATGTTTTTCGGGTTTTCATCATTTTTTCGTGTTTCTTCAACACCTGTCTACTTTTTTATGAATAATGTACATATTTTTATACACGAGAGACACTTTTCTTGCATATGTTTACCATTTTCCAAACACATAGTTAATATTATTTTAATATAAGATTTAATTTCTATGTTTTTTCTTACACATTTTATATATCAGGATTTGTTTTAGACATGCTTAACATTTTTAAATACATAATTATAATTTGAAGTAAATATTTGATGTATACTTATTTTCAACACATGTCTACATTTTAAATACACATTAAATATTTTTACTAATATATTATTAACACCTTTCCATATATACATTTTGATATCTAGTTTTTCTACATATTTTACACTATTGTGTACATATGAAATATGTTTTTATAAAGGTTAAATTTCAAATAAATTATTAACATTTTTTAGAACACGATTAACATTTCTAGGAACATATTTTTTATGTCTATTTTTCTCATACACATTGTATAATTTATATATATATTCTTTGTGTACGTTTAACATTATTTAAATACATGATTAATATTTTGTTAAAATGCATGCTTTGATCACTATTTTTCATACACATTGTATATTTCTCTTGTACATCAAACAGAATTTTATACATATTCAAAAAAAATACATGATTTACATTTTTTAGAAGTGCGTTGTATACTTTAAAAACCTAAAACTGAAAGTGGAACTAAAAAAAAGATAAAAAAACGAACGGAAAAAACATGTGCGGCTAATTAGAGCGTTATCCTTTTAAATGAGCCGGCCCACGAACCTGCTGCCTGCAGCGAAGTGGGACATAGACAGATGACAATAATACGTAATCTTCCGTTCATTGATCAAAGACATCACCTAGGTGCGTTGTTTTTCTTGTGCTCTTTTCTCTAGGAGGCGACGGTTCGAGTCCACATGGGCACGTTTTTCCTTATTTTTATGGTAAATGAAATACAACGCACGAGAAAAAAAAGGACGACGTACCAAACACTTTTATGAGACAAAAAAAAAGTGAAGAAATACTCCTCCCTTTAATATTAGGTAGAGATGTGGTGGAGGGGTATATATAGGCATCTTCAAAAATCCAGCCGTTACAACATTATTGCCCAACTCGGTGAAACCGAAGTGAAAACTCAGTTACACCGACTAGTGCAAAATGTGGCAAAATTTAGAAACCGAAATAATCACTCAAAATTTAGAAACTGAACCATAATAACCATAATATATCGGTTTGGTTTGTTCGGTAACCGAAAAACCGAAATTCATGCACTTGTCAATATAAGTGAATTGACTCAATAGCACTGATTTGGATTGTATAATATGCAAAAATAATAATCATAAGATCTAGCAACCTTAATATCATTCTATGGTTTGTTCGGTCAAGCAAACTAGTAAACATAATTAAGTTAAAAATCGCATGGAATGATGAAATGTATTATGTCCGGAGAAATACGTGGTGCCTCCAAACTATTGCACTTTTGGAAACAAGGTATTGCATGGGGTATCCTACATATCAGTTTGTTCGGTGTATTCGGTTTTTGGGCACTGAAAAACGAACAAAAACAAAACACCAAACAATCTTAAAATTTCCCACGGAACCAAAAATCGAACCACCAAATAAACTAACAAATCGGTTAATATGGTT
Organism: Hordeum marinum; assembly: GCA_022496015.1. NCBI lineage: Eukaryota > Viridiplantae > Streptophyta > Magnoliopsida > Poales > Poaceae > Hordeum > Hordeum marinum. Next base: position 84,175,279 of record CM039676.1, read on the forward strand.
TGGTTTTTCGGTTTTCGGTTTTATAGTGCCCACCCCTATACATGATCATTGTCGGGAATAACATGCCATAACTATGCGCAATTCTGTCAATTGACCAACAGTAATTTGTCTACCCACCGTATGACATTTCCAGAGACAAGCCTCTAACGAATACTATGCCCCCCTGGTCTACTTAAACATAAATACAAAAACTCCAAAAATACCTTGTTGTTCTTTATTTGCTTTTATTTAGTTTTTCTTTTACAATATCTATTTCTATCAAGATTTAATCCTTGCAAGTAACGAGTTCAAGAAGCTCGACAACCCTCTTGCCCGCGTTGGGTTCAAGTATTTGGTTTTGTGTGTGTAGGTGTTGTTGAAAGAAATTTGCTTGGTTCTCCTATTGGTTCGATAGCGTTGGTTCTCACTGAGGGAAATACTTATCTCTACTAGGATGCATCTCCTCTCCTCTTTGGGGAAAATCCCAACACAGCTCACAAGTAGCAGGTTGTGCCTCCGATCATCATCATACGGTCGCGTGTCATTGTAGGACTGGCGTCCATGAGCGACATCCCTCGGAGGGGCGTCCAGATGACCGCCACGCCGCAACAGGGGAGTGATTTGGTCACGCCTTCTATCTCCGTACTGATCTCTTGGTGGGGGAGAGCATCGGCGCCTTCTGGTCACAGTCGGACTATGAGCTAGCTGCATCGTGTGTGACTGCACCGATTTGCTGTGAATGCGGTTCTAGGACTAGGACGCGACCATGTTTTGAGCCAAGGCTATCTTGAAAAGCGCTTGGATCTGTCGAGTGCCCTCGCCCGCCGTTGAACCATACAGCTAGATGGAGTTGGCTATCCATGTTGATGCAGCCAAGTTTTGCACCGGAGTCTGCATCACTTGGTAGTTTTGAGGACGGTAATTCGAGAACAACCGCCGGCGGTTCCGACTGGAGTTGGGCTATTATCGGGATGCACGGTTGCTGAGTGACCTCTGTAGTCGTTCGCGCTTAGCCATAGTGGCCGGGCGCGTGGCCTCCAAGGATAATGCCTCGGGGGTCGTTCCTATGACCGGGGTGAGAAAAAGTGTGCTCATTCCTCTACCTGAGGTCCTCTAGCTACTCCCGACTAAGTGGCTGGGGGATGTATGGGTCGGTATGGACATCAACATCGATGTCGAGGCCGTCGCCCTCACAACCACGCGAAGTACATTCTGCATACCCGGGAGGTCCATTCTGCTGCTCAGTCCCCGCCCTTAGGACTTCTATAGCGGGCTTGCTGCTCTCACACTTGAACTTATCGATGAGGTACTCGTTCGGTGAGGAGAATAGATCGAGGGTAGGCTCATACGATCGCCACCGGCTCGGCTATGGTCTGTAGAGCCACAACGTGCTTGATCCAGCATTGGAGTCTTGAATGCTTGGAGCACTTGTGACAATGTCCAGCTAAGAGGAGAGGCGCCACACGGTACGGTACCGACGACTATCAGAGTAGAACTCCGAAAAAATATGTGTTGAAGTGCGCTATACCATGGATGGGCAACACATCCACATCTAGCGGAGCCTCCTGAAGCCACATCGAATTATCAGCGACAAAGCTCAGGGAGCCGAATTGAATCTCTCTGTTGATGATCATGATGATGAAGATGAAAAATCCCACTTGTGCTAGGTATTGCTAGACGCGCTGCCTCATGGTGGGCACCAACTGTCGAGGCAACGATCCTGACAATGATTACTAAGGGTACGAACGAGGGGCCGAGCCTAGCTATAGCGCAAGTGTATCACCCGGATTTAGTGAGTTCGGTCCCCTCCCGGAGAGTTAAAAACTCTACTCGTGCCCGGAGGCCTGTGTTTTCTTTGGGGGGGGGGGCGGGTATGATTACACAAGAGTGTTGAACCCTTGTCTAGGAGCTCGGGGTGGCTTATATGGAGTGCACTAGGCCCATCAAGCGTCGTTACAAGGGAGAATTAATGTCATTATGATAACAATATCTAGTAACGACGACGCATAACTATGATAGTTACATGTAACGGTAGCTATGACTACATTTGATGTATTGCTTTAAGTCCCTCGACTGATGTAGCTCTCACATCGTCCATACATTGCCTCTATCCGAGTGTTTGAGTCTGGCCGACTGGAGGGAAGATGTCTGAGTGGCTTGATGGATACGAGTGGATCTCTTGATAGATGTATCCGAATGCATCTTCGGTCCTGGGACCCCAAATGCTGGTGTGGGGCCCTAGGTGGGCCTTGTATGTTAGGTTCATGACACTACCACTAGTAGGTGACCCCATCATCGCCCGTATGTCCTAATATAGAGCATTAGGGTTAAAACTTTTTGGAGTGTACCCCGGGCTATGGCAAGCCACTCTGCCGACACCCCTAGATCTGGCAGCTCCTCTTCCCACATGAAGTCATCGTCCTCCTCTTCCTGCAGGTTCAGCCAAGCTAGAAGCTCTTCCACTGTCTCTTTACCGCAGCAGCGTCCTTGCGATCCAGAATTCGCCGCAATCTCCACCACATGCGATCTCCCGCTACCGTCCCTGCACCCTGCTCACACCGCGAGATACCAAGGTTGGGCAAGATTGCAAGGATCTACCTTAGTTGGCCCGAGCCCGAGGGTAGCACTAGAGGCGGTCAATGGGGGTTCGATAAAAAATTTGGCTGCTAACGCGAGAAGACGTCGAAACCCTAGGTAAATCGCCTAGGCGGGAAATTGGGACCGTCCGTGTTGATTCAAGGTCTCCGACAACTCTGTTGCTAGGCCGGAACAATAACCACTTGGTGGCGGCACCCTGATGTCACTCATGTTTATTTGTCACGCATTCTACATAAAATTTGGAAATATGCTAACCATGCATTTGAAAAAAATCTAAAAATAAATAGGAAAATGTTAATCATATGTATGAAAAAAAATTGTGACATCTAAGAAATGCCATGCATTTAAAAACTGCATGTGATTTTTTACAAATCTTTATATAGTGTAAAAAATATATTTGCGTCATTTCAAAATAAATTTCCTGTACATTCAAAAAAATGTACGTTATTTAAGGTATATTCATGAGTTTCAACAATATATTTGTGACATTTTCGAAAAAAGAGATGCAATGTAGAAAAATGTTTGAAAAATGTAAAAACAAAATAGTGTCTTATATGATATTTTAAAGAAACATTCCAGTGATTGCAAAATATATCCTTGACATTTGAAAACATAAATTAAAAAATGTACAAGAATATTCCCATAAGTTAACTTTTTTATTTCCATACGTGACATTTAAGAAATATTAATTTATGTCCAAAAAATGTCAGTGCAAATTTGCAAAAAGTTTAATAATGTAAAAAATATTCTTCTTGTTAGAAAAATGTTTATTAACATTAAGAAAATGAACACTGTATTGCGAAATTGTTACAGTGATTCAAAAAAGTGTTCAAAATATGTATTGTGTTGAATGTACATCATGCATTTTATCCAAAATATATTTCACATATGTGCCAAAAATAAACATTGTGTACTAATAAAAAGTCGACATATATTAAAAGACGAGAAATAGTAAGAAAAGCAAGAAAAATACAGAAGGATAACGAAGAAACAAAAACCAGTGAAAAAAGTTTAACTAAGTTAAAAAAAATAAAAGTTGGAAAACAAAACAAAAGAAAAGAGAAAATACACAAAGCAAAGCGAGCGCACTTACACAAGCAGCGCGAGAGACTGCGCTGATGGCCGATTCCTAATAAGAATCAATAGAGACAAATCCTCAAAAAAAAAATATCGATACAGACAAAATAGGACGCCCGCGAGGGGAGCACCTATATGCTGCTCACTGCGGCAACCAGTCGGGGCTTTGCACAGGGCGCCCCCGACTGGGCCAGCCTAGCATGCGTGCGGCTACTGTAGCGCTTTTTCAGATTCTTTTTTCCTTTTTATTTTCTCTGTTCTTTATTTCATTTTCTGTTTATTTTTTATTCAGTTTCCTTCTATTTCTTATTCTTAAAATTTTAACTTTAAAAAAACTCAAAAAATGTTCAGAAGATCAAAATTAGTCCCTATTATTATTTTTTATTCAATAATTCCAAAACTGTTTGCCTATTTAAAAAAGTCTATTAAAATTTATTTATAACTGCAAATAAAAAATCAGTATTTTAAAAAAATGCTCGGGATTTTCGAAAAATGTTCGTGTTTTTAAATTTGTTTGGGAGTTTCATAGAATGATTTCATGACTTTTAAATTGTGAAATTTAAAAAGAGAGTTTTTTGAAATTCCTGGACACTTTTTGAGACACAATTGTTTTTATCAAAATCATGAACAAATTTTTAGAATGCAACTATTTTTTAAGCATGAACTTTTGATGATAATCAAAAATAAATATTGCGAAGGAAAACATTTTTTGAAACACAAATTTTTTTATTAAATCTTGATATGTTTGTTGAAAAACAAAACATTTTATTAAATCCCTGAATTTCTTTCAGAACACTGACATTTTTGAAAAATCCTGCAATTTTTGGATATGAAAAAAGAATTTCGAACACGAACTTATTTAAAAATATGAACAAATTTTGAAAGCAAGAACATTTTTTGCAATTCGTGTAAATTTTGTAAGCATGGACATTCAAATAAATAATTTTATTAGAATTTTGAACATGGCAAATTTTTCTGAAATTCAGAACAAAAATTTGAAAATATCAAACAAAAAGAATAGGAAACGTATAAAATAAATAAAGGAAAGGAAAACTAAAATGTAAAAAAAACGTTTCTTTCCCATACACGAACATCTTTAAAAGTTGCCAAGTTTTTTTAAGTTATGAATTGTTATTTAAAAACGATAATTTTTGAAAATTTAGAACATTTTTTTTAAAAGCAAGAACATTTTTGAATTTTAAGAACAATTTTTGTACACGAACTTAGTTTAAAAAAGATAAAATAACCTTGAAAGGAATGAAGACACAGAAAAAAAAAGAAAAAGGGAAAAAGAAAAGAAACAGAAACAAAAAAACCGGTAAAGAAACAAAAAAACCATTTCAGGGAACCTCCTAGAAGGTTCCCAAAACTGAGCCGGCCCATTGCGTCGCTGCTCGGTCGCTTGCGTGTGCAAAGCGCCGGCAGTTTGATGCAGAAAGCGGCGAATAGGATATTCTGCCCGCGAGTGTCCAAATAGCCAACATTTTGCTGGATCGCGCAAACGGGGTGGCCCATCCCAGAGCGATGAGCCAATGTAAAAATTTTGCCAAAAAAAATGGTCGCGATGGGGTCCCCCAACGTCAAGCGGAATAGAAGTGTTGCCAACCAAAATAGCTCGTGACTGAGTACACCTAAATTGTGGCGCTAATTATAAGGGAAACGTTATAGATCACCCAACAGGTTACAGTCCCGCGCCCGCCATGTTCTTTGTACACCATGTGTCCATGGCCATGAACTCTAGTTTTTTGCAACTAGCCCGTAGTCGCAATCTCTCTGGTCGCAACAGCGGCTCGGTTGCAGGATCTGGATCTTAAGAGGAGTCGCCTCTCGTGCTCCACCCGAGCCCCCGTTGAGTCGTTGCCTCCCCGTGCCGCTACGACTGCCTCGATGTCCCGTTGAGTCGTCGCCTTCCCGTGCTGTTCCGACTGCCTCGAGATCCAGTCGAGTTGCTGCCTGCCCGTGTTGCTTCGACTACCGCCACCTGTGCTCGCCGCCGAGTAGCATACCAACCAGCTTCTCTACCTCCTCGTGTTGCTCCGACCGTCGCCATCGAAGCTTGGTGACGAGCTTCTCCGGTGAGCTTCTCCAACGAGCTACACGCAACCACCACTGAAATATTCTCTGCAACATGTGTGATGTTGCAAAAGTTTTTATGTAATATGAATCCGTTGGAAAAATTAGGAGGAAAATTATCGAGACCGTTTTCAGCAACACATCGTCTGTTGCAATATTTCTGTAACATTATCTTTGTTGCAAAGATTTGTAGGAAGAAAATAAACGCTTCAAAGTGATTGCAACAAGCATCTTGTTGCAGAAGACCTTTTGCAACACCACTCTGGTTGCAAAGGGGTGACAACTTATATGGATAGATGGCACGGTCATTAGCATGCTCATCCGATGGTCAGCGAGGCAGCGGATATTTTCTCACTATCCGTCGGCCGACGCGTAGCATACAGCAACATATTAGTTTTTTTTTAATGTTCAACATTCTTGAAAACAATTGTTAACAATTTTCCTTAATAAACTCGAATGATGTTTAAAAATTAAGAACACATTTAGAAATTAGAGCGAACTTTAAAACCTCAAAAGCATAAACAAAATTCTGAAATTAAAAATATAGTTAATTTGTACATTCAAGACTTTTGAGATATATGCTGAAAATAAATAAGTACACGTTGAACATTTTTTAGATATATATTGAACATTTTTGTAATATACGCTGAACTACACATTGGAATTTTTTGTGCTATATGTTGCACAATATTTAAACTTACGTTGTACATTTTTGTGATATACGTTGATTTTCTTATAATTGTGAACTATTTAATAAAAATAAAAATAAAATATGCGGACAGTTTTTGAAAACATTAACAACTGTTTCAAAAATGCAAACAATTTTTGCAACATGATTTTTTTGGAAATATTATGAACAAGTTTTGAAAATGTGAATTTTTTCTTGGAACCTGAAAACCGAACTATTTGAGTCGAATTCCGCAGGTTGGGGATTTAAATTATAAATATATTTGAAAACAGAAAAAACGAGAAATAAAACAGAAAAAACAACGTCACCTACGTGGGCTAGACCAACTGGGAATGTTTTCATCGAGGAGCGGACGTTTTGACGCTAACCAGCCATCGTCAAATACGATCTCACGTGTGTCGAATGATGGAGCCTACAACGCAGTGTGTCGTGATTTTACCGGTACCTACTTGGGTGGTTCAGTGGTACGATGCTCACGTAACACAGACCAGGCGACCCTGGAAGCGTTAGTGTGCCGGGAAGCTATGGCCCTTTCCCTGGACCTCGCATTATCGCATGTGCAAAGTGCATCGGATTATCAAGGTGTGGTCAATGATATAAAACAAGGAACAGGTGGGGTGTATGCGGCAATTGTCAAGCAAATTCAAGACACTACATCGCAGTTCCAAAGTTGCTCTTTCGTCTTCAAAGGGCAAGACACCAATTTTGAGGCACATAGCCTCGCTAGACATGCTTTAGGCCTGGGCATAGGTCGCCATTTGTGGCTCGTAAATCTTCCAGATATATCTTGTGTTTCCATGAACATTAATGTTTGATCAATAAAGCGTGTTAAACTTAAAACAAAAAAGATATTGCCATGGCGCTGGTTGACATGCGTAGTATGCTCGTTAGGTTAGGTGGCCCAACTAGCATGGTTGTGTGGCCCATAAAACCCAATGATTGACACTTATCTTTTTCTTAGCAATTTTCTTAGTTACTGAAAAAAAATCTTAGCGAATTCCTTCCAGCCATCGCGACGACATTCCTATTTACTCCCTCCATTTAGAATTACTTGTCCCCAAAATCGAAAGGAATGTATGTATTTAGAACTGAAATACGTCTAGATACATCCATTTCTATGAAAAGTAATTTCGGATGGAGAAAGTATTAAAGGTTATCCCTTGCAAATGTCACTTTTCACCTTCTCCAGTACTGACAAGTGGTGAACTGCATGAGTGTCACTTGTCGTAACTTGTGAGTTCTTTCTTTTTGATTCGTTTATTCAAAATGTTTTATTCACTGAGTTGTGCGTTCAAATACTGAATCATTTTTATCCATGGAATTCTCACGTTGAGATATTTGAAAAATAGATCCCGTGTTAATAAGTTTGGACTAACTGTTTTCCTTGAAAAAACCAAAAAATTAGAAAAACTAACACCTAAAAAAATATAAAGAAACAAAAAAAAGAGGCAGGGACAGAAAAAAAACTAATACCAATGATAGGAACCCGAAAGGGTCCAGTTGTGCCCTAATGGAGGTCGTTTTAGAAGGGTCCTTGGGATGCACGTGAAATTTAATTATCACGTCGGCTGGTTTAAACGATACAGAACTGGACCTCTTGTTGAGGGTTATGTCGTCTTTCTCCGCAACTGCGCAAAGTGTTATTAGTTCTTCCGTTGTCACAACCTCGGCTTCTGCCTCTAGGGCGAGTGCAGCCGTCTTGTTCTCGGCTTTAAGAGATCTATCCGTGTTACTGGTCACCCAGATTTCTCCATTTGCTCCCGACATCTTTAGCTTCATGTATGCATAGTGGGTATGGTGTGAAACCTAGCGAACGTGTCTCGTTCGAGTAAAGCATGATAACCACTTCAGAAAGGTATGATGTTGAAGATTAATTCCTCAACCCGGTAGTTATCGGGGGTTCCGAACACTACGTCAAGTGTAACCCTATCATTGTATCGTGCCTCCTTTCGTGGAATGATTCCCTTGAAGGTAGTTCTATTCGGTTCGATGCATGATTTATCGAACTGCATTTTTTGTAGTGTGTCCTTTTAAATGAGGTCCAGATTGATGTTGTCGTCCATGAGAACTTTGCTTAGTTTGTAGCTGTCCATAGTGTGGTCGAGGACTAGGATCGTGACTCTTGGAAATATGCCCTAGATGCAATAATAAAGTGATTATGATCATATTTCCTTATTCATGATAATCGTTTATTATCCATGCAAGAATTATATTGACCGAAAACTCAGATACATGTGTGGATACATAAACAACACCATGTCCCTAGTGAGCCTCTACTAGACTAGCTCGTTGATCAAATATGGTTAAGGTTTACTAACAATAGACATAAGTGGTCATTCGATAATGGGATCACATCATTAGGAGAATCATGTGATGGACAAGACCCAACTGTAAGCTTAGAATTTGATCGTATCACTTAGTTTGTTGCTGCTGTTTTCTTTATGTCAAGTATCTGTTCCTAAGACCATGATATCATGCAACTCCCGACACCGGAAGAATTTCTTGTGTGTATTAAACGCCACTTCGTAACTAGGTGATCATAAAGTTACTCTACAGGTATCTTTGAGGGTGTCTGTTGGGTTGGCGTGAATCGAGATGGGCATTTATCACTCAGTATGACGGAGCGATATCTCTAGGCCCTCTCGGTATTTTAACACCACAAGAATCTTGCAAGCAATGTGACTAAGGAGTTAGTCACGGGATCTTGTGTTATGGAACGAGTAAAGAGACTTGTCAGTAACGAGAATGAACTAGGTATGAGATACCGACGATCGAATCTCGGGCAAGTAACATACCGATAGACAAAGGGAACTACATACAGATTGACTGAATCCTTGACTTCCTGGTTCGACCGATAATGATCTTCATGGAATATGTGGGAACTAGTATGTGAATATCGGTCCTGCTATTGGTTATTGACCGAAAAGAGGTCTCGGTCATGCCTCCATGATTCTTGAACATGTAGGGTCCGCATGCTTAACGTTTGGTGATGATATAGTAGTATCAGGATGTATACGTTGGTGAGCGAATGTTGTTCGAAGCCCCAGATGAGATCTCGGGCATTACAAGGAGCTCCAGAATGGTCCAGAGGTAAAGAATTATATATGAGAAAGTGATATTTGGATTCTAGAAAGGTTCTAGGTTTTACCGGTAGGGTACCGGGAGTGCCAAGGGGTCACGGGGGGTCCACTGGGGGAGTCTCACCAGCCCCGAAGGCCATATGGGCTGAGAGGGGAGGCACACCAGCCCCTGGTGGGCTGGTCACACCCTCCTCCCAAGGGCCCATGTGCCTAGGGTTTGGTAGAAACCCTAAAGGGCACACCCCCTTCCCTTGGGGGCCAATGCACCCCCTAGGCCGCCTCCCCTTACCTTGGAGGAGGGGCTAGGGCCGATGCCCCTCCCCTTGCCCCTATATATGTGGGGAGAGGGAGGGAAGTTGCAAAAAAGACTTGGCGCAACCCTCCTTCTCTCCCTAGTTTGTTTTCTCCTCGGTCCGCGGTTCTGGTAGCGCTCGGTGAAACCTATTGGGATAGCACCACCACCATTGCCGCCACGCCATCATGCTTTTGGAGATCCCATCTACTACTCCATCCTCTCTCGCTGGATCGTGGAGGCGCAGACGTAATCGAGATGCACATGTGCTAAACGCGGAGGTGCCGTCCGTTCGGTGCTAGATCGAGACGGGTCGTGATTGAATCATGAAGAAGTACGACTACATCAACCGCGTTGTAAACGCTTCCGCTTAACGGTTTACAAGGGTACGTACACACACTCTCCTTCTCGTAGCTATGCATCTTCATATATAGATCTTGAGTGATCATAGGAATTTTTTTGTTTCCCATACAACGTTCCCCAATAGTGGCACCATGAGCTAGGCCTATGCGTAGATGATATGCACGAGTAGAACACAAAGAAGTTGTGGGCGTTGCTGTTCAGATTTCTTATCTTCTTTGTCTTACTTTGATTTGATGATACTGTTGGGAAACAAAAAATTTCCTACGCACACGCAAGATCTATCCATGGTGATGAGCATCTACGAGAGGGAGAGTGGATCTACATACACTTGTAGATCGCTAAGCGAGAAGCATTAAGAAACGCGGTTGGTGTAGTCGAACGTCTTCGCGATCCAAATCGCCGAGCGTCCCGCGATCTCATCACGATCCGTCCCGTGAACTCATCACGATCCGTCCTGCAAACTTATCACGATCCGTTTCATGATCTTGATCATGATCTGTCCCGCGAACTCATCACGATCCGTCCCACGAACTCGTCACGAACCGTCTCGCGATCTTGATCACGGTCCTTCAGATCTAGCGCCGAACGGACGACACCTCCGCATTCAGCACACGTGCAGCTTGATGACGATCTCCACCGTCTTGATCCAGAAAGAGGAAGTGGAGAGGAAGAAGAGTTCACCGGCACCGTGATGGCTCTCCGGCGATGGTGGTGGAGCAATTCCGGCAGGGCTTCGCCTAAGCACTGCAGAAAACCGATCTAGAGGAGAAACTATGCACTAGAGGAACGGGTAGCACGTGGCTGAAAATTCTGTGCCAAAACCCTAAAATCCTCTAGTATATATAGGAGGAGAGGAGGAGGAGTCTTGGTTGTCAAAAAGCCAGCCATTGGGTCGACCAAAGTGGGGAGGAGAGGAGGACTCCTCCTCCAATCCTACTAGGACTAGGATTCCTCCCTTTTTGGCCCTTTTCCACCTTTTTCCCTTTGGGCTTTTTCTCCCAGCCGCATGGGCCTTGTGTGGGACTTCCACCAGCCCAAAAAATGCTGGTATTTACTCTCCCACAGCCCATGAAGCCTCTCGGGTCGAAATACCCCTCCCGGTGGTCTCTCGGTACACTACCGACACTCCCGGTACATTACCGATTAGCCCAAAACTTTTCCGGCGACCAAAACGGGAATTCCTATATATGAATCTTTACCTCCGGACCATTTAGGACCTCCTCGTGATGTCCCGGATCTCATTCAGGACTCCGAACAACCTTCGGTCACCATCATACATAACTCTATACTACCGAAACGTCACGAAACCTTAAGTGTGCAGACCCTGCGGGTTCGAGAACTATGTAGACATGACCGAGACACCTCTACGTTCAATAACCAATAACGGGACCTGGATGTCCACATTGGTTCCTAAATATTCTACGAATATCTTTATCTTTCGAACCTCTATGTCAAGGATTCAATTAATCCCGTATGATGTTCCCTTTGTTCTTCGGTATGTTACTTGCCCGAGATTCGATCATTGGTATCTCCATACCTAGTTCAACCTCGTTACCGGCAAGTCTCTTTACTCGTTCCGTAATACAAGATCCCGTGACTAACACTTAGTCACATTGCTTGCAAGGCTTATTGTGATGTTGCATTACCGAGTGGGCCCTGAGATACCTCTCCGTCACACGGAGTAACAAATCCCAGTCTTGATCCATGCCAACTCAACAGACACCCTCGGAGATACCTGTAGAGCACCTTTATAGTCACCCAGTTACATTGCGATGTTTGATACACACAAGGCACCCCTCCGATGTCCGTGAGTTACACGATCTCATGGTCATAGGAACATATACTTGACATGCAAAAAACAGTAGCAATAAACTAACACGATCATATGGTGCGTTTGTAGTTTGGATCTTGTCCATCACATCATTCTCCTAATGATGTGATCCTGTTATCAAATGACATCTCATGTCCATGGCTAGGAAACCTTAACCATCTTTGATCAACGAGCTAGTCCATTAGAGGCATACTAGGGACATGGTTTTTTCTATGTATCCACACATGCATCTAAGTCTCCGATCAATACATTTTATAGCATGGATAATAAACGATTATCATGAACAAGGAAATATGATAATAACTAATTTATTATTGCCTCTAGGGCATATTTCCAACAGTCTCCCACTTGCACTAGAGTCAATAATCTAGTTCACATCACCATGTGATTCGCATTGTTATGAATCTAACACCCAATGAGTTCTGGGGCTCGATCATGCTTTGCATGTGAGAGAGGTCTTATAGTCAACGGGTCTGCGACATTCAGATCCGTGTGTACTTTGCAAATTACTATGTCAAACCGTAAACACTGCTACCACACTCCACTTGGTACTATTCCAAATGGCTGCTCCACTATACGTATCCAGATTGCTACTACGAGTCATCCGAATTGGTGTTAAAGCTTGCATCGACGTAACTCTTTAAGACGAACTCTTTATCACCTCCATAATTGAGAAACATATCCTTAGTATTTTAGTTACTAAGGATAATCTTGACCGCTGTCCAGTGCTTCATTCCAGGATGACTTTGAAACCTTCTGGCCATACTTATGGCAAGGCTGACATCGGGTCTTGTGCACAGCATTGCATACATGATAGAGCCTATGGCTGAAGCATAGGGGATGACACTCATATTTTCTCTATCTTCTGCAGTCACTCGGCATTGAGTCTTACTCAACTTTATACCTTACAAATCAGGCAAGAACTCTTTCTCTGACTGATCCATTTTGAACTCTTTCAAAATCTTGTCAAGGTATGTACTCATTGAAAGTCTTATCAAACATCTTGATCTATCTTTACAGATTTTGATGCTCAACAATTAGGTAGCTTTATCCAGGTCTTACTTTGAAAAACTCTTTTTAAACAACCATTTATGCTCTCTAGAAATTCTACATCATTTCCGAACAACAATATGTCAACCACATATGCTTACCAGAAACTCTATAGTGCTCCCACTCACTTTATTGTAAATACAAGTTTCTCATAAACTTTGTATAGACTCAAAAACTTTGATCACCTCATCAAAGTGTATATTCCAACTCCGAGACGCTTGCTTCAGTTCATAGAAGAATCCTTAGGACTGACAAAACCTTCTGGTTGTATGTCATACAACCTTTCCTTAAGGAAGGAAACGATGTTTTGGTATCCATCTGCCAGATTTCATAATTGGAAAATGCAGCAACTGCTAACATAATTCCAATAGACTTTAGCATCGCTACGAGTGAGAAAGTCTCATTGCCGTCAACTCCTTGAACTTGGCGGAAACTTCTTTGCGACAACTCGAGCTTTATAAATGGTGACATTCACCATCAGCGTTTGTCTTCATCTTAAATATCCATTTGTACTTGACGACCTGCCGTCCAACGAGTAAGTCCACCAAAGTCTATACTTGGTTTTCATACATGGATCCTTTCTCGGATTTCATGGCCTCTAACCATTTGTTGGTTTCCGGGCCCATCATCGCTTCTCCATAGTCTGTAGGTTCATCGTTGTCCAACAACATGACCTCCAAGATAGGGTTGTCGTACCGCTCAGGAGCAGTATACATCCTTGTCGCCCTTCGAGGTTTGATAGTAACTTGATCTGAAGCTTCATGATCATCCTCATTAACTTCCTCTTCAACTAACATAGGCTTCACAGAAACAACTTCCTGCGCTGCGCTACTCTCTGGTTGAAGTAAAGGTTCAATAACCTCATCAAGCTCTAATTTCCTCGTAGGTCGATAGTAACTTGATCCGAAGCTTTCATGATCATCATCATTAACTTCATCTTCAACTGACGTAGGCTTCACAGAAACATCTTTCTGTGCCGTGCTACTTTCTGGTTGAAGCAGAGGTTTCAACAACCTCATCAAGTTCTATCCTCCTCCCACTCAATTCTTTCAAGAGAAACCCTTTCTCGAGAAAGGACCCAGTTTTAGCATCAAACATTTTATGCTTGGATCTGAGATAGAAGGTTCACCCAACTGTTCTTAGGGTATTCTATGAAGATGCATTTGTCCTCTTTGGGTTCGAGCTCATTAGGCGAAAACATTTTCCACACAAGCATCGCAGCCCCAAACATTAAGAAATGACAGCTTAGGTTTCTATCAAACCATAGTTCTCACGGTGTCATCTCAATGGATTTAGATGGTGCCCTATTTAAAGTGAATGTTGTTGTCTCTAATGCACAACCCCAAAATTATAGTAGCAAAATGATAAGAGACATCATAACATGCACCATATCCAACAGAGCATGACTATGACGTTCGGACATACCATCACACTATGGTGTTCCAGGTGGCGTGTGTTGTGAAACAACTTTCACATTGTCTAAAGTTGTATGCCAAACTCGTAACTCAGATATTCACCTCCACGATCATATCGCAGATACTTTTATCTTCTTGTCACGATGATCTTAAACTTCACTCTGAATTTGCTTGAACCTTTCAAATGATTCAGACTTGTGTTTCATTAAGTAAATATACACTATATCTACTCAAATCATCAGTGAAGGTAAGAAATAACGATATCCATCGCACGCTACAAGACTCATTGGATTGCATACATCAACATGCATCATTTCCAATAAATCACTTGCCCGCTTCATCAAAACAGAAAACGGGGTCCTTAGTCATCTTTGACCAAGAGGCGTGGTTCGCATATCTCAACCGATTCGAAATCGAATGAGTCCAAAGATCCATCAGCATGGAGTTTCTTCATGCGTTTTATACCAATATGACATTTAGCGGCAGTGCCACAAGTATGTGGTACTATCATTATTAACTTTGTATCCTTTTGGCATCAATGTTATGGACATGTGTATTACTACGATCAAGTTTCAACAAACCATTCTTACTGGGTGCATGACCATTGAAGGTATTATTCATGTAAACAGAATAACCATTATTCTCTAACTTAAATGAATAACCGTGTTGCATTGAACATGATCTAATCATGTTCATGCTCAACGCAAAAACACCAAATAACATTTATTTTAGGTTCGTCACTAATCTCGAAGGTAGAGAGAGCGTGCGATGTTTGATCACATCAACCTCGGAAATATTTCCAACACACATCGTCACCTCACACTTAGCTAGTTCTCCGTTTATTTTGTAGCTTTTATTTTGAGTTACTAACATTTAGCAACCGAACCGGTATCCAATACCCAGGTGCTACTAGGAGTACTAGCAAGGTACACATCAATAACACGTATATCAAATATACTTCTATTGATGTTGCCAGTCTTCTTATCTACCAAGTATCTAGGGTTGTTCCGCTTCAACGACCGCTCACCTCATAATCGAAGCACTTAGTCTCGGGTTTGAGTTCAACTTTGGGTTGCTTCACTGGAGCAGCAACTGACTTGCTATCCATGAAGTTTCCCTCCTTGCTCTTGTTGAAACTAGTGGTTTTAACCAACCATCAACACTTTGATGCTCCTTCTCGATTTCTACCTTTGCGGTGTTAAACATCGCGAATAGCTCAGGGATCATTATTTCTATCCCTGGCATTTTATAGTTCATCACCAAGTTCAATTAATCATATTACTTAAGAACTCCCACTCAAATTGACATCCCTCCGGTCATCCGAGTGATACATGATCCAAATTCACCAACTCAAGTCCGATCATCACGTGAGTTGAGGTGGTTACAATGGTGAACATTATCATGTTGATCATATCTACTATATGACTCATGTTCAACCTTTCGGTCTCTTGTGTTCCGAGGCCATGTCTGTGCATGCTAGGCTCGTCAAGTTTAACCCGAGTGTTTCGCATGTGCAACACTGGCTTGCACCCGTTGTATGTGAACGTAGAGTCTATCACACCCGATCATCATGTGGTGTCTCAACACGACGAACTTTCGCAACTGTGCACACTCGGGGAGAACACAATTCATCTTGAAATTTAAGTGAGGGATCACCTTATAATGCTACCGTCGTCCTAAGCAAAACAAGGTGCATAAAAGGATTAACATCACATGCAAATCATAAGTGACATGATATGGCCATGAACTTGTGCTTTTGATCTCCATCTTGAAAGCACCGGCATGATCTCCATCGTCACCGGCACGACACCATGATCTCCATCATCTTGATATCCATCAGCGTGTCGCCATCGGGGTTGTCACGCCCTGCATGCTTCTACTACTATTGCTACCGTTTAGCGATAAAGTAAAGCATTACATAGCGCTTAATGATTGACACGCAGGTCATACAATAATTAAAGACAACCCTATGGCTCCTGCCGGTTGCCGTACTCATCGACATGCAAGTCATGAAATTCTATACATCACATGATCATCTCATACATCACATATATCACATCATGTAATTGGCCATATCACATCACAACATACCCTGCAAAAACAAGTTAGACGTCCTCTAATTTTGTTGCATGTTTTACGTGGCTGCTACGGGTTTCTAGCAAGAACGATTCTCACCTACGCATAAACCACAATGGTGATACATAATTTGCTTTTCAACCTTCTCAAGGACCACCTTTGTCGAATCCGATCCAACTAAAGTGAGAGAAACTGGCACCCGCAAACCATCTATGCAACAAGTTGTGGTCGAGGGAACCGGTCTCTCGTAAGCGTACGAGTAATGTTGGTCCGGGCCGCTTCATCTCACAATACCGCTGAACCAAAATCCGACCAAGGGAGGAAGCAATCTAAGCATCAACGCCCACAAACTCTTTGTGTTCTACTCGAGATCTCATCTACACATAGACCTAGCTCATGATGCCACTGTTGGGAAACGTTGCATGGGAAACAAAATTTTTCCTACGCACACGCAAGATCTATCCATGGTGATGAGCATCTATGAGAGGGAGAGTGGATCTACATACCCTTGTAGATCACTAAGCGGGAAGCGTTAAGAAACACAGTTGGTGTAGTCGAACGTCTTCGCGATCCGAATCGCCGAGCGTCCCGCGATCTCATCACGATCCGTCCCGTGAACTCATCACGATCCGTCCCGCGAACTTATCACAATCCGTTTCGTGATCTTGTTCACGATCCGTTCTGCGAACTCATCACGATCCGTCCCACGAACTCGTCACGAACCGTCTCGCGATCTTGATCACGGTCCTTCCGATCTAGCGCCGAACGGACGACACCTCCGCATTCAGCACACGTGCAGCTTGATGACGATCTCCACCGTCTTGATCCAGAAAGAGGAAGTGGAGAGGAAGAAGAGTTCACCGGCAGCGTGATGGCACGTGGCTGAAAATTCTGTGCCAAAACCCTAAAATCCTCTAGTATATATAGGAGAAGAGGAGGAGGAGTCTTGGCTGCCAAAAAGCCAGCCCTTGGGTCGACCAAAGTGGGGAGGAGTGGAGGACTCCTCCTCCAATCCTAGTAGGACTAGGATTCCTTCCTTTTTGGCCTTTTTCCACCTTTTTCCCTTTGGGCTTTTTCTCCCAGCCGCATGGGCCTTGTGTGGGACTTCCACCAGCCCAAAAAAGGCTGGTATTTACTCTCCCACAGCCCATGAAGCTTCTTGGGTCGAAATACCCCTCCCGGTGGTCTCCCGGTATACTACCGGCACTCCCGGTACATTACCGATTAGCGCGAAACTTTTCCGGCGACCAAAACGGGACTTCCTATATATGAATCTTTACCTCCGGACCATTTCGGAGCTCCTCTTGATATCAAAGATCTCATCCGGGACTCCGAACAACCTTCGGTCACCACCATACATAACTCTATACTACCGAAACGTCACCAAACCTTAAGTGTGCAGACCCTGCGGGTTCGAGAACTATGTAGACATGACCGAGACACCTCTACGGTCAATAACCAATGGCAGGACCTGGATGTCCACATAGGTTCCTACATATTCTACGAAGATATTTATCGGTCGAACCCCTATGTCAAGGATTCAGTTAATCCCGTATGATGTTCCCTTTGTTCTTCGGTATGTTACTTGCCCGAGATTCGATCGTCGGTATCTCCATACCTATTTCAACCTTGTTATCGGCAAGTCTCTTTACTCGTTCTGTAATACAAGATCCCGTGACTAACACTTAGTCACATTGCTTGCAAGGCTTATTGTGATGTTGCATTACCGAGTGGGCCCTGAGATACCTCTCCGTCACACGGAGTAACAAATCCCAGTCTTGATCCATGCCAACTCAACAGACACCCTCGGAGATACCTGTAGAGCACCTTTATAGTCACCCAGTTACATTGCGATGTTTGATACACACAAGGCACTCCTCCGATGTCCGTGAGTTACACGATCTCATGGTCATAGGAACATATACTTGACATGCAGAAAACAGTAGCAATAAACTGACACGATCATATGCTACGTTTGTAGTTTGGGTCTTGTCCATCAGATCATTCTCCTAATGATGTGATCCCGTTATCAAATGACATCTCATGTCCATGGCTAGGAAACCTTAACCATCTTTGATCAACGAGCTAGTCCATTAGAGGCATACTAGGGACATGGTTTTGTCTATGTATCCACACATGCATCTAAGTCTCCGATCAATACATTTTATAGCATGGATAATAAACGATTATCATGAACAAGGAAATATGATAATAACTAATTTATTATTGCCTCTAGGGCATATTTCCAATAGGTATTGTGGGATGAAGCACCCCGGACCAACTTTACTTGTCCTCGCACAAGAGACGGGTTCCACCGACTGACATTCAACTTGTTTTGCATAAGGTGGTTGGCAGGTGTCTGTCTCTCCCACTTTACTTGAATTGTATTTGACATAGGAGGTCCTTGTAGAAAGTTAAAAGGCAACTTGATTTTCACCATTGTGGCTTTGCGTAGGTAAGAACGGTTCATTCTAGTTACCCATAGCAGCCACGTAAAACTTGCGAACAACAAAGTACAGGATGTCTAACTTGTTTTTGTAGGGCATGTTGTGATGTGATATGGCAAAGGCATAATTTGATATATGTTGATGTATGAGAAGATCATGTTTTGTAATACTCATCACTACTTGCATGTTGATGAGAACAACAACCGACAGGAGCCATATTGTTGTCTTTAATTTAATTTATGACATGTGTGTCAATCATTAACTGCCATGTAATTGCTTTACTTTATCTCTATGCGTTAGAAATAGTTGTAGAAACAATAGTTGGTGAGACAACCATGTGACAACACGATGATGGAGATCATGGTGTCCTGTCGGTGACGAGGAAGATCATGCCGGTTGTTTCTAGATGGAGATCAAAAGCATAAGATGGCTATATCATGTCACTTATTGATTTGCATGTGATGTTTATCTTATTGTGCACCTTATTTTTCTTAGGACGACGATAGCATTATAAGATGATCCCTTCAGTAAATTGCAAGATAAAAATGTATTTTCCCCAAGTATGCGCCATTGCGAAAGTTCGTCATTTCGAAGCACCTTGTGACCATCAGGTGTGATAGACTCTTCGTAAACATACAATGGGCGTATGATAGTTTTGCACATGCATAATACTTGGGGTTAAACTTAACGAGCCTAGCATGTACAAACATGGCCTCGGAATACGGAATACCAAAAGGTCGAGCATGATTCATATAGTAGATATGAGCAACATGGAGATATTCACCACTGAAACCACCTCATCTCACGTGATGATTTGACTTGGGTTGGTGGATTTGGTGATGGAAATATGCCCTAGAGGCAATAATAAATTATTTATTATCATATTTTCTTGTTCATGATAATCGTTCATTATCCATGTTGTAATTGTATTGATCGGAGACTTTGATGCATGTGTGGATACATAGACAAAACCATGTCCCTAGTATGCCTCTAATAGACTAGCTCATTGATCAATGATGGTTAAGGTTTCCTAGCCATGTACATGAGATATCATTTGATAACGAGATCACATCATTAGGAGAATGGTGTGATCGACAAGACCCAAACTACAAACATAGCATATGATCGTGTCAGTTTATTGCTACTATTTTCTACATGTAAAGTATCTGTTCCTATGACCACGAGATCATGCAACTCACTGACACCAGAGGAGTGCTTTGTGTGTATCAAATGTCACAACATAACTGGGTGACTATAAAGGTGCTCTACAGGTATCTCCGTGGGTGTCTGTTAGTTTGGCATGGATCAAGACTGGGATTTGTTACTCCGTGTGACGGAGAGGTATCTCAGGGCCCACTCGGTAATACAACATCACTATAAGCCTTGAAAGCAATGTGACTAAAGAGTTAGACACGGGATCTTGTATTCCAGAACGAGTAAAGAGACTTGCCGGTAACGAGGTTGAACTAGGTATGGAGATAGCAACGATCGAATCTCGGGCAAGTAACATACCGAAGAACAAAGGGAACATCATACGAGATTAACTGAATGCTTGACATAGAGGTTCGACCGATAAAGATCTTGATAGAATATGTAG
The DNA here is from genome assembly GCA_022496015.1 of Hordeum marinum. Classification (NCBI taxonomy): domain Eukaryota; kingdom Viridiplantae; phylum Streptophyta; class Magnoliopsida; order Poales; family Poaceae; genus Hordeum; species Hordeum marinum. The sequence continues at coordinate 84,195,845 of CM039676.1, forward strand.
GAACCAATATGGGCAACAGGTCCCGCTATTGGTTATTGACCGTAGAGGTGTCTCGGTCATGTCTACATAGTTCTCGAACCCGTAGGGTCTACACACTTAAGGTTCGGTGACGTTTCGGTAGTATAGAGTTATGTATGGTGGTTATAGAAGGTTGTTCGGAGTCCCAGATGAGATCTCGGACATCACGAGGAGCTCTGGAATGGTCTAGAGGTAAAGATTGATATATAGGAAGTCCTGTTTTGGTCACCGGAAAAGTTTCGGGCTCATCGGTAGTGTACCGGAAGTGTGGGTAGTGTACCGGGGGACCATTGGGGGTATTTCGACCCAAGAGGCTACATGGGCTGTGGGAGGATAAATACCAGCCCCTAGTGGGCTGGCCAAAGTCCCTCACAAGGCCCATGTGGTTGGGAAGAAATTCCAAAGTAGAAAAGGTGGAAAAAAGGCAAAAAGGTGCAAATAAGGAAGGAGTCCTAATCCTACTAGGAGTGGAGGAGGAGGACTCCTCTCCACTTCGGCCAAACGAAAGAGGGGATGGACCTTTATCTAAGCCTCCTCCTCCTCTCCTCCTATATATACTAGAGGTTTTGAGGGCAGCCCTAACCCTAATTGCCACGTGCTGCCCTCTTCTTCCTCTAGATCGTTTTCTCCTCTAGATCGGTTTTCGACGGTGCTTAGGCGAAGCCCTGCTGGAATTGCTCCACCACCATCGCTGCAATGCCATCGCGCTGCCGGAGAAATCGTTTACCTCTCCGTTCCCTCTTGCTGGATCAAGAAGGCGGAGATCGTCATCAAGCTGTACGTGTGCTGAACGTGAAGGTGCCGTTCGTTCGGTGCTAGATCGTGAGGACCGTAATCAAGATAGCGAGATATATCATGATGAGATCGCGGGACAAATCATGATGAATTCGCAGGACGGATCGTGATCGACTACACCAACCGCGCTTCTTAACACTTCCCGCTTATCGATCTACAAAGGTATGTAGATCCACTCTCCCTCTCGTAGATGCTCATCACCATGGATAGATCTTTCATGTGCGTAGGAAATTTTTTGTTTCCCATGCAACATTCCCCAATAGTGGCATCATGAGCTAGGTCTATGTGTAGATGAGATCACGAGTAGAACACAAAGAGTTTGTGGGCGTTGATGCTTAGATTGCTATTGTGGGATGGTTCTTCCTTGTTCGTGTTTTGGTTCAGCAGTATTGTGGGATGAAGCGGCCCGGATTAACCTTACTCGTACGCTTACGAGAGACCGGTTCCATCAACTGACGTGTAACCTCGTTGCACAAAGATGGCTGGCGGGTGTCTATTTCTCCTACTTTAGTTGGATCGGATTCGACAAAGGCGGTCCTTGAGAAGGTTGAAAAGCAACTTATGTATCACCGTTGTGGTTTTGCATAGGTGAGAATTGTTCTTGCTAGATACCCGTAGCATCCACATAAAACATGCAACAACAATTAGAGTACGTCTAACTTGTTTTTGCAGGGTATGTTGTGATGTGACATGGCCAATTACATGATGAGATATATGTGATGTATGAGATGATCATGTGTTGTATAGAATATCACGACTTGCATGTCGATGAATATGGCAACCGACAGGAGCCATAGGGTTGTCTTTAATTATTGTATGACCTTCTTGTCTATCATTAAGCTCTATGTAATGCTTTACTTTATCGCTAAATGGTAGCAATAATAGTAGAAGCATGGTGGGCGCAACAACCCCGATGGCGACACATTGATGGAGATCAAGATGATGGAGATCATGGTGTCATGCCGGTGACGATGGAGATCATGCCTGTGCTTTCAAGATGGAGATCAAAAGCACAAGTTCATGGCCATATCATGTCACTTATGATTTGCATGCGATGTTAATCCTTTTATGCACCTTGTTTTGCTTAGGACGACGATAGCATTATAAGGTGATCCCTCACTTAAATTTCAAGAGAAATTGTGTTCTCCTCGAGTGTGCACCATTGCGAAAGTTCGTCGTGTCGAGACACCACGTGATGATCGGGTGTGATAGACTCTACGTTCACATACACTGGGTGCAAGCCAGTGTTGCACATGCAGAACACTCGGGTTAAACTTGACGAGCCTAGCATGTACAAACATGGCCTCGAAACACAAGAGACCGAAAGATCGAACATGAGACATATAGTAGATATGATCAACATGATGATGTTCACCATTGAAACCACCTCAACTCACGTGATGATCGGACTTGAGTTGGTGAATTTGGATCATGTATCACTCGAATGACCGGAGGGATGTCAATTTGAGTGGGAGTTCTTTAGTAAGATGATTAATTGAACTCATTATCATGAACATAGTCGGTGGTGTCTTTGCAAATTATGGTGTAGATTACTTGCTCGCGCTGTAGCTCCCTTGTATTTTTATGTGTTCCTAGAGAAAAAGAGTTGAAAGATGATGGTAGCAATATTGTGGACTGGGTCCGTGATATGAGGATTGTCCTCATTGCTACACAGAAGGCTTATGTCCTTAATGCACCGCTCGGTGCGCCAACCCCTCTAGCGTCGTCTGTAGATGTTGTGAACATCTGACAGGCACATTCTGCTGACTACTTGATAGTTTAGTGCGTCATGCATTATGGCTTAGAATTGAGGCTGTGAAACGTTTTGAACGTCACAGAACATATGAGATGTTCTGAGAGCTGAAATTAGGATCTTAGACTCGTGCCCGTGTTGCGAGATATGAGATCTCCAACATGATTATTTGCCTGCAAGATGAAAGAGAATAGCTCAATTGTTGAGCATGTGCTCGGATTGTCTGGGTGCTACAATCGCTTGAATAGAGTGGGAGTTGATCTTCCAGATAAGATAGTGATTGATATAGTTCTCCAAGTCACTGTCACTAAGCTACTAGAACTTGGTGATGAACTATAAAATGACAGGGATAGAAATAATGATCCCTAAGCTGTTCGTGATGTTTGACACCGCGAAGGTAGAAATCAAGAAGGAGCGTCAAGTGTTGATGGTTAGTAAAACCACTAGTTTCGAGAAGGGCAAGGGCAAGGAGGTAAACTTCATGGATGGCAAGTCAGTTGCTGCTCTACTGAAGCAACCCAAAGTTGAACCCAAACCCGAGACTAAGTGCTTCGATTATGAGGAGAGTGGTCGCTGAAGCGGAACAACCCTAGATACTTGGTAGATAAGAAGGCTAGCAACGTTGACAGAAGTATATTTGATATACGTGTTATTAATGTGTACCTTGCTAGTAGTCCTAGTAGCACCTGGGTATTGGATACCGGTTCGGTTGCTAAATGTTAGTAACTCGAAATAAAAGCTACGGAATAAACGGTGAGGTGAAGATGTGTGTTGGAAATGTTTCCAAGGTTGATGTGATCAACATCGCACGCTCTCTCTACCTTAGATATTAGTGACGAACTTAAATAAATTTTATTTGGTGATTTGCGTTGAGCATGAACGTGATTAGATCATGTTTATTGCAACATGGTTATTCATTTAAGTTAGAGAATAATTGTTATTTTATTTACATGAATAATACCTTCAATGGTGGTGCACCAAGTGAGAATGGTTTGTTGAATCTTGATCGTAGTAATACACATGTTCATAACATTGCTGCCAAAAGATACAAAGTTAATAATGATAGTACCACATACTTGTGATACTGCTGCTAAATGTCATATTGGTTTAAAGAGCATGAAGAAGCTCCATGCTGATGGATCTTCGGACTCATTCGATTTCGAATCGGTTGAGACATGCGAACCATGCCTCTTGGGCAAGATGACTAAGGACCCCATTTTTCGCATTGATGGAGCGGGCAAGTGATTTATTGGAAATGATACATGTCGATGTATGCAATCCAATGAGTCTTGTAGCGTGCGATGGAAATCATTATTTTCTTACCTTCACTGATGATTTGAGTAGATATAGTGTATATTTACTTAATGAAACACAAGTCTGAATCGTTTGAAAGGTTCAAGCAAATTCAAAGTGAAGTTGAAGATCATCGTGACAAGAACATAAAAATGTCAGCGAAATGATCGTGGAGGTGAATATCTGAGTTACGATTTTGGCATATAACTTTAGACAATGTGAAAGTTGTTTCACAACTCACGCCACCTAGAACAGCATAGTGTGATGGTGTGTCCGAACGTCATAGTCGTGCTCTATTGGATATGGTGTGTGCTATTATGTTTCTTATCGTTTTGCTACTATAATTTTGGGGTTATGCATTAGAGACAACTACATTCACTTTAAATAGGGCACCATCTAGATCCGTTGAGATGACACCGTGTGAATTATGGTTTGATAGAAACCTAAGCTGTCATTTCTTAATGTTTGGGGCTGCGACGCTTGTGTGGAAAAATGTTTTCACCTAATGAGCTCGAACCCAAAGCGGACAAATGCATCTTCATAGAATACCCTAAGAACAGTTGGGTGAACCTTCTATCTCAGATCCAAGCATAAAATTTTTGTTGCTAAAACTGGGTCCTTTCTCGAGAAAAAGTTTCTCTCGAAAGAATTGAGTGGGAGCAAGATAGAACTTGATGAGGTTATTGAACCTTTGTTTCAACGAGAGAGTAGCACATCATAGGAAGATGTTTCTGTGAAGCCTACGTTAGTTGAAGAGGAAGTTAATGATGATGATCATGAAGCTTCAGGATCAAGTTACTATCGAACTTCGTAGGTCGACAAGGATGTGTACTGCTCCTAAGTGGTACGACAACTCTGTCTTGGAGGTCATGTTGTTGGACAACGATGAACCTACGAGCTATGGAAAAGCGATGATGGGCCCGGATTCCGACAAATGGTAGAGGCCATGAAATCCGAGATAGGATCCATGTATGAAAACCAAGTATAGACTTTGGTAGGCTTGCTCGTTAGATGGCAGGTCGTTGAGTACAAATGGACCTTTGGAATGAAGACAGACACTGATGGTGAATGTCACCATTTGTAAAGCTCCACTTGTTGCAAAGTTGTTTCTGACAAGTTCAAGGAGTTGACTGCGATGAGGCTTTCTCACTCGTAGCGATGCTAAAAGTCTGTTGGAATTATGTTAGCAGTTGCTGCATTTTTCAATTATGAAATCTGGCAGATGGATGTCAAAACATCGTTTCCTCAATGGTTTACTTGAGGAAAGGTTGTATGTGATACAAACAGAAGGTTTTGTCAGTCCTAAGGATGCTAAAAGGTGTGCAAGCTTCAGTGATCCTTGTATGGACTGAAGCAAGCATCTCAGAGTTGGAATATACACTTGGATGAGGTGATCAAAGTTTTTGAGTCTATACAAAGTTTATGAGAAACTTGTATTTACAATAAAGTAAAGTGAGTGGGAGCACTATAGAGTTTCTGATAAGCATATGTGGTTGACATATTGTTGATCGGAAATGATATAGAATTTCAATAAAGCATGAAGGGTTGTTTGAAAAGATTTTTTCAAAGGAAGACCTGGATAAATTTACCTAATTGTTGAGCATCAAGATCTATAGAGATAGATCAAGATACTTGATGAGACTTTCAATGAGTACATACCTTGACAATATTTTGAAAGAGTTCAAAATAGATCAATCAGAGAAAGAGTTATTGCCAGATTTGTAAGGTGTGAAGTTGAGTAAGATTCAAAGACCGACCACGGCAGAGGAAAGAGAAAGGACGAATGTCGTCCCCTATGCCTTAGCCATATGCTCTATATTATGCCATGCTGTGTACCGCACCTTGTGTGTGCCTTGCCATGAGTCTGTCGAGGTGTACAAGAGTGATCCAGGAGTGGATCACTGGACAGCGATCAAAATTATCCTTAGTAACCAGAGGACTAAGGAGATGTTTCTCGATTATGGAGGTGATAAAGAGTTCGACGTAAAGAGTTACGTCGATGCAAGCTTTAACACCAATCTGGATGACTCGTAGTAGCAATCTGGATACGTATAGTGGAGCAGCCATTTGGAATAGTACCAAGTGGAGTGTGGTAGCAGTGTTTACAGTTGGACATAGAGATTTGCAAAGTACACACGGATCTGAATGTCGCAGACCCGTTGACTATAAGACATCTCTCACATGCAAAGCATGATCAAGCCCCAAAACTCATTGGGTGTTAGATTCATAACAATGGGAATCACATGGTGATGTGAACTAGATTATTGACTCTAGTGCAAGTGAGAGACTGTTGGAAATATGCCCTAGAGGCAATAGTAAATTAGGTATTATCATATTTCCTTGTTCATGATAATCGTTTATTATCCATGCTATAATTGTATTGATCGGAGACTTAGATGCATGTGTGGATACATAAACAAAACCATGTCCCTAGTATGCCTCTAATAGACTAGCTCGTTGATCCATGATGGTTAAGGTTTCCTAGCCATGGACATGAGATGTCATTTGATAACGAGACCACATCATTAGGTGAATGGTGTGATGGACAAGACCCAAACTACAAACGTAGCACATGATCGTGTCAGTTTATTGCTATTGTTTTCTGCATGTCAAGTATCTGTTCCTATGACCATGAGATCATGCAACTCACTGACACCGCAGGAGTGCCTTGTGTGTATCAAACGTCACAACAAAACTGGGTGACTATAAAGGTGCTCTATAGGTATCTCCGAGGGTGTCTGTTGGGTTGGCATGGATCAAGATTGGGATTTGTTACTCCGTGTGACGGAGAGGTATCTTAGGGCCCACTTGGTAATACAACATCACTATAAGCCTTGCAAGCAATGTGACTAAAGAGTTAGCCACGGGATCTTGTATTACAGAACGATTAAAGAGACTTGCCGCTAACGAGGTTGAACTAGTTATGGAGATACCGGCGATCGAATCTTGGACAAGTAACATAGAACAAAAGGAACATCATACGGGATTAACTGAATACTTGACATAGAGGTTCGACCGATAAAGATCTTCGTAGAATATGTAGGAGCCAATATGAGCATCCAGGTCCCGCTATTGGTTATTGACCGTAGAGGTGTCTGGTCATGTCTACATAGTTCTCGAACCCGCAGGGTCTGCACACTTAAGGTTCGGTGATGTTTTGGTAATATAGAGTTATGTATGGTGGTGATCGAAGGTTGTTCTTAGTCCCGGATGAGATCCTGGATGTCACGAGGAGCTCCGGAATGGTCCGTAGGTAAAGATTGATATATAGGAAGTCCTATTTTGGTCACCGGAAAAGTTTCGGGCTCATCGATAGTGTACCAGGAGTGCCTTAGTGTACCGGGGGACCATCGGGAGGGGTATTTCGACCCAAGAGGCTACATGGGCTATGGGAGGATAAATACCAGCCCTTAGTGGGCTGGCCAAAGTCCCACATAAGGCCCATGCGGCTGGGAAGAAATTCCAAAGTGGAAAAGGTGGAAAAAGGCAAAAAGGTGGAAATAAGGAAGGAGTCCTAATCCTACTAGGAGTGGAGGAGCAGGACTCCTCCTCTCCACTTCGGCCGAACAAAAGAGTGCTAGCCCTTGAACCAATCCTCCTCCTCCTCTCCTCCTATATATACTAGAGGGTTTGAGGGCAGCCCTAACCCTAATTACCACGTGCTGCCCTCTTCTTCCTCTAGATTGTTTTCTCCTCTAGATCGATTTCAGTGGTGCTTAGGCGAAGCCCTGTTGAGATTACTCCACCACCATCGCCACAACGTTGTCGCGCTGCCGAAGAACTTGTCTACCTCTCCGCTCCCTCTTGCTGGATCAAGAAGGCGGAGATCGTCATCAAGCTGTACGTGTGCTGAACGCGAAGGTGACGTCCGTTCGGCGCTAGATCGGAAGGGGTCATGATTGGATCGCAGGACGCTCGGCGATTTGGATCACGAAGACGTTCGACTACATCAACCGCGTTTCTTAACGCTTCTCGCTTAGCAATCTATAAGGGTACATCCACTCTCCCTCTCGTAGATGCTCATCACCATGGATAGATCTTGCGTGTGCATAGGAATTTTTTTGTTCCCCATGCAATGTTCCCCAACAGCAATGACTGAAGAACTCTGTGAGTGATCGCCTCCGGCGGAAGGGGCATCCCTAACTCCGCCAGACGGGTCAAATACCCAAACATTCTGAGTATGTGTTCACTGATAGATCCGTTCTCCTCCATCTTGCAAGCATTAGAACTTATCGGAGGTCTCATACCTCTCGATCTGGGCATTCTTCTTGAAGATAAACTCCAACTCGTGGAACATCTCATATGCTCCATGACATTCAAAACGTCTTTGAAGTCCCGGTTCTAAGACATACAACATTGCACACTGAACTATTGAGTAATCTCCAGAATGTGCCTCCCAAGCGTTCTTAACGTCTTCGGATGACACGGGAGCGGGTGGGTCACCAAGCGGTGCATCAAGGACATAAGCCTTCTTGGAAGCCATGAGGATAATCCTCATATTATGGGCCCAGTCCACAAAGTTACTTCCATCATCTTTTAGCTTAGCTTTCTCTAGGAACACATTAAAATTCAGGGGTGGTACTGCGCAAGCCATTGATCTACAACATAAATAAGCAATGGTTACTAAGACTATTGTCCAAGATAATGAGTTTAGTTAATCAAAATACTAAAGCTCCCACTCAAATTGACATCCCTCAGGTCATCTGAGTGATACATGATCCAAATTCACCAACTCAAGTCCGATCATCACGTGAGTTAAGGTGGTTTCAATGGTGAACATCATCATGTTGATCATATCTACTATATGACTCATGTTCGACCTTTCCGTCTCTTGTGTTTCGAGGCCATGTCTGTGCATGCTAGGCTCGTCAAGTTTAACCCGAGTGTTCCGCATGTGCAACACTAGCTTGCACCCGTTGTATGCGATTTTAGAGTCTATCACACCCGATCATCACATGGTGTCTCAACACGACAAACTTTCGCAACGGTGCACACTCGAGGAGAACATAATTTATCTTGAAATTTAAGTGAGGGATGACCTTGTAATGTTACCGTCGTACTAAGCAAAAAAAGGTGCATAAAAAGATTAACATCACATGCAAATCATAAGTGACATGATATGGCCATGAACTTATGATTTTGATCTCCATCTTCAAAGCACCGGCATGATCTCCATCGTCACCGGCATAACACCTTGATCTCCATCATTGTGTCGCTATCGGGTTTGTCATGCCCACCGTGATCATACTACTATTGCTACTGCTTAGCGATAAAGTAAAGCATTACATAGAGCTTAATGATTGACACACATGTCATACAATAATTAAAGACAACCCTATGGCTCCTGCCGGTTGTTGTACTCATCGACATGCAAGTCGTGATATTCTATACAAAACATAATCATCTCATACATCACATATATCTTATCATGTGTTTGGCCATATCATATCACAACATGCCCTGCAAAAACAAGTTAGACGTCCTCTAATTGTTATTGCGTGTTTTACGTGGCTGCTATGGGTATCTAGCAAGAATAATTCTCACCTACACACAAACCACAACGGTGATACTCAAATTTCTGTTCAACCTTCTCAAGGACCGCCTTTGTCGAATCCGATCCAACTAAAGTGGGAGAGACAGACACCCACCAGCCATCTTTGTGTAATAGAGTTACACGTTAGTCGGTGGAACCGGTCTCTCGTAAGTGTACGAGTAAGGTTGGTCCTGGCCGCTTCACCCACAATACCGCTGAATCAAAACACGATCAAGGGAGGAATCAATCTAAGCATCAACACCCACAAACTCTTTTGTGTTCTACTTGTGATCTCATCTACACATAGACCTAGCTTTGATACCACTAATGAGGAACATTGCATGGGAAACAAAAAAATTCCTACGCTTCACCAAGATTAATCTAGGAGATGAGCATCTACGAGAAGGAGAGATTGGATCCACATAACCTTGTAGATCACTAAGCGGAAGCGTTAAAGAACGCGGTTGATGTAGTCATACGTCTCCGCGGTCCAAATCGCAAGCCGTCCCATGAACTCCCGATCAAGTGCCGAGCGGACGGCACCTTCGCGGTCTGCACACGTGCAGCTCGATGACGATCTCCGCCTTCTTGATCCAGCAAGAGGGAGAGGAGAGGAAGATGGGTTCGTCAGAAGCACGATGGCGTGACGGCAATGGTGGTGGAGCTGATCCGGCAGAGCTTCGCTAAGCGTCGCCGAATCAATCTACTAGAGCAGAGGGTATCGGAGAGGGAGGAAGGGCTACATTGTGGCTTAAGGTGTGGCAGCCCTCCTCACTCTCTCTCTCTCATATATATATATATATATATGGGGGAAGGGGGAAGGGGCTGCGCCCTAGGGTTCCCACCCCTAGGGGTGGCGGCCAAGAGGAGGGGGGCGGCGGCTAAGGGGTGGCTTGGCCCCAAGCTAGGGTGACCGCCCCCCTTAGGGTTTCCCCCTCCACACTTCGGTGCATGGTCCCTTGTGGGAGGGGCGGCCAGCCCACCAGGGGCTGGTGCGCCCTCTCTCACAGCCCATGTGGCCCTTTGGGGCTGGTGGCCCCTTCTAGTGGACCCTCGAGACCCTCCCGGCACCAACGGTTGGTTGCCGATGACACCCAAACTTTTCCCTGTGACCAACACGGAACATCCTATATATGAACCTTCACCTTCGGACCATTCCAGAGTTCCTCGTCATGTCCGGGTTATCATCCGGGACTCCGAACAACCTTTGGTTACCAACACACATAACTCATCTATACCGAAACGTCACCGAACCTTAAGTGTGCAGACCCTGCGGGTTCGAGAACCATGTAGACATGACCAAGACACCTCTACGGTCAACAACCAATAGAGGGACCTAGATGCCCATATTGGTCCCTACATGTTTTGCGAAGATCTTTATTGCTCGAACCTCAATGTCAAGGATTTAGACAATCTCGTATGTTGTTCCCTCTGTTCTTTAGTATGTTACTTGCCTGAGACTCGATCGTCGGTATCGTCATACCTAGTCCAGTCTCGTTACCGGCAAGTCTCTTTTACTCGTTCCGTAATACAAGATCCTATGGCTAACACTTAGTCACATTGCTTGCAAGGCTCATTGTGATGTTGTATTACCGAGTGGGCCCTGAGATACCTCTCTGTCACACGGAGTAACAAATCCCATTGTTGATCCATGCCAACTCAACAGACACCCTCGGAGATACCTGTAGAGCATCTTTATAGTCACCCAGTTACGTTGCGACATTTGACACACACAAGGCACTCCTCCAGTGTCAGTGAGTTGCATAATCTGATGGTCATAGGAACAGATACTTGACATGCATTGTCACGCCCAAGATGCACGCCTATCCTTATTTAGGCACGGGGCCTCGACAGGGATAGAGGCGCATCTTGTCGTTCGCAAGTACAGTAGCATCACATACATTTATGAAGAGAGGAGTATAAGAGTTGGCTTACACTCGCCACATGCTAAATTAAAATTCCACATAGTTTATTCATACATCAATCCAAAGACAGGGTCCAGCTACGGATGAAAACAAACGATAAAAGGATGCAATGACACTAGCTTGCTCGCCTCGAAGATCACGACCACGACCACTCTACTCGTCTGGATATGTGACGTACATCCTGCCACGCTCCTCGTCATACTCCCATTGGAGATGTGTCACAACATCTGCCACGATCACATCTGCACCTGCACCTGTATTTGTTGTAGTAATCTGTGAGCCACGGGGACTCAACAATCTCGCGCCCGGGTACCGAGACTATTCAAGCTAATAGGTTGGATGGGGGTAAGTGTTTAGTTTGCAGCAGCACCTAAGAATTTATGGTGGCTAATCTTACGAGAACATGAAAGTAAATACGTGGTCTATGATAAACGATCGAGAACTAGAATGACCGCTAGGCGATCCTGAACTCCTACTTACGTCAATCATAACCCCACCATGTTCTCTCTCGGATCATGTTCACGAGCAGAGACGATCACGGATACTCACACCGTTGGTGCATTTTATTAGTGTTTACTTCAAGTTAACTATAACCGGGTGTTAAACAAATATCTAAGTTGCCCCATAACCACGGGCACGGCTTTCCGAGAGTTTTAACCCTGCAGGGGTGCTCCAACTAGTCCATCATAAATTAACCACACTTCGCGGGAATAACCTCGACCACGGATCTCGTGATCATCCTAGGCAACTCCAAAGGAATTCCGACACCTCGAGATAGCCTAAAGAAGATCAGAGTCCCTCACGCAAGCCACTCGAGAAAGTTAAAACAAGTCCAGCAAGACCACCCGACGTGTCGAAGAACCCGATAAGAGCCGCGTATCTCGTTCTCAGGACACGACAGATAAGCACAGCGTACAGTGGCCTGATAGAAATCTCCCGAGTTGACCCGGGTTGGCCCCGCACACGACTCTAGTTTGGACCAACACTCATGAGGAGCACTGGCCCGGGGGTTGATTAATTATCCACGGGGTTGCAAAGCCCTATGCAATTTTATTAAGTTGTTTAAGCAAATAGTATCAATGTTTGGTCTTGCCAGACAAGTTTTAATCTCCACCCAATAATCAAGGGGGGACCCATAAAAACCTCGAGCATGTTAGGAGCGCAAAATATGGAAATATAACACCGGTAACAAGAAACTATGGCGGTAAAAGTGGAACAAAACACCGAGCAAAAGGCCAAGCCTTCCACCATACCAAGATGTATCTGTGCATTAAATTAAACTAGTCGTCAACCCGTGCATTCGCACGGGCTAGCCTATGTAAGATAGAAATTAAAGAGAAATATATTTTCTAATTTATTCGTTTAAATAGTAATTAGTTGCTTTTCCTTTCACTAATATATTTGTTACATTGTAGTAGAAATCATCCATTTGTTCCATAAATGACATAGATGCATATCTTACAAATTACATTACACTAATATTTTATTTTATTTTTATATTTTTTGGTTTGTTTTGTAAATCTATACTCACAATATAAATTAAAGGAAAAGTTAGTACATGAGTACATGAATGATATATTCATTTTCCTTTGTGTACTTACTAACCAAGTCTTCTAGATCTCTAACTTATTCATTGCAATAGTAATTGGGTAACATAGTTTGAGAAAGAAAAAAGATAAGTACATTTTTCATCACAAAAATGTACCATATATGGTTCTCATTAATATTTTGATGATAATGTGGGGGAAAACCCCTATACCCAAGCTCTATGTTGTTTGGGAAGTCAGCAATGGTCTTAACAACTGCTTGGTTGACTATATTTCAGTCTTTAGGGTACTATAGAATTACATAGCGTGTCAAAGATTCTATAGCATACCAACGGATTTGGTAGTTGACAATCTTTTGGACCTGCTAAAAGAATGGTTGCAACACCTGTAGTAGGATAGAGGACTTATAGTGATGCCCAAAACAAATATACTATGCATAACCCGCTTTGAGTTATGTTCAAGAAAAGAATGAAAGTGCACTTGTTTCCTGGGATAATGTACATGAGGCTTGCTTGAAGAGAACACGGAGGCTTGATATTCATAACAACCATACCAGTCTAAATATTTTTCATGATCTGAGGCGTAACCGTATCTATAAATGTATATACTTGTAAGATTTCCTTTAAAAATTATAATAGTCTACAACGTAGTATATAGTATTGAAATTTGTAAATTTCTTCTATTAGAGTATTTTCTAATTTTGATATTCAGTATTTGGTAATTTTTATTACTTTTCATGTTGTTGTTATTGTTCAACTTCATCTTTGATCATAATTAATATTTAAATGTATGTTGTTCAGGAAAAAATGAATGTCTCTACCAACCAAGCACAAAACATAATTTATCCCATGCAACGTAAGAATACGTATTAGGTAAGGAGGGAAGGTAATGAATATTCTTGGAAAGGATCCGAGCAGGACAATCTCACAACGATATAATCCAAAAAAATATATTATCTATGCATGAACTATTGAAATCTCACTCTAGATTCTGTCCAATTATTCTTCGACCCCTCAGTGGGACGATTTAGTCAAAATTTAGCTCTTACCGAAGATAATAATAATTATTCTATACATAATATATTTTTAATAGAAAGTTAAGATAATCAAATAAAAAGAAGGACAACAAACATACAAATGCAAATAATTAAAGACCAAAAGGATTATGTCCGAAATGTCAAGTTTATCATAACACTACTCACATACTTTTTTTTTGCACTCCTCGCATAGGGAAATGGCCAAAACCTAACAAAGATGAACCAACAATGTCTAAATCTCTATTAGAGAAATGAAAAACAAAATCTAGACACACTATGGTCAAGTATGGCAGGAACATCAGTTTTAACCATCTCAAATACGGCAGGATCTTCGCAAAGTAAACAGAAACCTTACCTCTTGCGACACTGGGAAGGTACCAAGCAGACAAACCCTCAACATACATATCAATTTGTATAGTCAAACGTAAAGGAAATATAAACAAATAAATTGTTTATTGTAGATCCCAACAAAATTAGAGTACTACATGTTTGAACGTTATATACAGTAGAAGCCTACAACTCTCAAAGCACCCACGCTGGATTTTGTACTACATGTTTGTAATAGAATAATGCTTCAGGGCCGTCATGTAGGCATAGTCCAGATGAAAAACTGTAAGCACTTCGATTCTAGTAAGTAGAGTTAATAAATCAAAAATGTTTTATTTGGAACACTATGCCATGTGATTTTGGCTGATGATCTCCAAATCCAGTCCCGATTGGATAAAACTGCACATAGGACAAAACAGGGACACCAAGAAAGCCATTCAATATAAACAGAATAATAAGAACAAAAATCACATACCAAGTTGATGATTGAATAGCTATTAATTAAATCCAAATATCATGTCCAGAATTAACATCGCGGCGAACTCCAGTAGCATAAATCCTGCTGTTATTATCTTTTGTATAATAGAGAGATTACCGAGGAGGTAGATCCTAACACTATCACATAGCATTAGTAATAATTTCCCATAATTTAAATCACTCTATTATTGCATAGGCAAATGGCATGCGATCCTTCCAACTCTTACAGTGCACACCCACATGTGACTAATTCCTGCAATGTGATACCCCTTAGCTAAATGCAAACATGTCAAAACAAAACACCACACAACATAAATTCTTGA
The DNA here is from genome assembly GCA_022496015.1 of Hordeum marinum. Lineage (NCBI taxonomy): Eukaryota > Viridiplantae > Streptophyta > Magnoliopsida > Poales > Poaceae > Hordeum > Hordeum marinum. The sequence continues at coordinate 84,210,872 of CM039676.1, forward strand.
ATGAAAAAAGATGTCAAATATGGAGCTAGATGGTAATAATATAGAGTGACATTAGCATCAATAGAGGTAAATTTCTCCTGTTTACAGGCTAAAACATTAACAGACATATGACTACCAGGACGTGACTACTAAAAATATTCAACCTAAGAAAAAAATTATATCAAGTGTGACGTTGATATACACCAAAGTGATGCTACCGCCGAATACATCATGTGTCCTCAGGGGGCATGCATAGCTTCTCCTTGCTCTAATGCTTAGCGCTGCACTGATTATAGAAGGGCGAGAGGACGGCACAGACGATGACAACCTTTATGTCTAGTTCAGACTGCAATTGCTCATCGATCTATATTAATCATCTTGGAATTTACTTGCTTAAGAAGAAATCAAGGAAGAGCAGAAAACCAAGATATACATCAAAGTGGGATGCTCGGCCTTAGCTGGTATGGGACAGATCGAAGTTGAAATCTTTGTGTCGATCATTTTTTTCCAAAAGAAATCGAAAATATTCACCGCCATCCATGCCGCTCTTAGTCAGTCCAATCCCTATGTTCCACCCGCCTCAGTGCAATCGCTGGTGTTCACACGCACTTGGTCGGGAGCGGCATGAGGCAGCACACAACACGATAATGAAGGCGGCCTCTGTGATCATGTATGCGCGGGTCAGGTTGCTGAAGCTGAGCACACCTTTGCGCTGGACATCCATCTGATGCTGATGCATGTCTCGGCCTACCGAGCCTGAAAGAACAGGAGCGAGGACATGGCATTGAGAATCAAGGAGCAGAACGTCGCAACAGGAAGGTAGATCCTTGTTCTTTCTCGTTTCGGCTCACGTTTTTGACCGTGGAGAACATGCAGATTAATCTTGCATGCCATGGGAAAGGTAGTTTGTGCCTTGCATGCTTTTAGGAGATAAGTAAGGCACGATTATCTTAAAGAAATAAATTATGTTAAAGAGATATACTTTGTTTCATCTGCTATTCTGTATTCACGTAGATGCGTACATTTTTTATCGATGGGAAAGGGAGTTTCTATGTTGCACCTTATTAAATAAACTGGAAAAAAAGTTACCAGATTTTATTTAAATCTAAGCCGTGGTAGATAGATTGAGATGAGAAAAAAAATACAACCTAGAAAGGATGTTTTTTCTAGCCGAGAGTTTGATAGGTTGATCTACACCGTAATAATTTGACCCCACCAGATTAACGGTTCGTAAATTCTAATTAACGTGAGAATTTATTGGGAGTGCCTAATTAGTATAAGTATAGATAGCAGATAATATTGTGATATGCCAGATGTCCATGTTATCACATGGAAACAACCTGCACCTGCAACTAAGAACGCTATAAGAGGGGCTGCGCAGCGGTAACTTAGCCAAAAAAGGTTTGCTAGGACGTGGAGGTTTAGAGGCTATCATGGCAATGTAGGAGGCTTGACATTCAAGTGGTACGTAACTCATATGTAACGATAAGAGCGAGACATCTAGCAGAGCAAAAATAGTGTCGGGATCCGGGTACGATCATCTTGTCTATTGGTTCTTCAGATGGACAAAGAGCAGGGTCCTTGTAGTGGTACTCTCCTAGATCCTCGTACTTAGGTTCAACATTTGCGTCTACCCAAGAGAAACAGCAATAATAAACAACCAACCAAGGTGCAATGCACAAACAAGATGATGCATGATTCGTTTGAAATATTTAACATGGCGATCATAAACTAGTCATGTTTCACATGCTATAGTTAAGTTATTAACAATTATGGACAGAATCTTATATTAAGTTGTATGAACATGCATGATCATGACAACTATGGATGCTTCATGCAAAATCGATGCAAATGCATATGTAGAACGTAGAAAACGGAGTTACGGTTCTCAAGCTACGCTCACGGCAAGTTACGAAGACAAAACACAAGACAATGAAGGCCATGGGCTATTCTTTGGCATTCCAAGGTAGCCACTGTTTAGGCAATGAAAAACCAACCACATTAGAGTCAACGATCAACCAATTCCATGGAGAATAGCTCCCACAAGCCACAAAACACTAAAACAAACAAGCTGCCACAAAACAGGAACATGGCAACTTTCACAACAAATATCTAGAGCTATAGGAAGTTCCCAACCCCAAATAAGACATTCACAGAAACTACATGACATGCTTATCAAACCATCCAACTACACAAACTGGAAAGTAATCACATATCAATAAGCATGAAGCTCACAAGTTGGTCTGATGAAACAGATTTTAGGGACTTAGTGAAAATCACAGTTTTCTGGAATCTGAGTTAAGCTGATAGCAGGTTGACAACAAAAACTAATGGTGATAGAGACTACCTCATGGCATGAAAATTAACAAGATGGTATAGGGCAAAATCTACTTCAAAACACCAGCATTGAGCCTGAGCTAAAACACAACACATCACTTGGTAGCATCCACTCTTCATGGCATACAAATATTAACACTCAGACTTGGAAATATTTAACATCTTTGAAAACAGCAACACTTTAATAGCCACCTTGGAGCATGGTTCCCACTCATATGCAAGTTTAACATGACAAAAGTAAATACCATGGCATTCTTCTCATCAAAGGCTACCACTTTCATGTTGACACAATTATCAAAGCATGCAAGGATTAATTACAATTAAAATGACAAAATGGCACTTTGAGACAAAATGACATTTTGTCAAACTTGCTCAAATGACCAAACAAGTTACACCAAGGAATTCCTTGGGTGATTCTACCCTGAAATCATGTATCATACTCCTATACTTGCATGAAGCAACAAGGCACAACACTAGCTAGAAAAATGCCTTACATTGCTATAAGCGAAAACCTACTAAAAATGCTCATGTTCATATATGTTCATATCCAGTTTTAGTAATATTACCAGAAATGGAAATAACCATTTAATTCACAACAAAACATTCAAACAAAATAAAACAAAGAAAAACAAAGGAGGGCCCCACCTGGCATGACACCAGGGCCCCCTAGTGGATGACAAGTGGGGCCAGGGCCCACTTGTCATACACTCACAACCACATACACACACACACATTCTGGATCTACTGCCACAGCAGATCCAACACAACACACACGCACACAGGCACACACACACACTACTCCACAGCCACACCAGATCCGGGCAATGGCCACACGGGATTCGAACACCACACACACATACCAGCCAATCAGAAAAAAGGAAAACAAAAAGGGGGAACCTGGGATTCGATCCCACGACCAACCGATCGTCTCTCGAGCCGAATGTTACTGCGCTATGTGGGAATGTCTACACTAGAGGGATCCTCGATGAACAACTACTAACACGCACGCTCTAACTGACGAAACTGAAGTTGCGCACACCTGCACTCACAGAGAACGGCGGCGGCGAATTCCGACGATAGAGGGGCTCTCTGGCGGCACGGACCTGCTGCAGAAGCTGCGGAACCTACGGGGAGACGTTCCCTGACTCGTCTCACGATGAGGGGGACAGAGGCGAGGCCCTCAAGGTCCTGCCTTGGGCTGAACGGCGGTGATGCGAGGGCTACGACGACCGGAGCGGCAATGCTACGAACCGGGGATGCGGCGGCTCACCGAGGGGGGGGGGTCGACAATGGCTTGGATTGCAGCGAAGGGGAGGAAGAAGGACGTCGACACGAACTCGAAGCTGAGGAAGAAGCGGTGTGGGAGCACCCTGTCCGCAGCTCGGCGAGGACGAGGCCGTCGAGGAGGGGAAGCTCGGCCCCTCCTAGCGACGGGAATGGACTGCAGGGATGTTCCCCGGCCTCCACGACATGCCAGGCACGGAGGAGGACCACCGGAGACGCGAGGACGACGGCGAGGAAGACCGGCGATGACTCTCTGAAACTCGCTCACTCTCTCTGAACCCGAGGAGAAAGTAAGAAGAAGAAGGGAGAAGAAGGAGGAGGAAGAGCGGCGGTAGGGAGGAGGGAGAAGGGAGGAACCCTAGGAGTCCACGCCCTTATAAAGGGGGGGCGAAACGGCGCCGGCCTCGGCATCCGTGAGCTTCTCATGGCGACACAACGCGCTCTCTCTGCTCTCTCTCTCTGAAACTAACTGACGGAGGAGGACGAGGCAGGTAGCCATCGCTTTGCGGACTGGGCCGCGCAGGGGAGGCTACCTGGGCTGGGGAAAGGCCGAGTGCCCATTTCTCTATCTCTCCGAAAACGCAGAGGGTTTTTCTTTTTAATAAAACGGTTAAAACTCAAAAAAACCCACAAAAAAGGATTTTTTGAAAACCAAAAATACTTTGGCACTAGCATAAATGCAACATATTTAAATAAAATACAAAGATGGTTTTTAGAACAAGTAAATTAAATACTTTTTATAAATAACAGCTCTTGTTTAATGCAAAACCCCAAGAGACCAAAGCTCAAACACCAAAGAGAGCAACACAGATAATCTCAAAATAATATTCCCTACACAAAGAACATTTTAACAGATTTTACTAACAAGTTAATTCTGCTATAGAAAAACAAAAGGAGAAACAAGGTTTAGGTATATTTTTGAAAATAAGGGAGAGGGAGGGAGTTGTTGCCCACACATGCACACATCCACAATAAACTTCACACAAGACCAACTAGCAAGCAACACAAGATGCAAATGAAATGATGAGCATGATGCATGATGAATGACGCATGAGATGAAATGGCAATGAGCAAATCCTATCATCAACACATGGCAAAAAGGTTCACATAGGTTACATGACCATAAATGGCAAGGGTAGCACTTGGGCTGTTACAACTCTCCCACACTACAAGAGGATCTCGACCCGAGATCTAGGAACGAAAGAGCTCTAGATATTCGGAACGGAGAAGATCCTCACGTTCCCAAGTAGCTTCTTTGTCAGAATGATGAGACCACTTCACCTTGAGAAACTTGATTGATCTATTGTGAGTCTTACGCTTAGTTTCTTCGAGAATAGCCACTAGATGCTCACGATAAGAGAGGTCTTCTTGGAGATCAATGTCTTGGAGGTCAATGGTACGCTCGGGAGTCTTGAAGCATCTCTGGAGCTGAGAGACATGGAAGACATCGTGCACATTTGTGAAGTTTGGAGGAAGCTCTAGTTGATAGGCAAGTTCACCTCTCTTGCCAACAACTCTGTAAGGACCAACAAAGCGAGGAGCTAGCTTCCCTTTAATTCCAAACCGCTGAGTGCCCTTCATGGGAGAGACTCTAAGATAGACTATATCATCAACTTGAAAGGAGACATCCCGATGTTTGTTATCGTAATAACTCTTCTGTCGGGATTGAGCTGCTTTGAGGTTCTCACGAATGACACGGCACATCTCTTCTGCTTCGGTGATCATGTCATTGCCCAAAATTTGACAGTCACAGGTTTCAGACCAGTTAAGTGGGGTACGACACTTCCTGTCGTAGAGAATCTCGAAAGGGGCATTGCCTGAGCTAGCTTGAAAGTTGTTGTTTTATGAAAATTCAGCATATGCGAGGCAGTCTTCCCATTTTATGCCAAACAAAATCACACAGGCTCTGAGCATGTCTTCAAGGATTTGATTGACTCTCTCAACTTGACCACTTGTCTGCGGATGAAACGCAGTGCTGAAACAGATCTTGGTACCCATAGTAGTTTGGAAAGACTCCCAAAACTTGTAAGTAAAGAGGCTTCCATGGTTAGATGAGATGAGCTGAGGAATACCATGCAAAGAAACTATCCTTGATGTATACAACTCTGCTAGCTGAGCTGTCGAGATAGATTCTTTGACCGGAAGGAAATGAGCAACTTTGGTTAGCTTGTCGATAACCACAAAGATGGCATCGTTGCCTCTCTTGGACTTGGGAAACCCAGTGACGAAATCCATCTCCACATGATCGAATTTCCACTCTAGAATAGGCAAAGGCTGAAGGAGACCTGCTGGACGTTGATGTACCGCCTTCACTCTACGACAAACATCACACTTGTTCACGAACTAAGCAATTTCACGTTTCATGCGAGTCCACCAGAAGGTTTTCTTGAGATCCTGATACATCTTGGAACTGCCTAGATGAATGGATAGAAGAGAATTGCGTGTTTCGTCCATGATAACCTTCCTGAGATCATCTTTTGGAACCACCAGATGGTCCTCAAAGAACTAGATATCTTTGTCATCAACGCGAAAGCACTTATACTTCGAAATGCCTTTGGCCACACCTTTCTTCACTTTCTTCACCATTGCATCAAGAAGTTGAGCTTGGTGAACCTGATCTTCCAGAGTCGAAGAGACTTGAAGATTGGCAAGAAATCCTTGTGGAATCATCTGAAGGTTGTGCTTGCGGAAGGCTTCACAAAGCTCGGGTTGAAGAGGCTTCAGGATGAGACTGTTGCAGTATGCCTTTTGGCTGAGCGCGTCTACAATGACATTTGCTTTTCCAAGAGTATACTAAATGCTTGGATTGAAGTCCTCAAGCATGTCCACCCAATGAGACTGCCAAAGATTGAGATTGGGTTGAGTGAAAATGTACTTCAAGCTCTTGTGATCGGTGTACACCTCAACTGGTCTACCCAACAACAAATTCCTCCAAGTCATCAGAGCATGCACAACTGCCGCCAACTCGATATCATGAGTGGGGTAGTTCTTCTCGGTAGGCTTCAACAGACGTGAGGTATAAGCAACTATATTCTTATCTTGCATGAGAACACCACCAGGGCCTTGGAGAGAAGCATCACAAAAAACTTGGAAAGGCTTTGATTGCTCGGGAGGAACAAGAACTGGAGCTAAAGCCAGTCTCTCCTTGAGCATATTGAACGCCACATTACACTTAGGAGACCAAACATACTTGACATTATTTTGGAGGAGATTAGACTATGGCTTAGCAATTTGAGAGAAGTTCTCCACAAATCTTCTGCAATAGCTAGCAAGCCTGAGGAAGCTACGAAGCCACTTCACATTCTGAGGAGGCTCTCACTTCAAGATTGCCTCAACTTTCTGAAGGTGCACTTTAATGCCCTCGGCAGAGATCACATGCCCAAGGTACACCACTTCATTGAGCCAAAACTCACACTTCGAAAACTTGGCATAGAATCAATGCTCTCTTAGCTTGTCAAGAACAAGCGGGAGATGCTCTGCATGCTCTTCTTTTGTCTTCGAGAACACGAGGATATCATCCAGATAGACCAAGATGAACTCATTCTTGAAAGGAGAGAATATGAAGTTCATAATTCTTGAGAAGGTTGGACGAGCATTGGCAAGACCAAACGACATGACGGTATACTCATAAGAGCCAAAACTTGTCCTGAAAGCGGTCTTTGGAATATCTTCTTCGCGAATGCGAATCTGATGATAGCCCATGCAAAGATCAAGCTTCGAGAAAACCTTGGCACCTTTCAGTTGTTCAAACAACTCATTGATGTTGGGAAGTGGGTAATTGTTTATGATTGTCTTCTTATTCAATGGATGGTAATCGACACAAAGTCGGTCCGTGCCATCCTTCTTCTTGACAAACAACACACCACAAACCCATGGAGAAGAACTTGGTCTGATCAGACCTAGACGTTCTTGTTCATCTAGCTGCTTCTTCAACTCTTTCATCTCTTTGGGGCCAAGTTTATAAGGGCGCTTGCAAACCGGTTCAGTTCCGGGCTCGAGGTCAATCACAAACTCGACTGGCCGGTGCGGAGGCATTCCTGGCAATTCTTCTAGAAAGACATCTTCATACTCACAAACCACCGGAATTTGGGAAATATCCGAGATTTCACCCTTCTCATTAAGAGCAAAGAGACGGATTATGTCATTGCGAGCTGTGCAAATAATCACATCTTCTGAAAGATGAGTCAACTTGACTTATTTTGCTTGACAATCAACATATGCCTTGTTCATATCCAGGAAGTCCATGCCCAGAATGAGATCAATGTCGGAAATACCAAGAACAATTGGAGAAGCCAGAAAAGAATAATTGCCCATCTTGATAGAAACATCTGGAACCAAGCAATCGGAATTCATTAACTTCCCAGGATACACCACTGACACAGGCCTAAGAAGATCTTGACATGCAAACTCATGCATTGCAAAGAATGAACGGGACATGAAACAATGCGATGCACCAGTATCAAACAAAACTTTTGCAGGAATAGAATTAACTGAGAGATTACCCATAATCACTTGAGAAGAATCCTCTGCCTCTGCTGCATTCACCATGTTCACCCTTGTTGACTTGGGATTATGCATCACCATTGCATTGCCTGGAGGTATGAGTAGAGGAGGAGGCGAAAGACGCCGCTGGTTGCACTTGTTTTAGTAGTGACCCTTCTGACCACACTTGTGACAAGTAACCCCAGATAGCGGATGAAAGTTGCCTGGAGGGGGGACATTTACTGACTTGGGATCCTGGGGCCTCTGCTGATATCCTGGGTTGGGTGGGTGGGAAGAACCACAGCCACCGAACTGTCTCTGCTGCTGAGGAGGACAAAACGGAGGAGGATTAGGAACCCAATATTTCTGCTGCTTAGGGACCATCTGAGAGCTGGAAGAAGAATAGGAATCCCTGGAATGCTTCCTTGAGTTCTCCAACTTGAGCTACGTTGCCTCGATCTTCAAAGCCATATTGTAGAACTGATCAAACCACGAGGCTCTTGAAGGACCAGACCCGACAGAAGCTCATCCTTGAGACCACCTCTGAACTGATAGATCATGGACTTGTCATTTGGAACATCTTGCTTAGCATAGCAGGCCAGATTCTAGAACTCGATGTTGTACTGATAGACAGACTTGCTTCCCTGCTTCAGGTGCCTGAACTTCTCACGCATCTCCTCGATAAAGCTTGTCAGAATGTAATGGGCCCTGAAGTCACAACAGAAATCGTCCCAAGTAACAACACGATTGCCCTAGAATCCTTGTACTGCTGCCACCAATCTGCTGCCTGACCCTTGAGCTGGAATGAAGCGAATCTGACAAAGTCCTCTGGTCTGACATTGCTGCACTCAAAATGCTTACTCATGTCACGGAGCCAATCATTAACAACAAAAGGCTGCTCACAACAGGTGAAAGACTTGGGCTGGTTGGCAAGGAATTGGTTGAGCATCGCAAACTGAGGTTGATTCTGAAAATTCCCTTGAAAGCCTTGCTGACCCTGATCTCTTTCTTGTAACAGCCTGAGCAGCATCTGATTATTCGCATTGGTTGCGGCCATCACAGCTTGCCAGGCTTCTGGAGGAGGAGGCGGTGGCGGGGGTGGTGGAACATCAGGCTGCTCCTCACCACGACCCAGATTCCCACAAGTTCGTGGAGCCATCCTGGAGATGGACAAAACATCAGCACCTCATTGACAAGATGAATTCAAAAGTTGAATCAAATGCTTGAAAGATATTGAATGAATAACAAAACAGCCTTCCTACTGAAAAAATTAGTAATAATGCGTTCTTCGGTTCGCGAGAACATCATCAGATATTAGAAGCCACTTCCAATAACACCATGTATTAAGCTAATGTTTCTCGAAACAAATGTATATGCCCTCATACATCCGAAGGACATGATCCTAGGTAACTACATGAGTTCCCACCTAAGAACTTCCGAAAACTTTTTGGTTATGCAATCCGGTGTGGGGGATACAAGGAGGAAATATCTCACACAACTAGCAAACCTACACCCCAATTGTATCCATCCTTCAACACATAACCAGAGGCTTTCGCAAATCCATCTAACTCGAATCCTCGAAAGCACAACGATACTAACCATGGTGGTACCTCGGACGCCTCCCCAATACTGGGTGATTCTGACCTTATCTCACCGTGACAAGTATTGAAGTAATTTCGAACACCCTCCGTCCTAAGATACCAAGGAAGCTGAATGATAACGATGTGCCAAGAATTCCCTGGAGCTCAACTCCCTGGAAGAAATCAAGTCAGACAGGAGGCACCAAGACAGAACTCCGTCACATCAGTATCATATAGTTTCCAAAATACCTGCGTGATCCTAAAAAAATTTGAGCGAGAAGAGTAGTAGAATCAAAATTCCTAATTCGAATACCTCACCAGAGCATAGAAGAGGAGTAAAAAGAAACCTACTCTCCAATATAACTAGACTCAAAATAGTTTATACTAGACTCGACTCGGCCAAGTTCGATCAAGCAAAGGGCTCCTATGGTCGTATGGCTATGAATACCAACTTGTCACGCCCAAGATGCGCGCCTATCCATATTTAGGCACGGGGGCCTCCACAGGGATAGAGGCGCATGTTGTCGCTCGCAAGTAAAGTATCATCACATACATTTATGAATAGAGGAGTATAACAGTTGTCTTACACTTGCCACATGCTAAATTACAATTCCACACAGTTTATTCAAACATCAATCCAAAGACAGGGTCCAGCTTCGGACGAAAACAAACGATAACAGGATGCAATGACACTGGCTTGCTAGCCCCAAAGATCACGACCACGGCCACTCTACTCGTCTGGATATGTGGCGTACATCCTGCCACGTGCTACTTCTCGAGCTTGCATTGGTTTTTCCCTTGAAGAGGAAAGGGTGATGCAGCAAAGTAGAGGTAAGTATTTCCCTCAGTTTGAGAACCAAGGTATCAATCCAGTAGGAGTATCAAGATGAAGCACAGGGAAACCTGCACAAACACAAACAAACTTGCACCCAACGCGATAAAGGGGTTGCCAATCCCTTCACGATTAATTGCAAGGTGAGATCTGATAGTGATAATGAGTAAATGTAAATAAGTAAATAAAATTGCAGAAAGGTATTTTTGGTGTTTTTATGTTTAGATCTGAATATATAATATGTAAAATAGATCCGGGGGCCATAGTGTTCACTAGAGGCTTCTCTCATGATAGCAAGTATTACGGTGGGTGAACAAATTACTGTTGAGCAATTGATAGAATAGCGCAAAGTCATGACGATGTCTAAGGCAATGATCATACATATAGGCATCACGTCTGAATCAAGTAGACCGATACTGTCTGCATCTACTACTATTACTCCACACATCGACCGCTATCCAGCATGCATCTAGTGTATTAAGTTCATGACAAACGGAGTAATGCCTTAAGCAACATGACATGATGTAGAAGGATAAATTCATGCAATATGATATAAACCCCATCTTTTTACCCTTGATGGCAACAACACGATACATGCCTCACTACCCTTTCTGTCACTGGGTGAGGACACCGCACGGTATGAACCCAAAACCAAGCACTTCTCCCATTGCAAGAATCATAGATCAAGTTGGCCAAACAAAACCCATAACTCGAAGAGACTTACGAGGATATGAAATCATGCATATAAGAATTCAGAATTGACTCAAATAATATTCATAGATAATCTGATCATAAATCCACAATTCATCGGATCTCAACAAACACACCACAAAAAAGAATTACATCGGGTAGATCACCATGAAGATCATGGAGAACTTTGTATTGAAGATCAAAGAGAGAGAAGAAGCCATCTAGCTACTAGCTATGGACCCGTAGGTCTGATTGGAACTACTCACACATCATGGGAGAGGCAAGGGTGTTGATGAAGATGGCCACCGGAGATGGATTCCCCTCCAGCAGGACGCCGGAACGGTCTCCCGATTGGTTTTTGGTGGTTCTGGAGGCTTGCAGCGGTGGAATTTGCGATCTAGGTATAATTGTGCGTGTTTGGGTATTTATAGGACAGTATGGCGGTGGAAACAAGTGTAGACGGGCCTCGAGGAGCCCACGAGCCCCCTAGCCATGGCCTAGGGGGGGTCGCGCCTCCCAGGCTCGTGGCCTCCTCGGCCCTCCTCTCCGGTATTTCTTCCGTCAGGTATTTTTGATATTTTCCATAAAAAATCATGGCGAAAGTTTTATTCCATTTGGACTCCATTTGATATTCCTATCTGAAAAAGATCAAAAACACGAAAAAACAGGAATTGGCATTGGGCACTGAGTTAATAAGTTAGTCCCAAAAATCATATAAAATAGCATATTCATGCATATAAAACATCCAAAGTTGATAATATAATAGCATGGAACAATCAAAAATTATAGATATGTCGGAGACGTATCACCACGCTCCTTGTCATACTCCCACTGGAGCTGTGTCACATCATCTACCACGATCTCATCTGCACCTGCACCTGTATTTGTTGTAGTAATCTGTGAGCCACGGGGACTCAACAATCTCGCGCCCGGGTACCGAGACTATTCAAGCTAATGTTCGGGAACGTTGCATGGGAAACAAACATTTTCCTACACACACGCAAGATCTATCCATGGTGATGAGCATCTACGAGAGGGAGATTAGATCTACATACCCTTGTAGATCGCTAAGCGGGAAGCGTTAAGAAACGCGGTTGGTGTAGTCAAACATCTTCGCGATCCAAATCGCCAAGCGTCCCCCAATCTCATCACGATCTGTCCCATGATCCAATCACATTCCGTCCCGCGAACTCATCACGATCCGTCCCGCGATCTCATCATGATCCGTCTCGCGATCTTGATCACGGTCCTTCTGATCTAGTGGCGAATGGACGGCACCTCCGCGTTCAGCAGACGTACAGCTCGATGACGATCTCCGCCTTATTGATCCAACAAGAGGGAGCGGAGAGGTAGATTAGTTCTCCGGAAGCATGACGATGTTGTGGCAATGGTGGTGGAGCTATTCCAGCAGGGCTTCGCCTAAGCACCGCTAAAAATCGATCTAGAGGAGAAACTGCGATCTAGAGGAGAGGTAGCACGTGGCTATTAGGGTTAGCCTTTTCCTCTAAATCCTCTAGTATATATAGGAGGGAGGGAGGGAGGAGGCAGCCTCAAACCCTCAAGGTTTGGTCGAAATTGGAGGTCGAGGAGTCCTACTCCAATCCTATTAGGAGTAGGATTCCTCCTTTCCACTTGGAAACTCTTTCCACCTCTCCACCATTGGATTTTTTCCTTCTCAAACCACTCCAGCCACATGGGCCCTTAGAGGAGGCTTCGTCCAGCCCACCAGGGGCTGGTTTACCTCCTCCCACAGCCCATGTAGCCTCTTGGGTCGAAATACCTCTCCTGATGGTCCCCCCGGTACACTACCGGCACTCCTGGTACACTACCGATGAGCCCGAAACTTTTCTGGTGAGCAAAACAGGACTTCCTGTATATCAATCTTTACCTCCGGACCATTTCGGAGCTCCTCATGACGTCCGGGATGTCATGTGGGACTCCGAACAATCTTCGGTCACCACCATGCATAACTCTATACTACCGAAACGTCACCAAACCTTAAGTGTGCAGACCCTGCGGGTTCGAGAACTATGTAGACATGACCGAGACACCTCTACGGTCAATAACCAATAGTGGGACCTGGATGCCCATATTGGTTCCTACATATTCTACGTAGATCTTTATTGGTCGAACCTCTATGTCAAGGATTCAGTTAATCTCGTATGATGTTCCCTTTGTTCTTTGGTGTTTTACTTGCCCGAGATTCGATCGTCAGTATGTCCATACCTAGTTAAACCTTGTTACCGGAAAGTCTCTTTACTCGTTCCGTAATACAAGATCTCATGACTAACACTTAGTCACATTGCTTGCAAGGCTTATTGTGATGTTGTATTACCGAGTGGCCCCTAAGATACCTCTTCGTCACACGGAGTAACAAATCCCAGTCTTGATCCATGCCAACCCAACAGACACCCTTGGAGATACCTGTAGAGCACCTTTATAGTCACCCAGTTACGTTGCATCGTTTGATACACACAAGTCACTCCTCCGATGTCTCTGAGTTGCATGATCTCATGGTCATAGGAACATATACTTGACATGCAAAAAACATTAGCAATAAACTGACACGATCATATGCTACGTTTGTAGTTTGGGTCTTGTCCATCACATCATTCTCCTAATGATGTGATCCCGTTATCAAATGACTTCTTATGTCCATGGCTAGGAAACCTTAACCATCTTTGATCAACGAGCTAGTCTATTAGAGGCATACTAGGGACATGGTTTTGTCTATGTATCCAGACATGCATGTAAGTCTCCGATCAATACAATTATAGCATGGATAATAAACGATTATCATGAACCAGGAAATATGATAATAACTAATTTATATTGCCTCTAGGTCATATTTCCAACAGTCTCCCACTTGCACTAGAGTCAATATCTAGTTCACATCACCATGTGATTCGCATTGTTATGAATCTAACACCCAATGACTTCTGGGGCTCGACCATGCTTTGCATGTGAGAGAGGTCTTATAGTCAACGGGTCTGTGAAAATCAGATCCGTGTGAATTTTGCAAATCTCTATGTCAAACTGTAAACACCGCTACCACACTCCAGTTGGTACTATTCCAAATGGCTGCTCCACTATACGTATCTAGATTGCTACTACAAGTCATCCGGATTGGTGTTAAAGCTTGCATCGACGTAACTCTTTACGACGAACTCTTTTATCACCTCCATATTCGAGAAACATCTCCTTAGTCCTCTAGTTACTAAGGATAATTTTGACCACTGTCCAGTGATCCACTCCTGGATCACTCTTGTACCCCTTGACGGACTCATGGCAAGGCACACACAGGTGCGGTACACAACATGTCATACTATACGGAGCCTATGGCTAAGGCATAGGGGACGACAATCGTCCTTTCTCTTTCTTCTGCCGTAGTCGAGCTTTGAGTCTCACTCAACTTCACACCTTACAAAGCAGGAAAGAACACTTCTCTCTGACTAATCAATTTTGAACTCTTTCAAAATCTTGTCAAGGTATGTACTCATTCAAAGTCTCATCAAGCATCTTGATCTATCTCTATAGATCTTGATGCTCAACAATTTGGTAGCTTTATCCAGGTCTTTCTTTGAAAAACTCCTTTCAAACAACCCTTTATGCTTTCCAGAAATTCTACATCATTTCCGATTAACAACATGTCATCCACATATGCTTATCAGAAACTCTATAGTGCTCCCACTCACTTTATTGTAAATAAAAGTTTTCATAAACTTTGTATATACTCAAAAACTTTGATCACCTCATCAAAGCGTGTATTCCAACTCCGAGATGCTTGCTCCATCCCTTAGAAGGATTGCTGGAGCTCGCACACCTTTTAGCATCCTTAGGACTGACAGAACCTTCTGGTTGTATCACATACAACTTTTCCTCAAGTAAACTGTTAAGGAAACGATGTTTTGTCATCCATCTGCCAGATTTCATAATTGAAACATGCAGCAACTGCTAACATAATTCCAATAGACTTCAGCATCTCTACGAGTGAGAAAGTCTCATCGCAGTCAACTCCTTGAACTTGTTGGAAATTTCTTTGCGACAAGTCGAGCTCTATAAATGATGACATTTACCATCAGCGTCTGTATTCATCTCAAAAGTCCTTTTGTACTTGATGACCTGCTGTCCAACGAGAAAGTCTACCAAAGTCTATACTTGGTTTTCGTACATGGATCCTTTCTCGGATTTCATGGCCTCTAACCATTTGTCGGAATCCTGGCCCATCATCGCTTCTCCATAGCTCGTAGGTTCATCTTTGTCCAACAACATGACCTCCAAGATAGGGTTGTCGTACCACTCAGGAGCAGTACGCATCCTTGTCGACCTACGAGGTTCGATAGTAACTTGATCCGAAGCTTCATGATCATCATCATTAACTTCCTCTTCAACTAACGTAGGCTTCACAGAAAAATCTTCCTACGCTATGCTACTCTCTCATTGAAACAAAGGTTCAATAACCTCATCAAGTTCTATCTTCCTCCCACTCAATTCTTTCGAGAGAAACTTTTTCTCGAGAAAGGTCCCAGTTTTAGCAACAAACATTTTATGCTTGGATCTGAGATAGAAGGTTCATCCAACTATTCTTAGGGTATTCTATGAAGATGCATTTGTCCGCTTTGGGTTCGATCTCATTAGGTGAAAACATTTTCCACACAAGCGTCGGAGCCCCAAACATTAAGAAATGATAACTTGGGTTTCTATCAAACCCTAATTCACACGGTGTCATCTCAATGGATTTAGATGGTGCCCTATTTAAAGTGAATGTAGTTGTCTCTAATGCATAACCCCAAAATTATAGTAGCAAAACGATAAGAGACATCATAGCACGCACCATATCCAATAGAGTACGACTATGACATTCGGACACACCATCACACTATGGTGTTCCAGGTGGCGTGAGTTGTGAAAAAACTTTCACATTGTCTAAAGTTGTATGCCAAACTCGTAACTCAGATATTCACCTCCACGATCATATCGCAGACATTTTTATCTTCTTATCACGATGATCTTAAACTTCACTCTGAATTTGCTTGAACCTTTCAAATGATTCACACTTGTGTTTCATTAGGTAAATATACACTATATCTACTCAAATCATCAGTGAAGGGAAGAAAATAACGATATCCACCACATGCTACCGGACTCATTGGATTGCATACATCAACATGTATCATTTCCAACAAATCACTTGCCCGCTCCATCCATCTGGAAAACGGGGTCCTTAGTCATCTTACCCAAGAGGCATGGTTCGCATGTCTCAACCGATTCGAAATCGAGTGAGTCCAAAGATCCATAAGTATGGAGTTTCTTCATGCGCTTTATACCAATATGACATTTAGCGGCAGTGCCACAAGTATGTGGTACTATCATTATTAACTTTGTATCATTTGGCATCAATGTTATGAACATGTGTATTACTACGATCAAGATTCAACAAACCATTCTCATTGGGTGCATGACCATTTAAGGTATTATTCATGTAAACAGAAACCATTATTCTCTAAATTAAATGAATAACCGTGTTGCAATAAACACGATCTAATCATGTTTCATGCTGAACGCAAACACCAAATAACATTTATTTAGGTTTGTCACTAATCCCGAAGGTAGAGAGAGCGTGCGATGTTGATCACATCAACCTTGGAAACATTTCCAACACACATCGTCACCTCACACTTAGCTAGTCTCCATTTATTCCGTAGCTTTTACTTCGAATTACTAACACTTACCAACCGAACTGGTATCCAATACCCAGGTGCTACTAGGAGTACTAGCAAGGTACACATCAATAACACGAATATCAAATATACTTCTGTCTATGTTGCCAGCCTTCTTATCTACCAAGTATCTAGGGTTGTTCCACTTCAGCGACCGCTCTCCTCATAATCGAAGCACTTAGTCTCAGGTTTGGTTTCAACTTTGGGTTGCTTCACTGGAGCAGCAACTGACTTGCTATCCATGAAGTTTCCCTCCTTGCTCTTGCCCTCCTCGAAACTAGTGGTTTGACTAACCGTCAACACTTGACGCTCGTTCTTGATTTCTACCTTCACGGTATCAAACGTCGCGAACAGCTCAGGGATCATTAATTCTATCCCTGGCATTTTATAGTTCATCACCAAGTTCTAGTAGCTTAGTGACAGTGACTTGGAGAACTATATCAATCACTATCTTATCTGGAAGATCAACTCCCACTCGATTCAAGCGATTGCAGCACCCAAACAATCTGAGCACATGCTCAACGATTGAGCTATTCTCTTTCATCTTGCAGGCAAAGAATCTTGTTGGAGATCTCATATCTCGCAACACGGGCACGAGCCCGAGATCCTAATTTCAGCTCTTAGAACATCTCATATGTTCCATGACGTTCAAAATGTTTCATAGCCTCAATTCTAAGCCATAATGCATGACGCACTAAACTATCAAGTAGTCATCAGAACGTGCTTGTCAGAGGTTCACAACATCTACAGACGATGCTAGAGGGGTTGGCGCACCAAGCGGTGCATTAAGGACATAAGCCTTCTATGTACCAATGAGGACAATCCTCAGATCACGGACCCAGTCCGCAATATTGCTACCATCATCTATCAACTCTATTTCTCTAGGAACATATAAAACATTCAAGGGAGCTACAGCGCGAGCTAGTAATATACAACATAATTTGCAAAGACACTAATGACTATGTTCATGATAATGAGTTCAATTAATCATATTACTGAAGAACTCCCACTCAAATTGACATCCCTCCGGTCATTCGAGTGATACATCATCCAAATTCACCAACTCAAGTCCGATCATCACGTGAGTTGAGGTGGTTTCAATGGTGAACATCATCATGTTGATCATATCTACTATATGACTCATGTTCGACCTTTCGGTCTCTTGTGTTTCGAGGCCATATCTGTTGTATGTAAACGTAGAGTCTATCACTGATACGTCTCCAACGTATCTATAATTTTTGATTGTTCCATGCTATTATATTATCAACTTGGGATGTTTTATATGCATTTATATGCTATTTTATATCATTTTTGGGACTAACTTATTAACTCAGTGCCTAGTGCCAGTTTGTGTTTTTTCCGTGTTTTTGACCTTTTTCAGATAAGAATATTAAACGGACTCCAAATGGAATGAAACCTTCGGGATGATTTTTTCCACGATAGAAGAGATTCAGAAGACTTGAGAACCAAGGCAGAGGGCCATGGAGGAGGCCAAGAGCCCCCTAGGCGCGCCCCAGGGGGGAGGGCGCGCCGAGAAGGCTCGTGGGCCCCTCGTGCCTCCTTTGCCCTACCTCTTTCGCCTATAAATTTCCTAAAAACCCTAAACCAACAGAGAGAGCCATGAATATACTTTTTCGCCACCGCAAGCTTCTGTTTCCGCGAGATCCCATCTGGGGACCGTTCTGGTGCCGCGCCGGAGGGGGATTCGGACACGGAGGGCTTCTTCATCAACACCATTGCCTCTCCGATGATGCGTGAGTAGTTCACCACAGACCTTCGGGTCCATAGCTAGTAGCTATATGGCTTCTTCTCTCTCTTGGATCTTCAATACAAAGTTCTCCATGATCTTCATGGAGATCTATCCGATGTAACTTTCTTTTGCGGTGTGTTTGTCGAGATCCGATGAATTGTGGATTTATGATCAGATTATCTATGAATATTATTTGAGTCTCCTCTGATTTCTTATATGCATGATTTCGTATCCTTGTAAGTCTCTTCGAGTTATGGGTTTCGTTTGGCCAACTTGATCTATAATTCTTGCAATAGGAGAAGTGCTTGGTTTTGGGTTCATACCGTGCGGTGTCCTCACCTAGTGACAGAAGGGGTAGCGAGGCACGCATCGTGTTGTTGCCATCAAGGATACAAAGATGGGGTTTATATCATATTGCATGAATTTATCCCTGTACATCATGTCATCTTGCTTAAGGCGTTACTCTGTTTGTTATGAACTTAATACACTAGATGCATGCTGGATAGCGGTCGATGTGTGGCGTAATAGTAGTAGATGCAGAAATTATCGGTCTACTTGTCTCCGACGTGATGCCGATATGTATGATCATTGCCTTAGATATCGTCATGACTTTGAGCAATTCTATCAATTGCTCGACAGTAATTTGTTCACCCACCGTAATACTTGCTATCATGAGAGAAGCCTCTAGTGAACACTATGGCCACAGGTCTATTTTACACATTATATATTCAGATCTACATACAAAAATATGAAAAATACCTTGCTGCACTTTTATTTATTTATTTATATTTACCTATTATCACTATCAGATCTCACCTTGCAAGTAATCGTAAAGGGATTGACAACCCCTTTATCGCGTTGGGTGCAAGTTTGTTTGTTTTTGCGCAGGTGCCTTGGTGCCTCATCTTGATACTCCTACTGGATTTATACCTTGGTTATCAAACTAAGGGAAATACTTATCTCTACTTTGCTGCATCACCCTTTCCTCTTCAAGGGAAAAACCAACGCAAGCTCAAGAAGTAGCAGGAAGAATTTCTGGCACCATTGTCGGGGAGTATTCAAGTGAAGCATATCTACCAAGTACCTATCGCAAACTCATCTCTTGAATTTACATTATTTTCCATTTGCCTCTCGTTTTCCTCTCCCCCACCTCTAACACAAAATTTACAAAAATATTTTCCTTTCTTTATTTACCTTTTTCGTTTGCCCCCTTTCTTTCGCTTGCTTTCTGTTTGCTCGTGTGTGCTACCTTATTTATCCTCATGGCCCAACCAAATGATTATGATGCTTACTATAAAAAGTTGGAAGAGATTGAAACTAGTGTCAAAAGCTTCATGTCTACACAGTTTGATCATAATAGTTACTTTCATAGAGAACTAAGGGAGCAAAATCCTTTATGTCATATATGAATAAAAAGGTTGATGATATGGCCAAAGAATTCCTTGCGTTAAATTCTCAATTTTCTCATCTTGAAAAATTGGTAGGCCAGATTTCTGATAAACAAGTTACCTTAGTCAATAAAATGGCTGCTAAACCTGAAATATGTGATGAGAATCACGAAGATCTTAAAGTTCTTGCTGTGACTCCTATTGAATCCTTGTTTTCTAATGTCAATCTTAATGATGATGGGGCTGGATGTGAATCCACTTTGGTTGAGAAACGCCCCAATGATTCGGAGCCTATTTATCTTGATGCTAAAAATACTAAAAGTGGAGTAGAGGATATCAAAACTTTGAATAGTGATGAAATTACTACTTTGGATTTCAGGGAATTTAATTATGATAGTTGCTCTTCAATTGAATGTATTTCCTTGATGCAATCCATGCTAAACTCTCCACATGCTTATAGCCAAAATAAGGCTTTTACCAAACATATCGTTGATGCTATGATGGAATCTCTTGAAGAGAAACTTGAGTTGGAAATATCTATTACTAGAAAACTTCATGATGAGTAGGAACCTGCTATAAAAATCAAGATTAAAAATTATGAATTCCATGCTTTGTGTGATTTGTGTGCTAGTGTTTCCACAATTCCAAAATCTTTATGTGATGTTCTAGGTTTCAATGACATTGATGAGTGCTCTCTTAACTTGCATCTTGCGGATTCTACTATCAAAAAACCTATGCGAAGGATCAATGATGTTCTTATTATTGCAAATAGGAACTATGTGCCCGTAGATTTCATTGTGCTTGATATTGATTGCAATCCGACATGCCCCATTATTCCTGGTAGACCTTTCCTTAGGACTATTGGTGTTGTTATTGATATGAAGGAAGGGGATATTAAATCTCAATTTCCATCAAAGAAGTGCATGGAACACTTACCTAGAAAGAAAATAAAATTGCCTTATGAACCATTATGATAGCTACTTATGGTTCGAGCACTAAAGATGACAATACTTGATTCTTTTGCCTTACGCCTAGCTAAGGGCGTTAAACGATAGCGCTTATTAGGAGGCAACCCAATGAATAGATTTCTTTTTTATTTTTACTTTCTATTTTGTTGAGTACACACCATCATGATTATGTTATGATTGTGTTTTTTATGTTTTAATTAGTGTTTGTGCCAAGTAGAACCTTTATGATTAGTTTTGGTGATAGTTGTTTAATCATGCTGAAAAAAGACAGAAACTTTGTGCTCACGAAATTATTTTTAGTTCCTATACAGAAAGAGCTTTTGAGTTGATTCTTTTTGCTGCCGATTTATATGCAAATTGCCCTAATTTTCTTAGCTGTTTCAGAATTTTTGGGTTAGTATAGGTATACGAAATATACAGATTGCTACAGACTATTCTGTTTTTGACAGATTCTGTATTTGTTGTGTTGATTGCTTATTTTGATGAAACTATGGTTAGTATTGGGGGATACGAGCCATGGAAAAGTGAGAATACAGTAATATAACATCAATCTAAATGGAAATTAAGTTTACTACAGTACCTAAAAAGTTGGTGGTTTGTTTTGTTATGCTAATGCTATCACGAGCTTTTGTTTAAGTTTTGTGTTGTGAAGTTTTCAAGTTTTGGGTGATGTTCTTATGGACAATGGAATAAGGAGTGGAAAGAGCCTAAGCTTGGGGATGACCAAGTCATACCAAGCCACATTAAAGGACACCAAAAAGCCTAAGCTTGGGGATGCCCTGGGAAGGCATCCCCTCTTTCGTCTTCAATCCATCGGTAATGTTACTTGGAGCTATATTTTTATTTACCACATGATATGTGTTTTGCTTGGAGCGTCATGTATTATAGGAGTCTTTGCTTTTTGACTTATCACAATCATCCTTTCTGCACACCTTTTGAGAGGGACATGCACTCATCGCGAATTTGTTAGAATACTCAATGAGCTTCACTTATATCTTCTGAGTTAGGCAATTTAGCTCACATGTGCTTAACTTATATATTTTGAGCTTGGTAATTTTGATCCCATGAGCTTCACTTATATCTTTTGAGCTTGGAAATTTAGCTCACATGAGCTTCACTTATATCTTTTGAGCTTAGTATTTGCTCCCATGAGCTTCACTTATATCTTTTGAGCTTGGTAATTTTGCTCCCATGAGCTTCACTTATATCTTTTGAGCTAACTAATTTTGCTCTAGTGCTTCACTTAAATCTTTGTAGAGCATGGCGGTGTCATATTTTGTAGAAATAAAAACTCTCGATCTTCACTTATATCATTTTGAGAGTGCTCTCTCTAAGTAACTTGGTAATTGGCGTGTGTTATGAAATTAGTCCTAAATATGATAGGCATCCAAAGAGGATATAATAAAAACTTTCATATTCAAGTGCATTGACTATTAAGAAAAGTTTGATTCCTCACGATTAGTTTTGAGATATGGAGGTGATAATATTAGAGTTATGATAGTAGGGTGTTGTGAATCTAGAAATACTTGTGTTGAGGTTAGTGATTCCCGTAGCATGCACGTATGGTGAACCACTATGTTAGGAAGTCGGAGCATAATTGATTTACTGATTGTCATCCTTTGTGTGGCGGTCGGGATCGCGCGATGGTTAACTCCTACCAACCCTTCCCCTAGGAGTATGCGTTTAGAACTTTGTTTTGATTACTAATAAAACTTTTGCAATAAGTATATGAGTTCTTCATGACTAATGTGAGTCCATGGTATAGATGCACTCTCACCCTTCCACCATTGCTAGCCTCTCTAGTGCCGTGCAACTTCTGCCGGTGCACAAACCCACCATATACCTTCCTCAAAACATCCACCATACCTACCTATTATGGAATTTTCATAGCCATTCCGAGATATATTGCCATGCAACTTCCACCGTTCCGTCTCATGATATGTGCTATCACTTTCATATTGCCATTGCATGATCGTAAGATAGCTAGCGAGATGTTTCAACGTCATACACTAAGCTAGATCGTTCCACATCCCGGTACACTGCCAGAGGCATTTCATATAGAGTCATTATTGTTCTAAGTATCGAGTTGTAAGTAAATAAAAGTGTGATGATCATCATTATTAGAGCGTTGTCCCATGTGAGGAAATAATAAAAGAGGCCAGCGAAGCCCAAATAAAAAAAAGAGGCCAAAGATGCCCACCAAAAAAACAGAAAAATGAAAAAAAGAGGACAAAGAGCCCAAACAAAAAAAAATAGAGAAAAAGAGAGAAGGGACAATGCTACTATCTTTTTCCACACTTGTGCTTCAAAGTAGCACCATGTTCTTCATGATAGAGAGTCTCTTGTTTTGTCACTTTCATATGCTAGTGGGAATTTTCATTATATAACTTGGCTTGTATATTCCAATGACGGGCTTCCTCAAATTGCCCTAGGTCTTCGTGAGCAAGCAAGTTGGGTGCACACCCACTAGTTTTTATTTTTGAGCTTTCATACACTTATAGCTCTAGTGCATCTGTTGCATGGCAATCCCTACTCATTCACATTGATATCTATTGATGGCATCTCCATAGCCCATTGATACGCCGAGTCGATGTGACCATCTCCTCCTTTTTGCCTCACGACCTCCACCACACTCTATTCAACCTATAGTGTTATATCCATGGCTCACGCTCATGTATTGCGTGAGAGTTGAAAAAGTTTGAGAAAGTAAGAGTGCGAAAACAATTACTTGGCCAAGGGTCGTGCATGATTTAAATTCGTTGTGTGGGGATGATGGAGCATAGCCAGACTATATGATTTTGTAGGGATAACTTTCTTTGGCCTTGTTATTTAAAAAGTTCATGATTACTTTGCTAGTATGCTTGAAGTATTATTGTTTTCATGTCAATATTAAACTATTGTTTTGAATCTTATGGATCTGAACATTCATGCCACAATAAAGAAGTTACAAAGAACAAATATGTTAGGTATCATTCCACATCAAAAATTCGGTCTTTATCACTTCCCTACTCGAGGACGAGCAGGAGTTAAGCTTGGGGATGCTTGATACGTCTCCAACGTATCTATAATTTTTGATTATTACATGATATTATATTATCAACTTGGGATGTTTTATATGCATTTATATGCTATTTTATATCATTTTTGGGACTAACTTATTAACTCAGTGCCCAGTGCCAGTTTATGTTTTTTCCGTGTTTTTGACCTTTTTCAGATAAGAATATTAAACAAAGTCCAAACGGAATAAAACCTTTGGGCTGATTTTTTCCATGACAGAAGAGATCCAGAAGACTTGAGAACCGAGGCAGAGGGCCACGGAGGAGGCCACGAGCCCCCTAGGCGTGCCCCAGGGGGGAGGGCGCGCCTACAAGGCTCGTGGGCCCCTCGTTCCTCCTTTGCCCTACCTCTTTCGACTATAAATTCCCTAAAAACCCTAAACCAACAGAGAGAGCCACGAAAATACTTTTTCGCCACCGCAAGCTTCTGTTTCTGTGAGATCCCATCTGGGGACCGTTCTGGTGCCGTGCCGGAGGGGGATTCGGACACGGAGGGCTTCTTCATCAACACCATTGCCTCTCTGATGATGCGTGAGTAGTTCACCACAGACCTTCGGGTCCATAGCTAGTAGCTAGATGGCTTCTTCTCTGTCTTGGATCTTCAATACAAAGTTCTCCATGATCTTCATGGAGATCTATCCGATGTAACTTTCTTTTGCGGTGTGTTTGTCGAGATCCGATGAATTGTGGATTTATGATCAGATTATCTATGAATATTATTTGGGTCTCCTATGATTTCTTATATGCATGATTTCATATCCTTGTAAGTCTCTTCGAGTTATGGGTTTCATTTGGCCAACTTGATCTGTAATTCTTGCAATGGGAGAAGTGCTTGGTTTTGGGTTCATACCGTGCGGTGTCCTCACCTAGTGACAGAAGGGGTAGCAAGGCACGCATCGTGTTGTTGCCATCAAGGATAAAAAGATGGGGTTTATATCATATTGCATGAATTTATCCCTGTACATCATGTCATCTTGCTTAAGGCATTACTCTGTTTGTTGTGGACTTAATACACTAGATGCATGCCGGATAGCGGTCGATGTGTGGAGTAATAGTAGTAGATGCAGAAAGTATCGGTCTACTTGTCTCGGACGTGATGCCTATATGTATGGTCATTGCCTTAAATATCGTCATGACTTTGTGCGATTCTATCAATTGCTCGACAGTAATTTGTTCACCCACCGTAATACTTGCTATCATGAGAGAAGCCTCTAGTGAACACTATGGCCCCCGAGTCTATTTTACACATTTTATATTCAGATCTACATACAAAAATACCAAAAATACCTTGCTGCACTTTTATTTATTTATTTATATTTACCTATTATCACTATCAGATCTCTACTTGCAAGTAATCGTAAAGGGATTGACAACCGCTTTATCGCGTTGGGTGCAAGTTTGTTTGTTTTTGCGCAGGTGCCTTGGTGCCTCATCTTGATACTCTTACTGGATTGATACCTTGGTTCTCAAACTGAGGGAAATACTTATCTCTACTTTGTTGCATCACCCTTTCCTCTTCAAGGGAAAAAGCAACGCGAGCTCAAGAAGTAGCAATCACACCCGATCATCACGTGGTGTCTCGACACGACGAACTTTCGCAACGGTGCACACTCGGGGAGAACACAATTTATCTTGAAATTAAGTGAGGGATCACCTTATAATGCTACCGTTGTCCTAAGAAAAACAATGTACATAAAAGGATTTACATCACATGCAAATCATAAGTGACATGATATGGCCAAGAACTTGTGCTTTTGATCTCCATCTTGAAAGCACCGGCATGATCTCTATCGTCACCGGCATGACACCATGATCTCCGTCATCTTTATATCCATCAACGTGTCTCCATCGGGGTTGTCGCGCCCACCATGCTTCTACTACTATTGCTACCGTTTAGCGATAAAGTAAAGCATTACATAGCGCTTAAAGATTGACACGCAGGTCATACAATAATTAAAGACAACTCTATGGCTCCTACCGGTTTCTGTACTCATCGACATGCAAGTCGCGATATTCTATACAACACATGATCATTTCATACATCACATATATATCATCATGTAATTGGCCATATCACATCACAACATACCCTACAAAAACAAGTTAGACGTCCTCTAATTGTTGTTGCACGTTTTATGTGGCTGCTATGGGTATCTAGCAAGAACAATTCTCACCTACACATAAACCACAATGGTGATACATTACTTGATTTTCAACCTTCTCAAGGACCGCCTCTGTCGAATCCGATCCAACTAAAGTAGGAGAAACTGCCACCCGCCAGCCATCTTCTACAACAAGTTGCAGTTGAGGGAACCGGTCTCTCGTAAGCGTACGAGTAATATTGGTCCGGGCCGCTTCATCCCACAATACCGCTGAACCAAAACACGACCAAGGGAGGAAGCAATATAAGCATCAACGCCCACAAACTCTTTGTGTTCTACTCGAGATCTCGTCTACACATAGACCTAGCTCATGATGCCACTGTTGGGGAACATTGCATGGGAAACAAAAAAATTCCTACGCACACACAAGATCTATCCATGGTGATGAACATCTACGAGAGTGAGAGTGGATCTACATACCCTTGTCGATCGCTAAGCGGGAAGCGTTAAGAAACACAGTTGGTGTAGTCGAACGTCTTCGCGATCCAAATTGTCGAGCGTCCCGCGATCTCATCATGATCCTTCCCGCGATACAATCATGTTTCGTCCCGTGAACTCATCACGATCCATCCCGCAATCTCATCACGATCCGTCTCGCGATCTTGATCACGGTCCTTCCGATCTAGCGCCGAACAGACGGCACCTCCGCATTCAGCACACGTACAGCTCGATGACGATCTCCGCCTTCTTGATCCAGCATGAGGGAGCGGAGAGGTAGATGAGTTCTCCGGCAGTGTGACGGTGTTGCGGCGATGGTGGTGGAGCTATTCCAGCAGGGCTTCGCCTAAGCACCGCTGAAAACCGATCTAGAGGAGAAACTGCGATCTAGAGGAGAGGTAGCACGTGGCTATTAGGGTTAGCTTTTTCCTCTAAATCCTTTACTATATATAGGAGGGAGGGAGGGAGGAAGCAGCCTCAAACCCTCAAGGTTTGGTCGAAATTGGAGGTGGAGGAGTCCTACTCCAATCCTATTAGGAGTAGGATTCCTCCTTTCCACTTGGAAACTCTTTCCACCTCTCCACCTTTGGATTTTTTTTCCTTCTCAAACTAGTCCAGCCGCATGGGCCCTTAGAGGAGGCTTCGGACAGCCCACCAGGGGCTGGTTTACCTCCTCCCATATCCCATGTAGCCTCTTGGGTCGAAATACCTCTCCCGATGGTCCCCGGTACACTAACGGCACTCCCGGTACACTACCGGTGAGCCCGAAACTTTTCCGGTGACCAAAACAGGACTTCCTATATATGAATATTTACCTCCGAACCATTCCAGAGCTCCTCGTCACTTCCGGGATCTTATCCGGGACTTCGAACAACCTTCGGTCACCACCATGCATAACTCTATACTACCGAAACGTCACCAAACCTTAAGTGTGCAGACCCTCCGGGTTCGAGAACTATGTAGACATGACCGAGATACCTCTACGGTCAATAACCAGTAGCGGGACCTGGATGCCCATATTGGTTCCTACATATTCTACGAAGATCTTTATCGGTCGAACCTCTATGTCAAGGATTCAGTTAATCCCGTATGATGTTCCCTTTGTTCTTCGGTATGTTACTTGCCCGAGATTCGATCGTCAGTATCTCCATACCTAGTTCAACCTCGTTACCGGCAAGTCTCTTTACTCGTTCTGTAATACAAGATCCCATGACTAACACTTAGTCACATTGCTTGCAAGGCTTATTGTGATGTTGTATTACCGAGTGGGCCCTAAGATACCTCTTCGTCACACGGAGTAACAAATCCCAGTCTTGATCCATGCCAACCTAACAGACACCCTCGGAGATACCTATAGAGCACCTTTATAGTCACCCAGTTACATTGCGACGTTTGATACACACAAGGCAATCCTCCGGTGTCTGTGAGTTGCATGATCTCATGGTAATAGGAACATATACTTGACATGCAGAAAACAGTAGCACTAAACTGACACGATCATATGCTACGTTTGTAGTTTGGGTCTTGTCATCACATCATTCTCCTAATGATGTGATCCCGTTATCAAATGACATCTTATGTCCATGGCTAGGAAACCTTAACCATCTTCGATCAACGAGCTAGTCTATTAGAGGCATACTAGGGACATGGTTTTGTCTATGTATCCACACATGCATCTAAGACTCCGATCAATACAATTATAGCATGCATAATAAACGATTATCATGAACAAGGAAATATGATAATAACTAATTTATTATTGCCTCTAGGGCATATTTCCAATAGCTAATAGGTCGGATGGGGGTAAGTGTTTAGTTTGCAGCATCACCTTAGCATTTATGGTGGCTAATCTAATGAGAACATGACAGTAAATATGTGGTCTATGATAAACGATCGAGAACTAGAATGACTGCTAAGCAATCCTGAACTCCTACTTACGTAAAAAAAAACCCCACCGTGTTCTCTCTCGGATCATGTTCACAAGCAGAGACGATCACGGATACTCACACAGTTGGTGCATTTTATTAGAGTTTACTTCAAGTTAACTATAACCGGGTGTTAAAGAAATATCTAAGTTCCCACATAACCATGGGCATGACTTTCCAAGAGTTTTAACCCTGCAGGGGTGCTCTAACTAGTCCATATAAATTAACCACACTCCGCAGGAATAACCTTGACCATGGATCTCGTGATCATCCTAGGCAACTCCAAAGGAATTCCGACACCTCGAGATAGACCGAAGAAGATCAGAGTCCCTCGCGCAAGCCACTCGATTAAGGTAAAACAAGTCCAGCAAGACCACCTAACGTGTCGACGAACCCGATAAGAGTCGCGTATCTTGTTCTCAGGACATGAGAGATAAGCACAGCGTATAGTGGCCAGATAGAAATCTCTCGAGTTGCCCCGGGATGACCCCACACACGACTCTAGGTTGGTCCAACACTCGTGGGGAGCACTGGCCTGGGGGTTGATTAATTATCCACGGGGTTGCAAAGCCCTATGCAATTTTATTAGGTTGTTTAAGAAAATAGTACCAATGTTGGGTCTTGCTAGACAAGTTTTAATCTCCACCAAATAATCAAGGGGGTCCCCATAACAACCCTGAGCATGTTAGGAGCGCAAAATATGGAAACATAACACCGATAACAAGAAACTATGGCGGTAAAAGTGGAACAAAACACCGAGCAAAAGGCCAAGCCTTCCACCATACCAAGATGTATATGTGCATTAAATTCAATAGCAGATAATATTGTGATATGCTAGATATCCATGTTATTACATGGAAACAACCTGCACCTGCAATTAAGAACGCTATAAGAGGGGTTGAGCAGCGGTAACTTAGCCAAGCAAGGTTTGCTAGGATGTGGAGGGTTAGAGGCTATCATGGCAATGTAGGAGGCTTGGCATTCAAGTGGTAGGTAGCGCATATGTAACGATAAGAGTGAGACATCTAGCAGAGCAAAAATAGTGTCGGGATCCGGGTACGATCATCTTGCATGTTGGTTCTTCAGAGGGACAAAGAGCGGGGTCCTCGTAGTGGTACTCTCCTGGATCCTCATACTCATGTTCAACATTCGCGTCTACCCAAGAGAAACAGAAACAATAAACAACCAACCAAGGTGCAATGCACAAACAAGATGATGCATGATTCATTTGAAGTATTTAATATGGCAATCCTAAACTAGTCATGTTTCACATGCTATAGTTAAGTTATTAACAATTCCTGACAGAATCTTATGTTAAGTTGTATGAACATGCATGATCATGGCAACTATGGATGCTTCATGCAAAATCGATGCAAATGCATATGTAGAACGTAGGAAACGGAGCTACGGTTCTCAAGCTACGCTCGCGACAAGTTACGAAGACAAAACACAAGACAATGAAGGCCATGGGCTTTTCCTTGGCATTCCAAGGAAGCCACTGGTTAGGCAATGAAAAACCAATCACGTTAGAGTCAAAGATCAACCAATTCCATGGAGCATAGCTCCCACAAGCCACAAAACACTAAAACAAACAATCTGCCACAAAACAGCAACATGGCAACTTTCACAACAAATGTCTGGAGCTACAGGAAGTTTCCAACCTCAAACAAGACATTCACAGAAACTACATGACATGCTTATCAAATCATCCAACTACACAAACTGGAAAGTAAGCACATATCAATAAGCATGAAGCTCACAAGTTGGCATGATGAAACAGATTTTAGGGACTTAGTGAAAATCATAGTTCTCTGGAATCTGAGTTAAGCTGATAGCAAGTTGACAGCAGAAACTAATGGTGATAGAGACCACCTCATGGCAGGAAAATTAACAGGATGTTATAGGGCAACATCTACTTCAAAACACTAGCATTGAGCCTGAGCTAAGACACAACACATCACTTGGTAGCATCTACTCTTCATGGCATAAAAATATTAACAGATTCTCAGACTTACAAATATTTAACATGTTTGAAAACAGCAACATTTTAATTGCCACTTTGGAGCATGGTTCCCACTCATATGCAAGTTTAACATGACAAAAGTAAATACCATGGCATTCTACTCATCAAAGGCTACCACTTTCATGTTGACACAATTATCAAAGCATGCAAGGATTAATTACAATTAAAATGACAAAATGGCACTTTGAGACAAAATGACATTTTTTCAAACTTTCTCAAATGACCAAACACGTTACACCAATGAATTCCTTGGGTGATTCTACCCCAAAATCATGTATCATACTCCTATACTTGCATTAAACAACAATGCAAAACACTAGCTAGAAAAATGCCTTACATTCCTATAAGTGAAAACCTACTAAAAATGCTCATGTTCATATATGTTCATATCCAGTTTTAGTAATATTACCAGAAATGGAAATAACCATTTAATTCAAAACAAAACATTAAAACAAAATAAAAAAAGAAAAACAAAGGAGGGGCCCACCTGGCATGACACTAGGGCCCCCTAGTGGATCACAAGTGGGGCTAGGGCCCGCTTGTCATACACTCACAACCACACACACACTCTAGATCTACTGCCACAGCAGATCCAACACAACACACACACACACACACACACACTACTGCACAGCCACACCAGATCCGGGCACTGGCCACACGGGATTCGAACACCACACAGACATACCAGCCAATCAGAAAAAAGGAAAAAAGGGGGGAACCTGGGATTCGATCCCACGACCAACCGGTCGTCTCCCTAGCCGAATGCCACTATGCTACGCGAAAATTTTTGCACTAGAGGGATCCTCGATTAACAACTACTAACACGCATGCTCTAACTGATGAAACTGAAGCTGCACACACCCACACTGACAGAGAACGGTGGCGGCGAATTCCGGTGACGGAGGGGCTCTCTAGTGGCGCGAACCTACCGCGGAAGTTGCGGAACCTATGGGGAGACGTTCCCCGACTCGTTTGTGATAAGGGGGACAGAGGCGAGGCCCTCAAGGTCCTGCCTTGGGCTGAACGGCGGTGATGCGAGGGCTACAGCGACCGGAGCGGCAATGCTACGAAGCGGGGATGCGGTGGCTCACCGAGGGGGGGGGGTCGACGATGGCTTGGATTGCAGCGAAGGGGAGGAAGAAGGACGTCGACATGAACCCGAAGCCGAGGAAGAAGCGGTGCGGGAGCACCCTGTCCGTTGCTCCGGCGAGGACGAGGTCGTCGAGGAGGGGAAGCCCGGCCCCTCCTAGCGACGGGAATGGACTGCGGGGACGATCCCTGGCCTCCACGACATGTCGGGCGTGGAGGAGGATAACCGGAGACGCGAGGACGATGGTGAGGAAGACCGGTGACGACTCTCTGAAACTCGCTCATTGATACGTCTCCAACATACCTATAATTTTTGATTGTTCCATGCTATTATATTATCAACTTTGGATGTTTTATATGCATGAATATGCTATTTTATATTATTTTTGGGACTAACTTATTAACTCACTGCCCAGTGCCAGTTCCTATTTTTTCCGTGTTTTTGACCTTTTTCAGATAGGAATATCAAATGGAGTCCAAACGGAATAAAACTTTTGCCGTGATTTTTTATGGAAAATATCAAAGATACCTCAAGGAAAAAATACCGGAGAGGAGGCCCGAGGGAGCCACGAGCCCAGGAGGCGCCCCCCTAGGCCACGGCTAGGGGGCTCGTGACCTCCTCGTGGCCCCTCCTGACTTGTTCTCGCCGCCATACGGTCTTATAAATACCAAAACCCTCAGAATTAAACCTAGATCGCAAGTTGCGCCGCCGAAAACCTCCAGAGCCACCAAAAACCAATCGGGAGACCGTTCCGGCATCCTGCCAGAGGGGAATCCATCTCCGGTGGCCATCTTCATCCACACCATTGCCTCTCCGATGATGCGTGAGTAGTTCACATCAGACCTTCGGGTCCATAGCTAGTAGCTAGATGGCTTCTTCTCTCTCTTTGATCTTCAATACAAAGTTCTCCATGATCTTCATGGTGATCTATCCGATGTAATTCTCTTTTGCGATGTGTTTGTTGAGATCCGATGAATTGTGGATTTATGATCAGATTATCTATGAATATTATTTGAGTGTCCTCTGATTTCTTATATGCATGATTTCATATCCTTGTAAGTCTCTTCGAGTTATGGGTTTTGTTTGGCCAACTTGATCTATGATTCTTGCAATGGGAGAAGTGCTTGGTTTTGGGTTCATGCCGTGCGGTGTCCTCACCCATTGACAGAAAGGGTAGCGAGGCACGTATCGTGTTGTTACCATCAAGGGTAAAAAGATGGGGTTTATATCATATTGCATGAATTTATCCTTCTACATCATGTCATCTTGCTTAAGGCATTACTCCGTTTGTTATGAACTTAATACACTAGATGCATGCTAGATAGCGGTCGATGTGTGGAGTAATAGTAGTAGATGCAGACAATATCGGTCTACTTGTCTCGGACGTGATGCCTATATGTATGATCATTGCCTTAGATATCGTCATGACTTTGCGCGATTCTATCAATTGCTCAACAGTAATTTGTTCACCCACCGTAATACTTGCTATCATGCGAGAAGCCTCTAGTGAACACTATAGCCCCCGTGTCTATTTTACATATTATATATTCAGATCTACACATAAAAACACCAAAAATACCTTTTTGCAATTTTATTTACTTATTTATATTTACTCATTATCACTATCAGATCTCACCTTGCAAGTAATAGTAAAGGGATTGACAACCCCTTTATCGCGTTGGGTGCAAGTTCGTTGTTTTTTTGCAGGTTCCTTGGTGCCACATCTTGGTACTCCTACTGGATTGATACCTTGGTTCTCAAACTGAGGGAAATACTTATCTCTACTTTGCTGCATCACCCTTTCCTCTTCAAGGGAAAAACCAACGCAAGCTCGAGAAGTAGCACTCACTCTCTCTGAACCCAAGGGGAAAGGAAGAAGATGAATGGAGAAGAAGGAGGAGGAAGAGCGGCATTGGCAAGGAGGGAGAAGGGAGGAATCCTAGGAGTCCGCGCCCTTATAAAGGGGGGCGAAATGGCACCGGCCTCGGTGTCCATGAGCCTCTCACGGCGACGCAACACGCTCTCTCTGCTCTCTCTGAAACAAACTGATGGAGAGGACGAGGCAGGTAGCCGTCGCTCTGCTGGCTGGGTCGCATGGGGGAGGCTACCTAGGCCTCGGAAAGGCCCAGTGCCCACTTCTCTCTCTCTCTGAAAACACAGAGGGTTTTCTTTTTAATAAAAGAGTTAAAACTCAAAAAAAACCACAGAAATAAATAAAAGGATTTTTGGAAAACCAAAAATACTTTCATACTAGCATAAATGCAACCTATTTAAATAAATACAAAGATGGTTTTTAGAACAAGTAAATTAAATAATTTTTATAAATAACAGCTCCTATTTAATGCAAAACCCCAAGAGACCAAAGCTCAAACACCAAAGATAGCAACACACATAATCTCAAAATAATATTCCCTACACCAAGAACATTTTTAACGGATTTTACTAACAAGTTAATTCTATTGTAGAAAAACAAAAAGGAGAAACAAGGTTTAGGTGTAGTTTTGAAAATATGGGAGAGGGAGCAAGTTGTTGCCCACACATGCACACATCCGCAATAAACTTCACACAAGAACAACTAGCAAGCAACACACGATTCAAATGAAATGATGAGCATGATGCATGAGATGAAATGGAAATCAGAAAATCCTATCATCAACACATGGCAACAAGGTTCACATAGGTTACATGACCATAAATGGCAAGGGTAGCACTTGGGCTGTTACAACTCTCCCACACTACAAGAGGATCTCGACCCGAGATCTAGGAACGAAAGAACTCTGGATATTCGGAACGGAGAAGATCCTCACATTCCCAAGTAGCTTCTTTGTCAGAATGATGAGACCACTTCACCTTGAGAAACTTGATTGATCTGTTGTGAGTCTTACGCTCAGTTTCTTCGAGAATAGCCAGTGGATGCTCACGATAAGAGAGGTCTTCTTGGAGATCAATGTCTTGGAGGTCAACGGTATGCTCGGGAGTCTTGAAGCATCTCCGGAGCTGAGAGACATGGAAGATATCGTGCACATTTGCGAAGTTTGGAGGAAGCTCTAGTTGATAGGCAAGTTCACCGTTCTTGCCAACAACTCTGAAAGGACCAACAAAGCGAGGAGCTAGCTTCCCTTTAATTCCAAACCGCTGAGTGCCCTTCATGGGAGAGACTCTGAGATAGACTAGATCATCAACTTGAAATGAGGCATCTCGATGTTTGTTATCGTAATAACTGTTCTGTCGGGATTGAGCTGCTTTGAGGTTCTCACGAATGACACGGCACATCTCTTCTATGTCGGTGGACATGTCATTTCCCAAAATTTGATGCTCACCGGTTTCAAACGAGATAAACAGGGTACAACACTTCCTGCCGTAGAGAATGTCGAAAGGGGCCTTGCCTGAGCTAGGTTGAAAGTTGTTGTTGTATGAAAATTTAGCATATGGGAGGCAGTCTTCCCATTTCATGCCGAACGAAATCACACAGGCTCTGAGCATGTCTTCAAGGATTTGATTGACTCTCTCAACTTGACCACTTGTCTGCGGTTGAAACGTAGTGCCGAAACAGATCTTGGTGCCCATAGCAGTCTGGAACGACTCCCAAAACATGGAAGTAAAGAGGCTTCCATAGTCAGATGAGATGAGATGAGGAATACCATGCAAAGAAACTATCCTTGACGTATACAACTCAACTAGCTGAGCTGCCGAGATAGATTCTTTGACCGGAAGGAAATGAGCAACTTTGGTCAGCTTGTGGATAACCACAAAGATGGCATCGTCGCCTCTCTTGGACTTGGGAAACCCAATGACGAAATCCATCTCCACATGATCGAATTTCCATTCTGGAATAGGCAAAGGCTGAAGAAGACCTGTTGGACATTGATGTTCTTCCTTCACTCTGTGACAAACATCACACTCGTTCACGAACTGAGCAATTTCAAGTTTCATGCGAGTCCACCAGAAGGTTTGCTTGAGATCCTGATACATCTTGGAACTGCCTAGATGAATGGATAGAAGATAATTGTGTACTTCGCCCATGATAACCTTCCTAAGATCGCCTTTTGGAACAACTAGACGGTCCTCAAAGAACAAGGTATCTTTGTCATCAACGCGAAGGACTTATACTTCGGAATGCCCTTGGCCACACCTATCTTCACTTTCTTCACCATTGCATCAAGAAGTTGAGCTTGGTGAACCTGATCTTCTAGAGTCGGAGAGACTTGAAGATTGGCAAGAAATCCTTGTGGAATCATCTGAAGGTTGAGCTTGCGGAAGGCTTCACAAAGCTCGGGTTCAAGAGGCTTCAGGATGAGACTGTTGCAGTATGCCTTTTGGCTGAGCGCGTCTGCAATGACATTTGCTTTTCCAGGAGTATACTCAATGCTTAGATTGAAGTCCTCAAGCATTTCCACCCAATGAGATTGCCAAAGATTGAGATTGGGTTGAGTGAAAATGTACTTCAAGCTCTTGTGATCGGTGTACACCTCAACTGGTCTACCCAACAACAAATGCATCCAAGTCATCAGAGCATGCACAACTGCCGCCAACTCGAGATCATGAGTGGGGTAGTTCTTCTCGGCAGGCTTCAACTGATGTGAGGTATAAGCAACTGTCTTCTTATCTTGCATGAGAACACCACCAAGGCCATGGTGAGAAGCATCACATAAAACTTGGAAAGGCTTTGATTGCTCGGGAGGAACAAGTACTGGAGATGAAGTCAGTCTCTGCTTGAGC
Source organism: Hordeum marinum (assembly GCA_022496015.1). NCBI lineage: Eukaryota > Viridiplantae > Streptophyta > Magnoliopsida > Poales > Poaceae > Hordeum > Hordeum marinum. Next base: position 84,247,298 of record CM039676.1, read on the forward strand.
GTATTGAACGCCACATCACACTCAGGACACCAAACATACTTGACATTCTTCTGTAGGAGATTAGACAGAGGCTTAACAATTTGAGAGAAGTTCTCCACGAATCTTCTGCAATAGCTAGCAATCCCGAGGAAGCTACGAAGCTGCTTCACATTATAAGGAGGTTCCCACTTTAAGATTGCCTCAACTTTCTCAGGGTGCACTTTAATGCCCTTGGCAGAGATCACATGCCCAAGGTACACCACTTCATTGAGCCAAAACTCACACTTGGAAAACTTGGCATAGAATCAATGCTCTCTTAGCTTGTCAAGCACAAGCCGGAGATGCTCTGCATGATCTTCTTTTGTCTTCAAGAACACGAGGATATCATCCAGATAGACCAAGACGAACTAATTCTTGAAAGGAGAGAATATGAAGTTCATCATTCTTGAGAAGGTTGGAGGAGCATTGGCAAGACCAAACGACATGATGGTGTACTCATAAGAGCCAAAACTTGTCCTGAAAGCGGTCTTTGGAATATCTTCTTCGCGAATGCAAATCTGATGATAGCCCATGCAAAGATCAAGCTTCGAGAAAACCTTGGCACCTTTCAGTTGTTCAAACAACTCATTGATGTTGGGAAGTGGGTACTTGTTTATGATTGTATTGTTGTTCAATGGACGGTAATCGACACAAAGTCGGTTTGTGCCATCCCTCTTCTTGACAACAAAACACCACAACCCATGGAGAAGAACTTGGTCTGATCAGACCCAGACGTTCTTGTTCATCTAGCTGCTTCTTCAACTCTTTCAGCTCTTCGGGGACAAGTATATAAGGGCGCTTGCAAACCGGTTCAGTTCCGGGCTCAAGGTCAATCACGAACTCGACTGGCTGGTGCGGAGGCATTCCTGCCAATTCTTCTGGAAAGACATCTTCATACTCACAAACCACCGGAATTTGGGAAATAGACGAGATTTCACCCTTCTCATTAAGAGCAAACAGACAGACTGTGTCATCGTGAGCTGTGAAAATAATCACATCTTCTGAAGGATGAGTCAACTTGACTTCTTTTGCTTGACAATCAACATATGCCTTGTTCATAGCCAAGAAGTCCATGCCCAGAATGAGATCAATGTCGGAATTACCGAGAACAATTGGAGAAGCCAGAAAAGAATAATTGCCCATCTTGATAGAAACATCCGGAACCAAGCAATTGGAATTCATTAACTTCCCAGGATACACCACTAACACAGGCCTAAGAAGATCTTGACATGAAAACTCATGCATTGCAAAGAATGAACGGGACATGAAACAATGCGATGCACCAGTATCAAACAAAACTTTTGCAAGAATAGAATTAACTGAGAGATTAGCCATGATCACTTGGGAAGAATCCTCTGCCTCTACTGCGTTCACCATGTTCACTCTTGCTGACTGATACGTCTCCAACGTATCTACTTTTCCAAACTCTTTTGCCCTTGTTTTCGACTCTAATTTGCATGATTTGAATGAAACTAACCCGGACTGACGCTGTTTTCAGCAGAACTGCCATGATGTTGTTTTTGTGCAGAAATAGAAGTTCTCGGAATGACCTGAAAACTTACGAGGAATTTTTATGGAATATATAAAAAATACCGGAGAAAGGATCAACCGGAGGGGAGCTGCCAGTGGGCCATGAGCCCAGGAGGCGCCCCCCCTAGGCCGCGCCTAGCAGGCTCGTGTGGCCCACGTGGCTCCTCCGACCTCCTCTCCAGCTCCATATAATCTCTTTCATCCAGAAAAAATTCAGAGAGAAGAAATCATCGCGTTTTACGATACGGAGCCACCGCCACCACCTGTTCTTCCTCTGGAGGGCAGATCTGGAGTCCGTTCTGGGCTCCGGAGAGGGGAAATCGAAGCCATCATCATCAACCATCCTCCATCGCCAATTTCATGATGCTCTCCATCGTTCATCAGTAATCTCATCATAGGCATGCTGGACGGTGAGGGGTTGGATGAGATCTATCATGTAATCGAGTTAGTTTTGATAGGGTTTGATCCCTAGTATCCACTATGTTCTAAGATTGATGTTGCTACTACTTTGCTATGCTAAATGCTTGTCACTAGGGCCCGAGTGCCATGATTTCAGATCTGAACCTATTATGTTTGCATCAATATATGTGTGTTCTTGATCCTATCTTGCAAGTTGTAGTCACCTACTAGGTGTTATGACCCGGCAACCCCGGAGTGACAATAGCCGGAACCACTCCCGGAGATGACCATAGTATGAGGATTCCATGTATTCACCATGTGCTAATGCTTTGTTCCGGTTCTCTATTAAAAGGAGACCTTAATATCCCTTAGTTTCCATTAGGACCCCACTGCCACGGGAGGGATGGACAAAAGATGTCATGCAAGTTATTTTCCATAAGCACGTATGACTATATACGGAATACATGCCTACATTACATTGACGAACTAGAGCTAGTTACATATCACCCTATGTTAAAGCTGTTACATGATGAATGCCATCCGACATAATTATCCATCACCGATCCAATGCCCACGAGCTTTCCCTATACTGGTCTTTGCTACGTTACTTTACCACTACTGCTGTCACACTTGCTACACAAATCGCTATTGCTACTGCTACTACTGTTATTGTTACTATCACACTACTTTGCTACTAAAACTTTGCTGCAGATATTAAATCTTTCAAGTGTGGTTGAATTGACAACTCAACTGCTAATACTCGAGGATATTCCTTGGCTCCCCTTTTGTCGAATCAATAAATCTGGGTTGAATACTCTACCCTCGAAAACTGTTGCGATCCCCTATAATTGTGGGTTATCAAGACCTTTTTTCTGGCGCCGTTGCCGGGGAGCATAGCTCTATTCTCTGAGTCACTTGAGATTTATATATGTTGATCACTATGAGGAAATTGCGAGATCCAAAAACTAAAGTTTTGCCCTCAACTACGAGGACAGGTAAGGAACTGCCATCTAGCTCTGCACTTGATTCACCTTCTATTATGAGTAAATTTGCGACACTGCCACCTGCTATTAATTTTGATATGTCGCCTATGCTTGATGATGCTACTTATGCTATACATGATAATTATGATGATGCTTTGCTTTATAATGAGATGCCACTTGGTGAATTTCTAGATGCACAAATTGCTAGAGTTACTATTAAATCAAATGATACTTCTGAAACTGATGAAAGTATTGAAATGGAACATGTTGTTACACCTGTTAGACCTAGCCCTCCTAGATATGAATTGCCTGATATACCAAAGTGTTATGTTATGGAAGGAGAGGTAGCTGAAGACTTTCTTGCTTGTAAGGATAGACATGATGTTGAGAATTTATTGCCAAAGTGGAAAGAAAAATCTCTGAATGCTACAATGAAATATGATCCTAAGTTTGCTACTTCACCTATCTTTGTTATCGATAAAGATTATGAGTTCTCTGTTGATCCTGAGTTAATCACTTTGGTTGAATCTGATCCTTTTCATGGTTATGAATCTGAAACTGTTGTGGCACATCTTACTAAACTAAATGATATTGCCACCCTATTCACTAATGAGGAAAAAATTCACTATTACTATATCCTTAAGTTGTTTCCTTTCTCACTAAAGGGTGATGCTAAAACTTGGTTTACTTCTCTTGCTCCTGGTTGTGTGCGTAGTCCCCACGATATGATATACTACTTCTCTGAGAAATATTTTCCTGCCCATAAGAAACAAGCTGCCTTGCAGGATATATATAACTTTGTGCAAATTGAATAAGAGAGTCTCCCACAAGCTTGGGGGAGGCTTGTCCAATTACTTAATGCTTTGCCTGATCACCCTCTTAAGAAAAATGAAATACTTGACATCTTTTATAATGGACTAACCAATGCTTCTAGGGACCACCTAGATAGTTGTGTTGGTTGTGTTTTCAAGGAACGAACTGTGGAACAAGCTGAAATTATATTAAATAATATCTTGAGCAATGCTAATGCTTGGACTATTCCCGAACCACCTCCGAAGCCAACTCCGAAGAAAAGAGGTATTCTATTCCTCAGTCCTGAAGATATGCAAGAAGCAAAGAAATCTATGCGAGAGAAAGGTATTAAATCTGAAGATGTTAAGAATCTACCACCTATTGAAGAGATACATGGTCTTGATAACCCGACACAGGTAGTAGAGGTAAATTCTCTTCGTAGATTCAATGAGAATGATATTCCTTATGATAAACCTGCTAGCTTATGCTTAGATGAATTTGATAACTTTGTTGTCAAACAACAAAGTTTTAATGATTATGTTAGCAGACAACTGGAACAAAATTCTCGTATGATTAATCATATAAGTGCTTGTGTGGATAGAAATATTAATGATCTTAAGCTTATTAGTAAACATGCTTCTATGGTCACTACTCAAGTAGAGCAAGTACTTAAGGCTCAGAATGACTTGCTTAATGAATTGAATGATAATTCTGTTAAAGTTGTTACTAGAGGTGGTAAAATAAATCAGGAACCTTTGTATCCTGAGGGCCATCCTAAGAGAATTAAGCAAGATCTCAAGGAATTAATACTGATGCACCTAGTCACCCTGGTAATAGGAAGAAAAAGAAAGATGATAGGAACTTGTATGCTAGTAAACCTGTTTCTGTTACACCAGAGAATCAAAATGATATATCTGTTTCTGATGCTAAGACACAATCTGGTGATGAACATGAGCCTAGTGATAATATTGATAATGATGTTCATATTGATGCTCAACCTAGTAATGATAATCATGTGGAGATTGAACATGCTATTGATCCTGATAACCCACAACCTAAGAATAAAAGATATGATAAGAGTGATTTTATTGCTAAAAAGCATGGTAAAGAAAGAGAACCATGGGTTCAGAAACCCATGCCCTTTCCTCCCAAACCATCCAAGAAAAAGGATGATGAGGATTTGGAGCGCTTTGTTGAAATGATTAGACCTATCTTCTTGCAAATGCGTTTGACTGATATGCTTAAAATGTCTTCTTATGCTAAATACATGAAAGATATTGTGACAAATAAAAGAAAGATACCTGATGCTGAGATTTCCACCATGCTTGGTAATTACACTTTTAAGGGTGGGACTCCTAAGAAACTAGGTGATCCCGAAGTACCCACTATACCTTGCTCCATTAAAGGAAATTATGTTAGAACTGATTTATGTGATCTTGGAGCCCGTGTTAGTGTTATGCCTCTCTCTTTATATCGTAGACTTGAATTGGATAAGTTGACACCTACTGAAATTTATTTGCAGATGGCCGACAAATCAACCGCTTTACCTATCAGCATTTGCGAGGATGTGCCTGTTGTGGTTGCGAACGCTACTATCTTAACAAACTTTGTTATCCTTGATATTCCCGAGGATGATGCCATGGCAATCATCCTTGGAAGACCCTTTTTAAACACTGCAAGAGCTGTTATTGATTGCAACAAAGGCAATGTCACTTTCCATGTCAATGGTAATGAGCACAAGGTGCACTTTCCGAAGAAACAATATCGGGTTCATTGCATAAATTCTATTGAAAAACCTTCATCCATTACTATTGGAAGCGTTGAATGCCCCATACCCACTGTCAAGATGAGATATGATATACTTATTGTTGGGGATATGCACATCCCCATTGAGGTAACCTAGTGATTTTTCGAAGATTCTCCGATTTTATGTGATTCGAGAAAAGTTTGTCAAGGAGACTTCAACCTCATTGATGGATTTCTTTTGATGACCATGAGATGGATGAATTTAGAAGTCACAACCTTCTGTTCCCAACTTTTACTTTCTGTTATTTAGTAGAAAAATAATAAATATAGCATTATTTTCCTGTTTTCTGCATTATCCGTCCAATAAAAAAATGACCTGAAAATAAAAGTTCTTCAAATGCCTTGAAATTCAAGTATGATTTTTCTGGAATATTTAAGAATTTTTGAGATAAATAACTAGTCAGGGGGATGCACCAGTGGGCCACGAGCCCAAGAGGCATGGCCACCCCCCTGGTCGCGCCTGGCAGGCTCGTGGGTCCCACGTGGCCCCCCTCCACTTATTCCAGCACCCATCTCCTTCTTGTTCCTCCAGAAAAAATCAGCCCACAACTCAAACTCGTGTTCTTGCTCATTTTGCTGCATTTTTCGATCTCCTTGTGCAAAGCCCCATTCACCAAACTGTTTTGGGGAAATTGTTCCTTGGTAGGCAACTCCTTCATTGGTCCAATTAGTTTTTTTTTCTAGTGCTTTAATCATTTCATATTATTGCTACCTTGGTGACCCTGTTGTTGAGCTTTGCATGTTAATTTTATTTGGTCCCAAGTAGTTTTGATGCAAGATATAGCCTCTAGGCACTTGTAGGAGTAGTTGCTATGAGTTTGGTTAAGTTTTCTCCACTTTTATTTTGAGTCACTAAAAATTTCAGAATACTTTAGAGGAAGAAAGGGAATTATGAGGAGGTTTCTAAGGGGTTCTTCGAGTCATAACCCCAAGGAAGATGAGAATGAGAAGAAGAAACCCAAGTATCCAGTCCCCCGAGTTGCAAAAGTTCGAGCATGCGAGTGGCCAAGCGATATATTCTTGCATGCTGCCGGTCTTCATAAGGATTTTTATTACTTGGTGGAGAACGCCGGCCTTACCGCATTTGTCGAAGATAAGTGTCCACAATACCTCCTCCTCACTAATACTTTCGTGCAAAGCTTTAATTTCTACCCGAGGAAGAGTCCTCATATGGTTGAGTTCAAGTTATATGATATCCCCAAGTGCATGTCACTTCAGGATTTTTACAATGCTTGCAAGTTACCTTATGTTGGGGATATTCATGAACCTCACCCCCAGGACTTGGAGGCTTTCATTGATACTATTGCCATAGGAGAGGAGAGAGGCGTGTCTGGCGCCAGAATTGCCAGTGTGCATTTTCCTGTGCTTCATTATTTATCTTTATTTGTAGGAAAATGTTTGATTGGCCGTGGAAAGGCCGCGGGTCTTAGTTCCCTAGATCTTGCTTTCTTACGCTCAGCTTTACATAATGATAGAACTTATATTTTGGGCGCTATTGTTGCCCGATGGTTGGACACGAACCGTTCCATGGGCACGGTGTATGGAGGTATCTATGCTACTCGTTTAGCTAGACATTTTGGGATACCTGCTAGACTACATAAGGAGGGAGAGACGCTTCTGCAAGGGCGATATTTAGATTATGATAGCATGGTTCGCCATGACTTTCTTGATAAAAATGACAATGGGAGGCTAATTTATAACTTAGTATTTAGCCAGGGTACTCGTGAGGTCATTACCTTGCCTGCTTCTTCTTTGTTCAACCTTCATCTAGGCAGGTACATCATTATGCCCTCGGACATCTGCGCATACTGGGGCATGGCGCCACCTCAGGCGCCCGTGCCCGAGCCACCAGTCGAGTACCAGACGCCAGTTTATCAGTGGGAGCCGAAGGAGCTTACCCAGTAGTGGCATCCTCAGTACACTCCGGAGTACCCCGGAGCTGGTTACTTTCCTCCTTGGGAGTAGACCAACTTAGGCCAAAAGTCTAAGCTTGGGGGAGTATGTGTTTCTCACCGACTTTATATTCATGTTCACACATTTACTTTGATAGTCGGTGTACACACTTTTTCATTATATCATCCATGCTAGTTTATTTTCTTTTTCTCGCATTCTTCTTGTGTGTTTGATTAACTTGAGAAAATTCAAAAAAATTAAAAAATGAGAAAAACAAAAAAAATTAGTTGTAACTTTACATTCTTGCATGCTTAGTAGTAATTAAGAAAAGAAAACCCAAAAAGATTTCCAATTCTTCTTTTGCTTGTTGGGAGCTTTCCCTTGTAAATAGTTTTCTTTTTCTTTGGGTCGAGGTAGAAGACCATGATTAAAATGATTAGGGGCTCTCATATGCATTATTGTTTATCCGTCAAAAGAGCCATATTACTTTGTCTTCTCCTCTGAGTTTGCTTGCAGATTCCATCTTAGTCCAATGCACAAACACTCTTATTATTATTCACATCATTCGGTCGTGCAAGTGAAAGGCAATAATGACTATATATGATGAAGTGACTGAGCCTGGAAAAGCTGGTATGAACTCGATCTATTTTTTTTGTAAATATGGCTAGCTCATCATTCTTAATTCAGCCTTGTTATGAGAGAAACATGTTTGCAGTGACAACTTAGAGATCATAGTTTCTTATGCCATGCTTAATTAGCTAGGAGCTTATAATGGTTTGTCTTGGATGCCAACATGAATTTTAAAATCATTGTGATGTAGTATGATAGGATGGTATCCTCCTTTGAACGATTCAAGTGGCTTGACTTGGCACATGTTCACGCATGTAGTTGAAACAAATCAACATAGCCTCCACGATATTCATGTTCATGGTGATTTATATCCTACTCATGCTAGCACTCAATGTTGGTTAATCTCAATGCATGTTGATGACTGTTGTCGCTCTCTAGTTGGTCGCTTCCCAGTCTCTTTCTAGCCTTCACTTGTACTAAGCGGGAATACTGCTTGTGCATCCACTTCCATAAACCCAAAGTTGTTCCATATGAGTCCACCATACCTACCTATATGCGGTATCTACCTGCCGTTCCAAGTAAATTTGCATGTACCACTCTCTAAACCTTCAAATAATAATCTATTTTGTATGCCCGAACCACTCATGTGGTGACAAGGGGTGGTCAGTATCTTCCATGCTAGGCATGTTATCCTCGATATGTGTTTATTCACTATCACTCACGAGAAAGGGGCCGATAATCGGAATGCCCAGTTCCATGTTCAAATCAAATAAAAATATAATTGCAAACAAAACTCCCCCTGGATTGTTGTTGGTATGGACGGCACCCGAGGATTCGGCTAGCCGTGGAGTGTGATTGATTGGTGGTGGGGGAGTCAAAACTTTACTATTCTGTTTGGGAACCGCCTATAATATGTGTAGCATGGAAGATGGTGAAAACTCTTGGTCATCGCATTGACAATGAAAGCATGCCACCCCAAAATTATTCATGTATTTTTTTAAAATCTTGAGCTCTGGCACCTCTGCAAATCAATGCTTCCCTCTGCAAAGGGCCTATATATTTACATTTTTGTTGAGTCATCCTCTTCTTATTAAAAGCACCAGCTAGAGAGCACCTACGTCGTTTGTATGCTTTGCTACTAATTGATATTGACTATGATTATGACTGGATCTTCTTTACCATGAGTTACAATTTCTAGTCAGCCCTTGGTCTTTGAAGGTGCTCTGCATTTATGTTTTGCGGTCTCAGAAAGAGCTAGCGAGACACCATCTATTCATATTGTATCATGATTATTTTGATTGAAGTGTTGATGTTTGAAACTTATTATTATGACTCGCTAGTTAATTATGCCATTGATATGAGTATACCATGAGACCTAAATGTCATTGCTTATGTGGTTAGCTTATGATCTTGCTGAAAATTTGAACATGAGTTAGACATAATTGCAACACAAGATCAAACAGAGTTCGTAAAAGTTTTCTTTTGTCTCTTTCAGTTTATCAACTGAATTGCTTGAGGACAAGCAAGGCTTTAAGCTTGGGGGAGTTGATACGTCTCCAATGTATCTACTTTTCCAAACTCTTTTGCCCTTGTTTTGGACTCTAATTTGCATGATTTGAATGAAACTAATCCGGACTGACGCTGTTTTCAACAGAACTACCATGGTGTTGTTTTTGTGCAGAAATAAAAGTTCTCGGAATGACCTGAAAACTTACGAGGAATTTTTATGGAACATATAAAAAATAACGGAGAAAGAATCCACCGGAGGGGAGCTGCCAGTGGGCCATGAGCCCAGGAGGCACCCCCCCCTAGGTCGCGCCTGGCAGGCTCATGGGGCCCACGTGGCTCCTCTGACCTCCTCTGCAGCTCCATATAATCTCTTTCATCTAGAAAAAATTCAGAGAGAAGAAATCATCGCGTTTTACAATATGGAGCTGCCGCCACCACCTGTTCTTCCTCTGGAGGGCAGATCTGGAGTCCGTTCTGGGCTCCGGAAAGGGGAAATCGAAGCCATCGTCATCATCAACCATCCTCCATCGCCGATTTCGTGATGCTCTCCATCGTTTGTGAGTAATCTCATCGTAGTCTTGCTGGACGGTGAGGGGTTGGATGAGATCTATCATGTAATCGAGTTAGATTTGATAGGGTTTGATCCCTAGTATCCACTATGTTCTAAGATTGATGTTGCTACTACTTTGCTATGCTTAATGATTGTCACTAGGGCCCGAGTGCCATGATTTCAGATCTGAACCTATTATGTTTTCATCAATATATGTGTGTTCTTGATCCTATCTTGCAAGTTGTAGTCACCTACTATGTGTTATGACCCGGCAACCCCGGAGTGACAATAGCCGGAACCACTCCCGGAGATGACCATAGTATGAGGATTCCATGTATTCACCATGTGCTAATGCTTTGTTCCGGTTCTCTATTAAAAGTAGACTTTAATATCCCTTAGTTTCCATTAGGACCCCGCTGCCACGGGAGGCATGGACAAAAGATGTCATGCAAGTTCTTTTCCATAAGCATGTATGACTATATACGGAATACATGCCTACATTACATTGATGAACTAGAGCTAGTTACATATCACCCTATGTTATAACTGTTACATGATGAATGCCATCCGACATAATTATCCATCACCGATCCAATGCCTACGAGCTTTTCGTATACTGGTCTTTGCTACGTTACTTTACCGCTACTGCTGTCACACTTGCTACACAAATCACTACTGCTACTGCTACTACTATTATTGTTACTATCACACTACTTTGCTACTAAAACTTTGCTGCAGATATTAAATCTTCCAGGGGTGGTTGAATTAACAACTCAACTGCTAATACTCTAGGATATTCTTTGGCTCCCCTTGTGTCGAATCAATAAATCTGGGTTGAATAATCTACCCTCGAAAACTGTTGCGATCCCCTATACTTGTGGGTTATCACTGAGTTGGGATTATGCTTCACCATTGCATTGACTGGAGCTCTGACTAGAGGAGGAGGTGGAAGATGCCGCTGGTTGCACTTGTTTGAGTAGTGACCCTTATGACCACACTTGTGACAAGTAACCTCAGATAGCTGACGAAAGTTGCCTGGAGGGGGAACATTTGCTGACTTGGGAGCCTAGGGCCTCTGCTGATATCCTGGGTTGGGTGGGTGGGAAGAACCACGGTCACCGAACGGTCTCTACTGCCGAGGAGGGCGAAATGAAGGAGGATTAGGAACCCAATATTTCTGCTACTTAGGGACCATCTGAGAGCTAGAACAAGAATAGGAATCCCTGGAATGCTTCCTTGAGTTCTCCAACTTGAGCTGTGTTGCCTCGACCTTCAAAGCCATATTGTAGAACTGATCAAACTCACGAGGCTCTTGAAGGACCATACCCGGTAGAAGCTCAACCTTGAAACCACCTCTGGACTGATAGATCATGGACTTGTCATCTGGAACATCTTGCTTAGCATAGCGGGCCAGATTCTTGAACTCGATGTTGTACTGATAGACAGACTTGCTTCCCTGCTTTAGGTGCCTGAACTTCTTATGATCTCCTCGACAAAGCTTGTCGGAATGTAATGGGCCCTAAAGTCACGACAGAAATCGTCACAAGTAACAACACGATCGCCCCTGGAATCCTTGTACTGCTGCCACCAATCTGCTGCCTGACCCTTGAGCTGGAACGACACAAATCTGACAAAGTCCTATGGCCTGACATTGCTGCACTCAAAATGCTTACTCATGTCACGGAGCCAATCATCAGCATCAAAATGCTGGTTGGCAAGGAACTGGTTAAGCATCACAAACTGAGGTTGATTCTGAAAATTCCCTTGAAAGCCTTGCTGACCCTGATCTCTTTCTTGTAACAGCCTGAGCAACATCTGAGTATTCGTATTGGTTGGGAAGGAACTGGTTAATTGTCACAAACTGAGGTTGATTATGAAAATTCCCTTGAAAGCCTTGCTGACCCTGATCTCTTTCTTGTAATAGCCTGAGCAACATTTGAGTATTCGCATTGGTTGCGTCCATCACAGCTTGCCAACCTTCTAGAGGAGGAGGCGGTGGCGGGGGTGGTGGAGCACCAGGCTGCTCCTCACCACGACCCAGATTCCCGTGAGTTCGTGGAGCCATCCTGGAGCTGTACAAGACATCAGCACCTCATTGACAAGATGAACTCAAAAGCTGAATCAAATGCTTGAAAGAAATTGAACGAATAACAAAACAGCCTTCTACTGAAAAAAATAGTAAGAATGCCTTCTTCGATTTGCGATAACGCCAAGTATTGAGCTAATGTTCCTCGGAACAAATGTATATGCCCTCATACATCTGAAGAAGATGATCCTAGGTAACTACATGAGTTCCCACCTAAGAACTTTCGAAAACTTTCTGGTTATGCAATCTGGTGTGGGGGATACAAGGAGGAAATATCTCACACAACTAGCAAACCTACACCCCAACTCTATCCATCCTTCAACACATAACCAGAGGCTTTCGCAAATCCATCTAACTCGAATCCTTGAAAGCACAATGATACTAACCATGGTGGTACCTCGGACGCCTCCCCAGTACTGGGTGACTCCGAGCTTATCTCACCACGACAAGTATTGAAGTATTTCCGAACACCCTCCGTCTTGAGATACTAAGGAAGCTGGATGATAACGATGTGCCAAGAATTCCCTGGAGCTTAACTCCCCAGAAGAAATCAAGTCAGACAGGAGGCACCAAGACAGAACTCCGTCACATCGGTATTATATAGTTTCAACAATCACTACAAGGATTCCGGTCTATTGCAACAAAACCGTTCGTCGCAATACATGTCATTTTGTGGCGATAAGCACCTATCGCCACAAAACGATTTTTGTTGGCAGCCGTTGCGACTGGACGCATGGTAATAGGTTGTCACCACAAAAAAACAATTGTGGCAATAAAGTGCTCTATTGCAACATCCATATGTGTAGTTGCCACATTTTTTCCCGTGGTTACATTCACCTGATGCCACAATTTCATTCGTGGAGATAGCTTTAATGCAACGTGTTACGAAACATGGCATTTGACAGTTTGTGGTGATAGACATTTTTGGCAATAACCTATGGCAACGATGCTCATTTCGTGGTGCAACTCTTTTGTGGCAACAGTTAATTGTGGTAACAAACTATGTCAACAATCCTTGCTTCCGTGGCATTAGGTATTTCGCCACGAACCACTACACTTTTGGCATTAACTTATGGCAACAAATTTTCCATTCGTCGTAATAGGGCATTGCAACATACCCGTTTTGGTGGTGACAAACATGTATCACAACGGGAACTCTTTTTGTAGCGAGAGACTATTGCGACAATTTGAACTTTTCATGGCGATACTTTATTTCAACAAACCTTATTTTGGTGGCAAAAAATAGTTATCACAACGAGCATATGTTTGTAGCGACAAATTATTGCGACAATTTAAATTTTCATGGCGATACTTTATTTCAAAAATTGTGGCACCAAAGCTATTGCGACAAAACATGTAGGCGTGGCAATTGAGATTTGACGCAACGCTCTATTTTTCGTGGTGCGAACTTGTGGCAACCAAAAGTGGATCGTGGTAATAGCTTGTTGCAAACGTAAAAAAAATACAGGTATTCAATTACAATATTCAAAACCATGACTATAATATGTATATTCATAACATTCGTAATTCTCATAGCAAATATCCATCAAATGAAACTCAAATGTAACTAAGCCATAGCAAATATCCATCAAGTGAAACTCAAATGTAACTAAGCCATCGTAACTAAGTGTCAAGACTAAAGAATCCGTGATCTCGATTCCAATCCAGCTAGTTCCTTGAATCCTGCAATCAAGAAATAATAAAGTTCTAGTTAATGAGCCCAACATAACATACACCATGCAATTATTCCAGACCCATACTAACTGGACAAATACCGTGTTAGCAAGCAGGTAACTTAGGGATCTCAACAAGTGTAAATGTCTAAATCATAAGCACAAGTACATCTACTAAAAGCTTCAACTATCGATTTAAGTTGTGACTGGATGTATTATTTCAGTGAAGTTCTTGTCCCTAGCTAGCACATATTAGGTTTTGTTCAATTTGTGACAATGAACTATAACGCTATGTTTGATAGCGAAGTAATAGAAAAACCGCAATATTGAAAACCACAGTATTTTAGTCAATAGGTACAAGATACCGCAGTTTTTGACATACCAAAGAATATTGAAGTATTGAAAATACCGTGACCCGTTTGACGAGTGCTTATATGCACCAACGTAAATTAGCTAGCTAGCAATGAAACAGTTGCAATGGGCGTGGTGCTAGCTAGCTAACCCGATGCACTGAACAGCCATGTATAACAAGCAGCCGCATGCACTCAACTACCATGCACAAAGCAAGTAGCTTACAGGAAAAGAAGGTAGTTCAATACGACGCAGCGCTGCAGGCGGCTAAACAAAGTTCAAGGGTGCCTCTTTCCTCTCAGCTAGCACGATGGTGCAACATACTAAACCAAGCAGTATAGGTGGTTCTCTGTCTAGTGACGGTACGATTATATATTACACTGCAGGGTGAACATGAAGCGAAAGCAAGGTACTTACCATTGTTGCTTTAAACATTCGAGACTGCCTTGTTGCAGCTTGTATGAGCGCATTTGAAGAAATAGCAGTTGGCCTTGCACCTAGAGACTTATTAGGACTAGATCTCTGTAAAAGAGTATTCTGCAAGTTTGGGTTACTATTTTCTTTCTCAATCCTTTTCAAAGGCCCCTGCAAATAAAAGTGCACTTTTAACAATGCAAGTAAGCAACATAAATCTTACAAGGTCGCAAGCATATGACTGTAATCACCTGTTGGGTTCCCATCTGTTGGCTCAATTCTGCAAACTTTGCCATGATGGTCTTTTCAAAGTCTAGTCTTGATGTTCGCTCCGCCTCCAACAATCTTTCCCTTTCAGCACGCTCTTCTTTTAGACTCTCCTCAAGTTGTTCTCTCTCAGCACGCTCCAAGTTAATCCTCTCTTGTGTGTTTGCCCGTTCAGCTTGTAGTTGATCTTGTAAATCACTGACTTGCTGGCTGAGTTCACAGTTTTGCTGTTGGGTGGCTGCTGTAGCACGAGCTTGCTCTTCAATCTGGATACGAAACCTTTCAGGACCAGTTGAAGGTTTTGCCATGTATCCATACCCATGAGGCTGCGATGACTTGCACTTCAGAGTGTCTTTGTATGCGGTCTGGAAAATATTGTTTCTCTGCTCACTTGAAAGTGGACCTTGAGTTTCTATTTCTTTCTTTTCAACCTCACATGCTTTGTCCTAAAAATGAAAAGAACAGTTATAGGTATGGCATCAATATTGACACTACAAAAGATGAAACAAGAATAACAAGATCCAACGCATGAATAATCTCAGCTGATGATGAAGCATGCCAAATGCACATCATTGAATAACTACAAAATAACCAAAAGACAATATACTCACGTAAACTTTCTGTGACTCTGTGTTAGACCATGTTCCGTTCATCGTGTGGGTGAGTTCCCACAAAGCAATACAATATGTCTCTTCTCCAGTTTCCGGGTTTCTCTGCATGTGATGTAACAATGAGATGCTTGAAACATGAAACCATATTTAGCAGTGAGGCATACATATGTAGTGTCATACCTTCTCAAAACTAACTTGCGAGTAAGATTTTGAACCAATTCTGTGTTTTGTCTTCTGCTTTTTACGGTTATTGGTGTTCATTTCGCTGCGTTCCTATCCATTCATTGAAACAAAATATAACTTGTCATACAGGCCATTTCATCTTAACACATATTCGACAAACAATGCTCTTAGAGATAACCTTGAATTTTGAATCAGTGCCAAAGTACTGAATCATCCATTCCCACTCTTCTGGTTGTAAATCTTCTGGCAGATTAGCCAATCTAGCCGCATCTGTTTTGTATGCCTTGTAAGTGGAGCTTAGAGTTGATCACCAGCCTCTGTATCGCTCTTTCACAATTTTGAGTACTCTTTCTTCTGTGTCTAGTGTATCTTCGAGGTCCCATCTATCCTGTAAAGCATACAACAAATGAACATACATAAGAAGTGCATTATCGATGGTAAAATAAGTTAACACAAGTGGAAAAGATTGTACGCACTATCATATCTGCAACAATGAGTCGATGGATGGTAGGGTGAATGTCCGACCACTTCCTCAATCCAATGAGTGGTAACTCCCTTTTCATTATGACTACCACGTCATCCTTGAATGAACAATAGTTCATTCCTATAGTACCCCCAAATTTTTCAGAGAATGCAATATTTAGCTTTGCAGATCCATTGGCAAAACGCTTCTTAGATGCTTTAAAACCTTTTAGAACACCTCGCCCTTTCTTCTTCTGTCCAGCAACTTCTACAGCCCAAATCATTCAAGAAATGAAGTATTACTCGACATTAGATTGTAAGAAATGGATACACAAATATAAACAACCGCAGTACCATCCTGTAGTTGCGCACGGTTGCGGCGAGCATGGGATGGCCATTCATCCAGCGCACACATGTCATTAGCAGACACTGGAGTGTCAAATTGGTCTTGAGTTCCTGTATAATGTTTAACAGTTTTCAAGATTAAGCAATCCAGGATTTTCTGCATTATAGAAATAGATTAAGGTTGTTTTTGATAGCAAACTATTATATAAACCAAAGTATCAAAAACTGCAGTATTTTTTCCTGTTGTTTTCATATACTACAATATTCATTGTCATCGGTATAAAAAAACGTAGTATTGAAATACTGAGGTTTTAAAAATGCATTGCTTCCAAACAGAGCCTAAGGCTGTGTTTGATAGCAAAGTATCCCAAAAACTTAAGGCTGTGTTTGACAACAAAATATGGTAGAAACTATAGTATTGAAAACTGCAATATTTTTCAATCTGGACATGAGGTGGCCAGGGAGTAGCATTGCAACCAGCAGCGTGCGCGATCATGCCATGAGCAATCTGGACATGAGTTATGGGGTTCTTTTTTATGTAGAGAAAATACTGCAGTTTGTCAAAAACTACAATATCAAAATCACAGTTTTTAGAGACAGCCAAACAACCCTTTGTAAGAAGAACTACAATATTATAAAAAACGGTGGTATTATGAAAATACTTACAAAATACTATGTTATCTAACGGGGCCTTAGCTACATTCGGAGTTACGAAAGGAACAAAGGTGTCCAACCATTCATTTTAAAAGAAGTCTTGACTTTTTTTTTCATGCAAAGAAAAAACTACAGTTTAGCTAATAGTACAGTACTCAAGTCATCATTGTTATAGACAACCAAACACCTCCTTGTAATCAAAACTATGATAATCTGAAAAACTGCAGTATTATCAGAATACTTTAAAAATGCTGAGCTACCAAACAGGGTAAATGTCATAAACTTTTTACCAGATCTCGGGTGTTCATGTTGGTTTTTGTAATTTGTTATGCTTTCCATCCTTGTTAGCAGAACAGTTCCTTTCTTTACTGAACACAAATAAAATTAAAGGGACTTAGCATGATCAATGTTCACCACTCACATAAGTGAATACGAATTAAGGATGTCATGTACCTTGCAGAAAGGAGTCATGTGCATCATCACTTTCCTCTGAATGGTGAACATTACCTGACGCATCCCTAACTGCATGTTAATCCAAAATATTAATTACCTAATCTGATATGGCATAAATTGAAGTGAACATAAATGTTATTACCAAGTTGTCGTTGTATTGTACTCGGTCTCGTACCAGCAGGATCTTGTGTTGAATTCCTCATTGCGCCATTCTGTAGGCAATATCATAATTTGGAAAATATCGAAAGAAACACAATACTTAAAGTAGGCATAAAAATGCAAAGAACAAATTATACAGTTAAGGCCCCGTTTGATAGCAAAGTTTTCAATGTATTGTGATAATACTACAGTTCTTTTTGAATACTAAAGTTTTAATTACTGTGAGGCACTCCAATACTTCAGTTTTGGAATACCATAGTTTCAATAAACTGAGCTCCCAAACTAAGCCTGAACATGGAGAAGAAACGGGTGTCTTTATCTTCTTCTGCTAAAAACAGTTTTACATCATTGCATATGGCACTAACCAAACATCTCACTGTATTATCAATACTCTAAAATAGTTTGCTACCAAACACAGCCTAACATGAATCAATGACATGCTTAATTGAAACCCAGAATTGTAAGGCTACATGTTTTGACCGGATTGTAAGGCTGCATGACAGAAGAAATTGCAACCCAGTAGGGGCAGAACTCTTTCTGCGTGTATGTGCATCGCTGAGATCAATCGGCTAGCTAGCTAGCCTGGTGTGTGCCGACGAATCAAACCTGGTGTGCGCCTAACGTAGACAGGATGCCACATCAAACCTGGTGTGCGCTTGCGATGCAGGGGACATGAGGGAATCTCCGCCGGCGCCGATGACAAACTGCATCGCTGCCGCCGGCAGCATGGTCGTGGACATGGAACCCCGGTCCTCGTCGGCGACTACCTGGAGCGGCGAGGCCACGGAGCGCTCTGCGCGCGGCGGCGCACACCACGCCACACACTGGCTGGCGGAACATTGCCGCGCACCACGGCGCACACGACGGCGCACATACTGCTGCTACTACTCGGGAGGAGGAGATTGGGGATTTTGGATTTGTGAGCTACTCCTATGTGTATTGACGCCGGTGTTGGCTGTGTCGACGGAGATGCAGAGACAGAGGAGATCGGGGAAAGCTAGAGACAGAGGGGAGACCGGGGAAAAATTTACCTCAGACGCCGTTCCTTGCGTTGACGCCGCCGATGTGGTTTCGTGTGTTGACGCCGTCATGACGTCGCCGTCCGGAGGAGAGGTCAGATCCAATCGCCATGTAAAACGCGGTTTAAAATAATTATCGGGGTTAATACATATAGGCTATTTTTTGGTGGGAACGAAACACTAATTCGGGACCTTTTAGCGGGAGGCTGGATAAATTTTGGCGCCAAAAAAAATCAGAGTAGGCTAGGACCTTTTTGGTGCGCCGCCCCACACCCCCCCACGGGCGACTCGGGTGACCTACCCTAGCTACCTGACTCCGGCCCCACACCCTCCCCCTCTCCCCGCCGCCGCCGGACAAAGCCTGCGTGGTGCCGACAGCGATGGGATCTCTATTGCTCTCGGGTGGATCGGTGGTCACGACGGGGCTGCTTCTTCAGCCTGATGGTGGATCTCGATGGCCGACGCATCGGACGGCTGCGCGCTGGCGGGTGGTGGTGCGAGGCGGCGGGACGGTCTGGTTGTGGTGTGGGCCAGCGGTCTGGTGGTGGTGCGTGGCGGTGCGTTGGCGAGTTTGTGCTTGCACAGATCCATGCCGACCGGAGGTGGGGATTGAGGGTCGGCGCTCTGCGGGAGGCCTGGTGGCGCGGTGGGTCTGGAGGGGCCTGGCACCGGTACGGTGGCCCGTTCCTGGTGGCGGAGGCAGTAGCTGGAGGCGGCAAATGGATTGATTAGACGATCGATATATATCAGTCTCGATCACCCATTTTTGATGTTGATATGGGATGGAATCAACATGCTTCATCTTATCGGACAGTCCGTGCAGGGTTCCTCCGCTCCAGAGTACTTCCAATATAATCATGTTGCATTTGTTTAACGAATAATCATAGATATTCAACAATGTAAATTAACAAAAGGAGTCGTGCCATCCGGGCCGGCAGCTGACTGGAACCGTGCGATGCCTCGACAAGTAAACGGATGTAGTCGCCGAAACACCAAGAACCGGACACACAGCCCGATCCACCATCGTCGTCGACAACTATTGCATAAAAGATCTAGCACGCCTGGTGCACGCCAGATCGCTAACGCCACTGAGACCCAGCACGCCCTACCACCGGAGACCACATCCTCGTTACGTGTGTCCCAACGTAGGCGCTACGAAGCAGGATCGCACCGCCGCTACCCTCCGCATCGCGACGTCCTCACCCGTCAGATCCGTCCCACATCAATTTTGTATTGTGATTTACTTATTGGCATATCACCGATTTGTGAAAAAATCTTTTTCTGAAATAAAAAAGAGAGGAAAATTAATCATATAAGGCCAACGCTTTGTCTCTCTATACATACATACTAGATGATTACTGATCACTGATGGCGCGCGTTGCCGCGCCCGTCTATTTTGACAGTGGAATTATATGAATTGTCGTCGATATATGAAGGCAAACGCTAAGCAAATGTAAAATGAAAAGTACGGGAAAACTAAAATATTCTAAAATAACTTGTTTCACACATGTACCTTTTGTTTTCATATGAGAGGTACTCCCATCAGTAGTAAGTAGAAACTGAAAAGAGAAATACATTTTGTTCACAATAATATTTTTTTAAATGCCCAACACCTGAACTAAACTCATTTCTGACAGTTAGTAGGTTGAAAAATCAGAGTGCTAAGAAATCTAGCAATCAATAATAATCGAATGCAAGAAAACTTTTCTTTGTACTCAATACTCATAGGTGAAATTAGATCCACATGGTTTAGAGAAAGATAATCCAGCAGATGATGGCGTCATGGTGTTATTTACGGCAACATGAATTTAAGATGATGATAACACTCTCATATATTGTACAATATAATTTACAAATTCCAACATCTATAGTCACTATTTGCTTTGTACTGTAAAAACATATGTGTCAATTTGCTTTTAGTTCTTAATCTGCAAAAAAGGCAGGAAAATAGCAAATGGAAAATACAAAAAGAACTTACAAAATACTATCCAGAGGTCAAATGAAATATTAATAAAGTTTGTATTGCAAAGTAAGCAATCCAGCATCACGTACTTGCACTGGAATTATTGCTGCTCGCACGCTAGAATTAAGTCACTGTTCCGAATTGATCACGTCTTATTTCATACCACTAATAAAATAAATCAGAAAAAAAACACAAAAAGATAACCCTCTGCGCTGCGTACCTAACCCGAGCGCTGACCCGAGCGTTGGCTGCAGCCCGCAGCCAGGACGCGCCGCCGCCGCCGCCCGCCCACTGCTCCCCGCCTCCCCCCGGCCGTCGTCCGCCGCTCGCCCGCTCGGCCGCTCCTCCGCTCGCCCGCTCCTCCGGGCGCCACCTCCCCGCTCCGATCGCTCGGCGCCCCCTCCGCCCCTCGCCCGCTCCACTCGCCCGGTGGCTCCGCCCGGCGCCCGCTCCGCACGGCGCCGTCTGCGCTGCGATCCTGCTCCGGCCGGCCTCCCCTGCATCGGCCTCCCCAGTCCCCGGTCCGGCCTCCCCACTCCCCTGCATCTACATCTGGCTCTTTCTCTAAATTTTAACTATCTGTCTGAATTTTAACTGTCTTATTATTGTGAAACTTGTGATTTAGTAGTAGTAGGCAGTATTAGACACAACTTGGCTTGATATGGAGAGATTTGAGAGATCAGAGGTGAATATTTAGTACTAATAGCCAGTATTAGACCTGTTGTTAATATCAATTTTTGAGAGATCAGAGGTGTATCCTGTTGTCTTGTCTTGTGATGCAACTAGTGATGCTATTGACTGTAATGTAGGTACTAATGCAGCTGCTATGTTTGTTTAACAGGACAGGCTTTACGGAGATAAGGCATAATGACACGAGATAAGAGCTGGATTGATAAGGAAAGAGATTCTGTTGAGTGGCAAACTGGCATGAAGAATTTCTTGAATTTTGCTTTCGATGGTGCTCATCCAGACTCAGTTGTATCATGTCCATGTAGGAGATGTCTGAATAGTGCTCCACGAAATAAAAAGGAGGTTCATACTCACTTGTTGTATCATGGGATGGATCTGACGTACACTCACTGGATATACCATGGTGAACAACCCGATGAGGGCATCATGTCTGAAGATTCTGATAATGAAGACGTTGTAGATGATGGTGCTGGGTTGTGTGACATGCTCAATACTCTCATAAGGGGCACAGGCATGGAAAGTAATACAGATCATGATGAACGTACAGGAGACATTCATGTGGATAATTCCAGCGATGATGGAAGGAATCAGGAGCCAAATGCAACAGCTAAGGTGTTCTTCGAACTATTGAAAGAGGCATAAAAAGAGTTGTACCCAGGTTGTGAGGATTTCACAAAGCTATCTTTCATTGTGAAGCTTTACCAAATCAAGTGCATCTTTGGGATGACCAATAGAGCATGTGAGTTAGTTCTGCAAATGTTCGTGTAGGTGCTGCCAAAGGGTCACTGCATTCCTACTAATCTCGCAAGAATAAGGAAGGTGATCCGAGATCTTGGGATGGATTACAAGAAGATACACGCATGCATGAATGATTGTGTGCTATTCCGCAATGATCATGCTGATGCCGAAGAATGCCCTGTCTGTCATGCGTCCCGATGGAAATCTACTCCTACGAGTGACGACGACATTGCATCGTGTCGTAAATCAAAGAAGCGAGTGCCACAGAAAGTTCTAAGGTATTTCCCACTCATTCCAAGACTACAAAGGCTGTACATGACATTAGAGATGTCATCACATATGAAATGTCATAAGGAGGGTCGGGTGGATGATGGTGTAAAGAGGCATCCTGCAGATTCGAAGGCCTGGAAGCATTTTGATAAGAAATATTATAAGAAATTTGCAAAAGATGCTCGCAGTGTCCGGCTTGCCCTTGCTTCAGATGGATTCAACCCCTTTGGGGTCATGAGTATATCACACACTACATGGCCTGTCATTCTTATCCCATATAATTTGCCACCTTGGATGTGCATGAAACAACAAAACTGGATTATGTCAATGATTATTCCAGGACCAAAGTCAGCAGGAAATAACATAGATGTGTACTTGCAACCCTTGATTGATAAACTGAATGTTCTATGGAAGGATGGTGCTTGCACATATGATGCTGCAACTAAAAAAAATTCCAGATGTATGCATGCTTGTTATGGACCATCAATGACTACCCAGCTTACGCAATGCTGAGTGGCTGGAGCACAAAAGGCAAGCTAGCATGCCCGTATTGCCACAAACATACAGATTTTTTGTGGCTCAAGTATGGTCGAAAGCACTGCTACATGGGATACCGATGTTTTCTGCCCAGGACCCACAAATGGCGTCAAAACAAGTGCTTGTTCAAAAACAAGTGCTTGTTCAACAACAAGACAGATAATAGAGAAGCTCCAGTGACACTTACTGGTGAACAAGTTCTACATGAACTTGATAGCATTGAGCACGCACCGTTTGGAAGGTCAAATAAGAGAAAGCGACCGGAAACTAATAGCTGGCATAACTGGCGGAAGAAAAGTGTGTTTTTCCAGCTCCCATATTGGAAGCACTTGCTCGTTAGGCACAATTTGGATGTTATGCACATTGAGAAGAACATTTGTGACAGCATTCTGGGGACTTTGCTTGAGATTGAGAAGAAATCAAAGGATGGTCTGAAGGCTCGTCTTGATTTGGAGGACTTGAAAATTAGGAAGGACCAACATCCAAAGCCCGGTAAGCATAAGTATGAAATAAAGAAAGGTTGCTATACTTTAAAAAAGGAAGAGAAGATAATGCTCCTCAAGTTTCTGCAGAGCATTAAGTTGCCCGATGGCTATGCTTCACACATTAAGTGATGTGTGGTCCTCAATCAGTGCAAGATTAGTGGACTCAAAACTCATGACTGCCATGTTATATTTCAGAAACTGCTTCCTATTGCCTTGCGCAAGCTTTTGCCAGAGAATGTTGTTAACCCATTGCTTCAGCTGAGTAAATTCTTTTCTGATTTATGCTCCAAGGAGTTAAGGTATGAAGACTTGGAGAAGTTGAGCAAAACAATTCTAGAAACTCTATGTCAGCTCGAGATGATTTTTCCACCAGCATTCTTTGATATTATGATGCATCTCCCAATTCATCTTGCTGAAGAGGCCATGTTAGGAGGGCCTGTCTTGTATAGATGGATGTATCCAGTTGAGAGATACTTGCGTACGCTCAAAGGATATGTGCATAACATGGCTCGACCAGAAGGCTCTATTGCAGAGGGGTACATACTTGAAGAGTGCATGACTTTTTGCAGTCAATTCCTTGATGGAATGCCTACCAAGCTAAGCCAGTCTGAATGTCATGAAGCTGGAGGTACAGATCAACCACCAACAGGGATTAGCATAATGAGTACAGTGGATTACTCCAAGAAAGGTTTTGTTTGCGAATCATTCTCATTGGCTGAGATTAATAGAATGAGGCATTTCATAATAACAAACTGTGAGGAAACCGCGCCATGGATTGAGTAAGGATACTTGTGTATTTATTTCACATCATGATATGCATTAATACTTTGCTTTTCATCTAACAATCATTTCCCTTTCAAGTGAACATCTTGAGGAGCTCACGAGTAACAATTCTCCTAATCCTCAGAAGCAGCACGAGGAGGAGTTTGTTGGCTGGTTTGAGAGACGGGTAAGTTTCTTTCGCACTTTCACTAGTGTTCCTCGTAATAATGTACCAACGTTGTACATTACACTCACACATACTCTATTCGATGAAACAGATCACAAAACTCCACAATGAGGGGAAGGTCAACAATCTTATTTATGCACTAGCTAAATGACCTGATCACCTAGCTCGTGTATACAACCGTACAATTTTGAATGGATATTTTTTCTGAAATTCCTATATAGAGCAGGATTTGAGTACCCAAAATAGTGGCGTCATAGTCAAGGGTGATGCAACCACAGGCAATATTGATTATTATGGGGTGATCAAGAAAATCATATTTCTTGACTTTCCTCCTGATAAGGAGGTTGTTCTATTCCAGGGTGACTGGTTTGATGTGCCTCCTGCTGACAGAACTGAGAGTAAGGGGTATAAGAAGGACAAAAAATATGGAATTATTGAACTCGACACTACTCTACACAGATTCGAGGGGGACCCTTACATTCTAGGACTCCAAGCTCAACAGGTTTTCTATGTGAGAGATGTGAAGAACCCTGATTGGGCAACTGTTATTCAAATGAATCCACGCAATTTGTTTGCTCCTTCTGTCTTAAATGGTGTAGGCCTTGATGAAGCTGTTGACGACGATGAAGGTGGTGAGGCAGATGTACTGGATGTTGTAGATGCAGAAATTATAGTGCCAAAGATTACAGTACCTGAAGAGATCACTAGTTGGAGTAGAAATGATGACGAAGGATCCAGCGTTGATGTTTCAGTCATACAAAATATAAAACTTGTTGAGTTTGAAGATGTTCAATTCGAATCTGATGACGATACGGATGATGATGAGGCTTACGTAAATGATGGCCATGTTGCTCCTTTCGGACAAGAAGAATTGGATGATGACCATGGGTTCTTCGTGTAGGCTTTAATCTCTTGGTAAGCTGCTTTTCACATGTTTAAGCCATGAATACAAATCCCAACCTTTTTTGTGGTTACCTATGAGTAGTCTCTCTCCTGAAGTTTAATCTGATGTGAAACAGGTTCAAACAAGGCGCACATGCATAGTGTCATCTGTTGTGGCGGATGGTAACATAAGCTAGTGCTCAACGCTAACAGTTTGGTGATGAAGAGAAGAGAAGAGAAGAGGAGAGAAGAGTAGTTGCTGATGTGTAATATCATGGATGTTTTTCTTTTAGTATTGTTGCTATTTTTTAATAGTGATGCTATGTACACACCGTTGCTGAACTTGTGGTCTTTTAGTGTTGTTGCTATTTTCATTACTTTGCTGTGAACTTATGTCTTTTGTATGAACAATCTATACAAGTATGGCTGCTAAAACTTGTGTGCTGTCATGTTGAAAGATGTTTTATATATCTTGGTGAGATGGTTTGTTATATCCTACTAAAATTTCGTGTCATATTTATATCTTGATGTAGTGTTGTTGACCTACTGCTTAGTTCTCGCTAGAAATTAGGCTGGGATAGTTGCTATTATGTTGCTCAATTGGTGGTTGTTTAAATGGAGCGTAGGAGTCTTTTGTCTTGAGCAAAGGTAATGTCGAGGAGATATTTAAATGTAGCCTTCAAATGCTTGCACCTCCTCAACCCACACATGTGGATGGAGTCGTTTTCCGTCGTCATCATTAGGCTGCAACTCTGAAGTTTTGCTTCAAGTGCAGTTAACCTCGCGGGTACATGATATCTATTGCCAAGCCATTATGCTGTCACCAGCACATGCATAACCCAGTGTTTTGAACCTGCTTCTGCACACTGGAGGGCATGGGTTTTAATCCACAACAGCCCCTGTTTTTTATTTCTACCCCATAAGCCCCTGGTTTTGGGAGAAAACAACCTAGTTCCAAAATAAAATATGTCTTCCTATCAGAAAAATAAAATTGATATTTCTATCACAAAATGTGTTTTGGTTAATTAAATTTGGTGCAATTAAGAAATAATTTAATTCCTTATTAAAACTAGCAAAAATCATCACTTAATATTTATAAATCCGAATAAAAATTATATGTCTATAACTAAAAGAAAAATGCAGAGATGTTCTATTGCTCCTATTTCGCATCACCAGGGGTTTGTTGCAATATGTTATACATATTACCATGATTGCACAGTTTGTGGCAATATATAATAGTTATTGCAACACAATGAAGGCGAGGCAAAAAGTCATTATATCACAACCAATACCTGTTTTGTTGCAATACAGAGCAGTTTTTTTGCAACAATATATGTGCCTAGCGCCTCGCGCCTAAATTCTTGCGATACGTGCAAGAGTATTACCACAAATATTTACTTTGTTGCAATACCTACTCTCTATCGCCTCAAAATGACTAATTCCCGCAGTGAAACAGAACTGTTGCAATAACGCAACCATGTTTCGACATTCACTCAGTTTGTGGCAATACACGGCTTCTATTGCGACAAAATGAGTTGTTGGCGCGACAAAACAAAATTGTGGCAATATGCAGGCCCTATTACCACGAACTGAAATTTTGTGGTAATATAGCATTTTATTGCAACGAAATATAGATGTAGCAATAAATTTTGTTGCAATAGACCGAAATCCTTGTAGTGAATACTCGCGTGATCCTAAAAAAATTGAACGAGAAGAGGAGTAGAATCAAAATTCCTAAGTCGAATACCTCACTAGAGCATAGAAGAGGAGTAAAAAGACACCTACTCTCCAATATAACTAGACTCAAAATAGTTTTTACTAGACTCGACTCGGCCAAGTTTGATCAAGCAAAGGGCTCCTATGGTCGTATGGCTCTGAATACCAACTTGTCACACCCAAGATGCGCGCCTATCCATATTTAGGCACGGGGGCCTCGATAGGGATAGAGGCGCATCTTGTCGTTCGCAAGTAAAGTATCATCACATACATTTATGAAGAGAGGAGTATAAGAGTTGGCTTACACTCACCACATGCTAAATTACAATTCCACACAGTTTATTCAAACATCAATCCAAAGACAGGGTCCAGCTACGGACGAAAACAAACGATAAAAGGATGCAATGACACCGACTTGCTAGCCCCGAAGATCATGACCACGGCCACTCTACTCATCTGGATATGTCATGTACATCCTTCCATGCTCCTCGTCATACTCCCACTGGAGCTGCGTCACATCATCTGGCATGATCTCATCTGCACCTGCACCTGTATAAATTGTAGTAATTTGTGAGCCACGGGGACTCAGCAATCTCACGCCCGGGTATCGGGACTATTCAAGCTAATAGGTTGGATGGGGGTAAGTGTTTAGTTTGCAGCAGCACCTAATCATTTATGGTGGCTAATCTTACGAGAACATGAAAGTAAATATGTGGTCTATGATAAACGATCGAGAACTAGAATGTCTGCTAAGCGATCCTGAACTCCTACTTACGTCAATCATAACCCCACTGTGTTCTCTCTCGGATCATGTTCACGAGCAGAGACGATCATGGATACTCACACAGTTGGTGCATTTTATTAGAGTTTACTTCAAGTTAACTATAACCGGGTGTTAAACAAATATCCAAGTTGCCACATAACCGCGAGCACGGCTTTCCGAGAGTTTTAACCCTGCAGGGGTGCTCCAACTAGTCCATCATAAATTAACCACACTCGGCGGGAATAACCTCGACCACGGATCTTGTGATCATCCTAGGCAACTCCAAAGGAATTTTGACACCTCGAGATAGCCCAAAGAAGATCAGAGTCCCTCACGCAAGCCACTCGAGAAAGGCAAAACAAGTCCACCAAGACCACCCGACGTGTCAACGAACCCGATAAGAGCTGTGTATCTCGTTCACAGGACACGACAGATAAGGACAGCGTATAATGGCCTGATAGAAATCTCCCGCGTTGCCCCGAGTTGGCCCCACACACGGCTCTAGTTTGGACCAACACTCATGGGGAGCACTGGCCCGAGGGTTGATTAATTATCCACGGGGTTGCAAAGCCCTATGCAATTTTATTAAGTTGTTTAAGCAAATAGTACCAATGTTGGGTCTTGCTAGACAAGTTTTAATCTCCTCCGAATAATCAAGGGGGTCCCCATAACAACCCTGAGCATGTTAGGAGCGCAAAATATGGAAACATAACACCGGTAACAAGAAACAATGGTGGTAAAAGTGGAACAAAACACTGAGCAAAAGGCCAAGCCTTCCACCATACCAAGATGTATATTTGGATTCAATTAAATAGCATATAATATTGTGATATGCCAGATATCCATGTTATCACATGGAAACAACCTACACCTGCAACTAAGAATGCTATAAGAGGGGCTGAGCAGTGGTAACTTAGCCAAACAAGGTTTGCTAGGATGTGGAGGGTTAGAGGCTATCATGGAAATGTATGAGGCTTGGCGTTTAAGTGGTAGGTAACGCATATGTAATGATAAGAGCGAGACATCTAGCAAAGCAAAAATAGTGTCGGGATCCGGGTACGATCATCTTGCATGTTGGTTCTTCAAAGGGACAAAGAGCGGGGTCCTCGTAGTGGTACTCTCCTGGATCGTCGTACTCAGGTTCAACACTCGCGTCTACCCAAGAGAAACAGCAACAATAAACAACCAACCAAGGTGCAATGCACAAACAAGATGATGCATGATTCATTTGAAGTATTTAACATGGCAATCCTAAACTAGTCATGTTTCACATGCTATAGTTAAGTTATTAACAATTCTGGACAGAATCTTATGTTAAGTTGTATGAACATGCATGATCATGGAAAATATGGGTGCTTCATGCAAAATCGATGCAAATGCATATGTAGAGCGTAGGAAACGGAGTTACGGTTCTCAAGCTACGCTCACGGCAAGTTACGAAGACAAAACACAAGACAATGAAGGCCATGGGCTATTCCTTGGCATTCCAAGGTAGACACTGGTTAGGCAATGAAAAACCAACCACATTAAAGTCAAATATCAACCAATTCCATGGAGAATAGCTCCCACAAGCCACAAAACACTAAAACAAACAATCTGCCACAAAACAGGAACATGGAAACTTCCACAGCAAATATCTAGAGCTATAGGAAGTTCCCAACCTCAAACAAGACATTCACAGAAACTACATGACATGCTTATCAAATCATCCAACTACAAAAACTGGAAAGTAAGCACATATCAATAAGCATGAAGCTCACAAGTTGGCACGATGAAACAAATTTTAGGGACTTAGTGAAAATCACAGTTTTCTGGAATCTGAGTTAAGCTGATAGCAAGTTGCCAGTAGAAACTAATGGTGATAGATACCACCTCATGGCATGAAAATTAACAGGATGGTAGAGGGCAACATCTACTTCAAAACACCTGCACTGAGCTTGAGCTAAAACACAACACATCACTTGGTAGCATCCACTCTTCATGGCATAAAAATATTAACAGATTCTCACACTTAGAAATATTTAACATGTTTGAAAACAGCAACATTTTAATAGCCACTTTGGAGCATGGTTCCCACTCATATGCAAGTTTAACATGACAAAAGTAAATACCATGGCATTCTACTCATCAAAGGCTACCACTTTCATGTTGACACAATTATCAAAGCATGCAAGGATTAATTACAATTAAAATTACAAAATAGCACTTCGAGTAAAAATGACATTTTGTCAAACTTGCTCAAATGACCAAACAAGTTACACCAATGAATTCCTTGGGTGATTCTACCCCAAAGTCATGTATCATACTCCTATACTTGCATGAAGCAACAAGGCACAACACTAGCTAGAAAAATGCCTTACATTCCCATAAGTGAAAACCTACTAAAAATGCTCATGTTCATATAGGTTCATATCCAGTTTTAGTAATATTGCCAGAAATGGAAATAACCATTTAATTCACAACAAAACATTAAAACAAAATAAAACAAAGAAAAACAAAGGAGGGGCCCACCTGGCATGACACCAAGGCCCCCTAGTGGATGACAAGTGGGGCCAGGGCCCACTTGTCATACACTCACAACCACACACACACACACACTGGATCTGCTGCCACAGTAGATCCAACACAACACACACACACACACTACTGCATAGCCACACCAGATTCGGGCAGTGGCCACATGGGATCCGAACACCACACACACATACCAGCCAATCAGAAAAAAGGAAAACAAAAAGGGGGAAGTTGCGGAACCTACGGGGAGATGTTCCCCGACTCGTCTCGTGACGAGGGGGACAGAGGCGAGGCCCTCAAGGTCTTTCCTTGGGCTGAACGGCGGCGACACGAGGGCTACGGCGACCAGAGCGGCAATGCTACGAAACGGGGACGGGGCGGCTCACCGAGGGGGGGGGGGGTTGACGACGGCTTGGATTGCAGTGAAGGGGAGGAAGAAGGATGTCGACACGAACCCGAACCCGAAGCCGAGGAAGAAGCGGTGCGGGAGCACCCTGTCCGCAGCTCCAGCGAGGACGAGGGTGTCGAGGAGGGGAATCCCGGCCCCTCCTACCGACGGTAATGGACTGCACGGACAATCCCCGGCCTCCACGACATGTCGGGCGCGGAGGAGGACCACCAGAGATGTGAGGACGATGACGAGGAAGACCGGTGACGACTCTTTGAAACTCGCTCACTCTCTCTGAACCCGAGGGGAAAGGAACAAGAAGAAGGGAGAAGGAGGAGGAAGAGCGGCGGCGGCAAGGAGGGAGAAGGGAGGAACCCTAGGAGTCCACGTCCTTATAAAGGGGGGGGGGGAAACGGCACCGGCATCGGCGTCCGTGAGCCTCTCATAGCGACGCGACACACTTTCTCTGCTCTCTCTTTGAAACTAACTCACGGAGGAGGACGAGGCAGGTAGTCGTCGCTCTGCTGGCTGGGCCGCGCGAGGGAGGCTACATGGGCCGGGGAAAGGCCCAGTGCCCACTTCTCTCTCTCCCTGAAAACATAGAGGGTTTTATTTTTAATAAAATGGTTACAACTCAGAAAACCCCACAAAAATAAATAAAAGGATTTTTTGAAAACCAAAAATACTTTGGCACTAGCATAAATGCAACATATTTAAATAAATTACAAAGATGGTGTTTAGAACAAGTAAATTAAATACTTTTTATAAATAACAGCTCATGTTTAATGCAAAACCCCAAGAGACCAAAGCTCAAACACCAAAGAGAGCAACACACATAATCTCAAAATAATATTCCCTACACCAAGAACATTTTTAACAGATTTTACTAACAAGTTAATTCTGCTGTAGAAAAACAAAAGGATAAACAAGGTTTAGGTATAGTTTTCAAAATACGGGAGAGGGAGGGAGTTGTTGCCGACACATGCACACATCCACAATAAACTTCACACAAGACCAACTAGCAAGCAACACATGATGCGAATGAAATTATGAGCATGATGCATGATGCATGATGCATGAGATGCAATGGCAATGAGAAAATCCTATTATCAACACATGGCAACAAGGTTCACATAGGTTACATGACCATAAATGGCAAGAGTAGCACTTGGGCTGTTACATGCATAAAACCATAGCAATAAACTGACACGATCATATGCTATGTTTGTAGTTTGGGTCTTGTCCATCACATCATTCTCCCAATGATTTGATCCCGTCATCCAATGATATCTCATGTCCATGGCTAGGAAACCTTAACCATCTTTGATCAACGAGCTAGCCCGCTAGAGGCATACTAGGGACATAATGTTTGTCTATATGCCCACACATGTATTTAGTTTCCAATCAACACAATTATAGCATGGGCAATAAACGATCATCATGAACAAGGAAATATAATAATAAACACTTTATTTATTGCCTCTAGGGCATATTTCCAACACCACCTTCAATCTAGACGGACACTCGGTAAACCTATAACCAAGTTTTCGGCTTGGACTCCCCGTTGAATTTTGATAACCCCATCGCTAACCTGTAATTGAAGGGGATGTTGGCTTCCCGAATGTATGTGCTAGAACACTCAAGGCCAAAAGCGACTGAGCCACTCGGTCCATCTCTGTTGGCCTGGGCCTTGTCGACCAGGTTCTGAGCGAAAATGAATCTTGCATTCAGTGGTGGTTCGCGGAGGTCATCAGCGTAGTAATCCCTCCAATGGCATTCACCCGACGGACAAGTGAGGCGATGGTACATCTCCAACGCATCTATAATTTTTGATTGTTGCATTTATTATATTATAAATCTAGGATACTTTATATGAAATAATATACTATTTTATATGATTTTTGGAACAAACCTATTAACCCAGTGCCAAATACCAATTGTTGTTTTTTGCTTGTTTTTATTTTCGAGGAAATCTATACCAAACGGAGTTCCCGCGGTTCTCTTTCTTTGAACTTCAATAAAAAGTTCACTGCACTTCCCGTGGTGATCTATCCGATGTAATCTTATTTTGCGGTGTGTCTGATGGGATACGATGAATTGTGGGTTTATGATCAAATTATTAATTCAAAGTAATTGAGTCTTTTCTGAATTCTATTATGCATGATTATTATAGCTTTGTATTTCTCTCCGATCTATCGGTTTGGTTTGGCCAACTAGGTTGACTTATCTTTAGTGGGAGTGGTGCATTGTAGTGGGTTCAATCTTGTGGTGCTCCATATCCTCATGACAAAAGGGGACAAGATACATATTTTTATTCTTGCCATTAAGGATAAAATGGTGGGATCTAAACATATTGTTTGTCTTATATTGTCCACATCATGTCACCTTGCTCCAAGCATTACTTTGTTTGTTATGAACTTAATACCTAGAGAGGAAAGCATAGAAGCGCTCTAGTAGTAGATGCATAATCATTTCAGTCCATTTGTTTATGGACGTGATGCTTATATACATGATCATTGTCATGAATAACATGTCATAACTATGCACAATTCTATCAATTGCCCAACAGTAATTTGTCTACCCACCGTATGTTATTTTCAAGAGATAAGCCTCTAACGAACACTATGCCCCCAGGGTCTACTAACACAAATACAGAAACTCCAAAAATACCTTGCTGCATTTTATTTACTTTTATTTTGTTTTGCTTTTACAATATTTATTTCTATGAAGATTTAATCCTTGCGAGTAACAAGTTCAAGGGCCTTGACAATCCTCTTTCCCGAGTTGGGTGCATGTGTTTGGTTTTGTGTGTGTAGGTACTATTGAAAGGAATTTTCTTGTTTCTCCTATTGGTTCGATAATATTGGTTCTCACTGAGGTAAATACTTATCTCTACTGTGTTGCATCTCCTCTCCTCTTCTTTTGAATGATCATCACCAACACGATTATCAAGTTTTTCTTTGGCAACTTCATAAAAGATTCTTTTAGTGCTCTCATTATGTGGGGAAGTTGGATGATCAAAAGCTTCCTTGTATACAATGATTGGATGATCAAAAGCTTTATTTTAGTACTCTCATTATGCAAACAAATAAGTTTCGCATAGGTAGTGGTAATATTATTGGGAAAAGTGTGATTTCAAGATTTTTCACTTGTGTTGGCTCATTACCATTCATAGGAGGGTCAATTATGCGGATGCCATATCTTTGCTTGTAGTTTAATTGGACAGACAATTCGTGAACATGCATCCTTGTATACAATGGTTGTTTCTAGATTCTCTAATATTCACGATGCTTCTACTAAATGATTAGCTACAATATTTCTCGTTCATGAATTAAATAAAATTATGCAAGAGGCTAGATAAATATTTTATCATTATAGAGTTAATGGTGAATGTCCACCAATAGAAGGAATCCTCTATGATTTGGAAGAAATAAGGAAATTAAGATGAACGGATTATGCTGCTTATGATGAGAATCTTAGGAAAAAGGATCTACCTAACGTTTTAGTTGATAAAATTTCCGAACACAATGATCAATTTTTCATAACAAATCTTGTATTAGATATTATACTTCAGAGCGAAATAAGGAAGTATCTTTATCGAAACTTCCATAATGAAGAATTGTCTATCACTTATGAAAAGCCTAAGGAGGATCCTCCTCCTCCTCCTCCTGAGATGGACCTCACAGATCCTTGTGTTGTGAAATTTAATCACTTTAATTATTTTCTTACCTATTAGAAAATTTGCTCTTGAAAGAAGGGAATATGATTTTATCATAATGTATCATTCCTATGATTACTACAATACCTTATAATATGCATTATGCCTAGCTAGAGGCATAAAACAATAGCGCTTGGTTGGAGGCAACCCAATAGTTATCTTTAAATTTTTGTTTTACTTTATGTTTTGGTGTTTTACATGATTATTTCTACTTTAATGATTGTGTTTTAATGTTTCAATTAGTGTTTGTGCCAAGTAAAGCCTTTGGGAAGATTTGGAAGATAGTAGAATTTATACGGTGCACAAACAGAAACTTTCGTGTCCAGTGCAGAATTTCTCTGATTTTACTGGAATATATTTTTGATATGAATTTTATAAATGTATTGGTATATAAATTTCACAGATTTTTCTAATTTTTCATAATTTTCTGAGTGACAGAAGTATGCTTTTGCTACAAATCTATACAGACTGTTCTGTTTTAGATAAATTCCGTTTTTTGCTTGCATAGTTTGGTTGTTTAGATGATGCTATGTATTGTAACGGGGGTATAGGCCATGGAGAAGTTATAATATAGTACCTATTATGTAATAATGGAATATGAATCAATTTATAATAGTACCTAAAGTATTTGATATATCTATTATACTAACGGATCTCATGAGGTTTCGTTGAGTTTTGCGTGCTGAAGTTTGCAATTTTTGGGTGCGAGAACGTGGATGAAGACATAAGGAGCAGAAAGACCCTAAGCTTGAGGATTCCATAGGAACCCCAAGGTAATATTCAAGGGAGACCCAAGCGTCTAAGCTTGGGGATGCCCCAGAAGGCATCACCTCTTTCGTCCCCAATCTATCAGTATGTCACTTGGAGCTATATTATTATTCGTCACATGATATGTGTTTTGCTCGGAGCGTCGTGTGTTTTATTTTATTTTTATTTTAGTTTGCCACAATCATTGTTTTCTGGAAATACATATTTTAGAGATACACGTGATCATCACAATTTGTTTGAACACTCTATATGCTTCACTTATATCTTTTGAGCTAGGCAGTTGCCTAGTTCTTCACTTATATCTTTTAGAGTGTGGCGGCATTCAGATTATGTAGAAATAATTGAACTCTCATGAATTGAATAGTTTTGAGAGTATAATAAGAAATATGATGGTAAATGGCATGAGTTATAAGACTAGTCCAAAAAGGATAGGTATTCAAGGGGATATAATAAAAAAAATCATGTAGCTCACTAAAGAAGAAACATGAGTTGATTATATTGATGTAGTAATATGAAAGGCAGTGAATACATGATTATTGATTAGTACAGATATTGGTATTTACAGTTTGCTATTTTTTAATCATCTAAGTATTAGATATGGCATGGTGATGATGTGTGAGCATTTTAATGTATAAAATGAAATCCTATCGTGTTGTTTGAATCGAGGGCGCGCGATAGTTAACTCCTACCAACCTCCTCCCAAGGGGTATGCGGTAGTACTTTTCTTTGAGAGAGCTAATAAGGATTTGCAATAAGTATGTGAGTTATTTATGACTAATGTGAATAAATTGATATATGCACTCTCACCTTTCTGTAATTACTAGCCTCTTTGGTACCGTGCATTGCACATTCTCACCTCAAGAGTCGATGCAACATTCACCGAAACATCCAAACCCCATGATATGATACGCTCTATCACACATAAGCCTCCTTATATTTTCCTCAAAACAGCCAATATACCTACCTATCATGGCATTTCCATAGCCATTCCGATATATATTGCCATGCAACTTCCACCGTTTCGTTGCATGACTTGTGTGTTCATCATCATATTGCTTTGCATGATCATATAGCTAACATAGTATTTGTGGCAAAGCCACCATTCATCATTTTCTACATGTTATGCTAGACCATTGCATATCTTGGTACAATGTCACAGGCATTCATATAGAGTCATATTGTTTTATGTTCAATTGTAATATTGAGTTGTAAGTAAATAAAAGTGTTATGCTCATCATTATTAGAGCACTGTCCCAATGAGGACAGGATGATGGAGACGATGATTCCCCCACAAGTTGGGATGAGACTCCGTACGAAAATAAATAAATGGGGGAGGCGAAAAATAGATAAAAGCCCACCATGAAAAAATGAGAGAAAAGAGAGAAGGTGTAGTGTTACTATCCATTTACCACACTTGTGCCTCAACGTGGCACCATGTTATTCATATAGAGAGTCTCCCGAGTTGACATTTTCATATGCTAGTGGGAATTTTTCATTATAGAACTTGGCTTATATATTCTGATGACGGTCTTCCTCAAATGCCCAAGGTCTTCATGAGCATGCGAGTTGGATTCAGGCCCACTTAGCTTTCGTTGAGCTTTCATACACTTATAGCTCTAGTGCATCCGTTGCAAGGAAATCCCTACTCCTTGCATTGATATCGCTTAATGGGCATCTCCATAGCCCGTTGATCCACCTAGTTGATGCGAGACTCTCTTTTCCACTTTGACTCCTTTGGTATCTACCATCATACTCTATTCCACCCATATGCTATATCCATAGCTCACGCTAATGTATTGCATAAAGTTGAAAATGTTGAAGCGCGTTAGAAGTACGATCCAATTGCATGGTTTGACATCGATGTGCTCATGATTTACACTTACGCGGTGAAGCCAGAGCCATGCCATGCTTGCTATCATAAAATGAGTAGGGAATAACATTCTTTATAGATCATATATTTTGAAAAGTAATGATTATGTTATTTATGTTTATGGATATTATTATGTTCATATAAATTAGTTCATCGATTCTCAATGATCATACTTAAAAAATGATTACATGTTGGGTAGAATGTCTCAAAAATTCTGTTTTTGTCATTTACCTACTCGAGGACGAGCATGAGTTAAGCACGGGATGTTGATACGTCTCCAATTTATCTATAATTTTTTATTGTTCATTCTATTATATTATCAACCTAGGATACTTTATATGAAATAATATGCTATCTTATATCATTTTTGGGAACTAACCTATTAATCCGGTGCCAATCTCAGTTGTTATTTTTTGCCTGTTTTTGGTTTTCCAAGAAATCTGTACCAAATGAAGTCCAAATGCTATGAAACTTTCTGAAAAAAAAATCACGACAAAAGAGACCCAAGATGCTTCGGGAGGAGTCAGGAAGTGAGACAAGGAGACGCAAGGCAACAGGGCGTGCCTTGATGCCTTATGGGACCCCCGTGGCTCCGTATGACCAAATTCCACCTCCATAAATTCTTTGAAATCGGGAAACCAATAGAGAGCCACCGGAAACACTTGTTTCACTGTCGCGAGCCTCTGTTTTGATGGGAGGCCATCTGGAGACGTTTTTTGGTACTCTCATGGAGGGGGAATCGACCACGTAGGCTATCTACATCAACCTTGTTGCCTCCATGATGATGCGTGAGTAGTCCACCACACACCTACAGTTATATAGCTAGTACCTAGATGGATTCTTCTTTGTCTTTGATCTTGTGGGATTGATAGAAGAGACGTCTAGAGGGGGTGAACGGACTACTTGCAAGAATTAAAACCTAAGATTTTCCCAAGTTAATTGATTGGCAGATTTTAATAATTATGACAAGTCCAATGCACCCTGCACATGCTAGTAAACAAGTATGGCAGCGGAAAGTAAAATAAGCATATGTAAGAGAGTAGAGATGGGAAGATCAAACGCAATTGTAGACACGAAGATTTTTTCCGTGGTTCCGATAGGTGGCGCTATCGTACATCCACAATTATGGAGACTTCGACCCACTGAGGGTAATGGTCGCGAGAGTCCACGGAGGGCTCTACCCATGAAGGGTTCCACGAACAAGCAACCTTGTCTATACCATGATGGGCTACATCCACGGAGGACTAGCCTAACTCGGGGTAGATCTTCATGAAGTAGGCGATCTCCTTGCCCTTACAAACTTCTTGGTTCAACTCCACAACATGAACTAGGAGTCTCCCATGCAACACCTAACCAATCTAGGAGGCACCACCTTCCAAAAGGTAATAGGATCGATAGTAACGATGAACTCCTTGCTCTTGTGTTTCAAATGATAGTCTCCTTGACACTCAATCACTCTATCACATATTTGGCTTGGGTAGAAGAGATTGATTGGATGGAAAGCAACTTGTGGAGGCTAGAAATCATGATCCATATGGTTGGAGTGGATGATCTTGACCTCCACAAAAGGGTAGGTGCTTCTCTCTAGGAAAATATGATATGGGAAGTGTGGGTCTGTTCTGAGTGCTTCTCTTACGAGAAAGTATATGGTGGAGGGGTATATATAGGCATCTCCAAAAATCCAACAGTTACAACATTATTGCCCAACTCGGTGAACCCATAGTGAAAAATCGGTTACACCGACTAGTGAAAAAGTGGCAACTTTGGCTTTTTGGTGAGGCTAATATATAATTCTCGGTGGTACCGATATGAGTAGCCGAGGGCAGTTACACAACCCGGTGAGACCGATTCACAAAACTTGGAAATTCTGATTTTTGTAAAATAGGCAACAGGAAGTTGGTCGCTGAAACTCGGTTGCACTGAAGTGAATGTTGGTAGTACCGGGAAGTGGATTTTGGCTAGGGTTTCTGTCGAGGGTTTTGACTCGGTGTAGCCGATATGGAATTGTTGGTGGCACCGATTTTGAGTGGTAGGTTCTAGGACAGAATATTTTTGGGAGAGCTTGTGGGTGTTTTTGATGACTAATACTTGCTCATTTTGAGCATTTCATTCACCATTAATACCTCACCCCCTTTTATAGTATTGGTTTTCCCATGGACTCAAAGTTATTTCTCACAAAACAAAAAGTAGAGTCTTCATGCTCGTAGCTTGGCCAATCTTATGTTTGCTCTTTTTGTTCTTGTTGTTGGGAAATCTCCTCACCCCCTTTTGCCAACAATCTCTATGGACTAAACCTGAGATAAACTAGGTAGAGATATTAGTTCAAGAGACAATGTATGTTGTCATGAATTATCAAAACCTCCAAGGGAGCATATGTGATTTCAATATCCCCCTTTTTGTTAATTGATGACAACATACAATCAAAGGTTCAAGTAAAGATATGCAAAGATATAATGAAGACTTTGAGAGACATATGACTAAAATATGCTCCCCCTAAATGTGTGCAATCCCTTTAGAGGATAGTTGATTTGGAATGCATATAGTAGAAGGGATATGATGAGTCATTTGTATCTTGTCTATATGCATCAAATATATATGAATGAGTTGTATCCTTGTTCAAGACTTCACTCTTGCAAGTAATATGTGTAAGAAGCAAGAGATCATCTTGATCAAAGATGTGATGCATATACTTACCTTGAGTTCTTGAGCATTCTAATAGCAGAAATACACTTGAGAAAACAATGTTAGGAAACACAAGAGTATTCTACAAACCAAAAGTGCAATGGAACTCAACAGTACCAAGATGTGGAGAACATATAGAAGATAGTATTCCTCAAGATTGATATGTCTCCAAGATCACTTAAAACTTTCTCCCCTAAGTATGAAGTTATAGGTCTTCCTCTCCCCCTGAATATTAGCATGTAGATATTTGGAGTAGGTAGGGTGAG
Source organism: Hordeum marinum (assembly GCA_022496015.1). Taxonomy (NCBI): domain Eukaryota; kingdom Viridiplantae; phylum Streptophyta; class Magnoliopsida; order Poales; family Poaceae; genus Hordeum; species Hordeum marinum. Next base: position 84,287,224 of record CM039676.1, read on the forward strand.
ACAAGTCTAACATGGGTAGGAAAATAGAATAAGACATATTTTCTCTCTACTTAAATAATAGAACATGATTTGATATACTTCCTCCCCCTTAAGTAGTGTTTCTCCACTTTGGGTGATCATGATATTTCTCCCCCATGGATAGGCACAGACTTTGGTATTCTCCCCTTGTACACAAGCATAGGCTTTGATGTATCTCCCTCTTTGGTGTATCTCCCCCTTTGCATTGAAGCATGTATCTCCCCCTTTGCATTGAAGCTTTGGTATTTCTCCCCCTTTGTCATAATTTCCAAAAAGGTTCGTACACAGGGTCAGATAAATGGATCATTGAATGAGAAGGGATCCTAGAAAACAAGAGTCATTGAAGGTAGGGATCATAGAATGTAAGGATCATAGAGAGCATCTAAGACTGAGGGGTCATAGAGTATAATTTCTCCCCCTTTCAGTTATCTGAAAGCGTATAAGATTTATCCCCCTTTATAATAGGGATCCTTGAATAAAATCTCTCCCGAAAAGTGGATCTCGAGCCTATCTGCTGAGTCGGTGATACCGAGTAATTTGAATCGGAGGCTCCGAGGGCTTAACAAAAACTTGGCAACTATCAGAAATATCTCAAATGATTTTAGAAAACTTGCAATAAAATTACAAGAATATTTGCAAAGGAAATTCAACTAGATGAGGATTGAGTTGTTCTCAAAAAGCATGCAAATGTTAGATGAACCAAACAAGATATTTCATTTAGATGATGGTCGGTGTGTAGGTCACCTATATTAGAGTATATTGACTTGGGAGCCAAGTAAGAATACTTGATCATAGGTCATACTCATCATTAAGATCAAAATGGGGTTACCATTTTTCGTCTAAGCATTTTAATGTTTTCATATCACTTGAGTTGATTTATCTCATGACTTGGATTAAAGCTTTTTTTCCAAGGATATGAGCACATATCTTTGAGATATGTTGATGACGTAGCATGTAGGAGAACTTCTTGTGGATGCTCAATGGTGATGAAGATCATCTTGAGTTGGGAGCAATCCTTATTTGTTTTGGTTCTATTTTCACCTACATGGGTTAGTCATGCAAGGAAGAACATGATACATCCTAATGACATGATATCAGTTGTGAGAAATTATTGTGATCTCATCAAATATGTGTCAAGGATATGGTTTGAGTTGTCTTCTTCCTTCCATCATCAAACAGAGGTTGTGGATGCTTGGCCATGACAAGATTCCTTGTGATGTGATTTGTTGGCTATCTTGTGGAGTGCAGTTCTTCCAAGTACCTACAAAAGGTTAGTTGCGATACAAGGGAACATATATTTCCAAGATGTAAGATAGCATGTCAATGGTATCAAGGAAGTATCATTTAAGCTCTTGCCCTTGCATGCAACCGAGTGAGTCTAGCTAAAGTTTGAAGAATCAATGATGTTCAACTCACTCCTCAAGTGAAAAAATAATTTCTCCTCAAGTGGCTTAGTAAATATATCGGTCAGTTATTTGTTTGTACGAACATGGTTGACATTTATGTCTCCTTTAGCAACATGATCACGAATGAAATGATGTCAAACTTGAATATGCTTAGTTTGCGAATGTTGCATGGGATTATAAGAAATTTTGATTGTACTCTCATTGTCACATAACAATGGTACATGTCTCACATGTATGCTATAATCCTTAAGAGTTTGAGTCATCCATAGCAATTGAGAACAACATGATCAGGCGGCAATACATTCCGCTTTGGCGGTAGATAGAGATACCGAGTTTTGTTTCTTGGAAGACCAAGACAAAATAGATCTACCAAGAAATTGACATGTACCCGAGGTGGATTTTCTATTAACATTATCTCCGGCGTAGTCCGAGTTGGAATATCCAACAAGGTTAAAAGAAGATCCCTTGGGATACCAAATGCCAAAGTTTAGTGTATGTATCACGTATCTCACAATTCTTTTCAGGGCCTTAAGATGAAACTCTTTATGAGCAGCTTGATATATAGCACACATGCACACACTAAGCATGATATCATGATGGGAGGCACATAGATATAGCAATGAACCAATCATTGATCGATAAATCTTTTATACAACTAGTTTATCCTCCTTGGTAAGATCAAAATGTCCACTAGTAGGCATAGGTGTTTTCATACCTTTACTCTCTTGCATGTTGAACTTCTTGATAAAGTCCTTGGTGTACTTGGTTTTAGAGATGAAAGTTCCTTCTCTCGTTTGCTTGATCTGCAAAGCAAGGAAAAAAATTCCAGCTCACACATCATGGACATCTCATACTTCTCTGACACCAACCTTCCAAATTTCTCACTAAATTGTGGGTTGGTAGATACAAAGATGATATCATCCACATAAATTTGCCACACAAATAATTCACCATTAACTCTCTTAGTGAATAAGGTTGCGTCAATTTTACCAATCTCAAAACCCTTTTCAAGAAGAAACTTTGTTAGGCACGTATACCAAGAGCGAGGGGCTTGCTTAAGTCCATAAAGAGCTTTACGAAGCTTGTAAACATGGTTGGGTTTCTTAGGATTTACAAAACCAGGGGTTGCTTAACATAGACTTCTTCCTCAATCTCCCATTTAGAAAAGAACTTTTAATATCCATTTGGTAAAGTGTGATGTCATGATGATTCACACAAGCAAGCATTATACGAATAGATTCAAGTCTAGCAACGGGGGCATAGGTCTCACCGTAGTCCTTACCTTCAAATTGCATGTAGCCTTGCGCCACGAGGCGTCCCTTGTTGCGAACGACTTGACCGTATTCATCTTGCTTGTTTCGAAACACCCATTTGGTTTCGATGATGTTTTGCTCGTCCTTGGGCTTCTCCACAAGTGTCCATACTTCGTTCTTCTCGAAGTTGTCAAGCTCTTCATGCATAGAATTCACCCAATCCGGATCTTCGAGCGCTTCTTCCACCTTCATAGGTTCAATACTAGAGATGAATGAGTAGTGTTCACAAAAGTTAGCTAAGCGGGTTTTAGAGCGAGTGATTCTCCCGGTTTGAATGTCACTGAAGATTTGTTCTAAGGGATGATTCTTGTTCACTCTTGCTAGAACACGAGGTAGATTTTGCTTGTTGGATGGTGGAGCTTCCTCATCATCATCTTCTTCTTCATTGTTGTTGTTGAAGGTGTCTTCTACTTGATGTGGTGGTGAGGGAGGTTGAGGTCGATCACCATGATGTACTTCATCCTCATCTTCATCTTCCTATGTACCGCTTGTGGATTCTTCCATGTCATGTTGAGGTTCGCCTTGATGCAAAGTAGGATCTTCCACTTGGGTTGATGAAGTACTTTTCTTCATCTCCATGGGACGAATCATGCCAATGGAAAAGTCTTGGATAGCTTCTGAAGGTTCCTTATCTCCTACATCAGTTGGAAATTGTTCGATTTGTGAACCATTAGATTCATCAAACTTCACATCTACCGTCTCTTCAACTTTTCGAGTGAAGTTGTTGTAGACATGGTAAGTGTGAGAGTTTGATCAGTAACCGAGTAGGAAACCTTCTCTAGATTTAGGAGCAAATTTAAAATGACGATGCTTATCAAGAATGTAACACTTGGAGCCGAATACCTAAAAGTATCCAACTTGGGGCTTGTTACCGGTGAGTATCTTGTATGCCCTTTTACCGAGAAGCTTGTGAAGATAGAGTCGGTTCGTGTCGCCCAAAAGTGTCTTGGCGTCTTGTATTCATCGAGCATCGTTCTTGCCATCTCAATAAGTGTTCGGTTCTTCCTCTCAACAACTCCATTTTGTTGAGGCGTGTACGTAGCCGAGAACTCATGTAAAATCTCATCTTCGTCAAGAAAGGTATCCACATTTGTGTTCTTGAACTATGATCCGTTGTCGCTCCAAACCTTGTTGATCTTCACCTCAAACTGATTTTGAGCTTTGCGAGCGAAGTTCTTGAATATCTTTTGCACCTACGACTTATCATCAAGAAAGAATACCTACGTAAATCTGGAAAAATCATCAACTATAACTAAACCAAAGGAATTTCCATCGAGGCTCTTGGAAGCATTGGGACCAAAAAGATCCATATTAAGCAACTAGAGTGGTCTCCTAGTAGTCATGATATTCTTTACGGGATGACTTCCACCTACTTGCTTTCCGGCTTGACAAGCACTACAAGGTCTATCTTTGTCAAATATAACATCTTTAACACCAATAATATGATCACCTTTGATGAGCTTATCTAGATTATGCATACCAACATGTCCTAGCCTTCTATGCCAAACACAACCTTTAGAAGATTTTTCAATGAGACAAGTGCGAGGTTTGGATCTCTGAGTGAAAATCGACAATGTATAGTTCACCTCTACGAAAACCGGTAAATACCATGCTATTGTTATCCTGACGAAACACTTGGCAATATACTTTGGTAAATAACACATTAAAACCGAAGTCGGCAAGTCTAAATACGGAAAGAAGATTCTAGGCAAGGGATTTAACAAGCATGACATTTTGAATAGAGCTATCATGAGGTATGGCCACCTTACCAAGACCAAGTACCTTACCCTTGAAGTTGTCTCCAAAAATTGCATACCTTCGCGGTCCAAGGTTTGGTGTGATTTCTTGGAACATGTCCCTATCTTCGATCATATGATCGGTGCATCCACTATTGAGAATCCTTTCCTTTCCTTCGGTCATGTAATCTTTGAAGTTTACCATGAAACTTGCACGCCTCATAGTCTTCTCACACTCGATGTCAAATAACTCATCTTATTCATAGTAGCCATGCTCCACATTGTCATCATCAAGTGGGATATCCTCATCATAAGAGACAAGAGATGTGTTAGGATTGTGATAATGACAATGTTCAAGTTTATGAACGTGAATGGCTTCAAAGATAATTTTATTGATGGTAGTTGATACGTCTCCAACGTATCTACTTTTCCGAACTCTTTTGCCCTTGTTTTGGACTCGAATTTGCATGATTTGAATGAAACTAACCCGGACTGACGCTATTTTCAGCAGAACTGCCATGGTGTTGTTTTTGTGCAGAAATAAAAGTTCTCGGAATGACCTAAAAATTGACGAGGATTTTTTGTGGAATATATAAAAAATACCGGAGAAAGAATCAACCGAGGAGGAGCAGCCAGTGGGCCACGAGCTCCGGAGGCGCCCCCTGGTCGTGCCTGGCAGGCTCGTGGGGGCCATGTGGCTCCTCCGACCTCCTCTCCAATTCCATATAACCTATTCGTCCCAGAAAAATCAGAGAGAAGGATTCATCACGTTTTATGATACGGAGCCGCCGCCACCTCCTGTTCTTCCTCGGGAGGGCAGATCTGGAGTCCGTTCTAGGCTCCGGAGAGGGGAAATCGAAGCCATCGTCATCATCAACCATCCTCCATCGCCAATTTCATGATGCTCTTCATCGTTCGTGAGTAATCTCATCATAGGCTTGCTAGACGGTGAGGGGTTGGATGAGATCTATCATGTAATCGAGTTAGTTTTGATAGGGTTTGATCCCTAGTATCCACTATGTTCTAAGATTGATGTTGCTACTACTTTGCTATGCTTAATGCTTGTCACTAGGGCCCGATTGCCATAATTTCAGATCTGAACCTATTATGTTTTCATCAATATACGTGTGTTCTTGATCCTATTTTGCAAGTTGTAGTCACCTACTATGTTTTATGACCCGGCAACCCCGGAGTGACAATAACCGGAACCACTCCCGGAGATGACCATAGTATGAGGAGTCCATGTATTCACCATGTGTTAATGCTTTGTTCCGGTTCTCTATTAAAAGGAGACCTTAATATCCCTTAGTTTCCATTAGGACCCCGCTGCCACGGGAGGGATGGACAAAAGATGTCATGCAAGTTCTTTTCCCTAATCACGTATGACTATATATGGAATACATGCCTACATTACATTGATGAACTGGAGCTAGTTACATATCACCTTATGTTATAACTATTACATGATGAATGCCATCCAACATAATTATCCATCACCAATCCAATGCCTACGAGCTTTTCCTATACTGGTCCTTGCTACATTACTTTACCGCTACTGCTGTCACACTTGCTACATAAATCACTATTGCTACTGCTACTACTGTTATTGTTACTATCATACTACTTTGCTGCTAAACACTTTGCTACAGATATTAGATCTTTCAGGTGTGGTTGAATTGACAACTCAGCTGCTAATACTCGAGAATATTCTTTGGCTCCCCTTGTGTCAAATCAATAAATCTGGGTTGAATACTCTACCCTCGAAAACTGTTGCGATCCCCTATACTTGTGGGTTATCAAGACCTTTTTCTGGCGCCGTTGCCGGGGAGCATAGCTCTATTCTCTGAGTCACTTGGGATTTATATATCTGTTGATCACTATGAAGAAACTGCGAGATCCAAAAACTAAAGTTTTGCCCTCAACTACGAGGACAGGTAAGGAACTGCCATCTAGCTCTGCACTTGATTCACCTTCTGTTATGAGTAAATTTGCAACACCGCCACCTGCTATTACTTCTGATATGTCGCATGTGCTTGATGATGCTACTTCTGCTATACATGATAATTATGATGATGCTTTGCTTTATAATGAGATGCCACTTGGTGAATTTCTGGATACACAAATTGCTAGAGTTACTACTGAATCAAATGATACTTCTGAAACTGATGAAACTATTGAAATTGAACCTGCTGTTACACCTATTAGACCTAGCCCTCCTAGATATGAATTGCCTAATATACCTAAGGGTTATGTTATTGAAGGAGAGGTAGCTGAAGACTTTCTTGCTTGTAAGGATAGATATGATGTTAAGAATTTATTACGCAAGTGGAAAGAAAAATCTCTGAATGCTAATGAAATATGATCCTAAGTTTGCTACTTCACCTATCTTTGTTACTGATAAAGATTATGAGTTCTCTGTTGATCCTGAGTTAATCACTTTGGTTGGATCTGATCCTTTTCATGGTTATGAATCTGAAACTGTTGTGGCACATCTTACTAAACTGAATGATATTGCCACCCTATTCACTGATGAGGAAAAAATTCACTATTACTATATCCTTAAGTTGTTTCCTTTCTCACTAAAGGGTGATGCTAAAACTAGGTTTACCTCTCTTGCTCCTGGTTGTGTGCGTAGTCCCCAGGATATGTATACTACTTCTATGAAAAATATTTTCCTGCCCATAAGAAACAAGCTGCCTTGCAGGATATATATAACTTTGTGCAAATTGAAGAAGAAAGTCTCCCACAAGCTTGGGGGGGCTTGTCCAGTTACCTAATGCTTTGCCTGATCACCCTCTTAAGAAAAATGAAATACTTGATATCTTTTATAATGGACTAACCAATGCTTCTAGGGACCACCTAGATAGTTGTGCTGGTTGTGTTTTTAGGGAACGAACTATGGAACAAGCTGAAATTCTATTAAATAATATCTTGATCAATGATAATGCTTGGACTATTCCCGAACCACCTCCGAAGCCAACTCCTAAGAAAAGAGGTATTCTATTCCTCAGTCCTGAAGATATGCAAGAAGCAAAGAAATCTATGCGAGAGAAAGGTATTAAATCTGAAGATGTTAAGAATCTACCACCTATTGAAGAGATACATGGTCTTGATAACCCTACATAGGTAGTAGAGGTAAATTCTCTTCGTAGATTCAATGAGAGTGATATTCCTTATGATAAACCTGCTAGCTTATGCTTAGATGAATTTGATAACTTTGTTATCAAACGACAAAGTTTTAATGATTATGTTAGTAGACAACTGGAACAAAATGCTCGTATGATTAATCATCTAAGTGCTTGTGTGGATAGAAATATTAATGATCTTAAGCTTATTAGTAAACATGCTTCTATGGTCACTACTCAAGTAGAGCAAGTACTTAAGGCTCAAAATGATTTGCTTAATGAATTGAATGAGAACTCTGTTAAAGTCATTACTAGAGGTGGTAGAATGACTCAGGAACCTTTGTATCCTGAGGGCCATCCTAAGAGAATTGAGCAAGATTCTCAAGGAATTAATACTGATGCACCTAGTCATCCCGGTAATAGGAAGAAAAAGAAAGATGATAGGAACTTGCATGCTAGTGAACTTGTTTCTGTTACACCTGAGAATCAAAATGATATATCTATTTCTGATGCTGAGACACAATCTGGTGATGAACATGAACCTAGCGATAATATTGATAACGATGTTCATATTGATGCTCAACCTAGCAATGATAATGATGTGGAGATTGAACCTGCTATTGATCTTGATAACCCACAATCTAAGAATAAAAGATATGATCAGAATGATTTTATTGCTAAGAAGCACGGTGAAGAAAGAGAAGCATGGGTTCAGAAACCCATGCCCTTTCCTCCCAAACCATCCAAGAAAAAGGATGATGGGGATTTTGAGCGCTTTGCTGAAATGATTAGACCTCTCTTCTTGCAAATGCGTTTGACTGATATGCTTAAAATGTCTCTATATGCTAAATATATGAAAGATATTGTGACAAATAAAAGGAAGATACCTGATATCGAGATTTCCACCATGCTTGCTAATTACACTTTTAAGGGTGGGACTCCTAAGAAACTAGGTGATCCCGGAGTACCCAATATACCTTGCTCCATTAAAGGAAATTATGTTAGAACTGCTTTATGTGATCTTGGAGCCGGTGTTAGTGTTATGCCTCTCTGTTTATATCGTAGACTTGAACTGGATAATTTGACACCTACTGAAATTTCTTTGCAAATGGCCAACAACTCAACTGCTTTACTTATCGGCATTTGCGAGGATGTGCCTGTTGTGGTTGCGAACGTTACTATCTTAACAGACTTTGTTATCCTTGATATTCCCGAGGATGATGCCATGGCAATCATCCTTGGAAGACCCTTTTTAAATACTGTAGGGGCTGTTATTGATTGCAACAAAGGCAATGTCACTTTCCATGTTAATGGTAATAAGCACACGGTGCACTTTTCGAAGAAACAATATCGGGTTCATTGCATAAATTCTATTGAAAAACCTTCATCTATCATTGTTGGAAGCTTTGAATGCCACATACCTACTGTCAAAATGAGCTATGATATACTTATTGTTGGGGATATGCACATCCCCATTGAGGTAACCTAGTGATTTTTCAAAGATTCTCTGGTTTTATGTGATTCGAAAAAAGTTTGTCAAGGAGACTTGATCAACCTCATTGATGGATTTCTTTTGATGACCATGAGACGGATGAATTTAGAAGTCACAACTTTCTGTTCCCAACTGTAACATCCCAAAATTCCATTTTAGAATGTTATGAAATATATCTATGAATCCATCATCATCATTGCTTGAATGTATGGCATAGTTGAAATTGTTTCTTCTAACTTTCTGAAAGCCCATTTCTATTTTCCAATGATGTGCTTTCACCTATTTGAAAACCTTGGTAAAATGTTCAAATAAGAGGGGATAAACATGACACTCCACACCAAGGACTTCTTGGTGATTTATTTGAACAATAAAAACCAGGAGTTATTTTGAAAAATATTTGCAAAAGGAGTTAAAAGCAAATAGGCAATTTCAGAAAATAATATTTTTTTCAAAATATTCAAATAACATAATAAAAATGTTCATTAAATGGAATTTAGTATTCTAATAATTTTCATATATAATATTCCTATATTTGGAACTAAATCATATGCTTTAAAAGAGTTTTTATTGCTCTGTTTATTAAAAATGGGAAAGTTTTAAAGCCTTAAAGGCCGATCGGCCCAAATCTGCATTTAAGCCTGCCCGACCTCCCTAATTATCGTCCGACCAACGCCCCGCAAACCTCTCCCCTCTCACTGATAGCAGGACCCACCCGTCCGATCCCGAAATGCTGCGGCCATCTCCTTCCTCGCGCGCGCGCCGCCGTCGCCGGAGAATCCTCCTCGCCCGGATCTTCCTGCCCTTCCTATCCCTCACTCCCCGCGGCCTATATAAGTGCGGCCACCCTCCTCCGCACTCCGTCCCCCCCCAAACCCCCTCTTCCTCGCCGAGGCGCTGCCCGAACGAGCTCACCAGAGTTCACGCCACTCCCGAACCTCCCGGCGCCCGTGGCCGTCGCTCAGCTCCAACCCTCGCCTCTTCGACGCCACCACTCGACGCCGGACATCAGCCGCCATCGCCTGGACCTCTCCGACGACCTCCCTGACCACCAAAGCGCCTTCTCCGACCGCCTCCGACCATCGACCGCCACAGTCCTCGCCGGAAACCCCTTCCCCCTCTTGTAAGTCGCCGGCTTCCCTCTAGACCGTAGGATCCATAGGGAACGGTCCGGATTAGATCGTTTTAATTCAGCAAACTGATTTCTTCTTTGGATCGGCCGACTGCCCGAAATCACTTAGCGCTCACCCTCTCAGCCAATAGGAACTGGCCACGTAGCCATAGCCGTCCGTTAGCTCTATTTTCTATTTTCTGTTTTGTTTTAGTTAACATAAGCTTTTCTGATTTTGTTTTAGCTATATATTTTAAACCATTTAATGTTTTTAATTAATTCTTTTTGCATTAGCTCACTTATTTCATGTAGTTTCACCCTGTAGTCTTAGATTTTAAAGTTGAACCTTATAATTTGAATTGAATCAAATTTGCTCAAATCACTCAAATCTGAATAACTAGAGTTTAAAAATAGATTTTGATATGAATCTTTTTGCTACTGCTTGGTATTATCTAGGACTATCATCATGCTTAGTTTGAGGATTTTTAGGATGAATTTGTTTAGTGTTATAGCTATAAACAGATTCTGCCTAGTAGTTAGTATAGTTTAGTTAATTTAGTTTTTAGTTAGTTTAAATCAGGTTTGTTATAATTTGTTTTAGTAGGTTCTGTTGCTTAAACATTAGGTGTTTTACTTTCTGTAAATAAAAATATAAATTTTCTTAGTTTATTTCTTTATTGTTATAGGAATCTCAACTCATTTTCAACTAGGTATAATTTGTTATAAAACAAACTAGTTAGTAATAGTTTTCTTCTAACAAAGTTTTCTATAATTAAATTCTGTTTTCTAAGAAGAGTTTTTAGTAAATTATTTTTCTGTTAATATAATGTTTATTAATTAATAATAAGTTTTGTTTTACCCTTTGTTAGTAAAACTATAGTTACCTCATATAGTAGTGTTTATCAAAACTTTTAAAACCATACTAAGATTTTTCTTAACAAAACTTTAAATGGATTTAATTATTTTATTAATAAAATATTTTATTATTTCCTTGCTGTCAACTATTGTTTTGTTAATACAAGTAGTTTTACTATGTTACTAGTGGTTTACCCATCACCTTTTTGAAAACAAAACTTTGTGTGTTCTCTTGCTTGTGATTTGTGCATTGTTTTGTCTTGATTATTTACTAGTTAATTACTGATTTTTGTGAGTTACAATATTTTTTGTTGTATGCTTATTGAGTGCTTTTGTTTGCTTCGTTAGATTATTCGGAGTGCGAGGCTTGTTACCTAGAGTCACTCACGTACGAAGATCATCAGTCAGGCAAGTCACTTTGACCATGTATACCTATGTTTTATTGCATTTGTTCTTCCATCTCCCCAATTGCATGCAAAGTAGGTTAGTTGGAAATTTGGTTACTTGATGTAGTATCATGTGGTAGGTACCCCAACCCTTTGACACTTTGGCCCCGGGAAACGTTCAATTATTTTGCTATGCTATTAGTAGACGGGGTTGGATGTGTGATTCATGAGAGTTGTGAGGTAATAACTTCAAGACCTATGATGATCAAGACTTCAAGATTTCCAAGTTTTCAACATACCTCTGGGTGGATGATGGTTGAACGGCGCCCTGGAGAAACCAGTGGTTAGCCTAGGTGATGCTGGAGATGTGCCAGTATTCACGCGGAAAGGTCCACCCAGGCACAAAGGGATGGAAGGATGCTTCAAGACCCAAGTCTTACCTGCACAACCACAAGCCATTATGGACTCTGGCTTGGTTGGATATTGTGGCGACACTGGACAAGTGGTGCTACGAGATGTAGAAGAACGGTAGGAAAGGATGGACACCGACAGAGTCTCAGTGGGACCCCTTAGAAGACCATGTTTTTGTCATCCGTTCCTCAAACACCCTGAAGTACGAGGAATCCAACGGAGGCGATCAAATCTTGTGGGGAACGTGTGCAAAACTCTGTAGAGTACTCAAACCTAATCGATTAGCCGTGTCCACAGTCATGGACGACTTGAGCCAAAGGAACTGAAACTTCCGGAAACCCTCAACACAATTAATATGATGATGTGGGTATTAATAACTTGGGTATAAGAATTGGTTGGTGGAACCATCTCATTAATCAACCAACTTAGTAATAAATTTTGCTTAGCCCTCTCTTGTTGTAGGAAAAATTGGCTTTACACAAAAACTTACTACCCCACCTGCCATATATGCATATAGATTAGATGATTATCTTTTCACCCCTCTCTTATGACTTTGCCGGCATATTCCATATGCTGACCTACACGGCTGCAACGTATCATGTTGTAGAGTATTTTTCCGACCAGAGTGAGGACACGCTCTACGCTTGGTGAGATGCCCTTGGAGTCAGATGGACTCATCTACCTTGAAGCTTCCGCAAGATTTAGTTATTCTCATGAGTTGGCTTTCAGCCACTTTATTGTAATGATTATTGTAATAAAGGACTCGATATGAGATTTCGATTAATATTATGCTGTGTGATTTCCCTTTGATATATACATTGATGTACCGTGTGTGTACCAACATGATCTTGGGATGGTACGGAAACACCGGAGATTCGACCTTTCAGGTCGGGTCGCTACAGAAATGGTATCAGAGCACACGCTGACCGTAGGACGTAACCTCTAGGATTGGAAAGCCTTAGGACTTATTTCTCTTTGTCTTTAAAATTCTTATACCCTCATCTACTCGTTTCTGACTTCTCTCCGATTATTTCAAAATTTATAGATGTCCACCTTCATCCCAGTGTTAATCACGGAGTTTTGCCAGCCTGACGCAATGATGCCCTTTGGCAAGGAGCTGATGAGGATCGTCAGGGATGTGAGGATTGCTTTGCCGAGCATCACCGGGACTCCTATCATGTCCTTTCCACAAGATGGACGCTACAGGATCGAGGTGCACATTCTAGGGAAGACCTTTGGGAATCGGAAGGAACCCATCGACTTCAAGTTTGTGGCACCCAGCTGGATACTTGGGAGAGACATGGCCATTCATCGTGCCCTTGGACGTATTCAGGAGGAATACAGAGGTGGAACCATTTCACCAGGACTCAGCGTGGTTTGTCGCAGGGATGCCAATGGAAACATCATAACCACTCCCACTGCAGACACCACCATTTCCTATATCCAGACCTTGGAGACTCACATCAGGACTCTGGAGCTTCGAGTTCGTGCAGATACGAAGACAATCAAGAATCTTATGAACCGCGAGATTAACCTCGAAGCTAACTTACGGGAAGCCGAGTAGGAGCATGAGTATGAGGTGAAGGATTTCTTAGAGAGGATCGACAAGCTGAACACTCACATCGCCACTCTGGAGGAACAGATGGACATGAGTGAAAATCTTCATCCCGAGGTAGACTTGGCTCCTTTCATCAGCGACGATGATGACTATGAGGAGAGCACCACTGGAGGAGGCTCAGTCACCATGTACTTCTGAGGAAAACTTTAGTTATGCCCCCATGTATCTTCATTTCCGTCGTTAAAGCGTAGGTCGATGTTTAGTTTGATTGAGACTTGTATTCCCGATGTTTGAATCTTTGAGTTGAATAAATGAATGAGTGTTTGGTGTGATATGTTTGTTGCATTGCATATGGGTAGTGATTTTCTTTCTAGGCCCTTGTTCTATTCTAATTCTCAGCCCTCTAAAAACAGCAAGATGCCTCCACGACGTGAGTCCGACTTCACCTTCCCGCCGGAACTCAAGCAACTCCTCCAGCAGCAGAATGCACTGATACAGCTACTGATCGAGAATCAGACTAACAACCAGAACAACAACAACCACCATCCACCTCAGGCTAACAACCTCACCCGTTTTCTGAGGTTGAATCCTCCAACTTTCTCCAGCAGCACTGAGCCCATTGTGGCAGATGACTGGCTCCGTAAGATGGAGAGAGAACTCATCACCGCTGGTTGTATTGACGCTGAGAAGGTGCGCTTTGCCGCACATCAACTTGAAGGACCAGCAGCTTCATGGTGGGAGAACTACACCACCACATATCCTATTGCTGATGTAACTTGGGAGCAGTTCAAGCAAGCTTTTCGCACCGCACATGTCTCAGCCGGAGCTATGAGTCTGAAGAAGCGTGAGTTTCGCAACTTACGCGAGGGGAACCGTTCCATGGTCCAATACGTGGACGACTTCAGCACATTGGCTCATTACGCACCAGGAGACGTGGCCAATGATGCGGCCAAGCAGGAGAAGTTTCTGGAAGGAATCAACAATGAGTTGAGCATGCAGCTGGTAGTGGCTACTTTCAACAACTACCAAGAAATGGTAGACAAGGCCCTCATCTTGGAGGGAAAACAGCAAAAAATTGAGAACCGCAAGAGGAAGTATACTCAAGGGAAGTTTAACTCTGGAGCTCATCAGAAGCCCCGCTACTCCCCGTACTCAGGGAATACCGGATCAGGGACCGGTAAGTTTGGAAGGCACACTCATGCCGTGCACACCCATGGAGGCCACAACCATGGAGGAAATGGGAACAACCGTCCAAACCATGGCAACTTCAAGACTGACAATGGGAATGGGAACAACAACCAGCACCGTCACGCTCCTACTCAGAAGGATCTGAGCCACATCACCTGTTTCAAGTGCCAGAAGACAGGGCACTATGCTACTGAGTGTCCCCAGAGCAAGCAGGGAAATGGAAATGGCAACTCCGCAGCCAAGAAGACAAATCTGTTTCCTCGTGCCCAGGTGAACCACCTCGATGTGGAAGAAGTCTATGATCAGCCCGAGACTGTGGTTGGTAAGTTTTTATTGCATTCACGTCCAGTTACAGTACTTTTTGATTCCGGTGCAACTCATTCATTCATATCAAGGGTAGTTGTGGAAAAGTATGGTTTGCCCACCAAAACCCTTAGTCAGCCATTTAAGGTCAATTCCCCAGGAGGTATGATGATGGCAGGGATAGGATGCCATGCCTTGAAACTCAATATAGGAAACCATGTTTTTCCCACTGACCTCATCGTCTTAGAGTCGCAAGAATTGGATGTAATCCTAGGCATGGATTGGATGACCAAGTATGAAGGGAATCTTGACTGTCCCAGCAAGTCTATCTTGTTCACCACCCCGGAGAACAAGAGGATTAAGTATGTATCCCGACGCACACGGATGAGTGCTTGGTTAAATTCTCTCACTGGAGTCGTTCAGGAGGAAGTCCCTGTGGTAAAGGACTTTCCGGATGTATTCCCGGAAGAATTACCAGGTATGCCACCAGATAGGGAGATTGAGTTCCTGATAGAGCTACTACCAGGAACAGCCCCAATTTCCAAGGGACCATATCAGATGCCCGCAAATGATTTGTTGGAAATCAAGAAGAAAATTAAGGAGTTATTGGACAAGGGATATATTCGTCCAAGTTCTTCACCTTGGGGAGCCCCAGTTCTTTTGGTGGAGGAGAAGGATAAAACCTTGAGGATGGTAGTCGATTATCGTCCCTTGAACGAGGTGACTATCAAGAACAAGTATCCTCTGCCGATGATTAATGACTTGTTTGATCAGCTCGTAGGAGCCAAAGTATTCTCCAAGATCGATCTTTGATCAGGGTATCACCAGTTGAAAATTCGTGAACAAGATATACCCAAAACATCTTTCACCACAAGGTATGGCTTGTATGAGTATACCGTCATGTCTTTTGGTTTGACAAATGCTCCTGCTTACTTCATGAGTTTGATGAACAAAATATTCATGGAATATCTGGACAAGTTTGTCGTGGTGTTCATCGATGACATATTGATATTCTCCAAGAACGAGGAAGAACACAAGGAACATCTGCGTTTAGTTCTGGAGAAGCTGAGAGAGCATCAGTTATATGCCAAGTTCAGCAAATGTGAATTTTGGCTGACGGAAGTCGGATTCCTTGGACATGTTATTTCCGGAGATGGAATAGCAGTGGACCCCGCTAAGGTTGAAGCCGTCACCGAGTGGAAGTCACCCACCTCAGTTAAGGAGATCCGCAGTTTTCTTGGACTTGCCGGATATTACCGGAGGTTCATTGAGAACTTCTCAAAGATTGCCAAGCCCATGACAGAGTTGTTGAAGAAAGAGTCTAAGTATACTTGGACTGTGGAATGTGAAGCCAGTTTCCAGGAGTTAAAGAAACGTTTGGTCACAGCCCTAGTGTTGATTTTGCCAAATTTTCGGAAGGACTTCTAGGTGTATTGTGATGCTTCACGTCAAGGACTTGGAGGAGTACTCATGCAAGATGGAAAAGTTGTAGCTTATGCATTCAGACAACTACGACCACATGAGTTGAATTATGCCACCCATGACTTGGAATTAGCAGCCGTAGTGCACGCACTCAAGACCTGGAGACATTTCCTTGTCGGAAATAGTTGTGATGTTTACACCGACCATAAGAGACTAAAGTATATCTTCACGCAGAAAGAGTTGAACCTCAGACAGAGGAGATGGTTAGAGTTAATCAAGGACTATGACATGAGATTACACTACCATCCAGGTAAGGCAAATGTTGTCGCAGATGCCTTGAGTCGGAAAACTTATGTAAACACACTCACAGCGGGAGGATTACCCCAAGAGTTAGCCGATGATCTCAGAGAGCTCCGGCTAGAGATAGTTCCAAGAGGATATGTTGCCACACTAGAAATCCAGTCCACCTTGACCGAAAGAATTCGTGAAACCCAGAAGACGGACAAGGAAATAGCTGAGATTAAGCAAAGAATGAAAGATGGTAAAGCTAAAGGTTTTCGTGAGGATGAACAAGGAACTCTGTGGTTTGAGAACCGCATTTATGTGCCCAATGACCCAGAGCTCAGGAAGTTTATACTTCAAGAAGCCCACGATTCCCCTTACTCGATACACCCAGGCAACACCAAGATGTACCTGGATTTGAAGGAAAGTTATTGGTGGACAGGTATGAAGAAGGATATTGCAGAACATGTTGCAATATGTGATGTTTGTCAGCGAGTAAAGGCAGAACATCAGAAACCAGCAGGGTTATCTCCAACCTTTGCCGATACCCGAGTGGAAATGGGAAAAGCTTGGTATGGATTTCATCACAGGATTGCCCAGGACTCGTTCAGGTTATGATTCCATCTGGGTAGTGGTAGATCGCTTGACCAAGGTGGCTCATTTCATTCCCGTGAAGACCACCTATACCAGCTCTAAGTTAGCCAAGATATACATGACCAGGATCGTGTGTCTGCATGGAGTTCCGAGGAGTATCGTGTCAGATAGAGGAACACAATTTACCTCAAAGTTTTGTCATCGGCTACATGAAACTTTGGGTACGAGGCTGGAGTTCAGTATAGCTTTTCATCCGCAGACCGATGGACGGACTGAGAGAGTCAACCAGATTCCGGAAGACATGTTGAGAGCTTGTGCACTAGACTATGGGTCTAGTTGGGATGATAATTTGCCTTACGCAGAATTCTCGTACAACAACAGTTATCAGACCAGTCTGAAGATGGCCCCTTTCGAAGCTTTATACGGAAGGAGGTGCAGAACACCACTGATGTGGGATGGTGTTGGAGACCGAAAACTTTTTGGTCCCGACCTTATCCGAGATTCTGAAGAGAAAGTCAAGTTGATTCGTGATAGACTCAAGATAGCTCAATCTCGACAGAAGAGTTATGCTGACAGCAAACGCAAGGAAGTAACGTATGAAGTGGGATACCGAGCCTATCTTCGTGTGTCCCCACTTCGAGGAATCAAGAGGTTTGGTGTTAAAGGAAAATTAGCACCCCGATTCATAGGCCCCTACAAAATTCTTGAACGTAGAGGCGAAGTTGCATACAAGCTAGAATTGCTGGAAGGATTGTTCGGAGTTCATGATGTGTTCCATGTGTCCCAGCTGAAGAAATGCCATGCTGAGATGGCTGATATTCCTTTGAGAGACACCGTGCCCCTAGAGGCCATACAGCTTGACAGTGATCTGACTTACAAGGAGAAGCCTGTCAAGATCCTCGAGACTGCCAACAGAGCTACCCGCAGAAAGATCATCAAGTTATGTAAGATTTTGTGGAGTCACCACACCAAGGAGGAAGCCACCTGGGAACGCGAAGAAAATCTTCGTAGAGACCAACCGCACCTATTTTCTAGCCAACCCGAATCTTGAGGGCAAGATTCATCTTAAGGTGGGTAGGTTTGAAACATCCCAAAATTCCATTTTGGAACGTTATGAAATATAGCTATGCATCCATCATCATCATTGCTTGAATGTATGGCATAGTTGAAATTGTTTCTTCTAACTTTCTGAAAGCCCCTTTCTATTTTCCAATGATGTGCTTTCACCTATTTGAAAACCTTGGTAAAATGTTCAAATAAGAGGGGAGAAACATGACACTCCACACCAGGGACTTCTTGGTGATTTATTTGAACAATAAAAACCAGGAGTTATTTTGAAAAATATTTGCAAAAGGATTTAAAAGCAAATAGGCAATTTCTGAAAATAATATGTTTTCAAAGTATTCAAATAATAGAATAAAAATGTTCATTAAATGGAATTTATTATTCTGATAATTTTCATATATAATATTCCTATATTTGGAACTAAATCAAATGCTTTAAAAGAGTTTTTATTGCTCTGTTTATTAAAAATGGGAAAGTTTTAAAGCCTTAAAGGCCGATCGGCCCAAATCTGCATTTAAGCCTGCCCGACCTCCCTAATTATCGGCCAACCGACGCCCCGCAAACCTCTCCCCTCTCACTGACAGCGGGACCCACCCGTCCGATCCCAAAATGCCGCGGCCATCTCCTTCCTCGCGCGCGCGCCACCGTCGCCGGAGAATCCTCCTCGCCCGGATCTTCCTCCCCTTCCTATCCCTCGCTCCCCGCGGCCTATATAAGTGCGGCCACCCTCCTCCGCACTCCGTCCCCCCCCCCCCCAAAACCCCCTCTTCCTCGGCGAGGCGCTGCCCGAACGAGCTCACCGGAGTTCACGCCACTCCCGAACCTCCCGGCGCCCGTGGCCGTTGCTTAGCTCCACCCCTCGCCTCTCCAACGCCACGACTCGACGCCGGACGTCAGCCACCATCGCCTGGACCTCTCCGACGACCTCCCCGACCACCGGAGCGCCTTCTCCGACCGCCTCCGACCACCGACCGCCGCAGTCCTCGCCGGAAACCCCTTCCCCCTCCTGTAAGTCGCCGGCTCCCCTCTAGACCGTAGGATCTATAGGGAACGGTCCGGATTAGATCGTTTTAATTCAGCGAACCATTTTCTTCTTTGGATCGCCGACCGCCCGAAATCACTCAGCGCTCACCCTCTCAGCCAATAGGAATTGGCCACATAGCCATAGCCGTCCGTTAGCTCTATTTTCTATTTTTTGTTTTGTTTTAGTTAACAGAAGCTTTTATGATTTTGTTTTAGCTATATATTTTAAACCATTTAATGTTTTTAATTAATTCTTTTTGCATTAGCTCACTTATTTCATGTAGTTTCACCCTGTAGTCTTAGATTTTAAATTTGACCCTTAGAATTTGAATTGAATCAAATTTGCTCAAATCACTCAAATCTGAATAACTAGAGTTTAAAAATAGATTTTGATATGAATCTTTTTGCTACTGCTTTGTATTATCTAGGACTATCATCATGCTTAGTTTGAGGATTTTTGGATGAATTTGTTTAGTGTTCTAGCTATAAACAGATTCTGCCTAGTAGTTAGTATAGTTTAGTTAATTTAGTTTTTAGTTAGTTTAAATCAGATTTGTTATAATTTGTTTTAGTAGGTTCTGTTGCTTAAACATTAGGTGTATTACTTTATGTAAATAAAAATATCAAATTGCTTAGTTTATTTCTTTATTGTTATAGGAATCTCAACTCATTTTCAACTAGGTATGATTTGTTATAAAACAAACTAGTTAGTAATAGTTTTCTTCTAACAAAGTTTTATATAATTAAATTCTGTTTTCTCAGAAGAGTTTTTAGTAAATTATTTTTCTGTTAATATAATGTTTATTAATTAATAATAAGTTTTGTTTTACCCTTTGTTAGTAAAACTATAGTTACCTCATATAGTAGTGTTTATCAAAACTTTTAAAACCATACTAAGATTTTTCTTAACAAAACTTTAAATGGATTTAATTTTGTTATTAATAAAATATTTTATTATTTCATTGCTGCCAGCTATTGTTTTGTTAATACAAGTAGTTTTACTATGTTAGTAGTGGTTTACCCATCACCTTTTTGAAAACAAAACTTTGTGTGTTCTCTTGCTTGTGATTTGTGCATTGTTTTGTCTTAATTATTTACTAGTTCATTACTGATTTTTGTGAGTTATAATATTTTTTGTTGTATGCTTATTGAGTGCTTTTGTTTGCTTCGTTAGATTATCCGGAGTGCGAGGCTTGTTATCTAGAGTCACTCACGTACGAAGATCATCAGTCAGGCAAGTCACTTTGACCATGTATACCTATGTTTTATTGCATTAGTTCTTCCATCTCCCCAATTGCATGCAAAGTAGGTTAGTTGGAAATTTGGTTACTTGATGTAGTATCATGTGGTAGGTACCCCAACCCTTTGACACTTTGGCCCCGGGAAACGTTCAATTATTTTGCTATGCTATTAGTAGACGGGGTTGGATGTGTGATTCATGAGAGTTGTGAGGTAATAACTTCAAGACCTATGATGATCAAGACTTCAAGATTTCCAAGTTTTCAACATACCTCTGGGTGGATGATGGTTGAACGGCGCCCTGGAGAAACCAGTGGTTAGCCTAGGTGATGCTGGAGATGTGCCAGTATTCACGCGGAAAGGTCCACCCAGGCACAAAGGGATGGAAGGATGCTTCAAGACCCAAGGCTTACCTGCACAGCCACAAGCCATTATGGGCTCTGGCTTGGTTGGATATTGTGGCGACACTGGACAGGCGGTGCTACGAGATGTAGAAGAACGGTAGGAAAGGATGGGCACCGACAGAGTCTCAGTGGGACCCCTTAGAAGACCATGTTTTGGTCATCCGTTCCTCAAACACCCTGAAGTGCAAGGAATCCAACGGAGGCAATCAAATCTTGTGGGGAACGTGTGCAAAACTCCGTAGAGTACTCAAACCTAATCGATTAGTCGTGTCCACGGTCATGGACGACTTGAGCCAAAGGAACTGAAACATCCGGAAACCCTCAACACAATTAATATGATGATGTGGGTATTAATAACTTGGGTATGAGAATTGGTTGGTGGAACCATCTCATTAATCAACCAACTTAGTAATAAATTTTGCTTAGCCCTCTCTTGTTGTAGGAAAAATTGGCTTTACGCAAAAACTTACTACCCCACCTGCCATATATGCATATAGATTAGATGATTATCTTTTCACCCCTCTCTTGTGACTTTGCCGGCATATTCCATATGCTGACCTACACGGCTGCAACATATCATGTTGTAGAGTATTTTTCCGACCAGGAGTGAGGACACGCTCTACGCTTGGTGAGATGCCCTTGGAGTCAGATGGACTCATCTACCTTGAAGCTTCCGCAAGATTTAGTTATTCTCATGAGTTGGCTTTCAGCAACTTTATTGTAATGATTATTGTAATAAAGGACTCGATATGAGATTTCGATTAATATTATGTTGTGTGATTCCCCTTTGATATATACATTGATGTACCGTGTGTGTACCAGCATGATCTTGGGATGGTACGGAAACACCGGAGATTCGACCTTTCAGGTCGGGTCGCTCCAGCAACTTTTACTTTGTCTTATTTAGTAGAAAAATAAGAAATATAGTATTATTTTCCTGTTTTTTGGCATTATCCGCCCAATAAAAAATGACCGGAAAATAAAAGTTCTTCAAATGCTCTGAAATTTTAGTATGATTTTTTTTGGAATATATAAGAATTTTTGAAAAAATGACTAGTCAGGGGGATGCACCAGTGGGCCACGAGCCCAGGAGGCGCGGCCACCCCCCCTGGCCGCTCCTGGCAGGCTCGTGGGTCCCATGTGGCCCCCCTCCACTTATTCTAGCCCCCATCTCCTTCTTCTACCTCCAGAAAAAATCATCCCACAGCTCAAACTCGTGTTCTTGCTCGTTTTTCTCCGTTTTTCGATCTCCTTGTGCAAAGCCCCATTCACCAAACTGTTTTGGGAAATCGTTCCTTGGTATGTGACTCCTCCATTGGTCCAATTAGTTTTTGTTCTAGTGCTTTATTCATTGCATATTATTGCTGCCTTGGTGACCCTGTTCTTGAGCTTTGCATGTTAATTTTATTTGGTCCCAAGTAGTTTTGATGCAAGATATGGCCTCTAGGCACTTGTAGGAGTAGTCGCTATGAGTTTTGTTAAGTTTTATTCACTTTTATTTTGAGTCACTAAAAATTTCAGAATTATTTCAGAAAATGGAAATTTTTTAGGAAGAGCTATCATGGTGGTTCCTCAAGCAAGAAGGGTCCCCGTCTCGCGATTCGAGAGCCTGATCATTCTCAGCCAAGGGACGCACTGGTGCAACCATGTGAATGGCCTTCCGATGAATTCATGATTGAGGCAGGTTTCAAGGACGAATTTGATACACTTATTCACAACGCCAGGCTCGAAGAGTTCATCTCCAACAGATGTGAACAGTATACTCTACTCACTGCCTCTTTTGTTCGTAGATTTAAATTTTCAGTTGGCCGTGACACATCCATACTGTTTGACCTCTATGATAAATCGTATGCTATGGACTTAGAGGATTTTAATAGAATATGCAAGATACCTAATTGGGGTAGTCCCAATGATCCTCCTAAGTCCTCTGTTAGAGACTTTATGTCTAGTATAACTGTTGGAGAAACTAGAGATATCACGTAGGCTACCATGGGGAGCATTCATTTTCCTGCCTTACATTATTTTTCCGTCTTCATAGGTAGATGCATTAATGGTAAGCGTGACCATAGCCACCTCTGCGCACCTGACCTCGGTATACTTAAGAGTGCAGTCACAGGTGATAGGAGTTTTAACATGGGAGCTATAATCGCTAGGAGATTAAATAACAATGCTAATGAAGGAGATTTCTTTGGTGGGATCTATGCCACTCGTTTAGCTAATTATTTTAGAATACCCATCCAGACAGGAGATCCCCCGCTTCACAGTGCTTTCCTAGATTGTGCTGCTATGATACGTTTCCAGTTCCTTGAGAGGAGCGATGAGTCCCTCCTATACCGGTTAATATTTAACCGACAACGTGTTTTTCATATTACCCTTCCTGCTCCTGCCTTCTTTGATTTTTAGGGTAAGTGGAGATATTACATAACCAGAGAAGAGGCAGAGGAGTATGAGAGGGAGGTGAAGGCTGCTCACCTCCATGAGGCAGCTATTCAGGCGGTAGCTGCCGCGTCCCAATACAACCCACACTATGATTTTGGATACCATCCGGAGTACCTCGGAGCCAGTTACTTTCCTCCTTGGGAGTAGACCAACCTAGGCCAAAAGCCTAAGCTTGGGGGAGTACGTGTTTCTCACCGACTTTACATTCATGTTCACACATTCACTTTGATAGTCGGTGTTCACACTTTTTCATTATATCACCCATGCTAGTTTATTTTCTTTTCCCGCATTCTTCTTGTGTGTTTTATTAACTTGATAAAATAAAAAAATGAGAAAAAAATAGTTGTAACTTTACATTCTTGCATGCTTAGTAGTAATTAAGAAAACAAAACCCAAAAAGATTTCCCGTTCTACTTTTGCTTATTGGGAGCTTTCCCGTGTAAATAGTTTTCTTTTTCTTTGGGTCGAGGTAGAAGACCATGATTAAAATGATTAGTGGCTCTCATATGCATTATTGTTTATCTGTCAAAGAGACATATTGCTTTGTCTTCTCCTTTGAGTTTGCATGCAGATTCCAGCTTAGTCCAATGCACGAACACTCTTATTATTATTCACATCATTCGGTCGTGCAAGTGAAAGGCAATAATGACGATATATGATGAAGTGATTGAGCCTGGAAAAGCTGGTATGAACACGACCTATTTTGTTTTTGTAAATATGGCTAGCTCATCATTCTTAATTAAGCCTTGTTATGAGAGAAACATGTTTGCAATGACAACTTAGAGATCATAGTTTCTTATTCCATGCTTAATTAGCTAGGAGTTTATAATGGTTTGTCTTGGATGCCAACATGAATTTGAAAATGATTGTGATGTAGTATGATAGGATGGTATCCTCCTTTGAATGATTCATGTGGTCTGACTTGGCACATGTTCACGCATGTAGTTGAAACAAAATCAACATAGCCTCCACGATATTCATGTTCATGGTTATTTATATCCTACTCATGCTTGCACTCAATGTTGGTTAATCTCAATGCATGTTGATGACTGTTGTCGCTCTCTAGTTGGTCGCTTCCCAGTCTCTTTATAGCCTTCACTTGTACTAAGCGGGAATACTGCTTGTGCATCCACTCCCATAAACCCAAAGTTGTTCCATATGAGTCCACCATACCTACCTATATGCGGTATCTACCTGCCATTCCAAGTAAATTTGCATGTGCCACTCTCTAAGCCTTCAAATAATAATATATTTTGTAGGCCCGAACCGCTCATGTGGTGACAAGGGGCGGTCAGTATCTTCCATGCTAGGCGTGTTATCCTCAATATGTGTTTATTCACTATCACTCACGAGAAAGGGGCCGGTAATCGGAATGCCCAGTTCCATGTTCAAATTAAATAAAAATATAATTGCAAACAAAACTCCCCCTGGATTGTTCTTGGTATGGACGGTACCTGAGGATTCGGCTAGCCGTGGAGTGTGATTGATTAGTCGTTGGGGGAGTCAAAACTTTACTATTGTGTTTGGGAACCGCCTATAATATGTGTAGCATGGAAGATGGTGAAAACTCTTGGTCATCGCGTTGACAATGAAAGCATGCCACCCCAAAGTTACTCATCTCTGTTTTAAAAAGCTTGATCTCTGGCACCTCTGCAAATCAATGCTTCCCTCTACGAAGGGCCTATCTATTTATATTTCTGTTGAGTCATCCTCTTCTTATTAAAAGCACCAGCTAGAGAGCACCTCCGTCGTTTGTATGCTTTTCTACTAATTGATATTGACTATGATTATGACTGGATCTTCTTTACCATGAGTTACAATTTCTAGTCAGCCCTTGGTCTTTGAAGGTGCTCTGCATTTATGTTTTGCGGTCTCAGAAAGAGCTAGCGAGACACCATCTATTCATATTGTATCATGATTATTTTGATTGAAGTGTTGACGTTTGAAACATATTATTATGACTCGCTAGTTAATTATGCCATTGATATGAGTATACCATGAGACCTAAATGTCATTGCTTATGTGGTTAGCTTATGATCTTGCTGAAAATTTGAACATGAGTTAGACATAATTGCAACACAAGATCAAACAGAGTTCGTAAAAGTTTTCTTTTGTCTCTTTCAGTTTATCAACTGAATTGCTTGAGGACAAGAAAGGCTTTAAGCTTGGGGGAGTTGATACGTCTCCAACGTATCTACTTTTCCAAACTCTTTTGCCCTTGTTTTGGACTCTAATTTGCATGATTTGAATGAAACTAACCCGGACTGACACTGTTTCCAACAGAACTGCCATGGTGTTGTTTTTGTGCAGAACTATAAGTTCTCGGAATGACCTGAAAATTGACGAGGATTTTTTGTGGAATATATAAAAAATATCGGAGAAAGAATCAACCTAGGAGGAGCAGCCAGTGGGCCACGAGCCCAGGAGGCGCGGGCCCCCCCTGGCCGCACCTGGCAGGCTCGTGGGGCCCACGTGGCTCCTCCGACCTCCTCTCTAGTTTCATATAACCCTATTCGTCCTAGAAAAAATCAGAGAGAAGGACTCATCGCGTTTTACGATACGGAGCCGCCGCCACCTCCTGTTCTTCCTCAGGAGGGCAGATCTAGAGTCCGTTCTGGGCTCCGGAGAGGGGAAATCGAAGCCATCGTCATCATCAACCATCCTCCATCGCCAATTTCATGATGCTCTTCATCATTCGTGAGTAATCTCATCGTAGGCTTGCTGGATGGTGAGGGGTTGGATGAGATCTATCATGTAATCGAGTTAGTTTTGATAGGGTTTGATCCCTAGTATCCACTATGTTCTAAGATTGATGTTGCTACTACTTTGCTATGCTTAATGCTTGTCACTAGGGCCCGAGTGCCATGATTTCAGATTTGAACCTATTATGTTTTCATAAATATACGTGTGTTCTTGATCCTATTTTGCAAGTTGTAGTCACCTACTATGTGTTATGACCCAGCAACCCTAGAGTGACAATAACCGAAACCACTCCCGGAGATGACCATAGTATGAGGAGTCCATGTATTCACCTTGTGTTAATGCTTTGTTCTGGTTCTCTATTAAAAGGAGACCTTAATATCCCTTAGTTTCCATTAGGACCCCGCTGCCACGGGAGGGATGGACAAAAGATGTCATGCAAGTTCTTTTCCCTAAGCATGTATGACTATATACGGAATACATGCCTACATTACATTGATGAACTGGAGCTAGTTACATATCACCTTATGTTATAACTGTTACATGATGAATGCCATCCAACATAATTATCCATCTCCAATCCAATGCCTACGAGTTTCTCCTATACTGGTCCTTGCTACATTACTTTACCGCTACTGCTGTCACACTTGCTACACAAATTACTATTGCTACTGCTACTACTACTACTGTTACTATTACTATCATACTACTTTGCTACTAAACACTTTGCTACAGATATTAGATCTTTCAGGTGTGGTTGAATTGACAACTCAGCTGCTAATACTCGAGAATATTCTTTGGCTCCCCTTGTGTCGAATCAATAAATCTGGGTTGAATACTCTACCCTCGAAAACTGTTGCGATCCCCTATACTTGTGGGTTATCAGTAGTGACATCTCCTTTAGCACGCATGAGGTCTCGAACCTCAAATAAGCATTTATCAAAGTTAGGATCACTAGGCTTCATCATGTGAAAGGCGATAGCTTTATGAAGAATTTCATCAAGATTACTTAATGAATTACTTGGATATCGTTTCTCCAAATCATTCCACAAATTATAAGCATATTCAAAATTCTTCATCTGATCAAACTCCGTCTTCCTCCACGGTGATGAAACCGAAGCTATGGAGACCAAAGCTCTGATACCAATTGCAGGATTGATAGAAGAGACGTCTAGAAGGGGGTGAATAGACTACTTGCAAGAATTAAAACATAACCTTTTCCCAAGTTAATTGGTTGGGAGCTTTAGCAATTATGACAAGTCCAATGCACCCTACACATGCTAGTCAACAAGTATGGCAGCGGAAAATAAAATAAGCATATGTAAGAGAGTAGAGATAGGAAGATCAAAAGCAATCGTAGACACGAAGATTTTTCCCGTGGTTCCGATAGGTGGCGCTATTGTACATCCACATTAATGGAGACTTCAAACCATGGAGGGTAACAGACGCGAGAGTCCATAGAGGGTTCTACCCATGAAGGGTTCCACGAAGAAGCAACCTTGTCTATACCTTGATGGCCTACGTCCACGAAGGACTAGCCTAACTCGGGGTAGATCTTCACGAAGTTGGCGATCCCCTTGCCCTTACAAACTTCTTAGTTCAACTCCACAACAAAAAGTAGGAGGCTCCGAAGCACCACCTAACCAATCTAGGAGGCACCACCCTCTAGTAATGATGAACTCCTTGCTCTTGTGTTTCAGATGATAGTCTCCTCAACACTCAATCACTCTCTCACAGATTTGGCTTGGGTAGAAGAGATTGATTGGATGGAAAGCAACTTGGGGAGGCTAGAAATCAAGATCCATATGGTTGGAGTGGATGATCTTGACCTCAACACAAGGGTAGGTCGTTCTCTCTCGGAACATTGGATATGGGAAGTGTGGGTCTGTTCTGAGTGCTTCTCTTACAAGTAAGATGTGGTGGAGGGGTATATATAGGCATCTCCAAAAATCCAATCGTTACAACATTATTGCCCAACTGAGTGAAACCAAAGTGAAAACTCGGTTGCACCGACTAGTGCAAATAGTGGCAACTTTGGCTTTTTGGTGAGACCGATGTATAATTCTCGGTGGTACCGATATGATTGGCTGACGACAGTTACACAACTTGATGAGACCGATTCACGAAACTCGGAAATTCCATTTTTTTGTAAAACTGGCAACAGGAAGTTGGTCACTAAAACTTGGTTGCACTGAAGTGAATGTTGGTAGTGCCAAGAACTGGATTTTGTCTAGGGTTTCTATCTAGGGTTTTGACTCGGTGTAGCTAATATGGAATTGTTGGTGGCACTGATTTTGAGTGGTAGGTTCTAGGACAAAATATTTGTGGGAGAGCTTGAGGGTGTTCTTAGTGACTAACACTTGATCATTTTGAGCATTTCATTCACCATTAATACCTCACCCGCTTTTGATTGTATTGGCTTTCCTATGGACTCAAAGTGATTTCTCACAAAGTAATATGTAGAGTCTTCATGCTTGTAGATTGGCCAATCCTATGTTTGCTCTTTTTCTTCTTCTTGTCGGGGAATCTCCTCACACCCTTTTGCCAACAGTCTCTATGGACTACACCTGAAATAAACTAGGTAGAGATATTAGTCCAAGAGACAATGTATGTTGTCATGAATTATCAAAACCACCAAGGAAGCATATGTGCTTTCATATCTTCATAGAAAGTTCACCGTGGTTCCCGCGGTGATATGATGACCCACAAGTATAGGGGATCAATCATAGTACTTTCTATAAGTAAGAGTGTCGAACCCAAAGAGGATCGGAAGGAAATGATAAGCAGTTTTCAGCAAGGTATTCTCTGCAAGTGCTGTGAGTAATAGTGATAGATAGTTTTGCGGCAACATAATTCATAACAAGTGACAAGTGACAATAGTAACAAAGCTACAGAAAGGTAGCCCAATCCTTTTTGTAGCAAAGGACAGGACTTAAAGTACTCTTATATTAAACAACCTCACCCGAGGACACAAGGAAATTTCTGTCTAGTCATGTTCATCATGTTGAATTGATTCGTGTTCGCTACTTTGACAATTTGATATGTGGGTGGCCCAGTGCTAAGGTGATGTTCTTATTTCAACAAACAACCCACTTATTATTACCCCCTCTTGCAAGCATCCGCAACTATGAAAGAAGAATTAAGATAAATCTAACATAGCATGAACCATGTGGATCCAAATCGGCCCCTTATGAAGCAACGCATAAACTAGGGTTTAAGCTTCTATCAATCTAGCAACCCATCATCTACTTGTTACTCCACAATGACTTACCTTAGTCCCATAACATGGTGAAGTGTTATGTAGTCGACTTTCACATGCCACCACTAAGAGAAGTACCAACATACATATCATCAAAATATCAAACGAATACCAAATTCACATGATTACTTATAAGAAGACTTCTCCCATGTCCCCAAAAACAATAGTAACTAGTCACGCCTCATCAACATGTTCAAGATCATAGGTGTAATAATGGAGATTAAGGATCTGAACATAATAACTTTCACCAAGTAAACTAACAAGTATCAACTACGAGATGTGATCAACACTACTAGTAACCCACAGGTACCAATCTGAGGTTTTGAGACAAAGATTGAATACAAGAGACGAACTAGGTTTGGAGATGAGATGGTGCTGGTGAAGATGTTGATGAAGATTGACCCTCCCACGAAGGAGGAACCATTGGTGATGACGATGGCTTCGATTTGCCCCTCCCGGAGAGAGGTTACCCCAGTAGAATCAGCATGCCAGAGGGCAAAAGGGCCATTGCCCAGGTTTACGCCTCGAGATGGTTGTGCTTCATCCCAAAAGATTTCTTATGATTTTTTCTAGGCTAAAACACACCATATAGGAGAAGAGGGGGTGGGAAGTCTGCTAGGGCCCCACAAGCCATCAGAGCGCGCCCAAGGGGTGGGCGTGCCCTGTTGGCTTATGGCTAGCAGGTGGCCCCCTATGGTATATTTTTGGCCCAGTAGTTCTTAAATATTCCATAAAAATTCTCCGTGAAGTTTCAGGTCATTTGGAGTCAGGTGATTTTTCTGTATTTTTCTTGGTTTCCTGGTCCAAAATTCCAGTTTCCAGATATTTCCCTCTCTGTGATGTACCCTGCATATTAAGAGAGAAAAGGCATAATAATTGTATGATAATAAGCAATAATGGACAAGAATATCATAAATACCAATAAGAAATCATGATGCAAAACGGACGTATCATGATCTATTCGATGTAATCTTCTTTTGTGGTATGTTTGTTATGGTCCAATAAATTTTGGGTTGATGATCAAATTATTCATTGAGTTTTTTATGAATTATAGGCATAATTATTTTAGTTTTGTATTTCTCTCTGATCTATCGTTTGGTTTGGCCAACTAGATTGATTTATCTTCAGCGGCAGTGGTGCATTGTAGTGGGTTCAATCTTGTAGTGTTCTATATCCTCGTGCCAGAAGGGGACAATACACATATTTGTGTTGTTGCCATTAAGGATAAAATGATGGGATCTGAACATATTGTTTGTCTTATTTTGTCTACATCATGTGACCCTTCTCCAAGCATTACTCTGTTTCTTATGAACTTGATACCTATAGAGGAAATCATAGAAGCGCTCTCGAAGTGGAGTAATAGTAGTAGATGCTAAATAATTTTGGTCTATTTGTTTATGGACATGATGCCTATATACATGATTAGGGTTGGGCGTTCGGTTTATATGGTTAATACGGTTCGGTTTATTCGGTTCTTTATAATTTCGGTTTTGGAGAAATAGAAACCGAAATAATCACTCAAAATTTTGAAACCAAACCATAGTAACCATAACATAGCGGTTTGGTTTGTTCAGTAACCGAAAAAACAAAATTCATGCACTTGTCAGTATAAGTGTATTGACTCAAGAGTACTGATTTGGATTGTATAATATGCAAAAAATAATCACAAGATCTAGCAACCTTAATATCATTCTATGGTTTGTTCGGTCAAGAAAACTAGTAAACATAATTAAGTAAAAAAATCACATGGAACGATGAAATGTATTATGTCCGGAGAAATATGTGGTGCCTCCAAACTGTTGCACCTTTGGAAACAAGGTATTACATGGGGTATCCTGCAAATCGGTTTGTTCAGTCTATTCGGTTTTGGGGCACTGAAAACTGAACAAAAACAAAACACCGAACAACCTTAAAATTTCCCACTGAACAAAAAATCGAACCACCGAATAAACTGACAAATCGGTTAATACGGCGTGGTTAGGTTAGGTTTTTTGGTTTTCGGTTTTATAGTGCCCACCCCTATACATGATCATTGTCATGAATAACATGCCATAACTATGAGCAATTCTGTAAATTGACCAACGGTAATTTGTCTACCCGTCGTATGGCATTTCCAAGAGAGAAGCCTCTAACGAATACTATGGCCCCCTGGTCTACTTAAACATAAATACAAAAACTCCAAAAATACCTTGCCGTGTTTTATTTACTTTTATTTTGTTTTGCTTTTATAATATCTATTTCTATCAAGATTAATCCTTGCAAGTAACGAGTTCAAGAGGCTCGCCAACCCTCTTGCTCGCGTTGGGTTCAAGTGTTCGGTTTTGTGTGTGTAGGTGTTGTTGAAAGGAATTTTCTTGGTTCTTCTATTGGTCCGATAACGTTGGTTCTCACTGAGGGAAATACTTATCTCTACTAGGATGCATCTCCTCTCCTCTTCGGGGAAAATCCCAACATAGCTCACAAGTAGCAGGTTGTGCCTCCGATCATCCTCATACGATCACGTGTCGTTGTAGGACTGGTGTCCACGAGCGACATCCCTCGGAGGGGCGTCTGAGTGCAATGATGATCGTCACGCCACAACGGGGGAGTGATTTGGTCACGCCTTCTATGTCCGTACTGATCTCTTGGTGGGGGAGAGCGTCGGCGCCTTCCGGTCACAGTCGGACTATGAGCCGACTGCATCGTGTGTGCCCGACCGATTTGCTATGAATGTGTTTCTGGGACTGGGACACGACCATGTTTTGAGCCAAGGCTATCTTGAGAAGCGCTTGGATCTGTCAAATGCCCTCACCCGCCGTTGAACCATACGGCTGGATGGAGTCGGCTATCCATGTTGATGCAACCAAGTTCTGCACCGGAGTGTGCATCACTTGGTAGTTTTGCGGACGGTCATTCGAGAACAACCGTCGGCGGTGCCGACTGGAGTTGGCCTGGTATCAGGATGCACGGTCACCGAGTGACCTCTGTAGGTTTTCGCGCTTAACCATAATGGTCTGGCGCATGGCCTCCAAGGCTAATGCCTCGGGGGTCGTTCCTATGATCGAGGTGAGAAAAGTGTGCTCATTCCTCTGCCTAAGGTCCTCTAGCTACTCCGGACTAACAGGTTGGGGGATGTATGGCTCGGTGTGGACATCGAGATCGATGTCGAGGCCGTCGCCCTCACAACCGCGCGAAGTACCTTCTGCGTACCCGGGACGTCCATTCTGCTACTCAGTCCCCGCCCTTAGGACTTCTGCAGCGGGCTCGCTGCTCTCGCACTTGAACTTATCGATGAGGTACTCGTTCGGTGAGGAGAATAGATCGAGGGTAGGCTCATACAATCGCCGTCGGCTCGGCTGTGGTCTGCAGAGCCACAACATGCTTGATCCAGCATTGGAGTCTTGAACGCCCGGAGCACTTGAGACAATGTCCAGCTGGGAGGAGAGGGTGCCGCACGGTACGGTACTGACGACTGTCGGAGTAGAACTCCGAACAAATATGTGCTGAACTGCGCTACGCCATGGACGGGCAACGCATCCACGTCTAGCGGAGCCTCCTGAAGCCACGTCGAATTGTCAACGAGGAAGCTTAGGGAGCCGAATCGAATCTCTCTGTTGATGATCATGATGATGATGATGAAAAATCCCACTTGCGCCGGGTATTGCTAGACGTGCTGCCCCACGGTGGGCACCAACTGTCGAGGCAACGATCGTGACAATGATTACTAAGGGTACGAACGAGGGGCGAAGCCTAGCTACAGCGCAAGTGTATCACTCGGATTTAGTGAGTACGGGCCCCTCCCGGAGAGGTAAAAACTCTACTCGTGCCTAGAGGCCTGTGTTTTCTCTAGGGGTATGATTACACAAGAGTGTTGAACCCTTGTCCAGGAGCTCGGGTGGCTTATATGGAGTGTGTGAGGCCCCATCAAGGGTCGTTACAAGGGAGAATTAATGTCATTATGATGACAATATCTAGTAACGACGACACATAACTACGGTAGTTACAGGTAACGGTAGCTATGACTACACTTGATGTATTGCTTTAAGTCCCTCGACCGATGTAGCTCTCGTGTCGTCCATACATTGCCTCTATGTGAGTGTTTGAGTCTGGTCGACTGGAGGGAAGACATCCGAGTGGCTTGATGGATCCGAATGGATCTCTTGATACATGTATCTGAATGCATCTTCGGTCCTGGGACCCCCAATGCTGGTGTGGGGCCCTAGGTGGGCCTTGTATGTCAGGTTCATGACACTACCACTAGTAGGTGACCCCATCACCGCCCACATGTCCTAATATAGAGCATTAGGGTCAAAACTTTTTGCAGAGTTCCCCGGGCTATGGCAAGCAACTCTGTCGGCACCCCTAGATCTGACAGCTCCTCTTCCCACATGAAGTCATCGTCCTCCTCTTCCTGCAGGTTCAGCCAAGCTAGAAGCTCTTCCTCCGTGTCTTTACCGCAGCGTCCTTGCGATCTAGAATTTGCTGCAATCTCCACCAGATGCGATCTCCCGCTACCGTCCCCGCACCCTGCTCACACCGCAAGATACCAAGGTTGGGCAAGATCGCAAGGATCTACCTTAGTCGGTCCTAGCCCGAGGGTAGCACTAGAGGCAGTCAACGGGGGTTCGATAAAAATTTCGGCTGCTAACGCGAGAAGACGACGAAACCCTAGGTAAATAGCCTAGGGGGGGATTGGGACCGTCCGCTTTGGTTCAAGGTCAGCCACAACTCTGTTGCTAGGCCGGAACAATAACCACTTGATGGCGGCACCCTGATGTCACTCATGTTTATTTGTCAGGCATTCTACATAAAATTTGGAAAGATGCTAATCATGCATTTGAAAAAAAATCTAAAAAATATATAGGAAAATGCTAATCATATGTACGAAAAATATTTGTGACATCTAAGAATTGACACACATTTTAAAAAACTGCATGCGATTTTTTTACAAATCTTTATATAGTGTAAAAAATATGTTTGCGTCATTTCAAAAGAAATTGCCTGTACATTCAAGAAAATGTAAGTTATTTAGGATATATTCATGAGTTTCAACAATATATTTGTGACATTTTCGACAAAAAAGATGCAATGTAGAAAAATGTTTGAAAAATGTAAAAACAAAATGGTGTCTTTAAAACAATGTATATGACATTTTAAAGAAATATTCCAGTGATTGCAAAATATATCCTTGACATTTGAAAAGATAAACTAAACAATGTACAAGAATATTCCCATAAGTTGACTTTTTTATATCCATACGTGACATTTAAGAAATATTAATTTATGTCCAAAAAATGTCAGTGCCAATTTGAAAAATGTTTAAATAATGTAAAAAATTATTCTTTTAGTTAGAAAAGATGTTTATTAACATTATGAAAATGAACACTGTATTGCGAAATTGTTACAGTGATTCAAAAAAGTGTTCAAAACATGTATTGTTTTGAATCTACATCATGTGTTTTATCCAAAACATATTTCACATATGTGCCAAAAATATACATTGTGTACTAATCAAAAGTCGACATGTATTAAAAGACGAGAAATAGTACGAAAAGGAAGAAAGAAATAGAAGGATAACGAAGAAAGAAAAACCAGTGAAAAAAGTTTAACTAAGTTAAAAATAGAAGATGGAAAAGAAAAGAAAAGAAAAGAGAAAATACACAAAGCAAAGCGAGCCCACTTACACAAGCAGCGCGAGAGACTGCGCCGATGGCCGATTCCTAATAAGAATCGATACAGACAAATCCTTAAAAGAAAAAAAAGATCGATACAGACAAAATTGGACTCCCGCGAGGGGAGCATCTATATGCTGCTCACTGCAGCAGCCAGTCGGGGCTTCGCACAGGGCGCCTAGCATGCGTGCGGGTACTGTAGCGATTTTTCAAATTCCTTTTTCCTTTTATTTTTGCTTTTTCTTTTCTTTATTTCATTTTCTGTTTATTTTTTATTCCGTTTCCTTCTATTTCTTATTCTTCAAATTTTAACTTAAAAAAATTCAAAAAATATTCAGAAGATCAAAAATTGTCCCTATTATGATTTTTTTATTCACTCATTCCAAAACTGTTTGCCTATTTAAAAACTTCTATTAAAATTTATTTATAACTTCAAATAGGAATTCAGTATTTCCAAAAAAATCTCGGGATTTTCAAAAACTGTTTGTGTTTTTAAATTTGTTTGGGAGTTTCATAAAATGATTTCATGACATTTAAATTGTGAAACTTAAAAACAGAGTTTTTTGAAATTCCTCAATACTTTTTGAGACCCAAACATTTTTATGAAAATCATGAACAAATTTTTAGAATGAAACTATTTTTAAGCATGAACATTTGATAATAATCATGAACACATATTGAGAAGGAAAACATTTTTTGAAACACAAATAGTTTTACTGAATCATGATCTTTTTGTTGAAAACAAAAAGTTCTTATTAAATCCCTGAATTTCTTTCAGAACATGGACATTTTTGAAAAATCCTGTAGTTTTTTAATCTGAAAAAGGAATTTCAAACACAAACATATTTAAAGATATGGACATATTTTGAAAGCAAGAACATTTTTTGCAATTCTTGTAAAAACATTAAGCATGAACATTCAAATAAAATTTTGAATAGAATTTTGAACACGGCAAAATTTTCTTAAATTCAGAAGAAAAAGTTGAAAATATCAAAGAAAAAGAATAGGAAACAGATTAAATAAATAAAGGAAAGGAAAATTCAAATGTAAACAAAGCGTTTCTTTCCAATTTTCGAACATTGTTAAAAATACCCAACATTGTTTTAAGTTATGTATTTTTATTGAAAAATGACAATTTTTAAAAATTTAGATCATTTTTTTAAAGAAAGGAAAAAATCGAAATTTAAGAAGAATGTCTGAACATGATCTTAGTTTAAAAAGGATAAAATAACCTTGAAAAGAATGAAGACACAGAAAAAAAAGAAAAAGGAAAGAAGAAACAAAAACAAAAACAAAAAACGGTAAAGAAACAAAAAAAAAAACATTCAGGGAACCTCCTAGAAGGTTCCCAAAACCGGGCCGGCCCATTGCGTCGCTACTCGGTCACTTGCGTGTGCAAAGCGTCGGCAGTTTGATACAATAAGCAGCGAATAGGATATCCCGCCCGCGAGCATCCAAATAGCCAACATTTTGCTGGATCGCGCAAACGGGACGGCCCATCCAGAGCGATGAGCGAATGTGAAAATTTCGCCAAAAAAATGGTCGCGATGGGGTCCCCCGACCTCAAGCGGAATAGCAACGTTGCCAACCAAAATAGGTCGCGACTGAGTACACCTAAATTGTGGCTCTAATTATAAGGAAAACGTTATAGATCACCCGAGAGGTTACAGTCCCGCGCCCGCCAAGTTCTCTGTACACCATGTGTCCATGGCCATCAACTTTAGTTTTTTTGCAACTAGCCCGTTGTCGCAATCTCTCTGGTCGCAACAGCGGCTCGGTTGCAGGATCTGGATCTTGAGAGGAGTCGCCTCTCGTGCTCCTCCCGAGCCCCTGTTGAGTCATCGCCTCCCCGTGCCGCTACGACTAACTCGAGCTCTCGTTGAGTCATTGCCTCCCCGCGCTGCTCCGACTGCCTCGAGATCCAGTCGAGTTGCCGCCTCCCTGCGTTGCTTCGACTATCGCCACCCGTGCTCGCCGCCGACTAGCATACCGACCAGCTTTCTTTACCTCCTCGTATTGCTCCGACCGTCGCCATCGAAGCTTGGTGACGAGCTTCTCTAGTGAGCTTCTCCAACGAGCTGCACGCAACCACCACTGAAATATGCTCTGCAACATGTCTGATGTTGTAAAAGGTTTTATGTAATATGAGATCTATTGGAAAAATTACGGTAGAAAATTATCGAGATCGTTTTCAGCAACACATCATCTGTTGCAATATTTCTATAACATTATCTTTGTTGCAAATATTTGTAGGAAGAAAATAAACGCTTCAAAGTGATTGCAACAAGCATCTTGTTGCAGAAGACCTTTTGCAACACCACTCTTGTTGCAAAGGGGTGACAACTTATATGGATAGATGGCACGGTCATTAGCATGCTCATTCGATGGTCAGCGAGGCGGCGGATATTTTCTCACTATCCGCCGGCCGACACGTAGCATACAGCGACATATCAGTTTTTTTTAATGTCCAACATTCTTGGAAACAATTGTTAACAATTTTCCTTAATAAACTCGAATGATGTTTAAAAATCAAGAACACATTTGGAAATTAGAGCGAACTTTAAAACCTGAAAAGCATAAACAAAATTCTGAAATTAAAAAATTATTTAATTTGTTTTATGCATCAATAATATCGAAATATACATTCAAGATTTTTGAGATATATGCTGAAAATAAATAAGTACACGTCGAACAATTTTTAGATATATATTGAACATTTTTGTAGTATACGCTGAACTACACATTGGAAGTTTTTGTGCTATATGTTGCACCATATTTAAACTTACGTTGAACATTTTTGTGATATACGTTGATTTTTTTATAATTGTGAACTATTTAATAAAGATAATAATAAAATATGCAAACAGTTTTTGAAAACATTAACAATTGTTTCAAAAATGTAAACAATTTTTGCAACATGATTTTTTTGGAAATATTATGACAAGTTTTGAAAATGTGATTTTTTTCTTGGAACCCTGAAAACCGAACTATTCGAGTCGAATTCCGCAGATTGGGGATTTAAATTATAAATGTATTTGAAAACAGAGAAAACGAGAAATAAAACAGAAAAAACAACGGCACCTACGTGGGCTAGCCCAACTGGGAACATTTTCATCGAGGAGCGGACGTTTTGACGCTAACCAGCCGTCGTCAAATAGGATCTCCCGTGTGTCGAATGATGGAGCCTATAACGCAGGGTGTCGTGATTTTACCGGTACCTACTTCGGTGGTTCAGTGGTACGATGCTTAGGTATCATAGACCAGCCGACCCTGGAAGCGTTAGCGTGCCGGGAAGCTATGACCGTTTCCCTGGACCTCGCATTACCGCATGTGCAAATTGCATCGGATTATCAAGGTGTGGTCAATGATATAAAACAAGGAACAAGTGCGGCGTATGCGGCAATTGTGAAGCAAATTCAAGACACTACATCACAGTTCCAGAGTTGCTCTTTCATCTTCAAAGGGCGAGACACCAATTTCGAGGCACATAGCCTCGCTAGACATGCTTTAGTCCTGGGCATAGGTCGCCATTTGTGGCAATCTTCTAGATATATCTTGTGTTTGCATGAACATTACTGTTTAATCAATAAAGCGTGTTTTAGACTTAAAACAAAAAAGATATTGCCCTGGCGCTGGTTGACATGCGTAGTATGCTCGTTGGGTTAGGTGGCCCAACTAGCATGGTTGTGTGGCCCATAAAACCCAATGATTGACACTTATCATTTTCTTAGCAGTTTTCTTAGGTACTGAAAAAAATCTTAGCGAATTCCTATTTACTCCCTCCATTCAGAATTACTTGTCGCCAAAATCGAAAGAAATGTATGTATCTAGAACTGAAATATGTCTAGATACATCCATTTCTATGAGAAGTAATTTCGGATGGAGGAAGAATTAAAGGTTATCCCTTGCAAATGTCACTTTTCACCTTCTCCAGTACTGACAAGTGGTGAACTGCATGAGTGTCACTTGTCGTAACCTGTGAGTTCTTTCTTTTTGATTCGTTTTATCCACTGAATTGTGCGTTTAGATACTGAATCATTTTTATCCATGGATTTCTCACGTTGAGATATTTGAAAACTAGATCCCGTGTTAATGAGTTTTGACTAACTTTTCTCCTTGAAAAAAACAAAGAAATAGAAAAACTAACACCTAAAAAAATATGAAGAAACAAAAAACAAAGAGGCAGGAACCGAAAAAACTAATACCAATGACAAGATCCCGGAAGGGTCCAGTTGTGCCCTAATGGAGGCCGTTTTAGAAGGGTCCTCGGGATGCACGTGAAATTTAATTACCATGTCGGCTGGTTTAAACGATATAGGATTGGACCTCTTGTTGAGGGTTATGTCATCTTTCTCCGCAATTGCGCAAAATGTTGTTAGCTCTTCCGCTGCCACAACCTCGGCTTCTGTCTCTAGGGCGAGTGCAGCCGTCTTGTTCTCGGCTTTAAGAGATCTATCCGTGTTACTGGTCACCCTGATTTCTCCATTTGCTCCCGACATCTTTAGCTTCATGTATGCATAGTGGGGTATGGTGTGAAACCTAGCGAACGCATCTCGTCCGAGTAAAGCATGATAACCACTTTAGAAGGGTATGATGTTGAAGATTAATTCCTCAACACGGTAGTTATCGGGGGTTCCGAACACTATGTCGAGTGTAACTCTATCGTTGTATCATGCCTCCTTTCATGGAATGATTCCCCTGAAGGTAGTTCTTTACGGTTCGATGCGTGATTTATCGAACTGCATTTTTTGTAGTGTGTCCTTTTAAATGAGGTTCAAATTGATGTTGTCATCCAAGAGAACTTTGCTTAGTTTGTAGTCGTCCACAGTGTGGCCGAGGACTAGGATCGCGACTCTTGGAAGTATGCCCTAGAGGCAATAATAAAGTGGTTATGATCATATCTCTTTATTCATGATAATCTTTTATTATCCATACAAGAATTGTATTGACCGGAAACTCAGATACATGTGTGGATCCATAAACAACACCACGTCCCTAGTGAGCCTCTACTAGACTAGCTCGTTGATCAAAGATGGTTAAGGTTTCCTAACAATAGACATGAGTGGTCATTTGATAACGGGATCACATCATTAGGACAATCATGTGATGGACAAGACCCAATCGTAAGCTTAGAATTTGATCGTATCACTTAGTTTGTTACTGTTGTTTTCTTTATGTCAAGTATCTGTTCCTAAGACCATGATATCATGCAACTCCCTGACACCGGAGGAATGTCTTGTGTGTATTAAACTCCACTTCGTAACTAGGTGATCATAAAGTTACTCTACAGGTATCTTCTAGGGTGTCTGTTGGGTTGGCGTGAATCGAGATGGGCATTTAACACTCAGTATGACGGAGCAATATCTCTAGGCCCTCTCGGTATTATAACACCACAAGAATCTTGCAAGCAATGTGACTAAGGAGTTAGTCATGGGATTTTGTGTTATGGAACGAGTTAAGTGACTTGTCGGTAATGAGAATGAACTAGACATGAGATACCGACGATTGAATCTCGGGCAAGTAACATACCGATAGACAAAGGGAACTGCATATGGGATTGGCTGAATCCTTGACATCGCGGTTCGACCGATAATGATCTTCATGGAATATGTGGGAAACAGTATGGGCATATTGGTCCCTCTATTGGTTATTTACCGAAAAGCAATCTCGGTCATGTCTCCATGATTCTCGAACACGTAGGGTCTGCACGCTTAACGTTTGGTGACGATATAGTAGTATCAGGATGTATACGTTGGTGACCGAATGTTGTTCAGAGTCCCAGATGAGATCCCAGGCATTACAAGGAGCTCCACGATGGTCCAAAGGTAAATAATTATATATGAGAAAGTGATATTCGGATTCCGGAAAGGTTCTAGGTTTTACTGGTAGGGTACCGGGAGTGCCGAGGGGTCATGCGGGTCCACTGGGAGAGTCCCACCAGCCCTGAAGGCCTCATGGGCTGAGAGGGGAGGCGCACTAGCCCCTGGTAGGCTGGTCACACCCTCCTCCCAAGGGCCCATGTGCTGAGGGTTTGGCAGAAACCCTAAAGGGGGCACCCCCCTTCCCTTGGGGGCTAAGGCACCCCTAGGCCGCCTCCCCTTACCTTGGAGGAGGGGATAGGGCCGATGTCCCTCCCCTTACCCCTATATATATGTGGGTAGAGGGAGGGCAGTCGCAAGAAAGCCTTGGCGCATCCCTCCCTCTCTCCCTAGTCTGTTTTCTCCTCTATCTGCGGTTCCGATAGCGCTCGGCGACACCTGTCGGGATAGCACCACCACCATTGCCGCCACACCATCGTGCTTTTGGAGATGCCATCTATTACTCCACCCTCACTCGCTGGATCGAGGAGGTGCAGACGTAATTGAGATGCGCGTGTGCTGAACGCGGAGGTGTCGTCCGTTCGGTGCTAGATCAGAACGGATCGCAATTGAATCATGAAGAAGTATGACTACATCAACCCTGTTGTAAGTGCTTCCGCTTAATGGTTTACAAGGGTACATAGACACACTCTCCCACTCGTAGCTATGTATCTTCATAGATAGATCTTGGGTGATCATAGGAATTTTTTTGTTTCCCATGCAACGTTCCCCAACAGTGGCACCATGAGCTAGGCCTATGCGTAGATGATATGCATGAGTAGAACACAAAGAAGTTGTGAGCATTGCTGTTCATATTGCTTATCTTCTTTGTCTTATTTTGATTTGGGGGTATTGTGGGATGAAGCGCCCCAGGCCAACTTTACTTGTCCTCGCACAAGAGACGGGTTCCACCGAATGACATGCAACTTGTTTTGCATAAGGTGGTTGGCAGCTGTCTGTCTCTCCCACTTTACTTGAATCATATTTGACATAGGAGGTCCTTGTAGAAAGTTAAAAGGCAACTTGATTATCACCATTGTCGTTTTGCGTAGGTAAGAACGGTTCATTCTAGTTACCCATAGTAGCCACGTAAAACTTGCGAACAACAAACTAGAGGACGTCTAACTTGTTTTTGTAGGGCATGTTGTGATGTGATATGGCAAAGGTGTAATTTGATATATGTTGATGTATGAGAAGAACATGTTTTGTAATACTTATCACTACTTGCATGTTGATGAGAACGGCAACCGACAGGAGCCATATTGTTGTCTTTAATTTAATTTATGACATGTGTGTCAATCATTAACCGCCATGTAATTGCTTTACTTTGTCGCTATGCGTTAGCAATAGTTGTAGAAGCAATAGTTGGCGAGACAACCACGTGGCAACATGATGATGGAGATCATGGTGTCCTGTCGGTGACGAGGGAGATCATGCCAGTTATTTCTAGATGGAGATCAAAAGCACAAGATGGCCATATCATGTCACTTATTGATTTGCATGTGATGTTTATATTATTATGCGTCTTATTTTTCTTAGGAAGAAGGTAGCATTATAAGATGATCCCTTCACTAAATTGCAAGATAGAAATGAATTTTCTCCAAGTATGCACTGTTGCGAAAGTTCGTCATTTCGAAGCACCTTGTGATGATCAGGTGTGATAGACTCTTCGTTCACATACAAGGGTGTATGCTAGTTTTTCACATGCATAGTACTTGGGGGTTAAACTTAACGAGCCTAGCATGTACAGACATGGCCTCAGAACACGGAATACCAAAAGGTCGAGCATGATTCATATAGTAGATATGAGCAACATGGAGATATTCACCACTGAAACCACCTCATCTCACGTGATGATTTGACTTGGGTTGGTGGATTTGGATCATGTAACACTTAGACAACCTGAGAAATGTTGATTTAAGTGGGAGTTCATTAGTAATTTGATTAAATGAACTTATTATCATGAACATAGTCTAAATTTGTCTTTGCAAATTATGTTGTAGATCAATGGCTCGCAATAGTTCCCCCAGAATTTTAACCCGTTCCTAGAGAAAGCTAAGTTCAAAGATTATGGAAGTAACTATGCGGACTGGGTCCGTAATCTAAGGGTTATCCTCACTACTGCACAAATGCACCGTTCGTTGCGCCACCCCCTCCTGCGTCGTCTGTGGATGATGTGAACGTCTGGCAGGCACGTTTTGATGACTACTCGATAGTTCAATGCGCCATGCTTTATGGCTTAGAACCAGGGTTGCAAAGGCATTTTGAACGTCACGGAGGATATGAGATGTTCCAGTAGCTGAAACTGGTATTTCAAGCCAATGCCCATATTGAGAGGTATGAGACCTCAGATAAGTTCTTTGCCTGCAAGATGGAGGAGAATAGCTCTGTCGGTGAGCATATACTCAGAATGTTTAGGTACTACAATCGCTTGAATTAGTTGGGAGTTGAGCTTCCTCCTGAGACGGTTGTTGACACAGTTCTCCAATCACTGCAACCTAGCTACAAGAGCTTTGTGATGAACTATAAAATGCAAGGTATGGATAAGACAATTCCTAGGCTATTCGCGATGCTTAAGGACACATAAGTAAAAATCAAGAAGGAGCATCAAGTATTGATGGTTAAGAAAACCACTAGTTTCAAGAAAGGCAAGGGAAAGAAGGAAAAGAACAACAAGAATGGAAAGCTGGTTGCTGCTCCCGTGAAGAAACCCAAGGCTGGACGCAAACCTGAGACCGAGTGCTTCCATTGCAAGGGAACTGGCCATTGAAAGCGGAACTGCCCCAAGTACTTGGAAGATAAGAAGGATGGCAGCGTCAATAAAGGTATATTTGATATACATGTTATTGATGTGTACCTTGCTAGTGCTTGTAGTAGTGCCTTGGTATTTGATACCAGTTTAGTTGCTCATATTTCTAACTTCAAATAGGAGTTGCGGAATAAATGGAGACTGGCTAAGGATGAGGTGATGATCGCGTCGGAAATGGTTCCAAGGTTGATGTGATCGTCGTTGGCACACTCTCTCTTCGATTACCTTCGGGATTAGTTTTAAACCTAAATAATTGCTATTTCATGCCTGAGTTGAGCATGAACATTATATCTAGATCTCGTTTATTGTGAGACGGTTATTCATTTAAATCGGAGAATCGTGGTTATTCTATTTATATGAGTAATATCTTTTATGGGCATGCACCCAATGTGAATGGTTGATTCTTATTGAATCTCGATCGTAGTGACACATACGTTCATAAAATTGATGTCAAAAGATGCAAAGTTAATGATGATAGTACCACTTACTCGTAGTACCACTTACTCGTGGCACTGTTGCTTAGGTCATATCAGTGTAAAACACACGAAGAAACTC
Source organism: Hordeum marinum (assembly GCA_022496015.1). Taxonomy (NCBI): domain Eukaryota; kingdom Viridiplantae; phylum Streptophyta; class Magnoliopsida; order Poales; family Poaceae; genus Hordeum; species Hordeum marinum. The sequence goes on from CM039676.1 coordinate 84,331,423, forward strand.
CATGCTGATGGACTTTTGGAATCACTCGATTTTGAATCGCTTGATACATGTGAACCATGCCTCATGGGCAAGATGACTAAAACCCCGGAGCGGGCAAGCGACTTATTGGAAATAATCAAATAATACATACTGATATATGTGGTCCAATGAGTGTTGAGGCGCGCGGTGGATATCGTTATTTTCTTACCTTCACCAATGACTTAAGTAGATATGGGTATATTTACTTGATGAAACACAAGTCTTAAACTTTTGAAAAGTTTAAACAATTTCAGAGTGAAGTTGAAAATCATCATAACAAGAAGGTAAAATATTTGTGATCTGATCGTGGTGGTGGATAACTGAGTTAAGAGTTTGGCACACACTTAAGACAGTGTGGAATCATTTCACAACTTAGCCACCTAGAACACCACAGTGTAATGGTGTGTCTGAACATTGTAATGTACTCTATTGGATATGGTGCGATCTATGATGTCTCTTACCGATTTTGCCACTGTCATTTTGGGGTTATGCATTAGAGACAGATGCATTCACTTTAAATAGGGCATCATCTAAGTCTGTTGAGACGACATCATATGAATTATGGTTTGGCAAGAAACCTAAGTTGTCATTTCTTAAAATTTGGGGATGCGATGCTTATGTCAAGAGGCTTCAGCCTGATAAGCTTGAACCCAAACCGGAGAAGTGTGTATTCATAGGATACCCTAAGGAAACGATTGGGTACACCTTCTATCTCAGATCTGAAGGTCAGATCTTTGTTGCTAAGAGTGGATCCTTTCTAGAAAAAGAGTTTCTCTCGAAAGAATTGAGTGGGAGGAAGGTAGAACTTGATGAGGTTACCGAACCATCACTTCCATTAGAAAGTAGCGCAACATAGAAAGATGTTTCTGTGACACCTACACCAATTGAAGAGGAAGCTAATGATGATGATCATGAAACTTTAGATCAAGTCACTGCCAAACCTCATAGGTCGACAAGGACACGTATTGCCCTTGTGTGGTACAGTAATCGAGTCTTGGAGGTCATGTTGTTAGACAACGGTAAACCTATGAGCTATGAAGAAGTGATGGTGGGCTTGGATTCCAACAAATGGCTAGAGGCCATGAAATCCGAGATAGTATCCATGTATGAAAACCAAGTGTGGACTTTGGAGGACTTACCTGATGATCGTAAGGCCATTCAGAACAAATGGATCTTTAAGAAAAAGGAGGACGCCGATGGTAATGTCACCGTCTATAAAGCACAACTTGTTGCAAAAGGGTTTTCGCAATTTCAAGGAGTTGCCTACGATGAGACTTTCTCACCCGTGGCGATGGTTAAGTCCGTCAGGATTATGTTAACGATAGCTGCATTTTTCGATTATAAAATCTGACACATGGATGTCAAAACAGCGTTCCTTAATGGTTTCCTTAAGGAAGAGTTGTATACGATGCAACCTAAAGGTTTTGTCGATCCTAAAAATGCTGACAAAGTATGCAAGCTCGAGTGATCCATTTATGGACTGGTGCAAGCATCTCGGAGTTGGAATCTTTGCTTTGATGAGGTGATCAAAGCGTTTGGGTTCATACAAGTTTATGGAGAAGCTTGTATTTACAAGAAAGTAAGTGGGAGCTCTATAGTGTTTCTAATATTATATGTGGATGCCATATTGTTGATTGGAAACAATGTAGAACTTTTGAAAATGTGAAAATATATTTTGACAAGAGTTTTTCAATGAAAGACCTCGGAGAAGCTGCTTACATATTAGGTATCAAAATCTATAGAGATAGATCTAGACGCTTAATAGAACTTTCATAGAGTACATACCTTGATAAGGTTTTGAAGAAGTTCAAAATGGATCAGTCTCAGAAAGGATTCTTACTTGTCTTACAAGGTGTGAAGTTGAGTAGGACTCAATGCCCAGCAATGGCAAAAGATAGAGAAAAGATGAGAGTCGTCCCCAATGCCTCGGCCAGAGGCTTTATCATGTACACAATTTTGTGCACAAGACCATATGCGAGCCTTGCCATAAGTATGGATGGAAGGTTTCAAAGTGACCCAGGAGTGGAACACTCGACAGCGGTCAACATTATCCTTAAGTACTAGAAGAGGACTAAGGGGATGTTTCTCGTTTATGGAGGTGATCAAGAGCTTGTCGTAAATGGTTGCATCGATGCTAGCTTTGACACTGGTCTGGATGACTCTAAGTCTCACACCAGATACATATTTATTCTAAATGGTAGAGCAGTCAGCTGGTGTAGGTCCAAGCAAAGCATTGTAGTAGCATCTACATGTGAGGCGGAATATATATCTTCTTCGGAAGCAGCGCGGGAAGGAGTCTGGATGAAGTAGTTCATGAGAATCTAGGAGTTGTGCCTAGTGCACGGGATCTGATGGCTCCTTTGTGACAACACTGGTGCCATTGCCCTTGCCAAGTAGCCCAGGTTTCACATGAAGACCAGACATATAAAGCGCCATTTAATTTCTATCTGTGGTTACATCAAGGAGGAGGACATAGAAATTTGCAAAGTGCATACGAATCTGAATGTTGCACACCCATTGACTAAACCTCTCTCATGAGCAAACCATGATCATCACCAGAACTCTACGGGTGTTAGATTTATTACAATGTAAACCAGATTATTGACTCTAGTCCAAGTGGGATACCATTGGAAATATGCCCTAGAGCCAATAAAAAGTGGTTATTATCATATTTCCTTGTTCATGGTAATCCAAGCTAGAATTGTATTGATAGGGAAGTCATATACATGTGTGGATACATAAACAACACCATGTCCCTAGTGAACCTCTACTAGACTAGCTCGTTGATCAAAGACGGTTAAGGTTTCCTAACCATAGTCATGAGTTGTCATTTGATAACGAGATCAGATCATTAGGAGAATGATGTAATGGACAAGACCCAATTGTAAGCTTAGCATTTGATCGTGTCACTTAGTTTGTTGCAACTACTTTCTTTATGTTAAGTATCTGTTCCTAAGACCCTGAGATCATGCAACTCCCTGACACCGTAGGAATGCCTTGTGTGTATCAAACGTCACTTCATAACTGGGTGATCATAAAGGTACTCTACATGTATCTTCAAGGGTGTCTGTTGGGTTGGTGTGAATCGAGATTGGGATTTGTCACTCCGTGTGATGGAGAGGTATCTTTGGTACCTTTCGGTAATATAATATCACAAGAAGCTTGCAAGAAATGTGAGCAAGGAGTTAGTCACAGGATCTTGTATTACGGAACAAGTAAAGAGACTTGCTAGTAACGAGATCAAACTAGGTATGAGATACCGATGATCGAATCTCGGGCAAGTAACATACCTATAGACAAAGGGAACTACATACGGATTGACTGAATCCTTAACATCATGGTTCGATCGATAATGATCTTCGTGTTGGGTAACACAGCAGAAAACAAAAATTTCTGACCTACGCACCAGACCAGGACCACTATGGAGACTACATACAAGGTTTGATCTTTTCCGTTACCGACTCGTAGCGCAACGGAAGAAGAGTCGATGACGATCGGCGGTGCAGATCCCCGCAACTAGGATTTACAGCCTCCCAACCGCGAGGATGTATACCCTCATCCGCCCCTCGGACAGCCCTCCGGGAGGCGGTCGGACAATCCCCGAACGGTGTCGTAGACAGCCCTTTGGGAGGATCATCGAAACTCGGATAGTCACTCGGGCAGCCCTTCGGGAGGCACTCTCGAACAAAGACTGATTACAATCTCTGTACAGAGTTGCACACATACGGTGTCATCTATCCAGAGGGGCTACGCCGTCCAGAACTAGTTCCCACCGGAATCCAGACAGCCTTTTGGCTCTACAAAACTATTTCGCTGGGAGGGAGAGAGAAGCCACATAACATCAGATGGCATGTGTATGTGAGAAAGAGTGAGAGTGGAGAGTGCATCTCCACCTCTATTTATAGGAAAACCCAAGGGGTAGGGTGACACTTGACATACCTAGAACGCCCTTCAAAAGGGCACAAAGGTAAAAGCAAGTGGGCAGCCCTTATCCTTCCATGTCATCCCTAGAGATATTTGTGAGTAAAGCCCCAAAAGGTGGCTTTCCAAAAAGTAATCCAAAAAGCACTTTCACTATTCACAATGACATATTTCAGTGTCCATTCGAACTGAAAATATTTATGTGGGCTTAGAACATTTCCAGTACCCACTAAAATAATTTTCAACGCGTTCTGAAGCAATTCCGGTTTAGTGATTTTCATCTGCGAAAAGCATCCGAAGCGGTTCCGGCAGCTCCGGAACATTTCCGGTTTTCATCCCGGAAAATTCCAGAAACTTTCCAGAACAATTCTGGCACCCTCCAAGAATTATCAGGCATGTGCCGAAACCAATTTGAATTTATGGTGTACTCCGAAACAACTTTTCGGTTTAGTAATTTTCATCTGTGAAAAGCAACTAAAGCGGTTCCGGCAGTCCGGAGCATTTCTGGTTTTTGTCTCTGAAAAATATCAGAAGTTACCGGAACAATTCTGGTACCTTCCAATAATTTCCAGGCATGTGCCGAAACCAATTTGACTTAATGGTACACTCCGAAACAACTTTTTGGTTTTATCGAAACTCTTCCGGTGTTCTCTCTCTCCGAAACTTTTCCGCTGTCCCCGAATTTTTTTTCCGGAAACTTTCTCTCTGACTCCCTATCTAATATTTAGCAGATAGATGACCCTTCAGCGTGTGCCCCTATCGGTTCGGTGAAGAATATACATGACCCGGAACCCCTTCCGATCAATGTTTAACATCGGAGCCATGGACACCCATATTGACCCCTATACCCACACGAATGAATATTCGAGTGAACCTTCAGTTGCCGTGTGCTATTCCTGTTGCTTCGCAATATGTTACAAATACCCGGGGTGAGACATGTTGGCATCCCTGTGGATCAACAACTTGTCCACTATGCCAGTTACCTCGTTACCGGTATTGTTCTCTTTTCTCGTTCCCGTGTTCCGGCATCCCCGTGATCAAATCACAAAGTGTCTGGCCAGACGATGATGGATACCATAACACCGAGCGGTCCCAGATATCTCTCCATCATCGGAGGAGAAAATCCCAATCTTGAGCTATCAAGTTACTTGACATACTTTTCCATGAACCCGTAAGCCACCATAATTGCCACCCATTTATGGATGACGTTTAACAAACCCCAAAGTTCATGAAGCAAGCATGAAGAAACTCGATACTCGCATGGTCTAAGGAATCATGTGAACGTTAACTATCTCTGTGTTATTAACGATTAACTTGTGACGAATGAATCTCATAGCATAACATCAATTCGGGTCGATTCAACACAAATGTTCGTCCAACATTGTTCCCTCAAAGTTGCTGGCATAGACATGCCCATGATCAGGAAAAAAGAACCATCATGCAACACTTGAGCTAGTCTTAGAGGCCAGACTAGGAATACATTTTACCGTTTATTATTCCACACGTGCATATGAGTCTTCCTCCGAGCCTCGTGGTTATTGGAGACTCAAGAACCATAGCAGTTATAGCAGGGAACATAAACCTAATTATGAATAGGGAGACAATCAATAAAATTTATTATTGCCTCTAGGCATATCTCCTACATACTCGCACGTGCACTAGAGTCAATAATCTAGTCAATGCTAATGCACTTTACACCTATGGTATACTGGTGTAAAATATGCTTCGCTTGTGGTATAGCCTGATGTCCAATGGATCTGTCAACTTCAGTTCCATGTGTAACTTTGCATATCCTTGCGTTTTCATGCTTTCACAAAATTCATATTTTGTGTGGACTTGGCTTTGCATATGTGTGAATCTTTCGTCGAAACCTGATTCCTCAGACTGAGTTATGGAGCAACTATCTGCAATAGTGTCCCATTGACCAAAGCCACCCCGGAACCTTACTAAGTTCATGAATGAACTATATGATTTAACAACTTCATTGTCGCTTCTAAAGCGTCAACATACTTAGCCTTTGTTATAGAATTCGCCACAATATCTTGTTTGGAACAATTTCCAACTATAGTGCCACCATATTGTGTATTACACAAAACCCTTAACTTAATTGAAAATCGCATGGAGCGTTGATGAAGAATGTATCAATGTAATTACTAACAATGAGCACTTCATAATCTGTGCTTGCGAGAAAACATGTCATCAGTACTACTCTAGTACTCAATGACATCTTTCACTGTTGTCCTATGGTCAGTACTTTGATCACTTTGGTATCCATACTTGCAACAACTTTGGAGTATTAGACATATCTGGTTGTTTTACATACCATGGAATACATGATTAATCCAAACACAAGAGTGTGTGGAATCTCCATCATGTATTTCACTCATCAGTGTTTTGGGACACTGAGTCTTGCAAAAACTCTTTCCATGTGACTTTGGCAAGAGTCACTCCTTGGAATTTTAAATGCTAAAAGGTTTTAGCATCTTGTTAATATGTATTCGTTGCTTAGCCCTATTAGGTAAATATATCTACATAGATCATCATGCCTAAAACTGAGGCTATTTAGCCCAAGCACTTCATCGAAAAACTATTTTCAAATGAAGTCCTAATTCATGTCAAGAAATTTATTTCCAATTAACAATGTGTCAAGCACACAAGGTTTTAGAAATATTATTACGCTCCCACTTATTTTCTTGAATCAAAAGAATCTTCGATACCCGTTCGATGAAGTCAAACTCTTTTGACCATTTCATCAAAAACGAAGATTCCAACTCCATTTTGATCTCTTATGTCCATTGCTGGAACTTTGAAGTTTGCATACTTACTAGCATCCTCTAGACTGACAAAATACGTTGGACTGTAACACATGCAAGTCCTTGGTTTCATTTCCATTAGATGGAAATCCTTTCGTCATCCTTGTTTCATATCTCATGATTGAAATATGTGTTAATTGCTAGTTCAACCCGAACCGACTTTAAGCATCGCTACGATGAAACAACCTTATCGTAGTCAACTCCTTGAACTTGTTATTACAACAAGTCGAGCTTTATGGATAAAAAAATTTATCGGTATCAGTTTTAAGTTCCATAAATATTCGTTAGACTCTAAGTCTTCCGAAAGGTGTATCAAGATTTTAATCTTGAATCACTTATATGGAAACTATCTCGGATTGTATTGGCATTTAGACAACTCCGGAGTCAGGGCCCATCAACGCTTCCTTGTGTATCGTAGGTATACTATTTTCCAACAACAATATCTCATTTGCGCACCTGATAGGTTTGCACGAGATTTGCCTATGTGGTTCAGCTGCAAGTTCGACCGAAGTCCATACATTTTATTGTAGAGACTTATGTATCATTCGCAGTAGGAAACTCCGGAATCACTTTGATCTGATGACGAAGATACTGGTTATCTCGTCGAGTTGCAGTGTCCTCCCACTCACCTTTTGTAAGAACTATTCTCTTTAAAAGCATACCGTTTTGTGGCAAAATCCTTTGCCTCGGTATAGTGGTGGGGGAATACCCAATGACTTGGGATAACCTACAAAGTAGCACTTGTTTGATTTGGAATAGGTTTGTAACCTTTTACACAAGCCCCATATTCCAGATGTTAAGAAAAGATATAACATGGTTGGGCGTACAGTAACATCCCAAAATTTCATTTTGGAATGTTATGAAATATAGCTATGCATTCATCTGCATCATTGCTTGAATACATGTATTGTTGAAATGCCCTTTCTAAACTTCTGAAAGCCCTTTCTATTTTTCCCTAAGTTGCTTTCACCTATTTGAAATTTTGGTTAAAAAGTTCAAATAAGAGAGGAGGAACATGACACTCCACACCAGGGACTAATTGGTGATATATTTGAACAATAATAACCAGGGGTTATTTTGAAAATATTTGCAAAAAGGGTTTAAAAAACAATTAGGCAATTTCTGAAAATATTATTTTTTGTAAAGTGTTCAAATGACAGAATATAAATGTTCATTAAATAGAATTTATTATTCTGTTAATTTTGATATATAATACCCCTATATTTACAAATGATTTGAATGCTTTAAATGTTTTTGAAACGCTCTGGTAAATTATTAAAAGGAAACGGTAACAGTTACTGTAATAAACGGGCCGGCCCAACGGCTTTAAAAGCCGAGACCGTTACCGGTCGGCCGACCGACGCGCATTCACTTCTCTCTCTCTCACTGATACTGGACCCCACCCCCGACCGACCGTTAGCCTCGCTCGGTCGTCACTCACCTCCCTCCCGCGATGCCGGACCGCCGGCAGTTACTCGCCCCCTCCCGGATCTCTCTCCTCTCTCCTTCCCCGCACTCCCCGAGCACCCTATAAGTACCTGCCAGCCCCGCCTTTCATTTTCCCCCCAAACCCCCTCTGTCCCTCGCCGAGGCGCTGCCCAATTGCTCGCCGGAGTTCCCACCACCACCGGACCTCTCGTCGACCGTGGCCAGCGACTCCGTCCATCCCTCGCCCCTCCGACCTCACCAATCGACGCCGGACGTCAAGCCCCATCGCCCGGGCCACTTCGCTACATCCCTCGACCACCGGAGCGCCAACACCGACAACGTCGCCGTCTCAGACTCGCCGGAGATCCCTCGCCGGCGACCTCTTAACACTGTGAGCTCTCCCAACCCTCGGATCCAGAATCAACGCCTGAGATTAGATCGGAAATAATTCCGAACCGGTATCACCTACCGACCGGTCGTCCGCTCGAAACCACCTACCGCACGCGCTCGCTAGCCAATAGGACGGCGCCACGTAGCCCCTGACCGTTGCAAATCAATTTTCCTTTTCTGTTTTTTTTGTTTTAATTAACAGAATGATTTCAAATTTTGTTTTGCTTATATCTTTTAACCTATTAAGTGTTTTGAGTTGATTCTTTTTGCAATAGCTCACATTTTTCATGTAGTTTCACCCTGTACTTTTAAATTTCAAATTTGAGCTATAAAATTTGAATTGAATCAAATTTGCTCAGAATCTTCAAATCTGAATAACTAGAGTTTGAAAATAGATTTTTATATGAATCTTTTTGCTACTGTTTGATATTGGTTAGGACTATCATCATCTTTAGTTTGACGATTTTTAGGATGATTTTGAACAGTGTTCTAGCTATAAACAGAATCTGCCTAGTATTACAATATAGTTTTATTTACTTAGTTTTAGTTAGTTCAATTTAGATTTAGTTTTAATTTGTCTAGTAGGTTCTGTTGTTTATACATTTAGTGTTTTACTTATTGTTAATAAAAATATAAAAATTGTTTAGTTTATTTCTTTGTTAATGTAGGAATCACAACTTCTTTTCAAATAGGTTTATTTGATTAAAACAACTAATTAGTAATAGTTTTGCTTTCAAACAAAGTTTGGTATAATTTAATTCTGTTTTCTAAGACAGGTTTAATTGTAAATTCTTTTCTGTTAAGAACATGTTTTACTAATAAATAATAAGTTTGGTTTTGCTCTCTTGTTAGTAAAACTATAGTTGTTTCATTCAGTGTTTATCAAAACTTTTACAAACTTTACAAAAGTTTTCCCAACAAACTTAAATTGATTTTCTTCTTTTTATTAATAAAAATATTTTATTGTTCCTTGCTGTCAACAATTGTTTTTTTTTACAAAATAGTTTCATTATGTTAGTAGTGTTTTATCAATCATCATTTTGGTAAACAAAACTTTGTGTGTGTTTTCTTACTTATGATTTGCACATTGTTTTTGTCTTGATTGTTTGCTAATTCTTGGTTGATGTTTGTGAGTTACAATATTTTGTTGTATGCTTATTGAGTGCTTGTTTGCTTCGTTAGATTATCCGGAGTGCGAAGCTTGTTACTTAGAGTCCCACGAGTACGAAGATCATCAACCAGGCAAGTCACTTTGACCATGTTTACCCATGTTTTATATGCATTAGTTCTACCATCGCCCCAATTGCATGCAAGATAGGTTAGTTGGAAACTTGGGTACATTGTTGTAGTATCATGTGATAGGTACCTTCTCAACCTCTTTGACACATTGGCCCCGGGAAACGTTGTTTTACTTTTTGCTATGCTATTAGTAGACGGGGTTGGTTGTGTGATTCATGAGAGTTGAGAGAGTTAATAATTTCAAGACCTACATAATGATCAAGATTTAAGACTCCGAGTTTTCAACATACCTCTGGGTGGATGATGGTTGAACGGCACCCTGGAGAAACCAGTGGATTTGCCTAGGTGATGCTGGAGATGGCCAGTATTCACGCGGAAAGGTCCAACCAGGCACAAAGAGATGGATGGATGCTTCAAGACCCAAGGCTTACCTGCACAGCCACAAGTCATTATGGGATCTGGCTTGGTTGGATATCGTGGTGACCCTGGACAGGCGGTGCTACGAGATGTAGAAGAACGGTAGGAAAGGATGGGCACCGACAGAGTCGCAAGGAAACCCTTTGGAAGACCATGTTTTGGTCATCCGTTTCTCAAACACCCTGAAGTGCGAGAAATCAAACGAAGGTGACCAAATCTTGTGGGGAACGTGTGCAAAACTCTGCAGAGTACTCAAACCTAATCGATTAGCCGTGTCCACGGTCATGGACGACTTGAGCCAAAGGTACTGAAACTTCCGGAACTCTCAACACAATTAATAATGAGGATGTGGGTATTAATAATTTGGGAATGAGAATTGGTTGGTGGAACCATCTCATTAATCAACCAACTTAGTAATATTGTTGCTTATCCCTCTCTTGATGTAGGAAAGACTTGGCTTTACGCAAAAACTTACCACCCCACCTGCCATATAAGCATATAGACTAGATGATTATCTTTTCACCCCTCTCTTGTGACTTTGCCAGCATATTCCATATGCTGACCTACATGGCTGCAACGTATCATGTTGCAGAGTACTTTTCCGACCAGGAGTGAGGACACGTTCTATGCTCAGTGAGATGCCCTTGGAGTTAGATAGACTCATCTACCTTCGACGCTTCCGCAAGATTTAGATATTCTCATGAGTTGGCTTTTAGCCACTTTATTGTAATAAAGGACTCGAAATGAGATTTCGATTAATATATTTGCTGTGTGATTTCCCTTTGATATATACATTGATGTACCGTGTGTGTACCAGCATGATCTTGGGATGGTACGGAAACACCGGAGACTTGACCTTTCAGGTCGGGTCGCTACACGTACCATACCATGGCGTCATTTCAACAGACCTGATGGATCTCTTTTCAGTGTAAAAGTCGTAGTCTCTGAAGCATCACTCTTTAAAAGGGGTAATGGCAAATTTATTTATGTCATGTTTGATCTTACCATGTCATGAATGGTTCGATTACATCTACATGGACTCTCCACTTGCAGTGGTGTTCCGGGAGGTGCAAGTTATGAAAAACCTTTCACAACTCATCAGACATTCGCTAAACTTGTAACTCAAATATTCCTTTCTGCAATCGAATTGTAGAAACATAATTTTCTTGTTACAGCAACTTCTACTTCATTTTTGAAAACCTTTCGAATGATTTCAAAAGATCCATACTCACGTTTCATCAAGTAAATATCCATATATCTACTTGAGTCATTTCCGAAGATAGATAAATCCACTACTTGCAACAACATTTGTTGGACTACACACATCATAATGTATGATCACCAATATGTTCTATGCTCGTTCCTTATGGCATATGAACGGTATTTCAGTCACTTCACTTTTCATAGGAAAGTTGCAAGCATCAGATGATTCAAAATCAAAAGACTTCAAAATCCATCATAATGGAATTTTCCATGCGGGTTTCTCCAATGTGACCAAATGCAGTGCCATACTTGTGTGGTATTCTTTTAGTCTTGTGACATTTAGCGTCGGTGTTATGGATGTATCATATTTATATCAATATTCATAACATACATCCCATCTTTGATGGAAGCATGGCCCTTCATGTTATTCATAATACTGAACAACAATTGTTGTTTCTATGCACAACTCTTTTGCAACAAACATTATGCAATGGGCTAGAGTGTGTGAAACTCTAAAATGAATTATGAAAGTAAACCCATAGGTAATGTATTATTATCAATATTCATAACATACATCTTATTCATCATGAAAGTATGGCCCTTATGTTATTCATAACACCAAAAATCAAAAGTTCTCTTAGGAACAACCTTCTTGCAAGATACCTTATGCAAAGGGCTAGAGTGTGAAACTCTAAAATGAATTATGAAAGTAAATACATAGGGAATACACCAATGGAAGGCATAGTAACATTTACTATGTTCCCTGCGTGTATCTAAACCTCATCCCTGGCTAATCTTTCAGGCCATAGTAGTTCTTACATCGAGTTGCAACAGAATGCAATCGAGCGGGTATCTTTGTGATTAACTCACAATACCCAAGAATTAGTGATTAACATGTTTAACCATAATTCCCAAGAACTATATCTTTAACCAGCCTTCTATACATCAAAAACTTGTATGACATTCATACATGAGCTAGATATTCCAGTCTTCTTTCCTTTTGCCTTTATACTCCTAACAGTTTAACTTTTAGTATTTCTCCTACTCTTAGAAGAAGCATCCAACTTAAGAGTAGCGTTAGCCCCGGACTGCGTGAAAGTCTCACTAACACCCTTCGGACACTTCCTTTCTCTTTAAGTTGTTGTTTTATTCACCTTTCATCATGTGCAGGCATTCTCCTGGATCCCTCTCTTATCATTCTAATGCATAGTAAACTCCTTTACTAATAGTTTGCAAACAAACATTGCTTTGGATATCTCATATCTTTTAGCCTTTGTCTGTCTCTGAAAATGATTTTCAGATTCCATGAATATCACATAACTATCCAAACTTTCGGAGTTCGGGTCTCATGGAAGCAAACTTATTGTACTTTGAATGAAAAGGAATTCTGGTTTTTGGATCGAAGGATGAGAGTCACATGATCCATAGCATTAGCGGGAGAATACCGAAGGCATGCGATAGGACTAAGTCCTTCTCGGCACTCTAGAGGACAATCCTCATATTATGTTACCAACCGTAAAGTTTTAACCAGATATTTAACAACCATTCAATTTTAACAGGTGAAAGCATCGACATGGTTGACTAGAGGGGGGGTGAATAGGCAACTAACACTTTTTAACTTTTCCTTAACAATTTAGGCTTAGCAACAAATAAGTTGGCTAGATGTGCAACTAGGTGAATAACCTATATGATGCTAAACACAACAAGTACACAAGCAAGCAAGGGATACAATACAATAATAGCTTGCAAGAAGTAAAGGTACGAGATAACCAAAAGTGGAGCCGGTGGAGACGAGGATGTGTTACCGGAGATCCTTCCCTTGTGAGGAAGTACGTCTCCGTTGGAGCGGTGTGGAGGCACAATGCTCCCCAAGAAGCCACTAGGGCCATCATATCCTCCTCATGCCCTCACACAATGCGAGATGCCATGATTCCACTATTGGTGCCCTTGAAGGTGGTGATCGAACCTTTACAAACAAGGTTGGGGCAATCTCCACAACTGAATTGGAGGCTCCCAACGACACCACGAAGCTTCACCACAACGGAATGTGGCTCCAAGGTGACCTCAACCGTCTAGGGTGCTCAAACACCCAAGAGTAACAAGATCCGCAATGGATTAGTGGGGGGAATCAAATTTCTCTTGGTGGAAGTGTAGATCAGGGCCTTCTCAACCAAACCCTAGAAAATCAGCAAGTTTGATTGGCTAGGGAGAGAGATCGGGCTAAAATGGAGCTTCGAGCAACAATGGAGTTTTGGGAAGGAAGAGGTGATCTTCTTGAGGAAGAAGACCTCCCTTTTATAGTGGGGAAAAGGATCCAACCGTTATCCCCACCCTCAGCCCCGCGCGATGCGGTACTACCACAGCAGACCATGGTACTACCGCAAGGGCTTGCGGTACTACTGCTGAGACCTGCGGTACTACCGCTCGCATGGGAGTATCAATCTCAGGCCGAATGCACTAGGCAGCTAGCGGTAGAACCACCAGAGCGGTACTACCATGATCCCATGTGGTACTACCGCACGGTCGGTAGAGACCAGCACTTGGTGGTGCATGGAAGTAAAAAATTACTTCCGTGCCTGCCTCCGCTGAGGACGAAACTGCGAAAAAGTCCAGCATGGTAGTACCATAACTACATCACGGTACTATCGTACTAGGGTGGATGTAAAAAATTACATCCGCGCCTAGTACCGCAGGCGTACTTATCAGGGCAGGGGTCAGCGGTACTACCGCTCCCCTGAGTGGTAGTACTGCTGGCCACTGGACACAAGTACCCCGTAGGCTACACTTTGCACAAAAGAGGAAAACAGCTAGTGATCCATCGAAGTAGAGGAAAGGTGGTGCAAACATGATAGATGTGTACGTGTTGATTCCTCCGAAACCTTTCCAAAGCGGACCCCCTCTTAATAGTACGGCTTTCCTACGACTCAAATCCACCAAAAGGAAACATAGAGAACAACCGTCTTCAATAAACTCCGAGGGGCACTGAATCGTCTTGTGCCTAGACATGAGATATCTGAAATGCTCAATGCACATGATTAGTCCGCAAAGGGATTGTCATCAATCACCAAAACCACTTAAGGAGAAATATGCCCTTACAACAGAGAAGGTGGAAACGTGAGCCATTATTCTACAACTATTTTGCAAATCACACTTAGACAGTGTTCAAAATTAATTGTACTGAGAATTAAAAGAAGTTAATTCAACAGTGTGCTCCCACTCAAATCAATATCTCTCATAATTGATTGTGAGTGATACAAGATCCGCATTTCAATTCGACGCCATTGATAGGTTCATCACTGATGACGTGAATTTCAATCGGTAGGCCAACTTGCCAATCACATCTCTATGTGACTTGTTCATCTTTCGATGTGTGTGTTCCGAGCTCAAGACTGTCCTGCCTAAATGTCAAGACAACCAAGTGATCTCGCTGCAAGGTCTGACCTCACCCGCCTCACACACCCTAATCGTTTGTACTCATGTGTACATGTCGTACCACGAAAAGTTAGGTGTCGTGACGGTGCTACACTTGGGAGATCACTAACTACTTGATATTTTGTGAGAGATCACCCTAATAAAAGCGACTACCGCTCAATCAAGAAGGGTGCATCATATGGGATAAACATCTTAGGCAATTCATAATAGCATGATATGGTATAGCCCTTTCTGACAAAGAAGTCTTTCATTTCTTCGTCTTTGGCATTTGCGTTGGTGTTCACCTTCGCAAAGATTTCCACCACCTTGTCGATGCACCAGATAATATTGCTATCTCTATAGCTAATAAAATAAGTGCATTACTTAAGGTTGACACGCGGGTCATTAAAGTGACAATCATATGGCTCCAGCCATCATGCCGAATCATGACACGCAGGTCATGTTACTATTACATCATATAGTCATCTCATACATAATCAAATTAATAAGAGCACTGCTATACCACATCATATGCACATGCAAACCATCCTGCAAAACCAAGTTAGATGCCTCTAATCGGTTCATGCAAAATTTTATTTTATGTGGCTTCTATGGTTTTGAAACAAACCGAAGCTACCAATGTCCATCATCAAGCATGACAATCCAAGTCGCTAGATTAACATTGCGGGGTGTATGAAACACAAGATTATAAAATCTTGATCCCCATACTAAACTTTTCGTATCTGCATTGCCCTTTCGTCTGCGAAATTTCATCTTTCTTTTTAAATACGGTGGAATTCAATGAACTGTTACTACTTCGTTGATCAATCAGGATCGCAGCTTGCCAGAACATTGAAACTCCACCATGCTGTTATCAAGATGAGAAATATGCAAATTCCACGGAAGCAACAAGAACATCGGGTAACAGATTCCATCTGCTACCCGCAAAAATAATTTTCAGTAATAGAACTCATCTACTACCTAATTATATTGTGCAACACCCATACATCTCTATGTATTCTAGATCACAACCTCGATCTATGCATAGCACGGATCTTGATGCCACTATTGGGTAACGCAGTAGAAAACAAAAAAAATCGACCTACGCACCAGCCCAGGACCACTATGGAGACTGCATACAAGTTTTGATCTTTTTTGTACCGACTCCTAGCATAACGGAACAAGAGTCGATGACGATCGGCGGTGCAGATCCCGCAGCTAGGATTTACAACCTCCCAACCAAGAGGATTTATACCCTCATCCGCCCCTCGGACAGCCCTCCGGGAGGCGGTTGGACAGTCCCCAGATGGTGTCGCGGACAGCCCTTCAGGAGGATCATCGAAACTCAGACACACACTCGGACAGCCCTTCGGGAGGCACTCTCGAACTTAGACCGAAACTACGATCTCTCTACAGAGTTGCACACATACGGTGTCATCTATCCGGCAGGGCTTCGCCGTCCAGGACTAGTTCCCACTGGAACCCATACAGCCTTTTGGCTCTACGAAACTATTCGTTGGGAGGGAGAGAGAAGCCAGATAACATCAGATGGCATGTGTATGTGAGAAAGAGTGAGAGTGGAGAGTGCATCTCCACCTCTATTTATAGGAAAATCCACGGGGTAGGGTGACACTTGAAATACCCAAAATGCCCTTCACAAGGGCACAAAGGTAAAAGCAAGTGGGCAGCCCTTATCTTTCCATGTCATCCCTAGAGATATTTGTGAGTAAAGCCCCGAAAGGTGGTTTTCCATAAAGTAATCCAAAAAGCACTTCCACTATTCATGACGACATATTTCAGCGTCCGTTCAAACTGAAAATATTTATGTGGGCTTAGAACATTTCCAGTACCCACTAAAATAATTTTCAACGCGTTCAGAAACAATTCCGGTTTAGTGATTTTCTTCTGCGATAAGCATGTGAAGCGGTTCCGGTAGCTCCGGAACATTTCTGGTTTTCATCCCGGAAAATTCCAGAAAGTTTCCAGAGCGATTCTGGAACCCGACAAGAATTATTAGGCATGTGTCGAAACCCATTTCACTTTATGGTGTACTCCGAAACAACTTTTTGGTTTAGTGATTTTCATCTATGAAAAGCAACTAAAGCGGTTCCGGTAGTCCGGAACATTTCCCGTTTTTGTCTCTGAAAAATCTTAGAAGTTACCAGAACAATTCTGGTACCTTCCAATAATTTGCAGTCATGTGTCGAAACCAATTTGACTTAATGGTACACTCCGAAACAACTTTTCGGTTTTACCAAAACTCTTCCGGTGTTCTCTCTCTTTGGAACATTTCCACTGTCTCCGAAGACTTTTTCTGGAAACTTTGTCTCCGACTCCCTGTCTAGTATTCAGCAGATAGATGACCCTTAAGTGTGTGACCCTATAGGTTCGGTGAAGCATAGACATGACCCGGAACCCCTTCCAACCAATGATCAACATCGGAGCTGTGGACACCCATATTGACCCCTATACCCACACGAATGAATATTCGAGTGAACCTCCAGTTGTCGTGTGCTATTCCTGTTGCTTCGCAATATGTTGCAAATACCCAAGGTGAGACATGTTGGCATCCCTGTGGATCAAAAACTTGTCCACTATGTCAGTTACCTCGTTACCGGTATTGTTCTCTTTTCTCGTTCCCGTGTTCCGGCATCCCCGTGATCAAATCACAAAGTGTCTGTCCAGACGATGATGGATACTATAACACCGAGAGGGCCTAGAGATATCTCTCCATCGTTGAAGTAGCAAATCCCAATCTTGAGCTATCAAGTTACTTGACATACTTTTCCATGAACCCGTAAGCCGCCATAATTTCCACCCATTTACGGATGACATTTAACAAACCCCAAAGTTCACATAGCAAGCATGAAGAAACTCGATACTATCATGGTCTAAGGAATCATGCAAATGTTAACTATCTCTGTGTTATTAACCATTAACTTGTGACGAATGAATCTCATAGCATAACATCAATTCGGGTCGATTCAACACAAATGTTCTTCCAACAGTGTGCCCTCAAAGTTGTTGGCATAGACATGCGCATGATCAGGAAAATAGAACCATCGTGCAACACTTGAGCTAGTCTTAGAGGCCGGACTAGGAATACATTTTACCATTTATTATTCCACATGTGCATATGAGTCTTCCTCCGAGCCTCGTGGTTATTGCAGACTCGAGAACCATAGCAGTTATAGCAAGGAACATAAACCTAATTATGAACAGGGAGACAATCAATAACATTTATTATTGCTTTTAGGGCATATCTCCTACACTTCATGGAATATGTGGGAACCAATATGGGAATCCAAGTCCCGCTATTGGTTATTGACCGGAGAGGGGTCTCGATCAGGTGTGCATGATTATCAAACTCGTAGGGTCCGCACGCTTAATGTTCGGCGACGATATAGTAGTATCCGGATATATATGTTGGTGACTGAATGTAGTTCGGAGTCCCGGATGAGATCCCGGACATGACGAGGAGATCCGGAATGGTTCGGAGGTAAATAGTTATATATGGGAAAGGGATATTCAGATTCCAAAAACGTTCCAGGTTTTACCGGTAGGGTACCGGGAGTGCCAAGGGGTCACCGGGGGTCCACCGACAGAGTCACACCAGCCCTGGAAGACGCTTGGGCTGAGAGGGGACGCTCACCAGCCCTTGGTGGGCTGGTCTCCCCCTCCTCCCAAGGGCCCATGCACCTAGGGTTTGGGGGAAACCCTAAAGGGGGGCACCTCCCTTTCCTTGGGGGCTAAGGCACCCCCTAGGTCGCTGCCCCTCCCTTGGAGGAGGGGCTAGGGATGGCGCCCGTCCCCCCCTTGCCCCTATATATATGTGGGTATACGGGGGTGAGCCTTGGCACAACCGTCACTCTCTCTCTCTAGTCTATTTTCACCTCCATCCATGGTTCCGATAATGCTCGATGAAGCCCTACTGGGATAGCACTGCCACCATCGTTGCCACGCCGTCGTGCTGCCGGAGATCCCATCTACTACTCCACCCTCACTCGTTGGATCGAGGAGGTAGAGACTTCATCGAGTTGCATGTATGTTGAACACGGAGGTGTCGTCCGTTCGGTGCTATATCGGAAAGGATCAGGATTGGATCTAAAGAAGTACGACTACATCAACCACGTTGTAGATGCTTCTACTTAACGGTGTACAAGGGTACGTGGACACACTCCGCCTCTAGTAGCTATGCATCTTCATAGATAGATCTTGGGTGATCATATGAAATTTTTTGTTTCTGATGCAATGTTCCCCAATAGTGACTCCTCGGGAAGGGGTAGATGGTGGCTAGTCGTCTTGCCCGAATGTGATCGGGGTGTCTAGCCATCTATAATCCATGGTGGTTACATGGATAACATGGGTGATCTCTCAAAGATCTCTTTTCCGCTGGCTCCTTGATTGATGAGTCTCATAGATCATGAGGATCTCGTTCTCGTCACACAACTGTTCGTGCCATCTCAGCACTTGGCAACTTATACCTCGAACCTTCTAAGTTCCGAGATTGTCTAGGAAGTTTATCCCTCCTTTTACTACCTCCTTGAAGACCCAACATGCTTTAAGATTGTGGGTTGGCTTTGTGTTTAATTAAATGGAATGTATGGAGCAAGGTTCGACCAATATCGTGTCCAGTGCTAATTTGGGTCCTTTCTATGTATGTTTCTTTTTCCGTGCGGGCTCACCGACTCAATTTTTCAGCTCTAGGATATTTTCAATGCCGATTGTGATGTGAGCATTTATCCAATAATCTTTGGGTCGAAACCCTTTGCTCCTTCTCTTCTATCAGGGCGTCTTCCATTACGCAATATCTTGATACGACGTCTGATAGCTTCGAGAATGTTTTGACAAGTCTCTGTGCCAAGACATTAGAGATGCCTTCATCATGGTAATTGAAGCGGAAAGTTCCTAGTACTTCAGTGTCGCTACAATCTGGGTTCTTGTTTTTCATGAACAAGGATCTCATCCAAACTATCGACCTGTTTCGTTGGACTTTTTTGTGACATGATCCAGATCCCAGGTGTTTATCGGCCCTAAACTATTGGGGCGGCACACAACGTAGGTTGGTCACAAATTTTGATTTCAGTATGATTCGATAATGGTTTCCCCAGAAGATGTTCCTGAGGCTAGGTGATCACATTAATTGTGTTACCTCTAGGGGAGTTTGGACCCGAGCTCCAGGCATGGTCCGACCAGTGGCAGATGTGATCTATCGACTGTTGAACCGGCTTGGCGGCGACCGCCTGGGGATCCATGGATACATCAGAAGGTGCCATGAGGGGTCTGATCATGAAATATGATTCGTCATATTTTAAGTTCTGTCGGTGGACAGGTGCTCCGAAGCACTCCTAATCTTTGCTTGAACCAAGGTTTTGGGTTTCCGACGTGAGAGGCATGTCATTATGGATGGGGTTTCCAAGCAACATCTCCATCGCGTTCATGACGGCACAACAGGACTGTATGGTCCACTAATGCTGGTCCTAAAACCAGCGGATCTCGGGTAGGGGGTCCCGAGCTGGTGATCTTGGCACGATGGTAACATGACAAAAGGGGACACAATGTTTTACCCAAATTCAGGCCCTCTCTAAGAGGTAAAGCCCTACATCTTGCTTGTATTGTATTGTATTGATTGTGGATGGGTACAAAGTACATGATGATCTACCTCGAGATCATATGAAGGACTTCTGAGCTAAAACCTTGCCTCTACAGACTGAATCCCTCGGCTTATATAGGCACCAGGGGTATCTAGGGTTACAAGTATGTCGACTACAACTAGGGATTACATGCCGATCATTCAAATAAGCTTTGAGGTGTGCGCCAAGTCTTCAAAGGATTTCATCTTGAGTACATCGAGGGCCGGGGCATGCATGACCCATTCTTTGGTTGTTGGTGGGTCATCGGCTCGGCCCAACAATGACGGTTCAGCGTGGTGTGCGCCCCCCTAATCCAGGACACCATCAAGGGCCACATTGCTAGTTTTCATTAATAAGGAAGTTTGTCCTCCCCATCTTCTGCCCTTATCCGCTTTGCTTTTTCTACGGTTTGTGCACTTCCTTTGCCAACACAATAACCCTCTCAGCGGGTGTTGATTTCCCCTCAATGACTCTAGAATTCCACTCCAACCATAGCTTGTGTAAACTAGTGATCATAATCGTGGCCATCACCTTGGCCCAAACATATGGAATCCTCTTTTCCATCAAGCACTACCAATCTCTAACTCTGGTATCTGTAGTAGAAACCAATTGACGAAGCCTGAAGTTGCGAGGAAAAAGGAATAAAAAACATCTCATGAGTGGACATTGTGACATAGATTATCAATCGGTATGGGCTCTTGATCACAACACACTTAAGAGGAATGGCATTACATTCCATGTCTCGCAAGGCGGTACTTTGTCCACAACGATTTCACATAACCAACCAAGTGAAGAGCCACCCCCGGGTGAGGGGGCATTGGTTTTTCATAGAGCTTTGGCATAATTAGTCTGCTCGATGCCTAAGAAATAGGCCAAGCTTGCCGAATAAACATCATTCACAAGTAGCCTCCACGAGAAGCAATGCCCTTCATTTTTTAGAGTTGGATCAACCTGAATTTCCTGAGATAGATCCATAAAATGATTGCATCCATGAAAAGACTTCCACTATCCACCTTCCCTTCACAAGAGCTTCCGCCATTGTTCTTCTCTTCCCGCCTCTCACCTTGACAAGTGGATATAGGTTGGGACCAATGTCCATGGCACTTCGTACTGTCATCCACCTACAATTCGAGAACTCACCTGATCACCCCTGCAACCATGCATTTGGTCACAATGAGCAAGAGTTGTGTGGCCTCCTCCAAAATCGCATGCAATAGCCTAGACCAGGATCTAATTGGCACAGTCCTCTGAATCCACAACCTACGTCGATGAACCAACATACGTGTTATGGATGTCCTTAAGCAAATCCAATAGCATAGATCACAAAGCGGAAGATACCCCACCGATGCTCTCGCTCTCGCGGTAGCCTCCACCCTGTCGTAGTAGGCCACCAGCCATCCCCGACGATTGCCACTCCGGTGCCTACAGCCACCCACCTCTGCTCTTCTCGGCGCCCTCCTCTCGACCTCGTCATGCCCAACCTACTATGGGCCTTCCCGCCCTCCGCGCCTGCTAGGCATCGCACTATGCTAGATCTTGATCCCGATTGGTTGCTAACCACACCGCCGCCTCCTCCATCGAGTGGGAGCATGATACGTCTCCAGCATATATATATATTTTTATTGTTCCATGATATTATATAATCTGTTCTGGATGTTTTATATGCATTAATATGCTTTTTATATTATTTTTGGGACTAGCCTATTAATCTAGAGCTTAGTGCCACTTTCTGTTTTTCCTTGTTTTAGAGAATTGCAGATAAGGAATATTAAACAGAGTCCAAACGGAATAAAACCTTTGGAATGATTTTTTCTGGAAAGAAAGGAAACCAAGAGACTTAAAACCAAGGCAGAGGAGCCACCGTGGGGCCACAAGCCCGAGGGGCGCGCCTAGCCAGGTAGGCTTGTGGGCCCACGACAGCTCTTCCAACCCTAATCTTCAGCCTATAAATTCCCAAATATTACATCATTATCAGAACAAGCCACGAAAACACTTTTCTGCCACCAGAAGCCTCTGTTCCTGAGATATCCAATCTTGGAGCCTTTTCCGGTAATCTGCCGGAGGGGGTTTCGATCACGGAGGGCATCTACATCAACTCCATTGCCCCTCCGATGATGCGTGAGTAGTTCACCAGAGACCTTCGGGTCCATAGCTAGTAGCTAGATGGCTTCTTCTCTCTCTTTGCTCTTCAATACCATGTTCTTCATGATCTTCATGGAGATCTATCCGATGTAATACTCTTTTGCGGTTTGTTTGTCGAGATCCGATGAATCGTGGGTTTATGTTCAGATTATTCATGAATATTATTTGAGTCTTTTCTGAATTCTTATATGCATGAGTTCATATCTCTGCAAGTCTCTTCGAGTTATTGGGTTGGTTTGGCCAACTAGATTGGTAATTCTTGCAATATGAGAAGTGCTTAGTTTTGGGTTCAATCTTGCGGTGTCTTCACCCTGTGAAAAAGTAGGGGTAGCGAGGCATGTATTGTATTGTTTCCATCAAGGATAAACATATGGGGTTTTCATAATATTGATTGAGTTTATCCCTCTACATCATGTCATCTTACCTAATGTGTTACTCTGTTCTTCATGAACTTAATACTCTAGATGCAGACAGGAGTCGGTCGATGTGTGGAGTAATAGTAGTAGATGCAGAATCGTTTCGGTCTACTTGACACGGAAGTGATGCCTATATGCATAATCATTACCTTCGATATCTTCATAATTATTCGCTTTTCTATCAATTGCTTGACAGTAATTTGTTCACCCACCGTAATACTTGCTACCATGAGAGAAGCCTCTAGTGAAACTATGGCCCCCGGGTCTATTTTCCATCTTATACTTTCAGATCTAAAACCAAAAATACCAAAAATACTTTGCTGCATTACTTTTACCTTTTTTTACTTTCCTTTCAAGCAATCTATCTCTGTCAGATCTCATCCTTGCAAGTGACCTTAAAGGGATTGACAACCCCTTTATAGCGTTGGGTGCAAGTGTTTGATTCTTTCTGTAGGTACACCTATTGGGGACTTGATTTTATCTCCTACTAGATTGATACCTTGGTTCTCAACAACTGAGCCAAATACTTATCTACTTTGCCGCATCAACCGTTCCTCTTCACGGAAAACAACGGATGCTCGAGAAGTACCAGAGCGTAATCCATAGGAGGTGTCTTGCATGCCCGAGACTCCTCCGGGGCTGCTGTTGGAAATATGCCCTAGAGGCAATAATAAATTGGTTATTATGATATTTCCTTATTCATGATAATTGTTTATTATCCATGCTATAATTGTGTTGATCGGAAACTCAGATACATGTGTGGATACATAGACAACACCATGTCCCTAGTATGCTTCTAATAGACTAGCTCGTTGATCAAAGATGGCTATGGTTTCCTAGTCATGGACATGAGATGTCATTTGATAACGGGATCACGTCATTAGGACAATGATGTGATAGACAAGACCCAAACAACAAACGTAGCATATGATCGTGTCAGTTTATTGCTACTGTTTTCTGCATGTCAAGTATTTGTTCCTATGACCATGAGATCATGCAACTCACTGACACCGGAGGAGTACCCTGTGTGTATCAAACGTCGCAACGTAACTGGGTGACTATAAAGGTGCTCTACAGGTATCTTCGAGGGTGTCTATTGGGTTGGCATGGATCAAGACTAGGATTTGTTACTCCGTGTGACGGAGAGGTATCTCAGGGCCCACTCGGTAATACAACATCACAATAAGCCTTGCAAGCAATGTGACTAAGTGTTAGTTACGGGATCTTGTATTACGGAACGAATAAAGAGACTTGCCGGTAACAGGGTTGAAATAGGTATGGAGATACCGACGATCGAATCTCGGGCAAGTAACATACCGAAGAACAAAGGGAACATCATATGGGATTAACTGAATCCTTAACATAGAGGTTCGAACGATAAAGATCTTTGTAGAATATGTAGGAACTGATATGGGCATCTAGGTCCCGCTATTGGTTATTGACCGTAGAGGTGTCTCGGTCATGTCTACATAGTTCTCGAACCCGCGGGGTCTGCACACTTAAGGTTTGGTGACGTTTCGGTAGTATAGACTTATGTATGGTGGTGACCGAAGGTTGTTCGGAGTCCCGGATGAGATCCCGGACGTCACGAGGAGATCCAGAATGGTCCCGAGGTAAATATTGACATATAGGAAGTCCTGTTTTGGTTGTCGGAAAAGTTTCGGGCTCATCGGTAGTGTACCGGGAGTGCCGGTAGTGTATCAGGAGACCATCGGGAGAGGTATTTCGACCCAAGAGGCTACATGGGCTGTGGGAGGAGGTAAACCATCCCCGGGTGGGCTGGCTGAAGCCTCCTCTAAGGGCCTGTTGGGGATATAACCCCATGATGTGACCCGCCCTAAGGACTCCGGGTCATACCTGGCGGCTCATACACCAGCCCAAGAGTGAGCCATAAAGACTTAAGGCCCAACACAATTGGCGGCTCGACGGGATGGGCCGGCAGATGGCCCGGACGGAGAAGACCCGGGCGGGTAAGCCGCTCGGGGACAACTTGGTCAGGGAAGGCAAAAGAAGATAGAGGTAGACTCGGATGCACAATGAGAGTCGGTCACAACTTGTATGACCCATGGTCTTTACCTCCTATATAAAGGGAAGACCCGGGGCGACTTAGAGATCAGGCTATCGAGAACTAGGTCAACCAATAGCTCCCTTGTGATCGATACACCAAGTAATATAAGCACAAGCAGGACGTAGGCTATTACCTCGACTTGAGGGGGCCGAACCTGGGTAAACTCACGTCCTTCATCCCAATCAACCCCTTTGAGTCCACCATGTTAGCCATGGCCTCGAATCCAAGTCCGTTCACCCAGACATCTGCCGTGATAAAACCTCGACAGTTGGCGCCCACCGTGGGGCTTGTGCTCGGTGGTGTTGAGTTCTCAAAGGGCTCTCTCCCGGGGCTCGAGGGATACGTAGTTGGACGGATGAGCAAGAGTCGCCGCGGCCAGCTCTACATCGACGACGCCGGCTAGGGGCTTGACGCCGGCTCAATGGAGTATGGATTCCGAGTTCCGTTCGGTGGGATCCATGTCTTCATTGGAAGGGTCGATGGATCTACACCCGGGCCAGACGTCTGCACCAACATCGTCAAGCCGGCTCGGCATGTGCAACCCTCCCGTGATGTGCGGCCAGCCCGTGTTAACCCGGGCCGGAGGCACGTCTTCGTGGGCTTCACTCAAGGTATGGATCTAGAAGCTTTTGGATCATAGGAAACTCTTGTCTATTCAGAGGACGAGTCTTCGAGCGGAGAGACGGAGTCAATTTACCAGCTTCACAACGGCGGGCTCGGGGGCTGCGGCGAGCTTTACCCTGAATTGGATTGCTCTGAGTCAAATGATCTTGGGCCACCGGTTCATGCTGCCGTGTTCATGGCGGGGTCAGGCCCAGGCACGAGTAGTACGGCCGCGGGAGCAGCAACCTCGGATGCTAATCCACCTCCGTCGGCTCAAGTTCTTCTGGATATGATGAACAAGCTCGCAGCCCTGATGGCTACTGAAGTCACACCAGATAACCAAGTCGCTCCAAACTTAGAGATTGTGAGGATCAAGGACCGGATGGCGGAGGAGCAGTAGAGGATGGTTGAACTAAAGGTCCAGATGGAGGAAGAGGCAGAACGTATCAAGACATACGCTTTCCGCCTTGGGCTGGAGCAGCAGTCGGCGGCTGCGGTACATCGGATGAGGCATCAATCCCGCTTGCCAGAATGTTATGAGGCTAGGAACCTCTTCAACATGCCAGGGACGGGGCGAGCGGCGGATGTACCAGGAAACCGCCCGGCGGCTCGTCCGGCGTCTCATCCGACCTGACGAAACCAGGCCTCACCAGTGGTCTTTCCAACACCGACGAGTCATTATTGTAGCCCGGCCGAGAACATGGTGGCCGTGGCCACCCGACTTGAAACAATTCCTATTCCGGATGAAGCGCCCTTTGCGGAAGAGGTACGGAATGCCATTGGATACCTACAAACGGCGATGGCCCAGCAAGAGAAGTATACTCACAACCGGAGCCGTGTTCATTCCACCCCTCTCCCCAGCCAGAGCTTTAGCCGGCGCTATGAGTCGCCGGCAGTTTCCAGTAGCGACCGACATAGAGAGGCTCCGGCGGGTGATCAACCGGCTCTGGATACGCAAGCGTTCATGAAACCGGGCGAGAAGCCAGCAAGAAGCAGCAGCCCTTGCCACGGCGGCTCACCAAGAGCCTGCGCCCTCCGTCTTAGTAGGAGTGGGAGTGACCACCAGGGCCATGTGAGTACCATGTTTATCGTCAGCTCTACGGGGTGAGCGGTTGCCGAAGGATTTCATAGGGCCCTGCAAGGTCCCGAATTACACTGCTGATCTACCTCCGAAGGCCTGGGTTGAAAGTTATGAGCTTTCCATGGAGATGTTGGACGTCAGTGAGGCGGTTTGTGCCAAGTACTTCATCATGATGCTTGAAGGTCCGTATCGCACGTGGTTAAAAGGCTTGCCACCCAATACCATCAATTCATGGGCTGAGCTGAGAGCAAGATTCATCAAAAACTTTCAAGGAACTTGCAAACAGCCTATGACCATTGTGGATCTCGATCACTGTGTTCAGCAGGAGAATGAGTCGGCTCACCATTGGGTCCAGCGGGTGTCAACAATCATCCACTCCTCTGAGCAGATCATGGCGGCTCAGGCGGTGCTGATCTTCGAAAAGAACTGTCACTTCATCCCGCTAAAGCAGAAGCTTGGCCGGCATAAGCGTACGTGTCAGGATATGGGAGAGCTCATGACGGATCTCACGAAATACGCCAACTCTGATAACACTAAGGATCCAGCCTTTGATGAGGAGAAGGCCGTTCAAGGCAAGAAAAATAATCAAGGAAAGGGTGTGGCCAACAACGGTAACCAGAATAAGCGGAAGAACTCTGACAGAAGATCAGAGCTGGTGGCCAACACAAGTACCAGTCAGAATCATCCTAAAGGCAATGGGAAGTTCAGGCCATCTTTTAATAAGAACAGGACTCCCTTTACTTTGGAGGAGGCGCTTAAGAAGCCCTGTCCAGAACACAGTCATCACGCTAAGCCGTCGTTGCACACATGGGGAGATTGCCATATCATGCAGAAGCTCAAGAATTACTACACACAACCCAACAACCAGGGCGGTGGCCCGCCTGGCGGCTCAGGACCCGGTGGCTCAGGACCCGGCGGGTCAGGGGCCGGATTTGGATCCGGCGGTTCAGGGTCTGGTCGTCATGGTCAAGGTAATCAAGGAGGGCACCCACAGCACTCTGGTAACAACAATCAGCAACAACATAATCAATCTGGGTATCAGACTAATCCAAAGTAGCTCAGTTCCAGCCAGTATCATGTTTTCACGACCAGCCTTAACAAGAAGGATCAGAAGTTGTGCAAGCGAGCGGTTAATGCGGTTGCGCCGGCTTTGCTGCAATACTTGAAATGGTCTGAATATGACATAATGTGGAGCCGGGAGGATCATCCGCCGCGTGTTGATAACCCGGGGTGGCTGGCCTTGGTTGTTGCCCCCCAAGTGGGAGGATATATGGTGAATAAGGTACGTATGGATGGAGGCAGCAGTATCAACATCCTCTATTATGACACCTTCCGGTGGATGAAGTTGCTTGATAAGGATCTTAAACCCTCATCCACCGTCTTTCATGGTGTGGTGTCGGGCAAGTCGACTTATCTGGTGGGGAGAATTTCTTTGGAAGTTGCCTTTGGTGATGAGTATAATTACAGGGTGGAGTCCTTGTGGTTTGAAGTGGTCAAGATCAAGAGCCCTTACCATGCATTGTTTGGGCGTCCGGCTTATGCTAAGTTCATGGCTAGGCCCTACTATGTCTACTTATAGCTCAAGATGCCCGGGTTAAAAAGTACCATTACCGTTCATGGTGATCAGAATACGGCTATTGAGTACGAGGAAGGGGATGCGGCTTATGCAGAATCCAGTTGTGCTCAGGAGGAGCTTAAGTTTTATAAGGAGAATGTTGACCCAGAGGATATGACCCCACTGAAAAAGCCTACAACGGAGGTTGAGACGCCCCTCAAGTTTTTGGCGGATGATACAAAGGCGATATATTTCACTCCGGGCGACTCATCCAAACAGATCATCATTGGGGCTCACATGGATCCCAAATAGGAAAGCGCGCTCATCGAATTCATCCGTGAGAATCGGGACATCTTTGCATGGAAACCTTCTGACATGCCGGGTGTACCGAGAGAGTTCGCTGAGCACAACCTTAATGTGGATCCTAACTTTAAGCCGATTAAGCAGTTTCTATGGCGGTTCAATGAGGAGAGACGCAAGGCCATTGGGGAAGAAGTTGCCTGGCTCTTGGTAGCGGGTTTCATTGTTGAGGTTTTTCAACCGGAATGGTTGGCTAACCCGGTGCTGGTGCTCAAGAAGAATGGCACGTGGCGGATGTGCGTGGACTACATGGACCTTAACAAAGCTTGTTCGAGTGATCCTTTTGCTCTCCCTCGTATCGATCAGATCATTGATGCTACGGCAGGTTGCGAAAGCCTATGCTTCCTAGACGCTTACTCAGGATATCATCAGATCAAGATGGCAGTTAAGGACCAAGAGAAGACGGCTTTTATTACACCGTTTGGGGCCTTCTGTTACGTGTCTATGCCCTTTGGGCTCAAGAGCGCCCAGGCAACTTATCAGTGATGTGTACAGAATTGTCTTCACAGTCAGATCGGGCGCAACATCCATGCTTACGTGGATGATATTGTGATCAAGTCAAGGAAGAAGGAGACCCTTTTGGACGACTTAAAGGAAACTTTTGATAATCTCCGGGTCTATAAGATGATGCTTAACCCGGCTAAGTGTGTCTTTGGTGTTCAGGCTGGCAAGCTCTTGGGATTTTTGGTTTCTGAGCATGGTATTGAGGCTAACCCAGATAAAATCAAAGCTATCACCTCCCTGGCAGAGCCGGCCTGTGTTAACGATGTCCAGTGCCTGGCAGGGTGAATTGCCATGTTGAGCCGGTTCATAAGCCGCCTTGGTGAGAAAGCTATCCCCCTTGTATCAGATGATGAAAAAGACGGACAATTTTGTCTGGAGTAAGGCGACGGGTGAAGCGTTTGAGGCGCTCAAAAAGCAGCTTACTGAGCCACCGGTACTGGCTGCTCCGACTGAAAAAGAACCCTTGCTCCTATACGTAGCGGCTAACAACCGAGCTGTCAGCGCTGCAATTGTGGTCGAGCACAAGGAAGCCGGAAAGGAGTATCCGGTTCAGAGGCCGGTTTATTATATCAGTGAGGTCCTGACGGAGTCCAAGCAGAGGTATCCACATTGGCAGAAGCTGGTGTATGGGGTCTTCATGGCTAATCGCAAGTTAAAGCACTATTTCTTAGGGCACCAAATCACCATGGTCAGTTCTGCTCCGTTGGGGGACATAATTCAGAAGAGAGAAGCTACTGGTAGGATTGCTAAGTGGGCATTGGAGCTGGGACCTCTCAATCTGAAATATGTGCCTCGCATGGCTATTAAGTCCCAAGCCCTTGTGGATATTATCAACGATTAGACAGAGTGTCAAGCTCCCGAGGAAAAGCTGGATAACACATACTAGACTATACACTTTGATGGGTCCAAGCAGCTGGAAGGATCAGGGGCAGGAGTTGTTTTGACATCTCCCAAAGGTGACAAGTTTTGTTATGTGCTCCGGCTAATGTTCCCTTGTACCAACAACACGGCTGAATATGAAGCCCTCCTTCATGGTCTCAGAGTAGCCAAGGAGATGAATTTAAGCCGGGTAAGGTGTTTGGGAGACTCAGATCTTGTGCCTCGGCAAGTTTCAGGCACGTGGGATTCCAAAGACACGCGAATGGCGGCTTATCGTCAAGCGGTGGATGTCATTGCTGGTCACTTTAAAGGTTATCAAGTAGATCACATTGATTGACGCAGGAACGAGGCGGTTGATGCCTTGTCACGGTTAGGCTCTTAGTGGAAGCCGGTGCCGCCAAATATATTCCTGGACATTTTACATCACCCGACTGTCAAATTACCTTCAGAGGAAGATTTGGCTGTTCCTAACTCGGAGGGGAAGTTGGTGGCGGCTCTACATGCCATTCCGGATTGGACTGTGCCTTACCTGGACTATTTGACTCAGGGCGAGTTACCTGATGATGAAAACCTGGCCAGACAGATCACCCGGCGTTCTAAATCCATGACAATAGTTAATGGTGAGTTACTCAAGTGCAGCATGACTGGTGTTTTCCAACATTGTGTCTCGCCAGAGGAGGGTCAGGAAATATTGAATGAAATTCACGCTGGAGGTTGTGGACATCACGCTGGCTCAAAATATCTAGTGGCCAAGGCTTTTGGGCACGGTTTCTTCTTGTTGACGGCTCACAAGGATGCAGAGGATCTGGTCCGCAAGTGTGACGGCTGTCAAAAATTCGGCCGGCGTGCTCATGTTCCGGCTCAAGAGTTGCGCATGATACCAATCACTTGGCCCTTTGCGGTCTGGGGGCTTGATATGGTCGGGCCTTTCAAAAGATCTAAAGATAAGAAGACACACCCCTTGGTGGCGGTTGATAAATTTACCAAATGGATAGAGGCTGAGCCAGTCAGCAAGTGTGACGCGGCTATGGCGGTTCAGTTTATCAAAAGGCTAATCTACCATTTTGGTTACCCTCACAGCATCATCATGGACAATGGCACAAACTTGTCCAAGGGGGCTATGAAAAAATTCTGCGATGAGGAGCACATCCGGCTTGATGTTTCGTCGGTTGCTCATCCGCAGTCCAACGGTCAGGCGGAGCGTGCCAATCAAATTTTTTTGAGGGGTATCAAGCCACGGCTCATGGTTCCTTTGCAACAGACGCTTGAATGTTGGGTCGAAGAGTTGCCTTCCGTCTTATGGAGCATCAGAACTACCCCCAAGCGATCCACAGGGTATACCCCTTTCTTCATGGTTTACAGTGTATAGGTCGTGTTGCCAAGTGACATCCATCATGACACACCATGAGTGGCGGCTTATGTTCAGGCGGACAATGAGACGGCACGTCAAGACGCGTTGGACGCTTTGGAAGAAGCACGAGAGCTGGCAGCTGCCCGCTCGGAGATTTATCAACAAGACATGCACCGCTATCATAGCCAGAGGGTCAATAAACGGACGTTTCAAGAGGGTGACTTAGTGCTACGGCTGATTCAAGACTAGACAGATATGCATAAGTTATCCCCTCCATGGGAAGGACCTTTCATGGTCAACAGAAATCTCAACAACGGGTCATATTACCTCATTGACATCCGGGATGACTCAGATATGGCGGGTCAGGAGACCCGTCGGCCATGGAACATAGCACATCTGGGGCCTTATTACACTTAAAGTGTTGAGACTCGCCACTGTACACTATCATTGTATATCATATTTTTATATGAATAAAATAGCATCCCTGCAAGCCGGGGCCTCTGCTACGTCGCACACCTTCATTGATGCAAGAAAAATCTAATACATTGGCTATCGAAGGGGGCTTCTTGCCTTCGGGTATCGCTTATCTCACCCTAACAGCCGGCTTGATGCCAATCTGGTTAACATGTTAACCGCGGTTGTCGAAGGGGGCTTCTTACCTTCGGGTATCGCTTATCTCACCCTAACAACTGGCTTTATGCCATTCTAGTTGACATGTCAGCTGCGGCTGTTGAAGGGGGCTTCTTGCCTTTGGGTATCGCTTATGTCACCCTAACAGCCGGCTTTATGCCATTTCCGGTTAACATGTTAACCACGGTTGTCGAAGGGGGCTTCTTACCAACGGGTATCGCTTATCTCATCCTAACAACCGGCTTTATGCCATTTCTAGTTGACATGTCAGCTGTGGATGTAGAAGGGGGCTTCTTACCGACGGGTATCGCTTATCTCACCCTAACAGTCGGCTTTATGCCATTTTTGGTTAACATGTTAACCGCGGTTGTCGAAGGGAGCTTCTTGCCTTCGGATATCGCTTATCTCACCCTAACAACCGGCGTTCACGCCACAAATGTTGACAAGTCAACATTAGCTGTTGAAGGGGGCTTCTTGCCTTCGAGTATCCCTTATCTCACCCTAACAGCCGGCTTTAAGCCATTCCGGTTAACATGTTAGTCGCGGTTGTCGAAGGGGGCTTTCCACCTCTGGGTGTAGCTTACCTAACCCTAACAACCGACGTTCGCGCCAAAAATGTTGACAAGTCAACATAGCCATACAGGGGGCTTCCTGCCCTACGGGTGAAGCTTATCAAACCTTATCGGTCGGCTCTCCATCCAAGCAAAGGACTCTGTCAACACGTTGGGAAGACACAACATCTTCCGGTTGCGCTTTTAAGCTGATCTCCTAACGGTGTATAGGTGCATTCATGCATGCAGGAAGCTAAGCTACGAAGAGTCAGAAAGGCATACAATGAGAAGGACAAGGAAGATGGCAAACATTTATATTTAAGCCAGATTTTTATATGTGCGCGGTGGCACAAGTTCAATAAAGGCAAAAGTTACGGCTAGCCTATTACAGACGCTCTCTGTAGAGCCCAAAACATCATCAAGTTTTTTACATCGCCTCATGGCGGGTCATGGAGAGCCGGCTATTACAAGATATCTACAGCATAATCAGCTGGCTGGTGGGTCACCCTGCTCTGTCTCTTCGGCTGCCTTGATCTGAAGGTTTTCCAAATCCCAGTTGCAGTCGGTTAAAGATGCAAAAGTCCCTTCTTCAAAGAAGGGGGACGGATCAAGTTCAGAGGCGAAGAGAGTCTTACTACAGGTGGGTGTCAGATCATTGCATTCATAGAGCGGGCCATGGATCCTTTTCTGATCGGCGTCGTAAGCCACCTGGTAAGTCTCCAAGTTGATCTCTTCTACTAAGACGGAGGCTAGGACCTTGGAATCCTTTACACACCGGGCATAGTTAGCTTGTGAAAATTCAGAGCCGTCATCCTTCTTGGAAGGAAACCCGTCCATCATATCAGCCGGAGTGAGTTCTGGAGCGAAAGCCAATGCCCGACTCATGGCTGCGATCGCCCCCTGGCGGGCGGCTGATCTCTTCAACTCGGTGATCTGCTTGGGCATCATCGATAAAAGTTCCAAGACCCCATTGAGAGTTGAAGGGATATTCTCTTTATACTGCACAACTTTGATTGTGCATACTGCACCGCAGTAGAGTTGCTCTGCCAGAGTATATATGGCCTTCAAAGGCAGCAGGCTGTCAGAGGCCAGTTGGCGGCTCCTAGGACCTGTATAAGATGGAGGTCCCGTGGTAAGCCACCAGCACAAGTATAATATGCCAATTGAGTGAAAGTTATCGAAAACTTACCAAAAAGGGCGGCTGTCATCTTGGTGATATGGCATTTCAAAGATTGAAGCTCATCAGAAACAATCATGAGCCGTTGATCAGCATCATCCGCCTGTTTGGTCAAGGCGGCCTTCTCAGCTTTAGCATTCCTTGAAAGAGATTAAGTCGGCCTTGATTTTGTTTAGCTCTTCAAAGAGGAGCCGACAGTTTTCATCAGCTTTGCTCCGGGCGACTTGCTGAGCTGCTAGATTGCTCTTTAAGCCGGCCATTTCTGATCCGGCTTCGATTAAAGCTTCCTACAACATATCAAATAATAGAATAAGATGACAGGAAGAGCAAATTCCAAAAATATAGCAAGTCTCAAACAGATTGCAAGCAATATGCATGACACTTGGGGGCTAATGTCTATTTTCAAGACAGTTCCGACTCAACTTCAGCAAGATTGACCCGAAACTTAGGGGCTACATACTGGGTTTTCAGAAAGTTCAGCATGGAAGTCCCGACTCAACTTTGGAAAAGATTGAACCGGTCCTTAGGGGCTACCATTAGCTCTATTATCTATCTGCTAGGAAGTTCCGGTTCAAAATTATCAATTATTGAGCCGGTCCTTGAGGGCTAAGGACAATGATTCGGGATTACAGCTAAATAAAATAAGGCCTACATACTACATGTTCTACTAAGATGGAAGAGCCGGATTATTATCAGTCAATATTAACCCGGCCCTTGGGGGATATGTAAGGGTATAAGGAGGAGAAAGGAATACCTCGTATTTTTTCTTCATTAGGTTAACCAACTTGAGCTCCAAATCCGGGCTTGTAGACATCCGGTTCATGTAGCCAGCATGAAGTTCATCGGTTGTCATCTTCTCTAAGATAGAGAGCTCAAATTCCAGTTTCCTAGAAGCTTCAGCCATCTCATTTTGCTTGGTAAGCATGTGAGGCGGAGGAGAGTGCAAGCCGGCACCGGTAATCACAACATCCAGAGCAGTGGTATCCTTAGCAACCTGGACAGGGCTCGGAGGCTTGGAAGGGTTCCTTGGCGGGCTCTCTTGAATGATGTCATCAGCGGCTGGCTCCGTAGAAGTTGCTAGGGGGTCCACAGCCAGCATAGGCTCGTCCAGCTTGGCAAATTGCGATTCGTGAGCAGCAGGGCCAACGGAGGACTTGTTGGTTTTTCTTCGCTTGGCTTGAGCCCTACAAAGCATGAAGGTTAGAACCCGAAGGTTACAGCCGCTAAAGAGCCGGACATAAGATTGGAGAAAAATACATACAGCAGGTTAATCTTGGGAGGCGGCAGAGCGGCTGCCGTAGAGTCGCCGGAGGAAGGTGATCCCTGAGAGACGATTCGGAAAAGATAAGGCAGTATTAAGATTACAAAGGAAAAGCTAATCAAACAGAGATACATACCTCCACGGGGAGCTTCTTGTGAGCTGGGGAGTTTGGTAAGCCGGACATAAGATCAGTGGAGCCGGCACTCCGGGTCTGACGTCATTCGGCCTGTTGTTGCTTTTTCAAAAGAAATTGGGGATCCAAATAAGCACGAGGATGAGAAATAGGAACTTTTCCAATAACCCGCCGTATCCTCTGGGGTACAAAACATTCTGAGCTGGATGAAACATAAATTACCTCAGGGGCGTTGGCGCAGCTCGTCTCTAAATCGTCCTGTGAGTAAAACTGGTGTTAATAAAATGAAGGAACGAGGTCACAAAAGGTAGTCAAATTGTACCTCTGAGCCGAACGATTCAGATAGGTCAAACCATTCTTCTTGAGGGGTGGTCTTCTTTGTCCTTTTGGCCGGGGACTTCTTCTTGTTCTTCTTCAGGGGAGGAACATACTTCTTCTTCCAGAAGTCGGAGTCAGCCTGAAAAGGTAAGCCGGCTAATAGTGATGAATTACTAAAACATAAGTAAACCAAGAGAAGAGGATATGAAGAGTCGCCTTACGTCTGGGGCCGGATTAATGGCACTAAAAGGCGCTAGCCCAATAGCACTGCAAGCTCCTGACGTCTCATGGACGAGACTCCGGATGACAGTAGTAATGTCATCTTCTGTTAATGTTACCTGGCTGAAGCATAGAGAACTATCATACTGCCCCGGGTATTCGCACATGAGGCGGCTTCTCTGGCTCAAAGGCATAATCCGCCAGGAGATCCAGCAGCGGATCGGATCCAATCCGGTTAATCCATTGGCCATGAGGGCTCTAATCTTGGCATGAGCCGGCTCGTGCCTTGCACGTTCTAAAGTCGACAGCCGGCCGGGAAGCTCTGAAGTTGTCTTGAGCCGGGAGGGGTGATAACCAGGCAGTGGATGTTCACCCGCCGGAGAAGTATCCTAACAATAGAACCAGGTCTTGTTCCAATCCTTCGGATGACTCGGCATCTGCACAGCCGGAAAGGTAATATCCCGGCGCCTCTAAACAGAAATTCCACCAAGTTCTAGGCTTGGGCCGGCCTTCACTTCAGTTTTCCGATTTGCATAAAAGAATTCCCGGAACAGGCCCACAGACGGCTTAGTTTGCAAATAGACCTCACTGAGTACTTGGAAGTTGCATATATTCGAGACAGAGTTGGGAGCAAGGTCTTGAGGATGGAGCTTATAGAAATTGAGGATGTCACGGAAGAATTTTGAGCCGGGGGGCACAAACCCACGCTCAATATGATCTGAAAAAACAACCACTTCACCTTCCTGTGGAATGGGCTTCAATTCATTACCCGGAACCCGCCAATGGATGACCTCTTTGGCGGGAAGGGTGCCCGCGTGTACGAAATCCATCACGAACTCCTCCGTAATGCAAGATCCGACCCAGTTGCAGGAGTTGGATGCACAAGACATTATGGCGGTTTGAAACTGTGCAAATCAACAATATACAGCGAGTCAAGAAATGGCAGGTATCTATGGGCGGCTTACGAACTTAAGACTTTGCAGATGAGAGGCCAAAATCCGGCTGACGAGAGCCGAAACGGTCGCACGGCGGGTCAACTTCGCAGGGAGATGGAGCAAAATTCAGCTAAGTACTAAAAACAGGTTTCGCCAAGTACCGCTAAAATTGCGGATCTACAAAACAAGGAAAATGCTTCAATTTTTCAGACCTAAAGATGAACTGGCGAAACAGGGAGAGTCTAAAAATGACAAGCGGAGTTGCGATGTATCTACATATTATTAACAAACATAGCGGCACAGTGGGGACGAGCTATCGTCCAAGGTTCATGCACAAAAACATGGCCGGCATTGATGGAGCTCGAGTTCTAAAGACAGCGGCGGCGGAGCTCTATGAAAACCCCACCGGAACGGTTGCGGATCTAAGGGGAGAAGGACTCACCGGCTATGGCGCGATGAGCGCGGAAGATACACTGGAGCGCGTCAGGTTGATGCAGCGGCCCTATCGATGGCGAGGAGGAGACGGTGCCAGAGCGAGAGGCGTTGGAAGAGGAAGTGTCAGAAGGAAGGAGACGACAGAGCGAGCGGGAGAAGGCAAATGCCGCCCAGTGCGGTCCTATTTAACAGGGAAAAGACAGAATGGGCGCGAGAATCCAGGCGACGGATGTCGTTTGACCGAGGCGGACGCCTCGATCTTTGGGTTGTTCATTTAATAAGAAGATTTGTTGCATGCGTCAGAGGATCTTTTTTGCAGGATCGTCATGACGTCACGATGGGGCATTTCCGGGCGACTCGCCAAAGAGTAAAGAGGAAGGCTGAAGTGAACAAGCTCAAATCAACCTGGGGCCTAATGTTGGGGATATAACCCCACGATGTGACCCGCCCTAAGTACTCCGAGTCATACCTGGCGGCTCGTACACCAGACCAAGAGTGAGCCATAAATACTTAAGGCCCAAGACGCTTGGCGGCTCGACAGGATGGGCCGGCAGGTGGCCCGGACGGAGAAGACCCGGGCGGGTAAGCCGCCCAGGGACAACTTGGTCAGGGAAGGCAAGAGAAGATAGAGGTAGACTCGGATGCACGATGAGAGTCGGTCACAACTTGTATGACCCGTGGTCTTTACCTCCTATATAGAGGGAAGACCCGGGGCGACTTAGAGATCAGGTTATCGAGAACTAGATCAAGCAATAGCTCCCTTGTAATCGATACACCAAGTAAAACAAGCACAAGCGGGACGTAGGCTATTACCTCGACTTGAGGGGCCGAACCTGGGTAAACTCGCGTCCTTCGTCCCAATCAACCCCTTTGAGTCCACCATGTTAGCCATGGCCTCGAATCCAAGTTCGTTCACCCGGACATATGCCGTGATAAAACCACGACAGTGCCCATGCGGCTGGAGTGGTTTGAGAAGGAAAAAATCCAAAGGTGGAGAGGTGGAAAGAGTTTCCAAGTGGAAACGAGGAATCCTACTCCTAATAGGATTGGAGTAGGACTCCTCCACCTCCAATTTCAACCAACCCTTGAGGGTTTTAGGCTGCCTCCTCCCCTCCCTCCCTCCTATATATACTAGATGATTTAGAGGAAAAAGCTAACCCTAATAGCCACGTGCTACCTCTCCTCTAGATCGCAGCTTCTCCTCTAGATCAGTTTTCAGCGGTGCTTAGGCGAAACCCTGTTGGAATAGATCCACCACCATCGCTGCAACGCCATCGTGCTGCCAGAGAACTCATCTACCTCTCTGCTCTCTCTTGCTGGATCAAGAAGGCAGAGATCGTCATCGAGCTGTACGTGTGCTGAACGCGGAGGTGCCATCCGTTCGGCGCTAGATCGGAAGGACCGTGATCAAGATCGTGAGACGGATTGTGATGAGATTGCACGACGGATCGTGATGAGTTCGCGGGACGTATCGTGATTGGATCGCGGGATGGATCGTGATGAGATCGCGGGATGCTCAGCGATTTGGATCGCGAAGACGTTCGACTACACCAACCATGTTTCTTAACGCTTCCCGCTTAGCGATCTACAAGGGTATGTAGATCCACTCTCCCTCTCGTAGATGCTCATCACCATGGATAGATCTTGCGTGTGCGTAGGCTATTTTTTGTTTCCCATGCAACGTTCCCCAACAGTGGCATCATGAGCTAGGTCTATGTGTAGATGAGATCTTGAGTAGAACACAAAGAGTTTGTGGGCATTGATGCTTAGATTGCTTCCTCCCTTGGTCGTGTTTTGGTTCAGCGGTATTGTGGGATGAAGCGTCCCGGACCAACCTTACTCGTACGCTTACGAGAGACCGGTTCCATCGACTAACGTGTAACTTCGTTGCACAAAGATGGCTGGCGGGTGTCTATTTCTCCTACTTTAGTTCGATCGGATTCGACTAAGGCGGTCCTTGAGAAGGTTGAAAAGCAACTTATGTATCATCGTTGTGGTTTATGCTTAGGTGAGAATTGTTCTTGCTAGATACCCGTAGCAGCCACGTAAAACATGCAACAACAATTAGTGGACATCTAACTTGTTTTTGCAGGGTATGTTGTGATCTGATATGGCCAATTACATGATGAAATATATGTGATGTATGATATGATCATGTTTTGTATAGAATATCACGACTTGCATGTTGATGAGTACGGCAACCGGCAGGAGCCAGAGGGTAGTCTTTAATTATTGTATGACATGCGTGTCAATCATTAAGCACTATGTAATGCTTTACTTTATCGCTAAATGGTAGCAATAGTAGTAGGAGCATGATGGGTGCGACAACCCCGATGGTGACACGTTGATGGAGATCAAGATGATGGAGATCATGGTATCATGCCGGTGACGATGGAGATCATGCTAGTGCTTTCAAGATGGAGATCAAAAGCACAAGTTCATGGCCATATCATGTCACTTATGATTTGCATGTGATGTTAATCCTTTTATGCACCTTGTTTTTCTTAGGACAACGGTAGCATTATAAGGCGATCCCTCACTTAATTTCAAGATAAATTGTGTTCTCCTCGTGTGTGCACGGTGGACCGTTGCGAAAGTTCGTCGTGTCGAGACACCACGTGATGATCGGGTCTGATAGACTCTACGTTCACATACAACGTGTGCAAGCCAGTGTTGCACATGCAGAACACTCGGGTTAAACTTGACGAGCCTAGCATGTACAGACATGGCCTCGGAACACAAGAGACCGAAAGGTCGAACATGAGTCATTAGTGTGGGATGTCAATTTGAGTGGGAGTTCTTAAGTAATATGATTAATTGAACTCATTATCATGAACATAGTCAGTAGTGTCTTTGCAAATTATGTTGTAGATTACTAGATCACGTTGTAGCTCCCTTGAATATTTATATGTTCCTAGAGAAATAGAGTTGAAAGATGATGGTAGCAATATTGCAGACTGGATCCGTGATCTGAGGATTGTCATCATTGTTGCACACAAGGCTTGTGTCCTTAATGCACCGCTCGGTGCGCCAACCCCTCTAGCGTCGTTTGTAGATGTGGTGAACATCTGACAGGCACGTTCTGATGACTACTTGATAGTTTAGTGCGTCATGCATTACGGTTTAGAATTGAGGCTCCAAAACTTTTTTGAACGTCACGAAACATATGAGATGTTCTAAGAGCATAAATTAGGATCTCAGGCTCGTGCCTGTGTTGCGTTATATAAGATCTCCAACAAGATTCTTTGCTTGCAAGATGAAAGAGAATAGCTCAATCATTCAGCATGTGCTCAGATTTTTTGGGTGCTACAATCGCTTGAATCGAGTGGGAGTTGATCTTCCAGATAAGATAGTGATTGATATAGTTCTCCAAGTCACTGTCACTAAGCTACTAGAACTTGGTGATGAACTATAAAATGCCAGGCATAGAAATAATGATCCCTGAGCTGTTCGCGATGTTTGACACTTCAAAGGTAGAAATCAAGAAGGAGCATCAAGTGTTGATGGTTAGTAAAACCACTAGTTTTGAGAAGGGCAAGGGCAAGGAGGGAAACTCCATGGATAGCAAGTCAGTTGCTGCTCTAGTGAAGCAACCCAAAGTTGAACCCAAACCCGAGACTAAGTGCTTCGATTATGAGGAGAGCGGTCGCTGAAGCAGAACAACCCTAGATACTTGGTAGGTAAGAAGGCTGGCAACATCGACAGAAGTATATTTGATATACGTGTCATTGATGTGTACCTTGCTAGTACTCCTAGTAGCACCTGGGTATTGGATACCGGTTCAGTTGCTAAATGTTAGTAACTCGTAATAAAAGCTACAGAATAAACGGAGAACTAACTAAGGGAGAGGTGATGATGTGTGTTGGAAATGTTTCCAAGGTTGATGTGATCAACATCACACGCTCTCTCTACCTTCGGGATTAGTGACGTACCTAAAATAAATGTTATTTGGTGTTTTGCGTTGAGAATGAACGTGATTAGATCGTGTTTATTGCAACACGGTTATTCATTTAAGTTAGAGAATAATGGTTATTCTGTTTACATGAATAATACCTTCAATGGTCATGCACCCAGTGAGAATGGTTTGTTGAATCTTGATCGTAGTAATACACATGTTCATAACATTGATGCCAAAAGATACAAAGTTAATAATGATAGTACCACATACTTGTGGCACTGTCGCTAAATGTCATATTGGTATAAATCGCTTGAAGAAACTCCATGTTGATGGATCTTTGGACTCATTCGGTTTAGAATCGGTTGAGACATGCGGACCATGCCTCTTGGGCAAGATGGCCACAGACCCCGTTTTCAGTATGATGGAGTGGGCTAGTAACTTATTGGAAATAATACATGTTGATGTATGCAATCCAATGAGTGTTGTAGCGTGCAGTGGATATCATTATTTTCCTTACCTTCACTGATGATTTGAGTATATATGAGTATATTTCCTTAATGAAACACAAGTCTGAAAAGTTTGAACAAATTCAGAGTGAAGTTTAAGATCATCGTGACAAGAATATAAAAATATCTATGATATGATCGTGGAGGTGAATATCTGAGTTACGAGTTTGGCATACAACTTTAGACAATGTGAAAGTCGTTTCACAACTCACGCCACCTGGCATACCATAGTGTGATGGTGTGTCCGAACGTCATAGTCGAGCTACATTGGATATGGTGCATACTATGATGTCTCTTATTGTTTTGCCACTATCGTTTTGGGGTTATGCATTAGAGACAACTAGACTCACTTTAAATAGGGCACCATCTAAATCCGTTGAGATGACACCATATGAATTATGGTTTGGTAGAAACCTAAGTTGTCATTTCTTAATGTTTGGGACTGCGATGCTTATGTGAAAAAGGTTTTCACCTAATGATCTCGAACCCAAAGCGGACAAATGCATCTTCATGGAATACCCTAAGAACAGTTGGGTATACCTTCTATCTCAGATCCGAGTACAAAGTGTTTGTTGCTAAAACTGGGTCCTTTCTCGAGAAAGAGTTTCTCTCAAAAGAATTGAGTGGGAGGAAGATAGAACTTGATGAGGTTGTTGAACCTTTGTTCAACCAGAGAGTAGTGCAAAGCAGAAAGATGTTTCTGTGGAGCCTACGTCACTTGAAGAGGAAGTTAATGATGATAATCATGAAGCTTCGGATCAAGTTCTATTGAACCTCATAGGTCGACAAGGACGCGTACTGCTCCTGAGTGGTATGACAACCCTGTCTTGGAGGTCATGTTTTTGGACAACGATGAACCTGCGAGCTATGGAGAAGTGATGATGGGCCCGGATTCCGACAAATGGTTAGAGGCCATGAAATCCAAGAAAGGATCCATGTATGAAAACCAAGTATAGACTTTGGTAGACTTGCTTGGTGGACGGCAGGTCGTTGAGTACAAATGGACCTTTAAGATGAAGACAGATGCTGATGGTGAATGTCACCATTTATAAAGCTCGACTTGTTGCAAAAAAGTTTCCGCCAAGTTCAAGGAGTTGACTACAATGAGACTTTCTCACTCATAGCGATGCTAAAGTCTGTTGGAATTATGTTAGCAGTTGCTGCGTTTTTCAATTATGAAATCTGGCAGATGGATATCAA
This sequence comes from Hordeum marinum, assembly GCA_022496015.1. NCBI lineage: Eukaryota > Viridiplantae > Streptophyta > Magnoliopsida > Poales > Poaceae > Hordeum > Hordeum marinum. Next base: position 84,374,118 of record CM039676.1, read on the forward strand.
AAACATCATTTCCTTCCTTGAGGAAAGGTTGTATGAGATACAACCAGAAGGTTTTGTCAGTCCTAAGGATGCTAAAAGGTGTGCAAGCTCCAGTGATCCTTCTATGGACTGGAGCAAGCATCTCGGAGTTGGAATGTACGCTTTGATGAGGTGATCAAAGTTTTTGAGTCTATACAAAGTTTATAAGAAACTTGTATTTACAATAAAGTGAGTGGGAGCACTATACAATTTTTGATAAGCATATGTGGTTGACATACGACTGATCGAAAATGATGTAGAATTTCTGGAAAGCATAAACGGTTGTTTGAAAAGAGTTTTTCAAAGGAAGACCCGGATAAAGCTACCTAATTGTTGAGCTTCAAGATCTACAAAGATAGATCAAGATGCTTGATGAGACTTTCAATGAGTACATACCTTGACAAGATTTTGAAAGAGTTCAAAATGGAACAGTCAAAGAAAGAGTTCTTGCCTGATTTGTAAGGTGTGAAGTTGAGTGAGACTCAAAGCTCGACCACGGCAGAAGAAAGAGAAAGGACGAACGTCGTCCCCTATGCCTTAGCCATAGGCTCTGTATAGTATGCCACGTTGTGTACCGCACCTATGTGTGCCTTACCATGAGTCCGCCAAGGGGTAGAAAAGTGATCTAAGAGTGGATCACTGGACAGCGATCAGGATTATCCTTAGTAACTAGAGGACTAAGGAAATGTTTCTCGATTATGGAGGTAAGAAAGAGTTCGTCGTAAAGAGTTACGTCGATGCAAGCTTTGACACCAATCCGGATGACTCTTAGTAGAAATCCGGATACGTATAGTAGAGCAGCCATTTGGAATAGCTCCAAGTGGAGTGTGGTAGCAGTGTTTACAGTTTGACACAGAGATTTGCAAAGTACACACAGATCTAAATATCGCAGACCCGTTGACTATAAGACCTCTCTCACATGCAAAGCATGATCGAGCCCCAGAACTCATTGGGTGTTAGATTCGTAACAATGTGAATCACATGGTGATGTGAACTAGATTATTGACTCTAGTGCAAGTGGGAGACTGCTGGAAATATGCCCTAGAGGCAATAATAAATTGGTTATTATCATATTTCCTTGTTCATGATAATTTTTTATTATCCATTCTATAATTTTGTTGATCGGAAACTTAGATACATGTGTGGATTAGACAACACCATGTCCCTAGTATGCCTCTAATAGACTAGCTCATTGATCAAAGATGGCTATGGTTTCCTAGTCATGGACATGATATGTCATTTGATAACGGGATCACGTCATTAGGAGAATGATGTGATAGACAAGACCCAAACAACAAACATAGCATATGATTGTGTCAGTTTATTGCTACTGTTTTCTGCATGTCAAGTATTTGTTCCTATGACCATGAGATCATGAAACTCACTGACACCGGAGGAGTACCTTGTGTGTATCAAACGTCGCAACGTAACTGGGTGACTATGAAGGTGCTCTACAGGTATCTCCGAGGGTGTCTGTTGGGTAGGCATGGATCAAGACTGGGATTTGTTACTCCGTGTGACGGAGAGGTATCTCAGGGCCCACTCGGTAATACAACATCACAGTAAGCCTTGCAAGCAATGTGACTAACTGTTAGTCATGGGATCTTGTATTACGGAATGAGTAAAGAGACTTGCCGGTAACGAGGTTGAACTAGGTATGGACATACCGACGATCGAATCTCGGGCAAGTAACATACCGAAGAACAAAGGGAACATCATATGGGATTAAGTGACTCCTTGACATAAAGGTTCAACCGATAAAGATCTTCGTAGAATATGTAGGAACCGATATGGGCATCCAGGTCCCGCTATTGGTTATTGACCGTAGAGGTGTCTCGGTCATGTCTACATAGTTCTCGAACCCGCAGGGTCTGCACACTTAAGGTTTGGTGATGTTTCGGTAGTATAGAGTTATGTATGCTGGTAACCGAAGGTTGTTCGGAGTCCCGGATGAGATCCTGGAAATCACGAGGAGCTCCGAAATGGTCCGGAGGTAAAGATTGATATATAGGAAGTCCTATTTTGGTCGCTGGAAAAGTTTTGGGCTCAACGGTAGTGTACCGGGAGTGCCGAGAGTGTACCGTGGGATCATCGGGAGAGGTATTTCGACCCAAGAGGCTACATGGGCTGTGGGAGGAGGTAAACCAGCCCATGGTGGGCTGGCCGAAGCCTCCTCTAAGGGCCCATGCGGCTGGAGTGGTTTGAGAAGGAAAAGATCCAAAGGTGGAGAGGTGGAAAGAGTTTCCAAGTGGAAAGGAGGAATCCTACTCCTAATAGGATTGGAGTAGGACTCCTCCGCCTCCAATTTTGACCAAACCTTGAGGGTTTGAGGCTGCCTCCTCCCCTCCCTCCCTCCTATATATACTAGAGGATTTAGAGGGAAAAGCCAACCCTAATAGCCACGTGCTACCTCTCCTCAAGGTCGCAGTTTCTCCTCTAGATCGGTTTTCAGCGGTGCTTAGGCAAAGCCCTGTTGGAATAGCTCCACCACCATCGCTGCAACGCCATCATGCTGTCAGAGAACTCATCTACCTCTCTTCTCCCTCTTGTTGGATCAAGAAGGCGGAGATCGTCATCGAGCTATACGTGTGCTGAACGCGGAGGTGTCGTCCGTTCGGCGCTAGATCTAAAGGACCGTGATCAAGATCGCGAGACGGATCGTGATGATATCGTGGGACGGATCGTGATGAGTTCGCAGGAAAGATCGTGATTGGATTGCAAGACAGATCGTGATGAGATCGCGGGATGCTCGGCGATTTGGATCGCGAAGACGTTCGACTACACCAACCGCGTTTCTTAACGCTTCCCGCTTAGCGATCTACAAGGGTATGTAGATCCACTCTCCCTCTCGTAGATGCTCATCACCATGGATAGATCTTGCGTGTGCATAGGAAATTTTTTTGTTTTCCATGCAACATTCCCCAACAGCTGCTCCATGATGCGGCTCTCGATGTTGCTACTAGCCACGCGCGAACTTTCAATGCCGCATCTGCTCGGTATGAGACACGCAGTAACTCCTCTAGCTGGGCGGATCAAGTTCGAGCCGTGAGTGCCGGTGCCCTGAACACACATTAAACGCGAACGGTCGCTCGGGTCTCGAGGCGTAGGTAGTCTGGGTCACTGTCAAGTCTCGTCGGCCGTGTCGACCGGCTTTCCCTGCAACGCCATTCAAACCATGCCAACCCATCCCGGACTAGATTAAATGGATGTGTTTCCATTGCCTCTCCCCTCGCTATCATCTAGCGCATTGCTGCAACCAAATCACCTACCATCGCTGCTTTTAGCCCGGCCACCACGTGAAAAGCTACCTCAACAAGCCTGCCCTGCACCTCCGTCCGGGCGCCTCCAGCCCACCCCTCGGCCGGTCCTTGCTACCTCTTGAGCGTGCGTTGGTTTTCCCTTCAAGAGGAAAGGGTGATGCAATAAAGTAGATAAGTATTTTCCTCAGTTATTGAGAACCAAGGTATCAATCCAGTAGGAGGAACAAGCAGGTCACCAATGGATGCACCTACACAAACAATCAAACTCTTCCACCCAACGCTATAAAGGGGTTGTCAATCCCTTCACGATTATTTGCAAGTATTAGATCCAATAGAGATAGATGTAAACGAGAATGGAAAGTAAAAGGTAAATAAATTGTAGTAAAGTATTTTTGGTATTTTCGGTTTATAGATCTTAAAGTATATTATGGAAAGTAGACCCGAGGGGCAAAGGTCTCACTAGAGGCTTCTCTCTTGAAGGAAAATATCATGGTGGGTAAACAAATTACTGTCAAGCAATTGATAGAAAATAGAATAATCATGTAGTTATACAAGGCAATGATCATGCATATAGGCATCACATCTGTATCAAGTAAACCAAAACGATTCTGCATCTACTACTATTACTCCACACATCGACAGACTCATGCATGCATCTAGAGTATTAAGTTCATGAAGAACATAGTAACGCATTAAGAAAGATGACATGATGTAGACGGATAAACTCAAGCAATATTATGAAACCCCCATCTTGTTACCCTTGATGGCAACAATACAATACATGCCTCGCTACCCCTACTATGTCATTGGGTGCGGACACCGCAAGATTGAACCTAAAACCAAGCACTTCTCCCATTGCAAGAATTACCAGTCTAGTTGGCCAAAGCAAACCAATAACTCAAAGAGACTTACAAGGATATGAAATCATGCAAATAAGAATTCAGAGGAGATTCAAATAAGATTCATGGATAATCTGAACATGAACTCACAATTCATCAGATCTTAACAAACACACCACAAAAGAGGATTACATCAGATAGATCTCCTTGAAGATCATGAAGAACATTGTATTGAAGATCAAAGAGAGAGCAGAAGCCATCTAGCTACTAGTAATGGACCCGTAGGTCTGTGGTGGACTACTCACGCATCATCGGAGGGGCAATGGAGTTGATGTAGATGCCCTCCATGATCGAAACCCCCTCAGCAGAGTACCGGAAAAGGCTCCAAGATTGGATCTCTAGGGAACGGAGGCTTCCGGCGGCGGAAAAGTATTTGCGTGGCTCTTTTTGATGTTGGGGGAAAATTTGGGAATTTATAGTACAAAGATCAGGGTTAGGAGACCTGACGGGAGACGACAAGCCTCCTAGACGCGACGAGGGGGGCTCGCGCCTAGCAGGCTTGTGGCTCCCTGGCAGGGCCCCTGCCGTGCACTCCAAGCCTACTTGATTTTTTTTCCTTCCAGAAAAATTCCTTCCGAAGGTTTTATTCCGTTAGGACTCCGTTTAATATTCCATATCTGCAAAACTCAAAAACAAGGAAAAAATAAAAACTAGCACTAGGCTCTAGAATAATAGGTTAGTCCCAAAAATAATATAAAATATCATATTAATGCATATAAAACATCCAAAATAGATAATATAATAGCATGCCATCATCAAAAATTATAGATACGTTGGAGACGTATCAGCATCCCCATGCTTAATTCATGCTCGTCCTTGAGTAGGTAAATTATAAAAATAGAATTTTTGATGTGGAGTGCTACCTAACATATTTATCCATGTAATATTATTTATTGTGGCATGAATATTCAGATCTGTAATACTCAAAACAAGATCTTAATATTGATATAAAAACAGTAACATTTCAAGCATACTAGCAAAGAAATTGCATCTCTTCAAAATATAATGGCAAAAGAAAGTTATCCCTACAATATCATATGGTCTGGCTATGCTCCATCTTCCCCACACAAAGTATTTATATCATGCACAACACTGATGAAAAGTTAAGCAATTGTTTTCACACCTTTATTTTCTCACACAATACATGAGCATGAGCCATGGATGTAGCACTATAGGTGGAATAGAATATGGTGGAGGTTGTCAAGGAAAGGGAGAAGATAGTCTCACATCAACTAGGTGTATCAATGGGCTATGGAGATGCCCACTAATAGATATCCATGTGAGTGAGTAGGGATTTCCATGCAAACGGATGCACTAGAGCTATAAATGTATGAAAGCTTAAAAAGGAACTAAGTGGATGTGCATCATGAAGAAAAATTCCACTAGTTATATGAAAGTGACAAAATAGGAGACTCTCTATCATGAAGATCATGGTGCTACTTTGAAGCACAAGTGTGGAAAAAGGTAGTAGCAATGTCCCTTCTCTCTTTTCTCTTATTTTTTGGTCGGCATCTAAGGCCTCTTTTATATATTTTTTATTTTTATTTGGGCTTCGATGGCCTCTTTTATTTTTCTCACAAAGTCCGGAATCTCATCCCCACTTGTGAGGGAATCATAGCTTCCATCATCCTTTCCTCACATGGGACATGCTCTAATAATGATAATCATCAAACTTTTATTTACTTATAACTCAAAAGAAAATTACAACTCGATACCTATGACAAAATATGACTCTATATGCAATATGGAAGTGATGGTGCATGTCATAAAAGAAAACGGTGGAAGTTGCATGGAAATATATCTCGGAATGGCTATGGAAATACCATAATACGTAGGTATGGTGGCTGTTTTGAGGAAAGATATATGGTGGATGTTTTGAGGAAGGTATATGGTGGCTGTTTTGAGGAAGGTGTGTGTTGTACCGGCGAAAGTTGCGCGGTACTAGAGAGGCTAGAAAAGGTGGAAGGGTAAGAGTGCATATAATCCATGGATTCAACATTAGTCATAAAGAACTCACAACTTATTGCAAAAGTCTATTAGTCATTGAAGCAAAGTATTAAACGCATGCTCCTAGGGGAGAGGTTGGTAGGAGTTAACCATCGCACGCTCCCGACCCTCACACAAAGGTTGATAATCTATAAACAAGTCATGCTCCGACTTCCTTACATAACGGTTCACCATACGTGCATGCTACGGGAATCACAAACCTTTACACAAGTATTTTTACCAAAGCACAATTACTTCATGACATGACTCTTAGCATTACCATATTTATATCTCAAAACTTTATGGAAGGAATCAAACTTCTCGTAAATACTCAATGCACTTAATATGGAAGTTTTTATTATATCCCTCTTGGATGTCTATCATATTAGGACTAAATTCATAACCTAGACCAATTACCATGCTGTTTTTAGAGACACTCAAAATAATATAAGTGAGGTACGAGAGTTCAATTATTTCTATAAAACGCAAACACCACCGTGCTCTAAAAGATATAAGTGAAGCACATAGAGAAAAATTGCCTAACTCAAAAGAGATAAGTGAAGCACATAGAGCATTCTAACAAATTCACGATTCAGCGTGTCCTTATCAAAAAATGTTTGCAGCAAGGATGATTTTGGCAAACTAACAAGCAAAGACTCATATCATACAATACGCTCCAAGCAAAACACATATCATGTGGTGAATAAAAATATAGCCTCAAGTAAATTTATCGATGGATCGAAGACGAAAGAAGGGATGCCTTCCGAGGCATCCCCAATCTTAGGATCTTTGGCCTCCTTTAATATGACTTGGGGTGCCTTGGTTATCCCCAATCTTAGGCTCTTGCAACTCCTTATTCCATAGTCCATCCAATATTTACCCAAAACTTGAAAACTTCACAACACAAAACTCAACAGAAAACTCATGAGATCCGTTAGTATAAGAAAATAAATCACCACTTTAGGTACTGTTGTGAACTCATTCTTCATTTATATTGGTGTTATACCTACTATATTCTAACTTCTCCATGGTTCATACACCATGATACAACCCAAAGATCCATCAAAATAGGCAAACAACTCAAAGAAAACAGAATCTGTCAAAAACAGAACAGTTTGTAGCAATCTGAAAACTTCGTATACTTATGTAACTCAAAAAATTCTAAAAAAATTAGCAAAACCTGGGAAATTTATATATCAATCTTGTGTAAAATTTCAGACTCATTCGATGCTCTGGAAACTTTAAAAAATTCCTGGACTTAGCACAAAAGTTTTTGTTTTTCAGCAAGATCAAATCAACAACTACCATAGATCACACCAAAGGTTTTACTTGGCTCAAAAACTAATTAAAATACCAAAACACAATTACTACAGAAGTAATAATGTGGGAAACACTCAAAAACAGAAGCAAAAAACAAAACACAAAAATAAAATTGGGTTGCCTCCCAACAAGCGCTATTGTTTAACGCCCCTAGCTAGACAAAATACAATAGATCTAGGTATTGTCATCTTTGGTATTCAACTTCTCAACTCAACACTTATAATCCCTAGGAGGCCTGTTGTTCTTATCAATGATAATACTCCTAGGCAAAAAATCAAGAGACTAAATGGTGGCAATTGGTTCCTTATATTGAGAAAGTTAGGGTGAATACTTATCATCTTAAGATCTTCATATTTACTAGAAGATTCACCCTTATTTTTAGGAACATAAACAAATTTGGCAGCCTTAGGAGGCGAAGGAGTAGGAGTGGTTTGAACTACAGCAAAAGCAGATCCTAAGTTGGTAATAATTTCTTCTAGCTTGCCAATTCTAGAGGAATCTTGTTCCAATTTTTCGTTAACTATGGGTTCCTTTTCCTTAAGATTTTTTTAAGGTAACTCCTACTTTAGATCCATATTGAGTAATGTGATTATGAACCTTTTTATCCAAGTTTTCAATAAGCTCAACCGTAGTAACCATTTTTTCAATAATATCAAGCCTCCGCATCACATGTTCTAGAATCAAGATTGTCCCATTAACCATGATTGGGGGTGAACCTAACAAATTTATCATAGCGCTATGAGAGTCAAAGGTATGACTTCCCAAGAAATTCCCTCCCATGATGATATCAATAACATATCTATTCCAAGGAGTAATACCCACGCAAAAATTGCGAAGGAGAACGATAGTAGATTGCTTACAAATAGATCTATTTTGAGCGTTGCAAATTCTATACCAAGCATATTTTAAATTTTCTCCTTCCCTTTGCTTAAAATTAGGAACCTCATACTCGGGAGTATTAGCTAAAGTGGTAAGGCTAGCCATAAATTCAAGCAATCACACGGGAATACGAAAGGCAAACGAAAGAAGGGCAAATAAAAAGGCAAATCTTTTTGGTATTTTCTGAAAACCGTTTTAGAAGTCAGGGGAGAGGAAAACGACAGGCAAATGGCAAATAATGTAAATGCAATAGATGAGTTTGTGATGGTTACTTGGTAGGCTTGATGTGTATCCTCCTCGGCAATGGCGCCAAAAATCCTTCTTGCTACCTCTTGAGCATGCATTGGTTTTCCCTTGAAGAGGAAAGGGTGATGCAGCAAAGTAGATAAGTATTTCCCTTAGTTGTTGAGAACCAAGGTATCAATCCAGTAGGAGGAACAAGTAGGTCACCAATGGATGCACCTACACAAACAATCAAACTCTTGCACCCAATGCTATAAAGGGGTTGTCAATCCCTTCACGATTATTTGCAAGGATTAGATCCAATAGAGATAGATGTAAACAAGAATGGGAAGTAAAAGGTAAATAAATTGCAGCAAAGTATTTTTGGTATTTTTCGTTTATAGATCTGAAAGTATATTATGGAAAGTAGACCCGGGGGGCATAGTTTTCACTAGAGGCTTCTCTCTCGAAGGAAAATATCATGGTGGGTAAACAAATTACTGTCAAGCAATTGATAGAAAAGCAAATAATCATGTAGTTATCCAAGGCAATGATCATGCATATAGGCATCACATCCGTATCAAGTAGACCGAAACAATTCTGCATCTACTACTATTACTCCACACATCAACCGACTCCTGCCTGCATCTAGAGTATTAAGTTCATGAAGAACAAAGTAACGCATTAAGAAAGATGACATGATGTAGAGGGATAAACTCAAGCAATATGATGAAAGTCCCATCTTGTTACCCTTGATGGCAACAATACAATACGTGTCTCCCTACCCCTATTATGTCACTGGGTGAGGACACCGCAAGATTGAACCCAAAACCAAGCACTTCTCTCATTGCAAGAATTACCAATCTAGTTGGCCAAAGTAAACCAATAACTCAAAGAGACTTACAAGGATATGAAATCATGAAAATAAGAATTCAGAGGAGATTCAAATAAGATTCATGGATAATCTTAACATAAACTCACAATTCATCAGATCTTGACAAACACACCAAAAAAGAGGATTACATCGGATAGATATCCATGAAGATGAAGAACATGGTATTGAAGATCAAAGAGAGAGCAGAAGCCATCTAGCTACTAGTAATGGACCCGTAGGTCTGTGGTGGACTACTCACGCATCATCGGAGGGGCAATGGAGTTGATGTAGATGTCCTCCATGATCGAAACCCCCTCCACAGAGTATCGGAAAAGGCTTCAAGATTGGATCTCTCGGGAACGGAGGCTTCCGGCGGCGGAAAAGTATTTGCGTGGCTCTTTTTGATGTTGGGAGAATATTTGGGAATTTATAGGCCAAATATTAGGGTTAGGAGACCTGCCGGGAGACGACAAGCCTCCTAGACGCGGCAAGGGGAGCCCATGCCTAGCAGGCTTGTGGCTCCCTGGCAGGGTCCCTGCCGTGCACTCCAAGCCTGGTTGATTTGTTTCCTTCTAGAAAAATTTCTTCTGAAGGTTTTATTCCGTTAGGACTCCGTTTAATATTCCATATCTGCAAAACTCAAAAACAAGGAAAAAAACAGAAACTGGCACTAGGCTCTAGATTAATAGGTTAGTCCCAAAAATAATATAAAATAGCATATTAATGCATATAAAACATCCAAAGCGGATAATATAATAGCATGCCATCATCAAAAATAATAGATACGTTGGAGACGTATCAGTCCTCTGTCTCTGGTGCGTGGCCCTCTCCACCATGTGCGGCGCCTTCAGCGGCAATGCACCCCTCTTCTTTGTCTCTGTTGAGAACGACTGCCCCCTTGCCACCCAAGCCCCTCCCTGCGCCATGGCATGGAACGACAACCACTCGTTGTGGCCGGCCAAGGTGTTCATCGTGATCCACGCGATCTCGGCCATGCATCAGGAGGCGGTGCTCCTTGGCGCGAACGTTGTGGTTGCTTGGCTCGACCGCAACCTCCGGGCGTCCACGCAGGACACCGCTGATGCTACCGTAGTGGAGATGGGCATGCTGGCAGAGCACATGTCTATCGTCAAGCACTATCTAGAGGCCTATCTGCTGTGCTTCTTCCACCAACACTACTATGCCGACGCGACCGGGCACCGACACCTGAAGTTTCGCGACACCAGGATGCAAATGTGCCCGTGGCGGCTCGTAGCACACTTGGAGAACGTGGAGCTCGTCCACCACATCTGCCTCTGTATAGATGGCCTCTCGCTTCAGGCGTGGGATGACTACATGGTTGTGCAGATCATTGGATCTGGGTGCCCCCATCGACTACATTTTGACTGTGTCTAAGCTCGAGACGGACACTGAGATCCTGCGGGTGTGGGCGTGAACTTCATAGCCGGCAAACGTGTCGTGTTTCAACTGGGTGACTCTTCGCACAGGAGGACAACCGATTGTCGGTCGCTACGGCCTGGAGCGGAGGGTGATCATCCACCTTGCCCTCCATGAAGACCCCACGCAAGAGCCAAAGATCGTCTCCAAGGGGTACACCTACCAGAAGGGCGTCGTCGACGGAGAGCGACAAAGGCACGACCCATGGGAGCGCATCACGCGCCCTGTCGAGCACCACAGGCACGACCACAATGATGACCCTAGTCGCGGCTGTGACGACGAGGGGCGCCTCGGACGCAACAACTCGCTGAGACATGAGGGATGGAGTGACAGAATCAGGCGCAGCCTCTCACGCCAGCCAAGGGACACGCCGCGTGACAACCGCCACAAAGATGGTCGTGATGGCCGCTCGGATGGTGGAGGTCGTTGTCGCCCCATCGAGCCTGCAGCACCTATTTTGGTGCTCCTAGACTCCGGCTCCGCTTATGGGGCTGTGGCCCATGACCTAGAGCTAATCCCAGTGTCGGCCTCTCCCTTTCCTGCTCTTGGGCGTGGCGGCATTCCGGCACGCCAGCTCTCACCTCGCTCGGCACGCCACCGTTCTCAGGATGCTCGCACGCCGCCTGCCTCCCCGCTGCTATCTCCAACAATGGTGCTCCCGCCCTCGTCTCGGTCCAAGAGGAGTGATGACCGGCCCTCCCCACTCTTGCATGCGTGGCTGAGTCGAGTGTTGCTCCACCTCTATGTGCCGGACTCCCTCATGTCGCTGCTCCTCTCACCGCTCAAGCTGCATGGCTTTGAGGCCTCCCCGATGCCTCCGTTGGTCTCTAGTGGGCCTTTGCGATGCACGCCCTCGCCGATGCGGTTGTGGAGGAAGGATGTGGGGGTGAGATTATGGGATTGCAATGCCTTGCGCCCCTCTTTGCCGAGCGCCCAGAGGCCCTCCTGCCATCCCCTGCCCTAGTCCCGCCAAGGGCGTTGGTGGCCCGTCGAAAGATCATGGCCGGGATCATCATATCCAAGATTGACAGAGGGTTCTCTATCTGTAAGCCAAAGGCTGGAGGCCGTCCCAAGCCGGCTCTGGTGGCCAGGGCATCCAAGCTCCTCATGTGTTGTAGCTTGGGCATCATTAAATACGGGGAAGCTGTCACTGATGTCGCGCTGAATGCCTTCATGGATCGCTCCAAGGATGATCTCTCGACTGACGTGATTGTGGCCATACGTGGATTGTTCAAGCTCGATGACGGCAGTGCGATGACTGTCGAGGAGGTACTCATCGCACATGGAGGGGGGGTGCTCTCAACCTAGAGCTAAACGGCATCGATGTCGTGCCATGGCAGGAAGCTGCCTAAGCGTTCTCTATTTCTCCTCTCCCTGGGGTTTGTAGTTCCTATGTTAGTGCAAACATGTGTCTCGTTAGTCATTCAATTCGAGTGTAAGGTTGCTCTGTGTAATGTGAGCAAGATAGCCGTCAGCCCCTGGCCATGTATCCATTGGACTCCTCTCGCTGGCTTGGTGGAAGGGCCTGATACTAATGTTCTGCTTTGCAAGACATGTATGTTACTGCCTAATTGCTACAGAGCTGTTCTAGGCTATGTTTTCTCTGCTAGTGCTACATGTTATGCATGGTCAACCTTAAGGGTGCACAAAGTTATATCATGTTAGAACAACAGATCAATTTTCTGAGTTGGAATGTGAGGGGGTTGAACTGCCCGGATCGTCGCGCTATGGTCAATGCCACGATTGCATCCTCGTCCTGTCATGTCATATGCCTTCAAGAGACCAAACTCGACAATGTCGTTCAGTTCACGGCTGCCTTTCTAGGTGGGCAGAGATTGCACAACTTTGCGCAAAGACCGGCAAATAGCACTAGAGGGGGCATCTTGCCGCTCCGGGATGATCTTCTTGAAGATGTGTCCAATGTAACCTTCACAACATATTGCCACTCCACCATGGTTCGGGTGCGGGGGACCGACGTGCTCTTCAAGATCACCTCTGTCTACGGTCCCACGAACCACTCTTGCAAAAACACCTTCTTTGCCGAGCTCCTGAGCTAGAAGCCGCCCTCAGGGATGGCTTGGCTTGCCTCCGGTGATTTTAACCAAATCTACGGGCAGTAGACAAGAACAAGAGAAATATTAATCGTAGCAGGATCAATCGCTTCAGGGAAACACTCCAGAGTTGCGAGCTTAAGGAAATCCACCTTCAAAACTGAAGATTCACATGGAGCAATGAGAGGGCAAACCCAACATTGTGCAAGCTAGACACATTCTTTTGCAACGCCGAGTGGGATACGACTTTCAACACCTATGTCCTGCATGTGGTATCCTCCTCCCTCTCGGATCACTGCTCGCTCCTGTTGGCTGATGATAAGAGATTGCAAAGGCCTTGTGTTTTCAAATTTGAAAACTTCTGGACATCCATGCCCGGCTTCAATGAGGTGGTTTTGAGGGCATGGAAGGAGCGGGTAGATCATATTGAGACATATCAAATCCTCCACCACAAGCTCAAAAAGATGGCACTTCGCCTCATCGAATGGAGCAGGGGCCTCTTCTCAAAGGCAAAAGTACACCACCAGGCCGCCTGTTGGTGATTCTCTGCCTTGACATTGCTCAAGATGACATATCTCTTTCCATCGACGAGCGTGAGTATGGGCTAGGATCAAGAAGCGATTCATTGCCTTGTCCATGCTACAAAGGTCTCGCAAGAGACAATGTGCAAGAATTTCCAACCTGAGGGAGCGGGATGCGAATACCAAATTCTTCCACTTCCGAGTCAATGCTAGAAGGAGAAAAAATCATATCCACGGAATCAAGAACGAGCATGGGTGGGTCACCGAGCATGAAGCGAAGGAGAAAGTAATCCATGATTAATTTTCCAATGTCATGAAGAGAGGCCCCAAAGGTCGCAAAGATTTCAACTGGGATGAGCTAAATGTGGAACCACTCGACCTTCATGACCTTGGTTCCCCGATCAGCGAGCATGAGGTCCTTGAAGCGATTAACGACATGCCAAGTGACAAGGCCCCCGGGTTGGATGGCTTCAGGGCCTCTTTTTCAAGAAGTGTTGGAGCATTGTCAAGGCTGAACTCATGCGGGTTATTAATCACTTTGATCACATCTCAAACCTTTAGTGGCTTAATTCCGCAACCGTGGTGCTCTTGCCAAGAAAGAAGGGGAAGAGGGAATCACTGACTATAGGCCCATAAGTCTCATCCACGCGGTCGCGGAGATCATTGCAAAAGTTCTCTCCTTAAGGCTTGGCCCCCACATGACAAGGCTCATTTCCAACGCCCAAAGCGCTTTCATCAAAACTAGAACAATCCATGACAACTTCATGTATGTCCGCAATCTCGCTCGGCGCCTTCACAAGATAAAGAACCCTTGCTACTCTTCAAACTTGACATCATCAAGGCCTTCAACCTCGTGAAGTGGGAGTACATGCTCGACCTTCTCCAGCAGAGAGGATTCCTTAGCAAATTCACGGATTGGATTGCGGACCTCCTTAGCTCCTCCTTGTTGAGGATCCTCCTTAATGGCATTGTCGGCGACCCTATTAAGCATGGGCATGGCTTTCGACAAGGGGACCCCATCTCTATGTTGCTTTTCGTCATCGCCATTGACCCACTCCAGAGAGTCCTTGAGGTTGCTATGAGAAAGGGGATCCTCCATAAAATCAGAGGAAGAGGAGCCATGGTGAGGACCTCTCTCTACGCGGATGATGCATCCATATTCTTGGCTCCGATCACAAGGGATGTTGACAACCTTGCAAATATTTTAAGGGGCTTCGGTGAGGTCACGGGATTATGCACCAATTTCAACAAGAACTCTTTTGTGCCCATCCGATTCAACCATCTCGATCTGGGTCGCCTAGCCCAAAGGCTGCCGACAACTCGGGATTCCTTCCCTCTACGATACTTGGGGATCCCTCTCTTAGTGTGGCAACTAAATTTGGTGGATTTCTAGTTTTTAGTGGAAAAGTTGCAACCAAGCTAACAACTTATGAGGGCCAAATCATTACCACCATTGGGCGAACGACTCTTGTCAAGTATGTGATCACCTCCCAAGTGGTCTACCTGCCACAACGCTTGCCATCCCGCCAACTATCCTCCACAACGTCAACAAGCTTGAGAGAGCTTTTCTTTGGTACGGTTCAGACAGGACGACAAGAGCAAAATGTAATGTGAATTGGGAGATCGACTGCCGACCGCTTCAATATGGGGGACTCGGGGTTCTCAACACCAACAAGTTTACGCGTGCCCTTCGGTTGCGTTGGACGTGGTATGAATGGAAGGAGCCTACCAAGATGTGGGTGGGTATGGGAAATCCATGTGACGTGGAGGACCTAAAATGTTTCTATGCATCCACCTCTATCATCGTTGGTAACGGTGCTAAGACCCCCTTCTGGGATTCTCCATGGCTCCTTGGACGCAAGCCAAAATACGTTACCCCGCTCATTCACGAAGCGTCCAAGAGAAAAATTGGAAAGTCCGAGAGGCACTCAAACACAATGCATGGACTCTCAAGATCAAACCTCCTGACAACGTCACCGCGGAGCACATCTCTCAGGTCATCACTCTTTGGGCGCTTTTGCATGAGGTTCAGCTCGATGAGCTCACCGAGGATGACATCATATGGAAGCATACGACAAACGAGCTCTACTCGGCAACATCCGCATACAAGGCGCAATTCTTAGGGATGGTTCTCTCACCTATGGATAAAATGGTCTGGAAGGCTTGGGCTCCTCCAAAATTCAAGTTTTTTTTGCTTGGTTGGCTCTACAAGATAGAATTTGGACCGCCGATAGATTGGTGATGCGTGGGTGGTCCAACTGTGATCTTTATCCTCTCTGCAAGCGAGTGCAAGAATGTGGGTCTCATCTCTTTAACAAATTCCGCTACACCCGTCAGCTTTGGTCCTTGATCATTGACAAATATCACATCCCCGATCTTGACACCACTGGTTGGTCCTTGTTTGACTCGATTGGGACTTGGTTGGCAAGCACTTTGTGACAGCCCAAGTGTTGTACCTACCTTTTATGGCATGTGTCTTGTATGAACCTTGTTGCTATGAGCTTAAAGAATGATTTTGCACCTTGTCATACCATGTCTTGTTCTTGCATTCATGCATCATGCATCATTTCATTCTTCATGCCACGCTTGATTCTATTGTGACCTTGTGTGGTTGGTTGTGTTCTTGTATGGTGTGGTGTGTTGTGGTTTGAGTGGGGTGGTGCATCTCCATATTCTTCCCCCTCTTTATTCTTTTCAAACAAACCCCACAAAATAACCTTTCCTTCTATGTTATTTTATCAGCAGATTTAAGTTGCTATTTAAATTGTATAAAAATGTTCAAGAGGTGGCCTATAATGTTTTAATATTGTGTGTGTGGTTCTTTTGTTGTTTTGAGCTTTATGTATTTGGGGTTTTAAAATAAACATGGGCTGATATTTTAAAAAGTATTTAAATTACTTGTCCTAAAAAATCATCTTGATATTTTTAGTAAATAGAGCATTTTATTTTCAATGTCAAAGTATTTTTGTTCTGCACAAAAAATCCTTTATTTTACTCTGGGTTTTTTTTCTTCTGTTGTTGTGATTTGAAAAAAGAGAAAAACTCCACTGTTTTATTTGTTTTGTGAGAGTGTGTGTAGTGAGCCTTGCCTTCCCCGCGGCCCAGCCCGCTCGAGGGAATGGCAACCTGCCCCGTCCGTCGTCTCTGTCAGTAAGCAAAGAAAGAGCGCCTCCATCGTCTCCTTTTGCCGTCCGTCGCCGTCAGCCTCGAGGGTATTTAAACCCCCTCGGCGTGCGTGCCTCCTCTGCTAGGGTTCCTCTCTCCCCTCCAGCCGCCGCCGCTCCCTTCTCCCTCTCCACCTCTCCCCTTCCTCTCCTTTCTCCCTTTGTCAGGTAAGATTCAGTGAGTGCAGAGAATTCAGAGAGCAGAGGTTGCCGGTCGTCTTCGCCGCCGACGCCGTGTCTCCGGTGGGCCTTGTCCCCGGTGGACATGGAGTCGAGCTCCGGGTCGTCGCCCGCGTTCCATTTCCACCGCTAGGAGGTGAGGAGCACCTCCCCGCGGTGCTGATTGCCGTCGTCGTCGTCTGCAAGGGAGCGGGTCGTCGTCGGTCTTCCTCCTCTTTGTCTTCGCCGCGTCTCCGCATCTCCTTCCCCTTCGTCGCGTCCCGTTCATCGACGACCTCCCCTTGGTGAGCCGCCACGCCCCCGTTCCGTAGCTTGCTAGGTCTGTCGCCGTAGCCGATGTCGCCGCCGTTTCGTCCAAAGGCAGTGCCTTGAGGGCTCGCCTCCGTCCCCCTCGTCGCGAGACGAACGGGGGAATGGACACCCCGTAGGAGCCGCAGCCGCCGCCAGTGTTTCGCGTCGCTGTTGGGGCCAGTGGTCGTCGGGAATCGCCGTGGTCTTGCCGCTGTCATCGTCGGGCTGTTCTGTTTTCAGTTTT
Source organism: Hordeum marinum (assembly GCA_022496015.1). Taxonomy (NCBI): domain Eukaryota; kingdom Viridiplantae; phylum Streptophyta; class Magnoliopsida; order Poales; family Poaceae; genus Hordeum; species Hordeum marinum. The sequence continues at coordinate 84,391,464 of CM039676.1, forward strand.
GTCAGTTTAGCGAGTGTGTGTGCATTAGAGAGCCCGAGCCCCTCCTCTGTTAACAGTCGCGTCGATAGCGCAGTGGTGTGGCTCGGGGGAATCGACCCTGAGGTCGTGGGTTCGACCCGAACCGCTCCCCCTTTTTTTGCTTGTTTTCTTTTCTTTTGTTTTGTTTTGTTTTTCCCTTTTGCTATATGTATGTGTGTAGATGCAAAGACCAGCATGTTTGTTTTTCTTTTCTGTTTATATGTGAATGTGTGTAGGTGGTGTATATGTGTATGTGTATGTGTATGTGAGAGTGTGTGTAGTGCATGTGTGTGTGCACATATGCATGTGTGATGTGAGTGAGAGTGTGTGTGAGTGTGTAGTCATATGCATATGCATATGCATATATGCCTTGTGCATATATGTGTGCATATGTGTGTGAATGAACACCCACACACACATGAGCATGTGTGTGAGTGTGTGTGCCCATGTGCACTTGTGCATGTGTGATGGTGTGTATGTGCCTATACGCATTATGCATATATGGTGCGTGTGTGTGTGTGGATGAACACCCCCTCATAGGTGGTATGCTCATGAGTGAGATTGTGCTCATATGCCCTTAGGCATATGGAGCATGTGTGTGTATGCTTATGTAGTGGTGTGTGTAGAGTCTATGTGTGTGTGGGTGACAAGTGGGTCCTTTCCCCCACTTGTCATACCCTTTCTTGGTATATGCAAGTTTTGTAGAATTGATAGCTCATTTCCATTTTAAGCTTAATTTCCAAATCTGGTTATGACAATTATGCTCATGTCCATTTAGAGTAAGTTTTAACTTATAAGAGTAGGTGGTGGTTTTGCTAGTATAGTTGTGCCATGTTGCTCCACAGGTAGATATGAGTATGACACATGGTTTTGGGGTACAAAGAGCCAGGGAATCCATTGGTGCAATCAGATTTCACTTTTGAGCAAGTTTATAAAACTGTCATTTTCTGCTGTGGTGCTACTTCGTCATTTTTGCATGATTTAATCCATGCTTGCTTTAGGGCATGTGCCAACATGGAAGAGTTAGTGTTTTATGTCTATTATGCCATGGTATTTTTGTTTGACATGAGAATCACCCATATAAGTGGGAAACATGCTGCAAAGTAGCTAACATGATGTTTCTGTTTTCACCATGCTAAATATATCTAAGTCTGAGAATCTGCTGTTATTTTTATGCCATGAAGAGTGGGTGTCATCTTGTGATATGTTGAGATTTAGCTCATGCTCAGTGCTAGTATTTTGAAGTAGATGTTGTCTAATACCACCCTGTTAATTTTCATGCCAAGAGGTGGTCTTTAACACCTTTAACTTCTACTATCAACATGCTACCAGATTAACTCAGATTCCAGAAAACTGTTATTTTCACTAAGTCCCAGAAAACTGTTTCATCATGCCAACTTGATAGCTTCATGCTTATTGATGTGTGCCTCCTTTCCAGATTGTGTAGTTGGATAATTTGATAAACATGTTTTGTATTTTCTGTCAATACCTTGTTTGTGGCTGTAGGATTCCTCAAGCTCAAGTTGTGGGTTGTGTAAGTTGCTATGTTGCTGTTTTGTGGCAGATTGTTTGTTTTAGTGTTTTGTGATTTGTGGGAGCTATACTCCATGGAATGGCTTTATCTTTGGGTCTATTGTGGTTGGTTTTTAATTGCCTAACCAGTGGATACCTTGTAATGCCAAGGATTAGCCCATGGCCTTGTTGTCTTGTGTTTTGCCTTCGTACCTTGTCGTGAGCGTATCGTGAGAACCGTAGCTCCGTTTCTTACGTTCTTCATTTGCATTTTCATCGTTTTCACATGATGCATCCATATTTGCCATGTTCATGCATGTCTAAATAACTTAACATAAGATTCTGTCCAGATTCATTAATAACCAATTCTTGCATGTGAAACATGACTAGTTAGCATTGTCACGTTAAAACTCTTCACCTAAGCATGCATCATTCTTGTTTCTGCATTGCACCATGGTTGTTTTTGTATTATTGATGTTTCCTTTGGGTAGACGCGAACGTTGAACCTGAGTATGAAGAGCCAGGCAAGTACAACTACGAGGATCCTGCTACTTGTTCCACTAAAGAACCAACAGGCAAGATGATCGTACCCGGATCCCGATACTATTGTCGCTTGCTAGTTTCTCGCTCTTATCGTTACAATTGCGCTACCTACCACTTGAATATCAGCCTCCTAATTGCCATGATAGCCTCTAACCCTCCACATCCTAGCAAACCTTTGATTGGCTAAGTTACCGCTGCTCAGCCCCTCTTATAGCGTTCTTAGTTGCAGGTTCAGGTTGTTCCATGTGATAACATGGATTTGGCATATCATAATATTATCTGTTATTTCATTTAATGCACATATATATCTTGGTATTGGTGGAAGGCTTGGCCTTTTGCTAGGTGTTTCTCCGCTGTTACCGCCATAGTTTCTTGTTACTGGTGTTATGTTTTCCATACTTTGCGCTCCTAACATGCTCGGTTTTGTTATGGGGACCCCCTTGTTTATTCGGTTAAGATTAAAACTTGTCTGGCAAGACCCAACATTAGCACTACATTTGCTTAATAACTTAATTAAATTTGCATAGGGCCTTGCAACCCCGTGGATAATTAATCAACCCCCGGGCCAGTGCTCCTCATGAGTGTTGGTCCAACCCAGAGCAGCTTATTAACGCCGCCCGGGGCAACTCGGTGATTGGCGTGGCAACCATCGCTCATCCGTCGTGTACTGAGAACGAGATATGTGGCTCTTATCGGGTTCGTCGACACGTCAGGAGGTCTTGCTGGATTTGTTTTACCTTTATCGAGTGTCTTGCGTGTGGACTCTGACTTTCTTCGGGTTATCTCGAGGTGTTGGAAGTCCTTTGGAGTTACCTATGATGATCACGAGATCCGTGGTCAAGGCTATTCCCACGGAGTGTGGTTATTTGTGATGGACTAGTTGGAGCACCCCTGCAGGGTTAAATCTTTTAGAGAAGCCGTGCCCGCGGTTATGTGGCAACTTGGATATTTGTTTAACACCCGGTTATAGTAAACTTGAAGTAAACTCTAATAAAATGCACCAACTGTGTGAGTAATCGTGATCGTCTCTGCTCGTGAACATGATCCGAGAGAGAACACGATGGGGTTATGATTGACGTAAGTAAGTGTTCAGGATCTCATAGAGGTCACTCTAGTTTCGATCATTCATCGTAGGCCACTCATAATTTATCTTCATGCTACGTAAGATAGCCACCATATATGCTTAGTGCTGCTGCAAACTAAACACATACCCCATCCCTTCCTTTAAGCTTGAATAGTCTCGGTACTTGGACGCTTGATTGTTGAGTCCTTGTAGCTCACAGATTATTACAACACTCCAGGTACAGGTACAGATGAGTTCGTGCAGGATGATCCGACCCAGCTCCAGTGGGAGTATGATGAGAAAAGAGACAGGATGTACGTGACTTATCCAGACAAGTAGGGGACCATGGTCGTGATCTTTGGAATAGCGAGATAGTATCATTTGCATTTATTTTATCGTTTGATTTCGTTCGTAGTCGGACCCTGTCTTCATCTTGATGATTTGAACTCTGTGTGGAATTGTAATTTAGTATGTGGCGAGTGTAAGCCAACTTGTATTCTCATCTCTTCTGTAATGTATGATGCAATGATGCTATACTTGCGAACGGCAAGATGCGTCTCTATCTCTTGCGAGGTCCTCATGCCTTAATATGGATAGGCGCGCATCTTGGGCGTGACACACTTGCGACAACGGCTCGCCAAACCGTCAAGCCAAGGCGTCCCTCACCATGCTTGTTTTCAGGACCATTTGGAATGAAAGAAAGGCAAGAGTCTTGAAGCACAAGAGCGCTCCACCGACAATTCTGTTCACCTCCATCAAGACCGAGGCAAACCTTTGGGTCATCGCCGGGGCAAAAAATATTAGGGTCCATTATTTTGTGAGAGTAATCTCATGTCGTGTATTTTGGATTACCTATAACAAACCATATTCTCTCTTATTTAATGAATGAGGCAAAGCTTTTGCCTCCGTTTCGAAAAAACAAATACCTCACGCAACCCTAATTCGCTAAAATTTTCTTATCCAAACAACCCACATGAGTAAGTGTAATTTGCACTCGTCGAAACAAAAAGAAAGAAAAGAAAACTAAATTGTGCCCAACTATTTACTATGAACCTAACTAGCACCTGATCGACATGATGGTGCACCGGCATCTTCTCGTTGTTTAGTGTTCACTCTTTTTTCCAATCCGTAGTCACGTACAGCAGCACACGTGCACCCATTGCAACAAATCGAGGCGGACGTACGTGCCAAACAACAGAGTGCGCACCTGCCATGGCACGTGTAGGTGCGCGTGCTGCATGCTTTCCGCCGATCGAATGCTCAAGTGTGCTGCTCACCGTCACATGCCAGCAATTCCTAATTAACACGCCAAAATTTATATTAGCGTTAGTTAGCGCGACATCCACTAGTCATGGGCAAGAGTTGTTAAGGGTGTGTTTGCTTTCAATCACCAACTAAAGCGGCATGGGTCGGACCCGTGACTGGGCCTCGTTCCTACGTTTGGTACATAGCTGGAACGAAAATCAAGTCATTCCCACCGAACGAATATTCGGATGATATGCGGAACGTGCCGATACCTCCAAATCGAAGGAATCACGCGGAACCGGTGGCATCTCCTTTCTCGGGGCCGCCTCCGCCTCGTCTCTCCCGTGACAAAACTTCTCCCTCGCGGCCGTCGCTCGTCTCTCATCTCTCCCTCGGGCCGGCGGCTCTCCTCTCTCGTCTCTCCCTCAGGCCGGCGACCTTGGGCCGTCAACCCCCTCATCCCTGTAGCCCTCATCCCTGCAGCGGCGACAGCGCCACACCACAGATCTGACCGAGCGTTGGTGCGTCCAAGCGGCGGTCGCGGCGGATCAGCGGGCAAACAGAGGATTGGTGCCATATTCATCTCTGCGTGACTCGTCGCCGTTTCCTACAGCAGGCACGTCCTTACTTGCTGCAGGGTGGCCGCGGGCAACGATGACCTTGCTTGCTGGAGCGCATCGACGATGCGGTCTTCTGGTTAGAATTGGTTGGGGCCACTCCCAATTCTTCCTCCAATCTGATGCGGTCTTCCTCCTCTAATTCTGAATTTAGTAATTAGAGTCAATTAGTCAGCTAGTTATTCCGTTGACTGTAGGTATGTTCAGATACAAAAGAGACAATTGCATATGTACCAGACTAAGCAGTGCATTTTTCATCTGCAAATCAATGTAAATGCTCAAGAAAATTTGGATTGAAATAAAAAAATTAAGATATGGGCCACTCTATTATATTTGTGAGTGGATTCATAAATTATTTATCCTTCAAACACAATCGAAATACCATTTAACTTGTTATTACCAATATAAAGCTATAATGTCACCACTTCATTCCATTTTGCCAACCAAACACTAAACTATCACCGTTCCATTCCAGCTATCTTCCTCAACCAAACACAAGAACGAAACCGACCCATTCCGATGGAATGGAACCATAACATTCCATTCCACTACATTCCTCAACCAAACATACCCTAATAAGTGACTGTGATTAGTTACATTCATGAATCTCTCATACGCCACGGGCTGGCTGAACTCACCTGAAATGTGATTGGAGCACCTCCTACCCTCGTTTCCCTGTCTACAGTTCCTTCTGCACTAAAATAGAAGGAATTGAAGAGCTTCTTGACAGTATGAGTCAATTTTGTTTTATTTGCAATATAAATTTCCTTATTTTCACTCACATTTCCCCAAAAAGATACATATTTGGGTATCAACGAGGAAAAAAACGAGGAACGGTGCTGGATCGTAGAATAAATCTGAACCATTCGATCTGTATGGTTGCAGACGGTTTAAGGTTCGATGTTGACGATGCCCTAACGCGCTAGAATTTAGGGCTAGTTAACGCAACATACACTAGACATGGGAAGAGTTGTCAAGTGGCTCTGATTAGTTATATTCATGAAAGGTCTCATACGCCGTGGGTTTGGCTGAACTCACGGGAAATATGATTAAGCATCTCCTACCTTTTTCCCCTTTGGCGTCTACCATTTCCTTCTTTACTAAAATAGATGAGCCTTTTTTTTGTATGAGGAAACTTTTGATCCATGTTCATAGACCACATAGCAACAATTACAGACACCATGGTGAATTGAAGGTGCGCAATCATCACCGACCCTTATTTGTTAGAGCCGGACAACCCCTGTTGTAATATATAATTGAGATGTCATCGTGCTAAGACCTCATGGGTCCAACGCACCAGAACATCATACGTTGCATAAGAAAAGAAGCATTGATCAAAAGAATCGAAGCTACACACAAGACCAAAGACGAATGAGAATGAATTCAAATAGATTCAACGAAGATCGGACTGAATCTCGCGAGATCCAATGGAGATATACCACTACACGTCCTTCGACAGTGATAAACGAAGCACCGAGATAGGTATTAGACGTGTGACACATTATTCCTACTAGCAAATGAGAAAAACAAAACACTCACTAACCTAATAACCATGACTCCAAATTTTAATAGGTCCATGTCTTTTATTTCAACACATGGCATTCCATCTGTGTTTTTATTTAACCTTATTCCCACTTGTCAACGGTCGCGTCAGTGTTCACAAAATTATAACACGTTTGATTGTTGTCAATCTAAGACATCTTCCTCTCGACATAGGATGAAAAAACTACTTTTTGTGTGAAGTTTTGATGAGACGTGCGTGCGTGGTTATAGATATTGTTTTCTTTCATTCTGATTTTGCCAAAGTGTTCATTTTAAATTCGAAACGACACCGGTGAAAGAAATACTAATCATGCGCTATTGATTAAGGTTTCATCTTAAATAGCATTTTTAAATGGTTAACAGGTAAAATGATACCATATTCAGGTTGTACATATTTTTCTAATCGAATTTCCTATGAAACATGTTAAATTTGAAGTTAGGATTAAAAATATATCGATTTTAAAAAATCAATTAATATGTATTGTGGGTTGACTATCAGAAATCTAAGAGGTTTTCTACAAAATATCATGACGGACCAATAATACATATTTCCTTTATTAGTAGGTATAGACTAGGAAGGTGTTTGGTTCGGGTGAAGCAACGGAAACGTAAAAATAATGAACTTACAAATTAGTGTAAACGTAATCGAAGAAAATCGCAACTTGTTTGGTTAGCAGTTGTAACGCTATCGCTTGCCGACTCTTGTCCTCATTGCCATCTCCCTCTTTCCCGCGTCCTCACACAATGAGGCCTCCAATGTCGCATCGTCGAAGCAGGTGCAGTGTGTGGCCATCTAAGAGGGGTCATGGAGGAGTCGAACGGAAGGACAAGAGGGTGTCTGCGGCATGGGGATCCTCACGGGCCATGTAGCAAGCCGATAGTTGGGGTGACGGAGGCCATGAAGAAGATAACACCGTCGAAGAAGACGAGTGCAGAGAGATACGATTTCTTTTTTTCCGGGGGGGGTAACAGTTTACATGCAACTTTGGACGCAAATCGAATTACAACTAGCGTGGGATCCGATTCCTGCATTATCTGATTATGCTCGGTAAAAACAAACCAAATCTAACGTTACACTTACCATTGTAAACTGGTTACGTTATTACAAAGTAACGAACCAAACCCCTTCTAGGAGACATCGCCACGTCACACAACCCTAACCAATGAGCTTCTTTTTTTTGAAAAAACCCATATATTAATTAACTCAACATGTTCATACAATAGTTCATTACAAAAATTTCCACATCAGGTGGAACAGAATTAAAAAGGAGACCATCGGATTTATTATCAAAACTAAACTTCGCAATCTCGTGTGCCACCGTGTTTGCCTTCCTATTGATCTTGCAGATCTGAAATTTTTTCAGCAGCTTTGAAACATTAACCGCCTCTTTCTTGAGGTCAACAAGGGGTGACCTATCCATACACTCTCTTCTAAGAACAGAGGCCCCAAAGGAACAATCAGTTTCCAACATGACAGGCTTCTCTAGAGTAATACCAAATATAGGCCAGAAAGAATCGCTCTAAGTTCCGCTTCCTCGACGCCACAGCAAGCTCCAATATAGTCCCAAGAAGAAAGGACAACTTGTCCATGATGGTTCCTTGCAACTACCCCAAGCTCGTAGTTTTAGTGACCTCCACAAAACTAGCATCAACATTAATCTTGAAAAACTCCATGGATGGAGGCTGCCACGGGGTAGCCTGCACCGCCATGATAATGTTTGGTTGGGAATCCACATCCACCTATTTACCTTTACTACATGTCTTCACCTGCATATTAGCATGACAAGACGAGAAAGATGCCCAATAATTTTCTACAAAACTCAGTGAAGTAGAAAGTGATTCCCTTCCCTTACCAAAGATCAAATCATTCCTCAAGTGCCAAGCTCTCCACAACATAAATAGAGTTTGCTCACGCATAGGCGAATTTAATTGGTCCAACAGAGAAGCAACCAGTCCGGCCCAGAATTATCCAACATATTATCTGCAGGTAAATTCCATACATCTCTCAAAGCCATACGGAATGCGCGAGCCTTCGGGCACCTTACCAACGCATGAAAAATGCATTCATCTTCAGTGCCACAAATCGAGCACGTACCTAGTATAGCTTGATGATGTTTAACTCTGTTAACTTGAGTCGCCAAACTATTTGATGCAGCCCTCCAGGCAAAGATCCTGATTTTCTGAGGGACATTAGCATTCCGAATTAACTTCCACAACCTCCTTTCCCCATTCATTGCACCGCTAAAGTTGCCCGAGTCACAAATCGGCTCCTTAAGATTTTGTGCCAGTCTATACGCACTCTTCACCGAAAATAAGCCACTTTTCTCATGGTGCCAAGCAATAATATCTCTCTCCCCCAACCTCAGAGGCCGCACCTTTAAAATCTCTTCTGCGTCATAATTATAAAATATATGCCTGATCAGATTTTCATCCCACTTATTAGCTCCACTCAAGAATAACTCAGACACCCATTTGATCCTTGTTTTGTTCTTCCTAGCAGATATTTGAAGGTCGGGATCCCTAGGAATCCAATTATCCCTCCAAATATTAATACTAGTTCCATCGACCACTCTCCATATGATGCCTTTTTTTAGCAGTTCGAGGCCATGCATAATTCCTTGCCAAGTAAGAGAGGTAGATTGAGGAAACACCGTATCAATAAGATGACCATTAGGATAATATTTAGCTTTCAGCACCTTAGCACACAAAGAGTCCGGACAAACCAATAAGCGCCAGGCTTGTTTAGCTAGAAGTGGTTGATTAAATAGCCTAAGATCCCTAAAGCCCATGCCCCCCTCACTTTTTGGTCTCGTCATCTTGTTCCAGGCCATCCAATGTGTTCTTTTCCTATTCTCCTCGTCGCCCCACCAAAAGTTCCTGATAATCTGGGACAACTCCTCACATAGAGAAGCGGGGAATTTAAAATACTCATTGCATAAACTGGAATAGCTTGGATAATAGACTTAATCTGGATTTCTTTCACCCCGCTAGAAGCATATTTTTCAATCCAGTCTGCAACCCGCTTGAGCGCTTTATCTTTGGTGTATTGAAACTTACCCGCACTCATATGCCCTTCTGGAACAGGCAAACCCAGATATTTATCTTCAAATCCATCAATCGTTATTTTAAGGATCACCAAAATAGACACCTGTGCTTCCAAAGGGCATTTTTTCCCAAACAATATGGAGCATTTATCCGGACTTAAAAGTTGACCCGTTCCCTCCTCATATGCCAACAAAATACCTTTAATTTGTAACACTTGCTCCGTGTTAACCTTGAAGAAGAGCAGGCTATCATCAGCAAAAAGTAGGTGAGAAATACCTGGAGCATGTCTATTAATGTGGAACTCTTGGATAACCCCTCTTGTTGAAGCATCATTCGGTAACAACGATAGGGCTTCAGCCACAAAAAGGAAAAGATATGGTGATAGTGGATCTCCTTGCCTTAGACCACATGAGGGATGGAAAGATTCTAGAAGTTGTCCATTAAAATGCACGGTAAACTTCACAGTAGTCACACAAGTCATAATCCATTTAATCCAAGTTGGAGCAAAACCATAAGCTTTAAGCATACTTTCCAAAAAATTCCAATTGACACGATCATACGCTTTTACAAGATCCAACTTATACGCACAATATTCACCACGACTATCTTTTAACGTATTTAACGAATGCATACATTCAAAAGCGATGAGAGCATTATCAGAAATTAATCTTCCAGGGATAAAAGCACTTTGAGTAGGGGAAATCATACCATCCAGTAGAGGTCTCATTCTATTGACAAGACACTTTGAAATAATTTTATAAATCACATTGCAAAGGCTGATTGGTCGAAAATCCTTAATCGACAGAGGGTTCTTCACCTTGGGGATAAGAACAATAGTAGTGTCATTTATCCCTTCGGGGATTGTTCCAGATAAAAAGAACTGATGTATAGCACAAACAATATCCTCCTTGAGCAAACCCCAATTCCTTTGAAAAAAACTAGCAGGAAACCCATCAGGCCCCGGAGCCTTTAGAGGCCCAATTTGGAAGAGGGCGTCACTGATTTCTTGCTCGGAAAAGGGTTTACAGAGATTTTCATCATCTGTCACCAATGGTTTCACAAGAGGAATAATACAAGCTGGATTTACCATAGGATGACAGGAATAAAGATTCTTGAAAAAAGAATTTGTGATACCTTTGATTTCCTCTATATCATGAGAGAGAGACCCATCGCTTCTTTTGATAGGTGAAATATTATTCTTTTTCGCTCTCCAAGTTGCCTTTCTATGAAAGAATTTTGTGTTCCTATCTCCCCATTTCATTTTATCCAGGCATGATCTCTGCTTCCACATAATCTCCTCCTTAATGAGAAGCTCATCCATTTCCTTCAGAATTTTCTTCCTCTCCCGGTTGCATTATTATCCTTTCTATTAAACAGCCCCTGTAATCTTTTCCGAGCGCTTTCAAGCTTTTTTGGCAAATAACCAATGTGATCCTTACTCCACCCATGAAGAGACTTCATCAACTTATCCAAATTATTAGCCACATCACCCAGATCCTTGACTTTCACACTCTTATTCCAACACAAATCAATTTGTTCCTACAAAGTTGTCTCTTCCCTCTCCCAGTACGCTTCATACTTCAAATGTTTAATAAAAGTACCCGGAGTAGGCGCACCCAACAACTCAATAAGAAGAGGGCAATGATCTGACCTTGAACTGATAATATGGGAAACCTTACAATCAGCGAAAATAGAAGACCATTGAGGGCATGCGACCGCACGGTCAAGCCACACCTTCACGTTTGTGTACCCTTCCTGCTTATTGTTATAAGTCCAAGGTATACCATGAAAGCCCAATCAAATAAATTACATTCAGACATAATCTCGTGAAAATTTGCCATGAGTTTTGTTGAAGACAAGAACGAAGCTAAGTTGCCGGACAAGGTCATCTCGGCAGTGTCCTAGGAGTTGCATGGATTATCTGTGGCTATGGTTGGGCTGATTCCTTTGGCTGGAGACTCGGTCAAGGCGCTGGGAGCTATGGGTGTGGGACTACCTGCGCTCTCGGATCAGATGATGACAGGTCAAGCTATTCCTCTCCAGGAGCAGATGACTGGGGGTGATCTATTCCTCAACCCGATCACCCCTGGGTCATCAAACTTGGTTGCAGCTGGGCAAGCGCAAGGCCAGGGAAACATGGCAAGTGCTTCTGCTGCTGCTCCTATGCAACAGCAAAATCTGAACCTGGCGCATGTTGCTGCTGTTGGCGAGCAGCTGCGGCGGGTCGAAGAGGACAATCAGGAGCAGGTGGTGGCTACACTCCAGGATGTTGCTGCTGCAGTTGATGGGCAACAGCATGCGCTCACCGGAGCTGGAGTACAATGCTGGAAGAGGCTTCACCGAAAAGAACAAGATGAAAAGGCCATGGTGCAAGCTGCATGTGTCAAACACGCAGTTTTTGGAATCCCCACTCCACCAAACAGCGGCAGTGAGCTTTCCACTCGCAAGGTGGCTTTTGCTGCCATGCTTGAGAGCACTGCTGGTAGTAAGAGGTGCACTCCTGATGTTGAACAAGACATGGTTCTTACCATGAATAGTACTAGCACTGAAAGTTTAGAGTATAGGGGTAATATGGATATGACTGCATCTTGTAAAAGAGTGTGTGTTGAGAGAGTCCAAACTATAATAGGCATAGATGGTCCTTCTGTTCTTGTTACAGAAGAGCTAGTTGAAGGAGAGGGGGAGGACCAAAATAGGAGAGAGTCTGTAGGGGATGGAACAGAGATAGGGGATACCATCAAGGAAGCTACCGGCCCTGAGGCTGCCGGTCAACTGACGGGCGCGTTTGATGGCGCCCGTCAGGAGCCATGAAAATGATCTGTTGGAACTGCCGAGGTCTGGGTCAGCCTCGTGTTGGAAATATGCCCTAGAGGCAATAATAAATTAGTTATTATCATATTTCCTTGTTCATGATAATCGTTTATTATCCATGCTATAATTGTATTGAATGGAAACACATTACATGTGTGGGTAAATAGACAACACTCTGTCCCTAGTATGCCTTTAGTGAACTAGCTCGTTGATCAAAGATGGTCAAGGTTTCCTAGACATTGACATGTGATGTCATTTGATAACGATATCACATCATTAGGAGAATGATGTGATGGACAAGACCCAAACTATAAACGTAGCATATGATCGTGTTAGTTTATTGCTACTGTTTTCTGCATGTCAAGTATATGTTCCTATGACCATGAGATCATCCAACTCACGGACATCGGAGGAGTGACTTGTGTGTATCAAACGTCGCAACGTAACTGGGTGACTATAAAGGTGCTCTACAGGTATCTCCGAGGGTGTCTGTTGAGTTGGCATGGATCAAGACTGGGATTTGTTACTCCGTGTGACGGAGAGGTATCTCAGGGCCCACTCGATAATACAACATCACAATAAGCCTTGCAAGCAATGTGACTAAGTGTTAGTTGCAGGATCTTGTATTACGAAATGAGTAAAGAGACTTTCCGGTAACGAGGTTGAACTAGGTATGGAGATACCGACGATCGAATCTCGGGCAAGTAACATACCGAAGAACAAAGGGAACATCGTACGGGATTAACTGAATCCTTGACATAGAGGTTCAACTGATAAAGATCTTCGTAGAATATGTAGGAACCAATATGGGCATCTAGGTCCCGCTATTGGTTATTGACCGTAGAGGTGTCTCGGTCATGTCTACATAGTTCTCGAACCCGCAGGGTCTGCACACTTAAGGTTCGGTGACGTTTTGGTAGTATAGAGTTATGTATGGTGGTGACCGAAGGTTGTTCGGAGTTCGGATGAGATCCCGGACATCACGAGGAGCTCCGGAATGGTCCAGAGGTAAATATTGTTATATAGGAAGTTCCATTTTGGTCACTGGAAAAGTTTCGGGCTAATCGGTAATGTACCGGGAGTGCCGGTAGTGTACCGGAAGACCACCGGGAGGGGTATTTCGACCCAAGAGGCTTCATGGGCTGTGGGAGAGTAAATACCAGTCTTTTTTGGGCTGGTGGAAGTCCCACACAAGGCCCATGCGTCTAGGAGAAAAAGGCCAAAGGGAAAAGGTGGGAAAAGGCCAAAAAAAGGAGGAATCCTAGTCCTACTAGGATTGGAGGAGGAGGAGTCCTCTCCTCCCCACTTTGGTCGACCCAAGGGCTGTCTTTTTGGCAGCCAAGACTCCTCCTTCTCCCCTCCTATATATACTAGAGGATTTTAGGGTTTTGGCACATAATTTTCAGCCACGTGCTACCCGTTCCTCTAGTGCATAGTTTCTCCTCTGCATCGGTTTTCTGCAGTGCTTAGGCGAAGCCCTGCCGGAATAGCTCCATCACCATTGCCGCAGCGCCGTCACACTATCGGAGAACTCTTCTACCTCTCCGCTCCCTCTTGCTGGATCAAGAAGGCAGAGATCGTCATCAAGTTGTACGTGTGCTGAACGCGGAGGTGCCATCCGTTCGGCGCTAGGTCGGAAGGACCGTGATCAAGATTGCGAGACGGATCATGACGAGATTGCGGGACGGATCGTGATGAGATCGCGGGACGGATCATGATGAGTTCGCGGGACGGATCATGATGAGATCGCGGGACGGATCGTGATGAGTTCGCGGGAGGGGTCGTGATTGGATCGCGAGACGGATCGTGATGAGATCGCGGGACGCTCGGCGATTTGGATCGCGAAGACGTTCGACTACACCAACCTCGTTTCTTAACGCTTCCCGCCTAGCGATCTACAAGGATACGTAGATCCACTCTCCCTCTCGTAGATGCTCATCACCATGGATAGTTCTTGCGTGTGCGTAGGAAATTTTTTGTTTCCCATGCAACGTTCCCCAACAGTGGCATCATGAGCTAGGTCTATGTGTAGATGAGATCTCGAGTAGAACACAAAAGGTTTTTGGGCGTTGATGCTTAGATTGCTTCCTCCCTTGGTCGGATTATGGTTCAGCGGTATTGTGAGGTGAAGCGGCCCAGACCAACATTACTCGTACGCTTACAAGAGACCGGTTCCCTCGATCGCAACTTGTTGCATAGATGGCTTGCGGGTGCCAGTTTCTCTCACTTTAGTTGGATCGGATTCGACAAAGGCGGTACTTGAGCAGGTTGAAAAGCAACTAGTGTATCACCGTTGTGGTTTTTGCGTAGATGAGTATTGTTCTTGCTAGATACCCGTAGCAGCCACGTAAAACATGCAACAACAATTAGTGGACGTCTAACTTGTTTTTGCAGGGTATGTTGTGATGTGATATGTCCAATTACATGATGTGATATATGTGATGTATGAGATGATCATGTGATGTATAGATTATCACGACTTGCATGTCGATGGGTACGGCAACCGGCAGGAGCCATAGGGTTGTCTTTAATTATTGTATGACCTGCGTGTCAATCATTAAGCGCTATGTAATGCTTTACTTTATCGCTAAACGGTAGCAATAGTAGTAGAAGCATGTTGGGCGCGACAACCCCGATGCCGACACGTTGATGGAGATCAAGATGATGGAGATCATGGTGTCTTGCCGGTGATGATGGAGATCATGCCGGTGCTTTCTAGATGGAGATCAAAAGCACAAGTTCATGGCCATATCATGTCACTTATGATTTGCATGTGATGTTAATCCTTTTATGAACCTTGTTTTGCTTAGGACGACGGTAGCATTATAAGGTGATCCCTCACTTAATTTCAAGATAAATTCTGTTCTCCCCGAGTGTGCACCGTTGTGAAAGTTCATCGTGTTGAGACACCACGTGATGATCGGGTGTGATAGACTCTGCGTTCACATACAACGGGTGCAAGCCAGTGTTGCACGTGCAGAACACTCGGGGTTAAACTTGACGCGCCTAGCATGTACAGACATGGCCTCGGAACACAAGAGACCAAAAGGTCGAACATGAGTCATATAGCAGATATGATCAACATGATGATGTTCACCATTGAAACCACCTCAACTCACGTGATGATCGGACTTGAGTTGGTGAATTTGGATCATGTGTCACTCGAATGACCGGAGGGATGTCAATTTGAGTGGGAGTTCTTAAGTAATATGATTAATTGAACTCATTATCATGAACATAGTCAATAGTGTCTTTGCAAACTGTGTTGTAGATTACTAGCTCACGCTGTAGCTCCTTTGAATTTTTATATGTTCCTAGAGAAATAGAGTTGAAAGATGATGGTAGCAATATTGCGGACTGGCTCCGTGATCTGAGGATTTTCCTCATTGCTGCACAGAAGGCTTATGTCCTTAATGCACCGCTCGGTGCGCCAACCCCTCTAGCGTTGTTTGTAGATGTTGTGAACATCTGATAGGCACGTTCTGATAACTACTTGATAGTTTAGTGCGTCATGCATTACAGCTTAGAATTGAGGCTCCGAAACATTTTGAACGTCATGGAACATATGAGATGTTCTAAGAGCTGAAATTAGGATCTCAGGCTCGTGCCGGTGTTGCGAGATATGAGATCTCCAACAAGATTATTTGCCTTTAAGATGAAGGAGAATAGCTCAATCGTTGAGCATGTGCTCAGATTGTCTGGGTGCTACAATCGCTTGAATCGAGTGGGAGTTTATCTTCCAGATAAGATAGTGATTGATATTGTTCTCCAAGTCACTGTCACTAAGCTACTAGAACTTGGTGATGAACTATAAACGCCAGGGATAGAAATAATGATCCTTGAGCTGTTCACGATGTTTGACACCGCGAAGGTAGAAATCAAGAAGGAGCATCAAGTGTTGATGGTTAGTAAAACCACTAGTTTCGAGAAGGGCAAGGGCAAGGAGGGAAACTTCATGGATAGCAAGTCAGTTGCTGCTCCGGTGAAACAACCCAAAGTTGAGCCCAAACCCGAGACTAAGTGCTTCGATTATGAGGAGAGCGGTCGCTGAAGCGAAACAACCCTAGATACTTGGTAGATAAGAAGGCTGGCAACGTCGACAGAAGTATATTTGATATACGTGTTATTGATGTGTACCTTGCTAGTACTCCTAGTAGTACCTGGGTATTGGATACCGGTTCGGTTGCTAAATGTTAGTAACTCGAAATAAAAGCTACGGAATAAACGGAGAACAAGCTAAGGGTGAGGTGACGATGTGTGTTGGAAATGTTTCCAAGGTTGATGTGATCAACATCGCACGCTCTCTCTACCTTCGGGATTAGTGACGAACCTAAATAAATGTTATTTGGTGTTTTTGCGTTGAGCATGAAAGTGATTAGATCATGTTCATTGCAACACGGTTATTCATTTAAGTTAGAGAATAATGGTTATTCTATTTACATGAATAATACCTTAAATGGTCATGCACCCAGTAAGAATGGTTTGTTGAAACTTGATCGTAGTAATACACATGTTCATAACATTGATGCCAAAAAGATACAAAGTTAATAATAATAATACCACATACTTGTGGCACTGCCGCTAAATGTCAGATTGGTATAAAACGCATGAAGAAACTCCATGTTTATGGATCTTTGGACTCATTCGATTTCGAATCGGTTGAGACATACGAACCATGCCTCTTGGTCAAGATGACTAAGGACCCCGTTTTCTATTTTGATGAAGTGGGCAAGTGATTTACTGGAAATGATACATGTTGATGTATGCAATCCAATGAGTCTTGTAGTGTGCGGTTGATATCGTTATTTTCTTACCTTCACTGATGATTTGAGTAGATATAGTGTATATTTACTTAATGTAACACAAGTCTGAATCGTTTGAAAGGTTCAAGCAAATTCAGAGTGAAGTTTAAGATCATCGTGACAAGAAGATAAAAATGTTTGCGATATGATCGTGGAGGTGAATATCTGAGTTACGTGTTTGGCATACAATTTTAGACAATGTGAAAGTTGTTTCACAACTCACGCCATCTGGAACACCATAGTGTGATGGTGTGTCCGAATGTCATAGTCGTGCTCTATTGGATATGGTGCGTGCTATGATGTCTATTACCATTTTATTACTATAATTTTGGGGTTATGCATTAGAGACAACTACATTCACTTTAAATAGGGCACCATCTAAATCCGTTGAGATGACACCATGTGAATTATGGTTTCATAGAAACCTAAACTGTCATTTCTTAATGTTTGGGGCTGCGACGCTTGTGTGGAAAATGTTTTCACCTAATGAGCTCGAACCCAAAGCAGACAAATGCATCTTCATAGAATACCCTAAGAACAGTTGGGTGAACCTTCTATCTCAGATCCAAGCATAAAATGTTTATTGCTAAAACTGGGTCCTTTCTCGAGGAAAAGTTTCTCTTGAAAGAATTGAGTGGGAGGAAGATAGAACTTGATGAGGTTATTGAACCTTTGTTTCAACCAGAGAGTAGCGCAGCGCAGGAAGTTGTTTCTGTGAAGCCTACATTAGTTGAAGAGGAAGTTAATGATAATGATCATGAAGCTTTGGATCAAGTTACTATCGAACTTCGTAGGTCGACAAGGACGTGTACTACTCCTGAGTGGTGCGGCAACCCTGTCTTAGAGGTCATGTTGTTGGACAACGATGAACCTACGAACTATGGAGAAGCGATGATGGGCCTGAAAACCAACAAATGGTTACAGGCCATGAAATCCGAGAAAGGATCCATGTATGAAAACCAAGTATAGACTTTGGTGGACTTGCTCATTGGACGACAGGTTGTTGAGTACAAATGGATGTTTAAAATGAAGACAGATGCTCATGGTAAATGTCACCATTTGTAAAGCTCAGCTTGTTGCAAAAAAGTTTACGACAAGTTCAAGGAGTTGACTACGATGAGACTTTCTCACTCGTAGCGATGCTAAAGTCTGTTGGAATTATGTTAGCAGTTGCTGTATTTTCAATTATGAAATCTGGCAGATGGATGTCAAAACATCGTTTTCTTAACGGTTTACTTGAGGAAAGGTTGTATGTGATACAACCAGAAGGTTTTGTCAGTCCTAAGGACGCTAAAAGGTGTGCAAGCTTTAGTGATCCTTCTATAGACTGAAGCAAGCATCTCGGAGTTGGAATATACACTTTGATGAGGTGATCAAAGTTTGTAGTTTATACAAAGTTTACGAGAAACTTGTATTTACAATAAAGTGAGTGGGAGCACTATAGAATTTATGATAAGTATATGTGGTTGACATATAGTTGATCGGAAATAATATAGAATTTCTGGAAAGCTTAAATGGTTGTTTGAAAAGTGATTTTCAAAGGAAGACCTGGATAAAGCTACCTAATTGTTGAGCATCAAGATCAATAGAGATAGATCAAAATGCTTGATGAGACTTTCAATGAGTACATACCTTGACAAGATTTTGAAAGAGTTCAAAATGGATCAGCCAGAGAGAAGTGTTCTCGCCTGCTTTGTAAGGTATGAAGTTGAGTGAGACTCAAAGCTCGACCACGGCAGAAGAAAGAGAAAGGACGAACGTCGTCCCCTATGCCTTAGCCATAGGCTCTGTTTAGTATGCCATGCTGTGTATCGCACCTGTGTGTGCCTTGCCATGAGTCCGTCAAGGGGTACAAGAGTGATCCAGGAATGAATCACTGGATAGCGGTCAAGAGTATCCTTAGTAACTAAAGGACTAAGGAGATGTTTCTCGATTATGGAGGTGATAAAGAGTTCGTCGTAAAGAGTTACGTCGATGCAAGCTTTAACACCAATTCGGATAACTCGTAGTAGCAATCTGGATACGTATAGTGAAGCAGCCATTTGGAATAGTAACAAGTGGAGTGTGGTAGCGGTGTTTACAGTTTGACATAGGGATTTGCAAAGAACACACGGATCTTAATGTTGCAGACCCATTGACTATAAGACCTCTCTCACATGCATAGCATGATCGAGCCCCAAAACTCATTGGGTGTTAGATTCATAACAATGCAAATCACATGGTGATGTGAACTAGATTATTAACTCTAGTGCAAGTGGGAGACTGTTGGAAATATTCCCTAGAGGCAATAATAAATTATTTATTATCATATTTCCTTGTTCATGATAATCGTTTATTATCCATGCTATAATTTTATTGAATGGAAACACATTACATGTGTGGATAAATAGACAACACTCTATCCCTAGTATGCTTCTAGTGAACTAGCTCGTTGATCAAAGATGGTCAAGGTTTCCTAGCCATTGACATGTGATGTCATTTGATAACGGGATCACATCATTAGGAGAATGATGTGATGGACAAGACCCAAACTACAAACGTAGCATATGATCGTGTTAGTTTATTGCTACTGTTTTATGCATGTCAAGTATATGTTCCTATGACCATGAGATCATCCAACTCACGGACATCGGAGGAGTGCCTTGTGTGTATCAAACGTCGCAACGTAACTGGGTGACCATAAAGGTGCTCTATAGGTATCTTCGAGGGTGTCTGTTGAGTTGGCATGGATCAAGACTGGGATTTGTTACTCCGTGTGACGGAGAGGTATCTCAGGGCCCACTCGGTAATACAACATCACAATAAGCCTTGCAAGAAATGTGACTAAGTGTTAGTTGCGAGATCTTGTATTACGGAACGAGTAAAGAGACTTGCCGGTAATGAGGTTGAACTAGGTATGGAGATACCGACGATCGAATCTCGGGCAAGTAACATACCGGAGAACAAAGGGAACATCGTACGGGATTAACTGAATCCTTGACATAGAGGTTCGATCGATAAATATCTTCATAAAATATGTAGGAACCAATATGGGCATCCAGGTCCCGCTATTGGTTATTGACCGTAGAGGTGTTTCGGTCATGTCTACATAGTTCTCGAACCCGCAGGGTCTACACACTTAAGGTTCGGTGACGTTTTGATAGTATAGAGTTATGTATGGTGGTGACCGAAGGTTGTTCGGAGTCCCTGATGAGATCCCGGACGTCAAGAGGAGCTCCGGAATGGTCCAGAGGTAAAGATTGATATATAGGAAGTCCCATTTTGGTCGCCGGAAAAGTTTCAGGCTAATCGGTAATGTACCGGGAGTGCCGGTAGTGTACCGGGAAACCACCGGGAGGGGTATTTCGATCCAAGAGGCTTCATGGGCTGTGGGAGAGTAAATACCAGCCTTTTGTGGGCTGGTGGAAGTCCCACACAAGGCCCATGCGGCTGGGAGAAAAAGCCCAAAGGGAAAAAGGTGGAAAAAGGCCAAAAAAAGGAGGAATCCTAGTCCTACTAGGATTGGAGGAGTCCTCCTCTCCTCCTCACTTTGGTCGACCCAAGGGCTGGCTTTTTGGCAGCCAAGACTCCTCCTCCTCTCCTCCTATATATACTAGAGGATTTTAGGGTTTTGGCACAGAATTTTCAGCCACGTGCTACCCGTTCCTCTAGTGCATAGTTTCTCCTCTGGATCGGTTTTCTGCAGTGCTTAGGCGAAGCCCTGCCGGAATAGCTCCACCACCATCGCCGCAGCGCCGTCACACTGTCGGAGAACTCTTCTACCTCTCCGCTCCCTCTTGCTGGATCAAGAAGGCGGAGATCGTCATCAAGCTGTACGTGTGCTGAACGCGGAGGTGTCGTCCGTTCGGTGCTAGATCGGAAGGACCGTGATCAAGATTGCGAGACGGATCGTGACGAGATCGCGGGACAGATCGTGATGAGATCGCGGGACGGATCGTGATGAGTTCGCGGGACGGATCATGATGAGATCGCGGGACGGATCATGATGAGATCGCGGGACGGATCGTGATGAGTTCGCGGGACGGATCGTGATTGGATCGCGGGACGGATCATGATGAGATCGCGGGACGCTCGGCGATTTGGATCGCGAAGACGTTCGACTACACCAACCGCGTTTCTTAACGCCTCCCGCTTAGCGATCTACAAGGGTACGTAGATCCACTCTCCCTCTCGTAGATGCTCATCACCATGGATAGATCTTGCGTGTGCGTAGGAAATTTTTTGTTTTCCATGCAACGTTTCCCAACACCTCGAACAGTTCAAGAGCTTGTGTGTCTCTCGAAGATACACCGACCAAATGTTATCTTTCTTTCCGAAACAAGAAAAAATAAAGAGTATGTTGAGAGTTTGCGGTATCGCCTGGGTTTGAAAAATGTGTTTACTGTTTCTGTCCCAGGAAAAGGTGGTGGTCTAGTGGTATTTTGGGATGACCTCTATACTCTGGAGCTGAACAAGTATGGTGAACATTTTATTGATATGTATATCTCTAATGATGTTGGCACCAAGTGGAGAAGCACTTTCATCTACGGGAAACCAAAGACGAGTCAAAGGTATGTTATGTGGGAATTGTTAAGGAGATTAAAACCTCTTGGATCTGGACCGTGGTTTATGGCTGGAGATTTTAATGAGGTTATGTGGCAAAATGAGCTAACCAATGAGCTTCTGAGAAGCATGAATCAGTTTTTTCGAAGTTTCTATATAAATTTCGTGACTTTCACTCGCATTCCCCTGAAAATCCATACCGGGCCGGGACTTGCGAGCGGAATCGCCATGGTGCGATTTTTTTTGTATGCACAACACAAGGTGGTATGAGATGAAGATCAACGTCGTGTGTTGACGATAAGCATGTAGCGTAGCCCCTAGGGCTAGGTGCCAACTGGGTGATAACGAACACTCTTACCCCGCCACTAGGCAAGACGTTACCTTTTTCTATTTCAGGGGCTCCGGTCTCACTCACATCCATCGCCGCTGATAGCCGTCGTCGCCACTAACCGCTCCGCAAATCGGGATTAAGAAGGAAAACCCGGACTCTCTCTCTACCTGTAGTTCCTACTTAATCGTCGCTCTAATCTGCCCCTTTTTGGCTGTGATCGGATGGCTTGCTTGTCTTGTCGGCCTGCGCTGCATCCATCCCCGTCACAGGGCGCGGCCAGGGTCAGAGCACCACGGAAAGGAATACCAGCCGTTCACGGTAGAGATTCCAGCCACTAGAGATCGATCGGTTTACTTTCACCGCCCTGGTTCTCCTCTCCTGGAAAGGCGTTTCCGATGGGTTGCCGCGATCCTCACCACGAGATGAAAAGAGACGCGTCCTCACGTCGCGCTTTGCCGGAGGACGATGTGGAGGCGTGTCGCTTCCGACGTCGCGGCCTCGCGGGGGATGCATGAGTGCCGGTCGCCGCCGGAGTAGCGTGAACGGTCGACGTCGCGGCGGCGGCGGGCGGGCGGGCGTTCATGCCGGCGTCTTTCACGTGGTTGGCGGAGAAGGCTGAAGGCCGGACGGACGAACAGGCTTGGTTGTTGGTCCCTCCGCTGCTCCGCTGGTCGGGTGCGTGTCCCGTGACAGAACAACTGGCCGGTAGACCAGTCGGAGCGACACTCGAGTCGCTTTTGGCTAATATTTATCATTTTAGTACCTTTTTTTTCATAGAACAAGTTTACCATTTTACATCGAAAATGCTACACAAGTTTTGGGATTACGGGCTCCTTCCTGCTAATTAAGCCTGCCCTCCGTGAATTTCAGCGGGATGGGGCCCAACCCTCCCCTTAATCCAATCGTAATTTGTCACCTCAAATCCACCCCGTAATAAGCTCTTCAGTCAATGTAACATCGCTAATTTTACATGGTGCTACTAGCGCTAATCGCGTATAACTTTTTTTCAATAACAATAATACTAAACGTACAGGGTGATTGATACAAAAATTTACATGAAGATAACGTGGCCTCGTCTAATTGCGCCTCCTGATTTTCACTGGTTAGCCCGCACTCCTAATTAAATCTCTGGCAATCACGTCCATCAACCCCGTGAAAAGCATGTCCAACAGGCCGATTCAAACGGACGGTGATGTTTTTGTCTGCTTTTCGTCCATTTGTGTCGGTCGTCCGTTCGACGTCCATCCTGTTTGAGATTTGAGTCGACAGTGCACCCAACACGTCGATCCAAATATGCCGGCGTAATCGGCTAGTCGCCCTTTGTCAACACATAACATAAATTTGGCATTGTTTTACGCACAAATTCTGCATTATTTCACAAGCAAACATATAGTCCACAACCAAATAAATAGCATAGTTTTACGAGCCGAATAAAAATAAAACAATTTCACATAGTTTTGCAAACCAAATTAAAGTGATATATCTATTGGTTGTCAACATGAGCCCACATATGCTCAAACAAATCATTTTGTAATTGCATGCGAGTTTTCTAATCACGTATGTCGTGGTGAAATTGGGTGAACTGTTCAAACGTTGCTGCACCTCCGTGCTCAGGCACAACATTCTCACCCTGAAACTGAAAGACTTGATCCTAAAGACGTTCTGAGCGCTCATCTTCTACAATCATATTGTGCATGATCACACAAACAGTCATCACCTGCCATAGTTTCTTGGTGCTCCAAGTCTTAGTAGGATACCGAACGACACCCCATTGAGATTGCAAAACACCAAAGGCACGCTCGACGTGTTTCCTAGCACTCTCTTGCTCTTGCGCAAATTTTTTCTTCTTCTCTCCGATAGGATCGGGGATTGTCTTCACAATAATGGTCCACTGAGGATAGATACCGTCATCCAGGTAGTATCCTTTGTTGTAGTTGTGGTCGTTGATGGTAAAATTAACCGATGGGTTGTTGCCTTCGACAAGCCTAGCAAACACCGGCGAGCGCTAAAGCACGTTGATATCATTGTGTGATCCGGCCATGTCAAAAAAAGTGTCCGATCCAGAGATCTTGAGATGCCATGGCCTCAAGTATGACAGTGCACGCCCTGACATGGCCCTTATACTGCCATTGCCAAGCAGAAGGGCAGTTCTTCCACTCCCATGCATGCAGTCTATGCTGCCAAGCATCCCTGGGAAGCCCCTGCTGGCATTCATCGCCAACAAATGGGTTGTATCTTCAGGAGTCGTCTCTCTCAAGTACTTAGGGCCAAACACAGCAATAACAGCCTTGCAAAACTTATACAGGGAGTCTAGGCATGTAGACTCGCTCATACAGACGTACTCGTCAATGAGATCACCGGGCACTTCGTATGCAAGCATTTAGATGGTTGTAGTGCATTTCTGATAAGAGGAGAAGCCAATCTTTCCAACGGCATCCTCTTTGCACTCGAAATAGTTATCGTAGTCGACCACCCCCTCTCTAATACGGTTGAAAATATGCCTACTCATACGGAAATGGCGACGGAATTTCTGATGTTTGAACAGCGGGTTCGTTGTGTCAAAGTAGTTCTTCCAAAAGGAAATTCCCGCTCTGTCGGTTGCGATTCAACGCCGAAAGGTGCCCCGAAATGGAGCCACGAAACAACGGCCGTTGGCTATTGATGTGGTGATGGACCAACACGGCAATCAAGATCTCCTCATCATCATCGGACGAGGAATCGTCGGAGTCGCAAAGAAAATTGTGAAAGAAGAACTCATCGGCAGAGTCCATTTTGTACCTTGGCAAACTGTCGAACAACTTGTGGGCGTCGACGAAGGAGCTGGCCGGCGAAGGGAGTTGCGCTGCCCTCGGACCAGCTAGTTGCCCTGGCGGCATCCGACGAGTGTGCCGGCGTCCGACGAGCGTGCCGGTGTCAGGACAAAGGATCTGGCCAGGGGCGGTAAGGTAGCTTCTTGGTCGCGGTCTCGGCTGTGTCAGGGGAGTGAGGGTGGGAAGCTTTCGGTTCCCCAGCGGCAAGACGGCGGGGGCGGGCGACGTGGGAGGTGGCGGCACCGGCAGTTGGCAGAGGCACCGGAAAATGGGCGGCGGCGGTGATGACCCACAAGTATAGGGGATCTATCGTAGTCCTTTCGATAAGCAAGAGTGTCGAACCCAACGAGGAGCAGAAGGAAATGACAAGCGGTTTTTAGGAAGGTATTCTCTGCAAGCACTGAAATTATTGGTAACAGATATTTTGTGATAAGGTAATTCGTAACGAGTAGCAAGTAATAAATGTATCAAATGTGCAGCAAGGTGGCTCAATCCTTTTTGTAGCAAAGGACAAGCCTGGACAAACTCTTATATAAAGTGAAGCGCTCCCAAGAACACATGGGAATTTCTGTCAAGCTAGTTTTCATCATGCTCATTTGATTCACGTTCGTTACTTTGATAATTTGATATATGGGTGGACCGGTGCTTGGGTGCTGCCCTTACTTGGACAAACCTCCCACTTATGATTAATCTCTCTCGCAAGCATCCACAACTACGAAAGAAGAATTAAGATAAATCTAACCATAGCATGAAACATATGGATCCAAATCAGCCCCTTACCAAGCAACGCATAAACTAGTGTTTAAACTTCTGTCACTCTAGCAACCCATCATCTACTTATTACTTCCCAATGCCTTCCCCTAGGCCCAAATAATGGTGAAGTGGTATGTAGTCGACGTTCACATAACACCACTAGAGGATAGACAACATACGTCTCATCAAAATATCGAACGAATACCAAATTCACATGATTACTAATAACAAGACTTATTCCATGTCCTCAGGAACAAACGTAACTACTTACAAAGCATGTTCATGTTCATAATCAGAGGAGTATTAATTGTCATAAAGGATCTGAACATGTGATCTTTCACAAAGTAAACCAACTAGCATCAACTACAGGGAGTAATCAACACTACTAGCAACCCACAAGTACCAATCTGAGGTGTTGAGACAAAGATCGGATACAAGAGATGAACTAGGTTTGGAGAGGAGATCGTGCTGGTGAAGATGTTGATGGAGATTGACCCCCTCTCGATGAGAGGATCATTGGTGATGACGATGGCTTCGATTTCCCCCTCCGGGAGGAAAGTTTCCTTGGCAGAATAGCTCCGCCGGAGCTCTAGATTGGTTTTGCCCAAGTTCCGCCTCGAGACGGCGGCGCTTCATCCCGAAATCTCTCTCTTGATTTTTTTTCTAGGTCAAAATCCTTCATATAGCATAAAATGGGCGTCGGAGGCCTGTCAGGGGTCCCACAAGCCACCAGGGCACGGCCAGGGGGTAGGTCGTGCCCAGCAGGCTTGTGACCTCCTGGTGGGTCCCCTCTAGTATTTGTTTTGCCCAATATTTTTATATATTCCAAAACAATTCTTCGTAACTTTTCAGGACTTTTGGAGTTGTGCAAAATAGGTCTCCCATATTTGCTCCTTTTCCAATCCAGAATTCCAGTTGTCGGCATTCTTCCTCTTCATGTAAACCTTGTAAAATAAGATAGAAAAAGCATAAGTATTGTGTCATAATGTGTAATAACAGCTCATAATGCAATAAATATCAATATAAAAGCATGATGCAAAATGGATGCATTAGGCGGCGGCGACGAAGGAGGCGGGCGAGGGTTTGTTGTTGGGATGGGAGAGGGTGGCCAATGTGCCACCGACCAGCGGGCCAGGGGAGGAGTAGGCGGGCGCGCAAGCGTGTTCGTCTCGTGTCCGCGCCAACGCAAATCCGGCTCAAAATGGGTCGGGAATGGGTCGTCAAGCGGGCAAAAAGCGAACGCGCGTCCATTTGGGTCGGCGCGTTGGGCCGACCTTTCTGTCCGCGCTGACCCAAATGGACGCGCGCGAACGAAATGGGTCGGCGCTTTGGAGTTGCTCTAAACTCCGTGTACGTCTAGCATTGCTCCTTCAATAATAACAACACAACTGCATTGCTACTGAACGGACTTTGCAATACAGAAAACTAACAACGCCTAATACAGATGGGTTACTGTTGTCGAAACATCCACACCATAAAAGCATCACTGCAACAAGAAATCATTTGATCCTCAAAAAAAGAAACAAGAAATCATTTGGGCCGCTACGGGGACTCCCACCAAGAGCATCTGTCACGTCCAAGATGCGCGCCTATCCATTTTAAGGCACGAGGGTCTCGCAAGGGATAGATGCGCATCTTGCCGTTAGCAAGAATAGTATCATCACAACATACAATACTGAAAGAGATGAGTATACAAGATTTGCTTACACTCGCCACATGCTAACTTACAATGTCACTCAAATTCATATCATCAAGTTGAACACAGGGTCCGGCTACGGACGAAATCAAAAGATAAAAGCAGTTGCCAATGATACTATCAAGCTATCCCAAAGATCACGACCAGGTCCTCTACTCATCCGGATACGTCACGTACATCCTGCCTCTTTCCTCATCATATTCCCACTGGAGCTGGGTCAGATCATCCTGCACAAACTCATCTGAACCTGTACCTGGAGTGTTGTAGTAAACTGTGAGCCGCAAGGACTCAGCTATCATGTGCCCGGGTGCCGAGACTATTCAAGCTTTAAAGGAAAGGTTGGGTAGGTGTTTAGTTTGCAGCAGCACTAAGCATATATGGTGGCTAACTTACGTAACAAGTATGTAAATATGAGTGGCCTACGATGAGCGATCGAATCTAGCATAATCTCTATGAGATCCTGAACACTTACTTACGTCAATCATAACCCCACTGTCTTCTCTCTTGGATCATGTTCACGAGCAGAGACGATCACGGTTACTCACACAGTTGGTGTATTTTAATTAGAGTTTACTTCAAGTTTACTAGAACCGGGTGTTAAACAAATATCCAAGTTGCCACATAACCGTAGGCACGGCTTTCCGAAAGATTTAACCCTGCAGGGGTGCTCCAACTAGTCCATCACAAATAACCATACTCCACGGGAATTCCTCGACCACGGATCTCGTGGTCTTCATCGGTAATTCCAAAGGATTTCCAACACCTCTAGAAAACCCGAAGAAAGTCAGAGTCCACACGCAAGACACTCGATAAAGGTAAAACAAGTCCAGCAAGACCTCCCGATGAGCCAGATCCGCTTCTAGAGCTGTGCGCTCTCTATCAACGGGCATCATCCATCTATGCGAAGTGGACGGTTGCCTGAAAATGCCTCGAGTTGCCCCGAGGTGGCACCGCCGACTGCTAGGTGGGTGGACCAACGCTCATGCGGAGCACTGGCCCGGGGGTTGATTAATTATCCACGGGGTTGCAAAGCCCTATGCAAATTTTATTAAGTTATTAAGCAAATGTAGTACCAATGTTGGGTCTTGCCAGACAAGTTTTAATCTCAACCGAATAAGCAAGGGGGCCCCCATAACAACCCCGAGCATGTTAGGAGCGCAAAGTATGGAAACATAACACCGGTAACAAGAAACTATGGCGGTAACAGCGGAACAAATCACTTAGCAAAATGCCAAGCCTTCCACCAATACCAAGATATATATGTGCATTAAATTAAATAATAGAATTTGTTGTGATATCTAAATCCATGTTATCACATGGAACAACCTGCACCTGCAACTAAAATGCTATAAGAGGGGCTGAACAGCGGTAACTTAGCCACTCAAAGGTTTGCTAGGATGTGGAGGGTTAGAGGCTGTCATGGCAATTAGGAGGCTGATATCAAGTGGTAGGTGGCGCAATTGTAACAATAAGAGCGAGAAACTAGCAAGAGAAAATAGTATCGGGATCCGGGTATGATCATCTTGCATGTTGGTTCTTCAGCGTAACAAGTAGCGGGATCCTCATAGTGGTACTCTCCTGGGTCCTCGTACTCAGTATCGACACTCGCGTCTACCCAAGAGAAACAGCAACAATAAACATACAACCAAGGTGCAATGCTCAAACAATATGATGCATGATTCATTTATGAAGAATTCACCATGGCAACCCAAAACTAGTCATGTTTCAGATGCAAAATTTGTTTATTAATGAATCTGGACAGAACCTCATGTTAAGTTATTTATACATGCATTAACATGGAAAAAATATATGCATCATGCAATATCGATAGAAATGCATATAAAGATCACAAGAAACGGAGCTACGGTTCTCACGGTACACTCTCAACAAGGTACGGAGGCAAATACACAAGACCACCAAGCCATGGGCTAATTCTTGGCATTCCAAGGTATCCAGTGGATACGTGATGAAAAACCAATCACAATAGGCTCAAGAATCAATCAATTCCATAGAGCATAGCTCCCACAAGTCACAAAGCAATAAAACTAACAATCTGCCACAAAACAGCAACATTGCAACTTTCACAGCACTCAACTTGAGCTACAGGAAACCTACAGCCACAAACAAGATATGGACAGAATCTACTCAACTCACACTTCAATTTATCCAACTACACAATCAGCAAAGGAGGCCCACATCAATAAGCATGAAGCTATCAAGTTGACATGATGAACCAGTTTTCTGGGACTTAGTGGAAATTCCAGTTTTCTGGAATCTGAGATTATAAAGTAGCAAGTTGACAGAAGTAGTTAAATATGCTATAGAGCTCCTATTGGCATGAAAATTAACAGGATGGCAGATGAAAATATATACTACAAATAGCTAGCACTGAGCATGAGCAAATTCCAAACATATCACTAGATACAACCCACTCTTCATGGCATAAAAATATCAGCAGATTCTTAGACATAGTCATTTTTAGCATGCTGAAACAGAAACATCAAGTAGATCACTTAACAGCATGGTTCCCACTTGTATGGGTGATTCTCATGTTAAACAAAAATACCATGGCATACTAGATACAAAATACTAGCACTTCCTAGTTGACACCTCTTCCAAAGCAAGCATGGATTAATTCAAGCAAAAAATGACAAAATGGCATCTCAGCTAAAATGACAGATTTATGAACTTGCTCAAAAGTGAAATATGAGAGTCCCAATGAGTTCATTGGCTCTTCCTACCCCAAAATCATGGGTCATACTCATATGTCCATGTGAAACATCAAGGCAACAAACAAACAACAATCTACCCACTTCTATTCATGGCATAACTACTCTAGATAGAAAATGCAACTAAATGGCATGAGCATGTTAGCAACTTAGATAAGAATGGAAATTAAATGACAAGGCATACATGTCAAGCATATATCAACAAGGGTATGTCAAGTGGGGAAACCCACTAGTCCCTACCACATACACACACAAGTGCTCAAGGCACTTCACTCATGACACATACCCCTACACACACCACACATGCACATACATGCATATGTGCATGAACACATGCATCAACACCTACACACACAACACACAACACACACACACATGTGTTTGAATGAACAACATACACACACACTCTCATGCACCTACACACCACACTCATGCATATGTATACCTTGGTATACACACACTCACACACTAGGTCATACTTGTGGCATCACACATGCATAAGCACATACACAACATATATATGTGCAAGCACACACAAGCACACAACACACATATGCATGTATGCATAAGCACACACAAACACACAAACCATACATAATGCACCACACACCCACATGTTTTATAAAAAAACAAAAAAACAAACCTACACATTATTCTGCCATACCTACACACACATATAGCAAGGAGGAAAAAAATCACAATAAAAACAAACCACAAAAAAAGGGAAAGGTTCGGGGGTCGAACCCACAACCTCCTGGTTGTGCCCCTCCAGAGACAACCACTCTGCTATTGCTGCGATCGTTAATAGAGGGGGCTCTCTGCACCACTAATACACACATGCCCATCTCTATCTAACGAAACTGAACCCTGCTGGAGCAGCGACGGCGACGGAAAACGGCGGCGACAACTCCGGTGACCACACGGGCTCTCCGGCGGCGCGAACGGGCGGAATCAAAGCGGGGATCAACGAGGAACCCATCCCTCGGCTCATCTCGCGATGAGGGGGACCGAAGGCGATCTCAAGCTCGAGCTTTTCGAACCGGCGGCGACGAGCACCATGGCGGCGATCCTACGATCTACGGCGAGGAGAGGGGGCAGCGGGGACGAGGCGCTCACCGAGGGCTTCTCGGAGACGCGGGGACGCGGGCGATGGCGAGAAGAAGAGGAAGAAGACGTCGGCGACTCGCAACACCCTTGCGGACGACGGGGACGGCGAAGTGGTGCTGCGGGGAGGTGCTCCTCACCCCCCTTAGCGCTCGGGATGGAACGCGGACGGCACCGGGGATGCGCACGCCATCTTGACGACGACGGACACCACCGGAGGCGACGACGGTGACGGGCCCGATGGACTCTGCTCTCTCACTGAAACTCTGCTACTTACCTGGTCTCTCTCTGACAGATAAGGGGAGGAAGAAGGAAGAGGGAGGAGGAGAGGGAAGCGGCGGCGGTGAGGGGAAGGGAGAAACCCTAGGGATCCATGCCTATTTAAAGGGCGGCCTCGACATCCGTGAGCCCCTAACGGCGACGGCGTCGGCGCTCTCTCTCTCTCCACTCTGCTCTTTCTGCTCTCTCGTGCATTGCCTGAAGCAGGAGGGTGACGGGGCAGGTGAGCGTTACGCTCGGGCTGGGCCGGCTGGAGGGGAAAGCCCACCTGCTCATCTCTCTGAGCAAACAAAACAGGAAAGGTTTTCAAATTTTGAAAATGCAGCCACACTCAAATAAACCCCCAGAGACAACTAAAAGACTTCAGTGCAAAACAAAAATATATTTGAAAAGAAAATAATGTGCTCCATTTAATAAAAATATTAATTTGAATTTTGGATAAGTAATTTAAATATATTTTAAATAGGCAGCCCCTCTGTTATTTAAAACTCACAAGCATAAATAACCCAAACATCAAAAGAACCTCTCTCTAAAATAATGACATAATTAGGACTACCTCTTGAACATTTTTAAAATAATTTAAGGCAACTTAATTCTGATTATAAAATAACATGGGAATTAAGTCATGTGATGGGGTTTAGTTGAGGAAAATAAAGAGAGGGAAGAAGGAGGAGTTGCACACATGAATCCAAGCACACTCAAATACCAACACCCCACAAGGCACACTCACACACACCACATCATATCAAGACACATGAGAACAAGCAATGCATGATGAATGACAAGATGGATGACATGATGCATGAATGCAAACAACACAAGGATGACAAGGTGCAATTCATACATAGCTCACGACACAAGGTTCATACAATGGGGTTACATGCCATAAAAGGTAGGGACAGCACTTGGGTTGTCACAACTCCCTCACACTACATGAGGATCTCGACCCAAGATCTAGGAACGAAAGAAATCCGGAAAGTCAGAATGGAGAAGGTCCTCGTATTTCCAAGTAGCTTCTTTGTCGGAATGATGAGACCACTTCACCTTGAGGAACTTGATAGACTTGTTGCAAGTCTTACGCTCAGTTTCTTCAAGAATTGCAACTTGATGTTCACGATAAGAGAGATCTGCTTGGAGGTCGATGTCTTGGAGGTCAATGGTTCGCTCAGGAGTCTTGAAGCATCTCCGGAGCTGAGAAACATGGAAGACATCGTGCACGTTCGCGAAGTTTGGAGGAAGCTCTAGTTGATATGCAAGACCACCTCTCTTGCCAACAACTTTGAAAGGACCAACAAAACGAGAAGCCAACTTCCCTTTAATTCCAAATTGTTGTGTGCCTCTCATGGGAGAAACTTTGAGATAGACAAGATCATCCACTTGGAAGGAAACATCCCGATGTTTGCTATCGTAATAGCTCTGTCGGGACTGAGCTGCTTTGAGGTTCTCGCGAATGACATGGCACATCTCTTCTGCTTCAGTGATCATGTCATTGCCCAATATCTGACACTCACCGGTTTCAGACCAGTTAAGCGGGGTACGACACTTTCTGTCATAGAGAATCTCGAAAGGGGCCTTGCCTGAACTAGCTTGGAACCTATTGTTGTATGAGAATTCAGCATATGGAAGGCAGTCTTTCCACTTCATGCCAAACGAAATCACACAGGCTCTGAGCATATCTTCAAGGATCTGATTGACTCTCTCAACTTGACCACTTGTCTGCGGATGGAACGCAGTGCTGAAACGGGTCTTGGTACCCATAGCAGTCTGGAAGGACTCCCAAAACTTCGAAGTGAAAAGGCTTCCACGGTCAGAAGAGATGAGCTGAGGAATACCATGCAAAGACACTATCCTTGACGTATACAACTCTACAAGTTGAGCTGCCGAGATAGATTCTTTGACTGGCAGGAAATGAGCAACTTTTGACAGCTTGTCGATAACCACAAAGATGGCATCGTTGCCTTTCTTGGACTTGGGAAACCCAATGACGAAATTCATCTCTACATGATTGAATTTCCACTCTGGAATAGGCAAAGGCTTAAGAAGACCTGCTGGACGTTGATGCTCCGCCTTCACTTTGCGACAAACATCACACTCGTTCACGAACTGAGCAATTTCACGTTTCATGCGAGTCCACCAAAAGGTTTGCTTAAGATCCTGATACATCTTGGAACTGCCTAGATGAATGGATAGAACAGAATTGTGTGCTACGTCCATGATAACCTTTCTGAGATCACCTTTTGGAACCACAAGATGGTCCTCAAAAAACAAGGTATCTTTGTCATCAACTCGAAAGCACTTATACTTCGGGATGCTCTTGGCCACACCTTTCTTCACTTTCTTCACCATAGCATCAAGAAGCTGCGCTTGGCGAACCTGATCTTCCAGAGTCGGAGAAACTTGGAGATTGGCAAGAAATCCTTGCGGAATCATCTGAAGGTTGAGCTTGCGGAAGGCTTCACAAAGCTCAGGTTGAAGAGGCTTCAAGATGAGATTACTGCAGTACGCCTTACGGCTGAGCGCGTCTGCAATGACATTTGCTTTCCCAGGAGTATACTCAATGCTTGGATTGAAGTCCTCAAGCATTTCCACCCAACGAGATTGCCGAAGATTGAGATTGGGTTGAGTGAAAATGTACTTCAAGCTCTTGTGATCGGTGTACACCTCAACTGGTCTACCCACCAACAAATGCCTCCAAGTCATAAGAGCATGCACAATTGCCGCCAACTCAAGATCATGAGTGGGGTAGTTCTTCTCGGCAGGCTTCAACTAACGCGAGGTATAAGCCACAATCTTCTTGTCTTGCATAAGAACACCACCAAGGCCTTGGAGAGAAGCATCACAGAAAACTTGAAAAGGCTTAGACTGCTCAGGAGGAACAAGAACTGGAGCTGAAGTGAGTCTCTGCTTGAGCGTATTGAACGCTGCATCACACTCAGGAGACCAAACATACTTGACACTCTTCTGGAGGAGATTGGACAAAGGCTTGGAAATTTGAGAGAAGTTCTCCACGAACCTTCTGCAATAACTAGCAAGCCCGAGGAAACTCCGAAGCTGCTTCACGTTCTGAGGAGGTTCCCACTTCAATATGGCCTCGACTTTCTCAGGGTGCACTTTAATTCCCTTGGCAGAGATGACATGCCCGAGGTACACCACTTCATTGAGCCAGAACTCACATTTGGAAAACTTGGCATAGAACCGATGTTCCCTTAACTTGTCAAGCACAAGGCGAAGATGCTCTGCATGATCTTCTTCTGTCTCTGAGAACACAAGGATATCATCGAGATAGACCAAGACGAACTCATTCTTGAAGGGAGAGAAAATGAAATTCATCACTTTTGAGAAGGTTGGAGGAGCATTAGCAAGAACAAACGACATGACAGTGTACTCATAAGAGCCAAAACTCGTCCTAAAAGCGGTCTTGGGAATGTCTTCTTCGCGAATGCGAATCTGATGATACCCCATGCGAAGATCCAACTTGGAGAATACCTTGGCGCCTTTCAGTTGCTCAAACAACTCATTGATGTTAGGGAGTGGGTATTTGTTTCTGATTGTCTTCTTGTTCAAAGGCCAGTAGTCAACACAAAGACGATCCGTGCCATCCTTCTTCTTGACAAACAAAACTCCACAACCCCACGGAGAAGACAAAACTCCACAACCCCATGGTGAAGAGCTTGGTCTGATCAGACCCAGACGTTCTTGCTCATCTAGCTGCTTCTTCAACTCTTTCAGCTCTTCGGGGCCAAGTTTATACGGGCGCTTGCAGACCGGTTCAGTTTCGGGCTCGAGATCAATCACGAACTTGACTGGTCGGTGCGGAGGCATTCCTGGCAATTCTTCTGGAAAGACATCTTCATACTCAAAAACCACCGGAATTTGAGAAATCACCGAGATTTCACCCTTCTCATTAAGACCAAAGAGACGGATTGTGTCATCGCGAGCCGCGAATATAATCACATCTTCTGAAGGATGAGTCAGTTTGACTTCTTTTGCTTGACAATCAATATGAGCCTTGTTCATATCCAGGAAGTCCATGCCCAGAATGAGATCAATATCGGAATTACCAAGAACAATTGGAGAAGCCAGAAAAGAATAATTGCCCATCTTGATAGAAACATCCGGAACAACCAAACGAGAATTCATCACCTTGCCGGGAGAAACAATTGACAAAGGCTTGGAGTTCACCTTCCCACGAAGCCCAGCCGGGGCTAACGCCTACCTGCCCCGTTCCCCTTTCCTCCGTCAGGGTCGTCAGGGAGCAGAGAGAGTGTGCGCCGTCGCCGTCCGGACAAACCCTGGAACGCTTCTTGGAGTTCTCTAACCTGAGCTGAGCTGCTTCAATCTTCAAAGCCATGTTGTAGAACTGATCAAACTCACGAGGCTCTTGAAGAACAAGGCCTGGCAGAAGCTCATCCTTGAGACCACCTCTGAACTGATAGATCATAGCTTTATCATCTGGAACATCTTGCTTGGCATAACGAGCTAGATTCTGGAACTCAATGTTGTACTGATAGACTGACTTAGTTCCCTGCTTCAGGTGCCTGAACTTCTCACGCATCTCCTCGACAAAACTTGTCGGAATGTAATGAGCCCTGAAGTCACGACGGAAATCGTCCCGAGTAACAACACGATCACCCCTGGAATCCTTGTACTGTTGCCACCAATCAGCTGCTTGACCCTTTAGCTGGAACAAAGCAAATCTGACAAAGTCCTCTGGCCTGACATTGCTGCACTCAAAATGCTTGCTCATATCACGAAGCCAATCATCAGCATCTAGAGGCTACTCACAACAGGTGAAAGTCTTGGGCTGGTTGGCAAGGAACTGATTGGGAGTCGCAAACTGCAATTGATTCTGAAAATTGCCTTGAAAACCTTGTTGGCCCTACTCCCTTTCTTGCAACAGCCTGAGCAACATCTGGGTGTTTGCATTGGTCGCGGCCATCACAGCTTGCCAAGCTTCTGGAGGAGGAGGCGGAGGAGGCGGTGGCGGGGGTGGTGGTGGAACATCAGTCTGCTCCTCACCACGACTCGGATTGCTGCGAGTTGGTGGAGCCATCCTGAAGATGGACAAAACGCATTAGCCTCATTGATAAGATGAAACATGAGCTGCATCAATGCTTGAAAGAATTGAACACACACATAGCCCTCCTACTGAAAAATTAGTAAGAATGCTTCTTCGGATCATGATAACATCATTAGACATAATAAGCTACTTGCAATAACACCACAAGTATTGAGCTAAGCGCTCGGAACAAATGTACATGCCCAATACATCTGGAGAAGATAATCCTAGATGACTACAAGATTTCCCACCTATGAACTTCCGAAAACTTTCTTGTTTATGCGATTCGGGTTGCGGAATCAGGAACCTGCCCTAGGCAATCAGCTGCGACTGCATCCGCAACCTTCCACACCATAATTCAAGACATTTCGCAAACTCGTCTAATCTCGAATCCTCGAACTCACAACGATACTAAACCATGGTGGTACCCCGGACGCCTCCCCAGTACTGGGTGACTCCGACCTTATCTCAGCACGATAAGTATTGAAGCAATTCCGAACATTCTCCGTCCTAAGATATCAAGGAAGCTGAATGATAACGATGTGTCAACATTCCTCGGAGCTCAACTCCCCGGAAGAAATCAAGTCAGACAGGAGGCACCAAGACAGAACCCTGTCACATCGTCATCATATAGATTCCAAAATACCCGCGTGATCCTAAAAAAAATTTGAGCGAGAAGAGGAGTAGAATCAAAATTCCTAAGTCGGAAACCTCACCAAAGCATAGAAGAGGAGTAAAAAGAATCCTACTCTCCGATATAACTAGACTCAAAATAGTTTTACTAGACACAACTCGGCCAAGTTCGAACAAGCAAAGGCTCCTATGGTCGTATGGCTCTGAATACCAACTTGTCACGCCCAAGATGCGCGCCTATCCGTTTTGAGGCACGAGGTCCTCGCAAAGGATAGAAGCGCATCTTGCCGTTAGCAAGATAAGCATCATCACATCATACATGTACTGAAGGGAAGAGTATATCAAGTTGGCTTACACTCGCCACATGCTAAATTGCAATGTCACTCAGTTCATACATCAAGAGGAACACAGGGTCCAGCTACGGACGAAAACAAACGAGAAAAGCAAATGCGATGATACTATCAAGCTGCCCAAGATCACGACCAGGTCCTCTACTCGTCGGGGTATGTCACATACATGCGTCCTCTCTCCTCATCATACTCCCACTGGAGCTGAGTAAGATCATCCTGCACGAACTCATCTAAACCTGCACCTGAATTGTTGTAGTAAACTGTGAGCCACAGCGGACTCAGCAATCAAGTAACCCGGGTGCCAACACTATATAAGCTTTAGGATGGAATGGTGATGTTTAAGTCTGCAGCAGCTCTAAGCATTTTTATGGTGGCTAACTTACGTAGCAAGAATGTAAATTGAGTGGTCTACGATATTCGGTCGATTTCTAACCTGATCTCTAAGAGATCCTGAACACCTGCTTACGTCAGTCATAACCCCACCGTGTTCTCTCTCGGATCATGTTCTCGAGCAGAGACAGTCACGATTACTCACACAGTTGGTGTATTTTATTTAGAGTTTACTTCAAGTTTTCTATAACCGAGTGTTAAACAAAAATCCAAGATGCCACATAACCGCGGGCACGGCTTTCCGAAAGATTTAACCCTGCAGGGGTGCTCCAACTAGTCCATCAAAAATAACCACACTCCGTGGGAATAGTCTCGAACGCGGTCCTCGCGATCATCATAGACAATTCCAAAGGAAGCCAACACCTCGAGTAAACCCGAAGAAAGTCGGATTCCTCACACAAGACATTCGATAAAGGTAAAACAAATCCACCAAGACCACCCGACGTGTCGACAGACCCGATAGGAGCCGCGTATCTCGTTCTCAGGACACGACCGGATGAGCGCAGCGTACAGTGGCCTGATAGAAATCTCCCGAGTTGCCCTGGGTTGGCCCCGCACACGACTCTAGTTTGGACCAACACTCATGAGGAGCACTGGCCTGGGGGTTGATTAAATTATCCACGGGGTTGCAAAGCCCTATGCAGGTTCATTAATTATAGCAAATGTAGTACCAATGCTGGGTCTTGTCAGACAAGTTTTAATCTCAACCGAATAATCAAGGGGGTCCCCATAACAACCCCAAGCGTGTTAGGAGCGCAAATTATGGAAAACATAACACCGGTAACAAGGAACTAATGGCGGCACGAGTGGAACAAATCACTTAGCAAAAGGCCAAGCCTTCCACCAATACCAGATATATAAGTGCATTAAATTAAATAACAGAATTTATGGTGATATCCAATCCATGTTATCACATGGAACAACCTGCACTTGCAACTAAGAACGCTATAAGAGAGGCTGAGCAGCGGTAACTTATCCAATCAACGGTTTGCTGGGATGTGAAGGTTAGAGGCTGTCATGGTAACATGGGGGCTGATATCATGTGATAGGTAGCGCAATTGCAACGATAAGAGCGAGAAACTAACAAGCAAAGATAGTATTGGGATCCGGGTACGATCATCTTGCCTGTTGGTTCTTCAGCGGAACAAGTAGCGGGATCCTCGTAGTGGTACTCTCCAGGTTCCTCAAACTCAGATTCGACACTCGCGTCTACCCAAGAGAAACAGCAAATAAATAACCAAACAAGGTTCAATGCACAATCAAGATGATGCATGATCATTTTAATGAGATTATACATGGCAATCCAATTCTAGTCAAGTTTCACATGCAAAGGTGGTGGATTAATGAATCTAGACAGAACCTCATTTTAAGTTATTTGTACATGCATGAACATGGCAAATATGGATGCATCATGAAAAATCGATGGAAATGCATATAAAGATCGCGAGAAACGGAGCTACGGTTCTCAAGATACGCTCACGACAAGGTACGAAGGCAAAACTCAAGACCACCAAATACCTGGGCTAATTCTTGGTATCCCAAGGTAGCCACTGGATAGGTGAAGAAAAACCAATCACAATAGACTCAAGAATCATTCAATTCCATGGAGTATAGCTCCCACAACAATCAAAACAAAATAGCACTCAATCTGCCACAAAACAACAACATAGCATTTTGAAAAGCTCACCACTATTGCTGCAGGAACTCTACAGCCACAAACAAGACATGAACAGGTTCTACTCAACACCCACATCAAATCATCCAACTATACAATCGACAAAAGAGCAACACGCATGGAGCTGGCAAGTAGGCATGATGAAACAGATTTTTAGGGACTTAGTAAAAATTCCAGTTTTCTGGAATCTGGGTTAATAAAGTAGCAAGTTCACAGCACTGGTTAAATATGCTAGGAAGCTCCAAATGGCATGAAAATTAACAGTATGGCATATGGAAATATATACTAAAAATTCTAACACTGAACATGGTCAAAAACCCAACACAACACTAGCTACACCCTGATCTTCAAGGCCAAACAATAACAGCAGATTCTCCAGACTTGGCCATTTTCAGGCTAGCTGGACAGAAACAGAAAGTAGCTAGATAAACAGCATGGTTCCCAATGATCTGGAGACTTAGCACAAATAAAAAAAATACATGGATGTTCACAGAAACTTTGGCTAGCAATATCATATTGAAAAAAACTTTAAAGCATGCATAGATTAAATCATATGAAAAAGACAAAAGGGCATCACAGCATAAAAATGCACTTTTGTCAAGTTGCCCCAAAGTCAAATCTGACTTCACATATGCATAGAGGGGTTGAAAAAACCCCAAAATCATTACTCATACCTATATACTTGCATGAAACATGAAGAAAAAAAGCTAGGTCGAAATTCTGCCCTAGCTAGGCATGGGTGACTTAAGTCACTTATGAAACTTGTTGGAAATGCCCCAAATGGACATGTGCGCCATAGATACATGTAAGAAGTGCTTACTTAACATGTTAGGGACATGATAATATAGTATAGCATCAAAAACAAGAATGAGACTAACTAAAGAAGAATCCATGCTCAAATGATCATTTAGGGAGAAACATACACATGGAGCTACAATGCACATGGATGAGTGTATGTAGATCATACACACATCTCTCACACTCATTGCACTCATATCATAAGAACACATGCACACACAAGCATTCCTACATACACAAGCATTCATACACATACACATGTATGGGTGTGTGAAACTCACACAAGCATCCACATAGCACCACACTATGTTGGACTCACCCAAGGGTATGTGTAGGCACATACCACACACACACTCAAGTGCATGCCCAAGGCACACACACACACACATGCATGGGTGTGTATGCACATGGTGCATACACACACATACACACACTCTCATACAACAACCCACATCCACATACAAGGGTGTCTATGCACATGGTACTTACACACACACACAAGTGCAAATGTATGTGCAACCATGCACTCACACACACACACCCAAAACTACACCACACTCACATATGTATATATATGCAATAGGTGTATACACACACACCCACGCAACCATATATGTGGGTATATGCACATAGGTGCATATACACACACACACAACACACACACTCATGTATGTGTGCACACAAGCACACACACACTCTGCCACACACACACACAAATACATACATACATACATAAGGCACACACCCTCTGGTTTTTGCAAAAGAAAGAAAACAAAAGAAAAAACAGAAAAGGAAAAAACAGAAAAAAGGAAAAAGGGGGGAAGAAGGGGATCGAACCCACAACCTCCCCGACAAAAACACACACGCGCTACCACTCGGCCACGGCTCGGTTCTTAACTAGTATAGGCGCCTCGGCCCTCTTATACACACACGAGCACACTAACCTAACGAAACTGAACCCAATTCGAGCACCAGCGACAGAGCAATGGTGCGGCAACTCCGGCGACCTCATGAAGGCTATAGGGCATCTCCGGCGAAGGCAAGACGCGGCGGGGACTGCGGGATGCACGGGGGATCCATTCCCCTGCTCACCTCGCGGTGAGGAGGAAGGAGGCGAACGGCAGAAGCTCGGAAAGCTACCGGCGGCGACCGGGCACGGCGACGATGCAACGCTACGGCGAGAAGAGCGAGGACATCGAGGAGCGGCTGCTCACCGAGGCAAAGCGACGGAGAGGAGGGCTCGATGGAGGGGAAGAAGGATCGGAGGCGCGGCGGCGACGGAGGGGAAGCAGAGCTCGGCGACGACGGGTCTGCAACGGCCGACGGCGACGACGAGGGTCTGCAGGGGTGCTCCTCACCCCCTAGCAGTGGGATCGGGACGCGGGCGGCACCAGGAACGCGGCCACCATCTCCATCGAGGGCGATGACCACCGGAGACGTGGCGACGCCGGCGACGACGACGCGGACGCCTCTGAACCACTAAACCTCTCGCGCCTCTCGCTGACAGAGAGGAAGGGAAGGAGGAGACGAGGGGAACGGCGGTGGCGGAGGAGAAGGGGAAACCCTAGGACGGGGGCACGGACGCCAAGGCTTAAATAGTGGCCTCGACGTGCGTGACCGGCTAACGGCGACCGGACGGCGACGGCACGCGCTCTCTCTGCTCCCTAACGACCCTGACGGAGGAAAGGGGAACGGGGCAGGTAGGCGTTAGCCCCGGCTGGGCTTCGTGGGCCGTTGGAGGAGAAGCCCACTCGCTCCTCTCCCTCACACACACAGAAGTTTTCCTTTTAATTAAAACTGCCACAAAAGAATTAGTGACCAGAGCACATACAAGAGTTTTAAAGAAAAACAAAAATAGTTTTGAGATGGAAATAATGTGCTAAAAATAATAAAATTATGAAAAGGATTTTTAGGACAAGTAATTTTATTATTAAATTAATAGAACAGCCCCTGTTTAAAAATGTTTTCAAAACCCAACACCTCCAAATAACAAAAGCAACACTCCCAATATTAATAACAACATAAGGGCCACCTCATGGACATTTTTAAAAGATTTTTAAAACAACTTAAATCTGGACGTTTTTTAAAAGAGGAGAGGGGAAGAAGGGGGGGTGATGTTGAAAGATGGAAGAGAGGGGGAAGGAAGAGGGTTTAGCCCACATAGTTCCACCACACATACAAGCATGTCACACCAAACACCACACTCTCATACATTACCATACATGAAAACAAGCACCACAACCAATTATGCACAAGGAATGAAATGAAGATGATGCATTATGATGATGGATGAAAGATGCATGAATGCTACCAACACATGAATGACAAGGTTCACTCCAAACATAGCTCATGATAACAAGGTCATACAATGGTTACATGCCAATTAAGGTAGGGACATCACTTGGGATGTCACACTTGTTGCGAGTCTTACGCTCAGTTTCTTCAAGAATTGCAACTGGATGTTCACGATAAGAGAGATCTGCTTGGAGGTCGATGTCTTGGAGGCCAATGGTTCGCTCAGGAGTCTTAAAGCATCTCCGGAGCTGAGAAACATGACAGACATCGTGCACGTTCACGAAGTTTTGAGGAAGCTCTAGTTGATATGCAAGACGGAGAGCGTCTCTCGTAAGATGCATCGTCGCCGACAACAAGAGAGGGAGGTGAAGTTGGCGCCGCAGGTAGGTGCGGGCATCGTCGAGGAGATATCTCCCCGGTGCACCGAGCACCCCGCACCCCATCCATCCAAGCATCAACGCGGATTGTGACGTCCGGCAACCTTGGGACCAAGGAGGATCCAATGGCCCGCTGGGCCATTTAGGGGAGCTTTTTGGCTACGCAGAATCCGTCGGTCGACGAATGTGAGTCGTCGCAGCTCATTCAGGAGCGGATGAGCACGGGCACTGCCACGTCCCGGGCTACACTCAACATGTTCGATGGAATGACTAAACAAGATCGGGTACGTTTTCTCCTGTACGATCGAATGTTTAATGTTTTGCATAGATCACTAGTTCGCACATGATGAATGCTTGCAAACCATGATCGTGTAGGACGTGTATGTGGCAAGCATGATCAATGACAATAAAGATCCGACCAAAATGGAATATGAATTGGAGGATACCACCGCATTTGTACTTGGGGCAACATTCGATCCCAATCCGAGTGAGAAGAAGAAGAAGAAGAAGAAGGGCAAGACGGCTAAGGCAAGAGGTCCAGCTTTCACAAGATTTGAGGACATCTTGTTGGTCAAATCTTAGTTGGACACAGCGTTGGATCCAATAAGCATCACCGGGCAAAAGGGAACACGTATTGGGAGAAGATTTGGAACGATTATCATGAACGCAAGGAGTATGTGGAGCCGCTTCCTACAATGACCACCCGTAATGTGGCATCTCTCCAACATCGATGAGGGATCATTCAAGAAGAAGTGAACAAGTACGTCGGGTACTACTCAAATGACCAAACAGCCTCAAAGTGGGATGGGAGTGGCAACTCATGTAAGCTCAATTGCCTCATATTATTGTCATTTCAATATGTTTATGTGTTTTCATTCTTGTGCTCATACGTATGTTGTATGCTAGATGGCGGTGGCGGCCACTTTGTATCACGAGGTCGAGAAGAAGCCATTTGCTTTTAGCCATTGTTGGCTCTTATTGAATGAAAAGCCAAAGTGGCAACAAGTTGTGGTCGATCTCAAGGCCGACAGAAGAAGAATGATGGCTCGAGCTCCCACCAATCCATTGGGTTGGACTATAAGGACGACAACATTGTCGTCACCAATGTAAAAGCTATCGGGCCAAAGGATAATCGACAAGTCATGGGAAACAAGTGGGAGAAGGCAAGGATCTCTCGTGACGTCGCGACTACAAAAATGTCGTCCACATGGACGAGCATTTTTCCGACAAGGGAGAACAAGAAATAGGAGAGGTACAAGCTCATGTTGGACGCGCAAAAGGAGAGTATGGGATGGGGC
Organism: Hordeum marinum; assembly: GCA_022496015.1. Taxonomy (NCBI): domain Eukaryota; kingdom Viridiplantae; phylum Streptophyta; class Magnoliopsida; order Poales; family Poaceae; genus Hordeum; species Hordeum marinum. The sequence goes on from CM039676.1 coordinate 84,435,781, forward strand.
CGTCCAAGGGAGGAGAGGAGGCTTGAAATTGAGAGGGAGAAGATCGAGTTGGAGAAGCAAGACGTCGCGATTAAATGGGAACTCGAGAAGGCCAAGACATTTGGGGAGATTGAGCTCGAGAAGGAGAGGTTACAACTTGCACGGGAGGCGTAGGATGCGAAGACCATGTTGGTGGACGAAACCCACTTGGATACAACTGCGAAGAAGTGGTTTGTGGAGAAGAAGGATATCAACGACCATAGGGCGCAGGAGGCGGCGAGGACGGTTGCGGCAGCAAAGCACGCGGCCAGGATGCAGGCGGAGCATGCAGCCCGTATGCAGGCGGAGCACGAAGTCCGAATGCAGGCGGAGCTGGCTGCCCAAGCGAAGTAGGACAAGCTGAACGAGCGGGACGCATGGATGGACGCGCCCGGCCAGTGATCCAACATGCATCCCTTCTCGCTCGGACATTGATTCCATTTTGACATGTCTGGTTTGTTGATATGTGCTTTAATTTACTTTGTTTCTAACTATTGAATTTGGACAATTTGTATCGGATGATCAACGTGCATGGATTGCATGGATTTGAGGGTTCCATTTAAGGTATGTGGATGTGCGACGCAACATATGAGGGGCCATCGGGCGCTGTCCGTGGGCGTGCCCATACGCGCCCGCGGGCGTATAGGGTGTCGGATTTGTCAAGTCCGGCTCTAGATGCTCTTAAGCCACTTGCCCCTCCCCCCACCCCCACCCCCAAGGCTATCCAAAATTTCAAACCAAACGCCCCTTGACCTTGACAATAAAGTTCTTGGATCAACAAATTCTTCGATGCTGAAGAAATAAATCATCACCTGTAATCGTTGGAATAGAAGAAGAATACTAAGCATATTGCGAAGGAACCACACACACCAACTGCCGAGATCTAAAAGAGCCCATGGTCAAAGGGCACAAACTCTCACACGTCCTTCTCCAGCACTGGATCATGCATCATCAAGGTACGGAGAGACCTTATTTCAATCCTATATAACTAAATAGATGATCGTTACTAACAAAATAGATGCGGTAAGCTAGAAGACCGGTTCAGGGGCTACTGACGATGCTCAACCAAGGGGACTCCCGTGTCGGTTCCTAGCATGATGGGACACCTAGCTCGGTTCCATCATGGGCCATGACGCATTATACAAAGACTTCAAAAGACTTACAGTACAAGCCGGAGATACCAGAGTCGTAGAGAATTCCACCTCCACCGACGTAGCCGACTAGGATCTGTAACCCTAGGAGCCCCGATATGTTATGTAAGTCGGGGGTTCGACTCGTCGATAAAACATACACACGATTCCTTAGTATTCACATGTACTTTATACACACCCCAATCACAATATACACCAGCAGAAGTAGGGTATTAGCTTGATCATGAGGGGCCGAACTTGGATAAAAACCTTTTTGTCTAGAATACACATAAACATGTGTATCATATATTGATAGAAGAAGAGGCAAAAAGTCGGATACAAGCCTTTCGGCCATTACGAGGGCAATCACAAGGATTAACAAGCACACCCACCACGCATACTATGATTCATGTTTGACCTAGACCGGTCTCATGCCAATGGCAATGAGGCAAAGCAGCAAAGTTGCGTCACACCATTGTCGTAGACCTCTACAACAATACTAACACCCAGAGACAATCTAGACCAACGTACCCCAACCAATGCGCCAAAAGGAAGTCGGCAAATGGACGGCGGGGTTTGGACGGTCCTGGAAAAGGCGTAGTTGAGAGATCACCAGCAATTGAGTACATTGCGTTCCGGAAGCTCACGCCGGACCAGTAGCCAACACCGAACCGAGTAGCACCACCGGGACTCCTCAAGCAACTAGACGACGCCTCAAAGGAGGAAACAACGCCATAACACCGCCGCCGCCTGGTCCGTCAACCGGCACGTGAAGTGAGTCGGATCAGAGCCAAAACAGCGCCTCCAGGGAGGGTACAACACCCATAAGCATCGTCGTTGCTAGCCTCGTCCTCGGCCACGAGCGACGCCGTTGGGTGAAAACTCGTCTCGTATTACCATTCAGTCTAATCGCCTAGCCGAGATACTCTACCAAGAGATACGCCGGAATCGTATCCGGCAACAAGTATACTTGAAGGGTGCAAACGATCTAGCATGAGAATTCGTAAGATAATAACCGCACTTAGTTTCGCCATCCAACGAATCTGGATGTAGTGAATCGACGTTCGAAACGTGGGTGCCGTTTGTTTTCCTGGTAAACCATGGGAATCCAACTGAAACATCATGGCTGATGACGGCAACCAGTTGCAGCAAGGTTAAGATACGAATATAGCGTAACTGTGCCATTTGTTTTTACCAGGTGGCCGTGCCGCTTACGGAAGGAATAATAAGCAAGGAAAAAGAAAAGAGGAAGAAAAAGGAGGGATAATACGTCCAAAACTTCAGTGTCATCAGAGTATATGAAGTGGCCTTTCATGGGAGCACACACGGTCACTTTTGCACGATTAAAGAAGAGAACTGGCAAGACGCAGTTTTGTCAAAAGGGAATAGCTGGAAATAGTGGTACAACGACTACTCTCCGATACATCAAAGGATAGAGCAGGAAATATTGCGTGTCATCACATGATAAACGGTGCAAGATGAGAAACTTTATACTTGTTTCCTGTGAGGAGTGTACCCCCGGACGTCTTCCTTTGTACTAGTAACAATCCAAAAGAAACAGATATATTATGTAATCGAAGATGGCACGACGCACGTGCAGAAATGGAGGACAAAGGTATGAGAAGATGAAATTTTAGGGGGGGGCATGGTGAGCACTGAGACCCTGGCTGACTCTTGGGACCTTGAACAGTCGACCAACGTCTCAGCAAAGCAAAAACAGCCAGCCAGGCTCAGAGATAAAGGGAAAGATGAATTGATGAAGAATGGACAAACTTGTCATTGCCCAGCCAGCCACAGTGGCATGAAGGGAACATGACACACACTAAGAATGGTCGAAATTTCACTCAGCTGCTATAGCCAGGAACATATTACTGAACCCTTCTTACTAGGCTGTTCCAGGCACCGCACCGCACCTCCACTGTTTTCGCCACTAACTAATTCAGCGCGCACAAAGCAGAAATTTCTGGAACAGGCATGGTGAAGTCGTCACGAAGAAGGATTGCTGTTGTACGTGCGGAGGTTTCCACGGAGCACTCGATTGGCACTGGGACGAAGGAATGAAATTCGCACCGACGATGATGACCGACCGATCCTGAAGATGAAAGATAGTGCATTCTGCCACTGCCAGAAGAAGAAGCGGGCTGAGGCGGTCACCTACACGGCAGGCGATAGGGACACGAGAGAGGTCCAGCACAGCAAAAACAACCAAGGCGGAAGAAATGGAGGAAAAAAGGAGAGGGAAATCAAGAGGGAAATAGATCAAACCAATGGGGGCTCCTTTGCACTAGTGGGGTGGAACAGTAGCGTGCCGCGCTGCAGTGTGTTGGGAGGGGAGGAGGCTCCCAAAAGCAAGATGCCAAGATAAAAAGGTGGTGACCGCTGAGAGGGGAGGCCACCCCGCAGCAGCAGCCCAAAGTGGACTGCAGCACAGATCGGTGTGGGTGTGGGTGTGGGTGAGTGGCCTCCACATCGGACCAGAGCTAGCTTCCTCCGTGACTTTTTGGCTGTCACAGCTGAGCCACACGCCAGGAAATCATTTCCCTCCTGTTAACCAGACTTTTCAGAGAGAAGCAAACAAATGCTGGTACAGTAATGGAGGAGTTAGGTCCCATGGATCAAATTATTTCTCACGGCCCTACCGCTCTGCTCAAGTGGTCGCCACGCTCCACAGCAATCTATGCGCATGATGCAGGCAAAAAACTAGGCTTCAGCATGGATGATGGCAGCAAGGGAAAAAAAGGCTTCAGCATGGCATGAATGCAGGATCATTAAGCACATAACTTAAATGGAGCAGCATGTCCTAACACCCCCGTCAATAATCAATCATTTCGCCGCGTGTTATCGGCATAACACGCGGCGCAGGGGGGCCAAAATATTTCTTAATAAAGCAAAAGCAGCCATGATTTGGGAGTAACTTAGGGTTCGCCAATGGAGCATAAGTTGACCTGACGGCACCGAGGCATTCAAAAGGACGCTCAAAACTTCCAGGACATTGTGCATCGTTTCGACTGCACAAGCACAAGGATGAACATCCGTCCAGGGCTACGGTCAGCTTGTGGCCACAGATTCACATAAAGCTTGATCTCAGCTTTGGCCCAAACAGCTCTAGAAGGACGCTTCTTGCAAGGACAGGTTTGTGCAGGCACTCAGCAGTAGTAGGTGTGCTGGGGTGTGCCTATGATATCAACTTGTAAGATCTTTTTCTGAGCCTCGATAATGGCTGACAAAAAAGGTGTGATGGTGCCCTCTGTGCCAATGATAATGGCTGACAAAAAGGCCAATACTGCTTTTCATATCAAGAGGACAGAAAAAGAAAACCAAGGAAACCAGATAGAGACTTCACCAAGATTCCCATTTCCAATCGCAAGCAAGAGGTAAAATTCTAGTGGAATACACTAGATGTTTCATGCACTGCAAAGTACTACTACTTCTATAACTTAATATAAGACGGGTTTTTTACACTATAACAGTGTCAAAAATCGTCTAACGTTTTGATACAGAGGGGGTAACTCTGTTCTTAAATATAAGGCGTTTTTGCAGTTCGGACAATCAAAAGGGAGGAGAATTAATACTCACCAATCAATTTAAAGTCATTCATTTTCAGCCAGATAAAAGGGAAAAACAGCCAGCTTTTCAGTTGAATGCTGATTACTGTGTATTTGTCCAAGCAGTCAGCAGTTTCCTGTTTAGCACAGACCATTATGTATTAGTACTTTCCAGGATTCAACTCTACATAGGAAAATGTAGTGTGCATGTGTGCCTCAGCAAACACATAACACAAGTGATTCATTTAAAACCAACATATATCAGGATTCAAGAGCATCGGATATCCATTTAAAACCAACCTTTGATGAAAAAAGAAATAGTATGCCAGGATTCAAGAGCATCGGATATCCATCCAGTTTGATTGTAATTATAGTTCTAGAATTCTCACATCAATCAACAAAAAGAAAATACTGCTTATAGTTCTATGCATGGTGGTCTATCAAAGCACCAAAAGGTTGATAAGCACAACAGCTTTTCTTTCTCGTGAAAACACAAAAGAATCACATCCCATATTCCCATCAAAGAAGAAAAGGAACCAAGAAAGCAGCACCTTACACTTTCAGAATCACCATGTTTTGTACTCCCTCTGTAAAGAAATATAAGAGCGTTTAGATCACTACTTTAGTGTTCTAAACGTTCTTATATTTCTTTACGGAGGTCTAACATTAGTTAAATAATAGGAAGTTCTGGCTAGCAGCCTGGTGGAGGTTTCAAGTCAGTACTGGCATGAACACTAAATACTTGCTGACTTATCTATGTGGGAAACAGCGCTTCTATTTGAAATTTAAAAGCATAACAGATGGCTATCACCAGCAAGAGTCAAATGTTTTAATTTTTACTAGCCAGTACTGTGTACAGTCCAGTCAGCTATTGCCGGTACTTCCTCCGTCCGGGTTTATTGGATCGCCTCGTATTTTGGCTCAAATTTTGACCATCTATTTGACTAAAATAATATGATATGTATGATACAAAAAGTATACTATTAGATTTGTACTTGAAAGAGGTATCCCACGGTATAATTTTTATGATCAAAATTCGTTAAACGGAGAGGTAATAAACCCGGATGGGGGAAGTACTAATTGCCTAATTGGTGGCAGTTAAACAGTTGTAACAGGAATTTTGTTATCAACACTCGCAATAATATGGTGGGCATATGATATTCAACAAGATTTAGAAGTTATTTTGCTGGACGGCTTGACCAGAGCTAAAAGGTTTCAGCCTTTCAGGTATAGTTGCGAACAAGAAATATGAAGCTCATGAATTTGAAATCACACCCACTATTAACAACCAATTTACTAGTATTAATGCATCAGCACTCATGTGTACCTTGTAAGCCCCGAAAGGCATATACTGCTAGCACCAATGAAATCCACACAGTGAGCAAACAAAACTACCTCAACATATGCACTGTGAAGTTGCAATATAGCTTATGCAGCATGAGCCAATTGAAAAGCTGCCTTTATAAGTTAGAATCTGAGGGCAGCCCAAATGATGGAATATAGGGTCTTTATGGGAGCTCCAAATCACACCCACCCGATCACATGACCCCCAAGAGGCCAAGAGCTCCCTCCCTCGCCTATAAATGAGAGGCAAAAGTCATCAGACCCTTAGGCAACAAAGGTCAGCTTCCTTCTCTCCCTACTAGCTTCATTCTTCTTCTTCTTCCAAACAGACTGGAGTTCATCAAGGATCCCGTCCTGAAACTGGAGCCCACAAGCACTCAAAGGAAGAAGAGCAAGAAGACGGGCTCCCAGCCGATACAAGGTAGGAGCGAACAACGTTAGGGTACTGTTGTTATATCCTGAGTTGATATGGTGACAGTGAGAGAAGAGACACGCAAAGGGCCGTGGACAGAGCAGGAGGACATGCAACTGGTATGCACTGTCCGTTTGTTCGGTGAACGCCGTTGGGATTTCATTGCCAAAGTATCAGGTTTGAGGGGTGGGGATCCAAAAATTAGGTAGCTATATTGAAGTATTTTGCGCAAAGTCGCAACAAGAAATGTCACCTTTTCTAATAACTCTCTTCTTGCTTCAACCTCTGTAATCTTCATGCAGGCCTCAACCGCACAGGAAAGAGCTGTCGCCTCCGGTGGGTCAACTATCTCCACCCTGGCCTCAAGCGTGGACGCATGACTCCCCATGAAGAACGCCTCATCCTCGAGCTCCATGCTCGGTGGGGAAACAGGTTTGATTCAAAGAACAACCTAAATAATAGGGTAACAGCTTTTCGCTGCTATTATGATGTATGAATGATATATCTGGAGGCTCTTCAATAGGTGGTCCAGGATAGCACGGAAGCTGCCAGGGCGTACCGACAATGAGATCAAGAACTACTGGAGAACACATATGAGGAAGAAAGCACAGGAGAGGAAGAGGAATGTGTCACCCTCATCATCTTCATCCTCAGTGACATACCAATCCTGTCAGCCACAGACGCCATCGATCATTGGAATTGGCGACCACGAGCTTCATGGTGGCAATAGCTGCATCACAAGCATACTGAAGGGCACGCCTGCCGACATGGATGGATACCCCATGGATCAGATATGGATGGAGATTGAGGCACCCTCTGGGGTCAACTTTCATGACGGGAAGGATAATTCATACAGCAGCCCCTCTGGCCCTCTGCTAACATCACCGATGTGGGATTACTACAGCCCTGAGGCAGGCTGGAAGATGGATGAGATAAAAATGGCCCCACAAGTTGGTTACAGTAAAGGAATTGGCCCCAGTTATTGAAGCCATATATATTGCATCAGATTACTAAGTTACTTGCAACCTAGCAGAAGTGAAATGCTTTTGTAGAAAGAACCATTAGCATGGATCTAAAAATTATTTATATCTATCTAGCATTCTAAGTGTGCTCATGTTTTATGTATCTGCTATGTAGCATCTAGTGTGCAAGACATGTACTGCAAGGACACTCCCACTCTGTATTCACAATATAATCAGCTATCTCCTGAGACTTCTCTAATGCAAACATGATTAGCAGGTGTTATATCAACTTAAATGCTTACAGATTGGATCTAGAAATGTTGTAACTGAGAAGATCATGCTGATTTACTTGAAAATATAGTACAAACAATGGTGAAACCACTGAAGATTGCTTTGCATTAACCGGGGAGAAGTCAACTGGAACTAGTGTCCCCATCTAGCTGTGATACTATTCCATAGTGGCAACTTACAAGTTATGGGATAGGAAAATAAAAGGCATAGTTATCAGGAGTCAGGAGCCACATGTCCACAACTCTCGAAGATAAAATGCTAGGTCGAACAGCCAAAAGACTATGGCAAAACATTTCAGAACAAGATATCTGGAAGAGCAAATGAAACACAAAATAATTCCACCAAAAATGACCTTTCAATTTACAGAAACTCACAAGCCTATATTAGAATTGTTTCTTAAACCAGGCTCTAGATTGAGAAAGCTTTTCTTCAAGTTTAACATTTTATTTCCTAACCCTTCATGCATATGAACAAATCATACAGCTGGTGAACAAGATTTCAGATTCATGGTTACAAAAGAGAGACAAAATAGTGAATTCCGACATGTAATGCAACACAAGCACGCAAACAAGTTGATTGGCAGATTTATGGCCCTGTTGGCTACCTTCTACCTAGAAACAGTGGTTCGGGAAATAAATCTGTAACCATATATGCTACATGAAAGTTACAGGCAAAGTTCATGGATGTTGTACTGGGAGGTAGTACTACCGTTGTTAAGTAAAAGGCCCACAATTTTAATGTTTTTCGAAATGCATTTCGACAATATATCTACATCACAGCATATGGGTACTTTACTAATATTTTCAAACATAGAAGCAATACATGGTCTAGTTCTATTTTATTTTTGTAACTACATTGCCTTAGTTTTTCATGACCAAACCTACAGATCGATGGACCAACTGTTGGCTAAAGCTTGCAAAATGTGACCCTAAAAGTGTGCATTGGCTTTAAAAGTTTGAAATGAAGGGAAAATCTTTGATCTAAGCAGGCCAAAAAGCCCATAGGAAACTTCCGAAACACGTCATAAACAGCAGCAAGCAAGCAGAAGCTGTCTATTTCTTTTATGGAATGAACTACGATGGGCACATCATCTCTTGGCCACACCCTTTCATACTGCTATAGAATTATCAATGTCTACACCCTAGCCTACAAGAAGATGAAAAGTTAAAAAAGACCAAGCAGACTATCTTTTATTCTTTAGTTTCTTTACATCATTAGAATTATAGTTCTTTTATTTCATTAAAGCTAGGTTTGCGCTAATTTTTTAGCAATCTTGCAGGTTATGCGTGCAGGAAAGCTGAAATTTCACTGTGATAGGGGAATTGTTAGGTGGTTACACGTGGCCTGTATAGAGAACTTTGTAACATCTACTTTAGTGAAACTGACCCTTCATTTATATTTTGATTGAACAAAATCCCTAGTGCTTAACCACCTGGACCCAACCATTACTGTCGTATGGTGCCTCCAAAAAAATCAAAAACGGGGTAGCACCGATAGGGATAGGATGATTGTGCACCCCCAGCACCTTAAAAAAATATATAGTTGCAACTTAGCAGGGTGAATTAAAAATATGATAAAGATCAAAATAAGACAGACAAAAGTGCTTTGGACACGAAACAAAACAGAACACCAGTGCTACAAAATGGAGAGAGCATTGGCAGAGTGAATCCTGATCACAGTGTTCTGCAGCTTTGCTCAATTGTTCTTTGACGAATCTACAAGTAAATGTTTTGTAAATCTAGCAATCAAAAGTTCAAAACAGAGAATCCAAGGCATCACATGTCGAAAACAATTGGCGATGGTCTAAATCCAAAAGATCACATGACTACTAAAATATGAGCACACTCGAGTGCAATGATATGGTGCATGAGTGATGTTAAGTATAATAGTGCTTGAGAAACAGAAATGAGAAAACACGGAAAGGCTTTCCAAGCAGGGAGGAGCAAACGGGTCCAAACCTCCAAAGTCCCACGCTTGTCTTCAAGTGAAATTACAGCAAATGCAAACAAGAACAACAAACTCACCAACTTGCATGATGTTATTTCTTTTTTCTTTCTGGACAGTCATATCAGTTGGTTGGTTTGGGTGAAATTCTTTTCACACATTCTAAATATATGCAGGGAGCACGTACATAGCAATTGCATCTAACCAGTCAAGTTCAAAACAGTTGATCAGATGATAGAACCATGATACTAGAAATGTTAACTAGCAAACCTGGATTACTATCCAACATATCTTGGAGATACGTAATGTTGAACCGCTATGGGCCCAAGCCCGTCCTCTCTTATCTTAGGGCCCAAGCCCATGTGAAGGGACTGACCTAGAAGGGAGGCATCCAGCCCTCCTGTTCCCTGAAGAGCCGCCACACACACATATCACGCTAGCCACCAGACATGTCTACAGGTACTCCTCTCTCGTTCAACATGGTATCGAGCTAGGTTGCGGCGGCGCGGGCGTAGTCGCTCGCCGGCGAGGCGGTGGGGCCTGGCGGCGTAAGGCGAGAGGAGGATCCTGCTCACGCTGCTGCGGAGGGGCGGCTGCTCGCGCGGCTGCGAAGTGGGCTGTGCGCGCAGCACAGGGGCTGCGACACGGGGAGGCGGCACGGGTGCTGCTGTGCGGCAGAGGAAGAGGAGTCGGGCGAGGTGCGGCTGCGCCAGGGGAGAGCAGAAGAGGTCTGCAGCTGCGCTGCGTCAAGGGGGAGAAGGATTGCTGTGGATCATTTTTGTTTTCTCTCTCTCTCTCTCTCCTTCAAGGATCGATCTGTTCCTACTGGGCATGTTGCTGCTGCTGCTCAATTTGCTGGAGCTGCAGCTGCTGTTTGCTGTTGGTCTGGGTTGAGTATTCTTTCCTACAAATACAGTTGGTAGTTTTGAATTAAGAATGACTAATAACCCATGATGTCAGCAATCAGAAGCCCATTCATATAACAACTTCCTGATAATACCAAATCTCGCCAATTAACAGGTAAGCCCAATCATTCTGGAGTAAATCAAGGCAAATTTGTAGAGAACAATATTCAAGCTATGCATATGCAGCCCACTTATTAGCAAAGAAAGAAGACAGGACAGATCCATAACCCGGCACAGGGTTCTAATATGATACTGAAGAAGTACAAAGGTTATAATGTAAACTACTCCTAAAATGCTTTAAAAAAAGCCTCTAGTACTGCCAATAGCATTCCCTCATTTTTGCCCACAGTAACGGAGTGACACTGGTACCAGGAAGTGGTTTGAGAGACCTTATTTTTAGGCTCTGAGTTATGTAAACCCTTCCATCTTCGTCCCCAGCACCTAAAAAGTTTGGCAAGTACAATAAAAAAAAGACTGATAAGACTTTGCATGCGTAATGTCAACTCATGAATTATGGCAAACTACTGCAACAGCATCATGGTTTAGAGAAGGACTTGTAACATAATGAAATACGTATACTAGGTTAAATATTAGGTCAGAGAAACATCTTCATCTCACTTAATAAGTACTAACTTGCGCATGGCATTACAACTATCAATCAGTGGGCAAGCAATATACCATAACCAGAACTTGCATTAAAAGAAATAGATTAATGAGACACAGAACAAAAGAAATCAAACAAAAACAATAAATCCACACTACCCCCCCCCCCCCCTCAAACTGTAGGTGAAGTTTTTAAGTGACACCCCCAGCTCACAAAACCACGGAGAAGACCCTCCTTGCCTGTTTTGACTCTGGTTAACCATGGTTTTGTCCTACGTGGGGGCCACCTCAGCTCCTCTTCAACTCAGCACCTCGTAACAAACTTGAGAACTTATTTTCTCTTACAATATTGCTCAGTTCTGACTGGAAATTTAACGGTAGAGTCAGGGGAATATGTTTGATTTTCTGTAAGTTTTCTGAATTGATTTCAGGGCAGTTTGATTTTTTAGCCAAAATTTGAACCAAAAACTTCAGAACTGGTTTTCTCCGAAACTATTGCTAGGTTTGGGCTGGACTTTTAACAGTTTTTTCAGAGGACCTCGAAAACACGGATACGTACTGACCTGTCATGTTTGTATCTATGTCTAGAACTGAAGTGCTGAATTGCTCGTATCTGTTGGCTATCTATGTCTAGAACTTAAGTTCTGATCTGCCACCTATGCTATGTAATATCAAACTTTTTTATGTTTGGTTGTTGGCTCGCTGCTTGACATCGTTTTACACTTGGTGTTAGCTGTTACATGGAAATTGGAACTTGGAGTGCAGATCAATGCTTCAAACTATCAAAGGTGATGTAATGATGTGCTGTTGAACCTTCCAATTTTCATTTATTCAGGGTTTGTTCGGACTGCAGTTAAAGAAAACAGATGAACCTAAGAAAGTACAGGGATTGAGTTGGCGTGTGCAACTCCGCCTATGTTGTCTCAACATAGCCGGTCCCAAGCCTGGGTAAAGGAGGAGGGTTGTGATAGGCTTGGCGAGCCAACGTCAAAACTCAGCCACTCTTATGGAGATGAAACCCAATAGATTTTCGTTGGGGCGTAACCCTCTCAGTGACGCGCCACATCGGAACCCGGGTGGCGCGTCGTATCGTGATCTGGATACGGTGGCAAGTGCGCGAGGATCGGGTCGTCGCATCCTTAGTGGCGCGCTACATCGGCACCCGGGTGTAGTTGAAATTGAGCTAGGGTCTTCGCATTTGACTCGACGAGTGCGAAGGGTAAGGAAGCTAGCCGAGCCTAGGAGGATTCGCTTAGGTAGCTGGAACGTAGGTTCTCTGACAGGTAAGCTTCGGGAGGTAGTTGATACAGCAGTGAGGAGAGGCGTTGATATCCTTTGTGTCCAAGAGACCAAATGGAGGGGACAAAAGGCGAAGGAGGTGGAGGGTACCGGCTTCAAGCTGTGGTACACGGGGACGGTGGCAAACAGAAATGGAGTAGGCATCTTGATCAGCAAGAGCCTCAAGGATGGAGTGGTAGACGTCAAGAGACGTGGGGACCGAATTATCCTGGTCAAGCTAGTAGTTGGGGACTTAGTTCTCAACGTTATCAGCGTGTATGCCCCACAAGTAGGCCACAATGAGAACACCAAGAGGGAGTTCTGGGAAGGCCTAGAGGACATGGTTAGGAGTGTAACGAGTGGCGAGAGGCTCTTCATAGGAGGAGACCTCAATGGCCACGTGGGGACATCTAACACAGGTTTTGAAGGGGTGCATGGAGGATTTGGCTATGGCATCAGGAACCAAGGAGAAGATGTCTTAAGCTTTGTGCTAGCCTACGACATGATCGTAGCTAACACCCTCTTTAAGGAGAGAATCACATCTAGTGACTTACAGTAGTGCGGAACGCTCTAGCCAGATTGATTTCATCCTCTCGAGAAGAGAAGACAGGCGTGCATGCCTAGACTGTAAGGTGATACCTAGAGAGAGTGTTGTCCCTCAGCATAAGCTTGTGGTTGCTGACCTCCGCTTTCTGATTCGCGTCGAGCGGGACAAGCGTGCCAAAGTCGCTAGAACGAAGTGGTGGAAGCTCAAGGGGGAGGTAGCTCAGGCGTTCAAGGAGAGGGTCATTAAGGAGGGCCCTTGGGAGGAAGGAGGTGATGTAGACAACATGTGAATGAAGATGGCGACTTGCATTCGTAAGGTGGCCTCAGAGGAGTTTGGAGTGTCCAAGGGAAGTAGAAGAGAAGCTAAAGATACCTGGTGGTGGAACGATGATGTCCAGAAGGCAATTAAGGAGAAGAAAGATTGTTTTAGACACCTATATCTGGATAGGAGTGCAAACAACATAGAGAAGTATAAGATGGCAAAGAAGGCCGCAAAGCAAGCTGTGAGTGAAGCAAGGGGTCGGGCGTATGAGGACCTCTACCAACGGTTGGACATGAAGGAAGGCGAAAGGGACATCTATAAGATGGCCAAGATCTGAGAGAGGAAGACGAGGGATGTTGACCAAATCAAGTGCATCAAGGACGGAGCAGATCAACTCCTGGTGAAGAACGAGGAGATTAAGCATAGATGGCGGGAGTACTTTGACAAGCTGTTCAAAGGGGAGAGTGAGAGCTCTACCATTGATTTGGACGACTCCTTTGATGATACTAGCAGGCGTTTTGTGCGGCGAATCCAGGAGTCGAAGGTCAAAAAGGCTTTAAAGAGGATGAAAGGAGGCAAGGCGATGGGCCCTGATTGTATCCCCATTGAGGTGTGAAGAGGCCTTGGGGACATAGCGATAGTATGGCTAACCAAACTTTTCAACCTCATTTTTCGGGCAAACAAGATGCCAGAAGAATGGAGACGGAGTATATTAGTACCAATCTTCAAGAACAAGGGGGATGTTCAGAGTTGTACTAATTACCGTGGAATTAAACTGATGAGCCATACAATGAAGCTATGGGAGAGAGTCATTGAGCACCACTTAAGAAGAATGACAAGTGTGACCAAAAATCAGTTTGGCTTCATGCCTGGGAGGTTGACCATGGAAGCCATCTTCTTGGTACGACAACTTATGGAGAGATATAGGGAGCAAAAGAAGGACCTGCATATGGTGTTCATTGACTTGGAAAAGGCATATGATAAGATACCACGGAATGTTATGTGGTGGGCCTTGGAGAAACACAAAGTCCCAGCAAAGTACATTACCCTCATCAAGGACATGTACGATAATGTTGTGACAAGTGTTCGAACAAGTGATGGCGACATTGATGACTTCCCGATTGAGATAGGACTGCATCAAGGGTCAGCTTTGAGCCCTTATCTTTTTGCCTTGGTGATGGATGAGGTCACAAGGGATATACAAGGAGATATCCCATGGTGTATGCTCTTTGCGGACGATGTGGTGCTAGTCGATGAGAGTCGGACGGGGGTCAACAGGAAGTTGGAGTTATGAAGGCAAACCTTGGAATCGAAAGGTTTTAGACTTAGTAGGACTAAAACCGAGTACATGAGGTGCGCTTTCAGTACTACTAGGCATGAGGAGGAGGATGTTACCTTGATGGGCAGGTGGTGCCGCAGAAGGACACCTTTCGATATTTGGGGTCAACGTTGCAGAAGGATGGGGATATCGATGAAGATGTGAACCAGCGAATTAAAGCCGGATGGATGAAGTGGCGCCAAGCTTCTGGCATTCTCTGTGACAAGAGGGTGCCACAAAAGCTAAAAGGCAAGTTCTATAGGACGGCGGTTCGATCCGCAATGTTGTATGGCGTTGAGTGTTGGCCTACTAAAAGGCAACATGTGCAACAATTAGGTGTGGCGAAGATGCGCATGTTGAGATGGATGGGTGGCCACACAAGGAAGGACCGAATCCGGAATGATGATATACGAGATAGAGTTGGGGTAGCGCCAATTGAAGAGAAGCTTATCCAACATCGTCTGAGATGGTTTGGACATATTCAACGCAGGCCCACAGAAGTCCCAATGCATAGCGGACGGCTAAAGCATGCTCAAAATATCAAAAGAGGCCGGGGTAGACCGAACTTGACATGGGAAGAGTCTGTAAAGAGAGATCTAAAGGATTGGAGCATCATCAAAGAACTAGCCATGGACAGGGGTGCGTGGAAGCTTGCTATCCATGTGCCAGAACCATGAGTTGGTCGCGAGATCTTATGGGTTTCACCTCTAGCCTACCCCAACTTGTTTGGGACTAAAGGCTTTGTTATTGTTGTTGTTGTTGTTGTTTGTTGTTGTATTGAGTTGGCGTGTGCGGTGCAAACCTACTGGGATCTAAAACTGAGGAATAAAAAAAGAGGGGTGTTTGACCCATGAGCGAGATAACTGAGAGAACCAGCTTTTCTCGTGATGTTCCTTTGCTTCAAGTGGATGCTTTGTTTCCATAAAAAGTACAGGATAGGAAAACCTTCCTACGGAATGGGCATTGTGATTCCTTTGAAACGAACGCCGTTGAAGGAAATAAAACCAGACGAATCTAAACCTACAAAATTCCTCCACTTCACCCGTGAACCGAACGGGGCCTCAAAGTTACAATGTTTACATTGTTCGAGCTTAGAGGCTTTGGTATGCTTAGGAAAAGAGCAAACAACAAGGTAATCTGATGTTCCTAGCAACTACACATTTATTTGTGATTTTAAATAGTAGAATGTATCCCCATACATGGGCTTCTAAAAAATGACAAATTTATGTATCCTTATCACCCCGATACCAATACGTGTATCCGTATTAGTGCCGCATTGCAGAGGACCATCTTTTATTTTCTGTATTTCAGATTTTTCTGGACAGTTTGAATTTGAGTCAGAATTTGAAGCAACAAACTTCAGAACTGATGTTCTCCTAAACAGTTTATCAGTTTAGGCTGAAATCTAAACATGCTGATATGGAGAGTGTTGAAGTGTATATGTGGATTACCTAGCCCTTTCCATCAATTCGGACTTTTGGTTGCATTGGCTAGTGCATGAAGCTTAACATGGTATCAGAGCCCAAGGTCTTGAGTTCAAGTCCTGACTTTCGCAGTTTATCTTATCTAAAAAATTGATGCTGCCCCTCTTTGTCCACGTATAGGCCTCTTGAGCCACACCTCTGAGTCTGTCCACGTGTTGACTTTCCACGTCACACGTG
This sequence comes from Hordeum marinum, assembly GCA_022496015.1. Taxonomy (NCBI): domain Eukaryota; kingdom Viridiplantae; phylum Streptophyta; class Magnoliopsida; order Poales; family Poaceae; genus Hordeum; species Hordeum marinum. Next base: position 84,452,000 of record CM039676.1, read on the forward strand.
AGAGGGGGTGTTGAAGTGTATATGTGGATTGCTTAGCCCTTTCCATCAGTTCGGACTTTTGGTTGCGTTGGCTAGTGCATGAAGCTTAACAGAGAGAAGGAGAAAACCTGAGGTGGTGGCCATGCAGGAATAAACCATGATCAACCACAGTCAAACAGGCAGGAGGGGGGGGGGGTCTTTGAGTGGCTCCGAGAGTTGGAGGTTGTACTTTAAACCAAAAGCCTGAGTGGGGTAATATGGACTCCTCTCGATGAGACAATAAATATGGTCAATTGGCCGAGTAATAAACAAGTGGTGATATACTTAATGAAGAATTATTAACAAAAGGGCTAGCTATGACTTATTTTAAGTATTTTCTAAAATATATAAAACGCCATAAACAACTATATTGAGAAGTCTTTGATGACAGCAGCCTAGTAGCCTATTACTCTTTCACAAGAACTGTGAGGGAGGACCCTACTGTAATTTCATATTCCTTCAGGAGGCTACAGGTTAGACATTCCCTTGTAATTCCTAACTCCGTAACTATTGTTTGTCAAGTAAAACTGTTAAAACGGTGACTTGCCCTTTCAGATTTTTTGTTGCCCTAATAATATTTCCTAGTCAGGATCAGGGAATGCAATTTCAACAAACACATTAATGGAGATAGACGACAGAAAATACAAAGTTCGGTTAAATCAACACGCATGACCTTCAAGATAGTAATAGACTCGCTACAAAGAATATAATAATCTTGCCATTCAGAAGGTCCTAGCAAAACAAAGAAACATATATTTCGTGCACGCTGATTATGATGAGTTGAGTAATAAACTTCTAAATATTTTCTTAAATCTTAGGTCCTCATAGAGCAGCTACCAGCAAACTGACCTAGTGTACAACAGATCCGTAGAAGACAGCCTCCGCAGGACCAGTCATGTAAACATGATTGTTATCCTCCCTCCACTCAATTTCCAATGGCCCACCAGGCAAATCAACTACACATTTCTGTATCACAACAGAAAATAAACACTAACACATAAGTTAAAGTAAGGTAATATTGACAGAGTAAACAAAATAATAAGGTACAGACCCGTTCAGCTCGGCCCTCAAGAACAGCTGCAACAACAACCGCACAAGCACCAGTCCCACAAGCAAGAGTTGCCCCTACAGTCCGGATCATAAAGTTTATTTTGTATATCCACTACATGAAAGAAATGCCTGGAGATAAAAGGATGTCTCACTGAAAATCATCAGACATCGGAGTTATTTACATTATGGGTTAATGTTTTGGAGGACCAAAAGATATGTAACATTTTTATAACAGATAATGCAATGAGGAAAGGATTTATCATGTTCAAGCACAATGCATATCCTACAAAATTTAAGGAAGATCAAAGGGATAGCAGTTATACCAGCACCGCGCTCCCAAACTCGCATTTTGAGGTGTGAAAGAGACAAGACCTGTACAAATTCTGCAGAAAGAAACTTATTTAATGAGAACACAAATGCAAGGGCATTTACATTAAGCATATAGCAGCATAAAAAGTTACCAGTGTTGGTCCGAGCAGGAAACATTTCATGATGCTCAAATTTGGGCCCAATATCACTAAGCTTCAGATCATCAACATGCAGAACCTGTGGTCCAGACAAGAAAACAATCAACTCATCTGAACAGCTCAAGTAGGCTAATGTAAATATGATTGCTAGCAAATATAATCAATCAACATAGCAGTCTCTTCAGCTGTAGCAAAATACACAACAGTCAGGTTGGTAGAGGCAATTTGTTATCAATATCTGCAAAAATGGACTTGAAAATGAGCAGTAACAATAGGCATCTTACAGAAACTTCCCTTGCAGTCAAAAGGAATACAACATAGATGTTGTCACAAAATTATCGAAGAGAAAAATACTAGGTGACAACTGGCAATAAACAAAATGGAATGCAAAGACAACCGGTCCCTCCCTATTGTTTCCAAAGAAAACCCACTAGTCCACTTTTTTTCCTGAACGGACATTCACCAAAATCGTGTCATTTTGTATCAGAAGAAGCACATACAGAAGGCAGAAAAGCTTGCAGAGCCAAAACAAAACAGAGCTCCACGTAATTTTCTATTTGACCAAAAGGTTTCTGTAGCAAAGAAATTGCTTGGAGTTAGAACAGAGATGAAATTTGGTAGGCATAAAGAAATTTCTGAGCTTTGCCAAAAAGCAATTTGAAAGAGAAAGAAATTTCTGAGCTTTGCCAAAAAGCAATTTGAAAGAGAAGGAAATGATGTTGCAAAACTATTTGTTGAGGAAAGGTAGGATTTTTTTTTCAATCGTATGGGTAGGATAAAGCAAGGTTCAAAACATGTAAACGGGTGATTCACAAATCCATTACCTTTAACTCTTTTGAACCAAACGTGACGCAATGAGGATTGCCCATGCTAACACAGGTTACATGCCATGCTGACCCATCTATTGCCAGTTCAGCTTGAACAACAGCTTCATTCTTGGTGGATGGCAGTTTTGTGGGAACATCTGGTCCATGCAGAATGGGTTGGCCCATATCAACCTTAACCTGGGAACAAGATAAATATATTGGAATAAGTGATTATTATCAACAATATAAGTCCAGAATTGGAGAACAACCATATCGACAAGAATGGATGAATTGGTGCTTTGAAATTGGTAGGAGGGGAATACTCTCAAGGCTAACTGAGCCAAAAAAAGGCGCCAGGGGATTCAATAGTTTAAAGTGTCCCAAAAAATTGCAAAACCTTGGAAAATAATTAAGATTATAACAATCATTATGAAATGCTTATACATCATATTGTTCTTGCAAACACACTAAAATTGTGCAGGTTGTTACCAGATACTCAACAATGTTAGCATAAAAGTTTGTCCTGTTAGCAAATTGCAAGAAGCATGGAAGCTGAGGCAGGTTTAAAACAATCCTGAACCGCTGCAGAACCAGGTAGCAGTCTGCTAGAGATGAAAACAAGTAGTTTACTTTGCTCATGATTGAATAAGGTGAATGGAGAACTACAGCGGTGTATACCTTCCAAATTTAACGATAACAATAGCAAATGACTAAACAAACTAAATGGCATTTACCTTTCCATCATCTTGTATTTCAGGGATAATTAATCCAGCGCCAGTATGAATTTTGAAGCTGAAACATGAGAATGTAACTTTAGGGGGCAATTAACATAATGATTTATCTGTATCACCAAATTTCCAGCACCCACAATATTAAACTGAGATTCTCATAAACATATTAAATCTACGGGTGGAACTTTCCTATCATTTCACTCCTAATTTAATTATCTACAGATATTGAAAAGTTCATGCATGAGTTGGCACCTATGTGTTCCCTGAAGATTTTCAACCTCCGCTATAAAGCGAGCGAAGCAACGAACTCCATTGCCACACATCTGAAACATAAAATACATAATAGATGAAAAATACATATGAAATAACTCATGGTAACAAGATCCATAATAAACATCTTTTTATCAGAAAATTGAGAGGAAAAAAATGGCGCAGAACAAGTGAACAACCAGAAGAAAATGAACATATGCCAACTTTAATTCCCTCTGGAAGGCAGCTCATTGACATGTTGTGAAGTGTATGACAAAAGTGCTGCTTTGTACAGTAGGGTTGAAACATAATAGCACTTCCCAAGCTATACAGTTCGTCAAGCTCACAATTTGATAAAAATGCAAAACATGCATATTACGCAGGGACATGTATGGAATACTGTAGATGATTCTAGATAGATCCTCAATATATTGGATAGGGTACGGATGCACTCTAGACAGACAACTCTATGATCTATTATGTAAGTAGACTAACAGTACGTGTATCAGTATACAGAAATGTGAACTATAAAACCAGCTATAGTCTATAGAGACTGGATTTGCAGGCTATAGTTTTCCCCAACACTTCAAAGCATCACAGGACCTTGTACAGCTACATCCTACATGTTTCCTTCTACGGACAATGCTCGTCAAATTAAATGCATGTCGGCAAAGATGTCACAGCAGAGAATGGTCATAACAGATATGAATATAATGCCGGATAACCCATAACTCATTTCCCATGGCCAAACGTTATTCAGTGATGTAATGAAATAGCGACTCACCTCCGGCTCGCTGCCATCAGAGTTGAATATCCTCATAGTGTAATCCGCACCGTTGATCCCCGGCATGACGAAGATGACGCCATCAGCACCAATACCAAAGTTTCGGTCGCACAGCTTCGCCGCCTCCTCTGGCGTCACCTTCGGCACTGCCGAATCCCTGTTGTCGACCTACCAATCCAAGCAGAATTCATCAAAATAACATAATTAAAAATAGCAACAGCGCAGAATCTAAAGAGATTGCAAGAATCGGTAGCAGCATGTCACCCCCAAATGTATTCACGGCGTGTGGTAGCTTGAAATGAACAGAACAACGAGAGAGGAAAAGGCATCACCATTATGAAGTCGTTGCCGAGGCCCTGGTACTTGACGAAGTGGAGGGCGCGCTCGGACTCGCGGCGCTCGAGGAACGAGGCGGCGGCTGGCGACCTTGGGGTGGACACGGCCATCGAGGCGACGGCGCGGCGGGGGGGAGGAGTCCCACGGAACGGACGGAGGAGGCGCCAGCCCGAGGAGGGGGCAGTAGAGGTGGTGAAGTTGGCAGCGAAGGATGTGACTCTGGCGGCGGCGGCGGCGGGCGACATGGCGACGAGTGCGAGAGCGGGGAGGGGTTTGGGGAAGGGTCACTGTCGCCGTCGCTGCCGGGCTGCCGGCTAATGACGGGGAGCTTTCAGCTCTATGGAAGCGGGCTCCACGTGACAGATTGGCCCACTGCCATGGATAGCGAGGGCTATCTGGGTTGACATGGGCCAGTTTTATTTTTCGAACCCACTGCAAATCTCACATCAGATTTTTACCATGACCAATGGGGCGTTTTCCATAACAAATTATGCTATTCGAGAATGGCAAGTTTAGTTCACAAGCAAGAGAAACCCATCTTGATTCAATTTCTTTGTCAGGAAATTGTCATGATTGCAAAGTAAATTTGTCATCATCACGTCAATATAATTGGCCATTAAAAGCGTTAGTTTTGTTAGGCCAAAAATCTGATGCCAAATTTAGTCTTTATGTATTCTGGTGATGGATTTTTTGTTCTTTCGGGTTGTCGGAGGATCTTGACCCGTCTCAAGAGAAGAGAAAGGTTACATGTATCATGTGCTAGTCCATCGTCAACTCATAACTTAAAATGGACACGGTATCCATCCGTGGACCGGTCTAGACTTGTCTGCAAAACGGTGACACGAAATTGGCCACCCAATCATGTGTGCTAAACATGTGTCCTTGATTTTCCGCAAACCTCAAAATAATAGTAGCTGATCAAATATTCGATGAGTGAAAATATTAAAGTGATAATAATTCAAATGTAAATATTGCAATCCAAATATTTTTTAAATAAAATAATTCAAACTTGAATTCACCTTGCAAATATATTATAGTTGTCCCCTTTAAGTGCCCATAATTGCTCGATCATTTTTTTCTTAAATTCTTCATAAGTCACTCGATGTCAAATTTGTTGATGCATTTGGACAAACTCGTCAAACATAGCCGGGTTCTGATTTGGAAGATAGATAGAAACACCCATGTTCTCAAATTTCAAACCTCCTACAACATCTTCGCCCTCGTCCTCCGTAATCATCGTGTGCATGTTCACACAATATGTTATCCCTTGCACATAGTTTTTGGATCCCATACTTTTGCAAGCCATTGGACAACTGCAAAACGGGTTTGGAGCACCCCAAATGCCCTCATCACATCCTTTCTAATTGCTTCTTATTTTTTTGGCAAAGTGAACTCTTTTCTGACCAACTGGCTCAGAGATTGTCTTGACTAAGGTCGTCCACGAAGGATAGATATCGTCAACCATATAATTGCACATGTTGTAGTCGTGCCCAGTGACAGTACAATTGCACGAAGGAGCTTGCCCTTCAGCCATCCTAGAAAACAATGGAAATCGCAGCAACACAATAATGTCATTGTGAGACCCTGACATGCCAAAGAAAGCATGCCCAATTGAGAGGTCTCGTGATGCAACTTCTTCAAGAATGATGTTGGACTTCTTAACATGGCCCTGAAATTGCCCATGTAGAGCATATGTGCAGTTCTCAAGTGCACGCTAATAGGGATCTGAGCATACCCGGCCATCATCTTGCTTCAGACATTGTCATGATCCTTTTGATGTTTGCGACAGTTTGTTATCTAAAGCACCGAGGTTCAAACACGTTGGCCACTACAATTCATCGGATTCCAACAAACACACTGCACAAAAGAATTAGATCGGATAGATCAAAGCGAAGATGTGATGATCATTGTATTGAAGATCAATAGAGAGAGAGAGTCATCTAGGTACTAACTACAGACCCGTATGTCCATGGTGAACTACTCACACATCACCATGGGAGCATCAAGGTTGATCTAGAGGCCCTCCATGATCAATCCCCCCTCCGGCAGAGCACCGGAACATGGCTCTAGATGAGCACACGACGGAACAGAGACTTGTGGTGGTGGAAAAAATGTTTCGGGAGGCTCTCTAGGTTTGGGGTATTTATGAGAATTTATAGGCCAGAGAGGGGCATTGGGGGACGTCCGAGGGGGGTACGAGGCAACATGGCGCGACCCACCCCTAGGACGCGCCATGTTGGCTCGAGCCTCCCTCATGGAGCCTCCGGCCTCCTCCGGAATCTTCCATGTCTTCTTTTGGTCCAAAAAAATGATATTAAAGTTTTGGGGCAATTGGACTTCGTTTGGTACTGTAAAACTGAAAAGCCAAAAACATGCAGAAAACATCAACTGGCACTGGTCACTGGGTTAATAGGTTAGTGCTCAAAAATATTATTAATTGGTAAATAAACACCAAAAAAGTATCCTAGAATGATAATATAATAGCATGGAACAATAAACAATTATAGATACATTGGAGACGTATCAGCATCCCCAAGCTTAATTTCTGCTCGTCCTCAAGTAGGTAAATGATATAAACAGAATTTTTGATGTGATATGCTACCCAACATGTAATCTATTGCAGGTTTGATCATTGAGAAATGACGAATTAATAAATATCAACATAGTAATATTTATAAACATAAGCAACATAATCATCAAGTTTCAGAGCATACGATCCTTAAATAATGTCCATCCCATATTCATTTTATCATATTAGCATAGCATGGCTCCGTCCTCACAACATAAATACAAATGTTAAGCACCATGGTGTCAAGTCAGGCAATTGGATTGTACTTTAAAACGTGCTTCAGCTTTTTATTACTCGCGCAATATATGAGCGTGAACCATGGATATAGCATAAAGGTGGAATAGAATATGATGGTAGGTTTCAAAGGGGTGAAAGTGGAGAAGAAAGTCTCGCATCAACTAGGCGTATCAACGGGATATGGAGATTCCCATCAATAGATATCAATACGAGGATTAGGGATTGCCATGCAAAAGATGCACTAGAGATATAAGTGTATGAAAGCTCAACTGAAGCTAAGTGGGTGTGCATCTAACTTGCTTGCTCATGAAGACCTCGGGCATTTGAGGAAGCCCGTCAACGGAATATACAAGCCAAGTTCTCTAATGAAAAAATCCCACTAGCATATGGAAGTGACAAAACAAGAGACTCTCTATATGAAGAACACGGTGCCACTTTGAGGCACAAGTGTGGAATAAGAGGTAGTAGCACTGTCCCTTCTCTGTTTTCTCCCATTTACCCTATTCTTTTTCTTTTTTTACCTTTTCTTTCTTTTTTCTCTTTTTTTCCTTCCCTCTTTTTTTCGTCAATAATCTCATCCTGACTTGTTGGGGAATCATTGTCTCCATCATCCTTTCCTCATCGAGACAGTGTTGGGAGACGTAGTAGTAAATCAAAATTTTCCTACGTGTCACCAAGATCTATCTATGGAGAAACCAGCAAACGAGCGGGAAGAGATTGGATCTTCATACCTTTGAAGATCGCTAAGCGGAAGCGTTGCTAGAACGCGGTTGATGGAGTCGTACTCGCAGCGATTCAGATCGCGGTAGATCCGATCAAGTGCCGAACGGACGGCACCTCCGCGTTCAACACACGTGCAGCCCGGTGACGTCTCCTACGCCTTGATCCAGCAAGGAGGGAGGAGAGGTTGAGGGAGAGCTCCGGCAACACGACGGCGTGGTGGCGGTGGAGCTGCGTGGTACTCCGACAGAGCTTCGCTAAGTACTACGGAGAACGAGGAGAGGGAGGAGTAGGGCTGCACCAGGGAGGAGATGAACTCGTGTGTTGTGCAGCCCCAAATACCTCCACTATATATAGGAGGAGGGGAGGAGAGGTGTTGCGCCCTAGGGTTCCACCCTAGGGGTGGTGGCAGCCTCCAGAAACCCATCTGGCCGGTGGCCAGGGCAAGGAGAGGTGGAGGCGCCCTAGGGTGGGCCTTAAGGCCCATCTAAGCCTAGGGTTTGCCCCCCTCCACCCTTGCTGCGCCTTGGGCTGGGGTGGGAGGCGCACCAGCACACCTAGGGGCTGGCTCCCTCCCACTCTTGGCCCATGGAACCTTCCGGGGCAGGTGGGCCCACTAGGTGGACCCTCGGAACCCTTCCGGTGGTCCCAGTACACTACCGGAGACACCCGGAACACTTTCGGTAACCAAAACCTCACTTCCTATATATCAATCTTCGTCTCCGGACCATTCTGGGACTCCTCGTGACGTCCAGGATCTCATCCGGGACTCCGAACAACCTTTGGTAACCACGTACACTATTTCCCTATAACCCTAGCGTCATCGAACCTTAAGTGTGTAGACCCTACGGGTTCGGGAGACACGTAGACATGACCGAGACACCTCTCCAGCCAATAACCAATAGCGGGATCTGGATACCCATGTTGGCTCCCACGTACTCCACGATGATATCATCGGATGAACCACGATGTCAAGGATTCAATCAATCCCGTATACAATTCCCTTTGTCTATCGGTATGGTACTTGCCCGAGATTCGATCGTCGGTATCCCCATACCTTGTTCAATCTCGTTACCGGCAAGTCTCTTTACTCGTTCCGTAATACATCATCCCGTGACTAACTCCTTAGTCACATTGAGCTCATAATGATGATGTCTTACCAAGTGGGCCTAGAGATACCTCTCCGTCACACGGAGTGACAAATCCCAGTCTCGATTCGTGTCAACCCAACAGACACTTTTGGAGATACCCGTAGCGTACCTTTATAGCCACCCAGTTACGTTGTGACGTTTGGCACACCCAAAGCATTCCTACGATATCCGGGAGTTACACAATCTCATGGTCTAAGGAAACGACACTTGACATTGAAAAGCTTTAGCAAATGAACTACACGATCTTGTGCTATGCTTAGGATTGGGTCTTGTCCATCACATCATTCTCCTAATTATGTGATCCCGTTATCAACGACATCCAATGTCCATGGTCATGAAACCGTGACCATCTATTGATCAACGAGCTAGCCAACTAGAGGCTCGCTAGGGACACGTTGTGGTCTATGTATTCACACATGTATTACGGTTTCCGGTTAACACAATTATAGCATGAACAACAGACAATTATCATGAACTAGGAAATACAATAATAACCATTTTATTATTGCCTCTAGGGCATATTTCCAACAGACAGTGCCCTAAATAATGATGATCATCACACTTTTATTTACTTACAACTCGATATGAAAAACGGATAGAATGATATGACTCTACATGAATGCCTCTGGTAGTGTACCAAGATTTGCAATGATCTAGCGTAGCAAAGATATCAAAAAATGGACAAGCCATGGAAATATCATGTTAACTATCTTACGATCATGCAAGCAATATGACAATGAAAGTACTAGTCATATGATGTGACGGTGGAAATTGCATGGCAATATATCTCGGAAGAAATTCCATGATAGGTAGATATGGCGGTTGTTTTGAGGAAGATATAATGAGGCTTATGTGCAATAGAGTGTATCATGTCACGGGGTTTGGATGCACCGGCAAAAGTTGCACCGATCCTCGAGGTGAGAATGGGCGATGCACAGTACCGAAGAGGCTAGAAAATATGTGGAGGTGAGAGTGTGTATATCCACGGATTCACATTAGTAAAAAAGAACTCACATACGTATTGCGAGATTTTATTAGCTCTCTCTAAGCAAAGCACTACTCGCATACCCCTAGGGAGGAGGTTGGTAGGAGTTAACCATCGTGCGCCACCGACCTAAACAACACTAGGATTTCAGCGAGGAATAAGTATGCTCACACATCATCACCATGCCATAAAAAAATTGGATGAACAACAACTTAACAACCTCTATTTCACGATACTCTTATTAACCAATGATCATGCACTCATGCTCTTTCATATTACTGCATTAATATCATTAACCATGATTCTCTTTTATGTGCTACATCTGGTTTTGGTTATGCACTCATTGAATACCTATTATTTTTGGACTATTCTTATAACACATGCAAATTATTGTTGTTGTTTATTAACTATCAAACAAATATAAGCAAAGAAAGAGAGTGCAATTATTTCTATAAAATCTATATGCCATTGTGCTTTGAAAGATATAAGTGAAGTACTAGAGCAACTGCTAAGCTCAAAAGATATAAGTGAAGCACATAAAGTGTTCTAATAAATCATGGTGATAGTGCGTCTCTCTCAAATAGGCGTGTCCAGCAAACAATGATTGTGGGAAACTAAAAAAACAAACTAAAGACAATGATGCTCCTTGCAAAACTCATATCATGTGATAAATAAAAATACAGCTCCAAGTGACATACCGATGGATTGAGATGAAAGAGGGGATGCCTTCTGGGGCATCCTCAGCTTAGACACTTGAGTCTTCCTAGAATATTACATTGGGGTACCTTAGGCATCCCCAAGCTTAGGATCTTGCCGCTCCTTATTCCTTCATCCATCATGATAACACCCAAAACTTGAAAACTTCACCACACTAAACTCAACAGAAACTTCGTGAGATCCGTTAGTGTAATAAATATATCAAATACTTAGGTATTATTATAAATTTATTATTATTTTATTATTGCATAAGGTGTTGTATTCTAACTTCTACATGACTTATACCCCCGATAAAATCCATGGCATCATCAAAACAAGCAAACTATGCAAGCAAAAACAGAATTTGTCTAAAACAGAACAGTCTATAATGATCTGCAAAGAAACATTATGTAACTCTACAAATTCTGAAAAGACAGTACAATATGGGTAATTTGTATAGAAATATTGTGTAACAATTTCAGATCAAAAAGGCGTTCCAGTAAAATCAGAGAAATTCTTCACTCGACGCTAAAGTTTCTATTTTTGAACCGTATCAATTCTACTCATCATACAAGTCATCCCAAAGACTTTACTTGGCACAAAAACTAATTTAAACACAAAAACACAATCATTAAATTATAAATAACCATTTTATGAAACACAAACAGAAAACAAAAACAAGAAATTAAGATAACTATTGGGTTGCCTCCCAACTAGCGCTATTATTTTACGCCCCTAGCTAGGCATAATGCATATGATCAAGTGTTGTCATCTTTGACACTCAACCCATAAGTAGCCCTCATGATAGATTCGTAAGGTGGTTTTAATCTCTTTATAGGAAAGTGTTCCATCCCTTTCTTTAATGGGAATTGGAATCGTATATTTCCTTCTTTCATATCAATAATTGCACCTATAGTCCGTAAGAAAGGTCTTCCAAGTATTATTGGGCATGTAGGATTGCATTCAATATTTAGCACAATGAAATCTAGAAGCACATAATTTTTATTTGCAATGATAGCACATCATTCATTCTACCCAAAGGTTTCTTAATGGTAGAATCGGCAAGATCTAAATTAAGGGAACACTCATGAATATTAGTGAGACCAAGCACATCACATAAAGATTTAGGTATAGTTGAAACACTAGCACCAAGATCACACGAAGCATTGCATTCATATTATTTAATATTTATTTTAATAGTAGGTTCCCATTCATCATGCAATTTTATAGTAATAGAAACTTCTAGCTCAAGTTTCTCATCATAGGCTTTTATCATCGCTTCTACTATATGTTGAGTAAAAGCTTTATTTTGTTCATAAGCATCGGGTGAGGTGACGATGGATTGTAGCAAGGAAATAAATTTTACTAAAGAACAATTATCATAGTTAAAATCCTTGTGATCCAAGATAGTGGGCACATCACTAGATAAAATTTTGACCTCTCCAAATCCACTTTTTTCAGTTTTATCATTAGAATCATCACCCTTCAAGCAATTGGCTAGAGTTGACTCATCCCCAGGCCCTTTATCATTTATTTTCAGATTAGTAAACAAATATTCAATAGGAGAAGTACCAAGCATTTTAAGATCTTCATCATGATACCGGTAAAACCGTGTGGAAGAGCTTTTTCTAGGAATTCCCGCTTAGCTTTCAACTTGGCAGTCCTCTCCTTAATTTCATTCATATATATTTGGATAAATTTAATAGTCTCACTGAAATCATGCTTTGGTTGCAAAATTTTATTTTTAACAGTTTCCACATCAAGAGCAATTCTATCCATGTTCGTAGCCAAATCATCAATTTTATGCAACTTTTCCTCTACCATGGTATTGAAAACTTTTTGAGAATTAATAAATTATTTAATGGTGTTTTCAATATTAGAAGATAAATTATTATTATTGGTAGAAGTATTTCCATAAGAATTGCCATAATTATTAGATTAGTTACCGGGATATGGCCTATCATTGAAATTACCTCTATAGGCATTGTTGTTGAAATTGTTCTCAAGATAAAGTACACATCAATAGCATAATTATTTTGCTCAATAAAAGTAGACAAAGGCATATCATTGGGATCAACATGATCATTTTTACTAGCCACCATATTCATAAGAGTTTGCTTTTTCACTCAAAGAAGCGATTTCCTCAATAGAGTTTACCTTCCTACTAGTTGGAGACCTTTTGGTGTGCCATTGAGAGTAGTTTGTCATGATGTTGTCCAGAAGTTTGGTGGCCTCTACTAAGGTCACCTCCACGAAGGTACCACTTGCAGCAGAATTTAGAAGATTTCTAGACACAAAGTTTAGTACAACATAGAAATTTTGGATAATCATCCACAAGTTTAAACCATGAGTAGGGCAATTTATAATCATAAATTTCATCCTATCCCAAGCTTGTGCAACATTTTCATGATCATGCTGCTTAAAATTCATTATTTGATTTCTAACGGAGATGATCTTTGTTGGAAATATGCCCTAGAGGCAATAATAAATTAGTTATTATCATATTTCCTTGTTCATGATAATCGTTTATTATCCATGCTATAATTGTGTTGATCAAAAACTCAGATACATGTGTGGATACATAGACAATACCATGTCCCTAGTATGCCTCTAATAGACTAGCTCGTTGATCAAAGATGGCTATGGTTTCCTAGTCATGGACATGAGATGTCAGTTGGTAACGGGATCTCGTCATTAGGAGAATGATGTGATGGACAAGACCCAAACTACAAATGTAGCATATGATCGTGTCAGTTTATTGCTACTGTTTTCTGCATGTCAAGCATATGTTCCTATGACCATGAGATCATGCAACTCATTGACACCGGAGGAGTACCTTGTGTGTATCAAACATTGCAACGTAACTGGGTGACTATAAAGGTGCTCTACAGGTATCTCTGAGGGTGTTTGTTGGGTTGGCATGGATCAAGACTGGGATTTGTTACTCCGTGTGACGGAGAGGTATCTCAGGGCCCACTTGGTAATACAACATCACAATAAGCCTTGCAAGCAATGTGGCTAAGTGTTAGTCATGGGCTCTTGTATTACGGAACGAGTAAAGAGACTTGCCGGTAATGAGGTTGAACTAGGTATGGAGATACTGACGATTGAATCTCGGGCAAGTAACGTACCGAAGAACAAAGGGAACATCATACGGGATTAACTGAATCCTTGACATAAAGGTTCGACCGATAAAGATCTTCATAGAATATGTAGGAGCCAATATGGGCATCCAGGTCCCGCTATTGGTTATTGACCGTAGAGGTGTCTCGGTCATGTCTACATAGTTCTCGAACCCGCAGGGTCTGCACACTTAAGGTTTGGTGACGTTTCGGTAGTATAGAGTTATGTATGGTGGTGACCGAAGGTTGTTCGGAGTCCCGGATGAGATCCCGTATGTCACGGGAGCTCCGGGATGGTCCGGAGGTAAAGATTGATATATATGAAGTCCTGTTTTGGTCGCCGGAAAAGTTTTGGGCTCATCGGTAGTGTACCGAGAGTGCTGGTAGTGTACCGGGGGACCATCGGGAGAGGTATTTCGACCCAAGAGGATACATGGGCTGTGGGAGGAGGTAAACCAGCCCCTGGTGGGCTGGCCGAAGCCTCCTCTAAGGGCCCATGCAGATGGAGTGGTTTGAGAAGGAAAAAAATCCAAAGGTGGAGAGGTGGAAAGAGTTTCCAAGTGGAAAGGAAGGAGTCCTACTCCTAATAGGATTGGAGTAGGACTCCTCCACCTCCAATTTTGACCAAACCTTGAGGGTTTGAGGCTGCCTCCTCCCCTCCCTCCCTCCTATATATACTAGAGGATTTAGAGGAAAAAGCCAACCCTAATAGCCACGTGCTACCTCTCCTCTAGTGCATAGTTTCTCCTCTAGATCGGTTTTCTGCAGTGCTTAGGTGAAGCCCTGCCGGAATAGCTCCACCACCATCGCCGCAATGCCGTCACGCTGCCGGAGAACTCTTCTACCTCTTCGCTCTCTCTTGCTGGATCAAGAAGGCGGAGATCATCATTGAGTCGTACGTGTGTTGAACGCAGAGGTGCCGTCCGTTCGGCGCTAGATCGGAAGGATTATGATCAAGATCGTGAGACAGATCATGATGAGATCATGAGACGGATCATGATGAGTTCGCGGGATGGATCGTGATTGGATCGCGGGACGGATTGTGATGAGATCACGGGATGCTCGGCGATTTGGATCGCGAAGACGTTCGACTACACCAACCGCGTTTCTTAACGCTTCCTGCTTAGCGATCTACAAGGGTATGTAGATCCACTCTCCCTCTCGTAGATGCTAATCACCATGGATAGATCTTGCGTGTGCATAGGAATTTTTTGTTTCCCATGCAACGTTCCCCAATAGTGGCATCATGAGATAGGTCTACGTGTTGATGAGATCTCGAGTAGAACACAAAGAGTTTGTGGGAGGTGATGCTTAGATTGCTTCCTCCCTTGGTTGTGTTTTGGTTCAGTGGTATTGTGGGATGAAGCGGCCCGGACCAACATTACTCGTACGCTTATGAGAGACCAGTTCCCTCAACTGCAACTTGTTGCAAAATATGGCTGGCGGGTGGCGGTTTCTCCTACTTTAGTTGGATCGGATTCGACAAAGGCGGTCCTTGAGAAGGTTGAAAAGCAACTAATGTATCACCTTTGTGGTTTATGCGTAGGTGAGAATTGTTCTTGCTAGATACCCGTAGCAGCCATGTAAAACATGCAACAACAATTAGAGGACGTCTAACTTGTTTTTGCAGGGTATGTTGTGATGTGATATGGCCAATTACATGATGTGATATATGTGATGTATGAGATGATCATGTGTTGTATAGAATACCACGACTTGCATGTCGATGAGTACGGCAACCGGCAGGAGCCGTAGGGTTGTCTTTAATTATTATATGACCTACGTGTCAATCATTAAGCGCTATGTAATGTTTTACTTTATCGCTAAACGGTAGCAATAGTAGTAGAAGCATGGTGGGCGCGACAACCCCGATGGCGACACGTTGGTGGAGATCAAGATGATGGAGATCATGGTGTCATGCCGGTGACGATGGAGATCATGCCGGTGCTTTCAAGATGGAGATCAAAAGTACAAGTTCATGGCCATATCATGTCACTTAGGATTTGCATGTGATATTAATCCTTTTATGCACCTTGTTTTGCTTAGGACAATGGTAGCATTATAAGGTGATCCCTCACTTAATTTCAAGATAAATTGTGTTCTCCCCGAGTGTGCACCATTGCGAAAGTTCGTCGTGTCGAGACACCACATGATGATCGGGTGTGATAGACTCTACGTTCACATACAGCGGGTGCAAGCCAGTGTTGCACATGCAGAACACTAGGGTTAAACTTGATGAGCCTAGCATGTACAGACATGGCCTCAGAACACAAGAGACCGAAAAGTCGAACATGAGTCATATAGTAGATATGATCAACATGATGATGTTCACCATTGAAACCACCTCAACTCATGAGATGGTCGGACTTGAGTTGGTGAATTTGGATCATGTATCACTCGAATGATCGGAGGGATGTCAATTTGAGTGGGAGTTCTTGAGTAATATGATTAATTGAACTCATTATCATTAACATAGTCAGTAGTGTCTTTGCAAAATTATGTTGTAGATTACTAGCTCACGTTGTAGCTCCCTTTGAATTTTTATATGTCCTAGAGAAATAGAGTTGAAAGATGATGGTAGCAATATTGAGGACTGGGTCCGTGATCTGAGGATTGTCCTCATTGCTGCACAGAAGGCTTATGTCCTTAATGCACCGCTCGGTGCGCCAACCCCTCTAGCATCGTCTGTAGATGTTGTGAACATCTGACATGCACGTTCTGATGACTACTTGATAGTTTAGTGTGTCATGCATTGCGGCTTAGAATTGAGGCTCCGAATTGTTTTGAACGTCACAGAACATATGAGATGTTCTAAGAGCTGAAATTAGGATCTCAGGCTCGTGCCCGTGTTGCGAGATATGAGATCTCCAACAAGATTCTTTGCCTGCAAGATGAAGGAGAATAGCTCAATCATTGAGCATGTGCTCAGATTGTCTAGGTGCTACAATCGCTTGAATCGAGTGGGAGTTGATCTTCCAGATAAGATAGTGATTGATATAGTTCTCCAAGTTACTGTCACTAAGCTACTGGAACTTGGTGATGAACTATAAAACGCCAGGGATAGAAATAATGATACCTGAGCTGTTCGCGATGTTTGACACCGCGAAGGTAGAAATCAAGAAGGAGCATCAAGTGTTGATGGTTAGTAAAACCACTAGTTTCGAGAAGGGCAAGGGCAAGGAGGGAAACTTCATGGATAGCAAGTTAGTTGCTGCTCTAGTGAAGCAACCCAAAGTTGAACCCAAACCCGAGACTAAGTGCTTCGATTATGAGGAGAGCGGTCGCTGAAGGAGAAAATGTTGGAAATATGCCCTAGAAGCAATAATAAAATGGTTATTATTGTATTTCCTAGTTCATGATAATTGTCTATTGTTCATGCTATAATTGTGTTAACCGGAAACCTTAATACATGTGTGAATACATAGACCACAACATGTCCCTAGTGAGCCTCTAGTTGACTAGCTCGTTGATCAATAGATGGTCACGGTTTCATGACCTTGGACATTGGATGTCGATTGATAACGGGATCACATCATTAGGAGAATGATGTGATGGACAAGACCCAATCCTAAGCATAGCGCAAGATCGTGCAGTTCGTTTGCTAAAGCTTTTCAATGTCAAGTATCGTTTCCTTAGACCATGAGATTATGCAACTCCCGGATACCGTAGGAATGCTTTGGGTGTGCCAAATGTCACAACGTAACTGGGTGGCTATAAAGGTGCACTACGGGTATCTCCGAAAGTGTCTGTTGGGTTGGCACGAATCGAGACTGGGATTTGTCACTCCGTGTGACGGAGAGGTATCTCTAGGCCCACTCGGTAAGACATCATCACAATGAGCTCAATGTGACTAAGGAGTTAGTCACGGGATGATGTGTTATGGAACGAGTAAAGAGACTTGCTGGTAACGAGATTGAACAAGGTATAGAGATACCGACGATCGAATCTCGGGCAAGTATCATACCGATAGACAAAGGGAATTGTATACGGGATTGATTGAATCCCCGACATCGTGGTTCATCCGATGAGATCATCGTGGAGCATGTGGGAGCCAACATGGGTATCCAGATCCTGCTGTTGGTTATTGACCAGAGAGGTGTCTCGGTCATGTCTACGTGTCTCCCGAACCCGTAGGGTCTACACACTTAAGGTTCGATGACGCTAGGGTTATAGGGAAATAGTGTATGTGGTTACCAAAGGTAGTTTGGAGTCCTAGATGAGATCCCGGACATCACGAGGAGTCCCGGTATGGTCCGGAGACGAAGATTGATATATAGGATGTGAGGTTTTGGTTACCGGAAGTGTTTCGGGCGTCACCGGTAGTGTACCGGGACCACCGGAAGGGTTCCGGGGGTCCACCAAGTGGGCCCACCGGCCCCAGAGGGCTCCATGGGCCTGAGGTGGAGGGAACCAACCCCTAGGTAGGCTGGTGCGCCTCCACAAGAGGCCCAAGGCGCAGGAAATAGAGGAGGGAGGGGAAACCCTAGACCTAGATGGGCCTAAGGCCCACCAGGGCTGTGCCCTCCTCCTCTCCTCCCTCTGGCCGCCGGCCAGATGGCCATCTGGTGGCTGCCGCGCCACCCTAGGGTGGGAACCCTAGGGTGCAGCCCTACCTCCTCCTCCTCCTATATATAGAGGTGCCCTTGGGGCTGTTTTGAGACACGGTTCTCTCTTCCTCTCGGCGCAGCCCTACCTCTCCCCTCCTCGTTCTCCGTAGTGCTTAGGAAGCTCTGTTGGAGTACCACGCAGCTCCACCATCACCACGCCGTCGTGCTGCCGGAGCTCTCCCTCAACCTCTCCTTCCTCCTTGCTGGATCAAGGCGTAGGAGACGTCAGCGGGCTGCACGTGTGTTGAACGCGGAGGCGCCGTCGTTTTGCGCTAAGATCGGAGTCCACCGCGATCTGAATCGCTGCGAGTATGACTCCACCAACCGCGTTCTTGCAACGCTTCCGCTTAGCGATCTTCAAAGGTATGAAGATGCAATCTCTCCCCTCTCGTTGCTGGTTTCTCCATAGATGGATCTTGGCGACACGTAGGAATTTTTTTGATTTACTACTACGTCTCCCAACAGTGGCATCATGAGCTAGGTCTATGCGTAGAATCTATGCACGAGTAGAACACAAAGCAGTTGTGGGCATCGATCTTGTTAATTTGCTTACCACTACTAGTCTTATCTTGATTTGGCGGTATTGTGGGATGAAGCGGCCCGGACCGACTTTACACGTACGCTTATGTGAGACTGGTTCCACCGCCTGACATGCACTTGTTGCATAAGGTGGCTAGTGGGTGTCTGTCTCTCCCACCTTAGTTGGATTGGATTCGATGAAAAGGGTCCTTATGAAGGGTAAATAGCAATTGGCATATCACGTTGTGGTTTTGGCGTAGGTAAGAAATGTTCTTGCTAGTAACCTATAGCAGCCACGTAAAAACTTGCAACTACAAATTAGAGGATGTCTAACTTGTTTTTGCAGCATATGCCTTGTGATGTGATATGGCCAAAGAATGTGATGTGATGCATTATGATGTATGAGATTGATCATGTTCTTGTAATAGGATTCACGACTTGCATGTCGATGAGAATGACAACCGACAGGAGCCATAGGAGTTGTCTTATTTTATTGTATGACCTGCGTGTCAATCATAAACGCCATGTAATTACTTTACTTTATTGCTAAACGGTAGCCATAGTAGTAGAAGTAATAGTTGGCGAGACAACTTCATGAAGACACAATGATGGAGATCATGATGATGGAGATCATGGTGTCGTGCCGGTGACAGTGATGATCATGGTGCCCCGAAGATGGAGATCAAAGGAGCAAGATGATATTGGCCATATCATGTCACTATATTGATTGCATGTGATGTTTATCATGTTTACATCTTATTTGCTTAGAACAATGATAGTAAATAAGATGATCTCTCAATAAAATTTCAAGAGAAGTGTTCACCCTAACTGTGCACCGTTGCTAAGGATCGTTGTTTCGAAGCACCACGTGATGATCGGGTGTGATAGGCTCTAACGTTCGTAGACAACGGGTGTAAGCCAGATTTACACACGCGATACACTTAGGTTGACTTGACGAGCCTAGCATGTACAGACATGGCCTCGGAACACGGAAGACCGAAAGGTCGAACATGAGTTGTATAGAAGATACGATCAACATGGAGATGTTCACCATGGATGACTAGTCTGTCTCACGTGATGATCGGACACGGGTTAGTTGACATGGATCATGTGTCACTTGGATGACTAGAGAGATGTCTATCTAAGTGGGAGTTCATTAAATAATTTGATTATGTGAACTTAATTATCATGAACTTAGTCTAAAATTGTCTTTACGATCTATATTGTAGATCCAATGGCCAACGCAAATGTCACCCTTAATTTCAATGCGTTCCTAAAGAAAACCAAGCTGAAAGATGATGGAAGCAACTATGCGGACTGGGTCCGTGGCTTGAGAATCATCCTCATAGCTTCCAAGAAATTGTATGTCCTTGATGCACCGCTAGGTGACCCACCCCTTCTCCCAGCAGAGCAAGACGTTGCGAACACTTGGCATGCTCACTGTGATGATTACTCCCTTGTTCAGTGCGACATGCTTTACAGTTTAGAACCGGGGCTCCAAAAGCGTTTTGAGCAACACAGAGCATATGAGATGTTCCAAGAGCTGAAACTGGTCTTCCAAGCTCATTCCCGGGTCGAGAGATATGACGTCTCTGACAAGTTCTTCAGCTGTAAGATGAAGGAGAATAGTTCTGTCAGTGAGCGCATCCTCAAGATATCTGGGCTACACAACCGCCTGACTCGGCTAGGAGTTAATCTCTCGGATGACTCGGTCATTGACAGAATCCTCCAGTCGTTTCCACCTAGCTACAAGAGCTTTGTGATGAACTACAACATGCAAGGGATGGAGAAGTCCATTCATGAGTTTTACTCGATGCTGAAACCAGCAGAGGTCGAGATCAAAAAGGAGCATCAAGTGTTGATGGTGAATAAGACCACTAGTTTCAAGAAAGGCAAGGGTAAGAAGAACTTCAAGAAAGACGGCAAAGCTGTTGCCGCGCCCGGTAAGCAAGTTGCCGGGAAGAAGAAGAACAAGAATGGACCCAAGTCTGAGACTGAGTGTTTTTATTGCAAGGGTACCCGGTCACTGGAAGCCGAGCTGCCCCAAGTACTTAGCGGATAAGAAGGACGGCAACGTTAAAGGTATATGTGATATACTTGTTATTGATGTGTACCTAACCAGCGCTCGTAGTAGCTCCTGGGTATTTGATACCGGTGCAGTTGCTCACATTTGTAACTCCAAGCAGGAGCTGCGGAATAAGCGGAGGCTGGCAAAGGATGTGGTGACGATGCGCGTTGGGAATGGTTCCAAGGTCGATGTGATCGCCGTCGGCACGCTACCTCTACATCTACCCTCGGGATTAGTGTTAAACCTTAATAATTGTTATTTAGTACCAGCTTTGAGCATGAACATTGTATCTGGATCTCGCTTGATGCGAGATGGCTACTCATTTAAATCTGAGAATAATGATTGTTCTATTTATATGAGAGAAATGTTTTATGGTCATGCCCCACTGTTCAATGGTTTATTTTTGATGAATCTCGAATGTGATGTTACACATGTCCATAGTGTGAGTACCAAAAAGTGTAAGGTTGATAATGACAGTCCCACTTACATGTGGCACTGCCGCCTTGGTCATATTGGTGTCAAACGCATGAAGAAGCTCCATACTGATGGACTTTTGGAGTCTCTTGATTTCAAATCATTTGACACGTGCGAACCATGCCTCATGGGCAAGATGACCAAGACTCCGTTCTCCGGAACAATGGAGCGAGCAACTGACTTGTTGGAAATAATACATACCGATGTATGTGGTCCAATGAGTGTCGAGGCTCGTGGAGGCTACCGTTATGTTCTCACCCTCACTGATGACTTGAGTAGATATGGGTATGTCTACTTAATGAAACATAAGTCTGAAACTTTTGAAAGGTTCAAGGAATTTCAGAGTGAGGTAGAGAATCAACGTGACAGGAAGATAAACTGCCTACGATCAGATCGTGGCGGAGAATATTTAAGTCATGAGTTCGACACGCACCTAAGGAAATGTGGAATTGTTTCACAACTCACGCCGCCTGGCACACCTCAACGAAATGGTGTGTCTGAACGTCGTAATCGCACTCTATTAGATATGGTACGATCTATGATGTCTCTTACCGACTTACTGCTATCATTTTGGGGATATGCATTAGAAACTGCCACATTCACTTTAAATAGGGCACCGTCAAAATCCGTTGAGACGACACCGTATGAATTATGGTTTGGAAAGAAACCTAAGCCGTCGTTTCTAAAAGTTTGGGGATGCGATGCTTATGTGAAGAAACTTCAACCTGAGAAGCTCAAACCCAAAGCGGAAAAGTGCGTATTCATAGGATATCCCAAAGAGACTATTGGGTATACCTTCTACCTCAGATCCGAAGGCAAAGTATTTGTTGCCAAGAATGGATCCTTTCTCGAGAAAGAGTTTATCTCGAAAGAAGTAAGTGGGAGGAAAATAGAACTTGATGAGGTAATTGTACCTCCACTCGAACTGGAGAGTAGCGCAGCACAGGAAGTTGTTTCTGTGGAGCCTACACCGGCTGGAGAGGAAGTTAATGATGATGATCATGAAACTTCAGATCAAGTTACTATTGAACGTCGAAGGTCCACTAGGACACGTTCCGCACCAGAGTGGTATGGCAACCCTGTCCTGGAGATCATGTTGTTGGACAACGGTGAACCTTCGAACTATGAAGAGGCGATGGCGGGATCGGATTCCAACAAATGGCTTGAAGCCATGAAATCTGAGATAGGGTCCATGTATGAGAACAAAGTGTGGACTTTGGTGGACTTGCCTGATGATAAGCGAGCCATTGAAAATAAATGGATCTTTAAGAAGAAGACTGACGCAGATGGTAATGTGACCGTCTATAAGGCTCGCCTTGTCGCTAAGGGTTATCGACAAGTTCAAGGAGTTGACTACGATGAGACTTTCTCACCCGTAGCGATGCTGAAGTCTGTCCGAATCATGTTAGCAATTGCCGCATTTTATGATTATGAGATCTGGCAAATGGACGTGAAAACGGCATTCCTTAATGGCTTCCTCAAGGAAGAACTGTATATGATGCACTCGGAAGGTTTTGTCGATCCTAAAGATGCTAACAAGGTATGCAAGCTCCAGTGCTCCATCTATGGGCTGGTGCAAGCATCTCGGAGTTGGAACATTCGCTTTAACGAGGTGATTAAAGCGTTTGGGTTTGTACAGGTTTATGGAGAACCCTGTATTTACAAGAAAGTGAGTGGGAGCTCTGTAGCATTTCTCATATTATATGTGGATGACATACTGATAATGGGAAATGATATAGAACTCTTGGAAAGTATAAAGGCCTACTTGAATAAGTGTTTTTCAATGAAGGACCTTAGAGAAGCTGCTTACATATTAGGTATTAAGATCTATAGAGATAGATCGAGATGCCTCATAGGTCTTTCACAAAGCACATACCTTGACAAGATATTGAAGAAGTTCAATATGGATCAGTCCAAGAAGGGGTTCTTGCCTGTGTTACAAGGTGTGAGATTGAGTACGACTCAATGCTCGACCACGGCAAAAGATAGAGAAGAGATGAGTGTCATCCCTTATGCTTCAGCCATAGGCTCTATTATGTATGCCATGCTGTGTACCAGACCTGATGTGAACCTTGCCATAAATTTGGTAGGGAGGTACCAAAGTGATCCCGGAGCGGAACACTGGACAGCGGTCAAGAATATCCTAAAGTACCTAAAAAGGACAAAGGACATGTTTCTCGTATATGGAGGTGCCGAAGAGCTCGTCGTATAGGGTTACTTTGATGCTAGCTTCGACACAAATCCGGACGACTCCAAGTCGCAAACCGGATACGTGTATGCTTTGAACGGAGGGGCGGTCAGCTGGTCCAGCAGCAAGCAAAGCGTCGTGGCGGCATGTACATGTGAAGCGGAGTACATAGCTGCTTCGGAAGCAGCAAAGGAAGGAGTCTGGATGAAGGAGTTCATCACCGACGTAGGAGTAATTCCAAGTGCGTCGGGCCCGATGACTCTATTCCGTGACAACACTGGAGCTATTGCCCTTGCGAAGGAGCCTAGGTTTCACAAGAAGACAAGACACATCAAGCGCCGCTTCAACTCCATCCGTGATTACATTCAGGAGGGAGATATAGATATTTGTCAAGTGCATACGGATCTGAATGTTGCACATCCGTTGACTAAACCTCTCTCACGAGCAAAACTTGATCAACACCAGAATGCTATGGGTGTACGATTCATCACAATGTAACTAGATTATTGACTCTAGTGCAAGTGGGAGACTATTAGAAATATGCCCTACAGGCAATAATAAAATGGTTATTATTGTATTTCCTAGTTCATTATAATTGTCTATTGTTCATGCTATAATTGTGTTAACCGGAAACCGTAATACATGTGTGAATACATAGACCACAACATGTCCCTAGTGAGCCTCTAGTTGACTAGCTCGTTGATCAATAGATGGTCACGGTTTCATGACCATGGACATTGGATGTCAATTGGTAACGGGATCACATCATTAGGAGAATGATGTGATGGACAAGACCCAATCAAAAGCATAGCGCAAGATCGTGCAGTTCGTTTGCTAAAGCTTTTCAATGTCAAGTATTGTTTCCTTAGACCATGAGATTGTGCAACTCCCGGATACCGTAGGAATGCTTTGGGTGTGCCAAACGTCACAACGTAACTGGGTGGCTATAAAGGTGCACTACGGGTATCTTCGAAAATGTCTATTGGGTTGGCACGAATCGAGACTGGGATTTGTCACTCCGTGTGACGGAGAGGTATCTCTGGGCCCACTCGGTAAGACATCATCATAATGAGCTCAATGTGACTAAGGAGTTAGTCACGGGATGATGTGTTACGGAACGAGTAAAGAGACTTGCCGGTAACGAGATTGAACAAGGTATAGAGATACCGACGATCGAATCTCGGGCAAGTATCATACCGATAGACAAAGGGAATTGTATACGAGATTGATTGAATCCCCGACATCGTGGTTCATCCGATGAGATCATCGTGGAGCATGTGGGAGCCAACACGGGTATATGATCCCGTTGTTGGTTATTGACCAGAGAGGTGTCTCGGTCATGTCTACGTGTCTCCCGAACCCGTAGGGTCTACACACTTAAGGTTCGATGAGATCCCGGACGTCACGAGGAGTCCCGGAATGGTCCGGAGACGAAGATTGATATATAGGATGTGAGGTTTTGGTTACCGGAAGTGTTTCGGGCGTCACAGGTAGTGTACCGGGACCACCGGAAGGGTTCCGGGGGTCCACCAAGTGGGCCCACCGGCCCCAGAGGGCTCCATGGGCCTGAGGTGGAGGGAACCAACCCTTAGGTGGCCTGGTGCGCCTCCACAAGAGGCCCAAGGCACAGGAAATAGAGGAGGGAGGGGAAACCCTAGACCCAGATGGGCCTAAGGCCCACCAGGGCTGTGCCCTCCTCCTCTCCTCCCTCTGGCCGCCGGCCAGATTGCCATCTGGTGGCTGCCGCACCACCCTAGGGTGGGAACCCTAGGGTGCAGCCCTACCTCCTCCTCCTCCTATATATAGAGGTGCCCTTGGGGCTGTTTTGAGACACGGTTCTCTCTTCCTCTCGGCGCAGCCCTACCTCTCCCCTCCTCGTTCTCCGTAGTGCTTAGCGAAGCTCTGCCGGAGTACCATGCAGCTCCACCGTCACCACGCCGTCGTGCTTCCGGAGCTCTCCCTCAACCTCTCCTTCCTCCTTGCTGGATCAAGGCGTAGGAGACATCACCGGGCTGCACGTGTGTTGAACGCGGAGGCGCTGTTGTTCGGCGCTAAGATCGGAGATCACCGCGATCTAAATCACTGCGAGTACGACTCCACCAACCGCGTTCTTGCAACGCTTCCGCTTAGCGATCTTCAAAGGTATGAAGATGCAATCTCTCCCCTCTCGTTGCTGGTTTCTCCATAGATGGATCTTGGCGACACGTAGGATTTTTTTTGATTTACTACTACGTCTCCCAACAGAAAAACCCTAGATACTTGGTAAATAAGAAGGCTGGCAACGTCGATAGAAGTATATTTGATATATGTGTTATTGATGTATACCTTGCTAGTACTCCTAGTAGCACCTGGGTATTGGATACCGGTTCGGTTGCTAAATGTTAGTAACTCGAAATAAAAGCTACGGAATAAACGGAGAATTGGCTAAGGGTGAGGTGACGATATGTGTTGGAAATGTTTCCAAGGTTGATGTGATCAACATCGCACGCTCTCTCTATCTTCGGGATTAGTGACGAACCTAAATAAATGTTATTTGGTGTTTTGTGTTGAGCATGAACATGATTAGATCGTGTTTATTGCAACGCGGTTAATCATTTAAGTTAGAGAATAATGGTTATTCTATTTACATGAATAATACCTTCAATGGTCATGCACCAAGTGAGAATGGTTTGTTGAATCTTGATCGTAGTAATACACATGTTCATAACATTGATGCCAAAAGATACAAAGTTAATAATGATAGTACCACATAATTGTGGCACTGCCGCTAAATGTCATATTGGTATAAAACGCATGAAGAAACTCCATGCTGATGGATCTTTGGACTCATTCGATTTCGAATCGGTTGAGACATGCGAACCATGCCTCTTGGTCAAGATGACTAAGGACCCCGTTTTCTGGTTTGATGGAGCGGGCAAGTGATTTATTGGAAATGATACATGTTGATGTATGCAATCCAATGAGTCTTATAGCGTGCGGTGGATATCGTTATTTTCTTACCTTCACTGATGATTTGAGTAGATATAGTGTATATTTACTTAATGAAACACCGGTCTGAATCATTTCAAAGGTTCAAAGCAAATTCAGAGTGAAGTTTAAGATCATCGTGACAAGAAGAAATGTCTGTGATATGATCGTGGAGGTGAATATGTGAGTTACGAGTTTGGCATACAACTTTAGACAATGTGAAAGTTGTTTCACAACACACGCCACCTGGAACACCATAGCGTGATGGTGTGTCTGAACGTCATAGTCGTGCTCTATTGGATATGGTGTGTGTTATGATGTCTCTTATCGTTTTGCTACTATCATCTTGGGGTTATGCATTAGAGGCAACTACATTCACTTAGAATAGGGCACCATCTAAATCCGTTGAGATGACACCGTGTGAATTATGGTTTGATAGAAACCTAAGTTGTCATTTCTTAATGTTTGGGGTTGCGATGCTTGTGTGGAAAAATGTTTTCACCTAATGAGCTCGAACCCAAAGAGGAAAAATGCATCTTCATAGAATATTCTAAGAATAGTTGGGTAAACCTTCTATCTCAGATCCAAGCATAAAGTGTTTGTTGTTAAAATTGGGTCCTTTCTCGAGAAAGAATTTCTCTCGAAAGAATTGAGTGGGAGGAAGATAGAATTTGATGAGGTTGTTGAACCTTTGTTTCAACCAGAGAGTAGTGCAACGCAGAAAGATGTTTCTGTGGAACCTACATCAGTTGAAGAGGAAGTAAATGATGATGATCATGAAGCTTCAGATCAAGTTACTATCGAACCTCGTAGGTTGACAAGGATGTGTACTGCTCCTGAGCGGTACGACAACCCTGTCTTGGAGGTCATGTTGTTGGACAACGATGAACCTACGAGCTATGGAGAAGCGATGATGGGCCCAGATTCCGACAAATGGTTAGAGGCCATGAAATCCGAGAAAGGATCCATGTATGAAAACCAAGTATAGGCTTTGGTAAGCTTGCTCGTTGGACGGCAGGTCGTCGAGTACAAATGGACCTTTAAGATGAAGACAGACGCTGATGGTAAATGTCACCATTTATAAAGCTCGACTTGTTGCAAAGAAGTTTACGACAAGTTCAATGAGTTGACTGTGATGAGACTTTCTCACTCATAGCAATGCTAAAGTCTGTTGGAATTATGTTAGCAGTTGCTGCATTTTTCAATTATGAAATCTGGCAGATGGATGTCAAAACATCGTTTCCGTAATGGTTTACTTGAGGAAAGGTTGTATGTGATACAGCCAGAAGATTTTGTCAGTCCTAAGGATGCTAAAAGGTGGGCAAGCTTCAGTGATCCTTCTAAGGACTAAAGCAAGCATCTCGGAGTTGGAATATACACTTTGATGAGGTGATCAAAGTTTTAGAGTCTATACAAAGTTTATGAGAAACTTGTATTTGCAATAAAGTGAGTGGGAGCACTATAGAGTTTCTGATAAAGTATATGTGGATGACATATTGTTGATCGGAAACAATCTAGAATTTCTGGAAAGCATAAACGGTTGTTTGAAAGGTGATTTTCAAAGGAAGACCTGGATAAAGCTACCTAATTGTTGAGCATCAAGATCTATAGAGATAGATCAAGATGTTTGATGAGACTTTCAATGAATACATACCTTGACAAGATTTCGAAAGAGTTCAAAATGGATCAGTTAGAGAAAGAGTTCTCGCCTGATTTGTAAGGTGTGAAGTTGAGTGTGACTCAAAGCTCGACAACGGCAGAAGAAAGGGAAAGGACAAACTTCGTCCCCTATGCCCTAGCCATTGGCTCTATATTATGCCATGTTGTGTACCGCACCTGGTGTGTGCCTTGCCATGAGTCTGTCAAGGGGTACAAAAGTGATCCAGGAGTAGATCACTGGACACTGGTCAAGATTATCCTTAGTGACTAAAAGACTAAGGAGATGTTTCTCTATTATGGAGGTGATAAAGAGTTTGTCGTAAAGAGTTACGTCGATGCAAGCTTTAACACCAATCCGGATGTAGCGACCCGACTCAAAACGAGTCAAGCCTCTGTGTGTTCTGTGCCATCCCTGGATCAGTATGCTGGCACACACAGTACATCAATGTATATATCAAAGTGCAATCACATGTAATTAACGTAAAACTGATATATACCTTAAAATAGCAGCGGATACAGTCAACAGGAGTGGAGTCCCAATAACACCAACGGCAAGTTGAGTGCGGACCGTAACCCTGAATCGTACTCTTACCCGTCGTAGAAGAGTATCTACAACATAAGACGTTGCAGCCGTGTAGGTCAGCATTTTGAATATGCTGGCAAGATCACCATAGAAGAACAGAAGAATAAAGACTATTCTATATGCAAAGGCCTTGTGGCTCTGTGTCTGAGTTTTTGCGTAAAAGCTGATTTTATTTTCCTACAACAAAAAGAATATCAGGAATTTCACTATAGAGTTACCTATCATGACATGGTTCCACCAACCAATGTCTCAATGCCCATAAGTATCATAAGTTGCCCACAATTAGTTATCAGTCTAGTGTTGAGAGTTCAGAGATAGATCCAAGTCTAGAAGCTCAAATTGTCCGTAACCGGGGACACGGCTAATCGATTAGGTTTAACTCTGCAGAGTGTTGTGTACTTTACCCACAAGATTCTTTCCCTCCTGGTAAGTCCTCGCACTGCCTGGTTTTTGAGAACAGGATGAAAGAAACATGGTCTTTCAGAGTGCTTCCCTGACTGCCCGACAGTGCCCATGCCAATCCTAACGTCGACTACATCTCGTAGCACTGCCCAGCAGAGTCACAACAAAGATCAACCAAGCCAGAGCCCATAATGACTTGTGGCTACACAGGTAAGCTTCCGGGCATGAAGTATTCATCCTTCTCTTTGAGTCTGGGTGAAGCTTTCCGCAAGATGTCATGGCGCTTCTCCATGCATCCCGGCCATCCACTGGTTTCTCCAGGGATGCCCAATCAACCATCCTTCACCCAATAGTGTGTATTGAAAACTTGTCTTCTCGAGTCTTGAAGTCTTGAGGTCTTGAAGATGCAGGACTTGAAGATGTCTTCATGAAGTCGTCGTTTTGACGTGGAGTCCTTCTTCACACCACTCACGAACACTCATACCAGACCCCGTCTACTTTAGCATAGCATTGCACTAACTAGCGTTCCCAGGGCTCTAGTAACCAGTGGTGGGTTCCTACCTCATGCATTCTACTCAACTACAAGAATTTCAATAACACTACGGGAGGGATATGTTGAATGATGTCACTACATGCAATAAAACGTAGGTATGAAAAGATGGTCAAAGTGAACTTGCCTGTACTGTTGATGAAGATAAAGATCGCTCTCAGAAATAACTTGATAGACTATTCGTTACTCTCCGATGAAAATCTATAACAAACATTACATACATATAAGCAATCATACTAGCAATCAATTCTAACAAAAAGTAATACAAAACAAAAGCAACAAGGTTGATGGAAGAAATACTTAAGACAAAGTTGAAACACAAAACTCCAACAATTTCAAAAGTAACACAAAACCCAAAACAAAGTAAAATATAATAAAAGATTTTTTAAAATATTTTTCTAGAAAAAAAATGAATCACTTTTGAAAGACAACTAGAACTATAAAAAACAACCTTCTAAACAATATAAGTGTTTGCCTAATGAACTTAACAACAAGCAAACATAAACTAAGAGAAAACATATTGTAAAACTACTAAGTTAACAGAAAATAATTAAATAAAATCTTTATTATAAAACAGAATTAAGTCATCTAAAACTTTGTGAAAATAATTTCTATGAAAAACTAAATTGTTTTATAACACATTACCTAATGCAAAATAATCTAGTTTCCTATCCTAATAGAGCAAAACTAAATTATTTTTATTAACTATGCATTTCTTAACAGAAAGTAATAAGTACAAATTTTTATTTGAAAACAGAATCTATTTATATAAAACTTTGTTGGAATAAACTATTACTAACTAGTTTGTTTATCACAAATTAAACCTATTTGAAAATGTATAGTGTTCCTATAACAACATGGTAGTAAACTAAGCAAATTATTTTTATTTTAACAACAAGTAATTCACCTAAAGTTTAACTAACAGAATTTACTAAATCAAATATATAATTAACTCAGATTTAAACTAGCAAAATAAAACTAATTAAACTATATTAACAACTAAACAGATTCTATTTCTAGTTAAAACCCTAATAAATTTTATTTTAAAAATTCTCAAACTCTACCTAATGATAACTAAGATCACTAGTGAGAAGTAGGAAAAAGAATCAATCAAAAATTCATTTTAGAACTCAAGATATTCAGAAAACAAAATTTAAATCAAATCTGTTCAAATTCAAATTTAAATGTTCAAACATAGACAAATTTTATATCTACAGAAACTAGATAAAATTTGTGACACAATGCAGAAAGAATCAATTAAAAATACTTAAAAACATAAAAGATATAAGCAAAACAAATCAGAAATTATTCTGTTTTTGAAATTAAAACAGAAAAAAAAACAATTCTAACGGACAGGGGGTGACGTGTCGCTCTCTGGTTGGTCTAAGGGTGTGTGTGTTCCAGAGATTCGGGCGAATGACCGACAACTAAAGAAAACGTTTCGGTCTAAAATTAAAAAAGAAAAAGCCGGCCGGTTCTTGTAAAAGAACCGAAGAGGTAAGTTACTTCTAATCTGGGCCGTTCGTTCGAGATCGGATGGAGGAGAGGGAGAGGGAGGCTCACCGCGGTGGTTGCCGGCAACGGCGAAGGCTCCGGCGATGGCAGGGGCGTCGAGGTCGTCGGGGAGATGGCTTCCGAGGGTCTCCGGCGATGGCACCGGCACTGGTCGACGCAGGGGAGCTCGGCGAAGGCTATGATGGCGTCGGAGGGGCGAGGGAGCGACGGTGGCGACGGGCACGAGCTCCTTGAGCTTCGGTGGAGATCCAAACTCCGGCGAGGTCGACGGTTACAGCGTTCCCGGGAGTATGGAGCACGGGCAGGTGGTTGGGGGGGTTCGGGTGCGTGAGAGAGAAAGGTTGGCGGGGCTTTGGGGCAACGAGGGGGTCGGGGTGGAGCGGAGCGACGAAAATGGCGCGGCGACAGTTTCGGATTCCGGCAAAGAATCTACGGCGTCTCAGGCGAGGGAGAGAGAGGATTCGGGGGGGAATGGAGAGAGGGGAGCGGCGGGTATTTATAGGAGGGGTCAGGTGCTCGGGGAAGGGGGAAATCAATGGATGCAATGATGGCTCCGGCGAGATGCTCGGGGGAGAGAGAGCGAGCGAGAGGAGGGAGATGAGCGAGGGATTGGCGCTGTCGGATGGTGGGGCAGGGCGTCAGTGGGAGAGAGGGAGGGGCGCGGTTATCGGGCGACCGTTACAGAGGGATTTCGGGAGGGTATTAAGGAGGTGGGCCGGCCCGTTTTATTATAAACCGTTACCGTTTTCTATTTATGATTTTTCCATAGCCATAAAACCTATTTAAAGCATTCGAATAAATTCCAAATATAGTCAAATTTTATATGAAAATTAACAGAATAATAAATGCCATTTAATGGACATTTTTATTCTGGCATTTGAATACATTAAAAAATCATTTTTCAGAAAATGCCTTAATTGGCTTTATTTAATTTTGCAAATATTCTTCAAATAACTTTTTGGGTATGATGATTCAAAAAAACTTCACAAATTACCCCCTGGCTTGGAGTGTCATGTTACTCCTTTCAAATTTTTGTCAGGGGTTTGAATACTTTGAAAATTTTGAATAGGGACCAAATATGAAGTGGATTTTCAAAATAATCCAGAGGTTTTCAAAAGCTCTTTCAATTCCTTCTTTTAAACTTCCAACTCATATTTCTTAAAATTTGAGGAAGTCATATTATCCTCTCTCATGAAAATCATTGATTTGCATAAAGTTTTCTGAATTTGAAATATTTTCAAAATGGAAATTCAAATCATTTTCAAATCCCTTTTCATTTCTTTAAATGGAAGAAGTCATTTCATCTTCACTCTAGGGTTTTGTGATGAAATGAATTTGAATTCCTGGTGATCAAAATGCAGATTGAATGTTTTGGGAAAGTCATTTCATTCCCTCTCATTAAACTTTTAAAAAGTTTCAAATTTCACTCACTTTCAATCACTCAAACAAACAAACAATCATTCTAATAATTATTATAACATTCCAAAATTTGGGATGTTACACCGGATGACTCGTAGTAGAAATCTGGATACGATAGTGGAGCAGCCATTTGGAATAGTACCAAGTGGAGTGTGGTACAATGTTTACAGTTTGACATAGAGATTTGCAAAGTACACGCGGATCTGAATGTCGCAGACCCATTGACTATAAGACCTCTCTCACATGCAAAGCATGATCGAGCCCCAGAACTCATTGGGTGTTAGATTCATAACAATGCGAATCACATGGTGATGTGAACTAGATTATTGACTCTAGTGCAAGTGGGAGACTGTTGGAAATATGCCCTAGAGGCAATAATAAATTAGTTATTATCATATTTCCTTGTTCATGATACTTGTTTATTATCCTTGCTATAATTGTGTTGATCGAAAACTCAGATACATGTGTGGATACATAGACAACACCATGTCCCTAGTATGCCTCTAATAGACTAGCTCGTTGATCAAAGATGGCTATGGTTTCCTAGTCATGGACATGAGATGTCAGTTGGTAACGGGATCTCATCATTAGGAGAATGATGTGATGGACAAGACCCAAACTACAAATGTAGCATATGATCGTGTCAGTTTATTGCCACTGTTTTCTGCATGTCAAGCATATGTTCCTATGACCATGAGATCATGCAACTCACTGACACCGGAGGAGTACCTTGTGTGTATCAAACATTGCAACGTAACTGGGTGACTATAAAGGTGCTCTACAGGTATCTCCGAGGGTGTCTGTTGGGTTGGCATGGATCAAGACTGGGATTTGTTACTCCATGTGACGGAGAGGTATCTCAAGGCCCACTTGGTAATACAACATCACAATAAGCCCTTCAAGCAATGTGACTAAGTGTTAGTCACGGGATCTTGTATTACGGAACGAGTAAAGAGACTTGCCGGTAATGAGGTTGAACTAGGTATGGAGATACTGATGATCGAATCTCGGGCAAGTAACGTATCGAAGAACAAAGGGAACATCATACGGGATTAACTGAATCCTTGACATAGAGGTTCGACCGATAAAGATCTTCGTAGAATATGTAGGAACCAATATGGGTATCTGGGTCCCTCTATTGGTTATTGACCATAGAGGTGTCTCGGTCATTTCTACATAGTTCTCGAACCCGCAGGATCTGCACACTTAAGGTGTGGTGACGTTTCGGTAGTATAGAGTTATATATGGTGGTGAATGAAGGTTGTTCGGAGTCCCGGATGAGATCCCGTACGTCACGAGGAGCTCCGGAATGGTCCGGAGGTAAAGATTGATATATAGGAAGTCCTGTTTTGGTCGCGGGAAAGTTTTGGGCTCATTGGTAGTGTACAGGGAGTGCCAGTAGTGTACCGGGGGACCATCGGGAGAGGTATTTTGACCCAAGAGGCTACATGGGCTGTGGGACGAGGTAAACCAGCCCCTGGTGGGATGGCCGAAGCCTCTTCTAAGGGCCCATGCGGGTGGAGTGGTTTGAGAAGGAAAAAAAATCCAAAGGTGGAGAGGTGGAAAGAGTTTCCATGTGGAAAGGAGGAATCCTACTCCTAATAGGATTGGAGTAGGACTCCTCCACCTCCAATTTCGACCAAACCTTGAGGGTTTGAGGCTGCCTCCTCCCCTCCCTCCCTCCTATATATATACTAGAGGATTTAGAGGAAAAAGCCAACCCTAATAGCCACGTGCTACCTCTCCTCTAGTGCATAGTTTCTCCTCTAGATCGGTTTTCTGCAGTGCTTAGGCGAAGCCCTGCCTGAATAGCTCCACCACCATCGCCGCAATGCCATCGTTCTGCCAGAGAACTCTTCTACCTCTCCGCTCTCTCTTGCTGGATCAAGAAGGCGGAGATCGTCATTGAGCCGTACGTGTGCTGAACGCGGAGGTGTCGTCCGTTCGATGCTAGATCTGAAGGACCGTGATCAAGATCGCGAGACAGATCGTGATGAGATCACGGGACGGATCGTGATGAGTTCGTGGGACAGATCGTGATTGGATGGCGGGACGGATCGTGATGAGATCGCGGGATGCTCGGCGATTTGGATCGCGAAGACGTTCGACTACACCAATCGCGTTTCTTAACGCTTCCCGCTTAGCGATCTACAAGGGTATGTAGATCCACTCTCCCTCTCGTAGATGCTCATCACCATGGATAGATCTTGCGTGTGCGTAGGAAATTTTTTGTTTCCCATGCAACGTTCCCCAACAATCTTAGCAGGAGGAAAATACTTGGCAATAAAAGCATCTTTACACTTATCCCATGTTCCAATACTATTACGTGGTAAAGATGAAAACCAAGCTTTAGTTTTATCTTGTAGTGAAAAAGGAAATAATTTTAATTTGACCACATCATTATCCATATCCTTTTTCTTTTGCATATCACATAATTCAACAAAAGTATTAAGATGAGCAGCGGGATCCTCATTAGGACTTCCCAAAAATTGTTCTTTCATGACAAGATTCGGCAATGCGGCATTAATATCATAAATCTCCGCACTTGTGGCGGGTGGTATAGGAGTACTAATAAAAATCATTGTTATTACTATTTGAAAAGTCACATAACTTAGTAGTATCTTGTGACATGGTGAGCGAGCAAGCAAAGTAACAAGCAGGACAAGTAAACTAGCAAGTAGAGAGGTAAACTAGTAACTAGTAAAGATAAACATTTTTATATTTTTGTTTTTTATGAAGCAAGAAAAATATAATAGCAAATAAAAATTAGAACAGGTGAATGATAATGTGAGTGAAGGTACTTGATCATAGGTTGGTGATACTCCCTCGGCAACGGCGCTAGAAATCCTTTTTGATACTTGTGATCCGCTTTGGGTTTTTCTTGAAGAGGAACAGGTGATGCAGCACAATATAGGTAAGTATTTCCCTCAATATAGAACCAAGGTTTATGGAACCAATAGGAGTAACAACCAACCCCCATCTTCAGCGACTGCACACAAAAGAGCAAACACTTTAACCGAACACGGGCAAGTGGGTTGTCAATCCCCTTGGACTCGTTATTTGCAAGCTTATGAGTAGTATGGTTGTTAATAGATAATTGTAAATTGCAAAATAAAATAAAAATAAAATAATGGCAGCAAGTAAATTGTAGTGTTTGTAAATATAAGTGAATAGACACTCGGGCCATAGTTTTCCTTTGTGGCATCTCTCATGAAAATAAACATACACTGGGTAAATAAATTATTATTGGGCAATTGATAGAAAAGCACATGGTTATGTGATATTCATGGAAATCATCATGTGTTTATAGGCATCACATCCATAAGCAAATAGGCTAACTCCTGCCTGCACTTGTTACTATTACTCCACCCATCGACCGCTATCCACCATGCATCTAGAGTATTAAGTAAAAGAGAGTAATGTTTGGAGAACAATGACATGATGTAGATAAATAGAATTCAATTGATACAAACTAACCCCATCATTTTATACATAGTAGAAACAATACAAAGACGTATGTTGTCCCCTTATATCCCTAGGATATAGAAACCCGTCAGATTGAACCCACTACAACGCACCCCTCTCACTGAAGAAACATCAATCTACTTGGCCAAAGCAAATCAATAGATCGAAGAGATTTACAAATCTATAATGATCATGCACATAAGAATCATAGTAGATTTCAAAGAAGACTCAAATATTTTACATGAATAATCTGAACATAAACTCACAATTCATCGAATCCCAAAAGACGCACCGCATAAAGAATTACATCAGATAGATCAAAGCAAAGATGCAATGATCATTGTATCGAAGATCAAGAGAGAGAGAGAGAGATCCATCTAGGTACTAATGTTGACACCCGACTTTGGCATGGTCGAAAATATAATTAAGAAGGTCTCAAATGGAAAAGTGTTCGGAGTGAGAAAGTTCCGTATCGTCGAAAGAAGAAACTTTTATATTTGGGCCATAGCCATTCGATCTCATCTCTAAGGCCGAAGTTGTGTTCGAAGTACTGAGATTTTGTATGCAGAACACTATTAAGATGATTACGCCCCCAAGACGGCCACATATGAGAAAAGTTTCTACATGTATTGTCTTCGTCTCGTTGAAACGGTTGGTTTCGATATAAAAATCGTTTCAATCCGAATACGTATGCAAAAGTTAGAGCCATTGGAATGCAGCCTTGTTAGGAGGCAAAATATGGCGCGCCCTACCAGACATGTGTCTGATGGGTAGCGCCACCAATCAGCTGTTTTGCGTAATAGATTCGGCCCTTAAGATGTCTTCGAATCGAAAAACGTTCAACAAGAAAGATGTTCGTCTCGTCGAAACGGTCAAATTTGCCTTTGCGAGCATCTTCATCTGAGGTATTTTGTGGCCTGTGGGACCTAAAAACCGAACTAATGTCCCAGACATACCTAAATCCGAGTTCGGTTAATTTTGGAAAGATTTGGACGTGATTTGGAGTCCTTTTCTTGTACGGAAAGTCCAACCGCCTCATAAATAGATGAGAGGTGACGGCCGATTGAACAACACACAATCGAACAAACACATCTACTACTTTTTCGTGTTCATCTATCTTCTTCCCTTGTATCTTTCTTCTCGTTCTCCGTTCGTTCTTCTTTTTGGAAGGCAGCGATCCACGAGGCCCTAGGGGCGATCAGGTCGACCAAGGGCATCCCATAGCTGCCGTGCGTCTAGACGGGGTCCCTCCCGGGTGTGTGGGGTTTCGGGTTCTCAAAAGCGTCCGCCAGATTACTTGCGTACCGCGCTTCCGGATGGGTCTCCTTCGACGTGAGCTACGGTGCATCACTCCCGGTGTCGAGGGTACACGATGATTGTTCATGTGCGAACACACTTTTTGGAGACTCCGCTGGGGATAGAAGCTTTGAACGGTCTCCAACCCGTTCTTGCTACGAGGAGAGCGTCATCAAGCGGCTGCAATCTACACGGTAACATGTATAATAAATCTGCTTATGTAAATGCAAATAGCCATTATATTGGTGTCACTAGATCCTTTGATGGGCATACCATGTCGGCTAGCCCTAACGAGCAAAGGCCGACCAAGTATCCTGTTGGAGAAGCTTGGGAATTACATAATTGTGACATGCAACTTATAGATCTGAACTTTCGTGCATCGGCAACTCCCTTCAATATGCCGGTGAACAACACAATGAGTTCGAGTGATCATTATAAGACACCACATGCACAGGAGGGTTTTTCACAGTTTTGTCCATCGGCAGCCGGCTTGCAATATGCGTGTTCATCCCCAAACATGCTGATGGATGGGGGAATCGGCCATGCTTCCATTAGCTATTTGGCCGGTTATCCTCACTCATCATCTACCACACCATGTGAGGTTAATTGTTCAACAACATATGCAAATAAAAATATTCATGACTCGGCTCACCTTCATGGTTATTGCCGAGTGAGTGGAGATTCTATAGGAGCATCTGTGTCTAATATTGCAAAAGATGAGGTTGCTCTGGCTGCTTTAAAAAGTTTAGCCCAGAATAAGCAGGTTACTGCTCTTTGCCTTGAGCAACATGATAAGGGTTTGGTACCTGATTATGAGGCAATAAGAGCTAAGGTTTTGCAAGAAGACAACGTGTTGCCAATTGACCAAATTGGCGAGAGGAAATATGGTTCAACAACAGTGCATACGTCTTCACCCATCATTGCAGCGTGTCATACACCCCCTATAAAATTGCAAAATTCCGGCAACATCAATTCATTGCTGAAAGATCCTAAAAGCATTGGGGGGCAAGCCGATCCAAGCAAGGACGAATATAAAGAAAAATATGTGGCCCGAATGGACAAGGTCAATCCAAAGCTCACAGGGAATTGCGTCAACAATTTTACCACACCGACTCTTGAGGAGTTACCAGCAGAATATCGACAGGCTTATGAAGCACTCAAGAAGAAGCGTGAGGAGGAAGATTTGCAAGAATACATCAAGTCCCTTCCTTTATGCAACAACCATGTTGGTCCCCCTGCGATGTTGAGGCAAGATTAAACAGAAGCTTTGCAAGCCAAACAACAAAAAAGGATTCACTTGGTTAATACGGTAGATTCGGTAGAAACCGAGTCAAATATGACTAAATCGTCTATAGCCGAATCAAACGGTTCCTTTAAAGCTAAGACAATGATGGATTCAGTTGAAACCGGATTGAGCACCGAGACAGCCAAGGTCGAGTGCATAGAGTCAATATCAAGTGCATCGAGCCAACCGAGTGCATCGAGCCAGTTAAGGCCGAGTGCATCAAGTCAGCCGAGTGCATTGAGTTATCCGAGTGCATCACCGGCTAATGTCGAGTGCATTGATCCAGTTATTGCAGAGTGTACCAAAACAGATGATGCAAGCTTCACCGAGCGAAGGAACGACAAATGCAGCAAATTGGCCGTGCTCGATTTTTCTGGATGTGAGGGAGCTTACATGCTGCCCTATGAGTTTCGTGCTAAAGAAATTGATGATCATCAAGAACAAAGTAATATGGCCGAACACAGTTCGATTAATGATGAACATCAAGAACAAGAACATGTTGCTAAGCAAAGTTCAGCTGATAAAGGGCGTCTGAGTGGAATCCATTAGGATAGTGTGAGTGAAATCTACATGGGAAATCCAAGTGATGATGCACGAGATAAGATGAAGAGGAAGGGGCATTGGAGAATTATTTAGAAGTGGAGCAAGATATTGTTCCAGTTATGCAACCATCTTCTCCTCCCAACGTCTTCACAAAGGTACACCTAGATGACAGTTTACTCAATTTTCTATTTGGTCAAAATCATATTATTGATCCACCCATTAGCTAGATTCTAATTAATTTTGACAGACCAATCGAGATGAGTAATCTATTTGTTGGAATAATCTTGTCACTATTCATGTTGATCGACACATGGCACCATTCACAGAAGCTAATAGTGACGACTTATCACAACCAAAGTTGTTCACGTCATGTCGGATAAACTTTTTATTCATATGGACAACTTTGTTTGTTTTATGCCTAGCTAACATTTGGTCTTAGATGAGACGTATATTCTGTAATTATTTTGGTTGCAGAAACATAAAGCCAGGTCCAAAGTCCTCCGGAATAGCCGATTCAAGAGCATCGGGAAAGGAGGACGAAAATCAATGCATAGCCGAGTCGGATGATGTTAAGTCGGCACCACTCGGCTGTTTTGTTTTAGAGCCGGTATCACAATATCAGTTACTGGATGAGCAGTCTACCTTCATTCCAGGCATATGTGATCACATCGTCAGTGCATCATCGACTAATCCTATTATCATAATTGATCACGATGCCGAGCTGTCAAAACAAGAACAAGTGCAATGTTCGTTTGAACAGAATGTCAAAGACAACAATGTGATTCATCAAGCCACACAATCGAATAACAGAGGACGATTGGAGCTCATTCAGGCACAAGCATACGGCCAGTCGACTCAGATTGGTTT
The DNA here is from genome assembly GCA_022496015.1 of Hordeum marinum. Taxonomy (NCBI): domain Eukaryota; kingdom Viridiplantae; phylum Streptophyta; class Magnoliopsida; order Poales; family Poaceae; genus Hordeum; species Hordeum marinum. The sequence continues at coordinate 84,492,328 of CM039676.1, forward strand.
TGATGGTGATCAAGTGTTGACTCAGCTACCTCAAGCTGGCTCATCCAAAGATGGACAGGTATACGCTAATGATGATGGGATCAAATCTTCAAGTGAGGTAATTATTCAAAAATGCATCAGCAATAATATTGAAGATAGGAATTCCATCAAATTTACAACTGACACATCTAGCACTCGGGGGCAACAAGAAAATTCAAATCGATGCACTCAAAACCAAAGAAAGCAAAGGTCATGGTAAGCACAAAGGTAAAAAGCCGAAAGTCACTTTCGCGCAGTTATTGGGAAAATATAAGAAGATAAGTGAGGCGAAGAGTGCTTATCGGCCGTGTGAAACAAATGTATCGAAGTCACCCCCAAGGAATAAATCTGAATACTGGGATTGGCGAAGGAAGAAGCTGACTCCATATCCCCCTTTTGGGCCACCAATGCCGATGTCATACGTACCTCCTCATCCCGACTATTATTCATATCAATCATGGGACAGGTATAAATCAAGGGATCACCGTCCATCATATTCTAAGCCACCTCAGCAAAATTATGCAGCTCCGAGAGGATCATTATTTGTTCAACAACCACATGTTAAAGACCGACTCAACCAAAAAGAATCAGTCCGGAGCTTGGCAAAAAAGATGGACGTGGTCAAGCAAATTTACCGAGTAAAAAAGGATGGCCGCTAGTGTGCTCTTTCAGATCCGACTCCAGACGACAAAAAGCCAGTTGAGTCTACGTTGGCTACTAAAGGCAAGGAGATGAAGTGTGTAACTTTCAAGGATCCAATTTCCGAATTTCAACAGGCCAAGTTGGAGGTTCCCAAAGCCAAGAAAAACTTTCCAGTGCATAAAACAAAGCCACAGCCAAGATGCCCACTCGGCTTATCATATTCGCAAGAGAAGGAGTTGAAGCAGCTTAGGGCCTATGAGCTGGAGAAGAGGAACATGGCGTGAGTCCCCAAAGGAAGCCGTCAAGGCAAGAATGATGTGACACCTCTTGTTGCAGGAGTAAGGGAGGACAAGCGTGAAGCCGGTAGGCAAAAATAAAAAATTTCATGTCACAATACGATACTCCAGACAATGCATCACCCATGTTCTTCAACTGTCCCATCAGAGTTTGTGCCCAACAATTTATCGCCAGCTGAAATTTCTGATTTATTTCGGTTGTTCACACTTTGGTGGGCAGGTTCCCCAGATCCTTTGAGATGAGGACGCATGGCCGATATCTGCATATCACCCTGAGAGTTCATTGTGTGGGCAAAGCCGGCATCTGGCTAATGGTGTTCATCATGGTTGTCTCATACTTCTATAGTCGATGCTTAGTATTTGTCAATACTGACAAGACCAACTTAATTATTGAGTCGACCATTAATTAGGGGCCTGGCGTAAAAAAGGCTTCAACTCCTGGTGATATATATCTACAGGATCCAAGTCAGGAGACAGACGTTGTTCGGCAGAGGCTTGATGGGATACTTTGATCAACAATGAGTTGAGTCACCGAACAGTTGACGGTATTCTTTTGAGTGCATGGTCATAATTGTTCGGCAGCTATTGTGGAATGGTTCTAATATACTCAAAGGAGTGTCTGGACAAAGCAAGGCCTGGAATGACATGAGAGACTTCCGTGGAGGCCTTTGTGACATCTATTGGTTGTTCTTAGACGACAATCATCTAAATAGGTTCCACTCGAGCAACAACAGACCTGGTCATATGGCTGATAATGATTATCGTCCTCAGCATGCACAACTGATGGAGTGTTGACATCGTGTTTAGAGAAAATACATTGCAAATTATTTTTCGGTATACAAGTTTTACCGAAAAACAGGGAGGCATGTGTTGACACCCGACTTTGGCATGGTCAGAAACATAATTAAGGTCTCAAATGGAAAAGTGTTCAAAGTGAAAAAGTTCCGTAACGTCGAAAGAGGAAACTTGGATATTTGGGCCATAGCCATTCGATCTCATCTCTAAGGCCGAAGTTGTGTTCGAAGTACTGAGATTTTGTATGCAGAACACTATTCGGATGATTACGCTCCCAAGACGGCCACATATGAGAAAAGTTTGTACAAGTATTGTCTTCGTCTCGTTGAAACGGTCAATTTTGATATAACAATCATCTCAATCTGAATACATATGCAAAAGTTAGAGCCATCAGAATGCAGCCCTACCAGGAGGCAAAATATGGCGTGCTATACCAGACACGTGTTTGATGGGTAGCGCCACCAATCAGCTATTTTGTGTAAGATATTCAGCCCTCAAGATATCTTCGAATCGAAAAACGTTCAACACGAAAGTTGTTCACCTTGTCGAAGCAGTCAAATTTGCTTTTGGGAGCATCTTTATCCGAGGTCGTTTGTGGCTTGTGGGACCTAAAAACCGAACTAATGTTCCAAACATACCTAAATCCGAGTTCGGTTAATTTTGGAAAGATTTGGACGTGATTTGGAGTCCTTTTCTTGTACGGGAAGTTCAGCCGCCTCATAAATAGATGAGAGGTGACGGTCGATTGAACAACACACAATCGAACAAACACATCTACTACTTTTTTGTGTTCATCTATCTTCTACCCTTGTATCTTTCTTCTCGTTCTTCGTTCGTTCTTCTTTTGGGAAGGCAGCGATCCACGAGGCCCTAGGGGCGATCAGGTCGGCCTAGGGCATCCCATAGCCGCCGTGCATCCAGATGTTGGGGAACGTTGCATGGAAAACAAAAAAATTCCTACGCACACGCAAGATCTATCCATGGTGATGAGCATCTACGAAAGGGAGAGTGGATCTACATACCCTTGTAGATCGCTAAGCATGAAGCGTTAAGAAACACGATTGGTGTAGTTGAACGTCTTCGCGATCCAAATCGCCGAGCGTCCCGCGATCTCATCACGATCCGTCCTGCGATCCAATCACGATCCGTCCCGCAAACTCATCACGATCCGTCCCGCAATCTCATCACGATCCGTCTCACGATCTTGATTACGGTCCTTCCGATCTAGCGTCGAACGGACGGCACCTCCGCGTTCAGCACACGTACAGCTCAATGACGATCTCCGCCTTCTTGATCCAGCAAGAGGTAGTGGATAGGTAGAAGAGTTCTCTGGGAGCGCGAAGGCGCTGCGGCGATGGTGGTGGAGCTATTCCGGCAGGGCTTTGCCTAAGCACTGCAGAAAACCGATCTAGAGGAGAAACTATGCACTAGAGGAGAGGGTAGCACGTGGTAGAAAATTTAGTGCAAAAACCCTAAAACCTCTAGTATATATAAGAGGAAGAGAGGAGGAGGCTTGGCCCTCAAGGGGCCATCCCTAGGCTTCGGCCAAACCAAGGAGGAGAGGAGGAATCCTCCTCCAATCCTAGTAGGACTAGGACTCCTTCCTTTTTTGCGTTTTTTCCCTTTTTCCACCTTTTCTCTTTGGGATTTTCTCTCCCAGCCGCATGTGCCTTGTGTGGGACTTCCACCAGACCACTAAGGGCTGGTATTCACTCTCCCACAGCCCATTTAGCCTCTTGGGTCGAAATACCCCTCCTGATGGTCTCCCGGTACACTACCGGCACTCCCGGTACACTATCGATGAGACGGAAACTTTTCTGGCGACCAAAATAGGACTTCCTATATATCAATCTTTACCTCTGGACCATTCCGGAGCTCCTCATGATGTCCGGGATCTCATCCGGAACTCCGAATAACCTTCGGTAACCACCATACATAACTCTATACTACCTAAACGTCACCGAACGTTAAGTGTGCAGACCCTGCGGGTTCGAGAACTATGTAGACATGACCGAGACACCTCTACGGTCAATAACCAATAGCGGTACCTGGATGCACATATTGGTTCCTACATATTCTACGAAGATCTTTATCGGTCAAACCTCTATGTCAAGGATTCAGTTAATCCCGTATGATGTTCCTTTTGTTCTTTGGTATGTTACTTGCCCGAGATTCGATCGTCGGTATATCCATACCTAGTTCAACCTCGTTACCGGCAAGTCTCTTTACTCGTTCTGTAATATAAGATCCCATGACTAACACTTAGTCACATTGCTTGCAAGGCTTGTTGTGATGTTGTATTACCGAGTGGGCCCTGAGATACCTCTCCGTCACACGGAGTAACAAATCCCAGTCTTGATCCATGCCAACCCAACAAACACCCTCGGATATACCCGTAGAGTACCTTTATAGTCACCCAGTTACGTTGCGAGGTTTGATACACACAAGGCACTCCTCCGGTGTTAGTGAGTTGCATGATCTCATGGTCATAGGAACAAATACTTGACATGCAGAAAACAATAGCAATAAACTGACACGATCATATGCTACGTTTCTAGTTTGGGTCTTGTCCATCCCATCATTCTCCTAATGATATGATCCTGTTATCAAATAACATCTCATGTCAATGGCTAGGAAACCTTAGCCATCTTTGATCAACGAGCTAGTCTATTAGAGGCATACTAGGGACATGATGTTGTCTATGTATCCACACATGTATCTGAGTTTCCGATCAATACAATTATAGCATGGATAATAAACGATTATCATGAACAAGGAAATATGATAATAACTAATTTATTATTGCCTCTAGGGCATATTTCCAACACCAGACGGGGTCCCTCCTGGGCGCATGGGGTTTCTAGTTCTCAAAAGTGCCCGTCGGATTGCTTGCGTACCGTGCTTCCGGACGGGTCTCCTTTAACGTGAGCTGCGGTGCATCACCCCCGGCGTCGAGGGTACACGATGACGTGTTCGTGTGCGAAACAACTAAGTATGTACCCTTAGGTCTATGGTGAACTACTCACACATCACCATGGGAGCAACAAGGTTAATGTAGAGGCCCTCCGTGATCGGTCCCCCCTCCGGCAGGGCACCAAAACAGGGCTCCAGATGGGCACACGACGGAACAAAGACTTGCGGCGGTGGAAAAAGTGTTTCGGGAGGCTCTCTAGGGTTTGGGGATTTATGAGAATTTATAGGCCACAGAGGGGCACGGGGGGATCTTCGAGGGGGCACGAGGCAACAGGGTGCGACCCGCCCCTAAGGTGCGCCCTGTTGGCTTGTGCCTCCCTTGTGGAGCCTCCGACCTCCTCCTGAAGCTTCCAGGTCTTCTTTTGGTCCAGAAAAAATCATATTAAAGTTTCGGGGCAATTAGACTTCGTTTGGTACCGTAAACCTGAAAAGCCAGAAACATGCAGAAAACAACAACTGGCACTCACTATTGGGATCCAGGTATTTGCCGTCTACTGCATCTTTGCCGTCTGTTGGCTGACGGCAAAGATAGTCTTTACGGCCAGCTTCCGGAAAACGTACGGCAAAGTATGAGCTGATGGCAAAGGAACTCTTTGTCGTCAGTGCATACTTTGCTGTCGGCTGGCCCACGGCAAAACGCCCGAAAGCAGACGGCAAAGAGCACACGGGGCCCTCACTGGATTGCGGGTCAACTGGACTTTGCCGTTAACCTTCTTCCTCTTTGCCGTCCGCTCCCAGACGGCAAAGAGGATGGTGACCTAATGTCTAACGGCCTGCCCCAGCCGGCACCCCACCCCCTCTCTCCCCTTCTCCCCATCCCTCACTCCCTCCCCTTTCCTCCCATCTCTCACTCTCTCTCGCCGCAAACCACCGCGGCGGCGCCGGAGCCATCCCTCCCTCCCCGCGGCCCTCCTCCACCATCTCCCCCACCCCGCGGCCCTCCTCCACCATCGCCCCTCCCCGCGGCCCTCCTCCACCATCACCCCTCCCCACGGCCCTCCTCTACCATCACCCCTCCCCGCGGCCCTCCACCACCACCGCGGCGCCCCCACCACCGCGGCCCTCCTCCACCACCCCGTGGCCCTCCGCCACCACCGTGCCCCCTCCCAGTGGCTATCCCATAGCGGCAAGCACCCCATCCTCACGTTGAGCACCCCCTGCGGCCAGGCTCCACCACCGTGTCGTCCTCCCTGCGCCGGCCCTCCTCCTCTTGCCGGCCCTCCCCGCGCCGGTCCTCCTCTGGTGAGTTCATATTCTCTTTTCATTAATTTCATTGCATCTGTTAATTATTTTAGGTTACTGTTAGTGTTAATTAGGTTGGAATGTTAATTAGGTTACTGTTAATTTGGGTTAATTAGGTAAGTGGGAAAAAGAATAAAAGAATAATAACTAGAAGAGAAGAGGATAAAGGAAAAAAGGAAGAAGAGGAAGGAGAAGAAGAAGAGGAAGAAGAAGAGAAGAAAAAATAAGAAGAAGAAGTAGAAGAAGAAAAGGAAGAAAAAGGAAGAAGAAGAAAAGGAAGCACAGGAAAAAAAAAGAAGAGGAAGAAGAAGAAAACGACACCCCAACACGACATCCCGACACGTCACACCGACACCCCCGACACGACACCCCGACATGATGCCCTAACACGACATCCCGACACCCCGGCCCAACAACCCTACACCCCGGCCCGACACCCCGACACCCCGACATGACACCCCGACGACGCCCCTCCGATGAGCCCCCTAGATGACACCACCGGCATGACACCCCTCTGGTGAGCCCCCTACATGACACCCCCGGCACGACACCCCAGCATGACACCCCAGGCGACGCTCCTCCGGCCTTCCAGATGCCGACAGGGTCATATATTTGTGAATTATGAGTTAGGTCATATACTTACCGATTTTGTTATGAAAAACATCATATATATTTGTGTTGATCGGGTGGATTTAAATGTGCGGTTGTTTTGTTGCTGCGAGGGTCTGGTGTTCGACGACCTCCTTGTGCATTCGACGAGCTCCGCCCCTGCGTTCGTGGGTGAGCACAAATGCCATGTCCTCCTCCCCCCTTAATTTGCTCTGTTCTGGTCTTCATGCTAATGAAACTTGCTAGCTATAGATGTCTTGAATCATCAGTATGCGTGACCACTATGCGTCTCCCATTCGAAAGGGTTACATCTATAAATATGCATGCATTTGCATATATATAACCATGATTCTTTCGAATTGTCCAATTTTATCCATGGACAGCCCGAGTATGTGTAGATTGAGTTTGTTTTCCCATATGCTCTGCTCCGGATCCGATGCAGAATTTCGTCAATGCCTCCCTGTTGTTCTCTGGGTACACATCCTCTCTGCTTATTGCCGAGACGTGTATCAGGAGAATAGTGGGGAGGTGCTGCCGAAATTCTACGTCGGATTCGGAGCAGAGCATGGGAAAACAAACCCAATCTACACATACTCAGGTGGGATTAGGACCTATCTCTACCTATTAGCGTGTAGGTTGCATGGACGTAATAAAACTAACAAACTTGATTACCGTATGAATATAGATGATGAATTATATATATATTTCTTGTGTGTTTAGTAGGTAGGCAAGATGAGTGATCGTGCTTAGATGTACACTGGTCACCCTAGTCAGAAAGACATGACCAATGAATGGTTAACAAAAACCAAGGGGGTTTTGAGAGCCGCATTTGCAAATGGCCAGCAAAAAACATGGTGCCCCTTTCCCAAATGCGACAACATTAAAAGGCAGACAAAGTTTGAAATGGGTAAACACCTCCAGAAGTGGGGTTTTACGCCTAATTATACGGTGTGGACTTTTCATGGTGAGTCTGACCAACGTGCCAGAGCTAAGGTGGTTCGTCGTCACACCGACCAGCATGGTACCAGGATCGAAGATATGGTGCAATACTTTGATGATGCTCGGGATTCGGACGATGAGATGGAGGAATCTACAAAGGCCTTCTATGAAATGTTGGAGTCTTCAAAACATCCTCTCCACGAGCACACCGAGGTTTGTCAGCTGGATGCCATCACACAAGTAATGGCTCTGAAGGCTCAATTCAACCTAGGCAGAGAATGCTACAATGCGATGATGACGATATTTGGACGCTTTCTACCCAAAGGCAATGTACTGCCTGTAAACCTATACCAATCAGACAAAATCCTCCATGTACTTAAGATGCCCTATGAGAAGATACATGCCTGTGAGAATGGATGTGCCTTATTTAGGCCTGAGTATGCGGCCTTGAACTATTGCCCCATTTGCAATTCTTCCAGGTATATTGTGGTAGACAACAGTATGGGTGAGAAGATTCAGACCAAAATCCCCATTAATGTTCTTCGGTATCTGCCAATCATACCAAGACTTCAACGTCTTTTCATGGTCGAAGAGACGGCTAGACAGATGACATGGCACAAATTGGGCAAAAGAACCGAACTAGATGTGGATGGGAACAAGATGTTGGTACACACTTCAGATGCTTTTGCATGGAAGCACTTCGATGCATTACATAAGGATAAATCGGCAGATCCAAGGCATCCTCGAGTTGCCATTAACACGGATGGGTTCAATGTTTATGGTATGATGGCAGCACAATACAATTGTTGGCCTGTATTTGTCATTCACTCAATCTCCCCCAGAGAGATTATGAAAAGAAAGAACATTTTCCTGACGTTGATAATTCCAGGGCCCAAATATCCGGGGAAGAATATGAATGTGTACATGCAGCCGCTTAAGGATGAATTGCAAGAAGCCTGGGATAATGGGATCAAGACATACGACACCGCTACCAAAAAGAACTTCAAAATGCATGTGTGGTACATGTACTGGACGCATGACTATCCGACAGATGCGCTATTCGTTGGCTGGTGTGTGCATGGAAGGTTCTCGTGCCCCACATGCAAGGCAACTCTTCAGTTTCGTTGGCTACAAGCGGTTCACAAGTTTTCTTGCTTTGACATGCATAGAAAGTTCCTGGATCTTGACCATAAGTTCAGAAAAGACAAGAAGAATTTCATCAAAGTTATAGTTGTCAAAAACACCGCACCACCTGCGTTGGCAGGCTAACAGACCCTTGATCAGTTAAACGCTCTCGAGCCTGATCCTTTGCGTCCAGGGTAATTCAAAGGGTATAATACGGAACACCCCTAGACTCACAAGTCATGCTTATGGGATCTTCCTTACTTCAAAGACCTCATCTTCCCACACAACATCGACATGATGCACACTGAAAAGAATATGGTGGAGGCCATTTTTGGTACATTGTTCGGCATAGAGGGAAAGTCAAAGGATAATCCTAAGGCTAGAATCGACCAGGAGGCTCTATGTGGTAGACCGTTACAAAACTTGAGACAACGGAAAGGAAAGCAAAGCGTAGCGAAGCCAAAGGCATGGTTCAATCTTGGAAGGCCAGCTATGAGAGAAATGCTATTGTGGGTGAAAATGCGGTTGATGTTCCCCGATGGGTATGTTGCGAATCTAAAGAGGGGAGCGAGTCCTGAAAAATTGAAAATATTTGGTCTCAAGAGTCATGATTGGCACATATGGCTTGAGTGGGTAATGCCGGTGATGTTGCGTGGCTTTATCCCTGAGGATGAATGGCTAGTACTAGCAGAGCTGAGCTATTTCTTCCGTTCTCTTTGTGCGAAAGAACTATCGCCTGGCGTGCTAGATGAAATGGAAGAGTTGGCACCGGAGTTGATCTGCAAATTAGAAAGGATCTTTCCATCGGGCTTCTTTAATCCAATGCAGCATTTGATTTTGCATCTCCCGACCGAGGCAAGATTGGGGGGGCCAGTTCAAAATCGATGGTGCTTCTCAACTGAGAGGATGCAGAAGACGCTTCGAGCTAAATGTAAAAATAAACGTAGAGTTGAAGCATCGATGGCCGAGGCATTCATTACTGAGGAGGCGGCAAACTTCGTGACAGCACACTACGAAGCCAAAAATCATCATTTACATAACCTGAAGCCTCGGTACAATGATGGCGAGCCAAAAAAAGGTCGATCCAACCTCAGCCTATTCAAAGGGAAGCTCGCACCAGCCGGTGTGTCGAAAGGGAAATCGTTGGATGTCGAAGAATGGCGGACCATTTCATTGTATATCTTCAACAACCTAACAGAAGTGCAGCCATACATCGAGTAAGTTCTTGGTAAATTATTGTTCCGCAACTTCTAATTCCTTTGAACTGCTCTTATTCCCGGATATTTGATATAGTCAATACATTGCCGAATTCTCGGATGGAGCGGTCATCGAAAAGGATTCCGTCAAAGAGTATGAGCTTCTGGCAAAGCATGGAGGCGACTATCTCGGTTTCATCTCTTGGTTCAAACAAAGGTTAATTAATTACCATTACGATTTCTTGGTCTAATTTGCGGCTAATGCATCCATTCTTCCGTATTAAACTTGTAGGCTGATGCAGAGTCCATGGACGCCGAGTTGAGACAAGTCGCTAATGGTTTTGACTATATGGTCCGTTCATTTGACAAATACGACATCAACGGGTATCGCTTTCGTACCTTTGGCAAAGAGCTATCTATGCCTGACGTAAAGACTACAAATTGTTTTGTCTCTGCTATCGGCGAAGGAGGTACCGAGTATTATGGAAGAGTTGAAGCAATTTATGAACTTCTATTCTATGGTGAAACCCACCGACCGTCGTAGTCTTCAAATGTTATTGGTTTCAGCCGAAGGAGACTAGAAGGACTCATGAACATATAGGGCTAGTCAAATAAACCAGAGCACCCATTTAGATGTTCCCGATGTCTATATTACGGCTCAACAGGCGGCACAAATTTTCTATCTACCGTGAGCTTGCCAAACCGATCCAAATCTGAAAGGTTGGGATGTCGTTTATGAAGTGCCGCCAAGTTTTAGACCACCTACGCTCAATGAAGAGGATTATGAACCTCACATTAACCCAGACACATATGAAGGAGAATTCTTCCAAGAAACACGTATGTCCAAAAAACGTTTCAAGAACCGCTCTACTTCACCCCAGAACATTGAAGTAGACAGCGACAGTGAATCCGTCTTAACCCCTGAGCCGGAACAAGAAGAGCCGGAAGAAGAAGAGGTTACTGCTGTGGATGACCTATCACTTCTTGACCGATTACATAGTGGAGGCCTTCCACATGTTCTTCCTGATAGTGATGATGATGCTGCATTTATTGATGATAGTGATGATCATGATGCATTTGTTGATCCTGAAGCATATATAGACGATCAAGATTATTATTAGTTCATGTGAGGTATTCAACTATTATTATATACATATATAAAAAAAATTATTACTCATGCTGGTATTTATGATGATGATACACTTAAATTATATACATTTTATTACTCATGTTGGTATTTATGTTGTACTAATTTCATTTACTCTTTGTCATGGCAGGTGTTGAAACATGGTGGGAAAGGGTTGAGAGCACTCCGAGGCTACTTCTTCGCTGGCGGGTGGTGGGATGGGTAATCCCATTCCTGCCCCGTCTCTTCGGAGAGCGTTGCTCTCTACTCTGCAAGGAGTGGCCGCTTCTTCGACGACCGTGCCCCCCGTGAGAGGAGGTTAACCCCCCGCGAAGAAGAGATCTACTAAAGGTACACGTGGCGCCCGCGGGAGAGGTAGGGTGGCTGCCACGCCTTCCTCGCCACCACCCCCACCTGATTCACCTGAGCACAAGACTACTAGGGTGGACCCGTCTGAGGTGGAGGCTACATGGACTCCGGTTCACGAGCCTTAGGTCGACGAGCCTCGGGTCGACGAGACTCGTGTCCCAGAGGCTTCGTTCCAGGAGACTCCGGAGCAAAGCAGGGATGAGGGTACGTCCTAAGAGACCTAGTGGGATACCTGGCCTGATCTGGGTTAGCTGGATCCAAGTGGCCATGCTGATAGCGACGAGTAGCTGGGTGAGGGGCCACCATCTACCAGCGTGGTAGTATGGGGCTCCCTCCGTGCCGGCGACCCGCGAGCAGAGGTGGTCAATTCAGCCAAGTGGGGACAAGTAAGTTCATTTACTCTTATGTCACCTTTTGCCTTCATGTTTTCTCAAATATCTATTGTGTTGGCTTTAATTTGTCATACTGCAGGGGTTGGATTGTTGCCAAGGGTGTCCGCAAGCCCAACAGCGTCCTTGGTGTGCTTTGCCGACAAAACTTCCCAGGGTTTGTTACGTTGCCCAGTCGGGGTCGAGAGGTAGGAATGACCTGGGAGCACTACTTGGGTGCCCTGACCCCGCCGGAGGTGGAGATCGACGGTGTTTTGTGCCACATGAGGGCCGACATGGTGATCAGACAGTTTTAGGTAATTTCTCCTTTACACAATTAAAAATCAACAATAGCTAGTTATTGTACTAATCAGTGTTGTCTCGTTTGCAGACCTTCTATAGGTGTGAGGAGGGATACGAGGAGGCCGCGGCAAAGGTTATCGAAACCAAATGCCGCCGCCTACTTCAAAACTGGCGGCACGAGGCTCAGGTGCAGGCTGTTTGAGACTACTACGCCTCGCGGCATATTAGGAAGGGAAAGGGGAAGTGCCACGATCTAAGATGGAGAAGGAGCATTACATGAAGGTAATTACATATTATTAAGGCCTTGTAGTTAGTTTCCTTGATTTGATTCTTACGTGTAGCGCTCAATTTTCTCTTTATTAACTTAGGTGCCCCCGAGATGGTGTGTGGATAAGATGGATTGTTGGGAGGCCTTGGTGGATCAGTGGTTCTCCGAAAAGTGGGAGGCCAGCCACAACACTGCCAAGGATAGGCGTGGCAAAATGGTTGGTGTGCCACACCATCAAGGGAGCGTCAACTTAAATGAGTTTGGTGAGAACTGGGTATGTGGTTTGCTTCATGACTCATGCAATTCATTCTTAATGCTAGCTTTAGCCCTTTACTAATACTTTTTCCTCTCTCTCTCTTTTAGGCGCGTCACAATAAGACGAAGGTGCCAGAGATGTACGACCTCTATGCGATGGCCCATATTGCCTCGTACAAGAAGGTCAAGGCATTCTCTGACTCTGACCTCGATCATCCTGAAAACTTCACCAACATTTCCTCCCACCACAAGCTCGTGAAGTACAGAGATCACGGGAAGGCAAGGAAAGGGGAGGACTTTAACCCGAGCCAAGGGCCTATTGATCCAGAGCTGGTGATGATAGCTGGCAACAGGAGGCTCCATGGCTTGATCGCCATTGCAGACAGCCTTATACGTTGTCCTAGCACTCTCCGGCAGATAAAGGCATGCCAAACGAGCTCTTGTCCTGAGATAACACCTCGTCCACGGCCAGTCGAGCTCGCCATCGAGGTGAGTTTAATGGACTCAACTATCTTTCCGCATTACGTTGTGTGTGCGAACCAATATGATTACAATGCTAACAATGAGTTGTCTTGCAGGCTGCTATTCTGAAAGAGAGAGAGGCAACACAAACGCTTTTGGTGGCGAAGGATAAGGAGAAGTTGGAGGAGAGGACGACTGCATTGATGGAGGCGGAGAGGGCACAGAACGATGCGTCTAACAGGGCCATGTACGAGCTCTTCGTGGTAAGTTTCTTCTTCTTATTTGTCAAATCTTCCATTTTAATGTTCGTTTCATTAATAAATAAAAAGTTTGACTTGTCAAAACCAAATGTACAGTCTATGTGCGAGAAGACTGGCCACGTCCCTTTGGCGATGCCAGTCATTAACATGGCGAGGATGGTGAGTTTCATTTCAATGTAGTGATCTTTTGAGTGTCATCATGCTAACGACATATTGCAAATGATGTTTGGTGCAGAATATCTTTCGAAATGCATCGCACGACCCTTCTACAGGGGAGCCTTCTCCAGGTGAAACAAGCTAGAACCACCGTGCTTCACCTCTGTGCTGACGAGAATGGTATGTTTCTAGTTTTTGCTTAACAACCGCATAATGATGGTTACTTACCTTACCTTACCTCCAAAATGACATATTTTACCCAAGTTAGCTCTAGAATGACCTATACTTAGCTTAGTTTCCTCCTAAATGACATAATAAGCTTAGGTAGCTCCAAACTTGCATAATAAGCTTAGTTTGCTCCAAAATGACCTATGTTACCCAAGTTAGCTATAAAATGATCTATAATTAGCTTAGTTAGCTTCAAAATGGCATAATAAGCATAGATAGCACCTACATGACCTATTTTCACCTAAGTTAGCTCTAAAATGACATATATTTAGCTTAGTTTCCTCCTAAATGGCATAGTAAGTTGAATTAGCTCCTAAATGACCTATTTTATCAAAAATATCCTATACTTAGCACAGTTCTCTCCTAAATCACATAATAAGCTTACCTACATCCAAAATGGTCTATTTTACCTATCTTAGCTATTAAATGACCTATACCTAGCTTACTTAGCTCCAAAATGGCATAATAGGCATAGTTAGCTCCTAAGTGACCTATTTTTACCCAAGTTAGCTCTAACATGACATATATTTAGCTTAGTTTCCTCCTAAATGATATAGTAAGCTGAATTAGCTCCTAAATGGCCTATTTTATCCAAAATGTCCTATATTTAGCTTAGTTCTCTCCTAAATGACATAATAAGCTTACCTAGCTCCAAAATGGCCCATTTTACCTAGCTTAGCTATTAAATGACCTACACTTAGCTTACTTAGCTCCAAAATGGCATAATAAGCATAGTTAGCTCCTAAGTGACCTATTTTTACCTAAGTTAGCACTAAAATAACATGTATTTAGCTTAGTTTCATCCTAAATGACATATTGAGCTGAATTAGCTCCTAAATGGCCTATTTTATCAAAAATGTCCTATATTTAGCTTAGTTCTCTCCTAAATGACATAATAAGCTTACCTAGCTCCAAAATGGCCTATTTTACCTAGCTTAGCTATTGAATGACCTATACTTAGCTTACATAGATCCAAAATGGCATAATAAGCATAGTTAGCTCCTAAGTGACCTATTTTTACCTTCTCTTCTTCATCTAGTCTTCTTCTAATTTTGGAGCTTCCCATTTTGCAGATTACATTCACTTCACGGAAGTTTGCATTGATGGAGTGCTTGGGTTACTTGTATTTTTTATTTTGTATCGATGAACAATGTGGCACTTGCTACATATGTATATGAAACTATGTATGTATGGATGAAACTATTGTAATATGCTTGGGTACGGATGAAACTTTCATAATATGTATGGATGAAACTTATTTGAATATGGTTATCAGTATGGCAACATATTTATTCCTATGAAATATATATATATATATATATATATATATATATGTCATATTGTTGTGAAAATGGATTTAATAAAAAATTAAAAAGGAAAATGGCCTTACTCTTTGCCGTCGGTGGGAAGACGGCGAAGAGGGACCCAGGGGAAAATGGGCTCACTCTTTGCCGTCGGCCCACCAACGGCAAAGGGGTCAGCAAGGCGGACGACAAAGGGTAGGGGCCCAAGGCCGACGACAAAGGGGGACCCTAGGGGCAAAAGGGCCTTACCCTTTGCCGTCCGCCCACCGACGGCAAAGGGGGGGCGTAAGGCCGACGGCAAAGAGAACATATGGCAAAGAACTGCCGTTAACACTTGACGGCCGTAGCCCCTTGGTTTGCCGTCCAAACTCTTTGCCGTCCGCTCCCCCAAGGCAAAGATTCTTTGCCGTCGGTGGTCCTGAGGTAGACGGCAAAGGACCGCTTTATCGGGGTTTTCTTTGTTGGAATTTTTTGCCGTTTGCTGACGGACGGCAAAGGCCTTTACCGTCCGGAGTCCAGCCCTTTGCGGTCAGCCATGGCAGATGGCAAATTCCCCGATTCCTGTAGTGACTGGGCACTGGGTTAATAGGTTAGTGCTCAAAGGTAACACTAATTGGTAAATAAACACCCAAAAAGTATCTAAGAATAGTAATATAATATCATGGAACAACAAAAAATTATAGATACGTTGGAGACATATCAATGATGTTTCCATCTTTAGAGGCGAGAGTGATGACGTGCCATCTTCGGCCTTCATCCACGGTGACAGTGACGAGATGGTTGATACATCTCTAGCGTATCTATAATTTATGAAGTATTCATGCCATATTCACCTATGTTTACAATACTTTTATATGGTTTTGATGCACTTTATATGATTTATTTAGAACTAACCAGGACTAACGTTGTTTTCAGTAGAATTGTCGTGGTGTTGTTTTTTGTGCAAAAAATGAAAGATCTCGGAATCACCCGAAACTTTTTTATGATTTTTTCTGGAGGAAATAAACAAAATTGGAGTGAAGAACCACTGGAGGGGAGCCATCGTTGGGACACAAGACAACAGGGTGCCCCCACCTAGTGTCATACGCTGATATGTGGTGGGCCCCTTGTGTCTCCGTTTGGTATGATTCCAACGCTAAAAAATCTTATAAATCCCGTAAACCCTATAAATAAAGAGAGACTCCTTGTTCCAGCACCGCAACTCTCTGTATCAACAAAAAAACAATCTGGAGGCATTCCAGTACCCTGCCAGAGAGGGTAAATCATCTCCGGTGCCCATCTTCATCGTCCCGACGAAGGCCATGACGAGGAGGGAGTAGTTCACCCTCGGGGCTGAAGGTTTGTACCAGTAGCTATGTGTTCAATCTCTCTCTCTCTCGTGTTCTTGAGATGGCACGATCTTGATGTATCACGAGCTTTATTAATATAGTTGGATCATATGAGATGTTTCCCTTGCTATCTTGTTGTGATGAATTAAATATTTCCCTTTGAGATCTTGTTATGTTGGATTGAATATTGGATTTAAGAACACTTGATGTACGTCTTGCTGCACTGCAGGATATCATATAGTATTGTTGTTTAGTGATATTAATCACAATTTGCAAGAACAAAGATAGATGTGCTGCACTGTTTTTTGCTAATAATAGGGACTCAATAATTACTAGCAAAAAACATGATGAAGTGCATGCTAGGATGAGGCCTCAATTATTATTATTTTCGTACGATTATTGTGTGTAGCATGTTCGTTATTCTCATCCTATCTGATTGTTGAACTGCAATTGATTTTGGTTCATGATAAGTCTCCAACATATCTATAATTTTTGCTTGTTCCATGTTGTTATATTATCAATCTTGGATGTTTTACAATTATTTTATAGCAATTTTATATCATTTTTAGGACTAACCTATTGACATAGTGCCAAAGTGCCAGTTGCTATTTTTTGCTTGTTTTTTTACTTTGCAGAAAATTAGTACCAAACGGAGCCCAAACATCCTGAATTTTTTTGGAGATTTTCTGTGGACCAAAAGACCCGAGATGGGCCAAACACTTACGAGAGAGGGGGCCCAGTGTGCCCATCCCCACCAGGGCGCGTTAGAGGCCCCTAGCGCGGCCTAGTGGGTGGTCGCCACCTCGAGAACCCCCTCCATTGACTATCGAGCCTATAAATTCACAAATATTCGGAAAACCCTAGGGGAGTCGACGAAACACAATTCCAGCCGTCGCAAGTTCCAGAACCTCGAGATCCAATCTAAGACCATCACGGAGGGGTTCATCTTCATCATAGGTGCCTCTCCGATGATGCGCGAGTAGTCCACTATAGACATACGGGTCTGTAGGCAGTAGCTAGATGGCTTCCTCTCTCTCTATGATTCTCAATACAATGGTCTCTTGGAGATATGTTTGATGTAATGAGTTTTGCGGTGTGTCTGTTGGGATCTGATGAATTTTGAGTTCATGATCAATTTCTATCCATGAATATGATTTGAGTCTTCTTTGATCTCTTATTTGCATGATTATTTATAGCCTCATATTTCTTCTTCGAATCTTTGGTTTAGTTAGGCCAACTAGATCGATTTTTCTTGCCATGGAAAGAGGTGCTTTGTGATGGGTTCGATCTTGCGGTGTTCTTTCCCAGTGATAGAAGGGGCATCAAGGCACACATGTATCGTTGCCATTAAGGATAACAAGATGGGATCTATTCCTACATGAATAGATCTTGTCTACATCATGTCACCGTTCTTATTGCATTACTTCGTTTCTCCATGAACTCAATACACTAGATGAATGCCGGATAGCGGTCGATGTGTGGACTAATAGAAGTAGATGCAAAATCATTTCGGTCTACTTATCTTGGTCGTCATGCCTATATAATGATCACTGCCTGGATATCGTCATGATTATTTGATCTTCTATCAATTGACCAACAGTAATTTGTTCACTCATCGTGTGCTATACTCACGAGAGAAGCCACTAGTAAAACCTACGCCCCCCGCGTCTACTTTTCCAACATATTGCTTTCCGATCTACTATTTTGCCTTTTTGTTTCTAGATCTATTAATCCAAAAAACACCTTCTTTCACTTTTTGTTTACTCATTTTATTTTGTGTTCTTGTGGGATCTATTTACCAAAACTATCATTACCTAATCTATTTTTTTTACCGTTGAGAGCTTGACAACCTCTCTTATGCGTCGGGTTGCACGTATTTGTTATTTGTGTGCAGGTGCTGTCTACGTGGGTGCGTGATCTTGCTCTACGGATTGATACCTTGGTTTCATAACTCGGGAAATACTTAGCATCGTTGTGATGCATCATCCCTTCCTCTTTGGGGAAATATCGACGCGATTTCAAGCCACGTCAGTTCATGTCCGTCGTGCGAAGGTAGAGTTGAGTGCCCTCTCCACTTACCCCATTTCCTCTCTCTCTCTCTCTGTTCTGATATTTTTTTTCTCCAGCTCGACATATAGGTCAGTATGTGTGGAGCAGCTCCAAAGGGATGAACGTCGAGGTAGCGACTGCTCTAGTTAAGGCTAGCCTGTGGTAGGTATGAATCAGGTCCCTAGACCCTTATGAGCCCTACTTTTCATGGAGCAAGGTGCAGCTTGTTGCTTTTTATTTTGGTAAATAGGAATCCTTATTGTTATGTTGGTAGCCTCCTTGCAAGTTTATTCTGTCCTTTTGGCATTTTTTGTTCCATCTTGCTATGCATTGTATCATATTACAGTTGTGTGCTTAAACCAACTGAGCTTAATTCATGTATATAAATATTTAAGAATGTGGGGATGATGCCCAATTGACAAGGTTTGCAATATTGTAGGAATGATTTGGAGATGGGTTGTAGATATTAAGCTATGTAGGAGATGATTTTGAGGTAACAAGTCTTCAGCTTGCTGTCTGTTAACCTTTCAGCCTTCGGCTTGCTTTCTGTTAACCTTTTTATGCGTGCTAAATTTATCAAAGCTTGTGCCGACCCCTTTTAGTAGTCAATATGGTTCAGATGCAATATTTTTTTGTCAGATTGTGCCCATTAATTGTTAGATTGCATCCATTTAATTATAGCAGAATAATGAATGGATCTCTCTCTCTTTGTGAGAGAGAGGGGGGGGGGGGAGGGAGGGAGGGAGGGAGGGAGGGAGGGAGATGAGATGACCCGGAACACTGAATCAGAGCATAGGTGCAACACGCAGACGATGGATGGGGGTGGTTCCTTAATGGGACAACAGAAAACCAAGCTATCATCAACCAATATTTAAGGGCCTCCAAATCTTTTTGAAGAGGAAAAATAGTAATACAGAAGTATTTAGTATCTTGCATATGTAAGAACACACTTAAGAAGACCCATCCCACATTGTTACACTTGCGCAACCTGAACTGGTGTTGGGTATATAGCTGACTGCTGGTGTTGGATAATTATATTAGGGTCAAAGACAGAAGCGTCATGCGAATTTTAGTTCGATTTTGTGTCAGTACTACATACACAATGGTTCTATGTTTACGTTGGGGAATCGATTCTCTATTGCGTCATGGATGAGCGAGTGCCGAGAAGCTTTAATTTCTTCCATATGCTCTTCATTGATATAATATCTCCTTTTTGTATAATTTACAATTTTGTTTGCTAACAGTTTGAATATAGCGTGTTCATTGATAGAAATTTGTTACCGAATGATCAGTTCTTGCATGCTTACGATCACTCCATCTCCCTTTTTGTATCATTTACAGTCTTTGCTAATTCCTGAGGCATTTAATTTGTTGTTGATGTAGGGGGTCCAGTGAATACAGCCTGATGATGATGATTAAGACTAAGAACGGAGATCTGAATCCAATTCTACGTCGAAGCCCATTTGGTCGCTGTGCTTGATGCCTTGCTTCCTTTCTTTCTTGGTCGGGTTTCTCTCAGGCGTAAATGACAAAACCCCCAACTTGCAGGCATGGTTGCTTGCTCACACACACGTGTGGCGTACATCAGGATAAATCTTCTCTCTCTTTGGAATTGGATATTGGCTGCTGTAGGAGTCAGAATCTTATCTATGTTGATCAGCCAACTGGGACTGGGTTCAGCTACAACTCTGATTTGTGTTATATCCATCATAACAAAGCGATCGACACCTACGACCTATATGAATTTGTACAGGTAATACTTGTTCCTTTTGTGATAGGATGCATAAATGAAATGAAGGCACCAGTTCATTATCATGGACTTGAAATATTATGTTTTTCTTCATAAGTTTTTTGTCGTTTTAATTCACACTTTCTGTTAATTTTTTAGGGTTTTGTAATTTAACAAGATAAAATAGTTGATACGTCCATTTTGCATCATGTTTTTCTACAATTAATTATAATGATTTTATGCATAATAATGCTATGGGAAGTAATACTAATGCCTTTTTTCTCATAATTTGTAAGGTTTACATAAAGAGGGAGAATACCGGCAGCTGAAATTCGGTATCTGAAAAAAGCATGTCAGAGATACCTATTCTGCACATCCTCAATGGAGCTGAAATTTCATGGAGAATTTTTCTGGAATAAATGAAAAATACTGGACCAGAAAACTACCGGAGGGGGCCACCAGGTGAGGAACACCCGCCAGGGGCGGCCTGGTGGGTGGTGCTCACCCTGGCCCACCTTCAGGACGAGGCGTCGCCGTCTTCTGGTATCAATTCTGGAAAAACCTAAAAAAATTAAGGGAAGGACTTTCGGGATGAGGCGTCGCCGTCTTGAGGCGAAACTTGGGCAGGCACACTTCTGCCTTCCGGCCGAGTGATTCCGCCGGGGGAACTTCCCCCCCCCCCCCCCCCCGCGTAGGGGGAATCAAAGCCATCGTCATCACCAACAACCCTCTCGTCTTTGGGAGGCCATTCTTCATCAACATCTTCAACAGAGCCATCTCCTCTCAAGCCCTAGTTCATCTCTTGTGTTCAATCTTTGTACCGGAACCTCAAATTGGTACCTGTGGGTGACTAGTAGTGTTGATTACCTTGTGTAGTTGATTCTTATATGATTTATTTGATGGAAGATTGTATGTTCAGATCCATTATGCTATTCAATATACCTCTAATATTGAGCATGCATATTATTTGTGAGTATTTACCTTTGTTCTTGAGGTCACAGAAGAATTCATGTTGCAAGTAATCATGTGAATTTGATATATGTTTGATATTTTGATGATATGTATGTTGTGATTCCCTTAGTGGTATCATGTGAATGTCGACTACATGATACTTCACCATCCTTGGGCCCAAGGGAATGCATTGTGGAGTAGTTATTATATGATGAGTTGCTAGAGCGACAGAAGCTTAAATCCTAGTTTATGCGCTACTTCATAAGGGGCTCATTTGGGTCCACATGTTTAATGCTATGGTTAGACTTTGTCTTAATACTTTTCTCGTGGTTGCATATGCTTGCGAGGGGGTTAATCATAACTAGGTTGTTAGTTCAAGTAAGAACAACACCTTAGCACTGGTCCACCCACATATCAAATTATCAAACTAGCGAACACGAATCAAACGAACATGACGAAAGTGACTAGATAAAATTCCCGTGTACCATCAAGAACACTTTGCTTATCATAAGAGATAGTTTTGGCATGTCCTTTGCCACAAAAGGATTGGGCTACCTTGCTGCACCTTACCTATTGTTACCATTACTTGCTCGTTACATATTACCTTGCTATCAAACTATTTGCTACTTACAATTTCAGCACCTGTAGAAATTACCTTGCTGAAAACCGCTTATCATTTCCTTCTGCTCCTTGTTGGGTTCGATACTCTTACATATCGAAAGGACTACGATTGATCCCCTATACTCATGGGTCATCAATAGTTCCTATTGAAAGGACGTGGATGTCGCCTACAGGTGAATAGGCGCTTTAAAATAATTACGGTTTAGGCTTGAACAAATGCGGAATAAAACTAACGTTTAATATGTCAAGCACGAAATCTAAAACAACTAGGCTCACCTATGTGCACCAACAACTTATGCAAAGAAACATAACAACTGAGTAATAGCAAGATATATAACAAGAAACAATATGTCTATCACAAACTAAAGTGCACAAGTAAAGGGCTCGGGTAAGAGATAACTGAGGCACGTGGAGACGACGATGTATCCCGAAGTTCACACCCTTGCAGGTGCTAATCTCCGTTCGGGCCGGTGTGGAGGCACAATGCTCCCCAAGAAGCCACTAGGGCCACCATAATCTCCTCACGCCCTCGCACAATGCAAGATGTCATGATTCCACTATGGGACCCTTGAGAGCGGCCACTGGTGACAGCCCCCAAGAGTAATAGGCTTCTCAAACTTCACTTCCATGGATCACCGTGGAGAACTCAAACCTATGCACCAAATGCAATGGCAAGGGCACACAGAGTGCCCAAGTCCTCTTCCAAATGCCACCAAAGCAACTAATGCTAGGGAGGAAAATGAGAAGAAGAACAAAGAAGAACACGAAGAACTCCAAGATCTAGATCCAGGGGGTTCCCTGACATAGAGGAGAAAGTAATTGGTGGAAATGTGGATCTAGATCTCCTCTCCTTTTTTTCCTCAAGAACTAGCAAGAATCATTGGAGGGATTGAGAGATAGCAAGCTCAAAGAAGGTCAACAATGGGGGGGGGGGCAAAACGAGCTCAAGAGTTAGGGAACCATTGTGGAAGAAGACCCCCTTAAATAGGTCCCCACAAATCTGCCCGTTATGTGCAGAATAACATAGGAGAGGTACAACCACTATGAGCACCGGTACAACCGGTAAAAAGCAATAAGTGGTACAACCGGCCCACAACCGCCCAAGAACCGCACCACAACAGAAACTAGTCCCGTGGTAGAGCGGTATATGGCTAGTACAACCTTTGGACCAAATCTGGAGTGGTACAACTGCTCCAAACACCGGTTGTACCGGGTCACCGGTACAACCTCTCTATGGGGCGGTACAACCTCTCTATGTAAAACAGGTAATACTAAAACAACTATAACTTTCGCATACGAGCTCCGATTTGAGCAAACTCAAGCTTGTTGGATAAAGGACAACGAGAGGTATACAACAATGACAAGTTACATTAAGAACAAGCAATGGAGAATAAATGCCACTAGGATAAGGAAGATGACCTTCCCAATAAATATCTAGCAAAATCTCCAACACCAAAAACGGAATATGATGCATATGAAATTTGTTTTCGATGAGCTTGAACTTATCATGATGAAGACCATAAGTTCAAAAACTCACATAGAGAAAACCAAATAAGGACCAAGAAAGATGATGATGCAAGGATGCAATGGCTTGAGCTCTCAACGAGCGATATGATCAAGCTACTCACTTGAGAGCCCCACTTGATAGTACGACTATCGATCCTATAACCCGGTCTCCCAATTACCACCATGAGACTGGTAAAATGGAAAACCCTATCAAGGTCAAACCTTTGCCTTGCGCATAGTCCACTTGAGCTAGATGATAACAATCTTGTCCTTCTCAAGATGGACCACCTTTCTTGATTGCGCCGGCTCGATGAAGACTAGTAGATTGCTCCCCCATACTCCACTATGGGTGAGTCACTTATTCGACACATCTTCGCAAGTCCAATGTCACCATAATGGATGGCAAGCTTCAAGCATGAATTCCCTGTGATAATTCACTTGAACTTGCACACCACAATCTTGATGACGATCACCACCTGATGTCATCTTCCATGGGTTGTATGGGATCTTCCTCTTGATGCAATCCCATGGAAATATACCTAACCCTACAAAGAGCACTCACGTAGACCATGGGTTAGTACACAAAGTGTTGGGGATATACACCCAGGGTGAGACCCGCCCAGGGGCGCCGGGTCATGCGGTTGGCAGCTTACGGTAACTCCAGGAGGAAGCATAACCAGTGGGCCAGAGGGCCCAGAGCCAGAAGGCCAGATGTAACCCGGTGGAGTTGAGCCGTCGAGAGTGACTTGTTAGATAAGGCATGTTTAGTTAGAGGTGAGGTTGGTTGTTTAGTTTAATCCGACCCGGACTCTTGTAAGCCCAGGGCCTTGACCTGTGTATATAATGCGGCTTACCTGGGCGGCTTAGACCACAAAACAATTGATCGAGAGCTAGGTCAAGCGAACTCGCTCCCTTGTAATCGATACACAACCAATACAACACAAGCATGACGTAGGCTTTTACCTCTTTCCAAGGGGCCGAACCTGGGTAAACCCTTGTCTCTTGATTTCGATCAACCCCTTTGAGTTCACTGCCTTAGCGATGGCCTTGAACCTAAGTCCGTTGACCCGGACATCTGACATGACAAATCCACAACAGTTGGCGCCCACCTTGGGGATAACACTCGCTGGTGTAAGGTTCTCGAAGGGATCTCTTCCAAGGATCGAGGGGTACGCCATTGGAGGGATGACCAAGAGTCACCGCGGCAAGCTCTACATCAACGACGCCGGCTGGGGCCCCGAGGCCGACTCAATCGAGTACGAGTACCGGGCCCCCTTTGGCGAATTTCACATTTTCATCGGCAAGATCGGCAGATCTGAACCAGGGCCGGACATCTGCACCGACCTCGTCGAGCCGGCCCGGCACATGTAACCCGCCCGTGCTAACCCGGGCGGGAAGCATGTCTTCGTTGTCTTTACCCAAGGCAGGGAGCTTGAAGGCTCCGTGTCAGGGGAAGGAACACTCATATGCTCATAGGATGGTTCCTCGAGCAGGGAGACAGAATCAATCTATCAGCTTCACAACGGTGGGCTTGGGGGCTATGTAAGAATTATTCTTAGTCGGAATATCATGAGCCGGAGGAGTACGAGCTGCCAAATCACGCCGCCGTTTTTATGAAAGAGTCGGCATCGGCTCATAATAGCACAGCTGCTGGTGCGGCCGGATCTGGAGTGGACAGGCCGTCGGCTCAAGTTCTTCTGGATCTGTTGGATGAGCTCACAACCCTGATGGAAGCAGAGGTAACTGTTGAAAACCAAGCGGCCCATAATGTAGAGATCACAATGTTGAAGGACCAGATGGCAGAAGTCCAAGAGGAGGTCAATGCGATGAAGACTCAGATGGACGCTGACTCAGAGCGCCTTAGGGCAGAGGCTTTTCGCTTAGAGCTAGAGTAGCAGTCTGCAGTGGCGGTTCACCGGATAAGGCACCAGTCTCGTTTGTCGGATCAATATGAAGCAAGAAATCTTTTTAATATGCGAGGGATGGGACGGAATATGCCTTTGACCGTAACCCGGACGACGGAAGTACCTGGAAGCCGGGCGGCGGTTCAGTGTCAGCAACCAGACCCGCCCCTTCACAACCAGACCCCACTGCAGCCTTTTCCGACCCCACCGGGTCATTATTCTAACCAAGCGGAGAACATGGTGGCAGCGATGACTAGGCTTGGTACAATCCCTATCCTCGATGAGGCACCTTTTGCAGAGAAAGTGCTGAACGCCATTGGATACTTGCAGACAGTGGTGGCCCAGCAGGATAAATATACTTACAGCCGGAGTCGCGTACATTGAACCCCCATCCCAAGCAATAGCTGCAGCCGGCGTTATGATTCGCCGGTGGTTTCCAGTAGTGGTCGACATCGAAACCCGCCAAGGGATGATTAGCCGGTTCATGAGGCTCAGGCGTTGGTGGATCGAGCAAGGGCCCAACGAGAGGCGGCGGCTCTGGCAGCTGCGACGACTTATCAGGAACCCATAGTCGCACCCTCCGTCTTAGTAGGAGCTGGCTTAAATTCTAGGGCTGTGGGAGTGGCATGTTTAGCGCCGGCTTTGCGAAACGAGCGCGTGCTGAAAGATTTCAAAGGTCCTCACAAGGTGCCCAATTATACTGCTGACCTACCTCTAGAGGCTTGGATTGGAAGTTATGAATTAGCCATGGAGATGTTAGATGTTAGTGACATAGTGTGTGCCAAGTATTTCATCATGATGCTGGAGGGGCCGGCTCGTATGTGGTTGAAAGGTTTGCCACCCAACACCATTAACACCTGGGCCGAGTTAAAGGCAAGATTCATAAAAAAATTCCAGGGAACATGCAAGCAGCCCATGACGATTGTGGATTTGGATCATTGCATTCAACGTGCGGATGAATCGGCTCATCATTGGGTCCGGTGGGTCTCGACCATCATCCACTCTTCTGATAACATCACGACATCTCAAGCAGTTCTAATCCTGGAGAAAAATTGCCACTTCACGCCTTTGAAGCAGAAGCTTGGACGACTCAAACGCACATGTCAAGACATGGGGGAACTCATGACAGATCTCACCAAGTATGTAGACTCTAACAACATGAAGGACCCTGGCTCTGATGATGAGAAATCGACAAAGGGCAAGAAGAGTAACAATGGCAAGGGTCAGTCATAGAACGGGGGAGGAAACAATAATAATGGCAATGGCAGAAAGCAGAAGAACCAGGATGGCGGGTCAGAGTTAGTGGCCAACGCCAACACTGGGAATAACCGTGGCAAGGGCAATGGCAAGCCGCCTTTTAAACGCAAGACTCCTAATTTGGAAGCAATGTTGAATGATCCCTGCCCGAAGCATAGCCGCCCAGATCAGCCGTTGACTCATGCTTGGAAGGATTGTTGGATCATGCGAGAATACCAAAACTACGATAGTAACCAGCATCCAGGCGGTGGCGGCGGTCCATCCGGCGGGTCAGTGCCTTTTGGGTCTAGTTTCGGTGTGGGCGTCTTAGGCTCAGGCCATCAGGGACAAGGAAACCATGGAGAGAATAATCAGCAATCTGGCGTTGGAGGTTAGTAGCAAAATAACCAATCCGGGTTTGAAAGTAATCCCAAGCAGCTAAACTCCGGCCAGTACCACGTCTTTATAACCAGCCTTGACAAGCGAGACCGGAAGTTACGGAAGCAGGCGGTTAACACGGCTATGCCGGCTCTCCCACAATATTTAAAGTGGTCGGAATATGACATAACCTGGACCAGGGAGGATCACCTGTCGCATGTGGATAACCCGGGGCAATTGGCTCTGGTGATCGCCCCCAAGTGGGAGGATATGTGTTCATCAAGGTTCTTATGGATGGAGGTAGCAGCATTAACATTCTGTATTATGACACTTTCCGCCGGATGAATTTGCTTGACAAAGATCTTAAGCCTTCTTCAACAGTTTTTCATGGCATGGTGCCTGGGAAGTCGACTTATCCGATGGGAAAGATTTCATTGGAGGTTGCTTTTGGTGGTGAATTCAATTACAGGGTGGAGTCTTTGTGGTTTGAACTGGTCAAGATTAAAAGCCCATATCACACTCTATTTAGACGACCGGCTTATGCCAAGTTCATGGCTAGGCCTTGCTATGTTTACTTGCAGCTTAAGATGTTCGGGTTAAACGGGACGATCACGGTACATGGAGACCAGAAGACGGCTGCTGAGTGTGAAGAAGGGGACACAGCTTATGCAGAATCAAGTTGTGCGGAGGCAGAGCTCAAGTGTTATAAGGAGAATGTCGACCCGACGGATATGACCCCATTGAAAAAGCCTAACACAGAATATGATCCGCCGCTTAAGTTTGCGGAAGATGATACCAAGTTGGTGGACTTCACGCCTGGCGACCCATCGCAGCAGTTCACTATTGGGGCTAATATGGATCCTAAATAGGAAAGCGTGCTCATCAAGTTCATCTGTGAGAATCGAGACATCTTTGCATGGGGTTTCCATGCCGGGTGTACCGAGAGAACTCGGTGAGCACCACCTTAATGTGGATCCTAAGTTTAAACCAGTTAAGCAATTTCTACACCGATTGAATGAGGAGAGGCGGAAAGCCATTGGCAAAGAGGTGGCCCGGCTCTTGGGAGCAGGGTTCATCATCGAAGTATTTCACCCGGAGTGGCTCGCTAACTCGGTGCTGGTGCTTAAGAAGAACGGGGCATGATACGTCTTCATCGTATCCACTTTTCCAAACTCTTTTGCCCTTGTTTTGGACTCTAATTTGCATGATTTGAATGGAACTAACCCAGACTGGCGCTGTTTTCAGCAGAATTGCCTTGGTGTTATTTTTGTGCATACATAATATTCTCGGATCGTCCTGAAAATTTACGGAGAATATTTTTGGAGTTAATAAAAAATACTGGCACAAGAATTAACCAGAGGGGGCATCCTGTAGGCCACAAGCCTGCTAGGCGTGGCCACCCCTAGCCGTGCCTAGCAGGTTTGTGGGGCCCTCGTGGCTCCTCCGACCTCCTCTCCAGCTTCATATAACCCTATTTGTGGAGAAAAAACAAAGAGAAGAGTTCACCGTGTTTCACGATACGGAGCTCGCCACCTCTTGTTCTTCCTTGGGAGACCAGATCTGGAGTCCGTTTTGGGCTCTGGAGAGGGGAAATTGACGCCATCGTTGTCGTGGGAACGAGCTTGACAGTAGATGGTAGGGGTACGAATGGAGAGGGCAGAGTCCTAGCTACGGCGAGGGTGTACACACAGATGTATGAGTTCAGGCCCCTCTCGTGGAGGTAACAACCCTACGTCCTAGTGCTCGGGAGCTTTATGTCGAGTGGAATGTAGATATTACAATAGTTTCTTAACCCTTGTGCAGGAGGGGAGGGGCGGCTTATATAGAGTTCGCTGCCCCTCATAATGGCCTCGCATCAAAGGGTCTGGTCGTGGGGTGTAAAGTCTACCGTTACAGGTAACGTACGTAGTAAAAGCTACTAAGGGCCATTAAGCCAGCGTCTGCCCGTTGGGCTCTTGATGATGGATCCTGGTCTTCTGGCGTCGAGTGAAGCAAGGTCTGTCGAGTGACACGCGATTGCCTAGTGAGAGCGGGAGTCTCCGAGTGGGTTACTATCGAGTGACTTTGAACGTCTCCACGGATCCACTCGGAAGTTCATGCTTGATCTTCAAGTCCTCCCATGTGGTGTCCTTAGGTAGGGTATGTGGGCCTTGCCTAGGACCCTACCCTAGGTACATATCCTCATCATTAGCTCCCGAATGGACCGGGGTTTGAGTGGTGGAAGGAGGTATCAACGTAGACCTTGAGTTAGTGCATCAAATCCTCCGAATGATACTTGAGATTTCCATGGAACTTGCGTTGATTGAACTCTGAGCATTAGCGTTCATTCAGGATCGACACGCAAAATCTTCCGAATGATATTCGGGTCTTCAACAAAATTTACGTCGATTGAATTCTTCTCCGCTCATTTGGATCCATTCAGACTTAAAAAGTGTCCGAGTGAATCGAGCGCATCTTGGGGAGGTGACGGGTCGGTCTGACGGGCCCGGATTCTCCGGGATACAAAAATTTGGGAAGCACGCGCACGCACGAAGATGATGCCACGATCAGGGCAAGTGGAGGCACGACGCCTCGATTCTCGCATCGGTCATCTCGCCATGCACTGGGCGTCGTCAGCGGTTGGCGTGTGCGGTTATCTCGCAGGCCCACTGGTCAGTGAGACACTCGGCAACATATAAAGCTTCCTGAGCCGCGGATTGCATAGTACCTTCCGCCGATTCTCCCTCTCTTCCTCCGCCTCCTCTACTCCCCAACGCAGCACACCGCTCTCCTCCGACCAGAGCTGCCGCTCCGATGGCGAAGAACGGAACAGAGAAGCTAGAGCGCGCAAAGAAGGGGACGCCGAAGCTCAAGGGCAAGAAGCCCTCGACTGCTCGGTTCACCGCGCCAGTGGGGTGGATGCAGGGGGATTTTCTCCCCTCTGTTGTCACTCGCGCCGACCTCGAGGGCCTCGTCTCCGACGGGCTGGTGGTGGACGGCGCCTAGAGGCTGCCGGGGGAGGAGCGCGAGCCGGAGCCGCGTGACGGGGAGAGGGTTCTTCTCCTCTCCCATGTAGAAAGAGGTTTCTATATGCCACCCCATCCATTCTTTCGGGGATTTCTGAATTTCTTTGGTGTGCAACTGCATCACTTTCCGCTGAACACCATGGCGTACTTGTTTGCATTCGTCACCTTGTGCGAGTGTTTCCTGGGGTGCTCTCCCCATTGGGGGTTGTTTAAGCATCTCTTCACGGTCAGATCACAGACTGTGAAGAAAGTCTTTCGACGGGAAGACTCACGTGCTCCAGTTGTGTGGAGGTTTAGGGGTCCAGAAAAGGCAACATAGTTCCTTTCCTGCCATTACTCTTCCCGAGTCTGTCCGAGGCTGGCAGTCGACCTGGTTCTACTGCAAAGATGTAGCGCCACCCAACATGTCGACTGGTCTTCCTCCGTTTTCACCTGACCGACCCGCTGCCCCCAAGTCCCTGAAGGTGACCGACGAGGATCATATCCAAGTAGGTATCTTAGTCGAGGCAGTGGTTCAGCTGATCCGGGGCGGGGTGACAGGCATGGATCTGCTTGAAATGTTCCTTGGTCGACGTATACAACCACTCTAGGCCAGAGACCACACCATGTGGCACTACGCAGGTCCGAGGGACTCGACCAAGACACATCCAGAAGAAGTTACACAGGAGACTGTCGAGCAGTGGCTTCGGAGCATCACTAGGGCTTGTGACAACCCCTCGGGAGCCAAGAGGATCCGGCCTTACTCGACCGAAAACCCACCGAAGAACCTGGTGAGACGTGTGATGTCGACTAACACATTTATACCGTCGAGTGATGTATTGAATTGTAGTCTGACTCTCTTGTTTGAATTATGCAGGAATGGACGAACATGCACTCGCCCATTCCCAACGGGAATCATGTGCATGACGGCGTGGTGAGCGAGGGTGACAACATGGGCGACGGACTTTCCGACTCTGAGGATGAATATGAAGATTCCAGTAAAGAGGAAGGAGTCGAGTCGCCCCCTCGTCGCGAAGGCCGCACTAAGGCCCTCCATGATCCGACAGCTGCTGAGGACAAGGCCCTGGGCCCAAGCAAGAAGAACCCAAAACGGAGCCGCCCCTCGACCGTCGAGTCGAATGAAAGACTGGCCAAGCAGCTTAAGCAAGCCACCTCCAAGCCTCGCAAAGCACCGCCCCGCATGAGGGTGGCCGTACCTGTCGTCTCCACGTAAGTGTTCATTTACGAATTGTTGTGTCGACTGAAGTCTTGAGTTATATCTGAGTGAAAGCTGTCTAATCCATCAGAGCTGCAACATCTGTGACCTCGCCTCGTCGAGATGAAGAGGACACGATGGATGTTGATACTGCCGATGCTGCCACTTCTCATAGGGGTAAGAAAGTTGTTAGTTTGTCCGAATAGGACTTGACACATGCAGATGTTGATGCTGTCGGTTGTTGTAGAGGTCATTCAAGTGGAGGACGACGAGGGGCCGCTGGACACTTCGCGCGCTCGCATCCGAAGGGCGTCATCATCGCAAGCACCTTAGCGCTCAACTACGGAGTCTTCCCAGAGGAGAGGTGACTCGACATGACCTAGGGTTGAGCCTGCAACGCCTCTGTCGCATGCTCCTCCAACCGTCTCGACCGTCATGACGTCGGCTCCGACCAGACCTCTTCAGGCTGCCTCAGCTGCTCTAGCGACTACGCCGACCCCACCTGTGATGGCCCTCCCTCTGCATCGAACCCCGGAAGACCAAAGTGGAGCTGCAAAGGAAGCCATGATCCAGGCGGAGCAGCTCATGCTGAGGACCAAGGAGGCGTACGAGGCCAGCAAACTGGCTTTTGATGTCAACGCATCCCTCCATACCAATGTCTGAGTAAGTCGATTGTAAGTCCATTATCGATTGAATTCTTGTCTTTTCTTGGCTGCCGTACACCCACTGGGTGATCGTCGTAGAATGTTTGAACTTTCTCCAGTCGAATAGATCGGATCGTAGTCGAGTAGGACTAGGATTGGTAGTACACGCGGTACTATTGTCGCTCGACATGTCGAGTGTGTTTTCTGATGAGTTACTCGATGGATCGAGAGTTAACCGTCTCAGTGGGGGCACTCTTAGCGCACCCACTGGGTGTAGTCCCCGAGACCGCTGTCGATTGCTTGCATTGGCAGGGGTCTTAGAGTCTATTGTATACATGATACACTTCGCCTTGAATCACACCATTCCTCATCTACCTTGCAGGTTTCATGGATATTATTTACAAACCATGATATGACGCTACATAAGGATAGGCTGCACTCTATAGAGTAGGGTGGGTGCATCACTTGACGGGTTGAGTGTCAGGACATGGCTGACCTTGTCGAGTGTGTTTTCTGACGAGTCACTCGACGGATCGAGAGTTAACCTTCTTAGTGGGGGCGCTCTTAGTGCACCCACTAGGTGTAGTCCCCGAGACCGCTGTCGAGTGCTTGCGTCGGCAGGGGTCTTAATAGAGATAGCTTTCTGTTTGAATTTGTTTACGGCGTGCGGAGCGCCAGAGCCACTCGATATGTCGAGTGGACTTTTTGTTTGAATTCTTCCAACATGAGCATTCGCCGGTTTTAATAACTCAGTCGACTGTCCAAGAACTACTTGCTGATTGAACTCCTGTCTTTTGTTGGTTCCAGACGGCTTGCGAACTTGGGACACAATACAAGGAGATGGAGGAGGAGAAGAACCAATTGCAGGTGGACTTGGCAATTTCCAACAACGCCCTGGAGCGAGCACGTGCTGAGCTGAAGTCTTTGGGAGGTAATAACTGCTGACTGTCAGCATTCCCATCTTCACCTTTCCATGTTTTGAACCGAGTGCCCTCGCTCGAATAGACGTGCGCAATGAAAACCATTGACTCCAAGCGCGACTCAACAATGTTGTTTCTTTAGATTCCATGAAGAGGGCACTAGATCAGAAGGACAAAGCACTTGCTGACGCCCAACAAGTGGCCAAGGACAAAACTAAAGCTGCAGAGCAGAAGTTGGCGGCCGTCCAGAAGCTGGAAGAGGAGAACGCCAAGCTGAAGCAGGAGCGTGCGGACCTTGTCAAGAAGGCCGAGCAACTAACCAAGAGGAGTAATGGCCTGGAGAAGCATCTGGGCAAATTCTCAAGGAAGATGTATCTTCTACTCGACGGTGAGTATTTCTTGTCGACTAACATTTGCAAAAAAAAATTTTGAGGGTTGCAGTTCACTGATTCCCCTTCTTCAACAGAATTCTGCCAGGACTTTGAAAAGGAAACAAAGGAGATTGAGCCCATGCTTGACCCCACCAAGTCTCTAGTTGCTAATGCGGTGGCGATGAACATGCTGCGGCTCAACTTTCGGCTCCAGGGTGCCCAGGCCTATATCGCTCAACTAAAATCTGTCATGGAAAGAATCGACAAGGAGCTATGGCCCGAGGACACTCTTCAGCTCGACCTCAACTCCATGATGGCTCGCCTGAACGAACTTCCCAGTCGAGTGCAAGCTTGGAAAAAATCTGCTGCTCGTTGCGGGGCCGACGTGGCGTTGTCACTAGTCAGGGTCCATTGCAGGGACGTGAGGGAGGAGAAGCTGAAGGAGATCCAAGTGGTAAACACGAAGAAACTCTAGTTCGAGGACTTCATGGAAACCTTCATCGAGGCGGCCACCAGAATCGCCAACGGCATCGACCTGGACACTTTTTTCAAGCCCGCTAGTCCGTCGCCTGCCTAGAAACTTGAGTCTTTGGAAAAAACAGTTAAATTTGCCTCGGTATGCCGAGTGGAACCGTATCCCTTAAAACTTTATTCATGCCTTAGTCCTCAGCACATTTGCTTCTGCACTAGACGTTTATCCGCGGTTTTATCCTTTGGATTTTGCTCGTGCTTTGGCTTTCATTCATCTATTCGACTGCTTTTGTTTTTAACTTAGGCGAAGTGCTTTCGCAGCCAAGCCCCCGAGTGTGAGGATCGCTCGTCACTCGGAGTATTTTGAACTTGGGCGAATGCCGATTCGCATCTAAGTTGTCGAGTGGATGGATTACTATCCACTCGACGAGGTTTTTAACTTAGGCAAAATGTATTCGCAGCTAAGCCCCCAAGCATGAGGATCGCTCATCACTCGGAGTATTTTGAACTTAGGCGAATGTCGATTCGCATCTAAGCTGTCGAGTGGATGGATTACTATCCAGTTGACAAGGTTTTTAACTTAGGCAAAATGTATTCGCAACTAAGCCCCCGAGCGTGAGGATCGCTCATCACTCGGAGTATTTTGAACTTAGGTGAATGTCGATTCACATCTAAGCTATTGAGTGGATGGATTACTATCCAGTCGACGAGGTTTTTAAGTTAGGCGAAATGTATTCGCAGCTAAGCCCCCGAGCGTGAGGATCGCTCATCAGTCGGAGTATTTTGAACTTAGGCGAATGTCGATTCGAATCTAAGCTGTCGAGTGGATGGATTACTATCCAGTCGATGAGGTTTTTAACTTAGGCGAAATGTATTCGTAGCTAAACCCCCAAGCGTGAGGATCGCTCATCACTCAGAGTATTTTGAACTTAGGCGAATGTCGATTCGTATCTAAGCTGTCGAGTGGATGTATTACTATCCAGTCGACGAGGTTTTTAACTTAGGTGAAATGTATTCGCAGCTAAGCCCCCGAGCGTGAGGATCGCTCATCACTCGGAGTATTTTGAACTTAGGCGAATGTCAATTCGCATCTAAGCTGTTGAGTGGATGGATTACTATCCAGTCGATGAGGTTTTTAACTTAGGCAAAATGTATTCGCATCTAAGCCCCCGAGCATGAGGATCGCTCATCACAAATGGATTACCATCACCCTCTTTTTTTGAACCCAAGCGAAGACGGATTCGCAAATAGTCCGTCGAGTGAATGGACTGCTATCCACCCGACAGGGTTTTTAACTTAGGCGAAACATGTTTCACAGCTAAGCCCCCGAGTGCGAGGATTGCTCGTCGCTCGGAGTATCCCCTAGTAAATAATTGCACGGTTGGAATCGACGAGGTATTAATTGCAGAGACACAAATTGCATTGATGAAGTACTCCTATTACATCAGAAAACTAAAGTCTCAAGTGTAAAAACGTTGAAGCAGGTCTGCATTCCAATCTCGTGGCTCATCCATCTGCTTCATGAGATTATATACGTGATAGGCTCCATTGTTTAGCACCTTGGTGACTACAAAAGGGCCTTCCCATGCAGGAGCTAGCTTGTGAGGTCGGTGCTGATTCACCCGGAGCACCAAATCTCCTTCATGGAATGCTCGACTTCTGATATTCCTTGCATGGAAGCGCAGTAAGTCTTGCTGATAGGCTGTGGTCTGGATCAGAGCCATCTCACGCTCTTCTTATAGAAGATCTACCCAATCTTGTCTGGCCTGCTCGGCTTTGGCCTCAAAATACAGCTCCACTCGAGGAGAATTGTGGGCGAAGTCACTCGGCAGTATAGCTTCAACACCATAGACAAGGAAGAAAGGAGTTCGTCCAGTTGACCGATTAGGCGTTATCCTCAACCCCCACAAAACAAACGGCAGCTCAGTTACCCATGCACCAGCGGCATGATCCAAATCGTGCATGAGATGAGGCTTTAGATCTTGCAGAATGAGACCATTAGCCTGCTCAACTTGCCCATTGGTTTGAGGATGTGCAACGGAAGCGTAATCCACTCGGGTGCCTTGGGAGTTACAGAATCTCCTGAATTCTTCTGAGTCAAAATTAGTGCCATTGTCCGTGATGATGCTGTGGGGAATGCCAAACTGGATAATGATCTCCCTCATGAACGTGACCGCCGTGCGGGAATTCAGCTTCTTGATGGGCTTGGCTTCAATCCACTTGGTGAATTTGTCGACTGCTACCAACAGGTGGGTGAATCCTCCTTTTCCGGGTCGGAAAGGACCAACCATGTCGAGCCCCCAAACCGCAAACGGGCAGGCGAGTGGAATTGTCTTCAAAGCAGACGCTGGCTTGTGCGACAGGTTTGCATAGAACTGACAGCCCTCACAATGATCAACAATGTCCTTAGCCATTTCATTAGCCCGTGGCCAATAAAAACCCGCTCGGTATGCTTTAGCGATGACCGCCCTTGAAGACGCATGGTGTCCGCAAGTTCCCGAGTGGATTTCATCTAGAATCATTCGACCTTCCTCAGGTGAAATGCAACGCTGGGTGACACCAGTCACACTTTCTCTGAATAGTTGATCTCCCATCACAGTGAAAGCCTTGGACCTGCGCACAATCTATCGAGCCTCTGCTTCATCTTCAGGAAGCTCCTGTCTGAGGATATAGGCTATGTACGGTACAGTCCAGTCGGGAATGATAACTAGCACCTCCATGGCCAGGTCAATCATAGCAGGAACATCGACTTCAGTCGAGTCCGAGGAGCTTAAGGTTTGTGGGGGCTCTTCAGTGAAGGGATCCTCTTGAATCGAAGGAGTGTGCAAATGCTCTAGGAACACTCCGCTGGGGACAGGCCGTCGAGTGGAACCAATCTTGGATAGCTCATCAGTTGCCTGATTTTTTAGTCGAGGAACATGGTGAAGTTCCAGACCTTCAAATTTCTTCTCCAGCTTCCAGAATGCATTGCAGTATCCAGTCATAGCAGGGTTTCTAACATCCCACTCTTTCATCACTTGATTCACCACCAAATCTGAGTCGCCATAAACCATCAAGCGCTTGACACCGAGCGAGATAGCCATGTGCAACCCGTACAAAAGTGCTTCATACTCTGCCTCGTTGTTGGAGGAATCAAAGTGAATTTGCAAGACATAGCTGAGCTTGTTGCCTATGGGGGATATCAAAACAACGCCAGCACTGGACCCATTCAACATTTTGGAGCCGTCGAAGAACATTGTCCAATGCGTCGAGTGAACTTGGATAGGCTGTTGTTGTTCGGTCCACTCGGCCATGAAATCTGCCAATGCTTGGGACTTGATTGCCTTCTTGGCCTCAAATCTGATGTCGAAGTGTACCACTTGGAAATAATGTGCCACCTTCTTCGCTGATAAGTAAATACCATACACTAGCTTCTGATAATGAGGATATCTCTGCTTTGAGGGGGACAAAACTTCCGAGACATAATAAACTGGCCGCTGAATCTTATAGGCTTTGCCTTCCTCTTCTCGCTCGACAGTCAGCACTCTACTGACGACCTGATTTGTGGCCGCGATGTACAGGAGCAAGGGCTCTTTGCTGGCAGGAGTGGCAAGCACCGCCTGGGTGGATAGCAGGGCTTTGAGCTCAACAAACGCTGCTTCGGCTTCAGGAGTCCAGTTGAATGTGTCTGATTTCTTCATCAACTAATACAAGGGCAGAGCCTTCTCACCAAGACGAGAAATGAATCGACTCAATGCCGCCAAGCAACCTGTGAGCTTCTGAACATCGTGCACTCGCATGGGAGTCTTCGTACGAGTAATGGCGCTGATCTTCTCGGGATTGACACCAATTCCTCGTTCGGAAACGAGAAAACCGAGTAACTTGCCGCCAGGGACACCGAAGGTACATTTGGCCGGATTCAGCTTTATGTCGAATCGCCTCAGATTGGCGAATGTCTCAGCCAAGTTAGCCAGCAGGTCGGAACCTTTGCGGGACTTGACCACTATATCGTCCATGTACGCCTCGACATTCCGAGGGATCTGGTCGAGTAAACATTTCTAAATCATGCGCATAAAACTAGCGCCAGCATTCTTGAGACCAAAAGGCATGGTGATGTAGCAAAAACACCCAAACGGGGTGATGAAGGCTGTTTTTATTTCATCTGGGCCAAACAGGCGGATCTGATGGTACCCAGAATAGGCATCCAAAAACGATAATTGCTCGCACCTCGCTGTCGAGTCAACAATTTGATATATGCGGGGGAGCGGAAAATGGTCTTTCAAACACACCTTATTGAGATGTTTGAAGTCAATGCACATGCGCAATGACTTATCTTTCTTGGGCACCATCACAACATTCGAGAGCCACTCGGAGTGGTAAATCTCCCGAATGAACTTGGCTTGCAAGAGACGGGCCACTTCTTCTCCGATTGCCTTGCGCTTCTCAGCCGCGGATCGACGCAAATGCTCCCTGACGGTCTTGGCCTTCGGATCCACTCGCAGACGGTGCTCAGCCAGCTCCCTGGGAATCCTTGGCATGTCAGCAGGCTTCCATGCAAAGATATCCCAGTTCTCATGGAGGAACTAGATGAGCTCGACTTCCTATTTGAGATATTTGTCGGGGCAGCGGTTGGATCCGTCGGGTGGATGTGCACCTTCTTCACTTCTCCTGCCGACTGAAATGCCGACTCGGAAGCCAGCTTTTTTGCGCGGAGCAAATCAGCAGGGTCAGTGGTTTTCTTGTACTCCTCCAGCTCGACCATGGCATCTGTTGATTGGCGATCTTGGACCCTTGCTGGAGACACTCTTCGGCCCGCTGTCGATTGCCAGTGACCGTGATCACGCCCTTAGGGCCAGGCATTTTCAGCTTGAGATACACGTAACATGGTCGGGCCATGAAAGGTGCATAAGCGGGTTGATCCAAAATGGCATGGTAAGCACTCTTGAAATCCACGACTTCAAACGTCAACTTTTCTTTTCGGATTTTTTTGTTATCTCCGAATGTCACATCCAATGCTATCTAGCCGAGTGACTTGGCCTTCTTTCCTGGGATGACCCGATGGAAATGCATGCTGCTTTCGCTGAGACGGGACATAGGAATGCCCATTCCCTTAAGGGTATCCGCATACAGAATGTTCAGGCCGCTGCCGTCGTCCACGAGGACCTTTCTGAGTCGAGTCCCCTGCACCACCGGATCAACTACCAGAGCCTGTAGACTGGGTGTGGCCACACGGGCAGGATGGTCAGTCTGGTCGAATGTGACAGCATACTGAGACCATTTGAGGTAGGTGGGGGTGTCTGGCACAACCATGTTGATCTCTCTATTTATGACTTTCAGACGGCTCTTGCTCTCGACGTCAGCAAAGATCACCAGTGTAGCAGTGACATCCGGGAATGTTTCCTTTTCTTCATCTTCATCTTCTTTTTCAGGAGATTTCCCACTCGACTGGTCTCGCTTGAACTACTGGATGAGGGTTCGACACTGTCGAGTGGTGTGCTTGGGCAAAATTAGGTTGCCTTCTGCATCTTTCTTCATGTGAATCACACACGGCTGATCCAAGATATCGGTTCCTGACTGACCCTTCCCCTTCTTGGGGGCATACTGAGCTTTGGCCTTGCCCTTGTTCTTCAACTGAGTCACCAGTGCTGCCGCCTCTGCCGGAGCTGGATCTTCAGCCTTCCGCTTTTGTTTCCTATTGTTGCCGCCGCCAGACTCGTTGGCGATCGCTTTTCCTTTGCCGCTACGGAGGCGGTCTTCTTCCTTGCCATTGGCATAGCGAGTGGCAATTTCCATCATCTTGCCGAGTGAAATGTCACCAGTGCGTCCGAACTTCAAGTACAACTCTCTATATCTCACACCGGCCTTGAAGGCACAAACAGCCTGGTGTTCCGACACATTTTCCACCGTATGATGCAGGGTGGACCATCGCTGAATATAGTCCCTTAAGGTTTCACTAGGCTTCTGGACACAGTGCTGTAAGTTGACCAGACATGCGGGGCGCTTACAAGTGCCCTCGAAGGTCCGTACAAACACTCGGGCAAGATCTTCCCAACAATGAATGCTGGAAGGAGCCAAACGATTCAACCAAGCTTGAGCTGGACCATCCAACATAAGAGGCAGGTGCTTCATTGCGACATTGTCATTCCCGCCGCCAATTTGCACATCCACTCGGTAATCATCTAGCCAAGTCTCTGGTTTTGTTTCACCAGAAAACTTTCTGATCCCCGGCGCCATTTTGAAGTTGGGGGAATCTCCACAGAACGTATAGCTCTGCTAAAACACTCTGGACCAGACACTGCAGCTGAGCTTCCACTCGGGACATCTCTATCGTGTCCTTCTCTGTAGGCTCTACTCTTGTCGATACGCTTCTGAAGAAGGTATGCACGGGCATCAAAGTCCATGTCCCGCTTGTCACCGAAGGAGTGCCTGTCGTCCTGGCGTCGGGCGCGTACGGACCACTCCGCGGAGGAGTGGGCACTCGACGGTGGTCTTCGCGGTGATGCTGATCTCTGTCTTGCCCTTCACGATAACCGCCGCCTTGACGACGTAAGGGCGACCCAGGACTATGTGCTGACTGAACGGTCTCTGCCTTGGGTGAATTGCTGTGTATCTTGTGACGAGACTGAGAAACTGCTGAATTCTGACGTTGTGCTGCATCTAACAGTGCTTTGATCTGCAACAACCCTCTACCAACCTCTAACCGGGACGGGTGAATGGAATCTGCTATCCTAGTAGCAGCAGCAACATTAAGCACGGGAGTTTGGTATACCTCGACGCCATCGTGAGATCCAGTCGGGAACGGTTGTCGCTGACGTCGACTGGGGCACGGCGGGCGTGGACGGGCGCGCTCGTCGATCTCTGCCTGGAGCTCTTCTAGACGAACGTGTGCGGCCTCCAAAGCCCGGGCCTCGGCAGTCGCACCGATGATGGGGGTATGAAGGACCTTCTCATCGCGACGCGACTGCACGTTCGACGACCAAAGCGAGGCGGTGAGCTCTAATGAGAGCCCACCATCAAGACCTCCGCCGTGAGATCACAGCTCTCGCACTCGGAAGGCACATCGGATGGATCAGAATCCAACTCGAACACGCCATGAAGGGACTCGGCAGGTTCGAGTGCTGCAACCTGCGAAGAAGCTTGACGTGCCACTGCATGTTCGACCCATCGCTGGAGTTGTGAGCAGCCGGACTGCTTACGACCGCGAACAGCGAGAGGAGCCAATGCATAAGGGGTCGATGGCTGACGCAGCAACATGCTGCACGGACTCGCGTGGAAATGGGTGGCCCCACGGACCGGGAGCGCCTTGACATCGAGAGGAGCCTCCTGGAGCCATGCCGAATCGTCGGTGATGAAAGTGAGCGCTCCGAAACGGATCTCGTGGCCCAGAGCAAAAACACCGCTGGAAGACATGTTGAAGGATGAAAAACGCAACCTCACCAGAAGTCGCTTAGACGCCTGCCCCACGGTGGGCGCCAACTATCGTGGGAACGAGCCTGACAGTAGATGGTAGGGGTACAAATGGAGAGGGCAGAGTCCTAGCTACGGCGCGGGTGTACACACAGATGTATGAGTTCAGGCCCCTCTCGTGGAGGTAATAGCCCTACGTCTTAGTGCTCGGGAGCTTTATGTCAAGTGGAATGTAGAGATTACAATAGTTTCTTAACCCTTGTGCAGGAGGGGAGGGGCGGCTTATATAGAGTTCGCTGCCCCTCATAATGGCCCCGCATCAAAGGGTCTGGTCATGGGGTGTAAAGTCTGCCGTTATAGGTAACATACGTAGTAAAAGCTATTAAGGGCCATTAAGCCAGCGTCTGCCCGTTGGGCTCTTGATGATGGCTCCTGGTCTTTTGGCGTCGAGTGAAGCGAGGTCTGTCGAGTGACACGCGACTGCCGAGTGAGAGCGGGAGTCTCCGAGTGGGTTACTGTCGAGTGACTTTGAACGTCTCCAGGGATCCACTCGGAAGTTCATGCTTGATCTTCAAGTCCTTCCATGTGGTGTCCTTAGGTAGGGTATGTGGGCCTTACCTAGGACCCTACCCTAGGTACATATCCTTGTCAATCGTCATCACCAACCATCCTTCATCACTAATTCCATGATGCTCTGCGTCGTTCGTGAGTAATACCATCGCAGGCTTGCTGGATGGTGATGGGTTGGATGAGATTTATCATGTAATCGAGTTAGTTTTGTTAGGGTTTGATCCCTAGTATCCACTATGTTCTGAGATTGATGTTGCTATGACTTTGCGATGCTTAATGCTTGTCACTAGGGCCCGAGTGCCATGATTTC
Source organism: Hordeum marinum (assembly GCA_022496015.1). Lineage (NCBI taxonomy): Eukaryota > Viridiplantae > Streptophyta > Magnoliopsida > Poales > Poaceae > Hordeum > Hordeum marinum. The sequence continues at coordinate 84,533,836 of CM039676.1, forward strand.
ATATCTGAACCTATTATGTTTTCATGAATATATATGTGTTCTTGATCCTATCTTGCAAGTTGTAGACACCTATTACGAGTTATGATCCGCATCCCCCAAGGTGACAATAATTGGGATTCTTTCCGGTGATTACCATAGTTTGAGGACTTCATGTATTCACTAAGTGCTAATGCTTTGGTCCGGTTCTCTATTAAAAGAGGGCTTAATATCCCTTAGTTTCCATTAGGATCCCGCTGCCACGGGAGGGTAGGAGAAAATATGTCATGCAAGTTCTTTTCCAAAAGCACGTATGACTATATGTGGAATACATGCCTACATTACATTGATGAATTGGAGCTAGTTCTATGTCACCCTATGTTATAATTGTTGCATGATGAATGCTATCCAACATAATTATCCATCACCGATCCATTTCCTACAAGCTTTCCACATATTGATCCTTGCTAAGTTACTTCTCCATTACTACTGTTACAATCACTACAAAACTGCTACTGTTACTTTTGATACTATTATCGTTACTTCCATATTACTTTGCTCTGAATACTTTGCTGCAGATATTAAGTCTTTCAGGTGTGGTTGAATTGAGATCTCAGCTGCGAATACTCAAGAATATTCTTTGGCTCCCCTTGTGTCGAATCAATAAAGTTGGGTTGAATACTCTACCCTCGAAAACTATTGCGATCCCCTATACTTGTGGGTTATCAAGACCTTTTTCTAGCGCCGTTGCCAGGGAGCATAGCTGTATTCTCTGATTCACTTGGGATTTATATCTGTTGATCACTGTGAAGAATCTGAAAGATCCAAAAACCAAGATCTATCTCTCTACTACGAGGGGAGGTAAGGAACTGCCATCTAGCTCTACACTTGATTCACCTTTGTTATGAGTAAGTTTGCGACACCACCACGTGCTAGTAATTCTGATATGTCACAAGTAATTGATGATGCCACTTCTGCTATGCATGATGCTTATGATGATACTTTGCTTGATAATATTGTGCCACTGGGTGAATTTCTTGATGAACAAATTGCTAGAGTCAATGCTGAAAATTATGATACTTCTGAAAGTGATGAAATTATTGAAACTAAATACTTTGAGACACCTGCTAGACCTAGCTCTCCTAGATATGAATTACCTGATATTCCCAAGGGTTATGTTATGGAAGGAGAGGTAGCTAGGGACTTTCTTGCTTGTAATGATAGAGATGATCTTAAGAAATTACTATGCAAGTGGAAAGAAAAATCTTTGAATGCTAGAATGAAATATGATCCTAAGTTTGCTACTTCACCTATCTTTGTTACTGATAAGGATTATGAATTCTCTATCGATCCTGAGTTAATTACTTTGGTTGAATCTGATCCTTTCCATGGTTATGAATCTGAAACTGTTGTGGCACATCTTACTAAACTGAATGATATAGCCACCCTATTTACTCATGAGGAAAAAAATTCGTTACTATTATATCCTTAAGTTGTTTCCTTCCACGTTAAAGGGTGATGCTAAGATATGGTTTAATTCTCTTGCTCCTGGTCGTGTGCGTAGCCCCCAGGATATGATTTGTCACTTCTCTGAAAAATATTTTCCGGCCCATAAGAAACAAGCTGCCTTGTAGGAAATATTTAACTTTGTGCAAGTTGAAGAAGAGAGTCTCCCACAAGCTCGGGGGAGGCTTCTCCAATTACTTAATGCTTTGCGTGATCATCCTCTCAAGAAAAATGAAATACTTGACATCTTTTATAATGGACTAGCCGATGCTTCTAGGGACCATCTAGATAGTTGTGCTGGTTGTGTTTTGAGGGAACGAACTGTTGAACAAGCCGAAATACTATTGAATAATATATTGAGTAATGATAATGATTGGACTACTCCCGAACCACCTCCGAAGCCAACTCCAAAGAAAATAGGTATTCTATTTCTAAGTCCTGAAGATATGCAAGAGGCAAAGAAATCTATGAAAGAGAAAGGTACTAAAGCTGACGATGTTAAGAATCTACCGCCTATTCAAGAAATACATGGTCTTGATAACCCGACACAGGTAGTAGAGGTAAATTCTCATAGATTTCATGAAAGCGATATTCCTTATAATAAGTCTACTAGACAATGCTTGGATGAATTTGATAATTTTGTTGTTAAGCGAGAAATTTTTAATGCTTATGTTAGTAGACAATTGAAACATAATGCTTTCATGCTTGATCGCTTAGGTGATTATATGAGTAGAACTATCAATGATCTTAAACCGATTAGTAAACATGCTTCTACGGTAACTACTCAAGTAGAACAAGTACTTAAGGCACATAATGATTTGCTTAATGAGATTAATAGTAAGAACAATGATCATTCTGTTAAAATTGTGACTAGAGGTGGAAGAATGACTCAGGAACCTTTGTATCCTGCGGGCCATCCTAAGAGAATGGAACAATATTCTCAAAGGGGCAATATTGATGTACCTAGTCATTCCAGTAATAAGAGGAGTAATGACGATGATAGAACTTTGCATGCTACTAGTGAACCTGTTATAGATACACCTGAAAACCCAAATGATATTTCTGCTTTTGATGCTGAGACACAATCTGGTGATGAACATGAGACTAGTGATAATATTAATAATAATGATGTGGATAATGAACCTGCTGTTGATCTTGATAACCCACATCTTAAGAATAAAAGATATGACAAAAGGGACTTTATTGCTAGGAAACATGGTAAAGAGAGAGAACCATGGGTTTAGAAACCCATGCCCTTTCCTCCTAAACTATCCAATAAAAAGGATGATGAGGATTTTGAGCGCTTTGTTAAAATGCTTAGACATGTCTTTTTGCGTATGCGCTCAACTGATATTCTGAAGATGTCTCCTTAGGCTAAGTATATGAAATATATTGTGACTAATAAAAGAAAGATACCGGAAGCTGAAATTTCCACCATGCTTGCTAATTATACTTTTAAGGTGGAGTGCCAAATAAATTTGGAGATCCAGGAATAGCAACTATACCATGATCTATTAAATGGAATTATGTTAAAACTGCTTTATGTGATTTGGGAGCTGGTGTTAGTGTTATGCCTTTATCTTTACATCGTAGAATTGATTTGAATAAGTTGACACCTACTGGAATCTCTTTGCAAATGGCTAATAAATCAACTGCTCTACCTATCAGTATTTGTGAGGATGTACTTGTTGTAGTTGCAAATGCTACTATCTTAACGAACTTTGTTATTCTTGATATTCCCAAGGACGACAGTATGTCGATCATCCTTGGTAGACCCTTTTGAATATTGCAGGGTTTTTTATTGATTGCAACAAGGGCAATGTTACTTTTCATATTAATGGTAATGATCATACGGTACACTTTCTGAAGAAACAACCTCAAGTTCATAGTATCGACTCCATTGAAAAAATTCCAACGATTATTATTGGAGACTTTGAATTCCCTCTTCCTACTGTCAAGAAGAAATATGGTATACTTATTATTGGGGATATACATATGCCCATTGAGGTAACTTAGTGTTATTAAAAAAAACGGTTTCATGCTATTCGAAAGAAGTTTGTTAATAAGACTTGATCATCATTATTGATGGACTCCTTTTGATGAGCATGAGATGGATGAATTTAGAAAGCACAACTCCCTGTACTCAACTTGTATTTTCTGTTAGTTAGATTAAATAAAGTAAGAATGCTATTATTTTTCTGTTTTTGAGTTTCCCGTGCAATAAAAAAGTGACCTGAAAATAAAAGTTCTTCAAATGCCCTAAAAATGAAGTATGCTTTTTTCGGGAATATTTAAAAATTTCTGGCACTAAGCACACTGCAGGGGGCTGCACCAGTGGGCCACAAGCCCACAAATCGCGGTCACCCCCTGGCTGCGCCTAGCAGGCTTGTGGGTCCCATGTGGCCTCCCTTCACTTATTCCAGCACCCATCCACTTCATCTTCCTCCAGAAAAATCCCACCATTGTTCAAACCCGTCTTCTAGCTCATTTTGCTGCCATTTTTGATCTCCTTGTTCAAAGCTTTATTCGCAAAACTGTTTTGGGAGATTGTCCCTCGGTATGTGACTCCTCCAATGGTCCAATTAGTTTTTGTTCTAGTGCTTCATATATTGCAATTTTTTGCTGCTGTGGTGACCTTGTTCTTAAGCTTGCATGTCAAATATATATGGTCCCTAGTAGTTTTGATGCATGATATAGCCTCTAGGCACTTGAGGGAGTAGTTGCTATGAGTTTTGTAGAGTTTTGTTCACCTTTATTTTGAGTCACTAAAAATTTCTGAATTTTTCAAAAAAATAAAAAATGTTGAGGAAGGTATTTCTAGGGGGTTCATCGTGCAAGAAGGCCCCGAGACTCGCGATACGTGATCCTAACCTTGAACCACCGAGGGAAGCACAAGTACGACCTTGTGAATGGCCATCGGATCAATTTATGAGTGATATCGGTTTCAAGGAAGAATTCTACACATACACAAGAAATGCTGGCCTTGAGGAATTCATGGCGGACAAATGCAAGCAATACTATCAACTCACGGATTCTTTCGTGCGGAGGTTTGAATTTTCGCTCAATCATAACAAACCTTCCGTCCTATTTGACCTCTATGATAAATCATATACTTTGGATATAGAGGACTTTAATCATGCATGCAAAATTCCACAGTGGGGTAGCTATAGTGATCCGCACAAAACTGAATATAATGATTTTCTTGCTAGCATTACCGTCGGAGAAACTAGAAATATTACACAGGATACCATGGGGAGCATTCACTTTCCTGCCATACATTATTTTGCTCTATTCATAGGTAGATGTATTAAAGGTAAAATTGAGCATAGCCACCTTTGTGCAACCGATCTTAGTATTCTTAAGAGTGCAGTAATGGGTGAAAGGTGATATTACTTTCGAGCCATTATTGGTAGAAAGCTGCATAATAATGCTAAGGATGGAGATTTCTTTGGTGGGATTTATGCCACTCGTTTAGCTAATTATCTTGGGGTACCCATACGTGGAAATGATATTGAGTTACCACCTGCTTTTCTTGATTATGAGGCTTTGGTACGTTTTCAGTTTCTCGAGAGGAACGGACAATCTCTCCAGTACCGACTAATTTTTGATAGACAACGTGCTGTCCATGTTACCCTTCCTGCTCGTGTCTTCTTTAACTTTCAGGAAAAATAGATATACATTATAACCAGAGAGGAGGCAGACGAGTACGAGAGAAGCGCAGAATCAACTCGCGTTCATGCTGCAGTCGTTCCGGCGGTAGCCGCTGCAGCCCAGTACAACCCCAACTATGACTTCGGATATTATCAGGGCCAAACATGGCCATAGACCAGCTTAGGCCAAAAGCCTAAGCTTGGGGGAGTATGTATTTCTCATCGACTTTATATTCATGTTCACACACTCATCTTACTAGTCGGTGTTCATACTCTTTCATTGTACCATCCATGGTAGTTTATTTTCTTGTTTTGCTTTCTTCTTGTGCGTTTATTTAACTTTGAGAAAAAATAGTTCTAGCTTTATTTCCAGTTGCTTAGTTGTAGCATTAAAAAGAAAACCCAAAAAGATTTTTCGTTCTTCTTTTGCTTGTTGGGAGCTTTCCCATGTAAATAGTTTTCCTTGTTCTTGTTTTGAATTTCTTTTCTTTGGGTCGTAAGGAGAAGACCACAATGAAAATGTTGAGTGGCTCTCATGTGCATTATTGTTCACCTATTAGAGAGACCATATTACCTTGTATTCTCCTTTGAGTTATTGTTCGCAGATTCTAGCTTAGTCCAATGCACGTGCACTCTTATTATTATCCACACCGTTCGATCGTGCAAGTGAAAGGCAATAATGATGATATTTTATGAAAAGATTGAGATGGAGAAAAGCTGGTATGAACTCGACCTATCTTGCTTTTGTAAATATGATTAGCTCATCGTTCTGAATTCAATTCATCATGGGTGAAACATATTTGCAATGACAATTAGAGATTATAGTTACTCATGCCATGCTTAATTAGCAAAGAGTGGATAATGGTTTGTTTTGGGTGCCAACATGCATATTAAAATGGTTGTGATGTAGTATGATGGGATGGTATCCTCCTCTGAATGATTCAAGTGGCTCGACTTGGCACATGTTCATGCATGTAGTTGAAACAAAATCAACATAGCCTCCACGATATTTATGTTCATAGTGATTTATATCCTACTCATGTTTGCATTCAATGTTGGTTAATCTCAAAGCATGTTGATGACTGTGTCGCTCTCTAGTTGGTCACTCTCCAGTCTTTTGCTAGCCTTCACTTGTACTAAGCGGGAATACTACTTGTGCATCCAATTCCTCAAACCCAAAGTTGTTCCATATGAGTCCACCATACCTACCTATATGCGGTATTTACCTGCCGTTCCAAGTAAATTTGCATGTACCGAACTCTAAACCTTCAAATAAACATTCTGTTTTGTATGCCCAAATTGCTCATGTGGTGATTGAGGGCTCTGAGTATCTTCCATGCTAGGTGGGTTATTCTCATGATATGTGTTGATTCATTATCATTCACGAGAAAGGGGCTGGTAATCGGGATGCCCAGTTCCATGCCCGAAATAAAAAGCAAAATATAATTAAACAAAACTCCGCCAGGACTATGTTTGTATGGACGATACCCATGGATTCAGCTCGCCGTGGAGTGTGACTGATTGGTGGAGGGGGAGTAAAAACTTTATCATTTTGTTTGGGAACCTCCTATAATGTATCTGGCATGGAAGATGTTGAAAACCTCTTGGTCGTTATGTGAGCAATGAAAGCATACCGCTCAAAAATCATTACTTATCTGTGTTTTAAAAACTCGAGCTCTGGCACCTCTGCAAATCAATGCTTCCCTCTGCGAAGGGCCTTTCCATTTACTTTATTGTTGAGTCACCACCTTCTTATAAAAGTCACAAGTTAGAGAGCACCACCTTCATTTGTATGCTTTGCTGTTAATTGATATTGAGTATGAGCATGACTGGATCTTTTTCACTGTAAATTACAATGTCTAGCCAGTCCTTGTTCTTTAGAGGTGCTCTGCATTTATGTTTTGCGGTCTCAGAAAGGGCTAGCGAGATACCATTTTGTCATATTGTATCATGATTGTTTTGAAAAAGTGTTGTCATCCGAGAGTTATTATTATTGCTCGCTAGTTGATTATGTCATTGATATGAGTAAATATGAGACCTAAATGTTATTGTGAATGTGGCTAGTCCATGATCTTTGCTGAAAATCTGAACATCGCTTAGAAGTATTTACAACAACAAGATCAAACAGAGTTTGTAATAGTTTTTCTTTATCACTTTTAGTTTATCAACTGAATTGCTTGAGGACAAGCAATGGGTTAAGCTTGGGGGAGTTGATATGTCTTCATCGTATCCACTTTTCCAAACTCTTTTGCCTTTGTTTTGGACTCTAATTTGCATGATTTGAATGGAACTAACCCGGACTGACGCTGTTTTCAGCAGAATTGCCTTGGTGTTATTTTTGTGCAGAAATAAAAGTTCTCGGATCGTCCTAAAAATTTACGGAGAATATGTTTGGAATTAATAAAAAATAATGGCGCAAGAATTAACCAAAGGGTTCCACCTGCAGGCCACAAGCCTGCTAGGCGTGGCCACCCCCTGGCCGCGCCTAGCAGGCTTGTGGGGCCCTCGTGGCTCCTCCGACCTCCTCTCCAGCTCCATATAACCCTATTCGCGGAGAAAAAAATCAAAGATAATAGTTCATCACGTTTCACGATACAGAGCCGTCGCCACCTCCTGTTCTTCCTCGGGAGACTAGATCTAGAGTCCGTTTTGGGCTCCGGAGAGGGGAAATCGATGCCATTGTCATCACCAACCATCCTTCATCACCAATTCCATGACGCTCTCCGCCATTCGTGAGTAATCCCATCGTAGGCTTGCTGGACGGTGATGGGTGCAATGAGATTTATCATGTAACCGAGTTAGTTTTGTTAGGGTTTGATCCGTAGTATCCACTATGTTCTAAGATTGATGTTGCTATGACTTTGTTGTGCTTAATGCTTGCCACTAGGGCCCGAGTGCCATGATTTCAGATCTGAACCTATTATGTTTTCATGAATATATATGTGTTCTTGATCCTATCTTGCAAGTTGTTGACACCTATTACGAGTTATGACCCGCATCCCCCCAGGGTGACAATAACTGGGATTCTTTCCAATGATTACCGTAATTTGAGGAGTTCATGTATTCACTAAGTGCTAATGCTTTGGTACGGTTCTCTATTAAAAGGATGCCTTAATATCCCTTAGTTTCCATTAGGACCCCATTGCCACGGGAGGGTAGGACAAAAAATGTCATGCAAGTTCTTTTCCATAAGCACGTATGACTATATACGGAATACATGCCTACATTACATTGATGAATTGGAGCTAGTTTTATGTCACCCTATGTTATAACTATTGCATGATGAATGCTATCCAACATAATTATCCATCACCGATCCATTGCCTATGAGCTTTCCACATATTGATCCTTGCTAAGTTACTTCTCCGTTGCTACTGTTACAATCACTACAAAACTGCTACTGTTACTTTTGCTACCGTTATCGTTACTTCCATATTACTTTGCTACTGAATACTTTGTTGCAGATATTAAGTCTTTCAGGTTTGGTTGAATTGACAACTCAATTGTGAATACTCAAGAATATTATTTGGCTCCCCTTGTGTCGAATCAATAAATTTGGGTTGAATACTCTACCCTCGAAAACTGTTGCGATCCCCTATACTCGTGGGTTATCAAGAGGACGTGGCGTATGTGCGTGGATTACACAGACCTTAACAAAGCATGTCCGTTTGACCCGTTTGCTCTCCCCCGTATTGATCAAATCATTGATGAAACTGTGGGTTGTGAGAGTCTGTCTTTCCTAGATGCGTATTCAGGTTATCACCAGATCAAGATGGCAGTTAAAGACCAAGACAAGATGGCTTTTATTATGCCTTTTGGTGCTTCCTACTATGTGTCTATGCCTTTTGGGCTTAATAGTGCCCAGGCGACTTACCATTGTTGTGTGCAGAACTGTCTTCATGGTCAGATTGGGCACAATGTTCACGCTTACGTTTATGATATTGTGGTTAACTCAAGGAAGAAGGAGACTCTGTTGGACGATCTAAAAGAAACCTTTAACAATTTGAGGGTTTACAAGATGATGCTTAACCCGAAAAAGTGTGTTTTCGGTGTACCTGCAGGCAAACTCTTGGGATTCTTAGTCTCGAAGCATGGCATTGAAGCTAACTCGGACAAAATAAAGGCTATTACTTCCTCGTCTAAGCTGGCATATGTCAATGACGTTCAGTGCCTGGCGGGTCATATTGCTGTGCTAAGCCGGTTCATAAGCCGCTTGGGCGAGAAAGCCATTCCTCTATACTAGATGATGGAAAAGACAAATGACTTCATCTGGAGCAAGGATGCGGATGAGGCGCTTGAGGCGCTCAAGAAGCAGTTGGCTGAGCCGCCGGTCTTGGCTGCTCCAGCTGAGAAAGAGTCTTTGCTCTTGTATGTGGCGGCTAACAACAGGGCAGTCAGCGCCACGATTGTTGTGGAGCGTAAGGAGGCAGGGAAAGGGTATCCTGTCTAGAGGTCGGTTTACTATGTTAGTGAGGTGTTGATAGAATCCAAGCAAAGGTATCCGCATTGGCAGAAGCTGATCTATGGGGTGTTTATCGATGCATTAGAGTTTTGGGGTCTCCAGTGCCCCTTACTCGTGCACGGGCAGTAGTAGCCACCCTGGCGACGAGGCCCGACATGGAGCTGCTAGATACAAATACAGGAGAATCAAGACCAAAGGCAAGACCTCACCGGTATGGCCTTTAAACCCCGGCAAGGCAAAGCCCTGAAGACCCGGCAAGGCGGAGCCCCGGCAAGACCCCGCCAGTGCAGAGGCTAGGTGTCGCCCCGCCTAGGCACATGTTGCGGCGCCGGCGATGGAGGGGCTAAGCGGTGCCGATGGGATGGGCTCCTGTCCTGTCCTGTAGATAGTCAAAGATGCCTGATGGTGCATTAAATGCGCCTGTCTTACATCGTTAGTGTTAGGTATGATAGCACTGTAGCTCTATACACCCCGTGTACACACTGTACGCCACTATTGGGATCCCCTTGATCATATAAAAGGAGGCCGAGGGCGTTACAGTAAGGGACTTTTTCGATCTTTTCGGACCCCTAGACTTGTGGAGCTCCTCTAGCCCGTTCTGCATGAGTAGCAGCTGTAGCGCTCCCAGAACCTGAGCTAGAACTCATCCAATACAACCAAGCAGGAGTAGAGTTTTACGCATCTTTACGACCCGAACCTGGGTAAAATCCCGCACGCTGTTCATCAGATATGCTCTCTACGTGAGCCTTCCTCCCCGCCGAACCGAAAAGGGATCCCTCCGATCTCATAGGTGTCGATTCCCCCGATAGGGTTCATGGCAAATCGCAAGCTGAAGCATTACTTCCTTGGACATTATATCACGGTGGTTAGTTCTGCCCCCTTGGGATATATTATCCAAAATAAAGAGGCCACTAGCAGGATTGCTAAGTGGTCACTTGAGCTTGGGCCCCTCAATCTAAAATATGCGCCTCGTACGGCTGTCAAGTCTCAAGCCTTGGTGGACTTCATAAATGATTGGACAAAAAGTTAGTCACCTGAGGAGAAGCCAGACAACACATACTGGACGATTCACTTTGATGGATCCAGGCAATTGGAAGGCTCGGGGACTGGAGTTGTTCTAAGTTCCCCATGAGGTGACACATTCTGTTAAGTTTTGAGGCTAATGTTTCCTTGTACTAACAATGCAGTAGAATATGAGGCTTTGCTTCATGGGCTTCGGGTGGCCAAGGAGATGAACTTGAGCCGGGTCAGATGTCTTGGCCACTCAGACCTAGTGGCTCAGCAAGTCTCTGGCACATGGGACTCAAAAGACCCGTGTATGGCGGCTTGCCAGGCGGTTGATATTGTTGCTGGCTACTTCAAGGGTTACCAAGTGGATCACATTGATTGGTGCAAGAACGAGGCGACTGATGTGTTATCCAGGTTGAGGTCTCAGTGTAAGCCGGTGCCACCTAATGTGTTCTTGGACGTATTGCATCACCAGTCAATCAAGTTGCCATCGGAGGAGGACTTGGCTATACCTAACCCAGAGGGGGAATTGGTGGCGGCTCTCTGTGCGATCGCCAATTGGACACTGCCTTACCTGACATACTTGACTCGCGGCGAGTTACCTCAAGATGAGACCTTGGCACGTCAGATCTCAAGGAGGTCTAAGTCTATGATTATCAAGGATGGCGAGTTGCATCGGCGCAGTGTGACTGGCGTTTTTCAGCGATGTGTCTCTCCTAATGAGGGCCGTGAAATCTTACAAGAAATCCGTGCTGGCAATTGTGGTCATCACGCCGGGTCAAAATCATTAGTGGCCAAGGCTTTCCACCACGGTTTTTACTGGTTAACGGCTCGTAAAGATGTAGATGACTTAGTTAGTAAGTGTGGTGGGTGTCAGAAATTTGGATGCCGTGCTCACATGCCGGCTCAAGAACCACGGATGATTCCAATCACCTGGCCATTTGCGGTTTGGGGGATTGATATGGTAGGACCTTTCAAAAGGTCCAAGGATAAGAAGACCCACCTCTTGGTGGCGGTTGACAGGTTTACTAAGTGGGTTGAGGCTGAGCCGGTCAGTAAATGTGATGCTGCAATGGTGGTTCAGTTTGTCAAAAAGCTGATTTTTCGTTTTGGTTATCCACATAGTATCATCACTTATAATGGCACAAATCTGTCCAAGGGGGCTATGAAGGACTTCTGTGCTGAGGAGCATATACGCCTTGATGTATCTTCAGTAGCTCACCCCCAATCTAATGGTCAAGTTGAGTGTGCTAACCAGGAAATTTTGAGAGGTATTAAACCCCGACTTATGGTTCCTTTGGAGCACACGCCGAGTTGTTGGGTGGAGTAGTTTCCGTCCACTCTTTGGATCATAAGAACCACCCCTAACAGGTCTACAGGCTTCACGCCTTTTTTCATGGTCTATGGCACAGAGGCTATTCTCCCCAGTGGTATTCGTGACTCGCCTAGGTGACAGCTTACATGGAAGATGATAATGAGGCAGCGCGTCAGGATGCTTTGGATGAAGAGCGGGATCTTGCAGCAGCTCATTCAGCTATTTATCAACAAGACCTGCATCACTATCATAGCCGCAGGGTCAAGACCCAGACGTTCCTAGAGGGCGACTTAGTACTTCGTTTGATTCAAGACCAGTCAGATATACACAAGCTATCACCTCCCTAGGAAGGACCGTTTGTGATCATAAAAAATCTCAACAACGGGTCTTATTACCTCATAGATATACGGGAGAGGGACAAGTCTCACACTTTTGGTGAAGAGACGAAGAGGTCGTGGAATATTGCTCACCTTCGGCCATACTATACTTAAGCCGCCAGACGGCTCTCATCAGTGTACATACCTCTGTCATTGTACAAACTATCTTTTATGATATAATAAAGAGGGAATCCCCATGATTAGGGGCCTCTGACGTGTTCCTCACAGTGAGTGTCATACAAAGGAGTTAATCCTTCACCAGGTCATTTGGGGGCTTTTAAACCCCCTCTGGCCAGGCTTTCTATGCCATCAAGAGTCGATCCTTAATCTGGTACTGTAAGGAGGGCTTTTAGACCCTCTTGGCCAGATTTAAACTAGAAAAGGTGTTGATCCTTTAAATTGGTCACTTGGGGGGCTTTCGGCCCTATGTGTTAAGCTTATTACTTCCTCTTGACCCGGCTTTCCTCCATCTCCGAGTTATACATGCCTGTTTGCAATTTTCTACTCCACCATGTGACCCATTGAACTCTTGACAGTTAATCTTGATAAGAGACCCTAAACTTTTTTAAAGTTAATCTCGAACAAAGACACTAAACTTTTCAAGGTTTAAATGACGGCTTTTGTCATGAGAGAGCCGGCTTACAGTGAGCGAGGACAAACTCGTCTTATTTACCATATCCCCTCTACTATGTGGCCTGTTCATACTCTTAGCAATGTCAATCTTTTAAAGACCCTGAACTTGCTAAGGTTTAAATGATAGATTATGTCACGTGAGGCCTAGTTTACAAGTTCTTAGGCTTTCCGCCTTGTTTCTTTGTAAACAAAAATGTTTTTATAAAAAGGGAACAAGAGTTGTCTTATCTTGCCATGCCCTTAAAGCCGGCTTATAGGATGAGGCATACAATTGTTTGTTCTGGCAGGTACCTTCATGGAAAGATTCTAAGTCCTGGGAAATTTCCGGCTTGGCCCATGGAGTATAAGCCGCCTGGCGATTCAAAACAGCTAAAGTGCTCCGATGTTAACAGTTGAGTTGGCTGAGTCTCCAGCAGAATTTTCAAGCATAAACGTCAAAAGTGCAGGAACATGCAGTCAAAGAGTTTTCTACAACTATTAAAAGGCTATTCAACAACCCCAAGCATTCAAAGCTTAAAGTTTTTTAACAAGATTTAAGCCGGTGGCGTAACCAAGTCGGGTTACATGATGCAGATTTCTCTCTTTAACTCGCCGCCGGGTCATCCTGCGCTGGGTCTTCGTGGTCCTTGAGCTGGAGATTGTCCACATCCCAATTGCAATCGGTCAAAGCTTCAAACATAGCTTCATCGTGCATGATTGGGGACGGGTCAACATTAGGAGCAAAGAGGTGCTTACGACGTTGAGGAATCAAGTTCTTTGCTTCAAAAGTGGGTCCTTTGATCCGCCTGTTGTCTTCAGAGTAAGCCGCCTGGTACACTGATAGGTCAGCTTCTGTAGCCAGCCGACTTGCAAGAACCCAGGATGCTTTATGACAGCAGGAGTTGTCCGTTTCTGTGAAATCTGAGCCATCATCCTTCATTCCAAGAAAGTCGTTCATCGTGTCCTCCAGATTGAGCTCTTCTGCGTAAGCTAGTTACTGGCTTAAAGAGGCCATGGCACCCGTGCAGGTGGTTGATCTCTTCAATTCCTCCACTTGCATAGGAATGGTGGAAAGGGTCTCTATCACGCCCTTCATGAATTTTGGAACACCCCTTGCAGACATGACGACCTTGATAGTGATTAGACACCCGACGTATAACTGTTCCATTAAGGGGTAGACGGCCTTGAGCACCATCAGGCTATTGCTAGACAGCGGCGGCTCCGCTCGCCTACAATCAAGGCGGAAGTTTTATGAGTCGCCAGGCAGGATTTTTAACAAACTTTGACAAGTAATACTTACCAAAGATAGCTCCAGCCATGCGAGAGATGTGGCCCCTCAAAGTGTTCAGTTTTTCAGTGGTTGCTTTAAGCCGCCCCTCTGCTTCTTCAACGTTTGGTCAGGGCGGCTTGGCTGGACTCAGCAGTCTACTTGAATGTTTCAAATTCTGTTTTGAGCTTCTCAAGCTCAATGGAGCAGAGCCGCCATTTTTCTTTTGTCTCTGCTCGACCACTTTGTTGCAAAGCCAGGTTCTTCTTAAGGTCTGATACGGCTGTTTCCGTGCTAATCAAGGATTCCTGCACAAATAAGGATTATGAAATTTTAAGCCGCGGGTCCGGCTCATACAGTTTACATCAAAATTTGGTGCAAAATTCAAGTCTCAAGCAGATTGCAAGCAATTTACTTGACACTTGGGGGATAATGTATCTCAGCTTTTTCTTAAGTTATACTTAAGTGGCCCTTGGGGGCTACATTTGGCTCTTAAGTTATACTTAAGTGCCAGCTCATTACTTAGGTAATGACCCGACCCTTGGGGACTACATTTGGCTCTTAAGTTATACTTAAGTGCCGGCTCATTACTTAGGTAATGACCCGGCCCTTGGGGGCTACATTTGGCTCCTAAGTTATACTTAAGTACTGGCTCATTACTTAGGTAATGACCCGGCCCTTGGGGGCTACATTTGGCTCTTAAGTTATTCTTAAGTGCCGACTCATTACTTAGGTAATGACCCGGCCCTTGGGGGCTACATGGCAGTTCTATGAAAGATCCCTAAATGATTGGAAGACCCAACTGATCCTTGAAAAAATCAACCGACTCTTGGGGGCTGCATAAGTATATATGTACAAAGAGGCAAGATAAATTCAATACCTCATATTTCTTCTTCATTGTAGCGATCAGGATAGCCTCCATGTCCTGGCTGGTAAACAGGCAACTCAAGTAGCCACTATGTAGTTCATCAGTGGTGAGCTTATCTAGGTTTGAAAGGTCAGTTCGAGTTTTCTCTCCCTTCAAGGGAGCTGCCTCATATTCTTTGACATGTTTTGATAATGTGTGTGAGGGAGCTAGAGGTTGATAAGCCATCTCGGTGATAACAACTTCTTCATGAGAAGCCTCATGTTTAGCTGATGGTTGGGGGCTGGGCGGTTTAGTAGCAGAATCCGGGTGAGCTTCAGGAGTTTCAACATCCATAACAGTCGGCTTAGCATGTGAAGGAATTTCTTCAATAACATCTTTGGTGGCTTCAAAAAGCTCAGTATGAGACTCAGGGTTGTCAGGTCTGGGAAGCTCCGGGTCTTGAACATCAGGAGTGGCAGATGACCCGACACCTTTCCTCCGTTTAGCTTGAGCCCTGTGGGTAAAGGAATTTTTGGATATGTCGTGATAAAGTAGGACATATTGAATGCTTTTCGGAGTATAGACACACATACCCTGGATTAATAGTAAAGGGAGGCAGCTTCGAGGCAGTTGAATTGCCAGAAGAAGAAGGTGAATCCTGGAAAAGTTAGCATTGATAAACCAATTAGTCAATCGCAAAAATAGTATGAGACAGAGTAAGCCCAAGGAAAAGAGCTACCTCAGTGTGCTGCTTTTGAGGAGCCGGCTCATTGGGTAAGCTAGATAAAAGATCTCCAGAGCCGGCGCTCTGGGTCTGACGTCTGCTATCATCCTGCTGTTTCTTCAAAAGAAAGTTACGACTCAAGTAAGTAAAAGGATGGGAGCTCTTTACCTTTCATACAACTCATCGTGTTTTCTTTATTGGTGAAAGGTCTGAGTCAGAAGAGACAATGATTACCTCCGCAACATTGGCATGGCTGGTTTCAGCTTCTTCCCGTGAGTGATCGTTATCAATAAGTTGCATGAACAGAAGGCCAAGGGGGTCAAGTTCTACCTCTGAATCGTCTAAGTCAAATATCTCTTCAGTTGAATATTTCCATTTGTGGGACGACACCTTAGGTTTTGAGGCCTTAGGGACTTTGCTCTTCTTTTTTAAGGATAGCAGTTTTTTCCAGAAGGAGGAGTCGACCTATAAGAGGCAAAGCAAATCAACAAGAAGACTTATTAAGATATGGAGTTAAAATAATGTATGAAGGTTAAAGTGAAAAGACTTACATCCGGAGCCAGGTTAAGAGCATAGAAGGGGCTCAGGCTAGTCTTGCTGTAGGCAACTAATGTTTTCCCTAACAAAGACTTGACAATGGTGTTGAGGTCCTGATCTATTAAGGGAGTCTGATTGCAGCATTGATGGTCATCCACATTACCAGAATACTGGCACATCAAGGCGTTTTGGCGGCTTAGCGACAGAATCCTCCAGGAGACCCAACAACGGGTTAGATCAATACCCGTCAGCCCATTCGCCAACAAGGCCCTGACTTTGGAAAATGTAGTAGCATATTGAGCCCGTTCGGCGGTTGACATCCGATCTAGAAGCTCTGTATCTGTGCTGAGCCGGTAAGGACGATAACTTGGCAATGGATTCTCCCCCTCTGGTGAAGTGTCTTGGCAATAGAACCAAGTCGTGTTCCACTCTTTGGGATGACTCGACATGGTTGCTGTTGGAAAGAGTACGTCCCTCCGCCTCTGAAGGGTTACACCTCCGAGTTCAAGACTTAACCCGTCTGCCATTTCAGTTTGGCGGTAGACATAGAAGTATTCTTTGAATAAATCAACAGATGGCTCTTCTTGGAGGTAGGCTTCACAGAAGGTTTGGAATTGACACATATTGGTGACAGAGTTTGGACCAATATCTTTGGGGTGCAAGTTGAAAGCGTGTAAGACATCCCGGATTTTTTTTGATCTGGGTGGAGAGAAATCCCAAAGGAGATGGTTTGTGAAGATGATGACCTCCCCGTCTTTGGGCTTAGGGGTGGTCTCACTTCCTGGAACCCGCCAATGGATAACGTCCTGAGCCGGCAGAACTCCCATGGTGACGAACTCATTGAGATATTCCTTGGTCACTCCGGACCGAACCCAGTTGCAAGTAGACGGAGTCCTCGACATGGTGGCAGCTTAGGAAGCTGTGGAAAGACATGAACGTTTGGCGGCTCAAAAATACATTTTGACTAAGGTTGCTACAGTAATAAATGGTAGCTGCATTTGCCGGGTCAATAAAATTACAAGCTGGCAAAATGGCTTGCGAGGAAAACGCAATGAGCCGACAGATTGTTGGCGGGTCAAGTTATCTATGCAGGACGGAAAATTGCTAAGTGCTGACAAACTGTATCCACAACTACATCTATGGATTTAGGATCTATGGGCAAAGGGAAGTGAAAATTATTCTAGCCCTAAAAAGCCCGGGGGAAGAACGGATGGACAATACTTGGATTATTATGAAGTTCCAGATTTACAAACAAACGCGTCTGACTGCAGAGCAAGCAGCCGCGTGATTTCCGTGGTACCATGAAGTTTTTGAAGATGTTTTCAAACTAATGGATAAAGAACGCTTCCGTGAAGAACGATGAACTCGACGGACTCCATGGATGCCAGAAAACCCTAATGCAGATCTGATGGGGAGCAACGTTCAAACCTAGAGAGTGCGGTGAATGCGTGGGAGCTCTGGTTCGTTTTAGTTTGATGCAGCGGCCAGTGTTGGTGAAGACGGCAAAGACCGGGCGGCGCGGCTGGCTCCGGTGGCGTAGGTGTTCGGAGGAATAAGAAGAAGATGGAGGCGAGGGAAAAAATAAAAGTGATAACCCCCCGCATCTATTTATAAGGGTATGATGGTCTTTCCAACAGTCCAGTGCAGAAATCGAGGGAGCACGTTGATGATTATACTAAGAAGACGCCTTAGTTTTCGGGCTGGTCATTTTAATGACGAAAGATCCGCTCTGACGTCAGAGGAATCTTTTTTATTTTGCCAAATGATGTCACGGCAGGTCATGACAGCTTGTCAGATGCAAGGATTGCCCATTCTTCGGCGGGTTATGAAGACTTCAAGAGAAGGCAAGACTTGCCAACCAAAAGACTTGAATATTGACATGAACTGGTTCAAATCAATGTGGGGCGTAATGTTGGGGATACACACCCACGGTGAGACCCGCCCAGGGGGGTCATGCGGTTGGCGGCTTACGGTAACTCCAGGAGGAAGCATAACCAATGGGCCGAAGGGCCTAGAGCCAGAAGGCTAGATGTAACCCGGCGAACTTGAACCACCGGGAGTGACTTGTTGGATAAGGCAAGTTTAGTTAGAGGTGAGGTCGGTTGTTTAGTTTAATCTGACACAGACTCTTGTAAGCCTAGGGCCTTAACCCGTGTATATAAGGGTGGCTTACCTGGGCGGCTTAGACCACAAAACAATTGATCGAGAGCTAGGTCAAGCGAACTCACTCCCTTGTAATCAATACACAATCAATGCAACACAAGAAGGACGTAGGCTTTTACCTCTTTCCGAGGGGCCGAACCTAGGTAAACCCTTGTCTCTCGATTCCTATCAAACTCTTTGAGTTCATCGCCTTAGCGATGGCCTTGAACCTAAGTCCGTTAACCCGGACGTCTGCCGTGACAAATCCACGACACAAAACATAATGAACAATGCTTACCATACCATGGGATCACTTGATCCCTCTAGGTATATCTTGTACGCTTTGTGTGTTGATCAACTTGGTTCACTTGACTTAGTCTTGATCAACCTTGCATCTTATCTTCTCTCTTCATAAAGATGATGTCTTGAAGGTAAACACGAGTGCTCACACAATCTTCTTCTTCAAGACATGCTTGCAATAAGCTCAACTCTCACATGACTAATTTTTGGATAAAACCTTGAATACCACCTTGCTCACCATATAAACTACTTGAAACCAACAGATGGACTTCAATAAGTACCTATGGACAAATACTTTGAATATAACTCAAGGCAACCATTAGTCAATAGGGATTGTCATCAATTACCAAAAACACACATGGATAAATGTGCTCTTACAACCTCCCTCATTTTGATAATTTATGACAACCACTTTCAAGAGAGTTTATATAAGAAAATAAGCACAGCCAAACAGACACACATGCAAAGCAATAATGCATGGGTATGAGATGTAAATGCTTAAGCAATCAAACACAAAACTCTCTAAACTTTCCAAATTAAACTCTCTAAATTTCTCCCCCATTGGCATTGATTGCCAAAATGGACAAAAAGCTTAGAAAGCCAATATAAATGGTGCTCCTCCAAAAAGTGTGTATTCTCAAAATATGAGTGCAATGAAACACACATATCTAGTTATAAGTAGTTGTAGGAAAAAAAGTTATATTGAGGGTCCAAAGATTGCAAAAAGGATTGCATGGCACAAAGACATACAAGAGAAGCAAGCAATCAAAAGATACCAATTGGAACAAACAATCACATGGACCTACGGGCCACATGAGTAAAAGATATTATGATATGGGCAATAGAGTGTTTTGAGAACCTAGGGAAGCTCCCCATGATTTGTGCACTATTAATTTTTTTTATTTGGATATGAGAGCACAAAATAGGATCATCACTCCCCCAAAATCAATAAAAACACATAAAAAGTGCAAGCAAGTAGATAAGACAATAATAATATCACTTGCACCAACCATATGGTTGAGAAACATGTAAAAGAGACAATTTAAGAATAGGCTCAACCAAAATGATGTGTGTGAGTCATGGCAAAGCACTTTGAGAAGACTAGTATAAGGATGAGCATTAAGCAACAACATAGTCTTGAAGAAATGAGACACAAAGTGCAATCCATATCCTTCCAACAAGCACAAACCACTAGCAAATGGGTTCACAAGCTTACTAATAAGAAAAATTAAAACCAAAGCTTGTGACGACCCATGGTGAAGATAGGAAATAAAAGCCTTGTCAATAGGAGGGTTACCAATCGAAGTGGCAAAACCCCTCGTCAAGACAAGCATGAAGAAAAAAATCTTCACCTCCAAAGAGTGCATCAAGATGCAAGGATATAAGATCTGCACTCAAGACAAATCTTTCACAAAACCACCAAGAAAGATAAAAGGGAATGCAATGGTGGACATGAAAGAAAACAGGATATGGAGTAGAGATGTTACTTCTCTTAAGTGTATAAGAATCTAGGTAGAATACAATCATGGTTATATATATCCACGAAGAAGGATGTACACATGAAATAGTTACAAGAAGGAACGAACACGGTATCCAAAAGGAAGTCATAAATATACCAATAAGATCTTTGCTTGTAAGCATAGCACATGGCCTAATATTTTCTTATTGTACATAAATGAACTTCCAACACGCGAACATCAAAGACATCACAACTTAGCTACAAGACATCATTGTTGGGATGCTTTGATAGAGGAAACAAGTACCACAAGAATGACTCAAGAAATTCATGCCATGATGCAACCTGTAAAAGGTTGAATGCAAGAAATGTATGCATGAAGTAGATACTTGTTACCGAGATAGCATTGGATTGATGTAGTAGATAATGTTTAATCGATCATCCTAGCTTGGCCCCAATAGGCACATGGTGTCAACACTTTCCTTGTAAGTGAGCCGAGCATCCAATGTATCTCCAATTGTTCCTAGAACAACAACACAAACAAAGTGGTACCCAAACTCATTGGCACCAAAGAGTTAGTGGACCAACAATACATAGGACAAACTCCACATAACTATGTGCATATAGTTATGAAATTGAACTTCATGCACACTTTAGCCAATTTTTGACATAGTGGAGTTTCCCCCATATATTAGGTCAAAGAGAGAAAGCATGCCAAAGAAAGTACATATAGTAATATACATGCTCAAGACTTTCATGAACCAAATCAACACATAGTTGATAAGATACCAAAAATTGAGGTATCAAGTGAAAATAAGATACCCAACAAAAAACTATCACTTGAAGGATACCAATTAAAAGATACATCATGGAATGAGATATCCATATGCCAAATAGAATGAAACATGATACCAATACAAGTAAAACAAATAAGAGGTATCAAGTTCACAAAATAGATCTAGGTTCCAAATAAACCAAGCCCTGGACAAGTTTTGATGATGGCACAAGGTACCAAAAATGAAAAACTTTAACTTCCACCAACACGAACTTGGGATCAAAAGGTTGTATGATAAACACATAAAAAGAGTGTTCTAAAGAAAATAGGATATCTCCTCCAAGACATGTGCATTATATAGAATTTGCATTTGAATACAAAATGCACAAGATGAGATCATCACTTTCCCTATATCTATATAAACACTAGACATGCCAAAAAATCCACAAGAGGCAAGGAAGACAAACGATAAACAAAATCCAATGTAAAGATGATTAGAAATTTCTACCACTTAAAAGGAATACCAATTGTCAAAGGACAAGAAGTATTTGGAAATAATTCCCATTGGTAGATTGCAAATAGATCCAACATCACCTTTACTCCTAAATCACAAGCAAATGACACTTGTAGAGCTAACATGCCACCTAGGAACAAGATAAATTATAATATCAACTCTAAGTGGCAATATCTGAAATGTACACATTCTATGGGCTTGTAATATGCATAGCATATTACTCCCGTGTAATGTGGTAACCCAACATTATTAACGGGTGGCAAATGAAATCCAACAAGAGATGATTAATGGACCATTTAGAATTTGCATTTGTCATGAGAAGACATACCACATAGAAGCTAGATAATCTTGTAAGATCAACACTAAGTGGTATTCCTCATGTACACACATATTTAGGATCGTGAAGTGCACAAAGCACATCACTCCACCAAAAATGGGATAATCCATTAATCTCTCAAAAGAGCCGACAAAGATACAAATAAAATACAAAAAGGCTCAACACAAGACTCAGACGTATATGATGTGCAACCCACCATACATACTTTATTTCTCAAGATAAACAAATAGCAAGCACAACATATACAAATACATGCAGGGGTACAAAATCATAACATGCAAAGGTGTAAGTAACTAATAATGTATTCAATTTTAAGTACAAGTT
The DNA here is from genome assembly GCA_022496015.1 of Hordeum marinum. Taxonomy (NCBI): domain Eukaryota; kingdom Viridiplantae; phylum Streptophyta; class Magnoliopsida; order Poales; family Poaceae; genus Hordeum; species Hordeum marinum. Next base: position 84,555,965 of record CM039676.1, read on the forward strand.
ACCGCGAGGAGGAACATTGGTTATAATATAGAAACTTGATGATCCATATGACTTGGCTTGAGACAATGTGAATGATGAAGACCCCTTAATTCTTCATAATGTAGCCAAGTCTCCAATCCCCTCCAACAACACCTATTGATCAAGTTTGCGCTTGTAGATTTTGGACTTATTCTTCTTGTTGGAGTTTAATCCACGCCCACCCTTGTCATTTGGGGATTTTTGCACACTCAAGATATTGTTGAGTGTGGACTTCCCTTCATGACTCTTTTCCAAGTCTTTCTTCAAAGAAGTGACTTGGGACTTGAGCTCTTTGATTTCCTCCACATGGTTAGTGCAACCCAAGTACTAGAGGAAGTATAAGCATCATTGTTAGAGCAACAAGGCAACGAAAGTAATTCATCACAAGATGTACCAATGTTATGCATAGATGAATTATTAGGACTAGCACATGTAAATAAAGCATTTTGACTAAAAGTAGTGCTAATGTCCACATGAGGCTCACTTGTTGTTACCTTGGTAGTAATAGCCTCATGAGCTAACTTTAGCACACTATGGGATACACGAAGATCACCATGAGAGCTCGAGAGCTTTTCATGACTTTCTTCTAGTTTCCCATAATATCTAGATAACAACTCAAGTTGAGCCGTTAGCTCAACATTCTCCTTCAAAATGGATTCTTCACAAGGAATAGAGTTAGTAGCACTAGCATCATCATTAAAAACAATAGGATCAGGCAACTTGGCAAGCTCTTTAGCATTTGAAGCTTCAGGTTGAACATGAGACTCAGTGAGTTCAATGAGCGAACTCTTAATGAACCTTGAGCCATTTTCGAGGTGCTCAAAGTCCTCAAGGAGGTTAGCATGTGCAGCTTCAAGCTTACCATTTTTAGTTCTAAAATCATTAGCCACCTCAAGAGCTCTATCACGGGATTCCTTTAATCTAGATAATTCTAGAGCAAAGGTCTCCTCAAGAGATTCCTTGGTGGTTTGTTCATTTTCAAGAGCTTGAGATAGCTTCGCAATCTCATTAGCATAATCACGCTCATGACCTTCCATTTTATCTATGATGGCCTCATGCTCCTCGAGATGAGCTTCCAACTCCTCAATATATTTCTTGCCCTCAATGGAAATAGACATGATTTCCATGAATTTGGAACGAGCAATTTTATTCTTATGAAGAGCTTTAAAAACCATTTCTCCCTAAATCTTTAAGGAAGCAGTATTATCACTCTCTTCATCATTATCCTCATCCTCATTATCATCAACATCATCATCATGAGATATATTGGGATTTAAAGTAGGAGATACCTTTGAAGCCTTAACCGCAAGGCAAAAGTGAGAAATAATAGATGATGATGTAGGATCCCTTGACGCACCATTCAAGACCACATCTTGTTCCATGGAGTGTTGGGTTTCCTCTATATTGTTAGCGCAACAACTTGAGGAAAGTGATGCATTTTTATCACAACAACAAGGCATGGCAAGCATATCATCATGAGATTTAGTCAAGCAATTTCTACATGATATGCAAGGACTATCAACACAAGCATGTGAAACATTTAGAGTGATCGAAGTGTTAAGGTCCAAAGATGAAGCATTTCAATAATATAGTGATGAAGTCATCAACAATAAGCCCACTATCATCATTACAATGATCACAACTACTTACCATATGATTACCTTGTGGCAATCCACATGTAGGTGAAGTAGATGAAGTTGAGAAGACAACACGACCAGAGGTGTAGGGAGAACAATCATCCCTACAAATCTTGGACATACCATATTTATCTTGAAGCTTTGTCCACAACTCATGAGCATCCCGGAACGACATGAGTTGAAATATAACTACATTGCTCAAAGCATCGAAAAGCACATTAGAAGCTTGAGCATTGAGATAAGAGTCTTTCTCATCCTCTAAATATATGTGTTGAGAATCCTTTGGAGGAGAAAAACCCATATCTACAATTTGCTCCAAATTACGGTTTAGGCTTGAACAAATGCAGAATAAAACTAAAGTTTAATATGTCAAGCACAAAACCTAAAACAACTAGGATCACCTATGTGCACCAACAACTTATGCGAAGCAAGATAACAACTAAGTAATAGCAAGATATATAAAAAGAACAATATGGCTATCACAAAGTAAAGTGCACAAGTAAAGGGCTCGAGTAAGAGATAACCGACGCACGTGGAGACGATGATGTATCCCGAAGTTCACACCCTTGCGGATGGTAATCTCCGTTCGGAGCGGTGTGGAGGCACAATGCTCCCCAACAAGCCACTAGGGCCACCGTAATCTCCTCACACCCTCGCACAATGCAAGATGTCGTGATTCCAGTAAGGGACCCTTGAGGGCGGTCACTGAACCCGTACAAATGGCAACCCTTTGGGGACGTCATCGGTACACGTACACTTTGGTAACCCTTGGTGGTGGCCATAGGTACCCCGTACAAATTGCTCGGGGCAATCTCCACAACCTAATTGGACACCCCGACACTTGCCCAGAGCTTTACACCACAATGATTGAGCTTCGAGGCACCACCAATCGTCTAGGGTGCCAAGGCTCTCAAGAGGAACAAGCTCTAGGGTGCTCAAACACCCAAGAGTAATAAGCTTCTCAAACTTCACTTCTACGAATAACTATGGAGAACTCAAACCTATGCACCAAATGCAATGACAAGGGCACACAGAGTGCCCAGTTCCTTCTCTCCCAAATCCCACCAAAGCAACTAATGCTAGGGAGGAAAATGAGAGGAAGAACAAAGAAGAACACGAAGAACTCCAAGATCTAGATCCAAGGGATTCCCCTCACATAGAGGAGAAAGTGATTGGTGGAAATGCGGATCCAGATATCCTCTCCCTTTTCCCTCAAGAAATAGCAAGAATCATTGTAGGGATTGAGAGATAGCAAGCTCGAAGAAAGTCAACAATGGGGGGCAAAAACAAGCTCAAGAGTTAGGGAACCATTGGGGAAGAGGAACCTCTTAAATAGGTCCACACGAATCTGCCCGTTATGTGCAGAATAACATTGGAGCGGTACAACCGATATGAACACCAATACAACCGGTAAAAAGCAATAAGCGGTACAACTAGCCCACAACTGCTCAAGAACCGCACCACAACAGAAGCTAGTCCAGTGGTAGAGCGATACATGGCCGATACATCCTTCCGACCAAATCTGGAGCGGTACAACCGCTCCAAACGCCGGTTGTACCAACCGGTACAACCTTTCTATAGGGTGGTACAACCTCGTTATGTAAAATAGGTAATGTTAAAACATGCATAACTTTTGCATACGAGCTCCGATTTGAGCAAAGTCAAGCTTGTTGGATAAAGGACAACGAGAGCTATCCAACAATGACTAGTTACATTAAGAACAAGCAATGGAGAATAAATGGCTCTAGGATAAGGAAGATGACCTTACCAATAAATATCTGGCAAAATCTCCAACACCGAAAACACAATATGATGGATACGAAATCTGTTTTCGATGAGCTTGAACTTATCATGATGAAGACCATATAAGCTCAAAAACTCACATAGAAAAAAAACAACTAAGGACCAAGAAATATGACGATGCAAGGATGCAAATGGTTTGAACTCTCAACGAACGATACGATCAAGCTACTCACTTGAGAGCCCCCCTTGATAGTACATCTATCGATCCTATAACTGGGTCTCCCAACTACCACTATGAGACCGGTAAAATGGAAAACCCTATCAAGGTCAAACCTTTGCTTTGCGCATAGTCCACTTGAGCTCGATGATGACGATCTTGTCCTTCTCAAGATGGACCACCTTTCTTGATTGCGCCGGCTTGATGAAGACCAGTAGATTTCTCCCCCATACTCCACTATGGGTGAGTCACTTCTTCGGCACATATTCACAAGTCCATTGTCACCACAATGGAGGACAAGCTTCAAGCAGGAATTCTCTGTGATGATTCACTTGAACTTGCAAACCACAACCTTAATGACGATCACCACTTGATGTCATCTTCCATGGGTTGTATGGGATCTTCCTATTGATGCAATCCCATGGAAATATACCTAACCCTACAAAGAACACTCATGTAGACCATGGGTTAGTACACAAAGCGTAATGGACAATGCTTACCATACCATGGGATCACTTGATCCCTCTCGGTATATCTTGTACGCTTTGTGTGTTGATCAACTTGGTTCACTCCTTGACTTAGTCTTGATCAACCTTGTACCTTATCTTCTCTCGTCATAAAGATGATGTCTGGAAGGTAAACACAATCTTCTTCTTCAAGACATGCTTGCAATAAGTTCAACTCTCACATGACCAATCTTTGGATAAAACTTTGAATAACACCTTGGTCTCCATATAAACTCCTTAAGACCAACAGATGGACTTCAGGAAGTACCTACAGACAAATCCTTCGAATATAACTCAAGGCAACCATTAGTCCATAGGGATTGTCATCAATTACCAAAACCACACATGAATAAATGTGCTCTTACAATCTCCCCCATTTTGGTAATTGATGCCAACCACTTTTGAGAGAGTTTATATAAGGAAATAATCACAACCAAGCACACACATGCAAAGTAATAATGCATGGGTATGAGATGCAAATGCTTAAGCAATCAAACGCAAAACTCTCTAACTTTCCAAATTAAACTCTCTAAACTTCTCCCCCATTGGCATTGATTAACAAAATGGATGAAAAGCTTAGAAAGATAATATAATAGGTGCTCCTCCAAAAAGTGTGTCTTTCTCAAAATATGAGTGCAATGACATACACATATCGAGTTATAAGTAGTTGGAGGAAAACAAGCTATATTGGGGACCCAAAGATTGCAAAAAGGATTGCATGGCACAAAGACATACAAAAGAGAAGCAAGCAATCAAAAGATACCAATTGGAACAAACAATCACATGGACCTACGGGCCACACGAATAAAATATATTATGATATGGGCAATAGAGTGTTTTAGAGAACCTAGGGAAGCTCCCCATGATTTGTGTACTATTAAGAATTTTTTGTATTTGGATATGAGAGCACAAAATAGGATCATCACTCCCCCAAAGTCAATAAAAACACACAAAAGTGCAGGCAAGTAGATAAGACAATAAGAATATCACTTGCACCAACCATATGGTTGAGAAACATGTAAAAGAGGTAATTTAAGAATAGGCTCAACCAAAATGATGTGTGAGTCATGGCAAAACACTTTGAGAAGACTAGTATAAGGATGAGCATTAAGCAACAACATAGTCTTCGTAACATCCCAAAATTCTAAATTTTGGATGTTATATTAAATAAATAAGTAGGATTGTTTGCTTGAATGTTGTGTGATTGATTGTGTGAAATTGAGTGGAATTTTGAAACTTTTGAAATTTTAATGAGAGGGAATAAAATGACTTTCCCAAAATTTTCTATTTCGAATCCCTATTCAATTTTGAGTTCAAATATTTTCAAAACCCTCTTATAAAATCAAATGAGAGGAGGTAAATGACACTCAAAAATCAGATACAATGTTTTGACTCAAATTTTAAAATAAAAACTATTTGCCATTTATTTGAAATTCTAGTTTCTTTTCATTTTGGAGTTATTGCAAAAAAATACTATTTTTTAAAGTATTTTATTAGGCCTTAAAAAAATGTTCATGCTTTAGGAAATATTTTTCTGAAAATTTTGATATATAGTATGCCTATATAAAGTATTTTTATATTTTTTTATTTGTTTTTCTTTGCTGGTTTTTTTTAAAAAAAACTGGAAACACTGTTCATTCCGGACACTGTTCATCGAGAATTAAAAAAAAAAAACTGGGCTGCGCCCCGGCTGGCTCAATCAGCCCATGTGGCCCTTTTCTTCTCTCTTTTCCTCTTTGTGTATGATTTTAGTCTCACCTTGCTTAGCTTTAGACCTTTGTACCTTCCTTCCACCTATAAATATAGACCCATAGGTGCACCCAAAAGTCATCCACTTCGGGTTGAATCGAATCGTTTCGGTTTGACTAGCTTTATAAAAAAAATATTTTCTTCTCTCCGGTGGGATTTCTGGAAGTCGTCTCCTCTTTGGATTTACATCTTCTCTGCATATAAATGTATTCTCTTCGTATTTTCTTTTATACTCCTGTAGTTTAATATCCCTAGACCAGTATTTCTATAGTAGTATACGGTAGAGTAATTAGATTATTAATTAGTCTCCATATTTACTCATTAGTCCTAGAATTATTTTAGACATAGCATTTTTCTTTCGTAAAACAGCTTGGCCCAGATTTTTCAAATAGCCATAACTTTTTACTCGTTTATCAGAATTAGATGAAACCAACGTCTAGATTTTCATCTTGACCTCACCTATCCAATCAACCTATCACATCAACTGTTTTCAAATTTCAAATTTCGAAATTTATTTAGATTTATATTCAAACTTCTTTTGATCATATCTTTTTATCCGTAGCTCCGTTTCCGATGAATCCAATTGCGTCGGATCCGTATCAAAGTAATCCTTCCATTCACATCATTAGTGTTATCGTTTCAACATATAATTTTGATCTTGCTCATACTTCTCTATTAGTTCCCAAAATGTGTTCACACACTGTACTAAGCTAACTCAATGCCATATTGAATTGCTTATAACTTTTGATCCGTCATTTTGAACCTAGTAATTCTTTTTCTACACGTTCATATTGACTTCCCATATATAGTAACATCATTAGTTTCAATCTTTGAACCTTTCAAATTGGAGCGATTCAATTTGAATCCGAACCTTCATTTGATCATATCTTGCAAACTATAACACCTTTTTAATTGATTCCTTTTGTCCCTAAATACCCGTGTCATATATTTTTATTCATAACCATCTTACGTCGGTTCAACTTCTTTTGACCTTTGTGAATTCAGATTCAATTCATACTTGAATTTACAGTTCAACTTCTTTTGACCTTTTCAATTAAATTCTTTCTACAAATAAATTCTTATGCCTTATACTATGTGTCAAACAATATTCATGTTGTTCTCCCATACTTTGGATCGTCTTTCGTAGTCTCTCCAACCTAAGCTTATATAGCAATAGTTCATCATCCATTAACTCTTTTGAAGTTGATTCCTCCACTTTCACTTTACAACACAGTTAGAACCTATCTTTTCTTATTTAACCTTAGTATGTTGTTATTTTCGCACCAAGACATGTTTTGTTCTTGCGTTTTTCAGTTCTTTGTTTTGGCATGAATGTTTATTGAATGTTATTTGCTTACGATAGATTTTCATCGGAGAGTGACGAATAGTTCTATCAAGTTATTTCTGAGAGCGATATCTTATCTTCATCAACAGTACAGGCAAGTTCACCTTGACCATCTATTTCATACCTATGTTTTTATTGCATGTAGTGACATCATTCAGCACATCCCTCCCGTAGTGTTATTGAAATTCTTGTAGTTGAGTAGAATGCATGAGGTAGGAACCCACCACTGGTTACTAAAGCCCCGGAAACGTTAGTTACTTTTATGCTATGCTAAAGTAGACGGGGTTTGGTATGAGCGTTCGTGAGTGGTGTGAAGAAGGACTCTACGTCAAGACGACAACTTCATGAAGACATTTTCAAGTCCTGCATCTTCAAGTCCTCAAGACTTCAAGACTCGAGAAGACAAGTTTTCAATACACACTACTGGGTGAAGGATGGTTGATTGGGCATCCCTGGAGAAACCAGTGGATGGCCGGGATGCATGGAGAAGCGCCATGACATCTTGCGGAAAGCTTCACCCAGACTCAAAGAGAAGGATGAATACTTCATGCCCGGAAGCTTACCTGTGTAGCCACAAGTCATTATGGGCTCTGGCTTGGTTGATCTTTGTTGTGACTCTGCTGGGCAGTGCTACGAGATGTAGTCGACGTTAGGATTGGGATGGGCACTGTCGGACAGTCAGGGAAGCACTCTGAAAGACCATGTTTCTTTCATCCTGTTCTCAAACACCAGGCAGTGCGAGGACTTACCAGGAGGGAAAGAATCTTGTGGGTAAAGTACACAACACTCTGCAGAGTTAAACCTAATCGATTAGCCGTGTCCCCGGTTACGGACAATTTGAGCTTCTAGACTTGGATCTATCTCTGAACTCTCAACACTGGACTGATAACTAATTGTGGGCAACTTATGATACTTATGGGCATTGAGACATTGGTTGGCGGAACCATGTCATGATAGGTAACTCCATAGTGAAATTCCTGATATTCCTTTGTTGTAGGAAAATAAAATCAGCTTTTACGCAAAAACTCAGACACAGAGCCACAAAGCCTTTGCATATAGAATAGTCTTTATTTTTTTCTGTTCTACTATGGTGATCTTGCCAGTACATTCAATGTACTGACCTACACGGCTGCAACGTCTTATGTTGCAGATACTCTTCTACGACGGGTAAGAGTACGATTCAGGGTTACGGTCCGCACTCAACTTGCCTTTGGTGTTATTGGGACTCCACTCCCGTTGACTGTATCCGCTGCTATTTTAAGGTATATATCAGTTTTACGTTATTTACACGTGATTGCACTTTGATATATACATTGATGTACTGTGTGTGCCAGCATACTGATCCAGGGATGGCACGGAACACACAGAGGCTTGACTCGTTTTGAGTCGGGTCATTACAGTCTTGAAGAAATGAGACACAAAGTGCAAGCCATATCCTTCCCACAAACACTAACTACCAGCAAATGGGTTCACAAGTTTACTAATAAGAAAATTAAAAACCAAAGCTTGTGATGACCCATTGTGAAGATAGGAAATAAAAGCCTTGTCCTCCTGTAACCGCTAACTAAATCTTTTGTGTTTTCTTATTTTTCTGAGGGCCCTATGTTCGTATCACTTGAATTAGAGTAGTGCCAGTGATTCATAAGGTAAGTTTACCTCCTTTGAAAATAAACAATCTTCATGCTTCACTTTTGGCTACTTTGATTCTAGTGTACATATGTGCATTCCTTTTTTGCATTCCTTTTTTTCATTCATGCAAATTATGTACTTTTATAATGATAACTCAATATATCTTTGTTGCATGTTGTTGAGTCATTTAAAATGGATGTCGTTGGTGGTACTTTAGAATATATTGGATCCAATTGATTGCTTCCATATTTCCATTTTTTCAACTCTTGTAGCATGAAATTTTGAATGCCGTAAATAAGTAAATTTGGGAAGTATTAGAGTAAATATAACAAGAAATAAGACCATTCTCTGGCCAACCAAAAAAATTATTGATAAGCATATAAAATAAATTAAAATTGAGCTATTGTTTGTTTCCTCGAATTTAGTCCAACACAAACTGGAACAATGTGGAAAGCGTAGTAGTCTGAGACATCTAACCCATTTTTTGCAGTATTGTTTACTAATTCTCTTGCCTCCCATTCTTGCTTCTTCCTTTTCCTGTTTAGATGCATCCTCGCTAGCTACTCTGTTGGTTCGTAGGTGATACTGACTGTTCAGTGGCCACTTTTATACTTACATTTGATAGTCTGTAATAAACTTCCACGCATAAACCGGATTTGTTTGATGAAACTATGCTGCTTTGTTGCTTGCTAGGCAGATCCTTTATAGGCTATGTTGCCTATTATGCCACTTTCTAGGTTGCCTATAACAATATTATCAGCTGGCATTCAACGGCCAATGATGCACAATGGCACAAGTGACATTTACATCAGATAGATCAAAGCAAGGATGTAATTATCACTGTATTGAAGATCAAGAGAGAGATATCCATCTAGGTACTAACTACAGACCATTAGGTCTATGGTGAACTACTCACACATCACCATGGGAGTAGAAAGGTTAATGTAGAGGCCCTCCGTGATCGGTCCCCCCTCCGACAGGGCACCAGAACAGGGCTCCAGATGGGCACACAATGAATAGAGACTTGCGGCGGAGGAAAAAGTGTTTCAGGAGGATCTCTAGTGTTTTGAGATTTATGAGAATTTATACGTCACAGAGGGGCAACAAGGGATGTCCGAGGGGGCACGAGGCAACAGGGTGCGACCCACTCCGAAGGCGCACCTTGTTGGCTCATGCCTCCCTCGTGGAGCTTCTGGCCTCCTCCCAAAGCTTCCAGGTCTTCTTTTGGTCCAAAAAAAATATTAAAGTTTCGGGGCAATTGGACTTCGTTTGGTACCGTAAACCTGAAAATCCAAAAACATGAAGAAAACATCAACTGGCACTGGGAACTTGGTTAATAGGTTAGTGCTCAAAGATAACACTAATTGGTAAATAAAGACCCGAAAAACTATTCCTAGAATAATAATATAATAGCACGGAACAATCAAAAAGTATAGATACGTTGGAGACATATCAATGATGTTTCCATCTTTAGAGTTGAGAGTGATGACGTGCCATCTCCGGCCTTCATCCACGACGACGGTGATGAGATGGTTGATACATCCCCAACGTACCTATAATTTATGAAGTATTCATCACCTATGTTTACAATACTTCTATACGATTTTGATGCACTTTATATGATTTATTTAGAACTAACCCGGACTGAAGTTGTTTTCAACAGAATTACTGTCATGGTGTTTTGTGTGCAGAAAATGAAAGTTCTCGGAATCACCCAAAACTTTTTTGTGATTTTTTCTGGAGGAAATAAGCAACATTGGAGCGAAGAACCACCAAAGGGGAGCCATCTGTGGGCCACAAGCCAACAGGGCGGACCCCTAGTGGCATACACTAATATGTGGTGGGCCCCTCGTGGCTCTGTTTGGCGTGATTTCAACGGTGAAAAATCCTATAAATAACAGAAACCCTAGAAATAAAGAGAGACTCCTTGTTCCACTGCCGCAACTCTTTGTATCAACGAAAAACCAATCTGGGGGCATTCCAGTACCCTGTCGGAGAGGGTAAATCATCTCTGGTGTCCATCTTCATCATATCATTGGAGGCCATGACGAGGAGGGAGTAGTTCACCCTCGGGGCTGAAGGTTTATACCAGTAGCTATGTGTTCAATCTCTCTCTCTCGTGTTCTTGAGATGGCATGATCTTGATGTATCACTAGCTTTGTTAATATCGTTGGATCATATGAGGTGTTTCCCTTGCTATCTTGTTGTGATGAATTGAATCTTCCCCTTTGAGATCTCATTATGTTGGATTCAATATTGGATTTGAGAACACTTGATGTACATCTTGCATGGGATACCCATAGTGACATTGAGGTATTCTATTGATTCACTTGATATATGTTAAGGCATCAACTTGAGGATTCCGGTGACCTTGGGAATCTATGCATAGGGGTTGATTACACATTTTCATACCACGTTCTCTGATAGAAATCTTCTGGTGCTCCTTGAAGTTCTTTGTGTTGGATTGAATATGATAGATCTGAAATTGTTTGATGCATGTCGCATAATTTACCCAAGGATACTTGAGGTGACATTGGAGTATCTAAGAGACATTAGGGTTGATTGATATGTATCATTGGTGTTATTTTAGTATGAACTCTAGGGCTGTTTGTGACACTTATGGGAATATCCCAAAAGATTGATCGGAAAGGATAACTTTGAGGTGGTTCTACTACTTAGACCAATTTCATCTATTTGTTCTACGCTAAATAGGAACTTTGGAGTGATTCTTAATTGCACGTTGAGGGATGATCATACGATTCAACTATGTTAGCATTGTTGGGAGATTGCACTAGCTAAAGTATGAACCCTAGACCTTATTTCCAAGCATTTATGCAACGTTTTTCTCATTATTTTACATTATTTTACCTTGATGTATTAAAATTTTCAGCTTACAAAAACCCATATCTACCATCCATATTGCACTTTTATCACCATCAGTTTGCAAAACTAGTGCACCTATATAAGTTACCATTGTATTGGATGTGTTTGGGACACAAGAGATTTCTTGTATTTGATTGCAGGGTTGTTTGAGAGAGACCATCTTCATCCTTAGGTCATCCACTTGAGATAAAAGTGCTCCTGCCCTACAAAACTCCGCGCTTAGAGGCCTAACATAGTCTACAAGAATAAAGTTGCATAGTAGACATCAAGCTCTTATCTGGCGCTGTTGCCAGGGAGGTGAGTGCTTCAAGGTATATCTTTAGATCTTCAAAATAAATCTTTTACTTTCTTTCTTTCACTAGTTTGGTTTTGCAAAAGAAAACTACAAAAAAACATGGAGTTTAGGTTTCCTCATTTGCTTCGTCTCTATAATGTCTTTCATGAAAATAAGGATTTAGAAAATTCTGCTCAATTGGTAGAGGAAGAAATTACGAAAATACTTAATTAGAATTCCTTGAATGATGATCATGATAATAATATTTTTAGGATGAATTCTCTGAATATCCATGATGCTAATGATGATTGCTCTAGTCATGATAAAAAGATTTCCTATAAGCATGTCAACTTTTGTGGAGTGAATAAAAATTGTAAAGACATGCCATATAGGGATGATAGATTTTGTAAGAAGCATAAACAATATCAAACTAATTGGTGGCTTAAAGTGATAGATGAAATTTCCACAACATTATGCTCTCTTCATACCATTACTTGTGAACTTTGTAATAGGGTTGGTCATCTTAATTTCCAATGCATGTTTTTTCATGACCGAACCGTTTCCAAATATTGTGGTAATTTGATCTCCCATGAACTCTATAATGAACTTTGCTTATTTTTGGGGAATGAAAAGTTATCACATAAAAATGATTGGTTTGATATATACAAATCACAAATGATGATGAAACTAATTTACAAGAAATCTATATGGTTTGCATAGTGAATTGCGACAACAATGCTTATATTGCGAACTATAGAAAAAATGAGAAACCAATAGAATATAAAAGGAATACTAATGAAAGGGTAAATGTATTCCAATACCCTCCTATTGTTTCTCATAATGAATCAGGTTGCAAGGAGGAGCTTCCCATCAAACCAATCTCTTCAATAAGAAGCTCAGAAAAATTACTTGAACCCACACAAAAGGTGATAAAGAAGAAGAAGAAGAAGAGAAGAAAAGGTAAAGGTAAAAAGGTATCTCTCCCAAATAATTTTGCTCCTATATTCACTAAGAATGAATATGCAATTAGTGTGGACAATGATACATTTGACGATTATTTTTTATGCCTACTACTCTTTGTGATGAGGATGGTAGGGAAGATAATGAAACTCCCTATAATATTGAAAATCTTTTTGGGCACTAAAGAAAAGAGTTTGTTGGGAGACAACCCAAAACTTTTAATTTATGTTATTGAGTGTTCACATGAGTAATCTACTATAGTAATCATGTTTTGTGTATTTTATTTCAATAATGTGCCATGTAAAGCCTTTGGGATAGTGTGGATACTTATTGATTTGATTCTGTGCAAAAACAGAAACTTTTGCCTCCAGTAAAGAATTTCTCAGTTTTTACCATAGCATAAAAAAATTTTGAAATTTTATAAAGTATTTATATGAAAATTATTTGCTTTGTCCTATTTTTTCAGAATTTTGAGAGTCAGGGAGATATGGTGTCCATTCAGATCTTCACGGACTGTTCTGTTTTTGACAGATTCTGTTTTGCATGCATAGTTTGCTTGTTTCAAGTGTTTCTATAGCTTATATTGAGTGATATAAATTATTGGAATTTTGGAATACCGTAGGTATTATGTTATAACAATTATGAATCTTGTCTTGACAGTACCTAAGTGAATGATCTATCTTTATTATACTAACCCATCTCACGAAGTTCTATTAAGTTTTGTGTGATTGAAGTTTTCAAGTTTTGGGTGAGACACCGATATACAAGAATAAAGAGTGGTAATACCCTAATATTGGGGATTAGAAAGGCACTCCCAAGGTAATACCCAAGTAAGACTCAAGCTCCTAAGCTTGGGGATGCCCCAGAGGGCATCCCCTCTCTCGTCTTCAACATTATCGGTATATCTTACTTAGAGCTACATTTTTATTCGTCACATAATATGTGTTTTGCTTGGAGCATAATTTTATTTTGTTTTTATATGTTATATGTTATTTATAATCTTGTTTTCCAATAAAAAGTTCCAAGAATTGCCTTAAGATGCCTCCATTGCAAGTTTTGATGTGTGCTGTATAAAAACAGAATCTTTTGCTATAGTGTTTGAATTTTCATATTTTATTGGTATGTGTAAAGTTTCTGAAATTTTTACAAAGTATTTTAATTTGAATTACATATCATGTACTAAAGTTTTAGAATTTTTTGAGTTACATAAGTACACTGATTTAATAGCTTTCTATAGACTATTCTGTTTGGACAGATTGTTGTCATAGTTTTGTTATCTACTTATCCTATAGTTTCCATAGCCTATATTAGTAGATATTGAAAGGACGTGGATGTTGCCTAGAGGGGGGTGAATAGGCACTTCAAAATAATTATGGTTTAGGCTTTAACAAATGCGGAATAAAACTATCATTTAATTAGTCAAGCACAAAACCTAAAACAACTAGGCTCACCTATGTGCACCAACAACTTATAATAAGCAAGATATACAACTAAGTGATAGCAAGATATATAACAAGAAACAATATGTTTATCACAAAGTAAAGTCCATAAGTAAAGGGGCTTAGGTAAGAGATAACCGAGGCACGCAGAGACGATGATGTATCCCAAAGTTCACACCCTTATGGATGCTAATATCCATTCGGAGCGGTCTGGAGGCACAATGCTCCCCAAGATGCCACTAAGGCCACCGTAATCTCCTCACGCCCTCGCACAATGCAAGAAGCCGTGATTCCACTAAGGGACCCTTGAGGGTGGTCACCGAACCCGTACAAACAAGGTTGGGGCAATCTTCACAACCGAATTGGAGGCTCCCAACGACACCAAGAAGCTTCACCACAATGGATTGTGGCTCCGGGGTGACCTCAAATGCTCGCGGCAATCTCCACAACTTAATTGGAGACCCTGAAGCTTGCCCAGAGCTTTGCACCACAATGATTGAGCTCCGAGGCACCACCAACCGTCTAGGGCGCCAAAGCACCCAAGAGGAACAAGCTCTAGGGTGCTCAAATACCCAAGAGTAATAAGCTTCTCAACTTCTCACTTCCACGTATCACCATGGAGAACTCAAACCTATGCACCAAATGCAATGGCAAGGGCATATGGAGTGCCCAAATCCTTCTCTCCCAAATACCACCAAAGAAACTAATGCTAGGGAGGAAAATGAGAGGAAGAATGAAGAAGAACACGAAGAACTCCAAGATCTAGATCCAAGGGATTCCCCTCACTTAGAGGAGAAAGTGATTGGTGGAAATGTTGATCTACATCTCCTCTTTCTTTTCCCTCAAGAACTAGGAAGAATCATTGGAGGGATTGAGAGTTAGCATGCTCGAAGAAGGTCAACAATGGGGGGCAAACTCGAGCTCAAAGGATAAGGTTCAATGGGGAAGAAGACCCCCTTTTATAGGTGGGAAAAAATCCAACCATTATGCTCATAGCCCGCATAGAACGGCATTACCGCTCCAAGGAGTGGTACTACCGCAAAGGGTAGCGGTACTACTGCTTGCGAGCGGTACTAAAAAAATACATTCCTGCCTACCACCGGTGGTCAAAACACGGGATTTTGGTCCGGAGCGGTAGTACTGCTCTTGGAGCCGCGGTAGTACCGCTCCGGAGCAGTAGTAAAAGATTACATCCGCTCTAGCCGCGGTAGTACCGCTGCAGCCTTTTAAGAACACCAAAACTACCACAACTTTTGCAAACGGACTCCGAATTCAACAAAACAAAGTTTTTTGGAAAGCTAATGACATGGGATAACACAATATTGATTTAAATATCAATAAGAAGAAAATGAGAAAAGTCCCATAAGAAAATGGTGAGAACCCTTCCTCGAATAAGACCGGTAAAACCTCCAACACCAAAAACGCAATAGACGAAGCATATGAAATCCGTTTTCCATGTACTAGAGCGTGTCACGAAGATAACCACAAGCTCAAGAAACCACATAGATAAAAGCCAACCAAGAACCAATAAAGATGATGATGCCAAGAATGCAATGGTTTGAGCTCTCAATGAACGATACAATGAAGCTACTCACTTGAGAGCCCCCCTTGATAGTACGACAATCGATCCTATAACCCGGTCTCTCAACTACCACCATGAGACCGGTAAAATAGAAAACCCTATCAAGGTCAAACCTTAGCCTTGCACATAGTCCACTTGAGCTAGATGATGATGATCTTGACTTCCTCAAGATGGACCACCTTTCTTGATTGTGTTGGCTTGATTAAGGCTAGACGATTGCTCCCCATACTCCACTATGGGTGAGCCACTCTTCGGCACATCTTCAAAAGTCCATTGTCACCACAATGAGTGTCGAGCCTCAAGCATGATCTCTCTGTGATGCTTCACTTGAGCTTGCACATCACAACCTTGATGATGATCTCCACTTGATGCCATCTTCCATGGGATGTATGGGATCTGCCTCTTGATGCAAGCCCATGGAAATATACCTAACCCCACAAATAACTCTCACGTAGACCATGGGTTAGTACACAAAGCGTAATGGACAATGCTTACCACACCATGGGATCACTTGATCCCTCTCGGTACATGTTGTACGCTTTGTGTGTTGATCAACTTGATTCACTTTTTGACTTAGTCTTGATCAGCCTTGTATCTTAGCTTCTCTCTTCATAAAGATGATGTCTTGAAGGTAAACATGAATGCTTACACAATCTTCTCCTTCAAGACATGCTTGCGATAAGCTCAACTCCCACATGACCAATCTTTGGATAAACCTTGAATACCACCTTGGTCATCATATAAACTCCTTGAAACCAACAGATGGACTTCAAGAAGTACCCATGGACAAATCCTTAGAATATAACTCAAGGCAACCATTAGTCCATAGGGATTGTCATTAATTACCCAAAACCACACATGGAGAAATGTGCTCTTACAGATATAAATTGTGTAAATGATAGTAAATAGTAGATGTTGTTTGAAAATTATTTTGAAACTTGTCTTGTCAGTAAATGAAGTGTGGATTTGTTCTTATGTGTTCTAACCTATCTCATGAGTTCTTTTCGAGTTTTGTGTGGGTGAAATTTTTGAGAATAGGTGAAACCGTGATATAAGAGGATTGAACGAGATACAATACCTCAAGCTTGGGGATTCAAAAGGCACCCCAAGTAAATATTTCAAGAAGTCTCACGCATCTAAGCTTGGGGATGCTACGCATCCCACCTCTCTTCAAAAACAACTATCGGTTAGTCTATGTTGAGCCTAAATTTGTATTTGTCCACATGATATGTGCTATTCTTGGAGTTCTATTTTTATTTTTCTTGTTGTCTAAATAAAATACTTGATGACTCATAGGTATAGGGGATCAATGGTAGTCCTTTCGACAAGTAAGAGGGTCGAACCCAACAAGGTGCACAAGGATATGATAAGCAGTTTTCAGCAAGGTAATTTCTGCAAGCACTGAAATTGTAAGTAGCCAGTGTTTTGATAGCCAAGTAATTTGTAATGAGAAATTAACAGTAAAAATAGGTAAGGTTCAGCAAGGTAGCCCAATCCCTTTGTGGCAAAGGACAAGCTAAAACTATCTATTATGATGAGCAAAGTGTTCTCGAGGGTACATGGGAATTTCATCAAGTCACTTTCATCATGTTGGTTTGATTCGTGTTCGCTACTTTGATAATTTCATATGTGGATGGACTAGTGCTAAGGTGTTGTTCTTACATGAACTAATAACCTACTTATGATTAACCCCCTCGCAGGCATCTGCAACTACGAGAAAAGTATTAAGACAAATTCTAACCATATCATTAAACATGTGGACCCAAATCAGCCCCTTACGAAGTAGCACATAAACTAGGGTTTAAGTTTCTGTCACTCTGGCAACCCATCATATAATAACTACTCCACAATGCATTTCCTTAGGCCCAAGGATGGTGAAGTTTCATGTAGTCGATGGTTTGAGAGGAGATGGTGCTAGTGAAGATGTTGATGAAGAATGGCCTCTCCAAGATGAGAGGGTTGTTGGTGATGACGATAGCTTCGATTTCCCCCTCCGGGAGGGAAGTTCCCCCGGCGGAATCGCTCACCGAAGGGCAAAAGTGCTCCTACCCAAGTTCCGCCTCGAGTCGGCGGTGCTTTGTCCCGAAAGACCTCCTCTATTTTTTTCTAGGTTTTTTGCGACTATATACCAGAAGATGGGATCCGAAGGTTCCACGCCCTGGTGGAGGTGGCCACCTGGGTGCCCCCTCCGGTAGTTCTTTTCTCCAAAAAATATTATTTAATATATAAATATTCTCCATGAATTTTCAGCTTCATTGGAGTTGTGCAGAATAGGTATCTCTGACGTGCTTTTTTGGGGTGCTGAATTCCAATTTCCGGCATTCTCCCTCTTGATGTAAACCTTGCAAATTGTGAGAGAAAAAGCATTAAAATTACCCCCCAAAGCATTATTATGGATAAAAACATTATAAATAATAGTAGTAAAACATGATGCAAAATGGACGTATCAACTCCCCAAGCTTAGACCTCGCTTTTCCTCAAGCGAAAGCCGATATCGAAGAACATGTCCACATGGTTTGAGAGAGAGGTGTCAATAAAAACAAAATACGGACATAGTAGCATCATTCTTATTATTATAATAGCAACAAAACTAACATAAAAATTTGTCATAAAACTTTTATTTTGTAGCAACATCATATAACTTCTTATGAGCAAGTAACAATTCATCACAACATGGAAGTATAAATCATAAACCTTATTGGAAACCAACAAACTATGTTCTTAGTCAACTTAGCAAATACAATTCATCATATTTTCAGGAAGGGTCTCATGTAGGAGCCTTTTGGAAAGTCCACATACTCAACCATCATTTAGTCTTCTATGATTGCTAACACTCACGGCATACCCATGGACAATTTTTTTCAACCGGACACATTAGAAAGATAGGGGCTTATAGTTTGCCTCCCAACATATTCACCTCAAGGGTGATGTCAACAATAATAACTCATGCTCATTCATATCCAATTGGTCATATGTTCCTAGATCTTTCCTCACCACATGATGCTTTCCAAAGGAGAAAAATAAAAAGGAACATGGAACAATAGTTTGACTCTTGCATAAAAGTAAGTACATAAAGTAAAAGATAGGCCCTTCATAGAGGGAAGCAGAGGTTGTCATGTGCTTTTAAGTTTGTATGCCAAATCCCTTAGCGCAAAAGAACGTCACATTGCATTGCCTCTTGTGATAGCAACCTTTATTATGTAGTCCGTCGCTTTTATTACTTTGTCATCACAAGTTCGTGCAACGCTCAATTTTCTCTTACACTAATTGATCCAACACTTTTATAAGCAAATTTTATTGCCTTGATGCACCGACGACAACTTAGTTAAAGGATATTGTTCAATCCATAGGTAGGTATGGTGGACTCTCAATCATGAGTTTGGGTTTGGTTTTTTTTGGATGCACAAGTAGTATCTCTACTTAGTGCGGAGTTTTTGGCTTGCAAAGATATTGGGAAAGCACCACATGTTAAAGGATCTATGACAATATAACCTCTATGTGAATGTGCACAAGCATAAATCATTATGTTGGCTTCCTTATCCAACGTCAACAATTTTGGCATATACTATTTAATGGGGGCTCACAATCATAAAAGATGTCCATGATAGTATACTTTCATGTAAATCTTCTCTTCCCTAATTAATTCTTTCATGAGTTGCATCATTGACTAATGCTATGTTTGCTAATCTCCAATAAATTTTACCACTTATACTTTTATTTATTGTGATGTAATTACTCACCATAAGATTAGCATATGATCTTTTTTTCATTTATTTTCTTTTATAAAGATTGCAACAAGAAAGTAAAGGGGGCAAAATCTCAAACTAAAATTTATTATATAACTCTCACTCGATTACATAGATAGATTATGAAACTAGCACTCGGATATATTATTCAAATAGATCATGAAAAGGCTAAAGATCGAAAATAGAAATCAAAAGGTAGATGTGATGGTGATACGATACCGGGGTACCTCCCCCAAGCTCGGCTCGAGCCAAGGGGAGTGCCCATACCCGTGTACTCAGGTCTCCTTTGGTGATTGTGATGATGAAGGTGGTGGTGATGAAGTGTTATTCTTCTTTGCCAATTTACACTTAGGATGAAGTTTTCTTCCCTCAAATCATCATTCTCTTGCTCAGGTTTTAATCTCCTTTTGCATAGAGTTGCCTTGTTCTCCTACAGAAAAAGAGAATGGATAAATGGAGTATTGGGTATACTCCTACCATTAGGAAGGTTTGACTTCTTGAACTCCACGTGCATATCTCCAAGCTGAGGTAGTGGAGGTTCATCTTCCTCCGAGCCACCATCCGGTCCTGCATCCTCTATTTCCTCCAGATCGGTGTCTTCTTCTTCCTCCGAAGTCCACAAGTAGGGGTAATTTCCCCAAAGATCTTCGGATCAACAACATAATTGGACACATAGCTCTCTCCCTCAGAATCTTGGGATGACATATTTTCAGATCTGGCAGAAAAATAGCACGAAACAAGAACAGGAGGAAATATCGCGATGCGGTGGTCAAAACAGTCGAGGGTATATAGAGAGAATTTTTATTCTTGGAAACCAAGCAAATGAAAGGAAAACAGAGTCGGGAAGGTTCCCGAGGTAAGAACGCTCCAGCAGGGCACGCCAGGGATGGCAACCACACCCTGGTGCTCCGTACCCTCCTCGATTACCTCCTGGTTTATTTTTTTATTTCCTATTCCAAAACTGATAAAAAAATTGCAGATTTTTCAAAGACTGTTTACTCACCGTATCACGTACCTCTTTATTTTAATGATTCTAAATGTTCCAGAAGGTTTCTTTTTTATGTGTTCCTCCGGTGTCATGGTTTGGATAACATTGCTTTCAACATTAATAGGCATACCTGAGATATAGTGTTTAATTCTTTGTCCATTTACCACCTTCGGGTTGGTACCTTCGGCATTATTAATCTTAATATCTCTAGAGCGATAAACCTCTTTGATAACATAGGGTCCTTCCTATTTGAAGAGAAGTTTTCCTGCAAAAAATCTGAAACGAGAATTGTACAGAAGAACAAATTCTCCAACTTTGAATTCTTGCTTTTGGATTCTTTTGTCATACCATCTTTTAAACTTTTATTTAAATAACTTGGCATTTTCATAAGCTTGGGTTCTCCATTCATCTAATGAGCTAATATCAAATAACCTCTTTTTATCGGCAAGTTTGAAATCATAGTTTAGGTCTTTGATTGCCCAAAATGCTTTATGTTCTAATTCTAGAGGCAAATGACAAGCTTTCCCATATACCATCTTGTACGGAGACATACCCATAGGATTTTTATACGCTGTTCTATAGGCCCAAAGTGAATCATCTAATTTCTTAGACCAATTATTTCGAGACCTATTAATAGTTTTTTGTAATATCAATTTTATTTCTCTATTGCTAAGTTCAACTTGACCACTAGATTGAGGATGATAGGGTGATGCAATTCTATGGTTAACATCTTGTTTAGCAAGCATCTTACGGAAAGCACAATGAATAAAGTGTGAACCAAAATCAATCATTAGATATCTGGGGACTCCAAACCTTGGGAAAACAACTTATGTAAGCATTTTAATGGAAGTATGATGATCAACACTACTAGTTGGAATAGCTTCTACCCACTTAGTGACATAATCAACAGCAACCAAAATATGAGTGTACCCATTAGAGAAAGGAAAAGGTCCCATATAATCAAAACCCCAATCATCAAATGGTTCAACAACAAGTAAATAGTTCATAGACATTTCTTGACGCTTACCGATATTACCAATTCTTTGACATTCATCACAAGACGAGACAAATTTACGAGCATCCTTGAAGAGAGTAGGCCAATAGAAACCATATTGTAATACCTTATGAGCAGTTCTATCTCCAGCATGATGTCCTCCATAAGCTTTGGAATGACATTTCCGTAAGATTTGTTACTGTTCATGCTCAGGTACACAACATCTAATAATACCATCTACTCCTTCTTTATAAATATGTGGGTCATCCAAAAAGTAATGTCTTAAGTCATAGAAGAAAATTTTCTTTTGTTGGTATGTGAAACTAGGTGGAATATATTTAGCAACAATGTAATTAGCATAATCAGTATACCATGGAGTGTTTCGAGAGACATTTATTGCAGCTAGTTGTTCATCTGGACAACTATCATCAATAGGTAGTGGGTTATCAAGAATATTTCTAACCTAGACAAGGTATCACCTACGGGGTTCTCAGCTCCTTTCCTATCAATGATATGTAAATCAAATTCCTGAAGCAAGAGACCCACCTAATGAGTCTAGGTTTAGCATCTTCCTTTTCCATAACATATTTTATAGCAGCATGATTAATGTGAACAATAACTTTGGAATCAACAATGTAAGGTCTTAATTTATCGCAAGCAAACACGACTGCTAAAAATTCTTTTTCAGTAGTGGCATAATTTCTTTGGGCACTGTCTAGAGTTTTGCTAGCATAGTGGATAACATTTAATTTCTTATCAACTCTTTGTCCTTGAACAGCACCAAAAGTGTAATCACTAGCATCACACAGAATTTCAAAAGGCAAGTTCCAGTCAGGTGGTTGAACAATAGGAGCAGTGGTTAAGGCTTTCTTTAGTGTTTCAAAGGCTTCCATGCAACCATCATAAAAAACAAAGGGAATATCCTTTTGCAAAAGATTAGTAAGAGGCATATTTTTTGAGAAGTCTTTAATAAACCTCCTATAGAAAACAACGTGACCAAGGAAACTCTGAATACCTTTGATATTTTAGAGCATGGCATTTCCTCAATTGCATCAACTTTAGCTTGATCCACCTCAATACATCATTCGTAGATCTTATGCCCCAACACAATACCTTCATTAACCATAAAGGGGCACTTCTCCCAATTCAAGACAAGATTAGTTTGTTCACATCTCTGCAATACTTGATCAAGGTTGCTTAAGAAATCATCAAAAGAAGTTCTGTAAACGGAAAAATCATCCATGAAAACCTCCACAAACTTTTCACAAAACTCAGAGAATATAGCAGTCATACATATTTGAAAGGTAGCAGGTGCATTGTGTAAACCAAAAGGCACATGTCTATAAGCATAGGTTCCAAAAGGACAAGTAATTGTGACACAGGTATTTGAAAGAAACCAGAATGTCCATCTAGGAAACAAAAGTGTGCGTTCTTAGATAATCTTTCAAGCATTTGATAAATAAAAGGCAAGGGGTAATGATCTTTTCTAGTAGCTTTATTTAATTTTCTAAAATCAATTACCATCCTATAGCCAGTAACAATTCTTTGTGGAATAAGCTCATTTTTATCATTGGGAACAACAGTAATACCTCCTTTCTTAGGGACGCAATGGACGAGACTCACACATCTACTATCGGCTATAGGATAGATTATACCTGCTTCTAGAAGCTTTAATATTTCAATTCTTATCACTTCTTTCATCTGAGGATTCAATCGTCGCTGGTGGTCAACAACGGGTTTAGCGTCATTAATCTTGTGCTGACATAGAGTGGGACTAATGCCCTTAAGATCATCAAGAGTATATCCAATAGAAGCCCGATGCTTCCTCACAATTTTCAATAATCTTTATTCTTCATGTTCTGAAAGGTTAGCACTAATAATAACGGGATATATCTTTTTCTCATCAAGGTAGGCATATTTTTGAGTGTTAGACAATTGTTTTAGTTCAAAGACATGATCACCTTTAGGTGGGGGAGGACCTCCAAGAGTTTGAATAGGCAAGTTGTGTTTCGGTAGAGGTTGTTCCTCAAAGAAATTTTTATCTATTTCATTTCTTTCATGAAAGTGCAAATCATTTTCATGGTCTAGCAAATATTGTTCTAGTGGATCAGTAGGAGGAACAACAATAGAAGCAAGACCAATTATTTCATCCTTATTAGGTAATTCTCTATCACGAGGTTGTCTACTAAACTTGGAAAAATTAAACTCATGAGACACATCACCAAACTCAACACTGTCAGTTTTTTTTGCAATCTATCTTGGCATTAACAGTGTTCAAGAAAGGTCTACCAAAGATAATGGGACAAAAGTCATCTTGCAGGGAGCCAAGAACTAGAAAATACGTAGGATATTTTATTTTCCCACACAAGACTTCAACATCTCTATCAATCCCAAGCTTGATGGTTTCTCTATTAGCAAGTTTAATAGTAACATCAGTATCTTCTATTTCAGCAGGTGCTATTTCATTCATAATTTCTTGATATAAAGTAAAAGGATTAGCACTCACACTAGCACCCAAATAAGATAAGACATGATAACAATGATCTCCTATTTGACCGAGACAACAGGCAAGCCAACTACGGGTCTATGTTTGTCTTCTTCATCGGGTCTAGCAATTCTAGTGGCTTCATCACAGAAGTAAATGACATGCCCATCAATATTTTCTACCAAGAGATCTTTAACCATAACAACACTAGGTTCTACTTTAATTTGTTCAAAGGGCTTAGGTCCTCTAATATTACTTTTGCAAACCACAGTTGATACCTTAGCATGTTCCTTTATCCTAACATGGAAAGGTGGCTTCTCAATATAAGTAGCAGGCATAAATGGATCAACATTGCAAATAATAGTTTCTTATTCTGGAATAACTGGTTCTTTAATTTCTTCTTTAATAGGGGGTGATATTTAAATCACTTCTCTTTAGGGAGATCATCATGAGCAACAAATGATTCACAGAAAGAGGATACTATCTCAGAGTCAAGTCCATATTTAGTGCTAAACTTGTGAAAAGCATCAGTATTCATAAAATATTTAACACAATCAAATTCAAGCTTTATACCTGACTCATTACTTTCGTCGAGTTCCCAATCTTCAAAGCTGCATTTAATTATTGCAAGAGATCCCACTTGAATTCAATTGTCTTCTTCATAAAAGAATTAGTACAAGAAGTATTGAGCATGGTTTGATCATTATGAGAAAGCCGAGCATAAAAATTCTGAATGATAATTTCTCTCGGGATGTCATGGTTGGGGCATGAATATGAAATTGACTTAAGCCTCCCCCAAGCTAGAGTGATACTTTCTCCTTCATGAGGCCAAAAATTATATATATAATTCCGATCACGATGAACTAGATGCATAGGATAAAACTTTTGGTGGAATTCCAATTTCAAACGATTCCAGTTCCATGATCCAGTATCATCACATAACCTATACCATGTCAATGATTTTCCCTTCAAAGATAAAGGGAAAACCTTCTTCTTAACTTCATCCATGGATAAACCTCCAAGATGAAATAGTCCACAAATTTCTTCCACATGGATTAGGTGCATATCAGGATGTTCAGTTCCATCTCCTGCATAAGGACTAGCTAGCAGTTGTTCTAACATACCCGAAGGAATTTCATGGACCATATTTTTAGTAGGTGTTGTAGGTTGAGGTGCAACTAATTGTGGTTCCGCTCGAGGTGAAGATACCCCGAACAAACCCCTCAAAGTATTGCTTTCCATAGTAACAAGTGACAGTAAATTTCTGCATGTAGTATAAGTTTTTCCTTACCGATTTCCACTTACCAAGAGCACTTCACTCCTCGTAAATGGTGCCAAAAAAGAGTCTTGATGACCCACAAGTATCGGGGATCAATCTTAGTCCTTTCGATAAGTAAGAGTGTCGAACCCAACGAGGAGCAGAAGGATATGATAAGCGGTTTTCAGCAAAATAATTTCTGCAAGCACTGAAATTGTAAGTAGCAAGTGTTTTGATAGCTAGGTAATTTGTAATGAGCAAGTAACGGTAACAATAGGTAAGGTGCAGAAAGGTAGAACACTCCTTTTGTGGCAAAGTACAGGCCAAAACTATCTCTTATGATGAGCAAAGTGTTCTTAAGGGTACACGAGAATTTCATCTAGTCACTTTCATCATGTTGGTTTGATTCGTGTTCGCTACTTTGATAATTTGATATGTGGGTGGACCAGTACTAAAGTGATGTTCTTACTTGAACTAACAACCTACTTATGATTAACCCCCTCGCAAGCATCCGCAACTACGAGAAAAGTAGTAAGACAAAGTCTAACCATAGCATTAAACATATGGACTCAAATCAGCCCCTGCATAAACTAGGGTTTAAGCTTCTGTCACTCTAGCAACCCATCATCTACTAAATACTCCACAATACATTACCTTAGGCCCAAGCATGGTGAAGTGACATGTAGTAAATGTTCACTTGACACCATTAAGGGAATCACAACATACATATCATCGAAATATCGAACACATATCAAATTCACATGAGTACTTGCAACATGACTTCTCCCGTGACCTCAAGAACAAAAGTAACTACTCACAAATAATATGCATGATCAAGATGAGATTTGTATTGAATATGATAATCGATCTGAACATATAATCTTCCACAAAATAAACCATATATTAATCAACTACACAAAGTAATCAAAACTACTAGTCACCCACAGGTACCAATGTGAGGTTTCGGTACAAAGATTGAACACAAGACATGAACTAGGGTTTGAGAGGAGATGGTGATATTGAAGATGTTTATGAAGAATGGCTTCTCCAAGATGAGAGGGTTGTTGGTGATGACGATGGCTTCGATTTCCCCCTCCGGGAGGGAAGTTCCCCTAGCGGAATCGCTCCGTCGAAGGGCAAAAGTGCTCCTGCCCAAGTTCCGCCTCGAGGCGGCGGTGCTTCGTCCCGAAAGTCCTCCTCTACTTTTTCTAGGTTTTTTAGGACTATATACCAGAAGATGGACTACAGAGCTGGGCCTGGGTGCCACCCTCCACCAGGGCGCGGCTAGGGGGGCAAGCACGCCCTGGTGGAGGGTGGCCATCTGGTGGCCCCCTACAGTAGTTCTTTGCTCCAAAAATGATTATTTAATATATAAAAGTTCTCCATGAATTTTCATCTTCATTGGAGTTGTGCAGAATAGGTATCTCTGACGTGATTTTTCGGGGTGCTGAATTTCAGTTGTTAGCATTCTCCCTTTTGATGCCAACCTTGCAAATTGTGAGAGAAAAGGCATTAGAATTACTCCCCAAAGCATTATTATTCATAAAAACATTATAAATAATAGTAGTAAAACATGATGCAAAATGGACGTATCAATACACGGATATGAAAATCTTTATTGAGAGAGAGTCCTCACATAGCTACTTTATTGTTTGACTACTCATTGATCTTCACTTATATCTTTTTAAGAGTAGTTTGATGTTTACTCTTGTGCTTCACTTATATCCTATGAGTAAATTGTGGATCACTGAAATATCATAAATATGAAATTATCAATGTGATTTATGCTTACAAGTAGCTTCAAATCTGGTTTATAAAGTAAAATCTATTGAAGTTTGGTACTCATCAAATTGGCCATACAAGCAATTCATGAATGATTACTATAAGAAAGAGAACTTTCACATATAAATATATTATCTTGGACATCTTTTATGATTGTGAATAGCCATCAATTATTTTCAAACTTGATCAAATAGTTGAAGTTGGACAAGAAAGACAATGTAATGGTTATGTTTGGGTATATTTGCATAGAAGTTATATTGTTATGGATCCTCCAACATGTGGTGCTTGTTTAGAACCTTTTGCTAGTCAAAACCTTGTACTAAGTAGAAATACTAGTTGTGCATCCAAATCCTTGATCCAAGTTTCTTCCATGAGAGTCCACCATACCTACCTATATATGGTATTTCACCGCGATTCCAAGTAAATTTGCATGTGCCACCTCTAAACATTCAAATAAACATTTGTTTTGTGTTCTCGTACCACTCATGGAGCGACAGGGCAGTCATTATCTTCCATGTTAAGCGAGTTATTCTCCAGATGAGTGTTTATTCACTTTTCATTGCACGAGAGAGGCTTGTAAAAAGGATGCCTAGTCCTGCATAATACAAAAATAAATAAACAAAAACTCCCCCTAGAATCTTGATTATTTGGAGGGCAACCGTGGATTCAGCAAGCCATGGAATGTGTTTGAATGGTGGAGGGGGAGTAAAAATTTGTGATTAGCATGGAAGATATTGAAAACTCTGTTGTGACATTGACCGGAAAAGCACACCACTCAAAATTACATATTCATCTATGTTTTAAACAATGAGCTCTGGCAACTTTGCAAATCCCCGCTTCCCTCTATGAAGGGACAAGCTATTTACTTTCATGTTACTTACTTTTCATGTTGAGTCAACTTCCTATTCCAACCTCAGTCTTTTAGTTGGCAAGCATCATGTGGTGGGTGACGTGGCTTCAGACCGCGTCGGTACTTCCCCAAAGAGGAAGGGATGATGTAGCACAGCTATGGTAAATATTTCCCTCAGTTATAAAACTTAGGTTATCGAACCAGTAGGAGAACCAAGCAACACTATGTAAACGGAACCTGTACACAAAGAACAAATACTTGCAGCCTGACGCGTAAGAGAGGTTGTCAATCTCTCCATGGTAAAAGATGGATTAGTTTGTATGAGATTGGATAAATAGATCGCGTAAGAACACAAAATAAAAGATGTAAATAAAAGTGCAGCGAGGTATTTTTGGATTTTTGGAATAGTAGATCTGAAAGCAAATGCGGAAAAAGATAGAACGGAAAGCAATATGTTAAAAGATATAGCTGGGGGCGTAGGTTTCACTAGTGGCTTCACTCATAAGTATAGTACATGGCGGGTAAACAAATTACTATTGGGAAATTGATAGAAGATCAAATAATCATGATGATATCCAAGGCAATGATCATTATATAGGCATCACATCCAAGATTAGTAGACCGAAACAATTTTGCATCTACTACTATTACTCCACACATCGACCGCTATCTAGCATGAATCTAGTGTATTAAGTTCATGGAGAAACATAGTAATGCAATAAGAATGGTGACATGATGTACACAAGATCTATTCATGTAGGAATAGACCATATCTTGTTATCCTTAATAGCAACGATACATGTGTGCCTCATTATCCCTTCTGTCACTGGGAGAGGACACCGCAAGTTCGAACCCATCACAAAGCACCTCTTCCCATGGCAAGAAAAATCGATCTAGTTGGCCTAACTAAACCAAAGATTCAAATAAGAAATGTGAGGCTCTAAGTAATCATGCATATAAGAGATCAAAGAAGACTCAAATAATATGCATGGATAGAAACTGATCATGAACTCAAACTTCATCGGATCCCAATAAACACATCACAAAAAGTCATTACATCAAATAGATCTCAAAGAGACCATTGTATTGAGAACCAAAAGAGAGATAGGAAGCCATCTAGCTACTTCCTACGGACCCGTAGGTCTATGATGGACTACTCACGCATCATTAGAGAGGCACCCATGAAGACGATGCACCCCTCCGTGATGGTGTTAGACTAGATCTCGTGGTTCTGGAACTTCCAGCGGCTGGAATTGTGTTTCGTCGACTCCCCTAGGGTTTTTGGAATATTTAGGTATTTATAGAGCTGATAGGCGGTGGAGAGGGGTCCCACGGAGGGCACAACCCACCAGGCCATGCCAGGGGCATCTAGCATGCCCTGGTGTCTCGTGTCCTCCACTACCCTCCCCTCAGGTGCTTCTTTGGTCCCCTAGTTGTCTTTTGGCCCAAAAAATATCTCCAAAAAGTTTCATGGTGTTTGGGCTTCGTTTGGTACTAATATTCTGCAAAGTAAAAAACAAGCAAAAATAGCAAGTGGCACTTGGCACTATGTCAATAGGGTAGTCCCAAAAAATGATATAAACTTGCTATAAAATCATTATAAAACATCCAAGATTGATAATATAACAACATGGAACAATCGAATATTATAGATACATTGGAGACGTATCAATGGGGAAAGATCCAAACATATATATCTGTTGGAAATATGAGCAATTTACCGAATGATTTAAATGGAATAAATAGTTGATAAAACAAGATCATAGTAAAAGAGGCAACACTAGTCATGCGACTTAGAGGAGAGTATGACACAATAAGAGGAACAAAACTTATCAGGGAAACTAAAGGATAGTAGGTGAATATTATGTGAACATGTGAACTATACTGAAACATATGTATAATAGAAACTAGACCAAGTATTTCTAGCAAAACCTCGAACATGGAAAACATGAATACATACTGAGCGGTGGCAGCAGAAGGGTTGGCGTTGACGTCGTTACCAACCATGTCATCGAAGAGGTTGCTGACGTCGGGGAAGAAGTCGTCGTCTGGGAAGTGATCGTCGGTGTCCGTGGCGTCTGTGATGAAGAAGCCAGTAGTCGCACAGAGCGCTCCCCAAAAACCTTATCACCCTTCTCCCGTACAGGACTCAAAGTGGTGGGTTTTGGAGGCCTACTGTCCCGACCTGCAGTGCATGCTGCAAGGTGGGATGGGGAAGAACCTTGTAGCAGCTTAGGGTTTGGAACTCGAGGGCATGAGGAAGACGAAGTTCTGGTGTGTCTCTCTAGGGAGGAGCGACCTCCCATATATAGGCACAAGATAAGGAGGCGAATAAGCAGTGACGGGAGGCGAAGCAAAAGAGGGAGATGAAACAAAAAGGCAACAGCCGAAGGGTGCAGCGTTCGTATTCAATCTCCACTACAACAAAGCCTTTTAGCTCCCGAGTGACCTTTTGTATACCAATCATGCGTGGCAAAAATTTAGACATCGGCTTTGCTCATTCCCGCAACCCGCGTCATGACGAGGCATGGCGTGGCGAGGCGGGTGGCGGAGGAGGAGCGCGTGTGTATGTCCCTCTTATTCTCATGCTCATACATGTGGGGACACATCCTCCCTTATAAGGAGGTCCAACTCCTAATAAACTAGCAATGTGGGACTAAAATTTTGTCCAACCTCTTGCCTTGCATGAATGGGCTTAGTGGACCTCTAGGATTTAATAGGAATTATTAAAATTGCTATTGGGCTGACCCATATTAAAATCAAATTCCAATAATCGCCCACCAGATCCAAGAGGCACACAAAATTTGCCTTTGGTTCCAAAACAATGTTTATATACCGGTACTGCAGTGGAGACTGTTAAGTTGAACTTCCGCGTAGAACTCTATGCTACACTAGTAAGCAACTTGAACAGTGGACTATGCCTTGAACTACAAGTTTTCTGCGAATCTAGCTTCACACAAAGCCTTGACCGATACTAGGCTGTTGTGGGACTTCCTCACGGGTGGAGCTTATGCGTCATACTTTGAGGCCTTTCATGAGTTTAATAGAGAGCACCCTACTCTCATAGATTGCGACATTAACAATCAGACTCATATAGGTGTGTTCTTCAAAAGATGTTCTGCAGGACAACATCTCTGCTTAAATAAGCCACGTAGAACACATTAAGATATATATCAACCTGCCATGCAGATTAGTAAAGTATTGCATCTTCATGGAGTGGTATTATTAATAGTAAGGATACTTTCCTCTTAGTTAACCAATAGCTTGTCTTCCACATCTAATTCATGGGATCTCCGATCAAATAGAATAGGTTACCACTATGAACAACTCATGTTGTGGGTCTCATACCCATCTCCTTTGATGCATTATCTATCACATTACGTGATAGACCCTTGGTAAAAGGATCTGCCAGATTTTTAGACGTTTGGATATGATCCAATGCAATAACTCCGAAGTTTCTCATTTTTCTGATAGATTTTAACCTTCTCTGAACATGTCTTAATGACTTCATGTTATCCTTTGAACTACTCACTTTTGCGATCACAGTTTGATTGTCGTAGTTCATAAGAACACCCGGTACAGGTTTCTCCACAACCAGTAAGTCATTCAAGAACAGACAAAGCCAATTTGCTTCGACCGTAGCTATATCTAGTGATGTGAGTTCTGCTTCCATTGTTGACCTCGTTCAGATGGTCTTCTTGCAAGACTTCCAAGAAACAATGCCACCACCATGAGTGAATACATATATGTTCATGGCCTTTATCTCATCAACATCAGAGATCCAGTTTGAGTCACTATACCCTTCAAGCACCTTTGAGTACCCAGTGTAGTGAATTCCATAGCTCGTAGTGCCCTTCAAATAGCGCATAACTCTTTCTAAAGCTTTCAAATGATCATCTCCTAGTTTTGAGGCAAACCGACTCTGTTTGCTAACAACAAAAGAGATGTTAGGTCTCGTGGCACTGGCTAACTACATAAGTGAGCCAATAATTTGAGTGTATTTCAATTGATCTCTAGCAATTCTTTGATTCTTTTGAAGTAACACACTAGCATCATAACATGTTGGAGAGGGATTAGAGTCACTAAAACCAAAGCGACTCAAGATCTTTTCCACATAGTGAGATTGAAGCAATGTAATCCCACCATCATCATCTCTCGGCAGCTTGATATTTAGAATAACACCAGCTACTCCTAAATCCTTCATCTCAAAATAATGAGATAGGAAACCCTTGACCTCCTTAATAACGTTCAGATTTGTTCTGAAAATCAGTATGTCATCAACATATAGGCAAAGGATAACTCCCTCGCCCCCACCATGGCGATAGTACACACATTTGTCAGCTTCGTTTACAACAAAGTCTGCAGTTGTTAAAGTTCTTTCAAACTTCTCATGCCACTTCTTAGGTGCTTGTTTGAGTCCATACAAAGACTTCAACAATTTGCAAACTTTTCCTTCTTGACCGTCCACTATAAACCCATCAGGTTGTTCCATGTAAATTTCGTCGTCCAAATCTCCATTCAGGAAAGCAATCTTAACATCCATCTGATGAATGAGAAGACCATGTGAGGTAGCTAGTGAAAGTAACACTGGAATAGTGGTCATTAGAGCCACAGGTGAATAAGTACCAAAGAAGTCTTCACCTTCCTTTTGAGTATAACCCTTGGCCACGAGTCGTGCCTTATACTTCTCAATAGTAACATCAGGCCTAAGCTTTTTCTTGAATACCCAGTTGCACCCTATAGGTTTGCACCCATAAGGTCGATTTGTTATCTCCCAAGTTCCATTTTCTAAGATGGAATCCATCTCACTACAGGTTGCTTCCTTCCAGTAGTCAGTGTCTTCAGATGCATATGCCTCTAAAATAGAACTCGGAGTGTCGTCTATGAGATATACAAGAAAATCATAATCAAAGGACTTTGGAGTCCTCTGTCTCTTGCTCCTTTTAGGAGTCTCATCTTTGTCCTCCACAGAATCTTCAAGATGTTGTGTCACAATGATAGGTTCAAAATTTAAACTACATCTTCACTCGATGAACTAGGCAACTCTTGATTTGATGAGCTAGCCATATCCTTCATGGGAAAGGTATCTTCAAAGAAAGTCGCATCATTCAACTCCATGATTGTACCTACGTGCATGTACGATACCTCAGATTTTACAATCAAGAATCTATAACCAATTCTATGAAAATCATAGCCCAGGAAAACACAATCCACAGTTTTTGGTCCAAGCTTTCGCTTCTTTGGAATTGGTATATTCACTTTTGCCAAGCAGCCCCAAGTACGTAGGTAAGAGAGTTTTAACCTTTTCTTCTCCCATTCCTCGAATGGATTTATCTCTTTGTTCTTTGTGGGAACTCGGTTTAGGACATGACATGCAGTCAATATCGCCTCCCCCCACCATGCCTTAGAGAGACCTGATGTGTCTAACATGGCGTTAACCAAATCAGTTAGAGTACGGTTCTTTCTTTCAGCTACCCCATTTGGCTGAGGTGAATAGGAAGGCATCCTCTCATGGATTATCCATGTTCCGCACAAAAACAATTGAATTCATTGGAAAAATACTCTCCACCATGATCGGACCTAAGCCTCTTGATTTTCTGATCAAGTTGATTTTCCACTTCAGCTTTATAGTTCTTGAAAAAGGTCAAAGCCTCAACTTTTGATTTCAAAAGAGACACATGGCAATATCTAGTGGAGTCATCAATTAACGTCATGAAATATTTCTTTCCACCTTTTGTCAAAACACCATTCATTTCACAAAGATCTGAATGTATGAGTTCTAGTGGCGCAAGATTTCTTGTTTCCGAAGTTGTATGAGATTTACGAGGCTGCTTAGCTTGCACAAAACTTGACACTTAGATCCCTTGACAATAGTGAAGTTGGGGATTAAGTTCAACTTGGCTAGCTGCATCATACAACCAAAATTATCATGACAGAGACGTGAATGCCAGACATTTGATTCACTATTGTTGCAAATATGATGAACAACTTTATTACAAACATCTGATAGAGATAGTCTGAACAAGCCTCCTGACTCATAAACTTTGCCAACAGAAGTTCCATACTTGGATATTACAAATTTATTGGACTCAAAGACAATCTTGTATCCATCTCTACACGGAAGAGATCTGCTAACAAGATTTTTATTGACAGAGGGGACATAATGCACGTTCTTCAGTCGCACGATCTTCCCCGAAGTAAAATTCAGATCGATCATGCCGACACCATGAACGGAAGCACTTGAATCATTGCCCATCAGGACGGAAGTAATTCCTATGGCCTGATAAGAAGAAAACATGGAAATATCACCGCGTACATGCACATTAGCACCCGTGTCAATCAACCAATTAGGAGAAAGACATACTAAGAGAATAGTGGGAAGTATACCATACCCAACATTCTTCATCTCAGCCTCACTAATGACAACATTGGTGATCATGTCGCATTTCCCATGTTGACGCTTGTCATAATGGTTAGGACAGCTAGGGACCAATGATCAGGATCTCTGTAGACATGACATACACCTTTATTCTTGTCAGTCTTCTTCTTGAAGTTGGTGTGTTGTGAAGCCTTGTTCTTCCCATCAAACTTTCCCTTCCCATAAAACTTGCCCTTGTTTTTGAAATTGTGGGGATGGAAGTTTTTCTTCTGTACCAGATTGGCACTAGAACCTCCCTCAATACCTCGAGCACGTACGTCTTTTGCTCTCGCCTTTTCTTCCACATCAAGAGTACCGATGAGATTCGGAATGGAAAACTCCTGTCTCTTATGCTTCAGAGAGGTAGCAAAGTTCCTCCATGAGGGAGGGAGCTTAGGAATGATACCTATGTCAACAAACTTGTCCGGCAACTTACAATTGAAGTTCTCAAGTTCTCTAGTAAATGACTGTATCTCGTGAGCTTGCTCAACCACGAAGCGCTCATCAGTCATCCTGTAGTCATAGAATTGATCCATGATATACAAATCAGTGTCGGAATCCGAGGCCCCAAACTTGGCCTCGAGTGCATCCCACATATCTTTTCCATTGTCAATTGACGCATAAGAATCAACTATGTTATCACCAAGGACACTCAAAGGAACAGCCTTAAGCAAGGTATCCTTTTTTTGAAAAACTTGTTCCTCTTGAGGATTAAGATCTCCTTCAGGTTTGCCAAGAGTAGCATCCTAGCATCTCATGGTTTGAAACCATAGAACATCCCTCACATGACACCTATTATAGGGAACACCCTCAAACATAGGAGGCCTCATGGAAGCATCAAAACCACTCGAGGTAAATTGCCTATGATAAGGTTTTTGGATTGTTGGAAATATGAGCAATTTACCGAATGATTTAAATGAAATAAACAGTTGATAAAACAAGATCATAGTAAAGTAGGCAACACTAGTCATGCGACTTAGAGGAGAGTATGCCATAATAAGAGGAACAAAACTTATCAGGGAAACTAAAGGATAGTAGGTGAATATTATGTGAACATGTGAACTATATCGAAACATATGTAGAATATAAACTAGACCAAGTATTTCTAGCAAAACCTCAAACATGTAAAACATGAATATGTACTAAGCGATGGTAGCAGCAGGGTTGGCGTTGGCATCAGCCATGTCATCGAAGAGGTTGTTGACATTGGGGAAGAAGTCATCGTTTGGGAAGTGATCGTCGGTGTTCGTGGCATCCATGGCATCCTTGATGAAGAAGCCAATAGTCGCGCAGAGCACTCCCCAAAAACCTTATCACCCTTCTCTTGTACTGGACTCAAAGTGGTGGGATTTTGGAGGCCTACTGTCCCGACCTGTGGAGCACACCGCAAGCCGGGATGGGGAAGAACCTTGCAGCAACTTAGGGTTTGGAACTCGAGGGCATGAGGAAGAGGAAGTTCTGGAGTGTCTCTTTGTAGAGGAGCGACCTCCAATTTATCAGCATAGGAGAAGGAGGCGAACAGGTAGTGACGGGAGGCGAAGCAAAAGAGGGAGACGAAACAAAAAGGTAGTGCAACCCGCAGCGCGTCATGACGAGGCGTGGCGTGGCGAGGCGGGCGGCGGAGGAGGAGTGCATGTGTATGTCCCTCTTGTTCTCATGCTCATACATGTGGGGAAACATCCTCCCTTATAAGAAGGTCCAACTCCTACTAAACTAGCAATGTGGGACTAAAATTTTGTCCCACCTCTTGCCTTGCACGAATGGGCTTAGTGGACCTCTAGGCTTTATTAGGAATTCTGAAAATTGCTATTGGGATGACCCATATTTAAATCAAATTCCAGCAATATCCACTCAAATATATTTGATCATGATTCATTATTGTTGACAATTATCTCTATGATAAGTATGTTGGGAGGCAAAACATTAAGCCCCTATCTTTCTATGTGTTCGATGGATATTGTTTGTTCCAAAATATGCCTTGATTATTAGCAATCATA
The DNA here is from genome assembly GCA_022496015.1 of Hordeum marinum. Classification (NCBI taxonomy): domain Eukaryota; kingdom Viridiplantae; phylum Streptophyta; class Magnoliopsida; order Poales; family Poaceae; genus Hordeum; species Hordeum marinum. Next base: position 84,592,465 of record CM039676.1, read on the forward strand.
AAAGACTATATGATAATTGAGTATGTGGAGCTATTACTTAGACTTGATGATGCATTGAAATTGTTTGGTTACCAAGAACATAGTTTGTTACGTTTCAATAGAATGCAGTGTTTGAACCGTGACATGTGAATTGTTGATACTCTATCATGATGATTTTTATGAGAAAAACTTGTTGGTTATGATGCTAGAAAAGTGACTGAAATTATCAATGATAAAATATCTTCACCATGCTAGCATTCACACTTCATAAATTATTTCTTTTATCATTTACCTACTTGAGGACGAGCAGGAATTAAGCTTGGGGATACTGATACGTCTGCAACATATCTATAATTTATGAAGTATTCATGCCATATTCACCTATGTTTACAATACTAATATATGGCTTTGATGCACTTTATATGATTTATTTAGAACTAACTCAGACTGACGTTGTTTTTAGCAGAATTATCGTGGTGTTTTTTGTGTGCAAAAAATGAAAGTTCGCGGAATTGCCCAAAACTTTTTTGTGATCTTTTTGGAGGAAATAAGCAATATTGGAGTGAAGAACCACCAGAGGGGAGCCACCCGTGGGCCACAATCCAATAGGACTCCCCCCTAGTGGCATGCACTAATATGTGATGGGCCCCTCGTGGCTCCGTTTGGCGTGATTGCAATGCTGGAAAATTCTATAAATCCCAGAAACCCCAGAAATAAAGAGAGACTCCTCGTTCCACCACCGCAACTCTTTGTATCGATGAAAAACCAATGTGGAGGCATTCTAGTACCCTACTGGAGAGGGTAAATCATCTCCAGTGCCCATCTTCATCATCCTGACGGAGGCCATGACGAGGAGGGAGTAGTTCACCCTTGGGGCTGACGGTTTGTACAAGTAGTTATGTGTTCAATCTCTCTCTCTTGTGTTCTTGAGATGGCACGATCTTTATGTATCACGGGATTTGTTAATATAGTAGGATCATATGAGGTGTTTCCCTTGCTATCTTGTTGTGATGAATTGAATCTTTCCCTTTGAGATCTCGTTATGTTGGATTGAATATTGGATTTGAGAACACTTGATGTACGTCTTGCATGGGATACCCATAGAAACATTGGGGTATTGTATTGATTCACTTGATATATGTTAAGTCATCAACTTGTGGATTCCGATGACCTTGGGAATCTATGCATAGGGGTTGATTGCACATTTCCATCCACGTTCTCCGATAGAAATCTTGGGGTGCTCCTTGAAGTTCATTGTGTTGGATCAAATAGGATAGATCTGAAATTGTTTGATGCATGTTGCATAATTTACCCATGGATTCTTGAGGTGACATTGGAGTATCTGGTGACATTAGGGTTGATTGATAGATATCATTGGTGTTATTTTACTATGAACTCTAGGTCTGTTTGTGACACTTATAGGAATAGCCCAAAAGATTGATCGGAAATGATAACTTTAGGTGGTTCTATGATATGTCTTCATCATATCTATATCTTTTTTATTGTTTCATGCCAATATTATACAACTTTCACTTATTTTTGGCAACATTTTATATGATTTATTGGATTAACCTATTGATCCAGTGCCCAGTGCCAGTTTCTATTTGTTGCATGTTTTTGTTTCGCAGAATTACCATAACAAACGAAGTCCAAACGTGATAAAAAATTATGGGGATTCTTTTTGGAATATTTATGAATTTTGAGAAGTGGAATCAATGCAAACGAAGGCACACATCCCCCACAAGACACTAGGGCACTGTTAGGGGGCCTAGGCGCACCCTAGTGGGTTGTTCCTAGCTTGTAAGTTGGTTGGATCTCTCCTTTGAGCGCATGGAAGCTAATTTTTGTATAAAACCCCCTCAAAATTTCAGCCCGATCGGAGTTACGGATCTCCGGGAATATAAGAAACAGTTTTTTGCTAAAAAACAAGAACACTAAACAAAAGAGAACATAGAGGGAGATCCAATCTCGGAGGGGCTCCTACCTCTCACTGCTATGGAGTCCATGAACCATAGGGGTAACTCTCCTCCCTTCTAGGGGGAGGCCAAGAAAGAATAAGGAGGAGGGGGCTCTCTCCCCATCGCTCCCGATGGCGCCGGAACGCCATCGGGGCAATCATCATGACGTCGATCTACTCCAACAACTTCGCCACTGTCAACACCAACTCTCTCCCCCTCTATGTAGCAGTGTAACTCATCTCTTACCCGTTGTAATCTATACTTAACCATGGTGCTCAACTCCATATATTATTTCCCAATGATATTTGGCTATCCTAGGATGTTTGAGTAGATCCCTTTTGTCCCATGGGTTAATTGTGGTATGATGTTATGGGTGTGAGTTGTATGTTGATATGGTGTTGTCCTATGGTGCTCTCCATGTCGCGCAAACATGAGGGATCCCCGTTGTAGGGTGTTGCAATATGTTCATGATTTGCCTATAGTGGGTTGCTTGAGTGACAGAAGCATGGACCTGAGTAGGTGGGTTGTTGCATATGGGAGTAAAGCGAACCTGAGTAGTTGTTTCCTATCTTTAGATATGGGTAGGAAACACAAAGTACCAAAAAAATTAGATGTACCTGCTGCTCCAAAAGTTGAGGAACCACTAGTGTTCCGTACTACCAAAGGATATTACTTGGATGGATCATCTTTGATCCATTTGTGCTCATCCTGAAAACCCAACTAGCTTAGTTGAGGGTAAATCATTAAATGGACATGCTTATTATGTGCGACATCACATATCTCAAAAAGGGAAACTTTTGTGGCATCATATTCATAGTTTGATGTGCTATGCTTGGAATCTATGTGAAATTTGTGATTTTACTTGTTGTTCTGAAGAAACTAAAAAACACGTTCCCTACCAATGTGTGTTTAATGATAATGAAATACTATCTTATTATGACAAGGAGGCCTATTGTTATTTTGATGTTGAGAAAATTGAAGAATTTGTTGCTTTTAAGGGTGCCTATGAAATTGCTTCTTTGATTGAAAAGTATGATGCTACTCTTTACGAATCTGAAAATTTAGCCATACTTAAATATTGGTATGAAAACTATGATTCTAATGCTTATATTAAAGAATTTATTGAAAGAATGATAGTTGCCTTGGAAGAAACTAATATTTTGCAGGAATCTATGGAAGAGGAAGTTGTTGGAATTGTGATCTCATTAGATGAAAAAGATGAGGAGGAGAGCGAAGAACAAAAGGAGGAAGAGCAGATTAGCTACCCATGCCCACCTTCTAATGAGAGTAAATCTTCAACTCATACATTGTATAATTACCCTTCGCACATACCGAAGGATGAATGCTATGATGATTGCTATGATCCCTTGGATTCTTTTGAAATATCCCTTTTTGATAAACTTGATGCTTGCTATGCTTGTGGCCAAGATGCCAATATGAATTATGCTTATGAAGATGAACTTTCTATAGTTCCTTATGTTAAGCATGAAATTGTTGCTATTGCACCCACACATGATAGTGCTATTATATTTTTGAATTCTCCTAACTACACTATATCAAAGAAGTTTGCCCTTGTTAAGGATTATATTGATGGGTTGCGTTTTACCACTACACATGATGATTTTGATGAATATAATACACATATGATTTCTTATCCTACTTGCAATTATTATGAGAGAGGAACCAAATCTTCACCTCTCTATGTTTCCAATACTATAAAATTGCAAGAAACCGTTTATACTATGCATTGGCCTTTACTTAATGTGCATGAATTGTTCTTGTATGACATGCCGATGCATAGGAAGAGAGTTAGACTTTGTTGTCAAATGATATATATCACTTTGTTATCACTAATAAATTACAAATCATTCTTAATTAAAATTGGCTTTGATATACCTTGGGATCCGGGTGGATCCATTACTTGAGCACTTTATGCCTAGCTTAATGGCTTAAAGAAAGTGCTCCCAGGGAGACAACCCAGAAGTTTTAGAGAGTCATTTATTTCTGTTGTGTGCTTTTATAAAGTTTAAAACAAAAAATATATAGGGGAACCTAAAACTTCACAAAAGGAAAGGTGAAAGTGAGAAGAGATGATGAGCATCATTGAAATGGGGGCTAGCCTTGAACTTTTGTTCATGCCCATGGAAACTTTGTGAATCTTGAATCAAAAAAAAACTTTTCGAAAAATAATAATTATACCCATGTACAAAGCCATTGTTTTATAAAAATAATGTGCCAAGATTTGGCTTTAGGATGATTAGATTGCTTGTTGGTATGTGCGGTGTAAAAACAAAAACTTTGTCTGTAGTGCGTGAATTTTAATTTTTTACCGGAACGTCAAAAGTTTCTGAAATTTTAACATAGTATTTATATACAAACTTTTTATTTCTTTCTAATTTTTAATAATTTTTGTATTTACATAAGTATGGTCAACTTATGGATTACTATAGACTGTCATGTTTAAGACATGTTCTGTTTTTGATGCATTGTTTTGCTTGTTTTGATGAAACTATCGATTTTATCGGTGGTGTAAGACATGGAAAAGTTATAGTACACCAGTTATAATCCAAATATAAAATATGAATGGGTTTTCAACAGTACTTAAAGTAGGAATTTGCTTTATTATACTAACGTACCTCACCGGTCTTCTGTTAAGTTTTGTGTGGATGAAGTGTTCAAACATCGAGGAGGTGATGATATGAGGAGAAGGAGGAGAGGCAAGAGTTAAATATTGGGGATTCCCAAGTCACACCAAGTAAATATCCAAGGAGAATCAATCATCTAAGATTGGGGATGCCCCAGAAGACATCCCATCTTTCTTCAACAAGTATCAGTATGTTTTCGATTCGTTTCGTTCATGTGATATGTGCAAATGTTGGAGCGTCTTTTGTGTTTATTTTTCGCTTCTCTTGTATGAACCATCATGGTATGATATAGTCCATGGATGATATATAGAATGCTCATTTCACTTCACTTATATCTTTTGAGTATGGCTTCATAGAATGCTTCATGTGCTTCACTTATATCATTTGAAGTTTGGATTGCGTGTTTCTCTTCACATAGAAAACCGTTATTTGTTAATGCTCTTTTGCTTCACTTATGTTTATTAGATCATGGTTTTTTATAAATAATTAAACTCTCTTGCTTCACTTATATCTATTTAGATAGTCAACATGAATTGGTCATTCACAAGGTTAGTCATAAAATCCTACATAAAACTTAGGGATCACTGAATATGATACGTTTGATTCCTTGCAATAGTTTTGCGATATAGAGATGATAATATCTGGGAGGTACTAGTGGATGATCATGTTTATTAAAATATTGGTGTTAAGTTTTGTGATTCTCGAAGCATGCACGTATAGTCTCCCGTTATGCTAGGAAGTTGGAGCACAATTTATTCTTGATTGTCTATATTTGTGTGAAGGTCAGGGGCGCGCGATGGATAACTCCTACCAACCTCCCCCTAGGAGCATGCATACTAATACTTTGCTTCGAGGGATAATAAAATTTTGCAATAAGTATGTGAGTTCTTTATGACTAATGTGAGTCCATGGATTATACGCACTCTTACCTTTCCGAAATTTGCTAGCCTCTATGGTACCGTGCATTGCCCTTTCTCACCTCGAGAATCGGTGCAAACTTCATCGGTGCATCCAAACCCCGTGATATGATACAATCTATCACACATAAGCCTTATTATATCTTCCTCAAAACAAACACCATACCTACCTATTATGGCATTTCCATAGCCATTCCAAGATATATTTCCATGCAACTTCCACCGCCCCCGTTTTGATGACTTGAGCATTCATTGTCGTATTGCATTACATGATCGTAAGATAGCTAGCATGATGTGTACATGGCTTGTCCGTTTTTTCTATATATTTGCTACACTAGATCATTGCATTCATATAGAGTCATACTTTGTTGTACTATTGTTGTAATATTGAGTTGTAAGTAAATAGAAGTGTGATGATCATCATTATTCATTATTAGAGCATGCCCCAGTGATGAAAGGATGATGGCAACCATGATTCCCCCATAAGTCAGGATGAGGCTGTGGACAAAGAAAAAAAAGAGAAAAAAGGGATAGGGGCATGCTAATTCCACACTTGTGCTTCAAAGTAGCACCATGTTTTTCATATAGAGTCTCCTATGTTGTCACTTTCGTATACTAGTGGGAATTTTTCATATAGAGTTAGATGCATACCCACTTAGTTTCATATTGAGATTTCATACACTTATAGCTCTTAGTGCATCCGTTGCATGGCAATCCCTACTCCTCGCATTGGTATCTATTGATGGGCATCTCCATAGCCCGTTGATACGCTGAGTTGATGCGAGACTATCTTCTCCACTTTTACCCCTTTGAAACCTACCACCATATTCTATTCCACCCATAGTGCTACATACATGGCTTGTGCTCATGTACTGCGTGAGAGTTGAAAATGCTGAAGCGTGTTAAAAAGTATGAACCAATTTCTTGGCTGACATCGGGGTAGTACATGATTTATACTTTGTGTTAAGAAGACAGAGCATGACAAGGCTATATGAAAGACATGGTTGTTTGTTGGGATGCCTGAGTATTCATGTCTTTATGTCAAAACTAGACTATTGCTTTGAGTCACTCGTGTCTTAATATTCATGCCATGATTAGATATATGATCAAGATTATGCTAGGTAGCATTCCACATAAAAATTATCTTTTTTATCATTTACCTACTCGAGGACGAGCAGGAATTAAGCTTGGGGATGCTCATACGTCTCCATCGTATCTATAATTTTTGATTGTTTCATGCCAATATTATACAATTTTCACATATTTTTGGCAACATTTTATATGATTTATTGGACTAACCTATTGATCCACTGCCCAGTGCAAGTTCCTGTTTGTTGCATGTTTTTCGTTTCATAGAATTACCATATCAAACAAAGTCCAAATGCGATAATAATTTACAGAGATTTTTTTGGAATATTTATGAATTTTGAGAAGTGGAATCAACACAAACGGAGGCCCACATCCCCCACAAGACACCAGGGCGTGACCAAGGGGCCCAGGCGCGCCCTGGTGGGTTGTGCCCAACTTGTAAGTCAGTTGGATCTCCCCTTAGGGCCCAAGGAAGCTAATTTTTGGATAAAATACCCTCAAAATGTCAGCCCGATCAGAGTTACGAATCTCCGGGAATATAAGAAACGGTTTTCAGCCAGAAAACAAGAACGCGAAACAGAAGAGAACAGAGAGGGAGATCCAATCTCGAAGAGGCTCCCACCCCTCCGCCACCATGGAGGCCATGAACCAGAGGGTTAACTCTCGTACCATCTAGGGGGGATGCCAAGGAAGAATAAGAAGGAGGGAGGATCTCTCCCCCCTCTCCCGGTGGCGCCGGAATGCCACCAGAGCAACCACCGTGACGGCGATCTACTCCAACAACTTCGCCGCCGTCAACACCAACTCTCTCCCCCTCTATGCATAGGTGTAACACATCTCTTCCCCACTGTAATCTCTACTTAAACATGGTTCTCAACTCCATATATTATTTCCCAATGATATTTGGCTATCCTATGATGTTTGAGTAGACCGCTTTTGTCCTATGGGTTAATTGTGGTATGATGTTATGGATGCGAGTTGTATGTTGATATGGTACTGTCCTATGGTGCCCTCTGTGTCGCGCAAACGTGAGGGATCCCCGCTCTACGGTGTTGCAATATGTTCATGATTTGCCTGTAATGGGTTGCTTGAGTGACAGAAGCATAGACCCGAGCAGGTGGGTTGTTGCATATGGGAGTAAAGCGGACTTGATACTTAATGCTATGGTTGGGTTTTACATTAATGATCTTTAGTAGTTGCGGATGCTTGCTAGAGTTCCAATCATAAGTTCATAAGATCCAAGTAGAGAAAGTATGTTAGCTCATGCTTCTCCCTCATTGCATATAACAAGTATCTATCGTATCATATTCAATTGCCTATGGACAATCTTTCTCTTGCGTTACACAAAAAGCTTTCTACAAAGTTATTTACTTTTATTGTTATTTTATTAAAACATCACCCAACTTTTATTTTCACGTCCTTTATTATCTTACAAAGTACTTCTACTTTTATTGTAACATCCCAAATTTTGGAATGTTATATTAATTAATAGAATGATTGATTGTTAGAATGACTGTTTGAAATTTAGTGAAATTTGAAACTTAAAAAAACTTTTGAATAAGAGGGAATATAATGACTTTCCCTTTGTTTTGAATTCCAATGCAAAACAATGAGAGAACATGACATGACTTCTTCAAATGATGGATTTGAAACTTTTGATTTGCAAAGACTTTTGAAATTTCCTATTTGGAATTCATTGCATATTTGGTTCTATTTGAAAATTTGAAAGAATTCAATTTCACTTGCCCAAATTCAAAAAAAAATTGAGAGGAGGAACATGACCCTCCAAACCAGGGGTATTTTGTGAAATGTTTGAATAATAAAAACCATTGGGTTATTTGAATTTTTTTTGCAAAAATGAACAAAACAATTTAGGCATTTTCTGAAGAAAAAAATTTAAAAACAAAAGCACTTATTTGTCCGTGGAAAGATGTTCATCTTGTTGCTTTTATTTTTCTCATATTTTTGATGTGTAACACTTCTATATTTGGAAATTTTTTGATCCTCCAAATTGTTTTCCTTTTCTCTATTTTTATAAAAGAGGAAAATACTTTAAACCAGAAACGTGTCGAGGCCCCAAATGGAAACGAGTCAGACGAGGATCCACCTCACCAGATCCGGATCAGTTTTAGATCGGCCACTGACGCGTCACCATCTCTTTGCCTCCTGCTGACCGCTGGGTCCCACCTGACCGGCCAAATCATCGCGCGGTCATCTTCCTTAGCCCCCCTCTTTCCATCTCGCATGAGATCCACCTCCGAGCCGAATCCCGTGGTCGCTCTCCTTCCTTCTGTCGCCCTACCCCCCAGGGCTATTTAAGCCATCGACCGCACCCTGTTACACCCCAAAACCCCTCCCTCCATGCATAGCACTACCGCACGCGACCTCACTGGAGGTCCGCTCCTCCACCGAAGCCACACGAGCTCGAGGAGCTCGTCCCCGTCACCCTCTCACCTCTCCGTCTACACCAAACGTCGCTGGAGGCCACCTGTCGTCTCCTGGACCCCTTCATCACTGCTAGGACCCACCGTAGGCTCCCCTCCATCCCCACCCGATGCCGCCGTCCGCCACAACCGATGTGGTGCTCCAACCCGTCGTTCCGAGCTGACCCCAAGGGCACCAATGCGCTCACCGTCGACATATTCTTCGCCTGGGCACTTCGCTCTCATCGGAGGACCATCGGGGCACCATCCTTGTCAACCTCGCTGCCTCTGCCTCGCCGGACTCCTACCCCACCTTTGTGAGCACCAGAAGCTCTCTCCTCTGTAGGATCGTAAACGAGTGGATAGGATTAGATCACGTGTTTTATTTTAATAGGCAAACCATTTTCTTTTAGTTACCGGTCATCCGCTCTGTTGTATCTAGCGTGCATCCTACGTAGCCAATGAGAAACTGCCACGTAGCACCCTATCCGCTAGATTAGATTTTCTTTTTCTCTTTTTAGTTTTAAAAACAAAATAGATTTTGATTTTGTTTGGTTTTATCTTTTATGTTTTTAAGTGTTTTTGAGTGATACTTTTTGCATTGTGTCACAAATTATTTCTAGTTTCTATAGATATCAAGTTTTACCATGTTTGAAAATTTTAAATTTGAATTCATTGAATTTTTATCAAATCACTAGAATTTGAATAACTTGAGTTTAAAAATGTATTTTTGAGTGATTCTTTTGCTACTGGTTTGTATTAGTTATATTTATCAACCTCTTCAATTTGAGAATTTTTTAGAATATTTCAAATTAGGGTTTCAAGCAAAATAGTATTTTTTTTAGTTCTTTTTAGGTTTATTTCTATTTTTTAAATTGTTTTTAATTTATTTTCTTTTATTTTAGTTGACAAGTTTTATTTTGTTTTCTATTAGTTAGCACTAGTATTTCAACCAAGTTATTTTTATGACAATTATTATTTTTATAGCATGAAATCAATTCTAGTTTCATAATAACTTGCAAATTGATTTCATTGCTAGTTTGATTTCCTATTTGATTTTTTTATAAATTGTTTTATAAGTTTTACTTCCTTTTAACTTAGTTTGGTTTGTCTTGTTGCTATTAAAAATAGGATTATTTGTAATAAAAACTACTTTGGTTATTTTCACAAAGTTTTGTTGTCTTAACTTTTATCTTAAGTATTTCCTTCATCACAACCTTGTTGCTTTTAGTTTTGTGTTGCTTTTAGTTTGTTAATATTGTGTGCTAGAATGAATGCTTATGTGAATGCAATGCTTGGCTATATAGATTTTATCGGAGAGTGATGAATAGTTCTATCAAGTTATATTCTGAGAGCGATGCTATCTTCATCAACCTTACCAGGCAAGTTCACATTGATCATGTTATTACCTATGTTTCAATTTTTGCATTAGTTCTACCCTTCCACCCATTGCATGCAAAGTAGGTACTTGGAAATTTGGTTACTTGAGTAGTATCATGTGGTAGACACCCCAACACCCTTGTTACTTTTGCCCGGGACGTTATTTTTATTTTTCTATGCTTTTAGTAGATGGGGTTTGGTTGAGTGTTTCATGAGTGTTGCGAGAACTTAATGATAAAGGCTCAAGACTCCAAAAACTTTCAACACCTCATGATGCAATACACCTCTGGGTGGATGATGGAAGAACGACACCCTGGAGAACCCAGTGGTAGCCTAGGTGATGCTGGAGAAGCGCTAGTATTCACGAGGAAAGGTCCACCCAGGCACAAAGAGATGGATGGATATTTCAAGACCCAAGGCTTACCTGCACAGCCACAAGCCATTATGGGCTCTAGTTTGGTTGGACTTTGTGGTGACTCTGGAGAGCCGGTGCTATGAGATGTAGAAGAACGGTAGGAATGTATGGGCACCGACAGAGTCTCAGAGGAACCCTTTGAAAGACCATGGTTTGCTCATCCATTTCTCAAACACCCTGAAGTGCGAGGAATTCAACTGAGGCAATGAAATATTGTGGGGAATGTGTGCAAAACTCTGCAGAGTACTCAAACCTAATCGATTAGTCATGTCCACGGTCATGGACAACTTGAGCCAAAGGAACTGAAACTATGAGGAAGTCTCAACACAAATAATTATGTTGATGAGGGTATTATTGTTAACTTGGGTATGAGAATTGGTTGGTGGAACCATCTCATCAAACAAACAACATTGTAGTAATAATTTTTGCTTTGCCCCTCTCTTGTTGTAGGAAAAATTTGCTTTACGCAAAACTTAAACTTACAGCCCCACTTGCCATACATGCATATAGTATAGATGATTATTTTCACCCTCTCTTTTGTGATTTGCCAGCATATTTAATATGTTGACCTACACGGCTGCAACATCTCATGTGGCAAATACTCCTATACGACCAGTAAGAGTACGATTCAGGGTTATGGTCTACACTCAACCTGCCGGTGTTTATTGGCACTCCACTCCCGTTGACTGTTTCTGCTGAGATTTGAAGGTATATATAAGTTTTACATTATTTACATGTGATTGCACTTTGATATATACACTGATGTACTATGTGTGCCAGCATACTGATCCAGGGATGGCACAGAACACACAAAGGCTTGACCGTTTTAGGTCGGGTCGCTACAGAAATGGTATCAGAGCACATGTTGATCGTAGGACGTGACCCTAGAAACTGGAAAGCCCTAGGAAAGGATCTCTCTAAAACTTTATTTTCAAAAAGGTATTTTACTCCTCATCTTTTGTGAGTTTTATCAAATTTGCCTTTTACCCCAAATAGTTAGACAATACCCTTTCCCCTTTGATCGCATGAAGGATCAACTGAGACCCTTAGAGCAGGACGGGATATCGAAACAACTGATGGCCACTTCAGAGTAAAGAGGATTTCACCATGAATTTGAAGAAATGAAGCTACATTAGTTGAAGACTCTGAAGACTTGAAGAATTCGAAGACCCTTAAGCATTCCAATATTTAGTTGACATTTAGAGGACCAAACCCTTGGTATATACCCATGTTAGAGACGATGATTTGTGAGCTGTCATTTGTGTGTGTGTGTGTTTTGACAACCACAAATAATACTTTTTTTACTATTGTTTGTATTGTGTGTATCTTTCTCTATCTCTTACCCATCTCATCCCCAAAACCTCGGACTCAATAGATGATGAATGAAGCTGGACTTGTATTCTATGGAACAATGACCTAGCTGGAGGCCGAGATATGGATTCAGAACATGGAGAACCACTTCGGGAGCTACTTGATTTAAAAAAACATGAGGTTGCAAACGCTCTTCAGTACCTTACCCAAAGTATTTCTATCTGGTGCAGAATGCATCATTCCATACAAGGATTTAATGGAGCAGAAACTTGGGAAGAATTCAAGAAGACTCTGGTAAGATCCCGTCTCATTCAAAAGCACTGTGTTAACCCGATGAAGAAGACTTGTGTATGCAAGATCTATGGAGATATAGGACACACCCAAGAAGAAAACAAGGATGGATGTTGTCATTATGAAGAAAATCACCTAGCTGAGGAGTGCCCAACTAGTCAGGTGACTTGTTTCTTGTGTGAAGGAACCACCCACTACCCAGCTGAGTGCCACATTTATCCTAAGGTACGACAAGTAGTCAAGCAACAGAAACAGGCCCTCAGGGAAAACTTTGAGGAACCTCTGATGAGTATGCACGTGCCAATGAAGACAAAAGATGTATGATGTCTACTACACAACCTTCTTCTTGTAGACTCGAGTTGGGCCTCCAAGCACAGAGTTTTGTAGGACAGTGGCAATTTTCCCTCAAGTGAATGACCTAAGGTTTATCAATCCATGGGAGGTGTAGGATGAAGATGGTCTCTCTCAAACAACCCTGCAATCAAATACAAGAAATCTCTTGTGTCCCCAACACACCCAATACAATGGCAAATTGTATAGGTGCACTAGTTTGACGAAGAGATGGTGATAAAAGTGCAATATGGATGGTAGATATAGGTTTTTGCAATCTGAAAATATATTAACAGCAAGGTAACTAATGATAAAAGTGAGCACAAACAGTATTGCAATGCTTAGAAACAACGCCTAGGGTTCATACTTTCACTAGTGCAATTTCTCTCAACAATAATCACATAGTTGAATCATATGTAAATACCTCTCGTGCGACAAAGAGTTCACTCCAAAGTCACAAATAGCAAAGAACTAACTAAGAAATTATTGTAGGGTACGAAACCACCTCAAAGTTATCTTTTCCGATCAATCTTATGAGCTATCCCTATAAGTGTCACGAACATCCCTAGAGTTCATACTAAAATAACACCTTAAGATACACATCAACCAAAACCCTAATGTCACCTAGATACTCCAATGTCACCACAAGTACCCATGGGCTTGATCATACGATATGCATCACACAATTTCAGATTCATCATGTTCAATCCAACACAAAGAACTTTAAAGAATGCCCCAAAGTTTCTACCGCAGATTCAAGACGAAAACATGTGCCAACCCCTATGCATAGATTCCCAAGGTCACGGAACCCGCAAGTTGATCACCAAAACATACATCAAGTGGGTCAATAGAACATCCCATTGTCACCACGGATATCCCATCGCAAGACATACATCAAGTGTTCTCAAATCCTTAAAGACTCAATCCGATAAGATAACTTCAAAGGGAAAACTCAATTCATCACAAGAAGATGGAGAGGGGAAAACTCCATATGATTCATCTATATCAATAAAGCTCGCGGTATGTAAAGATCGTCCCATCTCAAGAACACGAGAGAGAGAGATCCAATACATAGCTACTGGTACATACCCTCAACCCCGAGGGTGACCTCCTCCCTCCTCGTCATGGAGACCGCCGGGATGATGAAGATGGACTCTGGTGATGGTTTCCCCCTCCGGTAGTGTGCCGGAACGGGCTCCCGATTGGTTTTTCATGGCTCTGGAGGCTTGCAGCGGCGGAACTCCCAATCAAGGTTTCTTTCCGAGGTTTCTGTATTTATAGGAATTTTTGGCATCGGTCCCACATCCAGAAGGTTCTCGAGGAGGTCACAAGCCAACTAGGCGCAACCAGGGGGGTGGCTGCACCCTGGTGGCTTGTGACTCCCTCGGGACTCTTCTCCGGTATCTTTTCGCTCCAGTATTTTTTATATTTTCCAAAAATATTCTGCGTAAATTTTCAGCCCATTTGGAGAACTTTTATTTTTGCACACAAATGACACCATGGTAGTTCTGCTGAAAACAACGTCAATCTGGGTTAGTTCTAATAAAATCACACCAAAATCATATAGAATTATTGTAAACATGGCATGAATACTTCATAAATTCTAGATACGTTGGAGACGTATCAGCATCCCCAAGCTTAATTCCTGCTCGTCCTCGAGTAGGTAAAATTATAAAATAAATAATTTGTGAAGTGTGAATGCTAGCATAGTGCATAAATTTGATCAATGATAGTTCCAAACACTTTTCTAGCATCATTATATATCATAAACAATAGCTCATCTAATTAAACTTCTCATGATGAAGTAACAAGCTATTCACATGTTAAAGTATAGACCATAATGTTTCTTGAAAACTAAAAAACTATGCTTTTAGTCACCAAACAATTGCAATTCATCTTATATTCAGGAAGGGTCTATGTAAGAGCTTTGATTTAGAAAATTCCACATACTCAACTATTATATAGTCTTCCATGATTGCTAACACTCAGAGCATATTTTTAGAGCAAATGGCATCCGTCGAACAAAGAGAAAGATAGGGGCTTAAAGTTTTGCCTCCCAACTTATTTACCATATAGATAATTGTCAACAATAATAATTCATGATCAAATATATTTGAATGGCCATATATGCCTAGATCATTCCCCAACACATGATGCTTGCCAAGAAAAAAAGGCAACATATAGGAAGTGGTGAAGATCACCATGACTCTTGCATAAAGGTAAGCACTAGAAAGTAAAACACATGCCCTTCGCAGAGGGAAGCAGAGGTTGTCATGCGCTTTTTGTTTTCAGATGTGCAAACCCTTAATGGAAAGGAACGTCACATTGTATTGCCCTTTGTGATAGCAACCTTTATTATGCAGTCCATTGCTTTTATTTCTTTACCATCACAAGTTCATACAACGCTTATTTTCCCCTACAATAAAAGATCATACATATTTAGGAGCAATTTTTATTGCTTTTTGCACCGATGACAACTTACTTGAACAATCTTATTCAATCCATAGGTAGGTCTAGTAGACACTCATGGAAAAACTGGTTTAAGGGTGTTTGGATGCACAAGTAGTATTTCTACTTGGTACGGAAGTTTTGGCTAGTATGAGGTGGAAGCAAGCACTGCATGTTGGAGGATCCATAACAATATAACTTCTATACAAATATACCCAAGCATAACTCATTACGTTGTCTTCCTTCTCCAACTTCAACTAATTTGCTCAATTTTGAAAATAATTAATGGGGATCACAATCATATAAGAGGTCCAAGATAGTATATTTATATGTGAAATCTCTCTTCCTTCAATATTCTTTCATGAATTGTTCAAGTGACCAATGTGGTGTTTGCTAACTTTCAATAAATTTCACCACCTATACTTATCATATGTGAAGTCATTACTCCCCATGGGATAATCATATAAAACATATATAATTTCAAAAAAATTATATTCAATTCATTCTACCATTTACCCATAGGATATAAGTGAAGCACGAGAGTAAATGACAAAACTACTCCAAAACATATAAGTGAAGATCAATGAGTAGTCAAATAATTAAGTAGCTATGTGAGGACGTTATCTATCTCACTCAATAAAGATTTTCAGATCTGAATATTTTATTTAAACATCAAGAAGAAGAAAAATAACACTCCAAGAATAGGACGCATCATGTGAACGAATAAAAATTTAAGCTCAACATAGGCTAACCGATAGTTGACGAAGAGAGGTGGGATGTGTAGCATCCCCAAGCTTAACTTGGGGTGCCTTGGGCATCCCCAAGCTTGAGCTTTTGTATCTTTTTCAATCCTCTCATATCCCGGTTTCACCTATTCTCAAAAACTTCATCCACATAAAACTCAAAAAGAACTCGCGAGATAGGTTAGTACACATAAGAACAAATCAACACTTCATGTACTGCCAAGGAAAGTTCCACAATAATTTTCAAACATTAGGTATTATATACTATCATTTCCAAAATTTATATCTACCAATATATGCTATGGAAACTTTAGGGTAAGTAGATAACAAAACTATGACAACAATCTGTCTAAACAGAACAGTCTGTAACAATTTATTAAAACAGTGTACTTCTGTAAGTCTAAAAATTATGAAAATTTAGCCTGATAAATAATTTATATTAAAATACTTTGTAAAAATTTCAGGAACTTTCCACGTTTTAGTAAAATATAGAAATTCAAACACTACAGCAAAAGTTTCTGTTTTTTACACAACACACATCAAACATGCAATGCAAGCATCCTAAGGAAATTCTTGGAACTTTTTATTCAAAGACAAGATTATAAATAACACCTAACATATAAAAACAAAATAAAATGAAGCTCCAAGAAAAACTCATATTAGTGACGAATACAAATATATCTCCAAGTAAGATATACCGATAGTGTTGAAGACGAAAGAGGGGATGCCTTCCGGGGCATCCCCAAGCTTAGACGCTTGAGTATTCCTTGGATATTACCTTGGGGGTGCCTTGGGCATCCCCAATATTAGGTTCTTGTCACTTCTTATTGTCCTCATATCGGTGTCTCACCCACAACTTGAAAACTTCAATCACACAAAACTTAACAAAACTTTGTGAGAAGGGTTAGTGTAATAAAGATAAATCATTCACTTAGTATTGTCAAGACAAGATTCAGAATTATTACCACACTATAAATTATTTATTAAATCATTCCAACAATTTATATTACTAAATATAAGCTATAGGAATACTTGAAACAAGCAAACTATGCATGCAAAACAGAATGTGTCAAAAACAGAGCAGTCTGTAAAGATTTGAATAATCACCAAATTTCCCAGACTCTAAAAATTCTGCAAGATTAGGAAATATCACAGAATTTGAATATACATGTTGTGTAAAAATTTCAGAATTTGTTTGACTTTCCAGTAAAATCTAATAATTCATATACTGGACGCCAAACTTTCTGTTTTTGCACAGAATCAAACAAGCAAGTATCCACACTATCCCAAAGGCTTTACTTGGCACTTTATTGAAATAAAATTCACAAAACATGATTACTAAAGTAGATTAATCATGTGAACACATAAAAACAAAAAGTAAAAGTGTTGGGTTGTCTCCCAACAAGCGCTTTTCTTTAATGCCTTTTACCTAGGCATGATGATTTTAACGATGCTCGTATTGAAATATGCAAAAGAGCATCATGAATCTCATGAAAATCACATTTAAGTATAAGCCACTTCCTAAGCATAGGGAGTTTTTGAGCAAAAAAATTATGGGATAAAGAATCAACTAGCATAGGAAGGAAAAACAAGCATAACTTCAAAACCTTAACACATAGAGAGGAAACTTGATATTATTGCAATTCCTACAAGCCTACGTTCCTGAATCATAATAATTTCCAGTAGCATCATGAAGGAATTACACAATATAACCAGAACATGAAGAATTATTTTCATAATCTACAAGCATATAAATTTTACTAATCTCCACACAAGAAAATTTCTTCTCATTCGTAATAGTGGGAGCAAACTCAACAAAATAACTATCAGGAGACACTTGGTTGACATACCCACATTCAATATTAAAATCATGATGAAAATCTTCATGGTTATTATCACTCTTTATAGCATACATGTAATCATCATAATCATCATAGATAGGAGGCATGCCATCGTCATAATAGTTTTGCTCATCAAAACCTAGGGGAATAAAAATATCACATTCATCAAACATAGCATCCCCAAGCTTGTGGCTTTGCATATCATTAGCATCATGAATATTCAAGGAATTCATACTAAAAACATTGTAATCATGTTCATCACTCAAATATTTAGTGCCAAACATTTTAATAACTTTCTTCTTCTAACACTTGAGCATAATTTTCCATTCCATCATTTTCACGAAAGACATTAAAAAGATGAAGCATATGAGGCAACGTCAATTCCATTTTTTTGTAGTTTTATTTTATAAAACCAAACTAGTTAAAAACAAGAAACTAAAATATTTTATTGCAAGATCTAAATATATACCTTCAAGCACTCACCTCCCCGGAAACGACACCACAAAAGAGTCTTCTTCTTGTAGACTCGTGTTGGGCCTCCAAGCGCAGAGTTCTGTAGGACAGTAGAAAATTTCCCTCAAGTGGATGACCTACGGTTTATCAATATATGGGAGGCATAGGATGAAGATGGTATCTCTCAAACAACCCTACAACCAAATAACAAAGAGTCTCTTGTGTGCACAACACACCCAATACAATGGTAAATTGTATGGGTGCACTAGTTCGGCGAAGAGATGGTGATACAAGTGCAATATGGATGGTAGATATAGGTTTTTGTAATCTGAAAATATAAAAACAGCAAGGTAACTAATGATAAAAGTGTTGGGTTTTCTCCCAACAAGCGCTTTTCTTTAATGCCTTTTATCTAGGCATGATGATTTCAATGATGCTCGTATTGAAACATGCAAAAGAGCATCATGAATCTCATGACAAGCACATTTAAGTCTAACCCACTTCATATGCATAGGGATTTTGTGAGCAAAAAATTTATGGGATCAAGTATCAACTAGCATAGGAAGGCAAAACAAGCATAACTTCAAAACCTAGAACACATAGATAGGAAACTTGGTATTATTACAATTCCTACAAGCATATGTTCCTCCCTCATAATAATTTTCAGTAGTGTCATCAAGGAATTCCACAATATAACCAGCACATGAAGCATTATTTTCATGATCTACAAGCATATAAATTTTACTACTCTCTACATAAGCAATTTTCTTCTCATTCATAATAGCGGGAGCAAACTCAACAAAATAACTATCATGAGATACTTGATTGACATAACCGCATGGAATATTAAAATCATGATGAAAAGTTTCATGGTTACTATCACTCTTTAAAGCATACATGGAATCATCATAATCATCATATATAGGAGGCATGCCATAATCATGATAAATTGCTCATCAAAACTTGGGTCCAAAAAATATCATCTTCATCAAACATAGCATCCCCAAGCTTGTGGCTTTGCACATCATTAGCATCATGGACATTCAGAGAATTCATACTAACAACATTGAAATCATGCTCATCACTCAAAGATTTAGTGCCAAACATTTTAATAACTTCTTCTTCTAACACTTGAGCACAATTTTCCTTTCCATCATTTTCACGAAAGACATTAAAAAGATGAAGCATATGAGGCAACCTCAATTCCATTTTTTGTAGTTTTATTTTATAAAACCAAACTAGTGAATAAACAAGAAACTAAAATATTCAATTGCAAGATCTAAATATATACCTTCAAGCACTCACCTCCCCGGCAACGGCGCCAGAAAAGAGCTTGATGTCTACTATGCAACCTCCTTCTTGTAGACTCGTGTTGGGCCTCCAAGCGCAGAGTTTTGTAGGACAGTGGCAATTTTCCCTCAAGTTGATGACCGAAGGTTTATTAATCCTTGGGAGGTGTAGGATGAATATGGTCTCTCTTAAACAACCCTGCAATCAAATACAAGAAATCTCTTGTGTCCCCAACACACGCAATACAATGGCAAATTGTATAGGTGCACTATTTCGGCGAAGAGATGGTGATACAAGTGCAATATGGATGGTAGATGTAGGTTTTTGTAGTCTGAAAACATAAAAACACCAAGGTAACTAATGATAAAAGTGAGCAAAAACGGTATTGCAATGCTTAGAAACAAGGCCTAGGGTTCATACTTTCACTAGTGCAATTTCTCTCAACAATAATCACATAGTTGAATCATATGTAAATACCTCTCATGCGACCAAGAGTTCACTCCAAAGTCACAAATAGCGGAGAACTAACAAAGAAATTATTGTAGGGTATGAAACCACCTCAAATTTATCTTTTTCGATCAATCTTATGAGCTATCCCTATAAGTGTCATGAACAGCCCTAGAGTCGGTACTAAAATAACATCTTAAGATACACATAAACCAAAACCCTAATGTCAGCTAGATACTCCAATGTCACCACAAGTACCCATGGGTTTGATTATGAGATATGCATCACACAATTTCAGATTCATCTTGTTCAATCCAACACAAAGAACTTCAAAGAGTGCCCCAAAGTTTATATCGGAGATTCTAGACGAAAACATGTGCCAACCCCTATGCATAGATTCCCAAGGTCATGGAACGTGCAAGTTGATCACCAAAACATACATCAAGTGGATCAATAGAACATCGCATTGTTACCACGTATATCCCATCGCAAGACATACAACAAGTGTTCTAAAATCCTTAAAGACTCAATCCGATAAGAAAACTTCAAAGGGAAAACTCAATTCATCACAAGAAGATAGAGAGGGGGGAAACTCCATATGATTCATCTATATCAATAAAGCTCGCGGTACATGAAGATCGTGCCATCTCAAGAACACGAGAGAGAGAGAGAGAGAGAGAGAGAGATCCAACACATAGCTACTGGTACGTACCCTTAGCCCCGAGGATGAACTACTCCCTCCTCATCATGAAGACTGTCGAGATGATGAAGATGGCCTCTGGTGATGGTTTCCCCCTCCGACAGTGTGCCGGAACGGGCTCCCGATTGGTTTTTCACGGCTCTAGAGGCTTGCGGCGACGGAACTCCCGATCTAGGTTTCTTTTCAGAGGTTTCTGTATTTATAGGAAGTTTTGGCGTCGGACCCACATCCAAAAGGTTCCCGAGGAGGTCACAAGCCAGCTAGACGTGACTAGGGGGTGGTCACGCTCTGGTGGCTTGTGACTCCCTCGGGACTCTTCTACGTTATCTTTTCGCTCTAGTATTTTTTACATTCTTCCTAAATTTTCAGCCCATTCCGAGAACTTTTATTTCTACACAAAAATGACACCATGGTAGTTGTGCTGAAAACAACGTCGGTCCGGGTTAGTTCTAATAAAATCATACCAAAATCATATGGAATTATTGTAAACATGGCATGAATACTTCATAAATTATAGATACGTTGGGTACGTATAAATGTACCATTTGGAGATAGCTCAATAGAGAACTGCACCAAGTCATGTTATTCATGTGGAGAAGAAGGTCATATCTCACAGGATTGTCCAAAGAAATATCTGGAAGAATTCCCGATAGAAATGTTTGGGTATGATCCTCAGGAAATAGAAGCTATGATCTGTACTCAAGGGTCTAGGAAGAGGAGAAAGCGTATCAGGAAGAGACAAGCCCCTGAACAAAGGGACCTGAGTCATATCAGATGTTTCAAGTGTAAGGATATGGGTCACTACGCTAATATGTGCCCAAAAGGAATCAAGAACCCAAGGAGCAAACACCAACATCAAGAAGCCTCAAGACTTGTCAGAAGTCATATGTTTTCGCTGCAAGGAAGCAAAACATTATGTTAATACATGTCTAGAGGAGAAGAAAGCTAGACTGAAGTAGTTAAGTTTTGATGATGGCAATATGTGTAACATGAAACACTCTTGTTTTTCATGAGATTATTTTGTAACGGAAGTCTCTAAGATTGGAATAACTCCATGAATCAAAAAGATTTATTGTGTCATGATTTTCCTATGCTGATTTGTACGAATTGTTACTCTATGAACAATGATCTCGGGCCATTTTCAAGGATGTGAGAAAATATGGTCTATGCAGGCATATGTACATTTCATTTTAAGTGTGGTAGTAACCGGTAAAACCACAGGATCCATGGAATAAGACAGTGTCATATTGCCAAGGAGTCTAGATCAAATGAATACAGTTAAAGGTAATGTTGTACCATATCAAACTATGTGGATGACAACATTTGTAACAAAGTACTTTTGAAGTTCGAATCTTGGGAAAAGGAATGATTGTGATGAAATAATACCCAAGGTTAAAGAGACCAATGGAAAGGAAAATTAATTCCAGAGAGTGGAATCCAGACAAGAATAAGTCCGTGATATATTACCTCAAGGGTATGATGGAGTGAACTGAAGGTAATGCTGGAATATGAAACGATAGTAACCCCAAGGGTGAGTTGAAGTTGTTGAAGTATTCAAGTGATCCCACAACTCACACACCTTAGGATTGATAAGGTTCAAGCACTACCTCTATGAAGGAAGAAACTTAGAAGAAGCTATGACTGATCAACAAATGTTTTTCTTAGGAGGATACGAAACCCTGAGAGATGTGAAGAAATGTAGATGTTTTGTTCAGCTTGCAGAATCAATGGATTTATCCGAACTTAGTTTGTTGACAAGAGAAATTTCTGCAACGCTTGTGAGGAAGCCCAAGTGTTAGAATACGAGATTCACTAAACCTTATGCAAGGTAATGATGTTAGCGCGACATGGCTTGGGCACCATGACGACTTACTCTTATCATTTCTCTTGCTATTCGGAATGGTAAATCTGAGTGACTTACCCATAGTAAAGAGATGACGTTCTTTGAAGCTTTTGTTTAAGCATTATAATGGTATGATGAAAACCCTTTTTACATGACACTTGATGTCACACGTAGGAATTTTACGATGAGGAATTTGGCCAAGACACATTTTCACTGCAGGATGGCCGCAAATGGTAGACCACCATGAGATCATTGATAAGTTACTTAGAATGAATGCGAGACTTGCCAGATAAGAAGGCCTAGTAACGGAAGAATTTTGTTTTGACCAAGGAAACACCGGATTCTGAAGGAAACATTATGACTATAACGGAAGAGCATCACTAAAGGAGATATTGTAAAGAATGTGAGGAGACAAATATTACCAAGTACCCAGAGGTTTTTCCTGATATTGAGGGACCAGTAACTCTCATTTTAAGTGTGGTAGACCCCACACTTTCATCGTTAGTGGATTTGCTAGAAGACCCCAAACCCTAACCTTTTCTTTCTAGCCCTTTCGAATCTCGAGGACGAGATTCATTTTAAGTGTGGTAGGTTTGTAACATGCCAAATTTTGGAATGTTATATTAATTAATAGACTAATTGTTTGTTAGAACGATTGTCTGAAATTGAGTGAAATTTGAAACTTTTAAAAAAACTTTTGAATGAGAGGGAATATAAAGACTTTCCCTTTGTTTTGAATTCAAATTCCATCCAATGCAAAACAATGAAAGAAGATTACATGACTTCTTCAAATGATGGATTTAAAACTTTTGATTTGTAAAGACTTTTGAAATTTCCTATTTGGAATTCATTGCATATTTGGTTCTATTTGAAATTTTGAAAGAATTAAATTTCACTTGCCCAAATTCAAAAAAATGAGAGGAGGAACATGACCCTCCAAACTAGGGGTATTTTGTGAAATGTTTGAATCATAAAACCCACTGGGTTATTTGAAAAATATTTTTAAAAAGGAATAAAGCAATTTAGGCATTTTCTAGAAAAAACATTTAAAAAAACAAAAGTACTTATTTGTCCATGGAAAAATGTTCATCTAGTTGCTTCTATTCTGCTCATAATTTTGATGTGTAACACTTCTATATTTGGAACTTTTTTGATCCTCCAAATTGTTTTACTTATCTCTGTTTTTATAAAAGAGGAAAAATACTTTAAACCGGAAACGTGCTGAGGCCCCAAATGGAAACGAGTTGGCCTAGGATCCACCTCACCAGATCTAGATCAGTTTTAGATTGGCCACCGACGCGTCGCCCTCTCTCTGCCTACTGTTGACCGCTGGGTCCCACCCGACCGACCAAATCATCACGCGGTCATCTTTCTTAACCCGCCCCCTCTTTCCATCTCAGCGGTGATCCGCCTCCGAGACAAATCCTGCCGCCGCTCTCCTTCCTTCTATTGCCCTACCCCTAGGGCTATTTAAGCCGTCGACCGCACCCCATTACACCTCAAAACCCCTCCCTCCATGCTTAGCGCCGCCGCACGCGACCTCACCGGAGCTTCGCTTCTCCACCAAAGCCACACGAGCTTGAAAAGATCGTCCCCGTCACCCTCTCACCTCGCTATCTCCACCAAACATCGCCGGAGGCCACCCGCCGTCTCCTGGACCCCTTCATCACCGCCAGGACCCATCGGAGGCTCCCCTCCGTCCACAGCCGACGCCGTCGTCCGCCACTATCGATGTGGTGCTCCAACCCGTCATCCTCAGCTGACCCCTTGGGCACCAACGCGCTCGCCATCGTCGTCTTCTTCGCCTGGGCACTTTGTCGTCACCGGAGGACCACTGGAGTGTCGTCCCCGTCAACCTCGTCGCCTCCGCCTCTTCGGATCTCTCGCCGGACTCCAACCCCACCTCGGTGAGCACCAGAAGCTCTCTCCTCCGTCAGATCATAAACGAGCGAATAGGATTAGATCGCGTGTTTTACTTTAATAGGCGAACCATTTTCTTTTAGTTACCGGTCGGTCGCTCTATTGCATCTAGCGCGCATCCCCTGTAGCCAATGAGAAATTGCCACGTAGCACCCTGTCTGCTAGATTAGATTTTCTTTTTCTGATTTGTGTTTTAAAAACAAAATAGATTTTTTTTGTTTTTCTTTTATATTTTATTATTTTAAGTGTTTTTGAGTGATTATTTTTTGCATTGTGTGACAAATTACTTCTAGTTTATGTAGATATCAAGTTTTACCATGTTTGAAAATTTTAAATTTGAATACAATGAATTTTGCTCAAATCACTAGAATTTGAATAACTTGAGTTTAAAAATGTATTTTTGAGTGATTCTTTTGCTACTGGTTTGCATTAGTTATACTTATCACCCTGTTCAATTTGAGAATTTTTTCGAGTATTTAAAATTAGGGTTTCAAGCAAAGCAATACTATTCTAGTTCTTTTTAGGTTTATTTCTATTTCTTTGGTTTAATTGTTTTTAATTTATTATATTTTATGTTTGTTTACAAGCTTTATTTTGTTTTCTATTAGTTAGCAGTAGTATTTCAACCAAGTTATTTTTATGACAATTATTATTTTTATAGCATGAAATGAATTCTAGTTTCATAATAACTAGCAAATTGATTTCATTGCTCGTATGATTTCCTATTTGATTTTTTATTAATTGTTTTATAAGTTTTACTTTCTGTTAACTTAGTTGTTTTATATATTTTTTATTATTTTAGTATTTTATTGTTTTTCTTCTTGTTAAGTTTATTAGGCAAAAACTTACGTTGTTTAGTGTATTGTTTTCTTAGTTCTTAGTTGTTCTTCGAAAGTAATTCTTCTTACTAGTAAAATATTTACTAGAATACTTTTGTTAGATTTTACTTTGGTTTGTCTTGTTGCTATTGAAAATAGGATTATTTGTAATGAAAACTACTTTGGTTGTTTTGATGAAGTTTTGTTGTTTTAACTTTTGTCTTAAGTATTTCCTTCATCATAACCTTGTTGCTTTTAGTTTTGTGTTGCTTTTTGTTTGTTAGTATTGTTTTCTAGAATGAATGCTTATGTGAATGCAATGCTTGGCTATATAGATTTTATCGGAGAGTGATGAATAGTTCTATCAAGTTATATTCTGAGAGCGATACTATCTTCATCAACCTTACCAGGCAAGTTCACATTGATCATGTTATTACCTATGTTTTCAATTTTTGCATTAGTTCTACCCTCCCACCCATTGCATGCAAAGTAGGTACTTGGAAATTTGGTTACTTGAGTAGTATCATGTGGTAGACACCCCAACACCCTTGTTACTTTGGCCCAGGACGTTATTTTTATTTTGCTATGCTTTTAGTAGACGGGGTTTCGTTAAGTGTTTCATGAGTGTTGCGAGAACTTAACGATCAAGACTCAAGACTCCAAAAAAATTCAAGACCTCATGATGCAATACACCTCTAGGTCGATGATGAAAGAACAACACCCTGGAGAACCCAATGGTAGCCTAGGTGATGCTGGAGAAGCGCTAGTATTCGCGTGGAAAGGTCCACCCATGCACAAAGAGATGGATGGATATTTCAAGAACCAAGGCTTACCTGCACAGCCACAAGACATTATGGGCTCTGGCTTGGTTGGGCTTTGTGGTGACTCTAGACACCCGGTGCTACGAGAAGTAGAAGAACGATAGGAATGGATGGGCACCGACAGAGTCTTAGAGGAACCCTTGGAAAGACCATGTTTTGGTCATCCATTTCTCAAACACCCTGAAGTGCGAGGAATTCAACGGAGGCGAACAAATCTTGTGGGGAACGTGTGCAAAACTCTATAGTGTACTCAAACCTAATCAATTAGTCGTGTCCATGGTCATGGACAACCTGAGCCAAAGGAACTGAAACTATCAGGAAGTCTCAACACAAATTATTATGTTGATGAGGGTATTATTGTTAACTTGGGTATGAGAATTGGTTGGTGGAACCATCTTATTAAACAATCAACATTGTAGTAATAATTTTTGCTTTGCCCCTCTCTTGTTGTAGGAAAATTGCTTTGCACAAAACTTAAACTTACAACCCCAGCTGCCATACATGCATATAGTATAGATGATTATTTTGACCCCTCTCTTTTGTGACTTGCCGGCATATTCAATATGCTAACCTACATGGCTGCAATGTCTCATGTTGCAGATACTCCTCTACGACGAGTAAGAGTACGATTCAGGGTTACGTTCTACACTCAACCTGCCGTTGGTGTTTATTGGGACTCCACTCCCGTTGACTGTTTCCGCTGAGATTTTAAGGTATGTATCAGTTTTATGTTATTTACATGTGATTGCACTTTGATATATACATTGATGTACTATGTGTGCCAGCATACTGATCCAGGGATGGCACAGAACACACAGAGGCTTGACCGTTTCAGGTCCGATCGCTTCATTTATTCCCGCAAAGTAGTTTCATACTTGTTATAGGTGAAGCAAGCATTAGGGTGTGTAGAGTTGTATCCGCGGTCGATAGAACTGGAGAGAATATTAATTCTACCTTTAGCTCCTCGTTGGGTTCAGCACTCTCACTTATCGAAAAAGGCTACAAACGATCCCCTATAGTTGTGGGTTATCATTCTACTACCTACACCAATTTATCTATTTGTTCTCTGTTAAATAGGAACTTTGGAGTGATTCTTTGTTGCAAGTTGAGAGATGATCATATGATTCAATGCTGTTATCATTGTTGGGAGATTACACTAGCGAAAGTATGAACCCTAGGCCTTATTTCCAAGCATTTACACAACATTTTTGCTCGTTGTTTTACATTTGTTAACTTGATGTTTTTAATTTTTTTCAGCTTAAAAAACCCATATCTACCATCCATATTGCACTTGTATCACCATCTCTTCGCAAAACTAGTGCACCTATACAATTTGCCGTTGTATTGGGTGTGTTGGGGACACAAGAGATTTCTCGTATTTGATTGCAGGGTTGTTTGAGAGAGACCATCTTCATCCTACACCTCCCACGGATTGATAAACCTTAGGTCATCCACTTGAGGTAAAATTGCTACTGTCCTACAAAACTCTACACTTGGAGGCCCAACATAGTCTACAAGAATAAAGTTGCGTAGTAATGGTTGAGCATGGGATTTTTCCCTTCGACCAGGGCGGCATTTGGAGATAAGTTGAGGGACATATGCCACCATATTGAGAGTGAGAGTGTCTTCACCACTAGCCCCATATATTATGTGCTACCCCAATTCCCATGTGAGGAGAGCCACAACCCCTACCACTTGAGTGAGATGAGAGACTCCACCATATGTGAGTTTAAGTACATCTACCTAGAGGGAGTAAGTGAGCCACCACCACATCGAGAGCATGAGGTAGTTGACAGGGCATGTGAGGCCATTTCGATTTCTAGCAACTTAACCTCTACCTCTACTGTGTCTTCTCATTTGGTGCTAGGTCCCATATACGATGACGTGCCAATACTCGATGATTTCATCCTTCCTTTGGACAAGACGATGGCCATGGTGGAATATGATGAACCCCCCACATGGTTCCATCACGATGAAGATAACCACAAGTTGGTCTATGCCACCTCACCTACACCACATGTGTGGAATTCAAAAGGTAACATAGGTGAAGGTGATGCTCTTGTCCCACTAGTGGACTATCTTGAGATTGATTGCTTGCATGATGTCGATCCACCTATTGTAATGCTTCATGATTATGTGACTTCATGTGATGAATTACCCATTTATGATGATTTGACGATTCTCATGTGGAGTCTATTAGTTATGATGCCATGTTGCATAGGATATCTTGTGAGAACTCCATATGTCACATCATGTTTGACAATCTGCTTGATTTTTCATATGCTATGCATGAGATCACCCATATCACATCTTTGCAATCTCATCATAGTAACTATGCATATGTCATTAAAGTGAACCCGATTTTCACATATGTCATAGATGACAAACCCATGGTTATTGGCATTTGCTTTTCTTGTGATCATATTTCCATGCTTTCTTTGCATCATTTGTGCAATTGTTCACTATTTCCATGCCATGACCACCATGCATTGGAAATGCATTGTTTTGGATGCTACTCATATTCCCCATAATATGATCCCACTATGGCACTTGAGGAGACCCCCATAGTTTCCTCATACATATAAAGAGATTTTGAACCATCCAATACATTGGATGATTCCAATAAGTGTGTTCACAATATGCTTTCCATTGATATGAATGGTATACTTGTGCCACATATTGCTACCATGGAGTGGTTACCCTCCACCCACCCACTTTGCACAAAGACTTCGCACATTTCTTCTACATGGCCCTCACATGGCTATGGTGTCTTGCTCATTACACTTATTATGCCCATATTGTCATGTTCACTTTGCATGATATGCTCATTTATACGTCCTTGCCATGTATTTGTGACCCATGATTTTCATTACACATGACACTTGATTCTCTTACTTGCAGGTGTATTCACAAGCTTAGTGGAGATATTACTTGTTATTGCCATGTTTGCTTTGTGAGCCATGCCTATGATGATACATTGATCTTGCTTTGTGTTCGTGCTCGTGATATGTCATGTGCATTATTTATGCCTATTATTTTCTCACATGACATGATTGCCACGATTCCGTCTAGTATGTCACATATTCACACTACTAGCTTGCACAACATGGTTACTATGCTTTCTTATGTGCACCACCGATGGTTACTTGCTCTTTTCATGCAGTTGATGACAACCATTTACATACTTCCCACATGATTGATATTGCTTATTGTCATATGTCTCCATGTGTTACCTCTCTCATGCTAGATTTTCCATGTATTGAGTGCAACAATGCTATTAATTTTGCTAATGAGATTGCCCCATAGCTTTCTCTCATATAATTGGAGCTTTTGACATCTTTCATGTGAAGCATGCTTGTCTTCCTTCCGTGCACCACATATCTAGTGCCATGAATATTGCCATTGTTGCATCATATTATTCATGTACTTGTGATCCTAACGGCTATGTGCAAGCGAAGAGAACCATCATGATGGATGATGTGTTTGTATACCATGCACATACATTATTTCCTTTGTTGTGTGTATGTGTAGGATGCTTCAACTACATGTAAACCTCAATTTCGCGTGAGCTAAACACTCGAGCCCTTGAGAGCGAGCCATGCTACATCGATGTGTTTCTACATTGCGCTTGTTTGTGAATCGACATTGTGAAGGATGCACAAGGACAAGTTTTCAAGGTGACATCCTTATTGAATTGAACATGGATATTGTGGATTATCCTACTTTTATTGCTTGTACCATGACACGTATTGGTCATCTTGGACCACTTATGTGCACACATGTTAGTGATATTGCTTTTACTCACGATTGTCACATTGCCATGCCTCGTGACGTATATACCTTGTATGTTGCATCCAACTTGTGGATTAATTGCTTCGATCATATGTTTGGTTTCAACAATTTCAATTCATCACATTTTCCATGCCATATTCATTTCTACATGCTTGACTTGGTTGCGTCACACATGATGCGCAATTGCTCTTTCTATTGTGTTCAGTGCCTCACTATCTTCACTACACCATGTGCACATTATGCTTGATTGCCTTGCACTTTGAATTGCCCCATGTGTTTATAGACTACATTTTACTTGGTGTTGTGAATGATTTGTATGCCTACAACAGAACTCTTGTTGATTGCTTTGTTCATGAGTGCTATGACCTTGAAGCAGATGCTCATTCTATTTTCACACCTAATTGCATCCCTACCTCACATCTTCATGCTTATCCCCAGGATGCCTTAGATTGTGCTCAGTAAATATGCCTACATGCCATGACACAACCCGTTGGCACACCATATGTTATGCATAATAACGACACTTTTTTTTGACACAACCCGTTGGCAACCCTACCTCACATTCTGAATGCCTTTTTTGCTCTAACGCTAACCACATTTGTTTTTCCAAGTGTTTATCATGTTTGATCCTTTTGAAGGAATTACAACATGGTGGAACACTAGAGAGAGCCCTTTTTGAGATTTTAGATGATGAGAGCTTGGTGATCGTCCACTTCTACACGACAACGACATCTCTTTCCCATGGTGATTTTGATTTCGATCCGAGGATGGATCTTTCCCAAGGGGAAGGGGATGATGCGAAGCATCCTACGGACATCACCATGACAAGAGTTCATTTGGAAAGTGACACATGCCACATCTACTCCACATACATAAAGGTGAATTATCTCCTTTACACATGTTCACTTGACACCTTCAAAGATGGTATACTACTTAACACTCCTCTGGTGTGAATGCATAGGTATTGTCAGAGCTTCATGGGTGACAAGCAGGAGTGCAAGAGCCAAGGAACAACTACACCATCCGCGAGGAAAGCTTGGAAGAGGAGACAGAAGAAGACGGAGTAGCGAAGTCTATAGTGGTCAGACGACCGACAACCACGGGACGTCTGATAAGTCTCCATTGTATCTACTTTTCCAAACTCTTTTGCCCTTGTTTTGCATGATTTGAATGGAACTAAACCAGAATGACGCTATTTTCAACAGAATTGCCTTGGTGTTATTTTTGTGCAGAAGTAAAAGTTCTCGAATTGACGTGAAAATTTACGGAGAATATTTTTGGAATTAATAAAAAATACTAGAGAAAGAATCAACCAGAGGGGGTCCACCCATTGGCCACAAGCCAGGGGGCGCCCCCTAGGGTGCGCCCAGGTGGCTTGTGGCCCCCCTGCAACTCCTCCGACCTCAACTTCAAATCCATATAACCCTATTCGGGGAGGAAAATAGGAGAGAAGAGTTCATCGTGTTTGGCAATACGGAGCCATCGCCACCTCCTATTCTATCTTGGGAGGGCAGATCTGGAGTCCGTTTTGGGCTCCGGAGAGGGGAAATCGACGCCGTCGTCATCACCAACCATCCTTCATCACCAATTCATGATGCTCTCCGCCATTCGTGAGTAATTCCATTGTAGGCTTGATGGCCGGTGATGGTTTGGATGAGATTTACCATGTAATCGAGTTAGTTTTGTTAGGATTTAATCCCTAGTATCCAGTATGTTCTGAGATTGATGTTGCTATGACTTTGCTATGCTTAATGCTTGTCACTAGGGCCCGAGTGCCACGATTTAAGATCTAAACCTATTATGTTTTCATGAATATATATGTGTTCTTGATCCTATCTTGCAAGTTGTAGACACCTATTACGAGTTATGATCCGCATCCCCTAGGGTGACAATAACTGGGATTCTTTCCCGTGATTACCGTAGTTTGAGGAGTTCATGTATTCACTAAGTACTAATGCATTGGTCCGGTTATCTATTAAAAGGAGGCCTTAATATCCCTTAGTTTCCATTAGGACCCCGCTGCCACGGGAGGGTAGGATAAAAGATATCATGCACGTTATTTTCCATAAGCACGTATGACTATATATGGAATACATGCCTACATTACACTGATGAATTGGAGCTAGTTCTGTGTAACCCTATGTTATAACCGCTGCATGATGAATGCCATCCGACATAATTATCCATCACTTATCCATTGCCTGCGAGCTTTTCACATATTGATCCTTGCTAAGTTACTTTTCCGTTGCTACTGTTATAATCACTAAAAAACTGCTACTATCATTTTTGCCATCGTTACCGGTACTTCCATACTACTTTGCTACTAAATACTTTGCTGCAGATATTAAGTCTTTCAGGTGTGGTTGAACTAACAACTCGACTGCTAATACTCGAGAATATTCTTTTGTTGGGGAACATTGGATGGGAAACAAAAAAATTCCTACGCTTCACCAAGATCAATCTGGGAGATGAGCATCTACGAGAGGGGAGAGTGGATCTACATACCCTTGTAGATCGCTAAGCGGGAAGCGTTAAGAAACACGGTTGACGTAGTCGAATGTCTTCGCGATGCAAATTGACGTGCGTCTCGCAATCCAATCACGATCCGTCTCGATCTAGAGTCGAACAGACGGCACCTCCGCGTTCAGCACACGTACGGCTTGATGACGATCTCCACTTTCTTGATCTAGCAAGAGGGAGCGGAGAGGTAGACGAGTTCTCCAGAAGTTCGACAACATTGTGGCAATGGTGGTGGAGTTATTCCAGACGGGCTTCGCCTAAGCACCGCTGAAAACCGATCTAGAGGAGAAACTGTGATCTAGAGGAGAGGTAGCATGTGGCTGTTTTTCTATGTCCAAAAAACCCTCAAACATCTAGTATATATAGGAGGAGGGGAGGAGGAGTCTTGGCCCCCAAGGGTCCAGCCCTTTGCTTCGGCCGAAGTGGGAGGGAGGAGTCCTCCTCCTCCACTCCTAATAGGATTAGGACTCCTTCCTTTTTTCACTTTGGCCTTCTTTCCACCTTGGGTTTTCTTTCCTAGCCGCATGGGCCTTCTGTGGGACTTCAGCCAGCCCACTAAGGGCTGGTATTCCTTCTCCCACAGCCCATGTAGCCTATTGGGTCGAAATACCCCTCCCGATGGTCCCTCGGTACCCTCCCGGCACTCCCGATACACTACCGATGAGCCCGAAACTTTTTCTGTGACCAAAACAGGACTTCCTATATATAAAACTTTACCTCCGGACCATTATGGAGCTCCTCATGATGTCCGGGATCTCATCCGGGACTCCGAACAACCTTCAGTCACCACCATACATAACTCTATACTACCGAAACGTCATCGAACCTTAAGTGTGCAGACCCTGCGAGTTCGAGAACTATGTAGACATGACCGAGACACCTCTACGGTCAATAACCGATAGCAGGACCTAGATGCCCATATTGATTCCTACATATTCTATGAAGATCTTTATCGGTCGAACCTCTATGTCAAGGATTCAGTTAATCCCGTATGATGTTCCCTTTGTTCTTCGGTATGTTACTTGCCCGAGATTCGATCGTCGGTATCTCTATACCTAGTTCAATCTCGTTGCGGGCAAGTCTCTTTACTCGTTCCTTAACACAAGATCCCATGGCTAACACTTAGTCACATTGCTTGCAGGGCTTATTGTGATGTTGTATTACCGAGTGGGCCCTGAGATACCTCTCCATCACACGGAGTAACAAATCCCGGTGTTGATCCATGCCAACCCAGCAGACACCGTCCGAGATACCTGTAGAGCACCTTTATAGTCACCCAGTTACGTTGTGATGTTTGATACACACAAGGCACTCCTCCGGTTTCCGTGAGTTGCATGATCTCGTGGTCATAGGAACATATACTTGATATGTAGAAACTGTAGCAATAAACTGACACGATCATATGCTATGTTTATAGTTTGGGTCTTGTCCATCCCATCATTCTCCTAATGATGTGATCGCATTATCAAATAACAACTCATGTCAATGTCTAGGAAACCTTGACCATCTTTGTTGAACGAGCTAGTTTACTAGAGGCACACTAGGGACAAAGTGTTGTCTATATATCCACACATGCAATGTGTTTCCAATCAATACAATTATAGCATGGATAATAAACAATTATCGTGAACAAGGAAATATAATAATAACCATTTTATTACTGCCTCTAGGACATATTTCCAACATCTTTGGCTCCCCTTGTGTCGAATCAATAAATTTGGGTTGAATACTCTACCCTCAAAAACTGTTGTGATCCCCTATACTTGTGGGTTATCAAGACCTTTTTCTAGTACCGTTGTTGGGGGGCATAGCTCTATTATCTGAGTCACTTGGGATTTATATCTGTTGATCACTATGAAGAATCTGAAAGGCCCAAAACCAAGATCTATCCCTCTACTACGAGGGGAGGTAAGGAACTGCCATCTAGCTCTGCACTTGATTCACCTTCTGTTATGAGTAATTTGCGACACCACTACCTCTATTGATTCTGATATGTCGCAAGTAATTGATGATGCCACTTCTGCTATGCATGATGCTTATGATGATACTTTGCTTGATAATACTATGCCACTGGGTGAATTTCTTGATGAACAAATTGCTAGAGTCAATGCTGAAACTGATGATATTTCTCAAATTGATGAAAGTACTCAAACTGAACACCATGAGACACCTGTTAGATCTAGCTCTCCTAGATATGAATTGCCTAATATACCTAAGGATTATGTTATGAAGGGATAGGTACCTAGGGAATTTCTTGCTTGTAAGGATAGAGATGATCTAAAGAAATTGCTATGAAAGTGGAAGGAAAAATCTTTGAATGCTAGAATGCAATATGATCCTAAGTTTGCTACTTCACATATCTTTGTTACTGACAAGGATTATGAATTCTGTGTCGATCCTGAGTTAATTACTTTGGTTGAATATGATTCTTTCCATGGTTATGAATCTGAAACTGTTGTGGCACATCTTAGTAAATCGAATGATATAGCCACCCTATTTACTCATGAGGAAAAAATTCGTTATTACTATATTCTTAAGTTGTTTCCTTTCTCATTAAAGGGTGATGCTAAGATATGGTTTAATTCTCTTGGTCCTGGTTGTGTGTGTAGTCCCCAGGATACGATATATTACTTCTGTGAAAAATATTTTCCTGCCCATAAGAAACAAGTTGCCTTGCAGAAAATATTTAACTTTGTGCAAATTAAAGAAGAGAGTCTCACACAAGCTTGGGGGAGGCTTATCCAATTATTGCTTTGCCTGATCATCCTCTCAAGAAAAACGAAATACTTGATATCTTTTATAACAGACTAACTGATGCTTCTAGGGACCACCTAGATAGTTGTGCCAGTTGTGTTTTCAAGGAATGAATTGTTGAACAAGCTGAACTACTATTGAATAATATATGAGCAATGATAATGATTGGAATATTCCTGAACCACCTCCAAAGCCCACTCCGAAGAAAAGAGGTATTCTATTTCTCAGTCCTGAAGATATGCAAGAGGCAAAGAAATTTATGAAAGAAAAAGGTACTAAAACTGAAGATATTCAGAATCTACCACCCATTTAACAAAAACATGGTCTTGATAACCCGAGACAGATAGTAGAGGTAAATTCTCTCCGTAGATTTGATGAAGGCGATATTCCTTATAATAAGTCTGCTAGCTAATGCTTGGATGAGTTTGATAACTTTATTGTTAAGTAAGAAAATTTCAATGCTTATGTTAGTAGACAATTGAAACAAAATGCTTACATGCTTGATCTCTTAGGTGATTATATGAGTAGAACTATTAATGATCTTAAGCTTATTAGTAAACATGCGTCCATGGTAACTACTCAAGTAGAACAAGTACTTAAGGCACAAAATGATTTGCTTAATGAGATGAATGGTAAGAACAATGACCGTTCTGTTAGAGTTGTGACTAGAGGTGGTAAAATGACACAGGAACCTTTGTATCCTAAGGGACATCCTAAGAGAATTGAGCAAGATTCTTAGAGAATTAATACTGATGCACCCAGTCGTCGTGGTAATAAAAGGAAAAAGAATTATGATAGGACTTTGCATGGTGCTAGTGAACCTGTTATAGATACACCCAAAACCCCAAATGGTATTTCTATTTCTCATGCTGAGACACAATCTGGTAATGAACATGAGCCTACTCATAATATTAATGATGATGTTCATGTTGATGCTCAACCTAGTAATGATAATGATGCGGAGATTGAACCTGCTGTTGATCTTGATAACCCCAAAGCTAAGAATAAAAGATATGACAAAAGAGACTTTGTTGATAGGAAGCATGGTAAAGAAAGAGAACCATGGGTTCAGAAACCCATGCCCTTTCC
The DNA here is from genome assembly GCA_022496015.1 of Hordeum marinum. Taxonomy (NCBI): domain Eukaryota; kingdom Viridiplantae; phylum Streptophyta; class Magnoliopsida; order Poales; family Poaceae; genus Hordeum; species Hordeum marinum. The sequence continues at coordinate 84,628,682 of CM039676.1, forward strand.
TCCTAAACCATACAAGAGAAAGGATGAGGAGGACTTTGAGCGTTTTGTTGAAATGCTTAGACCTATCTTTTTGTGTATGCGCTTGACTGATATTCTGAAAATGTCTCCTTATGCTAAGTATATGAAAGATATTGTGACAAATAAAAGAAGGATACTGAAAGATAATATTTCCACCATGCTTGCTAATTATACATTTAAGGGTGGAATACTAAAGAAACTAGGAGATCCCGGAGTACCTACTATACAATGCTCTATAAAAAGAAATTATGTTCAAACTGCTTTATGTGACCTTGGAGCTGGTGTTAGTGTTATGCCTTTCTCTTTGTATCATGGACTTAATTTGAATAAGTTAACACCTACTGAAATCTCTCTGCAAATGGTTGATAAATCAACTGCTTTACCCATCGGTATTTGTGAGGATGTGCCTGTCGTAGTTGTAAATGTTACTATCCTAACCGACTTTGTTATTCTTGATATTCCTGAGGACAATAGTATGTCAATCGTCCTTGGTAGAATTTTTTTGAATACTGTAGGGGTTGTTATTGATTGCAACAAGGGCAATGTCACTTTTCATGTTAATGGTAATGAGCATACGGTACACTTTGTGAAGAAACAACCTCAAGTTCATATTATTAACTCCATTGGAAAAATTTCAACGATTATTATTGGAGATTTTGAATTCCCTCTCCACACTGCCAAAAAGAACTATGATATACTTATTGTCGGGGACATGCATATCCCCGTCTAGGTAACCTAGTGTTATTCGAAAATTCTCTTGTTCCGTGTCATTTGAAAAAAGTTTGTCAATAAGACTTGATCAACCTTATTGATGGATTCTTTTTGATGAGCATGAGATGGATGGATTTAGGAGGCACAACCTTCTGTACCCAACTTTTACTTTCTGTTATTTAGATTAAACAAAGTAAAAAATGCTATTATTTTCCTGTTTTCTGATTTATCCATGCAATAAAAAATGACCTGAAAATAAAAGTTCTCCAAATGCCCTCAAAATGTAGTATGGTTTTTTCTGGAATATTTAAGAATTTCTGGCACTGAGAACATATCAGGGGGTTGCACCAGTGGGCCACAAGCCCACAGGGCGCGCCCACCCCCCTAGGCGTGCCCCTGGCTTGTGGGTCCCATGTAGGCCCCCCTCACTTATTCTAGCAACCATCCACTTCGTCTTCCTCCAGAAAAATCCCACCATTGCTCTAGCCCATGTTCTAGCTCATTTTGCTGTCATTTTCGATCTCCTTGTGCAAAGCTCCATTTGCAAAACTGTTTTGGGGGACTGATCTTTGGTATGTGACTCCTCCAATGGTCCAATTAGTTTTTGTTTTAGTGCTTTATATATTGCATTTTTTTGCTGCTGTGGTGACCTTGTTCTTGAGCTTGCATGTCAAATTTGTATGGTCCCAAGTAGTTTTGATGCATGATATAGCCTCTAGGCACTTGTGGGAGTAGTTGCTATAAGTTATGTTGAGTTTTGTTCACCTTTATTTTGAGTCACTAAAAATTTCAGAAATTTTTAGAGAACGAAAAGATGAGGAGATTGTTAAGAGGTTCTTCAAGCCGGGGCTCTAAAGAAGATGAAAATGAGGTGAAGAAGAAGTCCAAATGCAATCTTCCTCATGTGGCAGAGGTTCGGCCATGTGAATGGCCAAGTGATGCATTCTTGAGGGCGGCCGGAATTTATGAAGATTTCTATTGTTTGGCAGAGAATGCAAGCATCACCGTTTTCCTCAACGATAAGTGTGAGAAGTACCTCCTACTCACTAATATCTTCGTGCAAAACTTTCACTTTTATCCTAGGAAGGATCCTCCCATGGTAGAGTTTTACTTGTATGATGTGCCCAAGAAGATGACACTTTACGATTTTTGCAATGTTTGCAAAATACCTTATGAGGGCATCATCAATGAACCACGTCCTAGAGACATGGAGGACATTATTGCTACAGCCACTATGGGGGAAGAGAGAGGGTGTCAAAGGCAAGAGCAGCTAGTTTACATTTTCCTGTTCTACGCTATTATTCATTATTTGCGGCGAGATGTTTAGTTGGTCGTGGGGAGAGTGGAGGCCTTAGTGCTCCCGACCTTGCCATTTTGTGGCATGCTTTACTTGCTAATAGAACTTTTAGTCTGGGCGCTATGGTGGCCCAACGGTTGAACTTAAACCATTCGAAGGGCCCCATATTCGAAGGTATATATGCATCTCGTCTAGTCAAAAACTTTATGATACCCATTAGGCTTGACGAGGAAGAGGAAACGCTGCTACCTACAAGATATTTAGACTATGACAGTATGGTAGCACATGATTTTATTAGGAAGGATAATGATAAGAGGCTACTTTACAACTTAGTATTTAGTCAAGCTACTTGTGAGATTATTGCTCTGCCTGCTTCTTCTTTGTTCGATATCCATTTAGGCAGGTACACTATTATGCCGAGGACATCTACAGATATTGGGGTCTGTCGCAACCCCCAGCACCTGAGCCGGCACCAGCCCTTGATCCGTATCAGGATCCAGTTTTTCAGTGGGAGCCACAGGAGCTCGCCAACCAGTGGAACCCTCAGGATCCTTCGGAGTATCTAGGAGATGGTTATTTTCAGCCATGGCACTAGACCAATTTAGGCAAAAAGCCTAAGCTTGGGGGAGTATGTATTTCTCACCGACATCACATTCATGTTCACACACTCATCTTAGTAGTCGGTGCTCATACTTTTTCACTGTACCATCCATGGTAGTTTATTTCTTGTTTCCGCTTTTTTCTTGTGTGCTTAATTAACCTTGAGAAAATCCAAAAAAATTTAGTTCGAGCCTTACCTTCTAGTCTATTTAGCTGTAGAACTAAAAGAAAACCCAAAAATATTTTTCGTTCTTCTTTTGCTTGTTGGGAGCTTTCCCGTGTAAATATTTTTTCTCGTTCTTGTTTTGAAATTTCTTTCTTTGGGTCGTAGGGAGAAGACCACAATGAAAATGATGAGTGGCTCTCATATGCATTATTGATTACCTATCAGAGAACCCATATTACATTGCCTTCTCCCTTGAGTTATTGTTTGCAGATTCTAGCTTAGTCCAATGCACGTGCACTCTTATTATTATTCACACCGTTTGGTCGTGCAAGTGAAAGGAATAACGATGATATATGATGAAGTGATTGAGATGGAGAAAAGCTGGTATGAACTCAACCTATTTTGTTTTTGTAAATATGATTAGCTCATCGTTCTGGATTCAACTCATTATGGATGAACATGTTTCCAATGACAATTAGAGATTATAGTTACTCATACCATGCTTAATTAGCTAAGAGTGTATAATGGTTTTCCTTGAGTGCCAACATGCATTTTAAAATGGTTGTGATGTAGTATGATAGGATTGTATCCTCCTTTGAATTATTCAAGTGGCTTGACTTGGCACATGTTCACGCATGTAGTTGAAACAGAATCAACATAGCCTCCACGATATTTATGTCCATGGTGATTTATATCCTACTCATGCTTGCATTCAATGTTGGTTAATATCAATGCATGCTTATGACTGTTGTCGCTCTCTAGTTGGTCGCTTCCCAGTCTCTTGCTAGCCTTCACTTGTACTAAGTAGGAATACTGCTTGTGCATTCACTTCCTTAAACCCAAAGTTGTTCAATCTGAGTCCACCATACCTACCTATATGTGATATTTACCTACCGTTCCAAGTAAATTTGCATGTGCAAAACTCTAAACCTTCAAATAATATTTTGTTTTGTATGCCCGAATTGCTCATGTAGCGACTGGGGGCGGTCAGTATCTTCCATGCTAGGTGGATTGTTCTCACGATATGTGTTGATTCACTATCATTCACGAGAAAGTGACTGGTATTCGGGATGCCCAATTCCATGCTCAAAAATCAAATCAAAATATAATGAAACAAAACTCCCCCGGGATTGTTGTTTGTATGGACGGTACCCGTGGATTCGGCCAGCCATGGAGTGTGTTCGATTGGTGGAGGGGGAGTAAAAACTTTATCATTCTATTTGGGAACCGCCTATAATGTATCTAGCATGGAAGATGGTGAAATCTCTTGGTTGTTATGTTGACAATGAAAGAATGCCGCTCAAAATTATTATTCATCCCTGTTTTAAAATCTCGAGCTCTAGCACCTCTGCAAATCAATGCTTCCCTCTACGAAGGGCTTATCTATTTTACTTTACTGTTGAGTCATCCTCCTCTTATAAAAAGCACCAGTTAGAGAGCACCACTGTCATTTGTATGCTTTGTTATTAATTGATATTGAGTATGTCTGTGACTGGATCTCTTTTACCATGAACTACAATTTCTAGTCAGTCCATGTTCTTTAGGGGTGCTCCGCATTTATGTTTTGCGGTCCCAGAAAGGGCTAGCGAGATACCATTATATCATATTGTATCATGATTGTTTTGATAAAATTGTTGTCATCCGGGATTTATTATTATTGCTCGCTAGTTGATTATGTCATTGATATGAGTAAATGTGAGACCTAAATGTTATTGTGAACGTGGTTACTCTATAATCTCTGCTGAAAATCTCAACATCGGTTAGACATATTTACAAAAACAAGATCAAACAGAGTTTGCAAATTTTTTTCTTTGTCACTTTCAGTTTGTCAACTGAATTGCTTGAGGACAAGCAATGGGTTAAGCTTGGGGGAGCTGATACGTCTCCATAATATATACTTTTCCAAATTCTTTTGCCCTTGTTTTGGACTCTAATTTGCATGATTTGAATGGAACTAACCCGGACTGACGTTGTTTTCAGTAGAATTGCCTTGGTGTTATTTTTGTGCAGAAATAAAAGTTCTCGGATTGACATGAAAATTTACGGAGAATATTTTTGGAATTAATAAAAAATACTGACGAAAGAATCAACCTGAGGGGGGCCATCCATTGGCCACAAGCCAGGGCGCCCCCCTAGGGCGCGCTAGGTGGCTTGTGGCCCCCCTGCAACTCCTCCGACCTCAACTCCAACTCCATATAACCCTATTCAGGGAGGAAAAAATTGGAGAGAAGATTTCATTGCGCTTCACGATACGGAGACGCCGCCACCTCTTGTTCTTCCTCAGGAGGGCAGATCTGGAGTCCGTTATGGGCTCCGGAGAGGGAAAATCGACGTCGTCGTCATCACCAACCATCCTTCATCACCAATTTCATGATGCTCTCTGCCGTTCGTGAGTAATTCCATCATAGGCTTGCTAGATGGTGATGGTTTGGATGAGATTTACCATGTAATCGAGTTAGTTTTGTTAGGGTTTGATCCCTAGTATCCACTATGTCCTGAGATTGATGTTGATATGACTTTGTTATGCTTAATGCTTGTCAGTAGGGCCCGAGTGCCATGATTTCAGATGTGAACCTATTATGTTTTCATGAATATATATATGTGTTATTGATCCTATCTTGCAAGTTGTAGACACCTATTACGAGTTATGATCTGCATCCCCAGGGTGACAATAACTGGGATTCTTTCCCGTGATTACCGTAGTTTGAGGAGTTCATGTATTCACTAAGTGCTAATGCTTTGGTCCGGTTCTCTATTAAAAGCAGACATTAACATCCCTTAGTTTCCATTAGGACCCCGCTTCCACGGGAGGGTGGGACAAAAGATGTCATGCAAGTTCTTTTCTATAAGCACGTATGACTATATATGTAATACATGGCTACATTACATTGATGAATTGGAGCTGGTTATGTGTCACCCTATGTTATGACCGTTGCATGATGAATGCCATCCGACATAATTATCCATCATTGCTCCATTGCCTACGAGCTTTTCACATATTGATCCTTGCTAAGTTACTTTTCCGTTGCTGCTATTACAATCACTACAAAACTGCTACTGTCACTTTTGCCATCGTCACCGTTACTTCCATACTACTTTGCTACTAAATACTTTGCTGCATATATTAAGTCTTTCAGGTGTGGTTGAATTGACAACTAAGCTGCTAATACTCGGGAATATTCTTTGGCTCCCCTTGTGTCGAATCAACAAATTTGGGTTGAATACTCTACCCACGAAAACTGTTGCGATCCCCTATACTAGTGGGTTATCAACGTCAGACAATCTACAACGGCTGGACGACCAGCGTGCTCCGAACGTCCGACAGACTCCAGCCATCGGACCACTCACATCCTCCGGAAATCCGACGCCACAACACCGGCACCGAATCGCCAGAAATCCAGACGCCACCGGACGTCTGGTCCCTCGTGAGCCACCGGGCGACTGGAACCCACCGGACGTCTAAAGCCGCTTGTGCCCAGCCGCGGCCTTTGGCCTTGTATCTCTCTCCCACTTATCCCTCCATGTCTAAGACAGTATATACTCTTCCCCCACCTCATGTCTAGGTTAGCAATGGTTTAGCTCATAGATAGTTGAGCATTGCTCCTTCCATTACCTCCTCCATGGATATGGACTCTATGTGAGAAGATTCAAGTGGATGTCAAGGCCCCTCTTGTAGGGAAGATACTCCAATATTTCAAGGCCCCATCTCCCTATGGGATTTGGGATGAACTCTACCATATATTCTCTTTCCCTTTGTTTTTCTTGTACCTTTGTGGATCTTGTGTGGATGTGAGTCTACTGGATGTGTGATCGATCTTGTTCTTGAGTATTGTCTTGTGATTTCTCCTCATTCTTCCCCGTGCTCTTTGTGTTCTCCATGGAATCCCCCTCAAATTCATGAAAGATTGTCACCGAGGGCTTGGTCTCATACCACATGGTCTCCTCCGGAAGCTTCTAGGGTCCCTCTTGTCCAGAAAAAAATCATCAAAAAGTTTTGTAGCGTTTGGACTCCATTTGGTATGATTTCTATGAAACCAAAAAACATGCAAAAAAAGTAGATGGCACTAGGCACTAGGTTAATAGGTTAGTTTCCAAAAATGATATAAAATTGGATAAAAAGTATCTAAGGTTGATAATATAATATCATGAAATAATCAAAAATTATAGATACGTTCAAGGCGTATCACCCTCCAAGCTCAGGGCTTTGTAGGCCAACAACAAATTTCCCTCATGTAGATGACCTAAGGTTTATCAATCCATGGGAGGTGTAGGATGACGATGGTCTCTCTCAAACAAACATGCAATCAAATACAAAAAATCTCTCTCACATGCATAGCATGATCGAGCCCCAGAACTCATTGGGTGTTAGATTCATAACAATGCGAATCACATGGTGATGTGAACTAGATTATTAACTCTAGTGCAAGTGGGAGACTGTTGGAAATATTCCCTAGAGGCAATAATAAATTATTTATTATCATATTTCCTTGTTCATGATAATCGTCTATTATCCATGCTATAATTTTATTGAATGGAAACACATTACATGTGTGGATAAATAGACAACACTCTGTCCCTAGTATGCTTCTAGTGAACTAGCTCGTCGATCAAAGATGGTCAAGGTTTCCTAGCCATTGGCATGTGATGTCATTTGATAATGGGATCACATCATTAGGAGAATGATGTGATGGACAAGACCCAAACTACAAACGTAGCATATGATCGTGTCAGTTTATTGCTACTGTTTTCTGCATGTCAAGTATATGTTCCTATGACCATGAGATCATGCAACTCACGGACATCGGAGGAGTGCCTTGTGTGTATCAAACGTCGCAACGTAACTGGGTGACTATAAAGGTGCTCTACAGGTATCTCCGAGGGTGTCTGTTGAGTTGGCATGGATCAAGACTGGGATTTGTTACTCCGTGTGACGGAGAGGTATCTCAGGGCCCACTCGGTAATGAAACATCACAATAAGCCTTGCAAGCAATGTGACTAAGTGTTACTCATGGGATCTTGTATTACGGAACGAGTAAAGAGACTTGCCGGTAACGAGGTTGAACTAGGTATGGAGATACCGACGATCGAATCTCGGGCAAGTAACATACCGAAGAACAAAGGGAACATCATACGGGATTAACTGAATCCTTGACATAGAGGTTCGACCGATAAAGATCTTCATAGAATATGTAGGAACCAATGTGGACATCCAGGTCCTGCCATTGGTTATTGACCGTAGAGGTGTCTCGGTCATGTCTACATAGTTCTCGAACCCGCAGGGTCTGCACACTTAAGGTTTGGTGACGTTTCGGTAGTATAGAGTTATGTATGGTTGTGACCGAAGGTTGTTCGGAGTCCCACATGATATCCCGGACGTCACGAGGAGCTACGGAATGGTCTGGAGGTAAAGATTCATATATAGGAAGTCCCAGTTTGGTCGCCGGAAAAGTTTCGGGCTCATCGATAGTGTACTGGGAGTGTCGGTAGTGTACCGGGAGACCTCCGGGAGGGGTATTTCGACCCAAGAGGCTTCATGGGCTGTGGGAGAGTATTAACCAGCCCTTAGTGGGATGGTGAAATAGCCACAACAGGCCCATGCGGCTGGGGGAAGAGTCCCAAAGGAAAAAGAGTGGAAACAAGGCAAAAAGGGAGAGTCCTACTCCTACTAGGAGTGGAGGAGGAGTAGGACTCCTCCCCCTTGGCTTCGGCCGACTCCAAGAGGGGCTCAGCCCTGTGCCCGCCCTCTTCCTCCTCTCCTCCTATATATACTGGTGGAATAGAAGGGTTTTGGACAGATTTTACAGCCACGTGCTACCCGTTCCACCGGTGCTCCTCTAGATCGGATTTCCGCAGTGCTCAGGCGAAGCCCTGCCGGAATTGCTCCACCACCATCACCGGAGCACCGTCACACTGCCAGTGAACTCTTCTCCCTCTCCACTTCCTCTTGCTGGATCAAGACGGTGGAGATCGTCATCAAGCTACACGTGTGCTAAACGCGGAGGTGTCGTCCGTTTGGCGCTAGATCGGAAGGACTGTGAACAAGATCGCGAGACGGTTCGTGATGAGTTCACGGGGCGGATCGTGATGAGATCGTGGGACGGATCATGATGAGATCACGGGACGGATCATGATGAGTTCGCGGGACGGATCGTGATTGGATCGCGGGACGGATCATGATGTGATCGCGGGACGCTCGACGATTTGGATCGCGAAGATGTTCGACTACACCAACCGCGTTTCTTAACGCTTCCCGCTTAGCGATCTACAAGGGTATGTAGATCCACTCTCCCTCTCATAGATGCTCATCACCATGGATAGATCTTGTGTGTGCGTAGGAAGTTTTTTGTTTCCCATGCAATGTTCCCCAACAGTGGCATCATGAGCTAGGTCTATGTGTAGATGAGATCTTGAGTAGAACACGAAAGGTTTGTGGGCGTTGATGCTTAGATTTCTTCTTCCCTTGGTCGGATTTTGGTTCAGCGGTATTGTGAGATGAAGTGGCCCGGACCAACATTACTCGTATGCTTACGAGAGACCGGTTCCCTCGACGCAACTTGTTGCCTAGATGGCTTGCGGGTGGTAGTTTCTCTTACTTTAGTTGGATCGGATTCGACAAAGGCGGTCCTTGATAAGGTTGAAAAGCAAGTTATATATCACCGTTGTGGTTTATGCGTAGGTGAGAATGATTCTTGCTAGAAACCCATAGCAGCCACGTAAAACATGCAACAACAATTAGAGGACGTCTAACTTGTTTTTGCAGGGTATGATGTGATGTGATATGGCCAATTACATGATGTGATATATGTGATGTATGAGATGATCATGTGATGTATAGAATTTCACGACTTTCATGTCAATGAGTACGACAACCGGCAGGAGCCCTAGGGTTGTCTTTAATTATTGTATGACCTGCGTGTCAATCATTAAGCGCTATGTAATGCTTTACTTTATCGCTAAACGATAGCAATAGTAGTAGAAGCATGCAGGGCATGACAACCTCGATAGCGACACGTTGATGGAGATCATGGTGTCGTGCCGGTGATGATGGAGATCATGCCGGTGCTTTCAAGATGGAGATCTAAAGCACAAGTTCATGGCCATATCATGTCACTTATGAATTGCATGTGATGTTAATCCTTTTATGCACCTTGTTTTGCTTAGTATGACGGATAAGGTGATCCCTCACTTAAATTTCAAGATAAAATTGTGTTCTCCCCGAGTGTGCACCGTTGCAAAAGTTCGTCGTGTTGAGCCACCACGTGATGATCGGGTGTGATAGACTCTACGTTCACATACAACGGGTGCAAGCCAGTGTTGCACATGCAAAACATGTTGGGGAACGTCGCATGGGAAACAAAAAATTTCCTACGCACACGCAAACCTATCCATGGTGATGAGCATCTACGAGAGGGAGAGTGGATCTACGTACCCTTGTAGATCGCTAAGCGGGAAGCGTTAAGAAACGCGGTTTGTGTAGTCGAACTTCTTCGCGATTCAAATCGCCGAGCGTCCCGCGATCCAATCACGAACCGTCCCGTGAACCAATCATGAACCGTCCCGCGATCCAATCACGAACCGTCCCGCGATCCAATCACGAACCGTCCCGCGATCTCGTCACGATCCGTCCCGCGATCCAATCACGAACGTCTCGTGGCCTTGATCACGATCCTTCCGATCTAGTACCGAACGGACGGCACCTCCGCGTTCAGCACACGTGCAGCTTGATGACGATCTCCACTGTCTTGATCCAGCAAGAGGAGGTGGAGAGGAGAGATAGTTCACCGGCAGCATGACGGCACTCCGGTGATGGTGGTGGTGGAGCAATTCCGGCAAGGCTTCGCCTAAGCGCTGCAGAAATCCGATCTAGAGGAGCACCGGTGAAATGGGTAGCACGTGGGCGTAAGTTGTGTCCAAAAGCCACCCAATCCACTAGTATATATAGGAGGGAAGGAGAGGGAGGGCTGGCGCACAAGGCACCACCCTTTGGAGTCGGCCAAGGAAAGGTGGGAGAGGAGGACTCTCCTCCTCCAATCCTAGTAGGACTAGGATTGCTCCTTTTTGGCCTTTTCCACCTTTTTCCTTTAGGAAACCTACTCCCCGCGCCATGGGCCTTATGTGTATGTCTCACCAGCCCACTAAGGGCTGGTTATTACTTTCCCACAGCCCATGGACCCCTTGGGGTCGAAATACCGCTCCCGGAGGTCTCCCGGTACACTACCGGCACTCCCGGTACACTACCGATGAGCCCGAAACTTTTCCGACGACCAAACTGGGACTTCCTATATATGAATCTTTACCTCCGGACCATTCCGGAGCTCCTCGTGACGTACGGGATCTCATCCGGGACTCCGAACAACCTTCGGTCACCACCATACATAACTCTACACTACCGAAACGTCACCGAACCTTAAGTGTGCAGACCCTACGGGTTCGAGAACTATGTAGACATGACCGAGACACCTCTACGGTCAATAACCAATGGCGGGACCTGGACGTCCACATTGGTTCCTACATATTCTATGAAGATCTCTATCAGTCGAACCTCTATGTCAAGGATTCAGTTAATCCCGTATAACATTCCCTTTGTTCTTCGGTATGTTACTTGCCCGAGATTCGATCGTCGGTATCTCCATACCTAGTTCAACCTTGTTGCCGGAAAGTCTCTTTACTCGTTCTGTAATACAAGATCCCGCAACTAACAATTAGTCACATTGCTTGCAAGGCTCATTGTGATGTTGTATTACCGAGTGGGCCCTGAGATACCTCTCTGTCACACGGAGTAACAAATCCCAGTCTTGATCCATGCCAACTCAACAGACACCCTCAGAGATACCTGTAGAGCCCCTTTATAGTCACCCAGTTACGTTGCGACGTTTGATACACACAAGGCACTCCTCCGATGTTCGTGAGTTGCATGATCTCATGGTCATAGGAACATATACTTGACATGCAGAAAACAGTAGCAATAAAATGATGTGATCCCGTTATCAAATGACATCTCATGTCCATGGCTAGGAAACCTTAACCATCTTTGATCAACGAGCTAGTCCATTAGAGGCATACTAGGGACATGGTTTTGTCTATGTATCCACACATGCATCTAAGTCTCCGATCAATACAATTATAGCATGGATAATAAACGATTATCATGAACAAGGAAATATGATAATAACTAATTTATTATTGCCTTTAGGGCATATTTCCAATAGTCTCCCACTTGCACTAGAGTCAATAATCTAGTTCACATCACCATGTGATTCGCATTGTTATGAATCTAACACCCAATGAGTTCTGGGGCTCGATCATGCTTTGCATGTGAGAGAGGTCTTATAGTCAACGGGTCTGTGACAATCAGATCCATATGTACTTTGCAAATCTCTATGTCAAACTGTAAACACTGCTACCACACTCCACTTGGTACTATTCCAAATGGCTGCTCCACTATACGTATCCAGATTGCTACTACGAGTCATCCGGATTGGTGTTAAAGCTTGCATCGACGTAACTCTTTACGACGAACTCTTTATCACCTCCATAATCGAGAAACATCTCCTTAGTCTTTTAGTCACTAAGGATAATCTTGACCGCTATCTAGTGCTCCATTCTAGGATCACTTTGAAACCTTCTGGCCATACTTATGGCAAGGCTGACATGGAGTCTTGTGCACATCATTGCATACATGATAGAGCCTATGGCTGAAGCATAGGGGATGACACTCATCTTTTCTCTATCTTCTGCAGTCACTGGGCATTGAGTCTTACTCAACTTTATACCTTACAAATCAAGCGAGAACTCTTTCTCTGACTGGTCCATTTTGAACTCTTTCAAAATCTTGTCAAAGTATGTGCTTATTGAAAGTCTCATCAAGTATCTTGATCTATCTCTATAGATCTTGATGCTCAACAATTAGGTAGCTTTATCCAGGTCTTCCTTTGAAAAACTCTTTTCAAACACCCGTTTATGCTCTCTAGAATTTCTACATCATTTCCGAATAGCAATATGTCATCCACATATACTTATCAGAAACTATATAGTGCTCCCAGTCACTTTATTGCAAATACAAGTTTCTCATAAGCTTTGTATAGACTCAAAAACTTTGATCACCTCATCAAAGTGTATATTCCAACTCCGAGATGCTTGCTTCAGTTCATAGAAGAATCACTGAAGCTCGCACATCTTTTAGCATCCTTAGGACTGACAAAACCTTCTGGTTGTATCTCATACAACCTTTCCTTAAGGAAGGAAACGATGTTTTGGCATCCATCTGCCAGATTTCATAATTGAAAAATGCAGCAACTGCTAAGATAATTCCAACAGACTTCAGCATCGCTACGAGAGAGAAAGTCTCATCGCAGTCAACTCTTTGAACTTGTCGTAAACTACTTTGCAGCAAGTCAAGCTTTACAAATGGTAACATTTACCATCAGCGTCTGTCTTCATTTTAAAGATCCATTTGTACTTAACGACCTGCCATCCAACGAGCAAGTCCACCAAAGTCTATACTTGGTTTTCATACATGGATCCTTTCTCGGATTCCATGGCCTCTAACCGCTTGTTGGTTTCCGAGCCCATCATTGCTTCTTCATAGTTCGTAGGTTCATCGTTGTCCAACAACATGACCTCCAAGACAGGGTTGTCGTACCGCCCAGTAGCAGTGCACATCCTTGTCGACCTACGAAGTTCGATAGTAACTTGATCCGAAGCTTCATGATCATCATCATTAACTTCCTCTTCAACTAACATAGGCTTCACAGAAACATCTTTCTACGCTGCGCCACTTTCTGGTTGAAGCGAAGGTTCAATAACCTCATCAAGTTCTATTTTCCTCGTAGGTCAATAGTTACTTGATCCGAAGCTTCATGATCATCATCATTAACTTCCTCTTCAACTGACGTAGGCTTCACAGAAACATCTTTCTGCCCTGCGCTACTTTCTGGTTGAAGCAGAGGTTCAATAACCTCATCAAGTTCTATCCTCCTCCCACTCAATTCTTTCAAGAGAAACCTTTTCTCGAGAAAGGACCTAGTTTTAGCAATAAACATTTTATGCTTGGATCTGAGAAAGAAGGTTCACCCAACTGATCTTAGGGTATTCTATGAAGATGTATTTGTCTGCCTTGGGTTCGACCTCATTAGGTGAAAACATTTTCCACACAAGTGTCGCAACCCCAAATATTAAGAAATGACAGCTTAGGTTTCCATCAAACCATAATTCACACGATGTCATCTCAACAGATTTAGATGGTGCCCTATTTAAAGTGAATGTAGTTGTCTCTAATGCATAACCCCAAAATTATAGTAGTAAAACGATAAGACACATCATAGCACGCACCATGTCCAATAGAGCATGACCATGATGTTCGGACACACCATCACACTATGGTGTTCTAGGTGGCGTTTTAGTTGTGAAACGAATTTCACATTGTCTTAAGTTGTATGCCAAACTCGTAACTCAGATATTTACCTCCACGATCATATCGCAATCATTTTTATCTTCTTGTCATGATGATCTTAAACTTCACTCTGAATTTGCTTGAACCTTTCAAACGATTCAGACTTGTGTTTCATTAAGTAAATATACACTATATCTACTCAAATCATCAGTGAAGGTAAGAAAATAACGATATCCACTGCACGCTACAAGACTCACTGGATTGCATACATCAACATGTATCATTTCCAATGAATCACTTGCCCGCTCCATCCAACGGGGTTTTTAGTCATCTTGCCCAAGAGGCATGGTTCGCATGTCTCAACCGATTCGAAATCGAATGAGTCCAAAGATCCATCAGCATGGAGTTTCTTCATGCTTTTTATACCAATATGACATTTAGCGGCGGTGCCACAAGTATGTGGTACTATCTTTATTAACTTTGTATCTTTTGACATCAATGTTATGAACATGTGTATTACTACGATCAAGATTTCAACAAACCATTCACATTGGGTGCATGACCATTGAAGGTATCATTCATGTAAACAGAATAACCATTATTCTCTAACTTAAATGAATAACCGTATTTGCATTAAACATGATCTAATCATGTCCATGCTCAACGCAAAACACCAGATAACATTTATTTAGGTTCGTCACTAATCCTGAAGGTAGAGAGAGCGTGCGATGTTGATCACATCAACCTTGGAAACATTTCCAACACATATTGTCACCTCACCCTTAGCTAGTTCTCCGTTTATTCCGTAGCTTTTATTTCGAGTTACTAACATTTAGCAACCAAACTGGTATCCAATACCCAGGTGCTACTAAGAGTACAAGCAAGGTACACATTAATAACTCATATATCAAATATACTTCTATCGATGTTGCCAGCCTTCTCATCTACCAAGTATCTAGGGTTGTTCCGCTTCAGTGACCGCTCACCTCATAACAGAAGCACTTAGTCTCGGGTTTGAGTTCAACTTTGGATTGCTTCACTGGAGCAGCAACTGACTTGCTATCCATGAAGTTTCCCTCCTTGCTCTTGCCCTTCTCGAAACTAGTGGTTTTGATTAACCATCAACACTTGACGCTCCTTCTTGATTTCTACCTTCGCGGTGTCAAACATCGCGAACAGCTCAGGAATCATTATTTCAATCCCTGGCAATTTATACTTCATCACCAAGTTCTAGTAGCTTAGTGACAATGACTTGGAGAACTATATCAATCACTATCTTATCTGGAAGATCAACTCCCACTTGATTTAAGCGATTGTAGTACCCAGACAATCTAAGTACATGCTCAACGATTGAGCTATTCTCCTTCATCTTACAGGCAAAGAATATTGTTGGAGATCTCATATCTCGCAACACGGGCATGAGCCTGAGATCACAATCTCAGCTCTTAGAACATCTCATATGTTCCGTGACGTTCAAAACGTTTCAGAGCCTCAATTCTAAGCCGTAATGTATGACGCACTAAACTATCAAGTAGTCATCGAAACGTGCCTGTCAGATGTTCACAACATCTACAGACGACGCTAGATGGGGTGGCGCACCGAGCGGTGCAATAAGGACATAAGCCTTCTATGCAGCAATGAGGACAATCCTCAGATCACGAACCCAGTCCGCAATATTGCTACCATGATCTTTCAGTTCTATTTCTCTAGGAACATATAAAATTTACAAGGGAGCTATAGCATGAGCTAGTAATCTACAATATAATTTGCAAAGACACTTTGACTATGTTCATGATAATGAGTTCAATTAATCATATTACTTAAGAACTCCCACTCAAATTGACATCCCTTCGATCATTCGAGTGATACATGATCCAAATTCACCAACTCAAGTCTGATCATCACGTGGGTTGAGGTGGCTGCAATGGTGAACATCATTATGTTGATCATATCTACCATATGACTCATGTTCGACCTTTCGGTTTCTTGTGTTCCGAGGCCATGTCTGTACATGCTAGGCTCGTCAAGTTTAACCCGAGTGTTCTGCACGTGCAAATCTGGCTTGCACCCGTTGTATGTGAACGTAGAGTCTATCACACTCGATCATCACATGGTGTCTCAACACGACAAACTTTCGCAATGGTGCACACTCGGGGATAACACAATTTATCTTGAAATTAAGTGAGGGATCACCTTATAATGCTACCATCGTCCTAAGCAAAACAAGGTGCATAAAAAGGATTAACATCACATGCAAATCATAAGTGACATGATATGGCCATGAACTTGTGCTTTTGATCTCCATCTAGAAAGCACCGGCATGATCTCCATCGTCACCGGCATGACACCATGATCTCCCTCATCTTGATCTCCATCAACGTGTCTCCATCGGGGTTGTCACGCCCTGCATGCTTCTACTACTATTGCTACCGTTTAGCGATAAAGTAAAACATTACATGGCGCTTAATGATTGACACGCAGGTCATACAATAATTAAAGACAACCCTATGGCTCCTGCCGGTTGCCGTATTCACCGACATGCAAGTCGTGATAATCTATACATCACATGATCATCTCATACATCACATATATCACATCATGTAATTGGCCATATCACATCACAACATACCCTGCAAAAACAAGTTAGACGTCCTCTAATTGTTGTTGCATGTTTTATGTGGCTGCTACGGGTATCTAGCAAGAACAATTCTCACCTATGCAAAAACCACAACGGTGATACACTAGTTGCTTTTCAACCTTCTCAAGGACCGCCTTTGTCGAATAAACTGACACGATCATATGCTACGTTTGTAGTTTGGGTCTTGTCCATCACATCATTCTCCTAATGATGTGATCCCGTTATCAAATGACATCTCATGTCTATGGCTAGGAAACCTTAACCATGTTTGATCAACGAGCTAGTCCATTAGAGGCATACTAGGGACATGGTTTTGTCTATGTATCCACACATGCATCTAAGTCTCCGATCAATACAATTATAGCATGGATAATAAACGATTATCATGAACAAGGAAATATGATAATAACTAATTTATTATTGCCTCTAGGGCATATTTCCAACAGAACACTCGGGTTAAACTTGACGAGCCTAGCATGTACAGACATGGCCTCGGAACACAAGAGACCGAAAGGTCAAACATGAGTCATATAGTAGATATGATCAACGTGATGATGTTCACCATTGTAACCACCTCAACTCACGTGATGATCATACTTGAGTTGGTGAATTTGGATCATGTATCACTCGGATGACCGAAGGGATGTCAATTTGAGTGGGAGTTCTTAAGTAATATGATTAATTGAACTCATTATCATGAACATAGTTAGTAGTGTCTTTGCAAAATTATGTTGTACATTACTAGCTCACACTGTAGCTCCCTTGAATTTTATATGTTCCTAGAGAAATAGAGTTGAAAGATGATGGTAGCAATATTGCGGACTGGCTCCGTGATCTGAGGATTGTCCTCATTGTTGCACAGAAGGCTTATGTCCTTAATGCACCGCTCAGTGCACCAACCCCTCTAGCGTTGTTTGTAGATGTTGGGAACATCTGACAGGCACGTTTTGATAACTACTTGATAGTTTAGTGCGTCATGCACTACAACTTAGAATTGAGGCTCCAAAACATTTTGAACGTCATGGAACATATGAGATGTTCTAAGAGATGAAATTAGGATCTTAGGCTCGTGCCCGTGTTGCAAGATATGAGATCTCCAACAAGATTCTTTGCCTGTAAGATGAAAGACAATAGCTCAATCGTTGAGCATGTGCTCAGATTGTCTGGGTGCTACAATCGCTTGAATCGAGTGGCAGTTGATCTTCCAGATAAGATAGTGATTGATATAGTTCTCCAAGTCACTGTAACTAAAGCTACTAGAACTTGGTGATGAACTATAAAACGCAAGGGATAGAGATAATTATCCCTGAGCTATTCGCGATGTTTGACACCACGAAGGTAGAAATCGAGAAGGAGCGTCAAAGTGTTGATGGTTAGTTAAAACCACTAGTTTCGAGAAGGGCAAGAGCAAGGAGGGAAACTTCATGGATAGCAAGTCAGTTGCTGCTCCAGTGAAGCAACCCAAAGTTGAAACCCAAACCCGAGACTAAGTGCTTCAATTATGAGGAGAGAGGTCGCTGAAGCGGAACAACCCTAGATACTTGGTAGATAAGAAGGCTGGCAACGTCGACAGAAGTATATTTATATACGTGTTATTGATGTGTACCTTGCTTGTACTCCTAGTAGCACATGGGTATTGGATACCAGTTCGATTGCTAAATGTTAGTAACTCGAAATGAAAGCTACAGAATAAATGGAGAACTAGCTAAGTGTGAGGTGACGATGTGTGTTGGACATGTTTCCAAGGTTGATCTGATCAACATCGCATGCTCTCTCTACCTTCAAGATTAGTGACGAACCTAAATGTTATTTGGTGTTTTTGCATTGAGCATGAACGTGATTAGATCATGTTCATTGCAACACGGTTATTCATTTAAATTAGAGAATAATGGTTATTCTATTTACATGAATAAGACCTTCAACGGTCATGCACCCAGTAAGAATGGTTTGTTAAACCTTGATCGTAGTAATACACATGTTCATAACATTGATGCCAATAGGATACAAAGTTAATAATAATAGTACCACATACTTGTGGCACTGCCGCTAAATGTCATATTGGTATAAAACGCATGAAGAAACTCCATGCTGATGGATCTTTGGACTCATTCGATTTCGAATCGGTTGAGACATGCGAACCATGCCTCTTGGGCAAGATGACTAAAGGACCCCATTTTCTATTTCGATGGAGCGGGCAAGTGATTTATTGGAAATGATACATGTTGATGTATGCAATCCAATGAGTCTTGTAGCGTGCGGTGGATATCATTGTTTTCTTACCTTCACTCATGATTTGAGTAGATATAGTGTATATTTACTTAATGAAACACAAGTCTGAATTGTTTGGAAGGTTCAAGCAAATACAAAGTGAAGTTTAAGATCATCGTGACAAGAAGATGAAAATGTTTGCGATATGATCGTGGAGGTGAATATCTGAGTTACGAATTTGGCATACAACTTTGGACAATGTGAAAGTTGTTTCACAACTCACGCCACCTGGAACACCATAGTGTGATGGTGTGTCCGAACGTCATAGTCGTGCTCTATTGGATATGGTGCGTGCTATGATGTCTATCATCGTTTTGTTACTGTAATTTTGGGGTTATGCATTAGAGACAACTACATTCACTTTAAATAGGACACCATCTAAATCCGTTGAGATGACACCGTGTGAACTATGGTTTGATTGAAACCTAAGTTGTCATTTCTTAATGTTTGGGGCTGTGACGCTTGTGTGGAAAATGTTTTCACCTAATGAGGTCGAACCCAAGGCAGACAAATGCATCTTCATAGAATACCCTAAAGAACAGTTGGGTGAACCTTCTATCTCAGATCCAAGCATAAAATGTTTGTTGCTAAAAACTGGGTCCTTTCTCGAGAAAGGGTTTCTCTTGAAAGAATTGAGTGGGAGGAGGACAGAACTTGATGAGGTTATTGAACCTCTGCTTCAACCAGAAAGTAGCGCAACGCAGAAAGATGTTTCTGTGAAGCCTACGTTAGTTCAAGAGAAAGTTAATGATGATGATCATGAAGCTTCAGATCAAGTTACTATCGACCTACGAGGAAAATAGAGCTTGATGAGGTTATTGAACCTTTACTTCAACTAGAAAGTGGCACAGCGCAGAAAGATGTTTCTCTGAAGCCTACGTCAGTTGAAGAGGAAGTTGATGATGATGATCATGAAGCTTCGGATCAACTTACTATCGAACTTCGTAGGTCGACAAGGATGTGTACTGCTACTGAGCGGTACGACAACCCTGTCTTAGAGGTCATGTTGTTGGACAACGATGAACCTATGAACTATGGAGAAGCGGTGATGGGCCCGGAAACCAACAAATGGTTAGAGGCCATGAAATCCGAGAAAGGATCCATGTATGAAAACCAAGTATAGACTTTGGTGGACTTACTCGTTGGACGGCAGGTCGTTAAGTACAAATGGATTTTTAAAATGAAGACAAACGCTGATGGTAAATGTTACCATTTGTAAAGCTCGACTTGTTGCAAAGTAGTTTACGACAAGTTCAAGGAGTTGGCTGTGATGAGACTTTCTCACTCGTAGCGATGCTGAAGTCTGTTGGAATTATGTTAGCAGTTGCTGCATTTTTCAATTATGAAATCTGGCAGATGGATGCCAAAACGTCGTTTCCTTCCTTAAGGAAAGGTTATATGAGATGCAACCAGAAGGTTTTGTCAGTCCTAAGGATGCTAAAAGGTGTGCGAGCTTCAGTGATTCTTCTATGAACTGAAGCAAGCATCTCGGAGTTGGAATATACACTTTGATGAGGTGATCAAAGTTTTTGAGTCTATACAAAGTTTACGAGAAACTTGTATTTGCAATAAAGTGAGTGGGAGCACTATAGAGTTTCTGATAAGTATATGTGGATGACATATTGCTATTTAGAAATGATGTAGAATTTCTGGAGAGCATAAAGAGTTGTTTGAAAAGAGGTTTTCAAAGGAAGGCTTGGATAAAGCTACCTAATTGTTGAGCATCAAGATCTATAAAGATAGATCAAGATGTTTGATAAGACTTTCAATGAGTACATACCTTGACAAGATTTTGAAAGAGTTCAAAATGGATTAGTCAGAGAGAAGTGTTCTCGCCTGCTTTGTAAGGTGTGAAGTTGAGTGAGACTCAAAGCTTGACCACGGCAGAAGAAAGAGAAAGGACGAATGTCGTCCCCTATGCCTTAGCCATAGGCTCTGTATAGTATGTCATGCTGTGTACCGCACCTATGTGTGCCTTGCCACGAGTCCGTCAAGGGGTACAAGAGTGATCCAGGAGTGGATCACTGGACAGCGGTCAATATTATCCTTAGTAACTAAAAACTAAGGAGATGTTTCTCGATTATGGGGGTGATAAAGAGTTCGTCGTAAAGAGTTACGTCGATGCAAGCTTTAACACCAATCCGGATAACTCGTAGTAGCAATATGCATACGTATAGTAGGAGCAGCCATTTGGAATAGTACCAAGTGTGGTAGCAGTGTTTACAGTTTGGCATAGAAATTTGCAAAGTACACACGGATCTGAATGTCGCAGACCCGTTGACTATAAGACCTCTCTCACATGCAAAGCATGATCGAGCCCCAGAACTCATTGGGTGTTAGATTCATAACAATGCGAATCACATGGTGATGTGAACTAGATTATTGACTCTAGTGCAAGTGGGAGACTGTTGGAAATATGCCCTAGAGGCAATAATAAATTAGTTATTATCATATTTCCTTGTTCATGATAATCGTTTATTATCCATGCCATAATTGTATTGAATGGAAACACATTACATGTGTGGGTAAATAGACAACACTCTATCCCTAGTATTCCTCTAGTGAACTAGCTCGTTGATCAAAGATGGTCAAGGTTTCCTAGCCATTGGCATGTGATGTCATTTGATAACGAGATCACATCATTAGGAGAATGATGTGATGGACAAGACCCAAACTACAAATGTAGCATATGATCGTGTTAGTTTATTGCTACTGTTTTCTGCATGTCAAGTATATGTTCCTATGACCATGAGATCATGCAACCCATGGACATCGGAGGAGTGCCTTGTGTGTATCAGATGTCGCAACGTAACTGGGTGACTATAAAGGTGCTCTACAGGTATCTCCGAGGGTGTCTGTTGAATTGGCATGGATCAAGACTGGGATTTGTTACTCCGTGTGACGGAGAGGTATCTCAGGGCCCACTCGATAATGCAACATCACAATAAGCCTTGCAAGCAATGTGATTAAGTGTTAGTCACGGGATGTTGTATTACGGAACGAGTAAAGAGACTTGCCGGTAACGAGGTTGAACTAGGTATGGAGATACCGACGATCGAATCTCGGGCAAGTAACATACCGAAGAACAAAGGGAACATCATACGGGATTAACTGAATCCTTGACATAGAGGTTCGACCGATAAAGATCTTCGTAGAATATGTAGGAACCAATGTGGACATCCAGGTCCCGCCATTGGTTATTGACCATAGAGGTGTCTCGGTCATGTCTACATAGTTCTCGAACCCGCAGGGTCTGCACACTTAAGGTTTGGTGACGTTTCGGTAGTATAGAGTTATGTATGATGGTGACCGAAGGTTGTTTGGAGTCCCGGATGAGATCCCGGACGTCACGAGGAGCTCCGGAATGGTCCAGAGGTAAATATTCATATATACGAAGTCCCAGTTTGGTCGCCGGAAAAGTTTCGGGCTCATCGGTAGTGTACCGGGAGTGCCCATAGTGTACCGGGAGACCTCCGGGAGGGGTATTTCGACCCAAGAGGCTTCATGGGCCGTGGGAGAGTATTAACCAGCCCTTAGTGGGCTGATAGAATATCCACAACAGGCCCATGCGGCTGGGGGAAGAGTCCCAAAGGAAAAAGAGTGAAAAAAAGGCAAAAAGGGAGAGTCCTACTCCTACTAGGAGTGGAGGAGGAGTAGGACTCCTCCCCCTTGGCTTCGACCGACTCCAAGAGGGGCTCAGCCCTGCGCCAGCCCTCTTCCTTCTCTCCTCCTATATATACTGGTGGAATAGAAGGGTTTTGGATAGATTTTACAGCCACGTGCTACCCGTTCCACCGGTGCTCCTCTAGATCGGATTTCCGTAGTGCTCAGGCGAAGCCCTGCCGGAATTGCTCCACCACCATCACCGTAGCACCGTCACGCTGCCAGTGAACTCTTCTCCCTCTCCACT
This sequence comes from Hordeum marinum, assembly GCA_022496015.1. Classification (NCBI taxonomy): domain Eukaryota; kingdom Viridiplantae; phylum Streptophyta; class Magnoliopsida; order Poales; family Poaceae; genus Hordeum; species Hordeum marinum. The sequence goes on from CM039676.1 coordinate 84,651,682, forward strand.
TCCTCTTGCTAGATCAAGACGGTGGAGATCGTCATCAAGCTGCACGTGTGCTGAACGCGGAGGTGCCATCCGTTCGGCGCTAGATCGGAAGGACCGTGAATAAGATCGCGAGACGGTTCGTGATGAGGTCACGGGACGGATCGTGATGAGATCGCGGGACGGATCGTGATGAGTTCGCGAGACGGATCGAGATTGGATCGCGGGACGCTCGACGATTTGGATCACGAAGATGTTCGACTACACCAACCGTGTTTCTTAACGCTTCCTGCTTAGCGATCTACAAGGGTATGTAGATCCACTCTCCCTCTCGTAGATGCTCATCACCATTGATAGATCTTGCGTGTGCGTAGGAAAATTTTTGTTTCCCATGCAACGTTCCCCAACAGTTGGGAACTCCAAGTCCACCAAACTCCTTTTTCCTGGTAACTAACCCCTAGTTAGCCAGATGGTATTTATGGATATCACCCACATTCCCCCAAAAGAAGTGAGACGTCTATGAATTAATATCATCAATTGCCCATTTGGGAAATTTCATGATGGACATTAAATAGGTGGGGATGCTGGCAAGACAGATAACTAAGAGAATGAGTTTGCCTCTATAAGAGAGATATCTCCCCAACCACCCAGCAATGCACCTAATGATCCTATCAATGATAGGTTGCAACTCCTCCCTTCTTAGTTTCTTATAATGAAGAGGAACACCTAAATATTTAAAGGGAAAATCCCCAAACTGGCAACAAAAGATTTGAGCAAACTCTTTGGACATCTCCTCACTAACATGTAAGGTATGTAAATCACTTTTATAAAAATTAATTTTGAGACCAGAAAGTTTCTCAAAACATGTGAGGATCCATTTAAGATTTATGGCATATTCCACGGAATCTTCCAGGAATAGGATAGTGTCATCAGCATATTGCAAACTGACCACCCCTCCTAGAATAACCTGAGGAAGCAGCTCAGCAATCATGTTATGTCTGACAGCTTTGTCTAACATTTTAGTGAAGACATCAGCCACAAGGTTGAAAAGGAGAGGTGAGTGGGGGTCACCCTGTTTAAGCCCCTTTTCCCCAATAAAATGAAGCCCATTAGAATTATTAATCCTGATCTGAAAGGTCCCGTGCTAAAAACCCAATTGACTCACTTACTACAATTAAATTCAAAACTATTTTTACATACAGAGAGAGTATATAGACAAATCACTAAGCTATGGATTCAAGAAAACTAGGAAAAAGAAACCACTTCTCTCTAAAAATAAAACCACTAGCCAAAATGATCAACATTATCAGAAAGCCCTTGAGATTATCTCGAAGGTAACAGGCTACCAATTTTTGCACTTGAGTCTTTTCTTATGCCACACAACTCTAGACTTTATTCGTAGACACCCTTGAAACGTCACGAATTTGAAAAACCCGCATCCTTCCCTCCCCAAATCATCGCACACGAAAGCCAAGGATTCGGCAGTTGACTCCTCCCCCAATCAGCCCGGCCGGCCGCTCCACACCGGCCGCCATGGACTCCACAGCGGCCGGACCCGAGCTCTCTGCGTCCCACGACGACGAGGAGGCGGCTCCCCTAGTCCCCGCCGCTGGCGACGGCCGCCGCGGCGCAGGCACAGCGCCGCCGACTCGCGACCTGCACCTCCTCAGCTTGGCCTTCTTCTTCGTCTTCCTCGCCTACCACGCCGCCCAGAACCTCCAGAGCACCGTCAACACGGTACGCATCCTCCCATCCCGAGAATTCCCCAGCGCACGCACGCACGCTCGGACGTGACCGTCGGTGGCGTGGCGATATGACTGATTGGCGCTCGCACGCAGGACGGCAATTTGGGGTCAATATCGCTGGGCTTGCTGTACACGTCGTTCACGGCGTTCTCGGTCGTGGGTTCGCCGGTGGTGCGGGGGATGGGGTCCAGGCGAGCGCTCGTGCTCGGCACCTCCGGCTACCTCCTCTTCATCGCCGCCAACCTCGCCCCCTCCTGGTATGTACGCTACCGCCAAGCCGCTATCTCCGATTGCTTCTGCTGTAATTTCTCCGTCCTTGGTATATTCCTGGCGGTTCCGACATACTATCTCGAGCTGACTGAATCTATGTGGCGAAGATTCATCGGAGTGACCGTGGAATTTGGTGGTGTAGGGTACAGTACAAAATAGGGGAACACATAGGTGGTAAAATGACAGATCTACCAACTTGCCAGCTCAGCATTTGCTTTCCACTATGTCGACGTCCCTTTCGTGCTTGCCGTGCAAGCAAAATGAAATCCGTGACCCCACGCCACACCTCAATGTAGCTGCATAAGAGCATGGTTAATAATATAGCCAGCTGTTGGCTATAAGTTATTGTCATGTCATCTATAGCTCATCTTATAGTTAACATGTATAACAGAGTGAACTATCTTTTTGTTATGTGGCTCATCTTTCATTCTCACAAAGTGCCTAGGAGCACGTGCTAGAGCTGGCTCTTCACGAAGAGCTCGCTTACCTTCTCTCTCCTCCAACTAAGCAAAAATATACTAGTTTATTTTTATAGCCCGTCGAGTCAGTTCTATTGCACTTGCTCTACACGCAAATTTCAGTTTTTTCTGAATGAGTATAAAAAAAACCTCAGTTCTCACTGGAAAATGATGTTTGATACTATGTGCAACAAAACGTCACCAAATACAAATATGAGGAGGGGCGACCAGCTGCCGCACAAGCGGCGAGGTATGCTCCTCCTCCTTCCCGTACCGCTGCTCTTTGTCTTTGGGAGCTCCACACTATAGCCAAGTCAACCCACCTCGCCGGTCCTGTCCATGTCCACCTCTGTCCATGAAAACTGAGGGGGTTTTAAAACAGGCTTGCGTCTTGCTATATTTATATAACAAACACCCGATACAATCAACGATAGATGTTGGAACGAAAGCATCACAATCACACCAAAAGAAATAAAGAGGAAATACAAAAGGAATGAACGTCAACAACACCGGATCAACAAAAATGAAGATGCCTCGCGATCGTTGTGCCCATCGAAGATCTCCCATCAAGCTTCAAGACTTCGAAGAGAAAAATGAGGGACGACTATTGTCACCAACATTGTCGGTTGGCGCCTTCCCATGACCATCCCTCAACCTTGGGTAATAGGTTTTCCTTGTCCGAAGACAATTTTTTTAGGGAACCGTGTGAAGACAATTTATCGACATTGGCAATGAACTCTTTTCCTATCTCTTTCCCTTATCTCTTTCCTCTGGCTTGACCCTTCTCCCTATAGATAATCGACACTTGGAAAATGAAAAGAATAGGAAAATAAATAAGGAAAAGCAACAAGGTGGACCATGGCCTACAAGAGTCAAGAGTGTCACTAGATCCGAGTGTTTGAACCGAAGAACATAAGAGGGGAGCGTCTCGGGTCAAACTAACGAGTGCACCTTAGTATATGGTATTTGTGGAATTTGTATTTTTTTCTTCATTATTTTTCTTATTCATAGTTTAGACGTGTGTTAAGTAGATGCACCCACGTAAGTGAGCATGTAGGATGTGCAGATGGTGGTCTGTGTTCTTCTGTCGAAGAAGAACATAAAGTTTTTAAGGTTGCATCAGCGGGTAGATCTAGTATTTTTTTAGAGAAAAGACATACGTCCAAATTTATAAATAAAGCCATCAGACAGAGTTCACACGCATGACCACCTCAAAGGAGAAACGAAGTACCGCCCACCAGGGCCCATAACAAAGACACACGAAGGCACAACCGTTAGATAAGTTCACGGCACGCATGCCGGCAGCAAAAGAAGAAAATAAAAGGAGTGTGCATGCCAACAACCTACAACGACCCCGAAGAAGACGCCATGAAGATTAAGCCCGAGCAATAGGATCTTAATGGGACAGTTGAAAAGCAGAAGTCCAGACCTTGGAAATGAGCACATCTGTAGGGCATCTCGATCACCCTCCTTACTCAATGATTTCCACTGTTGCAAGAAGGTAGACATTTTAAACAAACAATCAACCGGTCTGTTAGGGAAGACATGTTCGATAATAACCTTGTTCCTAGTAGTCCAGTGAGACCAACACGACGTTGAGAACCCAAACCAGAACAATCGCTTAGTTTGGCCCCGCAAGCCAGCCGACACGGACCTGATATCCTCAAAGGAATTGGAGGCCTATCCAACACCTATCAAAGAACGAATATAGCACCAGGCCAACTTAGCAAGCACACACCCAAAGATCTAGTTATAACCCTACGTCTAGTGCTCCCCTCCCATCATCGAGGATGAACGACGGTACGACAATGCATAGAATCAAGGCTGTGATCTTCAACTTGCTTCTGACTTCTTCTCGAGAGGTTTGGAGGGGATTCCGACTCTCTCAATGCCGTGTCCGGCTAGCAAGTCCTCGTTGGCCAGTAGAAAGGTTGATGGCAGTAATGACTTCGACAGTGTATGCGCATACTCTCGATGGAAACCGATGATCTTGCCTTTGGCTTGATCAGCCAACATTAACGTGCATGATTCGTGACCTTGTTGAAGGCATTGACTCGAAGCTTTGCATTAGAGATGAAAACCTCAAGTTCGACATTTGGTTGAACATGTCCAAAACATGCACATGGGGTGCTCTCTTATACTCCCCCGTTTCTCTATATAAGATGCATTTGTTGTTTGATAAAATTCCAGAATATAAGGTGCATTTTTTCTAATTCCTTATAATTCCTTTGTTAGCCCTTTTAAAAAAGGAAAGTAAGATTGTATGTATCTCTCCTTATAGTGAAAGAAGAAAACTATCTTTTTGTCGATTGCATGTATCTCATACTTTTTTGAACTAATTGATTTACTTTTCACTAACCAACAAATTTGCCAGGGGTAATTTAGTTTTAACATGTCTATAATTATATGTCTTGATCATCATATTAAAAATAATACACTTTACATAAAGAAATGAAGGACAACTTTGTGTGAGGGTAGCAAACTTGTCGTTGTTTTGCCACAAGTCATAGGGTCCAAGGTGGAATTGTGAAGATACCATCGCAAAATAGGTCCTTTCTGGATGCCTTGAGTTTCATTTTTTATTTCATTTTTGTAAACTAATTTGTTCGACATTGATGCTTGAATTTACTTGATATTATTGAATAATTAATAATAAATAGATGTATGCATCAACCACTGGAGAGGTCAGAAGTTGATCACCATTTTGGAGAAAAATGAGAGTTTGTACTGCACTCATTTTTTATGAGAATTATATACAGCCAATTTTGGTTTAAATCTTGTAACATTTTGGCTCATTTCATATTGAGATGGACGCCGAATAAATGGCGGATATTTTTCGGCCTGCGCTTGTCCAGTTGTAGTTGGAGGCTTGGAGCAGAACAGCTTGGTCGGCAGCCGCCGATGCGCGCCTAGCGCCACCTTTTCTTTTTAGATCCGATCAGATGTGCCAGCTGACAAGTGGAACCGCTGGAGTAGGCATACGAGGATTACCCAAACAGCAACTGGATATGTACGTAAATAGACAAAAGTTTATTTCCATCGGCGGCAGCATTGGATACGAAGCAAGTTCCAACCACCGTCGCCGTCTGTCGTCACCTTGCAGAAGCTCCAAGCGGGATACCAACAAGGTGTGCAGGCCAGGAACTGAATGCTTTATGTGCTTATTAAGTGCACCGTTGATCTCTTAAGCTAAGGCACGGCGGGCGGAGTGATTAACATAAGCAAATAGGGTCGCGATGTTGTCGATGGATCCGTGTCACCATCCTAAGTTGGGCCATTAAAGTTCTTTTAGGGGAAAAAGTTAGACCATTAAGTTGGCTGTACGGCCTGCCATGAATCTGAGTAGTAGATTATTTCGATGATTTGAGTTTTGTGGTCATAGTGAAATGGGGTTACTTACAGACAGGCAGATCCTCTAGCTCCACGTGTATCTCTCCGACACTCACATGGCAACGATAGGAAAAAAATTCCCTAAAAAAAACGATAGGAAAAAAATCTTTCTCAACAGAAGGCAGACACACCAACAATGCACAGACAGCGATCGCCGGAAAGATCAGAACAAAAACGGCACACGGCCAAGAAAACGGCAGCAAGATGGCAAGCGCGCACGGCCAAGTGGTTCGCGTCGGCCACGGCCTACGGCTAGCAAGACGAGCCGCTGCCATGCGGGCCCACGTGACGCCTAGTGCTCTCCGCTCGCTCGCTCGCCCGCCGGCCGCCGTCTCCTCCTCGGTAAGAAAGGAGCGTCCGTAGCATAAAAAGCTTCTACAGGCGCCACTCTCGCGCCCAGCTCCCACGCCTCCCCTCGCGCTGGTTCGAGAAGCCTACCCCGATGGACGCCCGCCGCGACGAGGAGGCGGCGGCGCCGCTCTTGGCCGCGCCCCCTTCGAGGAGCCACGCCGCCGACGTGCACGTCCTCTCCGCCGCGTTCCTGTGCGTGTTCTCCGCCTACAGCGCCGCGCAGAACCTCCAGAGCACCGTCAACAACGTACGCGCACCTCCCGCCTCCCCCTCTTCCTCGCCTCGATCTCGCTCGGTTCGATCCTGATGGATGGGGATCCTGGCTGCAGGAGGGCGACTTGGGCACCGTCTCCATGGGGGTCCTCTACACCTCCTTCACGCTCTTCGCGGTCGCGGCGTCGCCGGTGGTCAGGTGGCTCGGCGCCAGCCGCGCGCTCGTCGTCGGCACCAGCGGCTACCTGCTCTTCATCCTCGCCAACCTGGTCCCGACATGGTGCGTAATGGTTACCAGCCGGACGGTTTGACAGACTTCTGACATGATAGTGCCGAGCTGGTCTGTATAGCAGTGTTTGGTTTGGATGCTTGGCCCCTGCTTGATAGAATGCCTACCTAGACATTGTTCATTCGCCTGAAAGAAGTTCAGTTAAGTTAGATAGAAGTGTCAATTTTATTCCATAATTGTTGTCTTGCCATGTGATTTTTGTTCATAGTTGAGATTATAGTCAATCGATTTTCATAGGCTGCCCCCCCCCCCCCCCCCCCTCTTATTGCCACTTGAATTGTGAGAAGTTAGGCTCTTTGGCCTTTGTTAAATTCATGGATTCGAATTCTTTCCGTGCTCAGGTAGAGGCTTCAGTTGCAGCCTAATTAGTTGAAGCATTGATCTTGGACCAGAACCTTAGTTCTTGCACCAGGTAGAGGCTTTGCATTATGGCCCAGTTTACCAGGTCGTACATTGTGCATACAATTCATTGTATATTTCGAACAACACAATGAGCCGAGGCCCTGTTTAGCTGGAGTTAAAAATCTCAACTGACCCAAATAGCTAATTCAGTGAAGTGTATGCTGGTAACAACCTCATATTAATAACGAATCTGATAAAAAAATCAGTTGTGTAAGATACCAGTGGATTTATTTTCAAGTTCAGTAAACTCAACAATCTGCAGTAGTGACTCCTTTGATGTTAACTTGAACAACAAATTATCAGGTATACAATGGTACCAGCTTCACTGTACCTGGGTTTTACCGCATCGATCATTTGGGTTGGGCAGGTAATAATTTTGCTTTCCATTAAACTATTAGTACCCATTCATGCCTGGTTCATGTACATACCCATGTGCAATGCAGGGCACATATCTTACCTCTGCTGCCCTCAGTCATGCAAGAGACAATAATTTGCCCGACGGTCCAACTTTAGGAAGCTTTAATGGAGAATTCTGGGGTGTGTTCGCTAGCACTCAGGTACAACGCACAAGAGCTGCTCCCTCCGTCCCATAATGTAGTATTTATTAAAACATGGAAAGGGCTACTTTAGCAGTTAGGCACATAGCCTGTACAGCTACAAGGTACAATGGTCTCTGACATAGCGACTTCTGTTACATTTAAATTGCGTAGGTCATTGGGAATTTGATCTCACTTGCTCTACTGAGAAATGGAAAGGTTAGCCACTCAATTTGGAGTCCTTTTAGTGTCTTATGAGCACCTTGTGGACTGCTATTTTACTTGCACCTCATGTGTGTTTAATCCTACCATCTTCATATCACTTCAGGATGGAGGAAGTGTAACAGGAAAAAATCTGCTGTTTGTTGTGTTCCTTGGCTGCATGATTATCGGCATTGTACTGATGTGTTTACTGTCCAAAAGGGACGAGAAACGAGATAATGCTTCAACACACTCCTCATTTGGAGCTATGTTGAAGTATATTGTTGCCCCTCTCAAGGACCGAAGGATGATTCTTCTGATCCCTCTGATTGCATATTCAGGTTTACAACAGGCATTTGTATGGTAAGTAACAGAAAATCTTTTCAGCATCGGATGCTGGTTCAGCTCTTTTCTGTGCCTTTTTCTAACAGGATGTTGTCGATTTCTTAGGGCTGTATTCACAAAGAGTATTGTGACACCTGTGCTTGGCATATCTGGAGTCGGTGGCGCCATGGCAATTTATGGCGCATCTGATGTAATTGTAAGTGAAACTATTAACTTGGTGTAAACATTTTCTAGTACCAGTTCGTGGTCCCCATTTTCATTTGCTGTTGCTTCAGGTTTAAAAAAGAGCTAAGTCCACAAACTAAACAAACAACTATAAAACATATATTTTCTATTTATTTACAGTTTATACACATCATTCTTAACTACTGGAAAGACCATAATGTATGTTTAGTTGATCTGAACCTTGCTTGACATTGCAGTGTTCATTGGTTGCTGGACGTTTTACCTCTGGGCTTCATTCAGCTACATTTATAGTGTCAGTTGGAGCTATCGTTCAGGCTGTGGTCCTGTTCTGGTTGCTTCTTTTTTACAGGTTTGATTTTTTAAGTTGTCCTTGTTCGCCGTGCCACTCTTCCCGTATCATTGCTATCGCAATCTACTCATTGTTATCTTGCTTGCAGTCCAATGGAGGGACTACTTGGTGCAGCGATTCCACTATTTATAGGTGCCTTATGGGGTGTTGGTGACGGAGTCTTGAACACACAGTTAAGCGCATTACTTGGGTTGCTGTTCGAGGATGTCAAGGTAATCATACTATGGTTTGTTTTCTCTAGTGTTTCTTGTTCAGAAACATCCTAGTTTCCCTTTTGTACAGATCTTGTTTTATTTGGGTATTCTTAGTTTCTTACCAAAGGGCAGTGGTTTGGCTCGTGGGCCTATTGGAGCTAGGTATTCTCTGAAAAATGAAAATTGATATCTCAAAGTTTCAGATTTCAAAACTTCATATATGCATTAAGATGTGATCTACATACCTGTAAAATTTCATTGATAAATACGTTCATCTGAGCGCTACCAAAAAAAAGGTGTGGATCTATATAATAGCAAGAAATACCTAACTTTGTATTTCCGATTCTTACCTGTCCTTCAATGAAAAGATACCGCTGGCTGGCGGCTGCTGCTTCATCTTAAAATAAATGCCAGCGGTGTAATGTTTGATTTCATTTGCTGTTGACCTTGTGTTAATGACGAAATGTATCATTGACACATTTCATTTGCCGATATAACTGAGTTATCTTAAATGAATACTAAGTTTGTCTTGAAAAATGACAAATGCAGGAAGCAGCTTTTGCACAGTTGAAGGTTTGGCAATCAGGTGCCATCGCAGTCATCTTCTTCTTGAGCCCAAGCATCACACTACAAGCCATGCTTATATTGATGTCCACGTCACTCATCATCTCCTTTGGGTTGTTTCTGTTACTTACCCTTGTTGTCGAGAAGCCACCAAGCGTCAGAGCATGAGGCAAACCCTATTTCGGTGTGCAGGCGGTGTCGTCGTCACCACATGGTTAGTGTTACCAACAGCATGTACAACCACACTGTTGCATTGACCAGTGATATGAAACTGTGAAGGCAGAGCATCAACATCCATCACGAACGCGATGCCATGGCAACATGCACATTATGCTATTCATCTCAGCCATTGTTTGCTGGAGGTCTGAAGTGAAGAGGTTGCAGGCAAAATGTGGGAAGCGAGAGCCGGCCTTGCATTTGGTTTCCTGCTATTTTTCAATCTCCTTTTGTTGCCTATGACTGTCTTTACAGGAATCGCATACTCCATTATAATTATGATTTATATAAGAGGAACATTTCATTTAAAACAGTGATGATATTTTGTGTTGGGTTAACCCATATCTTTCTCTGCCTTTCTAGATGGGTCATGATCCACCTGCAAAATAATCTAACTGACCTGATACCGGCCCAACCAAACAGGCCCAAGTTCTAACTGAAACTGTGGGTTAAGTTCTGAAATTTGATATTTGTTCAGCCCCTGCATTTCTATTTGCCACCAGCCACAAATATTATGAGACAGTACACAGTACATATAGTGGAACACAATAACATTGCAGAACAGATGAAAATAAAAAGTACTCCCTCCATCCCATAATGTACATTATGGGACGGAGGGAGTAGAAGGATTGAGAACAGTAACCTTAAAATCAAAGTGAGGTACTGAAACAAATGTACGTGGAGATACATGCATGATGCATGTTCCTCTGTTTATTCATGGTACAGCACACAGGAGATACACTGACGCAAAGATGACTCACACACGAACAAACTGGAAACAACACGCTACATGCAAATACATAGCGACGGAGGGAACACGTGCAAGTACATACTAGTACTACATCACCAGCGGAGGCAAATTAAGCAGCAACACCCAACAATTACTAATGTGGCGCCCATGCAAATGCAAGCAGGCTAACGCTCCATTACCAAGCGGCGGTTGACGAGCCTCCCTCCCATCAGTTGAAGTTGCCTGACGGCGAACGTGGCGGCTGCTTCGGCTGCGAGGACGACTGTTCCGGCGGCTGGGGTTTGGGATCCGGTTTCGGGCTGGGGCCCGGGGCAGGCTTTGGGTCGGGCATGGGCTTGGGATCAGGCTTTGGCACCGGTTTAGGGTCGGGCTGCGGGTCGGGCTTGGGCGTTGGGTCAGGTTTCGGCGCCGGTTTAGGGTCGGGCTTGGGTGTTGGGTCAGGTTTAGGCGCTGGTTTTGGGTCTGGCTGCGGGTCTGGTTTTGGCGCTAGTTTAGGGTCGGGCTTGGGTGTCGGGTCAGGTTTCGGCGCGAGTTTAGGGTCGGTCTGCGGGTCTGGTTTGGGGTCAGGCTGCGGCGTAGGCTTCGGCTCCAGGCTGGGCTCATGTTTCAGCTCCGGCACCCTCCCAGCGACGGCGAGGCTAGCAACATTTGCCGCGACGAGGGCCAAGAGCAAGCACAGCGAGAAGGCGGGCGCCCTCATCGTCGCCGCTCCGCTCACTGGCTAGCTAGCTGCTCACAGCTCACTCAGGTCACTTGCTAGAGTATGTGTCGCCAGAATCACACTTGGCTGTGTGAGTGTGTGGCAGACGTGGTAGAGGATTTATAGGCCCGGCGAGCGTGCCAACGCCCGACGCGTGTCCATCGCCTTTGCGAGCCCGTGACCTCCACGGTGACCAGCTACAGTGACATCTCTCAGCTTTTGTTCATGTCACCTTTGCATGGCATGCGCGACCGGCCAAATCATCCTGCACAAAAGAGCCAAAGGATTCACGAGACGGCATGGATCGACGGACACGTACGCGGGCATGTCGCGAGATATAGGACCCCGCTCGGACACAAACAAGTGGCACGTACGCATGCATGCAAAGAGCCGGTCCCGCTCCACCTTCGTCTTCTTTGATTGTGTCTACTTTTCCTACGCCTTCCTTCTGGATTACATGAGCCATAGGAGACCTCTTCGTCCATGCGTCCAAACCGTTATCAAACATCCGGCCAGATGGACCGGACGAACGAATTAGTCATTCACGTATTTAAAAAAAAAGGCTAGTTCTAGGCGCCGGCGTGTCGGTCTAAATTTTGACCGGTCAGGCTCGAGCCGTTCGATTTGCACACACCACCTGTCGGATCTTTCACCGTCCACCCTCTTCATTGTCAACCTCCTGCACGGCAGAAAGGAAGAGGAAGGAGAGCGCCGCCACCTTACGCCCCGACCGCCTTGCCTCACATCCTTGTCTTCCCTCATCATCGTTCGCTCAACCCTCGCTGTCGGTCTTTGCCCTCGACACCGGTCGTTGTCCCCTCGCCGCCGGTTGTTGCCCTCGACACCGGTTGCCGCCCTCGCCGTCGGTCGCTGCTCTCGACGTTGGTCGCCGCCCTTGTTGTCTACGTTTCTCGTTGGTTCCACATATGCAACACATGCACCCTCGCGGTGGCAGCTCCCGATGGCGACAGTGACAGCTCGCCGGTAAGCTCCATGGTTGCAGCACCCCGATGCGCCATCGTCACCCCCTCGCCATCGAAGCGCCGTTTCATGGATGTAGCAAAAAAAAACGCTGGTCATAGCAAAATAGAATGACGGGTGCAACAAATTTGTCATCACCATCGTCGCGGGTCACGACTCCGCCATGATGCATGTAGCAAATTCCCTTGTTGGTGGTAACAAAATTAAAATACGGTGGTCGCAAAAATTGCTCTGGTCCAGCAAATCAAAAAATGATGGTAGCAAAAAATGTGTCTGGTTCTAGCAAAATATACACTTGTTCCAGCAAAGCAAAACAGAGAGGGAGGAGCAAAACACACTACATGCACCGTAGTCACCGTGGTCACCATAGTCACCATTGAGGGAGGAAAAAGGCGGTTCCAGCAAAATGTGACAATGGTTCGAGCAAATTGACATGCTAGTTGCATCATTGCATTGATCTTGCGATGGGTGCTTGCAGCAAACGCGAGCTTCATTCTAGCAAAACACGACGCTGGTTCCAGCAAATCGTAACGTCGGTTGCAAGTTGTAACATTGTCGTGGCGTCCCCGCCGTGCTCCACCGTCATACGACCGCGGCTCGTTGACAACTCTTTTGAATGTTGGTTCCAACAATTCGCGCGGTCGGTTGCAACATTAATTGGCTCGCCGTCCGTCGTTCAGCTCCATCGACGCGCCGCTCGTCGCGCCATGGATGTGTGTCATTGCAGCTCCACCCCACCCCTTATGAAGCTCTCGGTGGTTGCAGCTTCGTCGACTTTGGTTTAAATGTCGCATGGGGGCGGTAGCATCTCGCCGGCGCGCACTCGCCTCATACTCCGGTCACCTCTGGTAGAAGCTCGCCGGTGCACAGGGTGGAAGGCGAAGGCAACACATAGCGAAGGGATAAGGTGGAGTCGTGTTTTGTTATGGCACGTGATGCCCCCCATTGAAGTCCCGCGCGCGTCCGGCCCAATGTTCGGCCAACACGCCGGGTGTAAACGTTTTCAAAAAAGATATGACTTTTTAAAATGCCTCAAACTAGTCTCAAACATTTGGGCTATCCGACGTCCCTCATATCCAACCCAAATGTACAACGGATATGAGACGTCATGAAACTCAAGCCCACTTCACTTCGCTCTCCTTCCATCTCTCCTGCTCGCCTCCTTCGATTTCTTTGATTTCCATCCAATTCAATAACTCAGGCGGTCATGTCGAGCTCTGACGTGGCTTGAGACTGTGTCGATATTTTCCCAAAAAGGAAGGGATGATGCATCACATCAACGGTAAGTATTTCCATCAGTTATGAAACCAAGGTATCAATCCCTAAAGGAAGATCACGCACCCACATAAACAACACCTGCACACAAATAACAAATACTTGCAACCCCACGCGAAAGAGAGGTTGTCAAGCTCTCTACGATAATAAAATAGATTAGACAATGATAGTTTTGACAAATAGATATCACAAAAACACAAAATAAAATAAGTAAACAAAAAGTGCAGCAAGGTATTTTTGGTTTTTTTGGATTAACATATCTGAAAACAAAAGGTGCAAATAGTAGATCGGAAAGCAATATGCTGGAAAAGTAGACCAGGGGGCCGTAGGTTTCAGCAGTGGCTTCTTTCATGAGTATATCGCACGGTGGTGAACAAATTATTGTTGGGCAATTGATAGAAGATCAAATAATCATGAAGATATCTAGGCAATGATCATTATATAGGCATCACGTCCAAGATAAGTAGACCGAAATGATTCTGCATCTACTTCTATTACTCCACACATCGACCGCTGTCTAGCATACATCTAGTGTATTAAGTTCATGGGAAAACGGAGTAATGTAATAAGAACGGTGACATGATGTAGACAAGATCTATTCATGTCGGAATAGACCCCGTCTTGTTATCCTTAATGCCAACGATACATACGTGTCTTGCTGCCCCTTCTGTCACTGGGAAAGAACACCGCAAGATCGAACCCATCACAGAGCACCTCTTTCCATGACAAGAAAAATGGATATAGTTGGCCTAACTAAACCAAAGATTCGAAGAAGAAATACGAGGGTATAAGTAATCATGCAAATAAGAGATCAAAGAAAACTCAAATCATATTCATGGATAGAAACTGATCATGAACTCAAAATTCATCGGATCCTAACAAACACACCGCAAAAGTCATTACATCAAATAGATCTCCAAGAGACCATTGTATTGGTAATCATAGAGAAAGATGAAGCCATCTAGGTACTGCCTACGGACCCGTAGGTCTATGGTGGACTACTCACGCATCATCGGAGAGGCACCTATGATGAAGATGAACCCCTCCGTGATGGTGTTAGATTGGATCTCGAGGTTCTGGAACTTGTGGCGGCTAGAATTGTGTTTCGTCGACTCTCCTAGGGTTTTCTGATTTTCTAGGAATTTATAGGCTTGATAGTCGGTTGAGGGGACTCCTGAGGTGCCTGTTGGGAAATGTTGCATGGGAAACAAAAAATTTCCTACGCACACGCAATATCTATCCATGATGATGAGCATCTATGAGAGGGAGAGTGGATCTACATACCCTTGTAGATCACTAAGCGGGAAGCGTTAAGACACGCGATTGATGTAGTCGAACGTCTTCGCGATCCAAATCGCCGAGCGTCCCGCGATCCAATCACGATCCGTCCCAATCTAGCGCCGAATGGGTGGCACCTCCGCGTTCAGCACACGTACAGCTCGATGACGATCTCCGCCTTCTTGATCCAGCAAGAGGGAGTGGAGAGGTAGATGAGTTCTTCGGCAGTGCGACGATGTGGCGGTGATGGTGGTGGAACTATTCCGGCAGGGCTTCGCCTAAGCACCGCCGAACTAGACTAGAGGGGAAAGACGATCTGGATGAAGTACAGGGAGCACGTGGCAATTAGGGTTAGCTCTCCCCTCTAAATCCTCTAGTATATATAGGAGGGAGGGAGGGAAGGAGGCAGCCTCAAACCCTCAAAGGTTGGCCAAAAATGGAGTTGGAGGAGTCCTACTCCAATCCTACTAGGAATAGGATTCCTCCTCTCCACTTGGAAACCCTTTCCACCTTTGGGATTTTCCCACCCCTAGCCGCATGGGCCTTAGTGGGGGGTTCGGCCAGCCCACTAGGGGCTGGTTTGACTCCTCCAACAGCCCATGAGGTCATTTGGGTCGAGATACCCCTTGTCGGTTCTGAATCCGGCATATCTCATAGTAGGGGTCCTAAGCTAGGCGCCTTGGAGCGATGGTAACATGGACACATGATTTTACCCAGGTCCGGGCTCTCTCGAGGAGATAATACCCTACGTCCGACTTTTGATTGTATTCATATGGGGTATAATACATAGTACAGTACCACGAGATTGCTGTAATGAATATGAGATTGTCTATCGACTAGCCTGGCCTCGGTTTATATAATGCACCGTAGGCCTAGGGTTTAGAGGAGTCCTTGTCTTGTGCGCCAAGTCTTGTCGAATCCCCCTAGTATGCGTCATGGGCTGCCCGAAGTGGCCTATTAGTAAATCATCATGAGGGTCCTCGGCCCGACCCACTTGTCAGGAGATGACGTGGTGAGTACCCCCTAGTCCAGGACACTATCACCCCTCCCGATGGTCCCCCAGCACCCTCCCGACACTCCCGGTACACTACCGGTGAGCCCGAAACTTCTCCAGTGACCAAAACAGGACTTCCTATATATCAATCTTTACCTACGTTTACCTACGGACCATTACGGAGCTCCTCGTGACGTCATGGATGTCATTCGGGACTCCGAACAACCTTTGGTCACCACCATACATAACTCTATACTACCGAAACGACACCGAACCTTAGGTGTGCAGACCCTGTGGGTTCGAGAACTATGTAGACATGACCGAGACACCTCTACGGTCAATAACCAATAGCGGGACCTGGATGCCCATATTAGTTCTTACATATTATACAAAGATCTTTATCGGTTAAACCGCTATGTCAAGGATTTAGTTAATCCCGTATGTTGTTCCCTTTGTTCATCCGTATGTTACTTGCCCGAGATTCGATCGTCAGTATCTGTATACCTAGTTCAATCCCCTTACCGGCAAGTCTCTTTCCTCGTTCAGTAATACAAGATCCTGTGGCTAACACTTTAGTCACATTGCTTGCAAGGCTTTTTTGTGATGTTGTATTACCGAGTGGGCCCTGAGATACCTCTCCGTCACATGGAGTAACAAATCCCAGTCTTGATCCATGCCCACTCAACGGACACCCTCGGAGATACCTATAGAGAACCTTTATAGTCACCCAGTTATGCTGCAACGTTTGATACACACAAGATACTCCTCCGGTGTCAGTGAGTTGCATGATCTCATGGTCATAGGAACAGATACTTGACATGAAGAAAACTATAGCAATAAACTGTCACGATCAAATGCTATGTTTATAGTTTGGATCTTGTCCATCACATCATTCTCCAAATGATGTGATCCGTTATCAAATGACATCTCATGTCAATGGCTAGGAAACCTTGACCATATTTGATCAACGAGCTAGTCTACTAGAGGCATACTTGGGACACAATGTTGTCTATATATCCACACATGCAATGTGTTTCCAATCAACACAATTATAGCATGGATAATAAACGATTATCATGAACAAGGAAATAAAATAATAACCATTTTATTATTGCCTCTAGGGCATATTTTCAACAGTCTCCCACTTGCACTAGAGTCAATAATCTAGCTCTCATCACTATGTAATTTACATTGTAATGAATCGAACACCCATACAGTGCTGGTGTTGATCATGTTTAGCCTTTGGAAGAGGCTTATTTAATGGGTCTGCAACATTCAAATATGTGTGCACTTTGGAAATATTTACGCCCTCCTCCTTGATGCACTCGCGGCTGGAATAGAAGCGTCGCTTTATGTGTCTGGTCCTCTTATGAAACCTTGGTTCCTTGGCCAAAGCAATGGCACCAGTGTTGTCACAGAACAGATCCATTGGATTCAGTGCACTGGGCACTACTCCAAGATTTGTCATGAACTCCTTCATCCAGATACCTTCCTTCGCCGCCTCCAAGGCTGCGATGTACTCCGCTTTGCATGTATAATCGGCTACCACACTCTGCTTGGAACTGCACCAGCTTACCGCTCCCCCATTGAGAATAATTATGTATCCGGTTTACGACTTAGAGTCATTCGGATCAGTGTCAAAGCTTGCATCGACATAACCCTTTACGACGAGCTCTTGATCACCTCCATAAACGAAAACATTTCCTTAGTCCCTTTAAGGTACTTAAGGATATTCTTGACAGGCGTCCAGTGCTCCATTCCTAGATCACTTTGAAACCTTTCGGCCATACTTATGACAAGGCTGACATCGGGTCTTGTGCACAACATTGCATACATGATAGAGCCTATGGATGAAGCATAGGGGGTAACACTCATCTTTTCTCTATCTTCTACAGTTACCGGGCATTGAGTCTTACTCAACTTCACACCTTGTAACACAGGCAAGAACCCCTTCTTGGACTTATCCATTTTGAAATTCTTCAAAAAATTATCAAGGTATGTGCTCTATGAAAGTCCTATTAATCGTCTCGATCTATCTATATAGATATTAATGCCTAATATGAAAGCAGCTTCTCCTAGGTCCTTCATTGAAAAACTCTTGTTCAAATATTCCTTCACGCTTTCCAGCATTTCTATATTGTTTCTAATCAGCAATATGTCATCCACATATAATATTAGAAACGTTATAGAGCTCCCGCTCACTTTCTTGTAAAAACAAGATTTCCCGTAAACTTGTATAAACCCGAACGCTTTGATCACCTCATCAAAGCACAGATTCCAACTCCGAGATGCTTGCACTAGTCCATAAATGGATGTCTGGAGTTTGCAAACTTTGTTAGCATTCTCTGGATCAACAAAACCTTCCAGTTGTATCATATACAACTCTTCCTTAAGGAAATCATTAAGGAACGCTATTTTGACATCCATCTGTCAAATTTCATAGTCGAAATACACAACTATTGCTAACATAATTCTAACGGACTTAAGCATCGCTACAGATGAGAAGGTCTCATCGTAGTCAACTCCTTGAACTTGTGAAAAACCCTTTGCCACAAGTTGAGATTTATAGACGATGATATTACCGTCTGCGTTCGTCTTCCTCTTAAAGATCCATTTGTTCTGAATGGCCTTTATCCCTTTAGGTAATACTTCCAAAGTCCATACTTTGTTTTCATACATTGATCCCATCTCGAATTTCATGGCCTCTAACCATTTCTCGGATCTGGGCCCATCATCACTTCTCCATAGCTCGTAGGTTCATTGTTGTCTAACAACATGACCTCTAAGATAGGGTTTTGTACCACTCAGGAGCAGTACGTGCCATTGTCGACCTATGGGGTTCGATAGTAACATGATATGAAGCCTCATGATCATCATCATTAACTTCCTCTTCAACCGATGCAGTCTCTACAAAAATATTTTTACGCGCTGCGCTACTCTCTGGTTGAAGTAAAGGTTCAATAAACTCATCAAGTTCTATTTTCCTCCCACTCAATTCTTTCGAGAGAAACTCTTTCTCAAGAAATGTCTCGTTCTTAGCGACAAACACTTTGCATTCGGATCTGAGATAGAAGGTATACCCAATTGTCTCTTTTGGGTATCCTATGAAGACACATTTCTCCGCTTTGGGTTCCAGCTTTCCAGGCTGAAGCTTTTTGACATAAGCATCACACCTCCAAACTTTAAGAAACAACAACTTTGGCTTCTTGCCAAACCACAGTTCATATGGCGTCGTCTCAACGGATTTTGATGGTGCCCTATTTAAAGTGAATGCAGCTGTCTCTCATGCATAACCCCAAAACGACAGTGTTAAATCGGCAAGAGACATCATAGAACACACCATATCTAATAAGGTTCGATTACGACGTTCGGACACACCATTACGCTGTGGTGTTCCAGGCGGTGTCAATTGTGAAACAATTCCACACTGTCTTAAGTGACTGCCAAACTCATAACTCAGATATTCACCTCCTCGATCAGGTCGTAGGAATTTAATCTTCTTGTTACGATGATTCTCAACTTCACTCTAAAATTGTTTGAACTTTTCAAACGTTTTAGACTTGTGTTTCATTAAGTAAATATACCCATATCTACTTAAGTCATCAGTGAAGGTGAGAAAATAACGATATCCACCACGCACCTCAATGCTCATCGGACCGCACACATCAGCATGTATGATTTCCAACAAGTCACTTGCCCGTTCCATTGTTCCAAAGAACGGGGCTTTAGTCATCTTGCACACGAGGCATGGTTCACATGTGTCAGGTGATTCAAAATCAAGTGACTCTAAAAGTCCATCGGCATGGAGCTTCTTCATGCGTTTTACACCAATATGACCTAAACGGCAGTGCCATAAGAAAGTGGTACTATCATTATCAACTCTACATCTTTTGGCATCAATGTTATGAACATGTGTATCATCACTATAGAGAATCAATATGAATAAACCCCTCACATTGGGTGCATGACCATAAAAGATATTACTCATATAAATAGAACAACCATTATTCTCCAATTTAAATGAGTAACCGTCTCGTAATAAACGAGATCCAGATATAATGTTTATGGTTAACGCGCGCACCAAATAACAATTGTTTAGGTTCATAACTAATCCCGATGGTAATCGAAGAGCGAGCGTACCGATGGCGATCACATCAACCTTGGGACCATTTCCCACGCGCATCGTCACTTCGTCCTTAGCCAGCCTTTGTCTATTCCGTAGCTCCTGTTTTGAGTTGCAAATGTGAGCAACCGAACCGGTATCAAATACCCAGGCACTACAACGAGAGTTGGTAAGGTACACATCAATAATATGTATATCATATAGACCTTGTTTGGTGTTGGCCGCCTTCTTGTCGGCCAGATACTTGGGGCAGTTCCGCTTCTAGTGACCAATTCCCTTGCAATGAAAGCACTCAGTTTCTGGCTTGGGTCGAGCCTTGGGTTTCTTCACGGGAGGGGCAACTGCTTTGGCACTCTTCTTGGAGTTACCCTTCTTGCCCTTGCCATTCTTATTGAAACTAGTGGTTTTATTGACAATCAACACTTGATGTTCTTTCAGGATTTCAGACTCAGTGATTTTCTTCATCGCAAACAGCTCGACGACTGACTTGTTCATCCCGTGCATGTTATAGTTCATCATGAAGCTCTTGTAGCTAGGTGGCAATGATTGAAGAACTCTGTCAGTGATCACCTCCGGCGGAAGGGGCATCCCTAACTCAGCCAGACGGTTCGAATACCCAGACATTCTGAGTATATGTTCACTGACAGACCCGTTCTCCTCCATCTTGCAAGCATAGAACTTATCGAAGGTCTCATACCTCTCAATCCGGGAATTCTTCTCAAAGATAAACTTCAACTCCTGGAACATCTCATATGCGCCATGATGTTCAAAACGTCTTTGAAGTCCTGGTTCTAAGCCATACACCATTGCAAAATGAACTATTGAGTAATCTCCAGAACGTGCCTTCCAAGCATTCTTAACATCTTCGGATGATACGGGAGTGGGTGGGTCACCAAGCGGTGCATCAAGGACATAAGCCTTCTGGGAAGCCATGAGTATAATCCTCAGATTATGGGCCTAGTCCACAAAGTTACTTCCATCATCTTTCAACTTGGCTTTCTCTAGGAACGCATTAAAATTCAGGGAACTACTTGGCGATCCATGATCTACAACATAAATATGCAACGGTTACTAAGACTATTGTTCAAGATAATGAGTTTAGTTAATCAAATTACTAAATCTCCCACTCAAATTGACATCCCTCTGGTCATCTGAGTGATACATGATCCAAATTCACCAACTCAAGTCCTATCATCACATGAGTTGAGGTGGTTTCAATGGTGATCATCATCATGTTGATCATATCTACTATACGACTCATGTTAGACATTTCGGTCTCTTGTGTTCCTATGCCATGTATGTGTTGGGAATATGAGCAATTTACCATATGATTTTATTAGTAGGTAAAATAAATAAAACATCATGGAGGTGAAAAGGGGAGGGAGACGAAGCGAACGGACTTCAGCCAATAAATTGCTCATATTTTATAGTAGTAGAGATGAAACAAGTCATGTTATCTAAAAGAAAGAAGGCAAATAGCATGCACACATGTGAAAGTGAACATAACATATGTGGCACAAAGGGTAGTGCAAGATAAACTAGAGAAAGAAGCTAAAACATGATCTTTAAAAGAGAGAACACGAGCACGTACGGAACAGTGGCAGAAGTTCCGGTCTTGGGGTCGGGGTCGTCGTCAGCCATGTTGTCGAAGAGGTCGTTGACATTGGGGAAGTGGTCGTCGGTGTCCGGAGCATCCGTGATGAATCGGCCAGTAGTCGCGCAGAGCGCTCCCCAAAAACCTTATCACCTTTCTCCCGTACATGACTCAAAAAGGTGCGGTTTTGGAGGCCTACTGTCCTGACCTACGGTGCACGCCGCAAGCCGGGATGGAGAAGAACGTAGTAGCAGCGCAGTGCTCAGGAACCAGCGGCAAGAGGAAGAAGTAGTGCTGGTGCATCTCTCTGAGAGGAGCAACCTCCCTTTTATAGGTGCAAGAGAAGTAGGCGAGAGGGCAGTGACGGGAGGTGAAAAGGGGAGGGAGACGAAGCGAACGGACTTCAGCCAAAGAGGTGCGCCGTTCGGATTTAGTGTCCACTACAAAAAAAATGTTTCAGCTCCCGCCGCGTGACCTTTCGTATACCTGTCCTATGTGGCAAAAAATTAGACATCGGCTCGGCTCATTCCCACAACCCGCGGCGCGGCGCGGCGCGTCGAGGCGAGGCGAGGCGAGGCATGGCGAGGCGGGCGGCGGAGGAGGAGCGCGCGTGGATGTCCCTCTTGTTCTCATCCTCATACATGTGGGGAAAGAACCTCCCTTATAAAGAGGTCCAACTCCCTCTAAACTAGCAATGTGGGACTAAACATTAGTTTCACTTCTTGCCTTGCACGAATGGGCTGCGTGGGCCTCTAGAATTTATTAGGAATGCTATTGGGCTTGGCCCATAATAGACAAAATTCCAGCAGTCTGTACATGCTAGGCTTGTCAAGTTTAACCCGAGTGTTCTGCATGTGCAACACTGGCTTGCACCCGTTGTATGTGAACATAGAGTCTATCACACCTGATCATCACGTGGTGTCTCGACACGACGAACTTTCGCAACGATGCACACTCGGGGAGAACACAATTTATCTTGAAATTTAAGTTAGGGATCACCTTATAATGCTTCCTCGTCCTAAGAAAAATAAGATGCATAAAAGGATTAACATCACATGCAAATCATAAGTGACATGATGTATCCATGAACTTGTGCTTTTGATCTCCATCTTCAAGGCACCGGCAAGATCTCCATCGTCACCGGCATGACACCATGATCTCCATCAATGTGTCGCCATTGGGGTTATCGCGCCGACTGTTTCTTCTAGGACTATTGCTCACTCATAGCAATAAAGTAAAGCAAACATGGCGAAAATAATTAAAGAGAACCCTATGGCTCCTGCCGGTTGCCGTACTCATCAACATGCAAGTCGTGATATTCTATACAAAACATGATCATCTCATACATCACATATTTATCATCATGTAATTGGCCATATCACATCACAACATACCCTGCAAAAACAAGTTAAACGTCCTCTAATTGTTGTTGCATGTTTTACGTGGCTGCTACGGGTATCTAGCAAGAAATATTCTCACCTACACAAAACCACAACGGTGATACACAAATTGCTATTCAACCTTCTCAAGGACCGCCTTTGTCGAATCCGATCCAACTAGAGTAGGAGAGACATACACCCGCCATCCATCTTTGTGCAACAAAGTTACACGTCAGTCGATGGAACCGGTCTCTTGTAAGCGTACGAGTAAGTTTGGTCCGGGCCGCTTCATCCCACAATACCACTGAATCATAACACGACCAAGGGAGGAAGCAATCTGAGCATCAACGCCCACAATCTCCTTTGTGTTTTACTCATGATCTCATCTACACATAGACCAAGCTGATGATGCCACTACTGGGAAATGTTTCATGGGAAACAAAAAATTTCCTACGCACACGCAATATCTATCCATGGTGTTGAGTATCTACTAGAGGGAGAGTGGATCTACATACCCTTGTAGACCGCTAAGCGGGAAGCATTGAGAAACGTGGTACGTTTCCAACGTATCTACAATTTATGAAGTATTCATGCCATGTTTACAATAATTCTATATGATTTTGGTATGATTTTATTAGAACTAACCCGGATTGACGTTGTTTTCAGCAGAACTACCATGGTGTCGTTTTTTGTACAGAAATAAAAGTTCTCGAAATGGGCTGAAAATTTAGTATGATTTTTTGGGACCAAAAGAGAGCCCCTAAGCATTGGAGTTGGGCCAGAAGAGCCACGAGGAGGTCACAAGCCTGCCAGGCGCGGCCACCCCCTCGCCGCGCGTAGGTGGCTTGTCACCGCCTCGTGACCCCCCTTGGCATGAGAACGACGCCAAAAATTCCTACGAATACCCAAACATCCAAAAATAAACCTAGATCGGGAGTTCCGCCGCCGCAAACCTTCAGAGCCACGAAAAACCAATCTTGGCCCTCTCCGGCACCCTGCCGGAGGGGGTCACCATCACCGGAGGCCATCTTCATCATCCCGGAGGGGCCATCAACACCATGGAGGCCAAGGACCAGAGGGAGAACCTCTCCCCACCGAAGGGAGAGGCCATGGAGGCCGAAGCACAAGGGGGAGACCCTCTCCCCCTATCTTCCGGTGGTGCTGGAGTGCCACCAGGGGAACCATCACCGCGGTGATCGTCTTCATCAACATCACCTTCTTCATCACCATCCTCATCTCCTTTTAGCGGTCCACGCCCCCCACTCCGCGCTAATACCCTACTTGAACATGGTGCTTTATGCCACATATTATGATCCAATGATGTGTTCCCATCCTATGATGTTTTGAGTAGATTTATTTTGTCCTTTGGGTTGATTGATGATCTAGATTGGTTTGAGTTGTATGTTTATTTTGGTTCTGTCCTATGGTGCCTTCCGTGCCGCGCACACGTGAAGGATTCCCGCTGTAGGGTGTTGCAATACGTTCATCATTCGCTTATAGTGGGTTGCTTGAGTGGCAGAAGCATAAACCCGAGTAAGGGGGTTGTTGCATATGGGATAAAGGGACTTGATGCTTTAATGCTATGGTTGGGTTTTACCTTAATGATATTTAGTAGTTGAGGATTCTTGATAGAGTTACAATCATAAGTGCATATGATCCAAGTACAGAAAGTATGTTAGCTTATGCCTCTCGCTCATATGAAATTGCAATAATGATTTCCGATCTTGTTAACAATTGCCTAGGATAATTCCGCACACCGACCCATCATTATTCCACACTCACTATTTGTAATATATTGTAATATTATGATAACATCACCTATTTTTATATTTTAGTTCTCTGTTATCATGCAAAGCTATCCTCTTCATACCCACAACGTATTTTTATTTCTCGTTTCTAGATGGAAGCAAACGTTCGGTGTATGTAAAGTCGTATCGGTGGCAGATAGGATTTGAGAGAATATTGATCTTACCTTTATATCCTTGTGGGTTCGACACTCCATACTTATCACTTCCATCTTTGGAAATTTCTACAATGATTCCTTGCACTTGGGGATTATCAAGCTCTTTTCTGGCGCCGTTGACGGGGAGTAATAGCGTGGGGTTGATATTTTCGTGTGTGCTTGTTTGCTTTCTTCACTTAGTAGATTTTGTTTTCAATTTTTGATTTATAAAATGGTGGGTGAAACAAAAAAAATAAATAAATAATGAAAAATACAAAAAGATTTACTTGCCCCTTATGCCTAAGAAGTTTTTCAAAAAGAGAAGTGATTGGAAGGTTATGCATTGGAGAAGTGAGGGTCGATCTTGAACACTTGTGTTCATGCTCATGGAAAAAATGTAGAATTTTTCATGGAATATTCTGAAAAATAATTATAACCTTGTATATATACATTGTATTATAAAAATAATTTGCCAATATTTACTTTTAGGATGATTAGGTTGCTTGTTTGGTGTGCAGTGCAAAAACAGAAACTTTGGCAGTAGTGCGTGAATTTAAGTTTTTTACTATAAAATCAAAAGTTTTCGAAATTGTTACACAATACTTCTATGCAATGTTTTTAATTTTTACTAAATTTTCAGAATTTTTCGAGTTATAGAAGTATACGAAGTTTCCAGATTACTACAAACTGTCCTGTTTTTGACAGATTCTGTTTTCTTTGCATTGTTCTCTTATTTTGATGAATCTATGTGTTGTATCAGGGGGTATGAATCATGGTGAAGTTTTAATAAAGTATATATAATTATAATATGAATTTGGAATGAGTTCACAACAGTACTTAAATTAGTATTTTGCTTTATTATACTAACGGATCTCACGAGGGTTTTGTTAAGTTTTGTGTGAATGAAGTGTTCGAAGATCGAGGAGGTATCGATATAAGAAGAATAAATAGAGACAAGATTTCAATCTTGGGGATGCCCAAGGCACCCCAAGTAAATATTTCAAGGAGACTCAAGCATCCAAGCTCGGGGATGCCCCGAAAGGCATCCCATCTTTATTCTTCAACAACTATCGGTATACCTCGGTTTTTGTCTTGTTCACATGATATGCGTCTTTAGTGTTTTTCTTTTCCTTTGTGCCCCCTTATAGTATGAGTTATTCCTTAATTTATTTGTAGAATTCTTAATGCGCTTAACTTAAATCTTTTGAGTATGGCTTTGTAAAATGCTCTTTGTGCTTCGCTTAAATCTTTTGAGTATGGCTTTATAGAATGTTTCATGTGCTTCACTTTTATATATTGATCTTGGATATTGGTTAATATATATTAATTGTATAATCATATATGAAATTCACTTATATATTTTACAGTATGAATAAAATGATCATTGGAATTTGGCTCGGAAGAGTATCATTACAATGTCATGCCTAGCTAAAAAGCCATTAAAGAAAAGTGCTTGTTGGGAGACAACCCAACACTTTTACTTTCTGTTTTTATGTGTTAACATGATTAATATAATTTATTAATCATGTTTTGTGCCTTTTATTTCAATAAAGTGCCAAGTAAAGCCTTTGGGATAGTGTGGATACTTGCTTGTTTGATTCTGTGCAAAGACAGAAAGTTTTGCGTCCCGTATATGAATTATCTGATTTTACTGGAGAATCAAACAATTCTTCAATTTTTACAGAACATTTATATGAAAATTATGTGATATGTTCTAATTTTTCAGAAATATGAGAGTTAATAAAGTTTGGTGATCGTTCAAATCTTTATAGACTATTCTGTTTTTGACAGATTCTGTTTTGCATGGATAGTTTGCTTGTTTCAAGTGTTCCAATAGGTTATATTGAGTAATATAAATTATGGGAATGATGGAATACATTAGGTCTCATGTAGTAACAATTATTAATCTTGTATTGACAGTACCTAAGTGAATGATTTATCTTTATTACACTAACCCTTCTCACGAAGTTCCATTAAGTTTTGTGTGATTGAAGTTTTCAAGTTTTGGGTGAGATACCGATATGAGGGGAATAAGGAGTGACAAGAATCCAATATTGGGGATGAACAAGGCACCGCAAGGTAATATTCAAGTAATACTCAAGCTTCTAAGCTTGAGGATGCCTCGGAAGGCATCCTCTCTTTCGTCTTCAACACTATTGGTATATCTTACTTGGAACTATATTTTTATTCGTCACATAATATGAGCTTTGCTTGGATCGTCATATTATTTTGTTGTTCCCTGTTAGGTGTTATTTATAATCTTGTTTTTCAATAAAAAGTTCCAAGAATTGCCTTTAGGATGCTTGCATTGCATGTTTTGATATGTGCTGGGTAAAAATAGAAACTTCTGCTATAGTGTTTGAATTTTCATATTTTATTGGAATGTGCAAAGTTTCTGAAATGTTTACACATTATTTTAATATAAATTAGTTAGAATGTCCTAAATTTGATTATGTTTTGAGTTACAAAAGTACACTGGTTTAATAAATTGCTATAGACTGTTCTGTTTGGACAGATTGCTATCTACTTATCCTTTAGTTTCCATAGCTTATATTGGTAGATATAAATTATGGAGATGATAGTATACAGTACCTAATGTTTGAAAATTATTGTGCAACTTGTATTGGCAGTAAATAAATAGTTGATTTATTATTATGTGTAATAACCTATCTCACGAGTTCTTTTCGAGTTTTGTGTGGATGAAGTTTTTGAGAATAGGTGAAACCGGGATATGAGAGTATTGAACAGGATACAAAAGCTCAAGCTTGGGGATTCCCAAGGCACCCCAAGTAAATATTTCAAGAACTCTCTAGCATCTAAGCTTGGGGATGCTATGCATCCCACCTCTCTTCGTCAACTATTTGTTTGCCTATGTTGAGCCTAAATTGTTATCCGTTCACATGATGTGTGCTATTCTTGGAGTGCTTTTTTTCTTTTTGCTTGTTGTTTAAATAAAATAATCAGATCTGAAAATCTTTATTGATAGAGAGAGATATAAAGTCCTCACATAGCTACTTAATTGTTTGACTACTCATTGATCTTCACTTATAAGTTTTGGAGTAGTTTTGTCATTTACTCTCGTGCTTCACTTATATCCTTTGAGTAAATGGTTGAATGAATTGAATATCATAAATCTGAAATTATATATGTTTTATATGCTTATACCATGGGGAGTAATGACTTCACATATAAGAAGTATAGGTGGTAAAATTTATTGAAAGTTAGCAAACACCGCATTGGTCACTTGAACAATTCATGAAAGAATATTGAAGAAAGAGAGATTTCACATATAAATATACTATCTTGTACATCTTATATGATTGTGAATACCCATTAATTATTTTCAAACTTTAGAAAATTAATTGAAGTTGGACAAGGAAGACAACGTAATGAGTTATGCTTGGGTATATTTGTATAGAATTTATATTGTTATGGATCCTCCAACATGTGGTGCTTGCTTCCACCTCATATTAGCCAAAAACTTTGCCACCAAGTAGAAATACTACTTGTTCATACAAACACCCTTAAACCCAAAGTTGTTCCATATGAGTCTACCTTACCTACCTATATGCGGTATTTACCTGCCGTTCCAAATAATTTGCATGTGCCAAACTCTAAACCTTCAAATAATATTCTGTTTTGTATGCCCGAATCGCTCATATAGTGACTAGGGGCTGTCAGTATCTTCCATGCTAGGTGGGTTATTCTTAGGTATGTGTTGATTCACTATCATTCATGAGAAAGTGGCTGGTAATAGGGATTCCCAGTCCCGAAGTCAAAGGAAAGAATGCAAATAATTAAACAAATCTCCCCCAAGAGTGTTGTTGGTATGGACGATACCCGTGGATTCGGCTCGCCGTGGAGTGTGATTGATTGGTGTAGGCGGAGTAAAAACTTTAACATTCTGTTTGGGAACCATCTATAATGTATCTAGCATGGAAGATACCGAGATCTCTCGGTTTTTATGATGACAATGAAAGCATACCACCCGAAATTATTATTCATCTCTATTTTAAAAGCTCGAACTCTAGCACCTCTGCAAATCCATGCTTCCCTCTGCGAAGGGTCTATCTTTTACTTTCATGTACTTAACTTTATGCAAGAGTCATGGTGATCTTCATCACTTCCTATATTTCTCCTTTTTCTCTTAGCAAGCGTCATGTGTTGGGGAAAGATCCAAGCATATATGGCCATTCAAATATATTTGATCATGAATTATTATTGTTGACAATTATCTATATGATAAATAAGTTGGGAGGCAAAACTTTAAGCCCCTATCTTTCATTGTGTTCGACGGATGCCATTTGCTCTAAAAATATGCTTTGAGTGTTAGCAATCATGGAATGCTATATGATAGTTGAGTATGTGGAATTTGCTAAATCAAAGCTCTTACTTAGACCCTTCCTAAAAATAAGACGAATTGCAATTGTTTGGTGACTGAAAGCATAGTTTGTTAGTCTATACTCTAACATATGGATAGCTTGTTATTTCATCATGAGAAGGTTTATGAGATGAGCTACTTTTTATGATATATAATGATGCTAGAAAAAGTGTTTGGAACTATCATTGATCAAATTTATGCACTATGCTAGCATTCACACTTCATAAATTATTTCTTTTATCATTTACCTACTCGAGGACAAGCATGAATTAAGCTTGGGGATATTGGTACATCTCCAATGTATCTATAATTTATAAAGTATTCATGCCATGTTTACAATAATTCTATATGATTTTATTAGAACTAACCCGGACTGACGCTGTTTTCAGTAGAACTACCACGGCGTCGTTTTTTGTGCAGAAATAAAAGTTCTCGGAATGGGCTGAAAATTTAGTATGATTATTTTGGGACCAAAAGAGACACCCAAAGCATTGGAGCTGGGCCAGAAGAGCCACGACGAGGTCACAAGCCTGCCAGGCACGACCACCCCTGGCCACGCCTAGGTGGTTTATCACCGCCTCATGACCCCCCTTGACGTGATAACGATGCCAAAAATTCCTATAAATACCCAAACCTCCAAAAAGAAACCTAGATTGGGAGTTTTGCTGCCGCAAACCTCCAGATCCATGAAAACACATCTTGGCTCTCTCCGACATCCTGCCGGAGGGGGTCACCATCACCGGAGGCCATCTTCATCACCCCGGAGGGGCCATGAACACTATGAAGGCCAAGGACCAGAGGGAGAACCTCTCCCCACTAAAGGGGGAGGCCATGGAGGACGAAGCACAAGGGGGAGACCCTTTGCCCCTTTCTCCTGGTGGTGCCGGAGTGCCACCGGGGGAACCATCGCCGCGGTGATCGTCTTCATCAACACCACCTTCTTCATCACCATCCTCATCTCCTTTTAGCGGTCCACTCTCCCGCACCCCGCAGTAATCCCCTACTTGAACATGGTGATTTATGCCACATATTATGATCCAATGATGTGTTGCCATCCTATGATGTTTTGAGTAGATTTCTTTTGTCCTTTGGGTTGATTGATGATCTAGATTGGTTTGAGTTGTATGTTTAGTTTGGTGTTGTCCTATGGTTCCTTCCGTGCCGCGCACACGTGAAGGATTCCCGCTGCAGGGTGTTACAATACGTTCATGATTTGCTTATAGTGGGTTGCTTGGGTGACATAATAATAAACCTGAGTAAGGGGGTTGTTGCATATGGGATAAAGGAGACTTGATGCTTTAATGCTATGGTTGGGTTTTACCTTAATGATCTTTAGTAGTTGTGGATGCTTGCTAGAGTTCGAATCATAAGTGCATATGATCCAAATAGAGAAAGTATGTTAGCTTATGCCTCTCCCTCATATAAAATTGCAATAATGATTTCCGATCGTGTTAACAATTGCCTAGGATAATTCCGCACACCCACCCATCATTATTCCACACTTGCTATTTGTAATATATTGTAATATTATGTAACAACACCTATTTTTATATTTTAGTTCTTCGTTATCATGCAAAGCTATCCTCTTCATACGCACAACGTAGTTTTGTTTATCATTTCTAGATGGAAGCAAACATTCGGTGTATGTAGAGTCGTATCGGTGGCAGATAAGATTTGAGAGAATATTGATCTTACCTTTAGCTCCTTGTGGGTTCGACACTCCATACTTATCACTTCCACCTTTGGAAATTGCTACGATGATTCCTTGCACCTGGGGATTATCAAAATGCGATTGATGTACTCGAACGTCTTAGCGATCCAAATCACCGAGCGTCCCGTGATCCAATCATGACCCGTCCCGATCTAGCGTCGGATGGACGACACCTCCGCGTTCAACATACATACAGCTCGATGACGATCTCCGCCTTCTTGATCCAGCAAGAGGGAGCGAAGAGGTAGATGAGTTCTCTGGCAGCGCGACGGCGTGGCGGCGATGGTGGTGGAACTATTCCGGCGCTTCACCTAAGCACCGCCGAACAAGACTAGAGGACAAAGACGATCTAGATGAAGTAGAGGGAGCACGTGGCAATTAGGGTTAGCTCTTGTAACAGCCTGGGACCGACGCTCCAGAAGATTCCCCTTTTATGTCCATTCTCGTATGTGTTTCGTTTGGTTGCTGCATTCATCATTGCATCATTCGCATCATCTGCATGGCATCATCACTTGTTTTCGAAAACTTGCATCCGTTCGTAGGTTCTGGTTCTCTCCGTTCGTGTTGTCGACCGTTTCGAGACCAACCACACACGCACGCGCCCGCGGCATCGATAAAATATTGTTTTTAAAGTGCGCATAAAATATTCTCCGATTGGGTCGAAACCTGGCGTGTATCCTTATTATAGTGTAGGTATACCGCCTGCCAAATTTCGTTGCATGCTGAGTTCATTTGATTCCCCAACGGTCAGTTGTAGCAGTGCGGTCATCGGTTTATTATCAGACGTTTTCGGTGTTTTAAAACCTCGTGTCATGGGCCGCAACTTCCCTCTCATCCCCACCTAGCCCATCTACATGGCCACTGCAGCCCACCTAGCCGCCCCCCTCCGCTTTTGGACCGTCTGATCGAGATCGAACGGTCCGAAAACGGACAAAACTGCTAACCCTAGCCCCTAAATGCTATAAATAGACCGCACCTACCTAATCTTGTCTAAACCCTAACCCCGGCCTCATTTTCCGCGCATGACCACCCAGCCGTCGCCCTGTCTCCCTCCTCCCGCCGTCGGGCCTGCCCGAGCCCGCGTGAAGCCCATCTGGGCCTGGATATCGCTGTCGCTCCAGGGAGGGAGTCCCCTCCACCCGAGCCAGATCGAGGGGAGGAGCCCCTCGATACAGCGCGCCAGCCGTCGCCAGCCCACCGGAGGCCCCCCCGTCGGCGACCACCTGGTCAGCCCCGCCATGCTCTCCTCCTCCTCCCTCTATTTCTCTCTCTCTAACCCAGGCCCTCTCTCTCTTCTTCTCGGCGTAGGAGCTGCCCCGCATAGAGGTTGCCGGAGCCCTTGCCGCCTCAGATCCGGGCTGGAGCCACTCGGATCTAGCCGCCCTGGCCCGATCCCGGCCACCCTGCGCCCCTCCGGCCTCCTCCCGTCGCCTTAGTCGCCATCGTTGACCCGGGCTCCAGCCGCCTTCGCCGCATCGGCCTCGATAGGACGTCAGGGACGAGCGCTCCCGTGCGTCGCTCGCCAGCACATGTGGGCCTCGCCCGCGGCCCAGCCGCCCTAGCTGGCCTGCTTCCTCTGCCTAGGCCGAAGCCCATGGGTGAGCCGCCCCGTGCCCTACGTTCGCCCTGAGCGTTGCTTAGTTATCCTGCGCCCAGTGCCCTGTCCAGATCCGTCCCATGGTCCTTTTTTTCCTATTGCGAATTTGTCTAATATCCGAAGAATTGTCCTTTTACAGAAAAACCCATGATTTAAAATTGCTAATAACTAATTGTCCGTGCATCGTATGAAAATAATTTAGATATGTAAAATGTCCAGAATTTTGTGTAGTTTACTAATATTCAACTTTCATGCATGTCAAAAATATTTAAACATGCTGTTTGTGCTGATTGGCATGATGCCCTCTTTAAAATGAATTAATTCTTAGCAACTTAACCGTGCATCGGATTAAAAAACTTTATATATGAAACTTGACTAGAATTTTATGTAGATTCACAATATACAACTTTCACATGTGATAAAAATGGTCAACTTGCTGTTTTCATGCAATTTGCCTAATTTCCATGTCGATATGAATTATTTAATAACTTTGAACCGTAGCTCCATTGAAAATGTTTTATATATGTAAATTGCCTAGAAAAAGGTGTAGAATCATATGGTGACATTTGTTTTGCTGTTTAACAACTCTAAAATTGTGATAAGACAGATCTGGACCGAAACCTTAAACTGCATATGAAGTTGTTTCGGAAGTGCTAGATCTTGCTTTTGTTCTCATTTAATCTGCCTAGTTGTTGTGGTTGTTCTTGCTTCACCTCTTGCCATGGTACACAACATTTAATATTGTTGTGCAAATAAACAAGAGTGAACTAAATAATCGAACATGGAGTTTTGTCAATATGCAACTCGTTGCATATTGAACCTCACTTAATGTGTAGTAGTTGTTTGTTGTTCTTGCCATGCCATGCCTTGCATATTTCAACCGGACATGCATCATATTGATTTGCACATCACGTCATGCATATGTTGTGGTGTATCTTGTGTTGATTGTTTGTTTCGGATTGTTCCTTCTCGATAGAGTTCCAAAAGCGCTTGGAGTGTGAGGATTCGTTCGACTACGTTGGCTCGTCTTCTTCATGGACTCGTTCTTCTTCCGAGCGGGATCTCAGGAAAGATGACACATTTCCCTGGATACCACTACTATCATTGCTATGCTAGTTGTCCCGCTTTTATCATTATGTCTCGCTACCTACCACTTGTTTGTCAGGCCTCCCAACATTGCCATGAAAAGCCTCTAACCCTCCACCTTCCCAGCAAACCATTGTTTGCCTATGTTACCGCTTGCTCACCCCTTCTTATAGCATTTCTAGCTACAGGTGCAATTGATTCCATGTGACAACATGGACATTCTTTTGTTATCTCAATATTATTGCCATTTAATTTAATGCACTTATACACTTGGTAAAGGGTGGAAGGATTGGCCTTTTGCTCAGTGTTTTGTTCCACTCTTGCCGCCCTAGTGACTTGTGAACTGGTGTTATGTTCCATAATTGAGCGCTCCTAACATGCTCGGGGTTGTTATGAGGACCCTCTTGCTTTTCGTTTTAGGATAAAGCTTGTCTGGCAAGGCCCAACATTGGTACTACATTTGAGTAATAACTAATAAACCTGCATAGGGAGTAATTAACCCGAGGATCTTAATCAAAAACCCGGGCCAGTGCTCCAGATGAGTGTTGGTCCAAAATAGAGTCGTGTGTGGGGCCAACCCGGGACAACTCGAGAGATTTCTATCAGGCCACTGTACGCTGCGCTCATCTGGTCCTGTCCTCAGAAAGAGATATGTGGATCCTATCGGGTTCGTCGACACGCCAGGCGGCCTTGCTGGATTTTTTTAACCTTTCTCGAACATCTTGAGTGAGGAATTCCGATTATTCTTCAGGCTATCTCGAGGTGGCGGATTTCCTATGGAATTGCCTAGGAAGATAACAAGATTCGTGGTTGAGGTTATTCCCGCTGCGTGTGGTTAATTTATGATGGATGAGAGCACCCCTGCAGGGTTAAATCTTTTGGAAAGTCGTGCCCGCGGTTATGTGGCAACTTGGATACTTTGTTTAACACCCGGTCATAGCAAACTTGAAGTAAACTCTAATAAAATACACCAACTGTGTGCGTAACCGTGACTGTCTCTTCTCGTGAGTCCTTATCCGAGAAAGAACACGGTGGGGTTATGTTTGACGTAAGTAGGTGTTCAGGATCAGTTAGTGATCATTACTAGTTCACGTCCGTTATGCGTAGACCACCATACTTTACTTTCTGTATTTGTAAGTTAGCCACTCAAATAAATGCTTAGTCACTTGCTGCAGCCTCACCACTTAACCATACCTAACCCATTAAGCTTTAATTGATTGAACTTGGCCGAGTAGAGTCTAGTGAAAAACTAATTTTGAGTCTAGTTATATCGGAGAGTAGGATTCTTTTTACTCCTCTTCTATGCTCTGGTGAGGAATTACGACTTAGGAATTTTCATTCTACTCCTCTTCTCGCTCAAATATTTTTTAGGATCACGTAGGTATTTTTGAAACTATATGATACCGATTTGATGGAGTTCTGTCTTGGTGCGTCCTGTCTGACTTGATTTCTTCCGGAGTTGAGCTCCAGGGAATTATTGGCACATCGTTATCATTCAACTTCCTTAGTATCTCAGGACGGAGAGTGGTCGGAATTGCTTAAATACTTGTCGTGGTGAGATAAAGTCGGAGTCACCCAGTACTAGGGAGGCGTCTGGGGTACCACCATGGTTAGTATCGTTGTGCTTTTGAGGATCTGAGTTAGATGGATTTCCGGAAGCCTCTTGTTATGTGTTGAAGGATGGATACAGTTGGGGTGTAGGTTTGTTAGTTGTGTGAGATATTTCCTCCTTGTATCCCCAACACCGGATTGCATAATTAGAAAGTTTTCAGAAGTTCTTAGGTGGGAATTCAAGTAGTTACCTAGGCTATCTTCCAACAGATCATGATGTGAGGTTGGGGTTCGATATCTAGTGGATTCGTTTGTTCACGGTCTTTCTTACAAAGGACAGTCTCAATTTATGCTTCGTCAAGCCTTGTAGTTCGCTATGCCTAGGGAGCATATTCGAGTGTCATTTCAATATGACAATCCAATGTATGATCTAGCCCGTGCGAACCTTACCACGAAAATATCGAACATAATATTTTTTATGCATTTGTTCTGGCTTGTTTCATAAGCCTCATCCTTTCTTTTGTTTCGAATATGGTATTCCGAGTTGCTTCGATGTCAAGTGGTGATCTCAAATCTTTCCAAAGTAGTGTTCTCATATTTCTTTGGGATTGTTAATTATTTTTCCCAATCAAGTTATCATATCAATTATTTTCCTACCTGTGTGCTTCTCTTCAAGAGAATTCTATCCTCTTCAATATTGCAAGATCAATTCTTATTTCATTCTGGAGTTGTCTCATCTGTTCCAAGTTTTCTTTCTTTTTCCCACCCTTCCGCCTTTTTTCTTCAGTGATTAAATTCTCATCCAAATGCCTTTCTTTTCATTGATGCTTCCGCTATCTTTTCTTCTGTTTTGTTTCGGTGATCCCTTGTGGAGATTCTCAGGAGTTTCAATTTCAAGATCTATCCTCATATTCCTTGTTCTCGTTGTTATTCTTCTCCTGTGGATTCAATTCAAGCTCTCGGTGGTCATCATATCCTTTCTCATTTGTTCAATGGTTTCCTTGTTGGAAATTCTTTTCAAGCCTCTCTTGGTTTTTGTCTCTCTCTATTCTATCCGGAGTGCTGAAGATATCTTAGAAGACTTTCGTTTCCATTCATATCCTCTTACATTATTTCAAGGTTCTCACTTCATCAAGTTCTTAATTTGTACCGGTGCAATCTCTCTTTTAATCAATTGTTTCAACGGTGGTTTCTTTTGAGTGGGCCCATAACCCACATGTTTTTTCCTAGGATCCTACCTGGCTCTTCTAATCTTTTCGGAGATGTTCTTAAGTTCTCTTCTAATATGACGTAAGAATGAATTTTGTCAGTCATGTGCCTTCTCGAAGATCGCTTCTAAATCATTTTCATTGTTGGCTCAACCTTTCCTTATTCATTTTTTTGGAGTGTCAAGTAATTCATGGTGTTGCTTCTCTTCATCATTCTCTGCGTTGAAGACTGAAGGAGAGTTTCTCTTAAGCTTGGTCCATTTTCTTGAAGATTCGTGGTTTCAGCTTCCTGCTATCCCCTCAAATTGTTTCCGTTCATGAGAAATTCCTCCCATATCTATCCGGTGCATGTCATAATTGTTTTCGTTTCTCGATCCTCCCGAAGGCCATCATTTCAGAAGATTTCTTCGTTCTCAACTTTTAGCTTTCGTTCTCAAATTCTTCTCAAGTGTTGTTCCTTCATTCGTATCTCAATTATTCCGGAGCCTTGTTTAGTTTCTATTAGGCAAATCTTGATCTCTTCATTCTCATGTATTCCCATTCGTTTTAATTCTTACCGGTGTTCTCGTGCAAGACTTCTTCAAGTTTGTGATCTCTCTCTCTCTTTCTCTTGAATTCCTTGCAACAAGAATAAGTGGTGTGCGAATCCGTTGCTTGTCGTCAATTTAACTTGATGAAGGATAGGCATATCATAATTATTATTGTTGTTTCATCAAGGTGATTTCAATTCTTTTTTCGGAGTGTTCATGACATCAAATTCTTGATTTCAAGTGTTCTCATCTTTTCTTTTCCGGAGTTCCAATTTGCTCATGTATCTCTTCGTGAAGCTTGTTCTAAATCATAGCAAGGCCTCAAGCTTGTCTTTTCGCAACCTTCAATTCTTTTCTATCATCCTTTGATTCCGGAGTTCATTCTGATGATTCTTCATGGTGGTTTGTCAAGGATGTAATTCTTCGCGAAATGTTCTACATATTCTTGTTGGAGGTGCCCAAGTATTCTTTATCTTCGATTTCTAAGTTCAGTTCCTTCTCCATTGTCTTTTGAGATGGTGTTATTAAATTCTTGATTATGAGGAGTCTTGAAGGAAAATTTTCAAGAATGAGATAAGTAAACCCATCATGTCTCTGTCGGAGTTATCCTGGGTTGGATTTCACCTAAAGCATTTCCTAAGGATTGTTGCTATCATGGTTTCATAAATGATTCAAGTTTTATCCTCCTCTTCTTGGTGAAAGAAGTTATTCATCTCTTGTTGATCTCAAGCAATCAATTGTTTCTGTTGTGGCAGGTTTTCACCTCATAATTTTGAGATATTTTCCATAAGCCCATAACAAGCTATTCTTGTCATTGTAGATTCTTCATCAGCTCCATTCAACCTATGCTTTTCAAATTCATTTGTGCTGGAAGTTGTCATTTTCTTATCCGTTCTTTTCCTTCCATCAATCTAGTTTCTATTCTCTTGTTACGGAGGCCTTGTGATGTTGCTCTCTTCAAGATCATGTTCTTTTTTGCTTATTCATTTTACCGGAGTGTTGTGTTCTATGTTCAAGTCCTTTTCTTTCTTATCAAGTTTTGCCTCTCTATCCTATCGGAGTGCTATGAAATCTTTTCATGATCCCTCCATCTTATGAAGTTTTGATTCCCATCCAACCGGAGTTTGGTGTCTCTCTTTCAATTTATTTCCATCATATCAAATTTCCCCCCTCTATCCTACCGAAGTGCTGCCGAAATTTCTTGTGAATTCTTGCTTGTTCCACATGTCATTCTTCATCTCGTTGAAATCTTCAATGATCATGGGTTTCACTCGTTTGTTAGAGAAGCAACTAAGTTTACCTCTTGCTCTTTCTCTTCCCCTTCTCATTCTAGATCTCAGGACGAGATCCTCGTATAGTGGAGGAGAGTTGTAACAGCCCGGGACCGACGCTCCAGAAGATTCCCCTTTTATTTCTATTCTCGTATGTGTTTCGTTTGGTTGCTACATTCATCATTGCATCATGTTGGGAGATGTAGTAGTAAATCAAATTTTTTCCTACGTGTCACCAAGATCTATCTATGGAGAAACTAGCAATGAGAGGGGAGAGATTGCATCTTCATACCTTTGAAGATCGCTAAGCGGAAGTGTCACAAGAACGCGGTTGGTGGAGTCGTACTCGCAGCGATTCAGATCGCGGTGGATTCCGATCTCAGCGCCGAACAACGGCGCCTCCGCGTTCAACACACGTGCAGCCCGGTGACGTATCCTACGCCTTGATCCAGCAAGGAGGAAGGAGAGGTTGAGGGAGAGCTCCGGCAGCATGACGACATGGTGACGGTGGAGCTACGTGGACTCCGGCAAGGCTTCGCCAAGCGCTACGGAGAACGAGGAAGAGGAAGGGTAGGGCTGCGCCGAGAGAGAGAGAAGTTGTGTCTCAAATCAGTCCAAACCCATGCATATATATAGGAGGAGGGAGAGGGAGGTCTGCCTTGGCCCCTCCTCCAAGGAGGAGGGCTTTGGCCGACCCTAGGGGAAGAGTCCACCTCCCACAAGGGAGGTGGATCTCCTCTTTTTCAAACTCCTTTGCCCTATCTCCTTATCTCCAGCCGCATGGGCCTTTCTAGAAGGTCTTGGACAGCCCAATAAGGGATGGCAAACCTCCTCTAAGGGCCCACAAAGTCCTTTGGTCGTCACACCCCTCCCCGGGGTCCTCCGGCACCCTCCCGGCACTCCCGGTACACTACCGATGAGCCCAAAAACTTTCCGGTGACCAAAACTGGACTTCCTATATATCAATCTTTACCTCCGGACCATTCCGGATCCCCTCGTGACGTCCGGGATCTCATTCAGGACTCCGAACAACTTTCGGTAATCACGTATACCATTTCTCTATAACCCTAGCGTCATCGAACCTTAAGTGTGTAGACCCTATGGGTTCGGGAGACATGTAGACATGACCGAGACACCTCTCCGGTCAATAACCAACAGTGGGATCTTGTCGGGACCCCGATCCTAAGTCATATGATTCCATACTATTACAAGCCACATCACTTTGCCACCTCACGCACGATACTCCACGGTTGCAGCCTTACCTTGGCCGGGACCGTTTGCGTCTTTTGGCTCACGTGTGTGAACGTGTCGATGGCAATCACACAACAAAGAACCCGGGCCGACATGACTAGTCATAGAACCCAAGTGGCACATCCGTACGGAAACAGGCATACATAACCCAGCAATGCAGGTGTCGGCCTCAAGCGTGTGTAGACGAGTCATAGCAAGCCACAAGGACTCCATTACGTCACGAGACACGAATGTCATCACTGCACATAGACGAGTCATAGCAGGCTACAGGGACTCCATTACACTACGAGACATTTCCCCGAAGGCACAGACACAACAGCAAAGAAGGATACATGCCGGTCAATCAATGTGTCCGGAGCAGTAGCAAGCTACCATGGCTCGGTGGAAGCACAAAGAGGCAGTTTCCCGTAAAGAGTACTACTAAAGGCACACGACTAGGTGTCGGATCCCATACATACCGTTGCACGTCACACGTACGCACGACATGCCCGATATGCATAGACACAACTATGGCATCACAACATAACCATACAACAACATGACTTTTATTTAACAGGCTCAGACCAGCCTTGCATAATATGTTCTTACAGATAGGGGTCACATGACCCGACACTCAAGTCATACAAACAAAGTCATACAAGCCAGCGGAAACTTAAGCTGTCTGAGTATAGACGACGAAATATAAAAGAGGCACACGGCCTGACTATCTACAGCCCACCACACGGGCAAGATCGTAGCTGGGACACCAGCTATTCGGCATCGTCAACGTCTAGATAGAACCCACCTGATGGGTCCTGGTTCTCTTCTGCAACATTAATTAAGCAAGGATGAGTACAAACGTACTCAGCAAGTCTTTAAAACAGACCTAGTCTATTTATGCTCATGTATCAACAAGGGGGTGGTGGAGTTCATGCAGAAATGCCAGTTTTGACTCATGGCTATCCTACACTACTCAGTTTTAAAACTCTTTGTTACAATTTTAGTTATCGCACACGAGTCCACTATCTTCATCATAATACACTACCATGGACTCACCTTCCCCTTCCGGAAGAGTGCCATCCACGGTACTCACACTTGTCTTGATATTTTTAGAAGTATCCATTTGATTATCTATGAACAACATAAGTTCTCCAAGTAGTCCATATCCGAGGATGCGGCTATTCGAATAGTTTCATACCCTGCAGG
Source organism: Hordeum marinum (assembly GCA_022496015.1). NCBI lineage: Eukaryota > Viridiplantae > Streptophyta > Magnoliopsida > Poales > Poaceae > Hordeum > Hordeum marinum. The sequence continues at coordinate 84,692,155 of CM039676.1, forward strand.
GGTGTACTTCTTGACACACGCTCTCGCCACTTATCATTGTGTGCCATAAACCATGCACCTCGGCAACCTTCAAGCGGATGCCCAGCGAGGGAGTCGGCCACGACCGTCAATCCCATGAGACCACTGGTCCAGGCTACCGCCTATTTGAGACTAAACCCGCACGGAAGTCCGGCCGAAGTTTCTGCTACGGTCCCAAACGATGTGCGTAGGGTTCCCAAGCCCACCATTCGAGTGACCCTTGGTACACCGTGCCACTGCCTACCGCGTCGTAACCCACCCCAAGGATCAGCGCTACGCACGGCCTCCAGCATGCTATAAACACCAGAAACTACTTGCAATACCTGGACCAAGGACTAAGCGACTGATAAGTCGAGCGGGGTCATATTTCAGGGCCCAGCATGTGGTAGTAACTAGTCTTGGATCACAAACACGGAACCCAGTTCCTATGAACGGTCCCAATGAGACAACCCACTATGTACTCCTACATAGCCTCTCATCGCTACCTTTACCAAATCGTATTCAGTGTGAGCTCATCACATCGGACAACACTGTTTCACTCAGTTCATCACCCAGATGAATCAGACCTGACTCAACTCTAAGCATAGCAAGCATAGCAGGCAAAGTAAGCTAAGCACATAATGGCACAAGCATCTACCAGGTATGCCAGGTTGCAAGGTTTAGCTATTTACTGTGACAAGGTCAGGTCATGCATAAGAATAGGATCATCTACCGTGTATGACTAACATGTGATCGTTTGTCCTAATGAAATAAACCATAGCAGGAGCGAGAGAGTAGGATCTTATCGGAATGATCAAAGGGGTTGCTTGCCTTGCTGAGTTGCGGAGGAGTTCTCTCCTTCGTCGGGATACGGGGTAGTATCTTCCGGATTAGGACCTACCGCAATGCAGATAAGAGCATTCAATACACGCAAGTGCAACAATATGATGCATGATCATGGCATAGTAATATGCATGGGTGAGCTAATGCAACTGGTGATCATGTCAATTTGAAATGGACTTGAACATAGGTTCAAAGTTGTTCTTCTTTCAAATCCCATATACTAACCTAATGGTAAATGTCCATGTTCACCTATTTAGATGGCTCTAACATGCATAAGAATAGTACCATTGGATTCATTGGATTTTTCTGATCAATTTTCATCTATAAATTATTTTCATCTGACTTACAAATTATTTTTTATGATTTTTCAAAGTTTTAAACATTTTCTGGAATTATTTTTAAATAAGAAATTGAATTATGACATCAGCCTGACGTCATCCTGACGTCAGCTGGTCGGCTGACCTGCCAGGTCAAACCTGACAGCGTGGGACCCTCGTGTCAGCGTCAGGGGGCTAATCCCCGCGCTGACTGAGGATTGACCCACCGATGGGGCCCATTGTCAGTGGCTGGGCTAAGCTAATTGGGGTAATTAGTGGCTAACTGACCGGCCACGTCGGCACTGGCCGGAGGGTGGTCGCCGGCGACCATCCGACGTGGAGGAGGCTCGCCGGAAGCCGCTAGAGGGCTCAGATCGGCGCTGGGAGAGCACTAGGACGGAGCCCGTGCTCGACCGCGTCGAGTGGGCTGGTCAGGGAGGACCTGCGGTCGCCGGAGGCTCGCTGGGGAGAACTTCCGCGGTGGCGCCCGAACGGCCACAACGGCGAGGAGCGCGAGGGAGCACAGGGAGACCAGGGAAGAGAGGGGGAAGGACGGGGTGCTCACTGGGAAGCTGTAGGGGGGCTTAGAGGGCTCGGAGACGACCGATGACGGAGCTCCTGCGGATCCCGAGGTTGAAGATGGACGCGGCAGCGGCCTCGAGAGGCTCTCGGGTCCTTCTGGCGCCACGGGGAGGACGAGGACGTCGCGGCGAGTATACTAATGGGCTCGGAGGGGAGCGGGGGTGGCCAGAACGGCGGCAACAGCGAGCGGCGACTACGGCGACGCTCGGCAGGGGAAGAGGGAAAAGAAAGGAGAGGGGAGAAAGGAGAGGGGAGGGAGCCAGCTCGTCCCTGGCGAGTCTTCTCGCTCCCCAGCGCGGCGAGGGGGCGGCCAGGAAGGCAGGTGGCATGGCTCCACCACTGCGGACGCCGTCCCCTGCTTCTCCTCTGCCTTCTGGCAAGAGGTAGAAGATGGGGCTGCCCCTGGTGGGCTGGGCCACCTGGTGGGCCGCGACCAGGTAAGCCTTGCTTCTTTTCCCTTTTTCTTTTATTCTGTTTTCTGCTTTCTTTTCTAATATTTGTTTAATTCTTTCTGGTATAAAATACTAGTTGAAAAATACTCCAAGTTTATAAACTATAGTTTCACTATCTCAAACTTTTCTGAAGATGTTCCAAAATAATTTGAAAACATAATTAATGGTAATTGCTTTATTTATCATTTTCAGAGGCTTAAATCATTAATTTAAATTATTTGAACTATTCAAATAATTAGAATGATCCCTGGTATATCCATGCCCTCAATTATCAGACATAGGGAACATTTTTGATGGGCATTTTGGATTTGTTGAAATTTCATTTATCTTGAATTTCTTTAATTCATTAAGTGCTTGGGGTTTCTTTTATTTCTCCCCATTTCACATTGATGCAATGATGATGATGATGATGATGATGATGATGATGATGATGATGCAAACACAATGCTAACCTAGGACAACTTGCTAGGGTTGTGACAGATCTGGATACGCATGTTGGCTCCCATATGCTCCACGATGATCTCATCGGATGAACCACGATGTCGGGGATTCAATCAATCCCGTATACAATTCCCTTTGTCTATCGGTATGATACTTTCCCGAGATTCGATCGTCGGTATCTCTATACCTTGTTCAATCTCGTTACCGGCAAGTCTCTTTACTCGTTCCGTAATACATCATCCCGTGACTAAGTCCTTAGTCACATTGACCTCATTATGATGATGTCTTACCGAGTGGGCCCAGAGATACCTCTCCATCACACGGAGTGACAAATCCCAGTCTCGATTCGTGCCAACCCAACAGACACTTTTGGAGATACCCGTAGTGCACCTTTATAGCCACCCAATTATGTTGTGACGTTTGGCACACCCAAAACATTCCTATGGTATCCGGGAGTTGCACAATATCATGGTCTAAGGAAACGGTACTTGACATTGAAAAGCTTTAGCAAAAGAACTACACGATCTTGTGCTATGCATAGGATTGGGTCTTGTCCATCACATCATTCTCCTAATGATGTGATCCCGTTATCAACGACATCCAATGTCCATGGTCATGAAACCGTGACCATCTATTGATCAACGAGCTAGTCAACTAGAGGCTCACTAGGGACTTGTTGTGGTCTATGTATTCACACATGTATTATGGTTTCCGGTTAACATAATTATAGCATGAACAATAGACAATTATCATGAACTAGGAAATACAATAATAACCATTTTATTATTGCCTCTAGGGCATATTTCCAATAGTCTCCCACTTGCACTAGAGTCAATAATCTAGTTACATTGTGATGAATCGTACATCCATAGCATTCTGGTGTTGATCATGTTTTGCTCGTGAGAGAGGTTTAGTCAACGGATCTACGGCATTCAGATCCGTATGCACTTTACAAATATCTATATCTCCCTCCTGAATGTAATCACGAATGGAGTTGAAGCGGCGCTTGATGTGTCTTGTCTTCTTGTGAAACCTGGGCTCCTTTGCAAGGACAATAGCTCCAGTGTTGTCACAGAATAGAGTCATCGGGCCCGACGCACTTGGAATTACTCCTAGGTCGGTGATGAACTCCTTCATCCAGACTCCTTCCTTTTGCTGCTTCCGAAGCAGCTATGTACTCCGCTTCACATGTAGATGCCGCCATGACGCTTTGCTTGCTACTGCACCAGCTGATTACCCCTCCGTTCAAAACATACACGTATCCAGTTTGCGACTTGGAGTTGTCCAGATCTGTGTCGAAGCTAGCATCAACCTAACCCTCTACGACGAGCTCTTCGGCACCTCCATATACGAGAAACTTGTCCTTTGTCCTTTTCAGGTACTTCAGGATATTCTTGACCGCTGTCCAGTGTTCCGCTCCGGGATCACTTTGGTACCTCCCTACCAAACTTATGGCAAGGTTCACATGAGGTCTGGTACACAACATGGCATACATAATAGAGCCTATGGCTAAAGCATAGGGAATGACACTCATCTCTTCTCTATCCTTTGCCGTGGTCGGGCATTGAGTCGTACTCAATCTCACACCCTGTAACACAGGCAAGAATCCCTTCTTGGATTGATCCATATTGAACTTCTTCAATAAATTTTCAAGGAATGTGCTCTGCGAAAGACCTATGAGGCGTCTCGATCTATCTCTATAGACCTTAATGCCTAATATGTAAGCAGCTTCTCCAAAGTCCTTCATTGAAAAACACTTAGTCAAGTAGGACTTTATACTTTCCAAGAGTTCTATATCTTTTCCGATTATCAGTATGTCATCCACATATAATATAAGAAATGCTACAGAGCTCCCACTCACTTTCTTGTAAATACAGGGTTCTCCATAAACCTGTACAAACCCAAACGTTTTAATCTCCTCATTAAAGCGAATGTTCCAACTCCGATATGCTTGCACCAGCCCATAGATGGAGCGCTGGAGCTTGCATACTTTGTTAGCATCTTTAGGATCAACAAAACCTTCCGGCTACATCATATACAGTTCTTCCTTCAGGAAGCCATTAACGAATGCCGTTTTGATGTCCATTTGCCAGATCTCATAATCATAAAATGCAGCAAATGCTAACATGATTCGGACAGACTTCAGCATTGCTATGAGTGAGAAAGTCTCATCGTAGTCAACTCCTTGAACTTGTCGATAACCCTTAGCGACAAGCCGAGCATTATAGACGGTCACATTACCGTCCGCATCAGTCTTCTTCTTAAAGATCCATTTATTTTCAATGGCTCACTTATCATCAGGCAAGTCCACCAAAGTCCATACTTTGTTCTCATACATGGATCCTATCTCGGATTTCATGGCCTCAAGCCATTTGTTGGAATCCGGGCCCACCATCGCTTCTTCATAGTTCGAAGGTTCACCGTTGTCCAACAACATGATCTCCAGGACAGGGTTGCCGTACCACTCTGGTGTGGAACGTGTCCTAGTGGACCTTCGACGTTCAATAGTAACTTGATCTGAAGTTTCATGATCATCATCATTAACTTCCTCTCCAGCCGGTGTAGGCTCCATAGAAACAACTTCCTGTGCTGCGCTACTCTCCTGTTCGAGTGGAGGTACAGTTACCTCATCAAGTTCTATTTTCCTCCCACTTACTTCTTTCGAGAGAAACTCTTTCTCGAGAAAGGATCCATTCTTTGCAACAAAGACTTTGCCCTCGGATCGTAGGTAGAAGGTATACCCAATAGTCTCTTTGGGATATCCTATGAAGACACACTTTTCCGCTTTGGGTTCGAGCTTCTCAGGTTGAAGTTTCTTCACATAAGCATCGCATCCCAAAACTTTTAGAAACGACAGCTTAGGTTTCTTTCCAAACCATAATTCATACGGTGTCGTCTCAACGGATTTTGATGGTGCCCTATTCAAAGTGAATGCGGCAGTCTCTAATGCATATCCCCAAAATGATAGCGGTAAGTCGGTAAGAGACATCATAGATCGTACCATATCTTGCGATTACGATGTTCAGACACACCATTTCACTGAGGTGTGCCAGGCGGCATGAGTTGTGAAACAATTCCACATTTCCTTAGGTGCGTGCCAAACTCGCGACTTAAATATTCTCCGCCATGATCCGATCGTAGGCACTTTATTTTCCTGTCACGTTGATTCTCTACCGCACTCTGAAATTCCTTGAACCTTTCAAAAGTTTCAGACTTATGTTTCATTAAGTAGACATACCCATATCTACTCAAGTCATCAGTGAGGGTGAGAACATAATGGTAGCCACCACGAGCCTTGACACTCATTGGACTGCATACATCGGTATGTATTATTTCCAACAAGTCAGTTGCTCGCTCCATTGTTCCGAAGAACGGAGTCTTGGCCATCTTGCCCATGAGGCATGGTTCGCACGTGTCAAATGATTCGAAATCAAGAGACTCCAAAAGTCCATCAGTATGGAGCTTCTTCAATCGTTTGACACCAATATGACCAAGGCGCCAGTGCCACATGTAAGTGGGACTATCGTTATCAACCTTACACTTTTTGGTACTCACACTATGGACATGTGTAACATCACGTTCGAGATTCATCAAAAATAAACCATTGACCAGAGGGGCATGAACATAAAACATTTCTCTCATATAAATAGAATAACCATTATTCTCAGATTTAAATGAGTAGCCATCTCGAATCAAGCGAGATCCAGATACAATGTTCATGCTCAAAGCTGGTACTAAATAACAATTATTAAGGTTTAACACTAATCCTGAAGGTAGATGTAGAGGTAGCATGCCGACGGCGATCACATCGACCTTGGAACCATTCCCGACGCGCATCGTCACCTCGTCCTTTGCCAGTCTCCGCTTATTTCGCAGCTCCTGCTTGGAGTTACAAATGTGAGCAACTTCACCAGTATCAAATACCCAGGAGCTACTACAAGCGCTGGTTAGGTACACATCAATAACAAGTATATCACATATACCTTTAATGTTGCCATCCTTCTTATCCGCTAAGTACTTGGGGTAGTTCCGCTTCCAGTGACCGGTACCCTTGCAGTAAAAACACTCAGTCTCAGGCTTGGGTCCATTCTTGTTCTTCTTCTTCCCGACAACTTGCTTATCGGGCGCGGCAACAGCTTTGCCGTCCTTCTTGAAGTTCTTCTTACCCTTGCCTTTCTTGAAACTAGTGGTCTTATTTACCATCAACACTTGATGCTCCTTTTTGATCTCGACCTCCGCTGATTTCAGCATCCTGTACAACTCAGGAATGGACTTCTCCATCCCTTACATGTTGTAGTTCATAACAAAGCTCTTGTAGCTATGTGGAAGCGACTGGAGGATTCTATCAAGGACCAAGTCATCCGGGAGATTAACTCCGAGCTGAGTCAATCGGTTGTGTAGCCCAGACATCTTGAGGATGTGCTCACTGACAGAACTATTCTCCTCCATCTTACAACTGAAGAACTTGTCAGAGACGTCATATCTCTCGACCCGGGCATGAGCTTGGAAAACCAGTTTCAGCTCTTGGAACATCTCATATGCTCCGTGTTGCTCAAAACGCTTTTGGAGCCCCGGTTCTAAACTGTAAAGCATGCCGCACTGAACAAGGGAGTAATCATCGCAGTGAGAATGCCAAGCATTCGCAACGTCTTGCTCTGTTGGGAGAAGGGGTGGGTCACCTAGTGGTGCATCGAGGACATACAATTTCTTGGAAGCTATGAGGATGATCCTCAAACCACGGACCCAGTCCGCATAGTTGCTTCCATCATCTTTCAGCTTGGTTTTCTCTAGGAACGCGTTGAAATTGAGGGTGACATTCGCGTTGGCCATTGGATCTACAATATAGATTGTAAATATAATTTTAGACTAAGTTCATGATAATTAAGTTCATATAATAAAATTATTTAATGAACTCCCACTTAGATAGACATCTCTCTAGTCATCCAAGTGACACATGATCCATGTCAACTAGCACGTGTCCGATCATCACGTGAGATGGACTAGTCATCCATGGTGAACATCTCCATGTTGATCGTATCTTCTATACGACTCATGTTCAACCTTTCGGTCTTCCGTGTTCCGAGGCCATGTCTATACATGCTAGGCTCGTCAAGTCAACCTAAGTGTATCGCGTGTGTAAATCTGGCTTACACCCGTTGTATGCGAACGTTAGAACCTATCACACCTGATCATCACGTGGTGCTTCGAAACAATGATCCTTAGCAACGGTGCACAGTTAGGGTGAACACTTCCCTTATTTTATTGACAGATCATCTTATTTACTACCGTCGTTCTAAGCAAATAAGATGTAAACATGATAAACATCACATGCAATCAATATAGTGACATGATATGGCCAATATCATCTTGCTCCTTTGATCTCCATCTTCGGGGAACCATGATCATCACTGTCACCGGCACGACACCATGATCTCCATCATCGTGTATTCATGAAGTTGTCTCACCAACTATTACTTCTACTACTATGGCTAACGTTTAGCAATAAAGTAAAGTAATTACATGGTGTTTATGATTGACACGCAGGTCATACAATAAAATAAGACAACTCCTATGGCTCCTGCCGGTTGTCATACCCATCGACATGCAAGTTGTGAATCCTATTACAAGAACATGATCAATCTCATACATCACAATGCATCACATCACATTCTTTGGCCATATCACATCACAAGGCATATGCTGCAAAAACAAGTTAGACGTCCTCTAATTTGTAGTTACAAGTTTTTACGTGGCTGCTATAGGTTACTAGCAAGAACGTTTCTTACCTATGCCAAAACCACAACGTGATATGCCAATTGCTATTTACCCTTCATAAGGACCCTTTTCATTGAATCCAATCCGACTAAGGTGGGAGAGATAGACACCCGCTAGCCACCTTATACAACAACTGCATGTCAGGCGGTGGAACCAATCTCACGTAAGCGTACATGTAAAGTCGGTCCGGGCCGCTTCATCCCACAATACCACCGAATCAAGATAAGACTAGTAGTGGTAAGAAAATTAACAAAATCGACGCCCATAACAACTTGTGTTCTACTCGTGCATAGATTCTATGCATAAACCTGGCTCTGATACCATTGTTGGGAGACGTAGTAGTAAATCAAATTTTTTCCTATGTGTCACCAAGATCTATCAATGGAGAAACCAGCAACGAGAGGGGAGAGATTGCATCTTCATACCTTTGAAGATCGCTAAGCGGAAGCGTTACAAGAACGCGGTTGGTGGAGTCGTACTCGCAGCGATTCAGATCGCGGTGGATTCCGATCTCAGCGCCAAACAACGGCGCCTCCGCGTTCAACACACGTGCAGCCCGGTGACGTCTCCTACGCCTTGATCCAGCAAGGAGGAAGGGGACGTTGAGGGAGAGCTCCGGCAGCACGACGACGTGGTGACGGTGGAGCTACGTGGACTCCGGTAGGGCTTCGCCAAGCGCTACGGAGAACGAGGAAGGGGAAGGGTAGGGCTGCACCGAGAGAGAGAGAAGTTGTGTCTAAAATCAGCCCAAACACTTGCATATATATAGGATGAGGGAGAGGGAGGGCTGCCTTGGCCCCTCGTCCAAGGAGGAGAGCTTCAGCCGACCCTAGGGGAAGAGTCCACCTCCCACAAGGGAGGTGGATCTCCTCTTTTTCAAACTCCTTTGCCCTATCTCCTTATCTCCAGCCACATGGGCCTTTCTAGAAGGTCTTGGACATCCAAATAAGGTCTCGCACACCTCCTCTAAGGGCCCACAAAGTCCTTTGGTCGTCACACCCCTCCCGGGGGTCCTCCAGCACCCTCCCGGCACTCCTGGTACACTACTGATGAGCCCGAAAACTTTCCGGTGACCAAAACTGGACTTCCTATATATCAATCTTTACCTCTGGACCATTCCGGAGCTCCTCGTGATGTCTGGGATCTCGTCCGGGACTCCGAACAACTTTTGGTAATGACGTATACCATTTCCCTATAACCCTAGCGTCATCGAACCTTAAGTGTGTAGACCCTACGGGTTCGGGAGACATGTAGACATGACCGAGACACCTCTCCGGTCAATAACCAACAGTGGGATCTGGATATGCATGTTGGCTCCCACATGCTCCACGATGATCTCATCGGATGAACCACGATGCCGGGGATTCAATCAATCCCGTATACAATTCCCTTTGTCTATCGGTATGATACTTGCCCGAGATTCGATCGTCGGTATCTCTATACCTTGTTCAATCTCGTTACCGGCAAGTCTCTTTACTCATTCTGTAATACATCATCCCGTGACTAACTCCTTAGTCACATTGAGCTCATTATGATGATGTCTTACCGAGTGGGCCCAGAGATACCTCTCCGTCACACGGAGTGACAAATCCCAGTCTCGATTTGTGCCAACCCAACAGACACTTTCGGAGATACCCATAGTGCACCTTTATAGCCACCCAATTATGTTGTGACGTTTGGCACACCCAAAGCATTCCTACGGTATCTGGGAGTTGCACAATCTCATGATCTAAGGAAACGGTACTTGACATTGAAAAGCTTTAGCAAAAGAACTACACGATCTTGTGCTATGCTTAGGATTGGGTCTTGTCCATCACATCATTCTACTAATGATGTGATCCCGTTATCAACGACATCCAATGTCCATGGTCATGAAACCATGACCATCTATTGATCAACGAGCTAGTCAACTAGAGGCTCACTAGGGACTTGTTGTGGTCTATGTATTCACACATGTATTACGGTTTCCGGTTAACATAATTATAGCATGAACAATAGACAATTATCATGAACTAGGAAATACAATAATAACCATTTTATTATTGCCTCTAGGGCATATTTCCAACAATAGACAATTATCCTGAACTAGGAAAACTTGCATCTGTTCGTAGCTACCGGTTCTCTCCGTTCGTGTCGTCGACCGTTTCGAGACCAATCACACACGCCCGCGCCCGCGACATCGATAAAATATTGTTTTAAAGTGTGCATAAAATATTCTTGGATTGGGTCGAAACCTGGCGTGCGGTCTTATCATAGTGTAGGTAGACCGCCTGCCAAATTTCATCGCATTCTGAGTTCGTATGATTCCCCAACGGTCATTCGTAGCAGTGCGGTCATGGGTTTATTATCAGACGTTTTCAGTGTTTTAAAACCTCGTGTCACGGGCCGCAACTTCCCTCTCATCCCCATCTAGCCCATCTACATGGTCACCGCAGCCCACCTAGCCCCCTCTCCGCTTTCAGACCGTCTGATCGAGATCGAACGATCCAAAAAGGGGCAAAAACTGCTAACCCTAGCCCCTAAATGCTATAAATAGACCCCACCTGCCTAATCTTGCCTAAACCCTAACCCCGGCCTCGTTTTCAACGCGTGACCACCCGGCCGTCGCCCTGTCTCCCTTCTGCTCCCGCCGGGCCCACCCGAGCTCATGCGAAGCCCATCTGGGGCCGGATCTTGCTGCCGCTCCAAGGAGGGAGTCCCCTATGCCTGAGCCAGATCGAGGGGAGGATCCCCTCGATCCAGCACGCCAACCCGTGTCCCGCCGGCGGCGGCCACCGGAGCCCCACCGCCGGCTACCACCTGGTCGGCCCTGCTGTGCTCTCCTCCTCCTCCCTCCATTTCCCTCTCTCTCTAATCCAGGACCTCTCTCTTCTTCTCTGCGTAGGAGCAGCCCCGCATGGAGGTCGCCGGAGCCCTTGCCGCCTCAGATACGGGCTGGAGCCGCCCGGATCCGGCTGCCCGGCCCGATCCCGTACACCCTGCACCCCTCTAGCCTCCTCCCGTTGCCTTAGTCACCGCCGTTAACCCGGGCTCCAGCCGCCTTCACCGCATCGGCCTCGACAGGAGGTTGGGGACGAGCGCTCCCGCGCGTCGCTCGCCAGCAGACGTGGGCCTCGCCCGCGGCCCTGCCGCCCCGGCTGGCCTGCTTCCTCTGCCTGGGCCGAAGCCCATGGGTGAGCCGCCCCGTGCCCTATCCTTCGCCCTGAGCGTTTCTTAGTTATCCTGCGCCCAGTGCCCTGTCCAGATTCGGCCAATGTTCCTGTTTTTTCCTATTGCGATTTTGTCTAATATCCGGAGAATTTGTCCTTTTACAGAAAAACCCATGATTTAAAATTGCTAATAACTAATTGTCCGTGGATTGTATGAAAATAATGTAGATATGTAAAATGTCCAGAATTTCATGTAGTTTACTAATATTCAACTTTCATGCATGTTAAAAATATTTAAACATGATGTTTACATGGATTGGCGTGATGCCCTCTTTAAAATGAATTAATTCTTAGCAACTTAACCATGCATCGGATTAAAAAACTTTATATATGAAACTTGACTAGAATTTTATGTAGATTCACAATATTCAACTTTCACATGTGATAAATGTTGGGGAACATTGCATGGGAAACAAAAAAATTCCTACGCACATGCAAGATCTATCCATGGCGATGAGCATCTACGAGAGGGAGAGTGGATCTATGTACCCTTGTAGATCACTAAGAGGGAAGCGTTAAGAAACACGGTTGGTGTAGTCGAACATCTTCGCGATCCAAATCACTGAGCATCCTGCAATCTCATCACGATCCGTCCCGCGATCCAATCACGATCCGTCCCGCGAACTCATCATGATCCGTCTCGCGAACTCATCACGATCCGTCCCGCGATCTCATCACAATCCATCTCGCGAACTCATCACGATCTGTCTCGCGATCTTGATCACGGTCCTTCCGATCTAGCACCGAACGGACGACACCTCCGCGTTTATAGTTTGGGTCATATGCTACGTTTGTAGTTTGGGTCTTGTCCATCACATCATTCTCCTAATGATGTGATCCCGTTATCAAATGACATCTCATGTCCATGACTAGGAAACCATAGCCATCTTTGATTAACGAGCTAGTCTATTAGAGGCATACTAGGGACATGGTGTTGTCTATGTATCCACACATGTATCTGAGTTTCTGATCAACACAATTATAGCATGGATAATAAACGATTATCATGAACAAGGAAATATGATAATAACTAATTTATTATTGCCTCTAGGGCATATATCCAACAGTCTCCCACTTGCACTAGAGTCAATATCTAGTTCACATCACCATGTGGTTCGCATTGTTATGAATCTAACACCCAATGAGTTCTGGGGCTTGATCATGCTTTAGACTAAGCACTGCGGAAATCCGATCTAGAGGAGCACCGGTGGAACGGGTAGCACGTGGCCGTAAAATCTAGTGCAGAACACCCAATACCACCAGTATATATAAGAGGGAGGGATGAGGAGGGCTGGCGCACCAAGGCTGCCCTTGCGCAAGGAGGAGAGGAGGAATCCTCCTCCAATCCTAGTAGGACTAGGATTCGTCCTTTCCTACTTGGAATCTCTTTCCACCTTGCATTTTTTTCTTTCTCTTTCAACTCCAGCCACATGGGCCTCTTAGAGGACTTCCACCAGCCCACTAAGGGCTGGTTTCCACACTCCCACAGCCCATGTAGCCTCTTGGGTCGAAATACCTCTCCCGATGGTCCCTCGGTACACTCCCGGCACTCCCGGTACACTACCGATGAGCCCGAAACTTTTCCGGCGACCAAAATAGGACTTCCTATATATCAATATTTACCTCCGGACCATTCCGGAGCTCCTCGTGACGTCTGAGATCTCATCCGGGACTCCGAACAACCTACGGTCACCACCATACATAACTTTATACTACCGAAATGTCACCAAACCTTAAGTGTGCAGACCCTACGGGTTCGAGAACTATGTAGACATGACCAAGACACCTCTATGGTCAATAACCAATAGAGGGACCTGGATGCCCATATTGGTTCCTACATATTCTATGAAGATCTTTATCGGTCGAACCTCTATGTCAAGGATTCAGTTAATCCCGTATGATGTTCCCTTTGTTCTTCGGTATGTTACTTGCCCGAGATTCGATCGTCGGTATCTCCATACCTAGTTCAACCTCGTTACCGGCAAGTCTCTTTACTCATTCCGTAATACAAGATCCCGTGGCTAACACTTAGTCACATTGCTTTCAAGGCTTGTTGTGATGTTGCATTACCGAGTGGGCCCTGAGATACCTCTCCGTCACACGGAGTAACAAATCCCAGTCTTGATCCATTACAACTCAACAAACACCCTCGGAGATACCTGTAGAGCACCTTTATAGTCACCCAGTTACGTTGCAACATTTGATACACACAAGGTACTCCTCCGGTATCCGTGAGTTGCATGATCTCATGGTCATAGGAACATATACTTGACATGCAGAAAACAGTAGCAATAAACTGACACGATCATATGCTACGTTTGTAGTTTGGGTCTTGTCCATCATATCATTCTCCTAATGATGTGATCCTGTTATCAAATGACATCTCATGTCCATGACTTGGAAACCATAGCCATCTTTGATTAACGAGCTAGTCTATTAGAGGCATACTGGGGACATGGTGTTGTCTATGTATCCACACATGTATCTGAGTTTCCGATCAACACTATTATAGCATGGATAATAAACGATTATCATGAACAAGTAAATATGATAATAACTAATTTATTATTGCCTCTAGGGCATATTTCTAACAATAAAAATGTTCAACTTGTTGTTTTCATGCAATTTGCATAATTGCCATGCCGATATGAATTATTTAATAACTTTTGAACCGTAGCTCCGTTGAAAATATTTTATATATGTAACTTGCCTAGAAAAAGGTGTAGAATCACAGGGTGACATTTGGTTTGATGTTTAACAACTCTAAAATTGTGTTAAGACAGATCTGGACCGAAATTTTAAATTGCATATGAAGTTGTTTCGAAAGTGCTAGATGTTGCTTTTGTCCTCATTTAATATGCCTAGTTGTTGTGGTTGTTCTTGCTTCACCTCTTGCCATGGTAAACAACATTTAATATTTTTGTGCAAATAAACAAGAGTGAACTAAATAATCGAACATGGAGTTTCGTCAATATGCAACTCGTTGCATATTGAACCTCACTTAATGTGTAGTAGTTGTTTGTTGTTCTTGCCATGCCATGCCTTGCATATTTCAACTGGACATGCATCATATTGGTTTGCGCATCATGTCATGCATATGTTGAGGTGTATCTTGTGTTGATTGTTTGTTTCGGATTGTTCCTTCTCGATAGAGTTCCGAAAGCGTTCGGAGTGTGAGGATTCGTTTGACTACGTTGGCTCGTCTTCTTCATGGAGTCGTTCTTCTTCCGAGTGGGATCTCAGGCAAGATGACTCATTTCCCTAGATACCACTACTATCATTGCTATGCTAGTTGTCCCGCTTTTATCGTTATGTCTTGCTACCTACCACTTGTTTGTCAAGCCTCCCAACATTGCCATGAAAAGCCTCTAACCCTCCACCTTCCGAGCAAACCATTGTTTGGCTATGTTACTGCTTGCTCACCCCTTCTTATAGCGTTTCTAGCTGCAGGTGCAATTACTTCCATGTGACAACATGGACATTCTTTTGTTATCACAATATTATTACCATTTAATTTAATGCACTTTTACACTTGGTAAAGGGTGAAAGGCTTGGCCTTTTGCTCGGTGTTTAGTTCCACTCTTGCCGCCCTAGTTACTTGTGAACTGGTGTTATGTTCCATAATTGAGCGCTCCTAACATGCTCGGGGTTGTTATGGGGACCCCCTTGATTTTCGTTTTAGGATAAAGCTTGTATGGCAAGGCCCAACATTGGTACTAGATTTGCCTAATAACTAATAAACTTGCATAGGGAGTAATTAACCTGAGGATCTTAATCAAAAACCCGGGCCAATGCTCCAGATGAGTGTTGGTCCAAACTAGAGTCGTGTGCGGGGCCAACCCGGGGCAACTCGGGAGATTTCTATCAGGCCACTGTACGCTGCGCTTATCTAGTCATGTCCTGAGAACGAGATACGCGACGCCTATCGGGTTCGTCGACACGCTGGGCGGCCTTGCTGGATTTGTTTTACTTTTCTCAAACGTCTTGAGTGAGGAATTCCAATTATTCTTCGGGCTATCTCGAGGTGGCGGATTTCCTATGGAATTTCCTAGGAAGATCACGAGATCCGTGGTCGAGGTTATTCCCGCTACGTGTGGTTAATTTATGATGGATGGGTTGGAACACCCCTGCAGGGTTAAATCTGTCAGAAAGCCATGCCTGCGGTTATGTGGCAACTTGGAAACTTTGTTTAACACCCGGTCATACACAACTTGAAGTAAAATTTAATAAAATACACCAACTGTGTGCATAATCGTTACTGTCTCTTCTCGTGAGTCCTATCCGAGAGAGAACACGATGGGGTTATGTTTGACGTAAGTAGGTGTTCAGGATCAGTTAGTGATCATTACTAGTTCACGTCCGTTATGCGTAGACCACCATACTTTACTTTTTGTATTCATAAGTTAGCCACTCAAATAAATGCTTAGTCGCTTGCTGCAGCCTCACCACTTAACCATACCTCACCCATTAAGCTTTAATAGTCTTGATACCCTTGGAAATGAGATTGCTGAGTCCCAGTTGCAGGTATAGATAATGCGACGATTTGACATGAGAGTGATATTTGATTTGATTTGGAGTTATTCTTCATCTTCTTCATCAATCTTGGATGGGTTTCAGGTGGCAGCCTGGGATAGCAAGGATGGATGTCATTTTATCGTTTGATTTCGTCTGTAGTCAGACCCTGCTCTTTTGTATGATGTCTGAAATATTGTTGTACTGATGTGACTCTGTTGTAGCTTTTGGCGAGTGTAAGCCAATTCCATATACTCATATCTTCTGTACATGTACTTGTAATGATATCCATTCTTGCAACAGGACGAGATGCGCTTCTATCCCTATCGAGGCCCTCATGCCGAAATAAGGATAGGATCGCATCTTGGGCATGACAGCTCTGCCCTCTAAATCCTCTAGTATATATAGGAGGGAGGGAGGGGAGGAGGCAGCCTCAAACCCTCAAAGGTTGGACAAAATTTGAGGTGGAGTCCTACTCCAATCCTACTAGGAGTAGGGTTCCTCCTCTCCACTTGGAAACCCTTTCCACCTTCGGGTTTTTCCCACCCCTAGCCGTGTGGGCCATAGTGGGGGTTCCGCTAGCCCACCAGGGGCTGGTTTGACTCCTCCCACAGATCATGAGAACCTTTGGGCCGAGAAACCCCTCCCGATGGTCCTTCGACACCCTCCCGACACTTCCAGTACACTACCGATGAGCCCGAAACTTTTCCAGTGACCAAAACAGGACTTCCTATATATCAATCTTTACCACCGGACAATTCCGGAGCTCCTCGTGACATCCTAGATCTCATCTAGAACTCCGAACAACCTTTGGTCACCATCATACATAACTCTATACTATCGAAATGTCAATGAACCTTAAGTGTGCAGACTCTACGGGTTCGAGAACTATGTAGACATGACCGATACACCTCTACGGTCAATAACCAATAGCGGGACCTGGATGCCCATATTAGTTCCTAGATATTCTACAAATATCTTTAACGGTTGAACCTCTATGTCAAGGATTCAATTAATCCCGTATGTTGTTCCCTTTGTTCATCCGTATGTTACTTGCCTGAGATTCGATCGTGGGTATCTGTATACCTAGTTCAATCCCATTACCGACAAGTCTCTTTACTCGTTCCGTAATATAAGATCCCGTGGCTAACACTTTAGTCACATTGCTTGCAAGGCTGGTTTGTGATGTTGTATTACTGAGTGGGCCCTGAGATACCTCTCCGTCACACGGAGTAACAAATCCCAGTCTTGATCCATGCCCACTCTATGGACACCCTCGGAGATACCTGTAAAGCACCTTTATAGTCACCCAGTTACGTTGCGATGTTTGATACACACAAGGTACTCCTTAGGTGTCAGTGAGTTGCATGATCTCATGGTCATAGGAACAGATACTTGACATGCAGAAAACTATAGCAATAAACTGACACGATCAAATGTTATGTTTATAGTTTGGGTCTTGTCCATCACATCATTCTCCCAATGATGTGATCCCATTATCAAATGACATCTCATGTCAATGGGTAGGAAACCTTGACCATCTTTGATGAACGAGCTAGTCTACTAGAGGCATACTAGGGACACAGTGTTGTCTATATATCCACACATGCAATGTGTTTCCAATCAATACAATTATAGCATGGATAATAAACGATTATCATGAACAAGGAAATATAATAATAACCATTTTATTATTGCCTCTAGGGCATATTTCCAAGATTCTCCCACTTGCACTAGAGTCAATAATCTAGCTCACATCACTATGTAATTTACATTGTAATGAATCGAACACCCATATAGTTCTGGTGCTGATCATGTTTAGCCCTTGGAAGAGGCTTAGTCAATGGTCTGCAACATTAAAATCTGTGTGTACTCTGAAAATATTTATGCCCTCCTCCTTGATGTACTCACGGATGGAATTGAAGCATCGCTTTATGTGTCTGGTCCTCTTGTGAAACCTTGGTTCCTTGGCTAGAGCAATGACACCAGTGTTATCACAGAATAGATCCATTGTAGCATGGACATTTGGACTTTTAAATGGTTCAAAGAAATAGTCTAGTTTTGACATGAAATCTTTAATACTCAAGCATATCAACAAGCAACCATGTCTTTCAAAATATCAACGCTAAAGCAAGTTATCCCTAGCCCGTCATGCTCAATCATTGATCCATTCACAATACACACTCAAATATTAGCTACACCTAATGCTCAAGTACAATCATAGTGCCTCCTAGTTGATGCTTTATAAGAGAAGATGGTAAGAGAAGATGGTGAATCAAATTGAAAATAAAAATTGCGTAAAGTAAACAGATAGGGCCTTCGCAGAGGGAAGTATGGATTTGTATAGGTGCTAGAGCTCAAGTGTTTAAATTGATAGAGAAAAAAATATTTTGGGTGGCATGCCGTTCCTGTCAATGAAAACGACTCATAGATTTCAATATCTTTCCATGCAAGATACATCATAGGCGGTTCCCAAGCAGAAAATAAAGTTTATTCCTTTTTCCACCATACTTTCACTTTCCATGGCTAGCCGAATCCATGGTTGCCTTCCATACCAACACTTTCCAAGGAAATTATTATTTGACAACATAAAGTAAATATTTTTCTTTTTCATTTTGGGACTGGGCATCCCTAGTATCGATGTACTCTCATGCAATGACAAGTGAATACACACTCATCTTGAGAATAACACATCTAGCATGGAAAAATATCGGGCACCCCCTACCGCTTCATGAGAGGTACGAGCACACAAAAATGAAACTTTAATTTTGAAAATTTAGAGATGTCACATACAAATATGCTTGGAACGGCATGGAAATACTGTATATAGGTAGGTATGGTGGACTCATATGGAAAAACTGGTTTTAAGGATTTTGGATGCACAAGTAGTATTTCTACTCAGTACAAGTGAAGGCTAGCAAGAGATTGAGAAGCATCCAACCAAGAAACAAAAAATCACATAAGCGAGCTTTAAGCATTACTAACACTGAATAATGCACCATAAGTAGGATGTAATTTCGTAGCAAAACTATTGACTTTCGTGCTTGCATAGGGAATCACAAACCTGAACACAAATATTCTTGCTAAGCATATTTACTCACCAACATAACTCACATATTACTATTGACATGTCTCAAAACTATTACAAAGAATCAAGTTTAATTTTTCCAACGATCTTCACGAAAGTTCTTATTATATCCTTCTTGAATATCAATCACTTTGGGACTCGTTTCATATATTGCAATTGCTTTTGACAAGCTCACATGGATATAAGTGAAGAACATGAGCATACAAGTTTCATCTCTCAAAATAATATAAGCGAGGCATGATAAGATTTCTTAAAAATTACTAACTCTCAAATTAATTTAAGTGAAGCATGAGAGCATTTCTTCAAACATGTAAAAGCACGCCGTGCTCAAAAAGATATAAGTGAAGCATAAGAGCAATCCCTTTGCTCAATAGATTTAAGTGTAGCACAAAGAGAAATTCTAGAAAACCATAGCATATTTTTGGATCTCTCAAATAGGTGTGTGCAGCAAGGATAAAAGAAAATAAAGCAAATATACAAGATGCTCCAAGCAAAACTCATGATATGACGAATAAAAATATAGTTCCAAGTAAAATAACGATGGTTGTTAGAAGAAACAGGGGATGCCAGTCAGGGCATCCCCAAGCTTAGTTGCTTGTTACTCTTTGGATATTACCTTGGGGTACTGTAGCATCCCCAAGCTTAGGCTCTTCTTACTACTTATTCCTTCATCCATCGTGATCTCACCCAAAACTTGAAAACTTCAATCGCGCAAAATTTGACAAAATTCTCATGAGATCCATTAGTATAATAAAGCAAATTACCACTTTAGGTACTATTGTCAACCCATTCATATTTTATTATTGCATTATACCTACCGTATTCTAACTTTTCCATGACTTATACCCCCCGATACAGGCCATTGATTCATCAAAACAAGCACACAATGCAACAAAAACATAATCTGTTTCAGACAAATCAGTGTGTAGTAATCTATACTCTACCCATACTTCTGGAACTCTAAAAATTCTTAAAAATTAGGACAACATAAAGAATATGTATAGAAATAATGTGTTAACATTTCATCTCGATATCAAGTTCTAGTAAAAAATGAAAATTCGTGCACTGGGAACAAAGTTTCCGTTTCAGATTCAACATTGTTTCTACTCATCTTACTGATCATCCTAAAGGCATTACTTGGCACAAACACTAAATAAAACATAAAAAACAATCATAACAGAATCATAATTGTGCAAAACACTCAAAACAGAAAGGAAAAGATAAAAATATTTTATTCATTGGGTTGCCTCCCAACAAGTGCTATCGTTTTACGCCCCTTGCTAGGCATAACGCATAGATTCAAGTAATTCCATCCTTCTTCTTTTTCTTCATAGATGAATTTTCATCAAAGGGCATTGTGAATACAACTTGCAAAACATTATCCATAGAAATTTTGGTATTATCAAGTTGTCTAGCTATATATACCCTTTGATTACCGGCTACGATCCAGGAATACTGTTGATTAACATCATTAAAAGTTTGTTGGATCATATCTAAAAGGGGAACTTCCTTACTAAGATTTTCATCAAAAATTTGATTATTCCCAATCAAATGTCTCAACATATAATCGCTTTCATAAAGGGTTTCATCTATTACTGGTTTTTCATGACTCTTACCAAAACGATCAAAAATTTCCCTAGCTTCTCGTACGATGTGATCAAATTCATCCATGAGAACAAGGGTAGTTAACTTTTTAGCTTTAGGATCTTTTGAAATAGGTAGCTCATAAAACAATCTTTGTAAGGTAGGATGTGTGCGGATAAACCTATTTTCAAGTTTCAAAACTAATGCTGAGATGGCTTCCGCATAAGTTTTAGTTCTTTTTCATATAGGAGCACCATCAAGAGTCAAATGCCCAACGCAATAATTCTTGGATAGTTCCTTTTCCTATAACAATCCCTTGCCCCAAAACAAAAGTTTTAGAATCCAGATTACCAGAACGTCCAATTTTAGGAGTCCTGGCATCATCTGTTTTTGCCATACCAAAATCACTCATGATGACAAGCAAACAAGAGATCTGACGAGAAAAGGCAAACGAAAAAGAGAGGGCGAATAAAACGACAAATTTGTGAAGTGGAGGAGAGGCAAATGGAAAATAATGTAAATTTCAAGGAGATGAGATATGAGTTTAGGAACCTGGTAGATGAGATTACTTCCTCCCCAGCAACGACGCCAGAAATTCCTTTGACGTGGCTTGAGACTGCGTTGGTATTTCCCCAAAGAGGAAGGGATGATGCAACACATCGACGGTAAGTATTTCCCTCAGTTATGAAACCAAGGTATGAATCCATAGAGGAATATCACGCACCCGTGTAAATAGCACCTTCACAACAAATAAGAAATACTTGCAACCCGACGCGAAAGAGAGGTTGTCAAGCTCTCTACGGTCATATAGAGATTAGGTAATGATAGTTTTGGCAAATAGATCTCACAAGAACACAAAATAAAATAAGTAAGCAAAAAGTGCAGCAAGTTATTTTTGGATTAATAGATCTGAAAACAAAAGATGCAAATATTAGATCGGGAAGCAATATGTTGGAAAAGTAGACCTGAGATCCGTATGTTTCACTAGTGGCTTCTCGCATGAGTATAGCGCACGGTGGGTGAACAAATTACTGTTGGGCAATTGATAGAAGATCAAATAATCATGATGATATCCAGACAAGGATCATCATATAGGCATCACATCCAAGATAAGTAGACTAAAACGATTCTTCATCTACTTCTATTACTCAACACATTGACCACTATCTATCATGCATCTAGTGTATTAAGTTCATGGGAAAACAGAGTAATGCAATAAGAACGGTGACATGATGTAGAGAAGATCTATTCATGTAGGAATAGACCCCGTCTTGTTAACCTTAATGGTAATGATACATGCGTGTCTTGCTGCCCCTTCTGTCACTGGGAAAGAACACCGCAAGATCGAACCCATCACAAAGCACCTCTTCCCATGTCAGGGTGGGCACAAAACCCGAAACCCGATATCGGGTATCAATTTTGGAAACCCGAATTTAATTTGGGTAATTCGGGTAATGGGTCATGGTACCTGAATTACCTGAATAGCCAGAATTATTTAGTAGCCCATTAAAAATGATCCACACATAGAAAAGGCTCAGCCCAAACACTCTAATCACTACTCGCGTCCTAGCAAAACCTAGGTCGGGTCACTAGCCGCGAGGCCACTTGGTCGTGGTGCCGTACTCGATTCCTCCCACCATTCTTATAATGCCCGTGCGCCACCGGGCTGTACGACGACCACAATGAGTCATGGGTGTGCTGTGCTCGATTCCTCCTTCCCTTCTTCTAATGCCCATGCGACACCGGGCTGTACGACGACCACAATGAGTCATGGGTGCTTCTCGGCTCCAATCTTCCGCCTCCTTGTTGTGGTGCAGTGTTGTGCCACGTTGGAGGATCTCCCTCGAGCCTTAGTGGCGTGCACAAGTGCAACACGGCATCAACCCATTCACCTAGCGGTCTCCTGTGATGTGAAGTTCTGTTCCTATCGGGTCATTCGGAAAAACGAACCCAAACCCGAATTTTCAGGTACCCGAATTGCCGGGTTCTTATATTTTTGGTTATATTTCGGGTTTCATTTTTCATAACCCGAATTTTCAAAAACCAGAATTACCCGACCCGATTTTTTCGAGTAACCCGAACGCCCAACCTGATTCCCGTGGCAAGAAAAATTGATCTAGTTGGCCTAACTAAATCAAAGATTCGAAGAAGAAATACGAGGCTATAAGTAATCATGCAAAAAGAGATCAAAGAAGACTCAAATCATATTCATGGACAGAAACTGATCATGAACTCAAAATTCATCGGATTCCAACAAACACACCACAAAAGTCATTGCATCAAATAGATGTTCAAGGGATCATTGTATTGAGAATCATAAAGAGAGAGGAAGCCATCTAGCTACTGCCTACGGACCCATAGGTCTATGATGGACTACTCAGGCATCATCGGAGAGGCACCTATGATGAAGATGAACCCCCTCCATGATGGTCTTAGATTGGATTTTAAGGTTCTGGAACTTGCGGCGGCTGGAATTGTGTTTCGTCGACTCCCCTAGGGTTTTTTGATTTTCTAAGAATTTATAGGCTTGAAAGTCGGTTGAGGGGACTCCCGAGGTGCCCTCCCTCTACCAGGCCGTGCCAGGGGCCTCTAGCGTGCCCTGGTGGAGGGTGACCACCCTGCCCCCCTCTCTGGTGCTTGTTTGGCCAGTCTTGTCTCTTATGGTCCATAAAAATGCTCCAAAAATTCCCATAGCGTTTGGGCTCCATTTGGTACTGATTTTCTGTGAAGTAAAAAACAAGCAAAAAGAGCAACTGACACTTTGGTACTATGTCAATAGGCTAGTCCAAAAAATGATATAAAGTTGCTATAAAGTGATTGTAAAACATCCAACATTGATAATATAACAACATGTAACAAGTAAAAATTATAGATACGTTGGAGACGTATCAAGCTCCAGCAGCCGCTCCGAGTCTAAGATCGATGTCGACGAGGAGCTGGCCCTCCACGTTGTGCTAGAGCGGTCGAAGGTGGACACAGGGGCAGTTTTGGATCTGCACTGTCACATCCCATATTTTTTTTTCCAAATTTGGCATGTTAAAAATTTCACACGGAATATTTTTTCCAACAAAACCCTCACTTGATTGCTTGTTAGCTAAAACTTGTTTGATTGTTTGCTTGAGAGTGACTTGATTGTTTGAACAAAAGGGTTGAAAGCTCAATCCAAGTGGAATCCTAGATAGCCATTAGTTGAAACCAAATCATTTTGAAATATTAATTAGATATAAGGCCATCCTAAATAAGACCCAGGAAATATTTAAAGCCTGATAAATTTTCCCTAAAAGAATCAAATTGGATTTGTTTTGGGATCAAATCAAAGTCAAGGGAAATTATTTAATAAGTCCAAATGATGCAATTGACCTTTTGCCCTAAAAATAGCTTTGAAAATATTTGGCAGGAAAATGAATCTCATAATTCCAAATGATGCAATTGACCTTTTTCCAATTCTTCAATATGTATTTGAAACGGACTTGGTCTTGAAACCAAATCGAAACTCAAAAGAAAAATTAAAGTTTACCAAATCAGAAATATTCAAATTTGAATTTAGAGAAAGTTTTCTATTTGTATTTCAAGTTCAAAACTGTATGGAATTTAGAAAGGGAACAAAAATAAAAAAGATAAAAGAAAAGGAAAAGAAAACCTAAACTACCCACCCACCTAACCTAGCCAAACCAGTCAACACCTCTGCACTCTCTCTCATCTCACCCACCGACGTGGGGACCTACCCATCAGGTCGTCCCCAACATCCTACACACCCCACCACCCCCACCACCCGATTCCTCCAGCGCACCCCCACGATCTCCACACCCCGGCCACCCGCGCACCTCCGGAGACCTCCTATAAGCCTCCCGCGACCCCCCTTCTCCATTCCCCTCTCTTTCGCGAAGCTCCACCGCCAGGCTGCTCGCCTTCGAGCTCGGACCACCATCGCAGAAGCTTTGCTCCCGCGAGCCAT
Organism: Hordeum marinum; assembly: GCA_022496015.1. NCBI lineage: Eukaryota > Viridiplantae > Streptophyta > Magnoliopsida > Poales > Poaceae > Hordeum > Hordeum marinum. The sequence continues at coordinate 84,716,910 of CM039676.1, forward strand.
TCCGTCATCTCCAATGAGCCCCGCCGCTTTGTTCCCCCCTGCTCGACTCGCCTTGACCCCCTTTCTCTTCCTCATCCCTTTTCTTTAATAAGGACACACCCAATCGAGCGAATCAACGAGGACCCGAAGCTCGTGATGTCCCACGCTAGATTCCATGGTGTCCGCGGACGAGGGAGCCGCTAGGGGAGGGGAAGAAGATGCACGAAGGGGAGGGGAGATCTCACGTATTGACCTAGAGGTGGCGACAACCGCACTGGTCCGGCGACGATGAGCAGCATGGTCGGGAGGTGGCGGCGGTGCTGGTCTAGAGGGGCCGAAGTGAAAAAGATGGGTGAATCGAAATGACTTCGATTTCTTTTTGACTAGAGCGGTAGTTAGAAGATGGACTGATGGGCAAATATCTATGGCATGACGAAAAAATAGTACGCGAGAATTAAGGTCATATCAATGGCATATCAAATTTTCCTTTGTCGTTGCTATTTCAAATATATAGCGTTGGCGGATGTCCTACGAAGGCTTACGACTGTTGTAGCACTTACCTACCATAAGTAGAGTGTCGAACCCACAAGAAGCAAATAAGAAGACACTACAAACCTCACAACTACATTATCTGCGTAACTACGTTTGCATTCAAACTGTAGTTTGAAAATAGCCTATTCCATTGGTTGCTACCAGAACACTAAAAAAAGAGATTTAACTAGACTACAAACTTGGACAGAAAATATACTAAACTAAAACACAGAGTAAAAGGGATTGTACTTGTAGGATTGAATAGAGAAAAATGCAGTATCTAGGCTTTCGGTCTCACTAGTACTAGAGGAGCATCTCAGTGGCATACAAGTATTGTAGACTACTAAACATTTTCCTATAGTTTGCATTGGTGGTCTGTCACTCCTAGATGTATTAGACATAACATCGCATCGTGGTCACACACGTCTGCCAATAATACACAACATAACCAAAGGATCACAAAGCTCATTCATCTACCCTGTGTTCGTGCAAGTGGTAATCATGCAACACGAGAGAGAGTACATACTAACGAACCCACAAAGACTATTTGTGCGTATTAGATCATACCTCAACCTAGAACTGGATCAATTACTCACACATAGATGAATAGTAACAGAAAAAGGAATGATTCATTGTTGCCAACAACATGTTCAACTTACAAAATACAAGTAGGAGGATGGAGATGGAGATGGGGATGAACACCGGCGCGCCCAACCTATGGTCGGCGCCCAATGATGAAGGCGGCACCTCCTTCTCCTCCTGCGTGGCCTTTATGGTGATGGTGATGGTGGCGGAGGGAGAGGCCTCCCTCTAGATGAGATGGCAGAGCTTCCCGGCGGCTGTGTGGACTTGTGGTGGAATGAGGATGATGATCCCGACGGCTAGGGTTGGAGATCTTTATACAGGAACCCTCCTCGGGTCTCCTATATCGATGTAACCTCCTACCCTTCATCCAAGGGCTCTAGGGGAGTCAAATCCACACCCAAATGGTGCCTTATCTGCCAAGAATCCCGTAGGAAAAACCAGAATGAAATCACAGCAAAGTTGTGCTCGCATGGAAGGTCGTCATCTGTCCTGGAATCTGGGAGGACTTTCGTATTTTGGTTGCCATTTCGTCATACAAAATCTGATTTTGATATTCTTGGCTCGTTGAATTGCTAGAGAAAAGCCGGATGCGTCTCTGGCCTTGCATCTTTAATGTGGAGAATTTATACATGCCAAAGCATCAAATACTCCATAGGACCTTCATCAGGTGCCTGGAACTTCTCTGGCCTGACTCCCAACTTGGTTCTTTTGAAGTGACAAGGCCATGAAAATGCCAATACACCTACAAAGGCTACAAAACGATGGAAAAATAGTAAATAAATAAATAAAAATAGAAGTTATGCAAGAAACATGGTAAAACGAGTAACTACCGAAAACTATGCATTGGGGACATGTATAAGTGTTAGATGGATTTGTTATGAGTTTTTTTTGCACTAGAATATACTCTAAAAGTATGCATAAAATCCACTCCTCACTGGCGTTGATTGAAATTGACATACCACCAACAAAAGGTGTGCCTACCCATTTATCCACTAGTGTACATATAAAAGGGATTTCAAGAGAATAAATTTATTAGTTCCTTCAATGATCCTTAAATGGAGCTATAAGGATTTTAACCCTTTTGTCCAGTGTTGACCTTGAGTTATCGATCCCACGAGAGGAAGGTGCCCTTTAAGTTAAGGTTTCAAACAAGCTTTTGCTACAGAATTAATTCTAGTTTTTGACCGGATCGTAAACCAAGATGATGCTGAAAACAATGGCATTAATAGGATCTTAATTTATGCTATGGAAGTCATCCATCAAGATGTGCTTGCTACGTATCATATAGGGGGATGTGTCCAAATCTTGTCTTGATCGACACATGCCCTGCATCAAGAGTTAGTTGTCCAACCGAAGGCCATATCTGTCGTGCGGGGTTGCCTAGATAATTAAGATTGCAATAATTAGACAAAAGTATTGAGCGTTTAATGACAACAAATCTTGAATCCCCATGAATAAGATCCGTGTTACCGTACTAAACCTTTCTATCATTGATGTTTAGAATAACACTTCACGGTCTCCCTGCCTTTAGCCTCTCCGTGAATTTCTCTCCATGATCTTGGGTACCTGTAGGAATGAAGAAGAGGAACGAGACAAGAGACAACAAAACAATTTTATGCTACACATACGAGATGTTAATTAAAAGAACTTCCATCGGTCCCTCCAAAAAATATATTGGGTTGCAAGGTTCTTGCCTGAACCCATGACCTTACCGAACTACTCACACATGGACACACATCACATGAAGAACTCATCGAAGTACACATTGTGAAGATTAATTGATTGATTTTCTGTCTTACAATGGATGTCGTGTGTGATACATGATTACATGTATGACTAGATTGTTGGAACTATGGTGGTGATGAAGGTTGTGGCGCTGGCTAGGGTTAATGGAGATGGGAAATGAGATGACTATCTTGTGTAGCGGTGTTCTGCGATGTCTTGATATCCCGTGTTGCTCATTCGATGTTAGGCCCTTTATAAGGTTGTTCAGGTGGATTTAACACCTCGGTAGGCACGCCACACGACCACCCATACATTCGGGCACGATAGTATGGAACACCATCTTCTGATCTGGCTTCTGTGTTGCACCTTGATACGTCTCCATCGTATCTATAATTTTGATTGTTTCATGCTATTATATTATCAATCTTGAATACTTTTTATGCAATTATATGTTATTTTATATCATTTTTGGGGACTAACCTATTAGCTCAGTGTTGTGGGGAACGAGCACCTATGGGATCGGAGGGACCCCTTTCGGTTCAGCAGGGGAGAAGGCTCACACAAAGAGCAGGTCTAATGAACAGCACGCGGGGATTTTACCTAGGTTCGGGCCGCAAAGATGCGTAAAACCCTACTCCTTCTTGGTTGTATTGTGGGTGTTCTAGGGTTCTAGCTACAGGAGCGCTATGAGCAGCTGCCACCCATGTGAGCTAGAAGGTCCCAAGTCGAAAAGCCCCAAAGGCTAAAAGTCCAAAAGTCTAAAAATCCCAAAGTCCTCTACCGTATCGTCCTCGGCCTCCTTTTATACTCTGAAGGGGATCCCCACAATGCCGTACAGTGCGTACACGGGGTGTACAGAGCTACAGTTCTATCATACCTAACACCGACGGAGTAGGACAGGTGCATTTAATGCACCGTCAGGCATCTTTGTCCGTCTGCGAGACAGGATAGGAGACCATCCCATCAGCACCGCTTAGCCCCCTCGAGCGCCGATGCCGCGACATGTCCCGGCGGAACGACACTTGGCCTATGCGCTGGCGGGGCCTTGCCGGGGCTTCACCTTGCCAGGTCTTGCCGGTGCTTTGTATTTGCCTGAGGGTTTGATGGTCATCCCAGCAAGGTCTTGATTCTCCTATGCTTGTACCTGGCAGCTCCCTGTTGGGCCTCGTTGCTAGGGTGGCTACTACTACCCGTGCACGAGTAAGGGGCACTAGTGAGCCCCAAACACTAGTGCACCGATAGAAGCCCCCGGGCCTGGGCCACACACGTCGTGAGGCATTGTTGGGCTAGGCCCAAACAGTGCATAGACATGCGTGGCAGGAGCTTGCGGTTGTGATCATTGCGCTTACTGCACTTCCCCATGACGCCCATTGAAAGTGGGGTGTGGGATACATGTGCAACGCGACCGTTTCAACAACGCGTCCACGAAACGTTTCTATATTATTTTAGTAAAGAGGCTGCCCCGTGCCTTTCCCATAAAGAGGAAATTGCAGAGGCGCTGCTCATTTACCTCTTGTTATTTCCCCACCTAAGAACCGTCGTCGCCTTCCTCCCCAAGCCCGAAATAGAGTTCCTCCCATTCATCCGCACCTCCACGTCCTCCCCGTCTTTAGCCCCTGCCCCCATAGCCACCATGCTGCCCAAGGCTAGCAAGGGAAAGGATGTAGAAGCCGTCCCGGAGAACAAGCTGGTGAGGTTGCGGAAGGAGCACGTCGTCTTTCCGTCGCGGCTTGACGTGGACGCTCTAAAAGAGCGATACCGGTGGATGTGGGCGACGGGGACGACGATGCATCCCGCCACTTGCGTGAGTCCAAGCCCTTCTGGGAGCAGACCAGGCAAATATCCTTTCTTTGCCAATTATTTTTACTGCGGGCTCTGTCCCCCTTGCTCGGACTTCTTCAAAAACCTCATGTTCACTTACGGCTTCCAACTCTTGGATTTTACGCCGAATGTCATGACATGCATGTCAATTTTGGCTCATCTTTGCGAAAACTTTGCCGGAGTAGTCCCTAGCACCGCTCTTTTCCGCCACTACTTTACTCCCCGCATCCAACAGGGAAGATCCCTTTCTGGTGCCGTCACTTGGATTCCACGGCCAGGAACCAAGGAGGTCTACCCAGACGAGGCCTACTGCAAGAGGTGGGATGAGTGGGGAGGCAAATGGTACTGGATTTGAGCAGAGAAATTCCAGCCTTTCTGCTTGCCGTGGCAAACCAAGATGGTGCGTGGCGAAGACTGGAGCGCCCTTAACCCTGAGGATGGGAAGATCACAGTTGCGACCACCAGGATTCACCACCTCAGAAATGCCGGCCTCACCGTAGAGATGATAGGCGCCGATTCCCTTCGCCGGCGCATTGCTCCGCTACAGAATAAGGGGAGGCCAGCTTGGGAATTCCGGAACGCGGCGGACATCATTAGGCTGCACCCCGAGCTGAACCACAACCTGACCATTATGCAGCACGGAGCTCTCTACCAGAAGCTGTTCAGGAGTGCTGTGGTACATGAGCTGCCGGCACGCATAGTCCCCTTGTGCAACAACTCTGCTTTAGGTAGAATCATCGCCATGATGCTGGTGTTTGACGCCCACAGTCTTGATGTCCTAGATTGAGCCGTCTGCAGAGGAGACGCAAGAATTCTTTGATAACTTGGTGGAGATGACCATCCGCAAGGAAGAGGGCCTTGTCCGTGACACCACTGAGGAAGAAATGGCGTACATCACCAACAGGGCGGAGGAAGCAGATCTTGCCACGGAGGTCGGCAGCACCGGCTTCCTGGAAGACAAAGCGGGCGAAGGGGAAACGCTGCCAAACAAAGATCTTGCCGGGCAAGGCGGGACCGCTGAGGAGCAAAGCGGAATATCCGCCTGGGGCTGCCCTACCGAAGACACAACTGAGGAGGAGCTGCTCGAGGAGGCCCCGTCCATTGTGCCAAGGAAGAGGCGCGTCCTTCGGAGCACCGCCTTTGGGCTTCTGGTCTGCCAAGTTCCTTCAAGTAGCGCAGTCCCTGGCAAGGGGGCGACCGGCAAGGCCACACGGCGGCAAGAAGCTCATCAGCAACCGGTGCCTACCGCGGCCAAGTGATCTAGGAGCGCCCCTCCACCTCCTCCCACGGGCACCATGGTAGAGGTCGCCTTCGACCTTTCTACCCTTAGCTCGGGCGAAGAAGAAGAGGAGTAAGGATCTTGCCGTATCTTTTGTTTTTCCAATTTCTGGTTTTACTTTAATCATTTGCTTTGCCTTGACTTGCCTCCACAGGGATGCAGAAACACTAGCACAGTGGGTAGCAAAGAGGGCGAGGACCTCGACGGTTGAGGAGTCGTTGGCAAGCACCTCAGGCGCGCCAAGGACGACCATCATCAACTCGGGAGGCTAGTCCGCAGCGTAGCCCTCGACTCAGCCCCTCGTGGAGCCCCCAGCGTGAGCCCATTACTCACTTCCTGCTGGCAAGTGCTGGGGTGTGCATCTTTACTGCTGACATTACCGGACGTGCTAGAGGAGGGTGGCGACAAGGAGACCCATGAGTGGTCGTCCCTGATACGCTGCCTCCATCATCTACGCCGCCCAGAGATGGATCCCCGGCAAGGACTTCCTCAAGTGCACTTTATCGTGACGAGGGAGAGACAGTAAGCACGGGCACCGACAGGTCTTCGCCGGCAACCGTCGTTGTAGGTACTCGTTATTATGTTCGTCTTTTTTGTCTTCTTGAACTTCCACCTCAGCTTCGTTTGGTTTGTTTTCTTGGCCTTCAGACATTCCCTCGATGGAGGGCATGGACGTTGACATCTTCATCAAGGAGACTATCAGGGATGCTATCGCTGAGGCCGACAGGATCGCTGCCGAGGAGGCCATCAAGAGTGCTGCTGCTGAGGCCGCTGAAGCCGCCAAGAATGCTGCCGCCGAGGCTGCTAGTGCTGAGGCTGCCAAGGCTGCACAGAAGGAGGAGGCCACCAAGTAGTTTGCTGAGAGGGCAGGTAAGTAGGCCAGTGGTCGTACTGACGACATTCATGCCGCAGGAGCGCCAGGCGCTACGCCGACCACTCAGCGCCCAGTTGCTGGGGAGGCGGCCGTCGAGGACCAGCCTCCTACGTTTGAAGCACCTTCATCAAGCAGGAACTTCAAGGTCGGCGACAACTTGTTCGTCCGTATCCCTGACATGGAAGGACTTGGGTGCCGCCTGAAGGGGAAGCTTTTGTTGAGGAGGCCATCACTTCTGCTGGGCTCGATATCATCGATAAGCCAAGCGCCAACAGCAAATCCCAAGAAGAGCAGCTCCTCCAGACCATGGGCGTCATCTTCCAAAAGCTTTAAGCTCTTCACCATGCCCGGAAGGAGAAATTGCACTCCAGGGCAGCAGTTATGGAAGCGGGTGAGGCCAACTTCCAGGAGCGCGTCGAAGAGACTCAGGCTGGTTCACCCAAGCTTCCCAGGATCTGAAGTCTGGTCAGACACAATTGGGCCAGGGTTGGAGCCAACTCTTCATGCAGCAGTCTGATGCCTAGCAAGCGCAGGAGGAGGCCAAACAACGAGCTGCCATAGAGGGCGCTTGCTTGATGGAGCGTCGTATCTTGCTTGATGCCCATGAAGAAGACCTTGCCACTCGCGAGAAGGCACTTGCCAACAAACTTTGTGGCAAGGAATTGGAGCTCGAGGAGCTTGTCGTGCGGCGGACCTGGGAGCTAGAGCGAAAGCACAAGGAGACGCTCGAGGCTCTAACTATAGACCACACCGGCAAGCTGAGGGAGGCCACCGATGCTGCTGAAGCTGCAAAGGCCGCCAAGAACTTGCAGGAGGGGAGGGTGAAGAAGCTGGAGGCCGACCTTGAGGATCTCGGCAAGGAGGTCTCATTGGTTAAGACTAAAAGAGACACAGCCTTCGCCAGCCTAATGGAGATGCAAGTCGCCATTTTTGACAAGACCAAGCAGCTCTCTTCAGCCAGCGAGTCCATCAATGACCTGAACCTAAAGCTAGCTATGCAGACCGAGACTCTTGAGACTGCCAGGACCAGTGAGAATGCTCTGGTTAAGGATCTCCAAGATGAGAAGGAGGTGGTCAGGAGTGCTGCTGCCGTCCATAATGACTATTTATAGGGAGTACAAGTCTGGACAAAGAAGCTCGTCGACGTCGTGGAGAAGCTTGCCGAACAGCTGTCCGCCATGGTCCTGGAAGGCCTCACGTATTCTTCCGATGACAGAGTGTCCACGAGCGCCAAGGTGATCATGTTCTTCGACTGTATGCTTGGAGCCTTGGAGCAACTTCACTCTGACCGAGCATCCTACTTGGCCAGCGAATCTCGCAAGCTCTGCCAGGCTGTTCTTCGCAAGGTGCTCATCAAGGTGGCGTACAAGAACCCCAACATCAACTTCTCCAACGTCCTCGACCACTTGCCGAAGGGCATAGATGTCAAGGTTCTTGAAGAACTTGTCACGCCCATCATTTACTGGGTGAGCCAAGTCAAGCAGGTCGAAGGCGATCGCCGGGATTAGCTGCTGCCATCCATGCTAAGAACAGTTTATTTTATGTTAGAATCTCGGCAAGACCGATGTAATATCGCTTGCTATGCCTTGAACAATCGTTATGTTATCCTCCTTGCTTGATTGCTCTCTGTATGCATTCACCCTACGCTTGATTGGAAACTTGCCTGCGCGGACACCTCTCCCGCGAGCGCTAGGTGCGGGACGTCAGTAGCCTGCTAGCGGGGCCACTACCGACAAGATACCTCGACGCTCTTGGTGCAGCCGCTTAAGCTGTTGATCATGTTCGAAACAGAATAAGGGCGCGAGCGCAGCCCCTTGAGTCGTTGGGCGGACTCAAAACGAAACAAGAGTGAGGGTGCAGCCACTTAAGCCGTTGAGCGGACCCGAAACAGAGTAAGGGCGCAGCCAATCACGGGAAGGTTCCGTGCGTGCAGGTTTTCCATACAGAAGTCGAAATCGTCTGAGGAAAATAATTTCACAGCAAGAATTCATTTGGGGTTTTGCAACTTATCTTTTTGTTGCCGTACTCCTTTCAGCAAGATTTTTTTGGGACGTCGCTCATAGGTATCCATACCACCATCCCCCCCGGCAAAGCTGCACGCGAGGTAACCTTCTGTCCTTGAGAAAAAGAAAGAAGAGAAAATATGGATATGGAACCTTGGCGGTCCGTTAGTTCTTGCCGGGAGTAAGTGTAATGCAATATCTCGGACAAACATGCACATAAGTAAACATGAGAATCAATCAGGATTTGCAGAACACTTATCTTTATTCAACTACGCACAAGGTCTAAGCCTGGCTTTGTACAAAGGATTACATGCTTCAGCGGCAAGACTTGTACAAAAGGTGGTTGCCGGGGGCCCGGCAACCGCGCCTCATGGGTAGAATTTGTGAATATGTTCGATATTCGAGGATTTGCTCACTGGGATGCCATCTTCGGTCTCTAGGCAAACTGCGCCAGGCCTGGTGACTCGTGCTACCCGATAAGGGCCTTCCCACTTCAGCATCAACTTGTTGGAATTCTTGGCGGACTGAACTCGCTGAAGAACAAGTTCGCCTTCCTCAAGACTTCTGGCATTAACTTTGCGGCTATGATAGCGGCGCAAAGCTTGCTGGTAGCATGCAGCTCTCACAGCATCCTGAAGACGGTCTTCCTCAAGGAGCGTCGCTTCATCTTGTCGCAACTACTCTTTCTCGAGCTCATCATAAGCGAGCACTCGAGGCGACCTGTATATGAGTTCTGTGGGGAGAACTGCCTCCTCCCCATATATGAGGGGGAAGGGTGTCTAGCCGGTAGCTCGATTTGGTGTCGTTCTGATTAACCAAAGAACCACCGGCAACTCATCAATGCACTTGTTCAGCTTGTCGAAAGTTCTTGTCTTGAGGCCTTGCAACACTTCAGCATTAGTCCTTTCCACTTGGCCATTGCTCCTTGGGTGGGCAACGGAAGCAAAATAGATTCTGCTGCAAAGGTCTTGGACATACTGCATGAAGGTGCGGCTCGTGAACTGTGTGCCATTGTTAGTGATGATCCTGTTGGGAACACCAAAGCGGCAGATTAGTCCTTTGAAGAACTTGACAGCTGACTGTGTTGTCACCTTTCTCACTGCTTCCACTTCTGGCCACTTTGTGAACTTGTCAATTGCAACATACAAGTACTCAAAGCCCCCGATAGCACGGGGAAAGGGTCCCAAGATGTCGAGCCCAGACCGAAAATGGCCAGGAGAGAGGGATTAATTGAAGGACTTGAGCTGGTTGATGTAATTTCTTTGAATGAAACTGGCATCCTTCACACTTGGTTACTAACGCAGGTGCATCCTGGAGGGTAGTGGGCCAAAAGAAACCTTGCCGAATGCCTTTCCGGCAAGTGCTCTTGATCCTATGTGGGAGCCACATATGCCTCCATGTATCTCTGCCAACAGCTCCAGTCCATCCTCCGGAGAAATGCATTTGGGTTTCACGCCATTTAGTCTCTTTCTGTACAGGACGTTGTCCACGAACTGGTACATATTAGACCGACGTCTACTTTCTCTGCTTCCTCTTGTTCCTTAGGGAGCTCTCCTGTCTGAAGGAAACGGACGATGTGATGTGCCCATGTTGGAGCCTGGGGCTCGACAACAAGGACTAAAGGCATATCCTCTGCTGGGGAAGCATTCGTCTCAACGGCGAGGGTCTGAGGCCCTGCCGGAGTCTGCTACCCCCAACAAGCATGGCGGGAGCGCGTGCTTCCATGACAAGAGTCGGAGGCTCCGCCGGAGCACGACACTCACCGACAAGCCTGACATTGTCCCCGACAACCTCTTCGCTGGCGGCTTCTGGGAGCTCTGCCAGGAAATACTTGTCGGAACTCAAATTCCTTCTTTTCTCTTGTCCAGTTGATGGTGTCATAGAGGGTCGAGTCAGTCGGAGCATGAAAGTTCCTGGTTCCACAAGCAACTTAAGGGCATCACACTTTGACTGGCCATCGGCAACGCTGTTCTCTACTCGTGGAACGTGCTCCATTTGCAGGCATCAAAACATTCTTCCAACTTCCTCACTTCATCTACATAAGCTTCTATCAATGGACTCTGGTAATATTTGTTTACTTGCCTGACGACAGGCTGAGAATCACCCCTGACAATAAGTTTCTTGATCCCATGGTCTGCCGTGATCCTGAGACCGGCAAGTATGCTTTCGTACTCGGCAATGTTGTTCGTTGATCTCTCCTAGGGAAAGTGCATCTGAATCACATATTTGAGGTGCTCTCCAGTGGGTGCGACAAGCAGCACTCAGGCACCGACCCATTGCAACGAGAAAGCCCCATCAAAATACATGACCCACTCTTGATTGGTTTCCTTGCCGGGGAGAGTCAACTCTGGAACTTCTTCATCCGGCGTTGGGGTCCATTCTGCAATGAACTCCGCCAAGGCTTTGCTCCGAATTGTCGAAGTGCTTTCAAACTTGAGACCAAAGCTTGATAGTTCCAAAGCCCACTCTACAACCTTGCCGGTAGCTTCTGGGTTTCGCAAGATCCGCTGCAGCGGGAAGCGAGTGACAACGGTGATCTCATGTGCTTGGAAGTAATGGCGTAACTTCCTTGAGGCCATAAGGAGGCCGAAGAGCAACTTTTGCACGCCAGAATATCTTGACCTAGCCCCCTGCAAAAGGGAGCTGACAAAATAGAATGGGTGTTGCACCACCTTCTTGATGGGGAATGTTGCTGGGAAACAAAAAATTTCCCACGCACACGCAAGATCTACCCGTGGTTATGAGCATCTACGAGAGGGAGAGTGGATCTACATACCCTTGTGGATCGCTAAGAGTGGAGCGTTAAGAAACGCGGTTGGTGTAGTCGAACGTCTTCGTGATCCAAATAGCCTAGCATCCCACGATCTCATCATGATCCGTCCCGCGATCCAATCACGATCGGTCCTGCGAACTCATCACGATCTGTCCCGCGATCTCATCACGATCCGTCTCGCGATCTTGATCACGGTCCTTCCGATCTACCGCCGAACGGACGACACCTCCACGTTCAGCACACGTACGACTCAATGACGATCTCCGCCTTCTTGATCCAGCAAGAGAGAGCGGAGAGGTAGAAGAGTTCTCCGGCAGCACGATGGCGTTGCGGCGATGGTGGTGGAGCTATTTCGGCAGGGCTTTGCCTAAGCACTGCAGAAAACCAATCTAGAGGAGAAACTATGCACTAGAGGAGAGGTAGCACGTGGCTATTAGGGTTGGCTTTTTCATCTAAATCCTATAGTATATATAGGAGGGAGGGAGGGGAGGAGGCAGCCTCAAACCCTCAAGGTTTGGTCGAAATTGGAGGTGGAGGAGTCCTACTCCAATCCTATTAGGAGTAGGATTCCTCCTTTCCACTTGGAAACTCCTTCCACCTCTCCACCTTTGGATTTTTTCCCTTCTCAAACCACTCCAGCCGCATGGGCGCTTAGAGGAGGCTTCGGCCAGCCTACCAGGGGATGGTTTACCTCCTCCCACAGCCCATGTAGCCTCTTGGGTCGAAATACCTCTCCCGATGGTCCCTCGGTACACTACCGGCACTCCCGGTAAACTACCGATGAGCCCGAAACTTTTCCGGCGACCAAAACAGGACTTCCTATATATCAATATTTACCGCCGGACCATTCAAGAGCTCCTCGTGACGTACAAGATCTCATACGGGACTCCGAACAACCTTCGGTCACCACCATACATAACTCTATACTACCGAAACGTCACCAAACCTTAAGTGTCCAGACCCTGCGGGTTCGAGAACTATGTAGACATGACCGAGACACCTCTACAGTAAATAACCAATAGCAGGACCTGGATGCCCATATTGGTTCCTACATATTCTACGAAGATCTTTATCGGTCGAACCTCTATGTCAAGGATTCAGTTAATCCCGTATGATGTTCCCTTTGTTCTTCGGTATGTTACTTGCCCGAGATTTGATCGTCGGTATCTCCATACCTAGTTCAACCTTATTACTGGCAAGTCTCTTTACTCATTCCATAATACAAGATCCCGTGACTAACACTTAGTCACATTGCTTGCAAGGCTTATTGTGATGTTGTATTACCGAGTGGGCCCTAAGATACCTCTCTGTCACACGGAGTAACAAATCACAGTCTTGATCCATGCCAACCCAACAGACACCCTCGGAGATACCTGTAGAGCACGTTTATAGTCACCCAGTTACGCCGCGACATTTGATACACACAAGGTACTCCTCTGGTGTCAGTGAGTTGCATGATCTCATGGTCATAGGAACATATACTTGACATGCAGAAAACAGTAGCAATAAACTGACACGATCATATGCTACGTTTGTAGTTGGGGTCTTGTCCATCACATCATTCTCCTAATGACGTGATCCCATTACCAAATGACATCTCATGTCCATGACTAGGAAACCATAGCCATCTTTGATCAACGTATTAGAGGCATACTAGGGACATGGTGTTGTCTATGTATCCACACATGTATCTGAGTTTCTGATCAACACAATTATAGCATGGATAATAAACGATTATCATGAACAAGGAAATATGATAATAACCAATTTATTATTATTGCCTGTAGGGCATATTTCCAACACTTCTTCCTCTGGATTGTCTCATTCAATTGCGCAGATCGTTCCTTGCCGGCACTAGACCCTACCGGGGAATGTCGTGGCTCGTCGCTTGGCGGCCCTGCCGTTGCTGCTGCTTCTTCATTCACTTCTCTTTTAGCCACTAGTGCAACACTCACCACTTGATTTGTTGCCGCTCGATATAGCAGCAACGGCTCTTGTGGTTTAGGTGCAATTAGGACTGGCGGAGATGAGAGGTACTTCTTCAAATCGTGCAGCGCTGCCTCCGCTTCCGGAGTCCATTTCATTGGACCTGCCTTCTTCAAGATTTTGAAAAAGGGCAGGACATGCTCAGCAGATTTTGAGATGAACCTACTCAGAGCAGCAACACAGCCAGCAAGATGGCGCACATCTTTGACACGTCTTGGTGCTTCAATTTGCTCAATTGCTTTGATCTTGTCGGGATTTTCTTCAATTACTCGTTGAGCTACAAAGAACCCGAGAAGCTTGCCGGATGGGACACCAAACACACACTTCTCAGGGTTGAGCTTCATGTTGATCTTGCATAGGTTTGCAAATGTTTCTTCTAGGTATGATATGAGCGTAACCTTGTCCTTGGTTTTGACCACTATGTTGTCCATATAAGCCTCCATATTTCTATGTAGCTGGGGCTCAAAACCAATCTGGACCGCTCTTGCAAATGTAGAACCAGCACTTTTCAACCCGAAAGGCATACGCAAAAAGCAATATGTACCACATGGGGTGATAAATGCGGTATTCTCCTTGTCTCCCTTGTCCATGAAAATCTAATGATAGCTGGAATAGGCGTCAAGAAAAGACAACAAGTTGCATCCTGCGGTGGAGTCCACAATCTGGTCGATGCGCGGCAAGGGAAAATGATCTTTGGGGCAGACTTTTGTTGATGTCTGTGAAGTTAATGCACAACCTCCATCTTCCATTCGCCTTGCGCACTACAACTGGATTGGCCAACCATGTTGGATGAAGTACTCCTTTGATCAAGCCAGCCGCTTCTAATTTCTTGATCTCTTCGGCAATAAACTGTTGCCGCTCCAAAGCTTGCTTCCGGACCTTTTGCTTGATGGGCCGCGCGTGTGGGTAGACGGCAAGGTGGTGCTCAATCAGCTCCCTTGGAACACCGGGGATATCACATGGTTGCCATGCAAACACATCGACATTCGTCCGCAGGAAGGCAACGAGCGTGCTTTCCTATTTGTCGTCAAGCGTAGAACTTATGGTGAAAGTTCCCCCCGTGCCATCCCCCTTGGCGGGCACCTTCTTGGTCTCTAACGGAGCTGCCTTGGACTTCTTGCTCTTGCCGGTGGAGCTCTCTGGCACATCGGCAACGGGAGTGCAGCACCCCGAGGAGGTGTGCTTGCCGGAATGTGCACCAGAGGACTTGCCAGTCTTCTTCCCCCCGGGAGCTTCAACGGCAGGAGAAAGTGCCTTGGCGGCAGGTGCTTCAACTGCCCCCCGGCAGAGTTGGTCGGCGCAGATAAGTGCGCTTTTCTTGTCTGAGTTGATCGTGATGATGCTCATTGGCCCTGGCATCTTCAGCACATTGTATGAAAAGTGGGTGGCCGCCATGAACTTGGCCAGTGCTGGGCGAACAAGGATGCCGTTATACGACAACGAGATCTTGGCAATGTGAAAGATGATCTTCTGTGTTCTGAAATTGATATCACTGCCAAATGTCACCGGCAGCGTGATCTTGCCCTTCGGCTGAGTTCTCCCTAAATTGACCCCTTGGAAAGCACCTGTCGGCTCGAGATCTTCATCAGGAATTTGCAGCCTCTGGATCACATCAGGAGAGATCAAGTTCAAGCTGGCCCCACTGTCGACTAGCATCTTCGTCACCATGAGGTTGCGAATTCTTGGCGAAACCAATAATGGCAGGCACCCAACCGCAGTTATGCAATCATGGCGATCCTCAGCGTAAGATGATATGATTGTTGGACCACTTCAGAGGTCTATGGGCACCAATAGAGGGCTCCGCCGTGTTAACCTCGCACGCCCAATGTTTAAGTTGGCGGTGAGAGGAATGCGACGGGGCACCTCCCTCGATGCACATCATCTCTGTAGACTTTTGTAACTCATGCTCGCTGGACTCGTCATCCTCTTCGATGTCATGATCACCACCTTCTTGCTTGTCGCGATCGCACACGGGCCGACCTTTCTGTTGCTTGGGCTTGCCGCGGCGACCACCTCGGTCAACGTGCTTCTTGCCAGACCTCTTAGCACCATCCTGGCCTTTCTCCTTGTCTCTCCTCTCATACTCGACTTTTTTCTTCTCGGCAAGCCGTTCAACTTGCCGGCAGTCTTGGAGATCATGGACTTTGGTGCGATGGATCTTGCAATACTGCTTGCCGGAGCCTTCTGGCTTGTTGGCAGCCGCCATAGCATGGCAGGAGGCGCACCCGACAACATCGTTGTTGGGGTCATCATCCTTGCCCTTCTTGGTGGTACTGGGGTTGCCGGATCCCTCGACGACAAGCACGGCTTTGCCCTTGCGCTTCTTGTTCCACCGCCAGTCTTTCCTTGCCGGGGTGGCGGTGTCTTCATCTTCAGAGTCGACCCCTACGCCAGCGTCTTCACCGGGGAGTCTCCTCCCTTCTTTAGCCCGAGCACATTTGTCTGCCAGAGCATAGAGCTCGGCAACATCCCTGACCCTGTTCATCGCCAGCTCTTCCCACATCCTGCAGTTGCGCATGTTCTGATGGAACGCACCAATAACAATGGCAGGATGAACGTCTGGTATGTTGTGGTGTATGCGGCTGAACCTTTGGATGTACTTGCGCAAAGTTTTGCCCTCCTTCTGAGGGATGATGTGCAAATTTCTTTCTTGACCAGGAGCTTGGTGGCCTCCGGTAAAAGTGCCAACAAACTCATAGCACAAGTCTGCCCACGAGGCAATGGAATTCTCAGGCAGGTGCATCAACCATGACCTAACGTTGGGCTTGAGCACTAACGAGAAGTAGTTGGTGAGTATCTTGTCGTCGCGACCCTCGGCAGCTTGCACCGCAATGGTGTAGATGATTAGGAACTCTGACGGGTGAGTCTTGCCATCATACTTCTCCGGGACCTCTGGCTTGAACGTACAGGAGTTGGGACACTGGACTTGCCACAATTCATGGGTAAACGCTGGACAACCCACCTCATAAGGTATGCTCACAGGATACCCTAGCGCAGACTTGTCCACAGTGGGTCCCGCGCGCCTATTAGATTGAAGGCGCGCTTCTCGCCACCGCTCGATTGCAGTCCGAGCGTCTTCCTTGACCCGTTCCTGAAGAACTGGACGCTAGTCATGGCGTGTCCATGGGTCAGACGACGCTATCGAGTAACCATCATAAGCGTCGGTTCGTCGAGTCGGTGACCGGCGTTGTTGCTGTGGAGGAGAGGCACTGAGATCGCACCGCCTCCAGCCTTCTCACCACTGGTGTGAGCCGGCTCGGTGGATCAAAACTTATCTACGAGGCCGAGGAGGCTTTAAATGGCGGATCTCCATTTGCCGAGCTTCTCCGCAGGAGGAGGGAAGTTTAGGAGTAGTTGTGCCCCCGCCATCACTTCTTCTGATGTGGTCGGCAGCGAATGATGCGAGGAACGCGAGGTGCTCTGACTTCTAACTGTGTTAGAAGGAGCACCGTCGCGATCCCGCGACGACACGCCACTCCCGCTAGCATGCTGGGGCGCATGATGGTCTCACGCACCTTGGGAGTGATGCACAGGAGCTTTTCCATGGGGACGTTGAGAACCATGGATGTCGTGGCACGGTCATTCGCGCACGACCTGAGAAGGTCACGATGTAGGCACCGACATGGGTGTCCTGAAAGATACTCTTCCATCCCCGGAGTTCACCGTACCACCCGTAGGCAGTATCGCTGCGTCATGAGACCTAGCGGCGCGGGGATTCCTGCCACCGACATGGGCGTCTCCGCGGCGGCTGTCGCCGCTTGCTTGGCCTTGATCACTGGAGCGTCGCATAAGTTCTGAACCTCCATCTCCTCCTCCACCCGTGTCTACGTTGTCGCCTGTCCATCCAGACATAGGGGCAACAGAGGCGGATGGGCCAACCGCCGTCAGACCCTTCTTCTTGGGGACCATGGCGATGATGAGTATGAAGGGATTGGCGCGCTGATCACCAGAACAGGTTCACACGACCGTCCCCCTACCTGGTGCGCCAAAGATGTCATGGGGAACGAGAACCTATGGATCAGAGGGACCCCTTTCGGTTCGGCGGGGGAGAAGGCTCGCACAAAGAACAAGTATGATGAACATCCTGCGGGGATTTTACCTAGGTTCAGGATGCAAAGATGCATAAAACCCTACTCCTGCTTGGTTGTATTGTGGGTGTTCTTAGGCTTCTAGCTATAGGAGCGCTATGAGAAGCGGCCACCCGTGTGACCTAAAAGGTCCCAAGTCGAAAAGCCCAAAAGGCTAAAAGTCCAAAAGTTGAAAAATCCAAATGTCCTCTACTGTATCGCCCTAGGCCTCCTTTTATACTCTGAAGGGGATCCCAACAGTGGCGTACTGTGTGTACACGGGGTGTACAAAGCTATAGTGCTATCATACCTAACACTGATGGAGTAGGATAGGCGCATTTAATGCACCGTCAGGCATCTCTGTCCGTCTGCGTGACAGGACAGGAGCCCGTCCCCTTCGGCATTGCTTAGCCCCCTCCAGCGCTGATGCCGCGACACGTGTCCCGGCAGAACGACACCTGGCCTATGCACTAGAGGGGCCTTGCCGGGGTTCGCCTTGCCAGGTCTTGCCGGTGCTTTGTCTTTGCCTGATGGTTTGATGGTCATCCTAACAAGGTCTTGCTGGGGGGTCTTGATTCTCCTGTGCTTGTACCTAGCAGCTCCCTGTTGGGCCTCATTGCCAGGGTGGCTACTACTGCCCGTGCACGAGTAAGGGGCACTCGAGAGCCCAAAACTCTAGTGCACAGACACTCAGTGCCTAGTGCCATTTCCTTTTTTGCCTATTTTTGGACATTTCAGAAAATCAATATAATACCAAGTAGAGTCCAAACTGGATAAAAATTTACGAGAGTTGTTTTTGGACCAGAAGAGACGCGAGAAGCTTAGGGAGGAGGCCAGAAGACCCACGAGGTAGCCACAAGCCACCAACGTGCACCTTGGGGGGTAGGGCATGCCCCCACGGCTTGTGGGCCCGTCATGGAACCTCCTGGCCTAATTCCACTTCTATATATCCCCAATTACCCCCAAAACCAACAAGGAACATCCGAAACACATTTTTCACCACCACAAGCCTCTGTTCTTCCATGATCCCATCTGGTGGCCTTTTTCGATACTTTGCCAGAGGGGGAACAATCACGGATGCCATCTACATCAACTTTGCTGCCTCCATGATGATGTGTGGGTAGTTCACCACAGACCTACGGGTCCATATCTAGTAGTTATATGGCTTATTATCTCTCTTTGATCTTCAACACAATGTTCTATGGGATTTTCATGATGATCTATTCGATGCAATCTTCTTTTGCGGTGCATCTATTGGGATCCGATGAATTGTGGGCTTATGATCAAATTATTCATTGAAACTAATTGAGTCTTTGCTGAACCTAATTATGCATGACTGTTATAGCTTTGTAATTCTTTTCGATCTATCCATTTGGTTTGGTGAGCTAGATTGATATATCTTCAGTGGGAGGAGTGCATTGTAGTGGGTTCAATCTTGCCCGGTACAGAAGGGGACAAGACACATATTGTACTATTGTTACTAAGGGTAAAACGACGGGGTTGGAACATATTGCTTGGTGGTACTTCGTATACATCATGTCATCTTGCTTAATGCATTACTGTATTTGTCTTATACTTAATGCCTAGAGAGGCAAGCATGCAGGCGCTATCGAAGTGGAGTAATAGTAGTAGATGCAGAATCGTTTCAGTCTACTTGTCATGGACGTGATGCCTATATACATGATCGTTGCCATAAATAACATCATAACTATGTGCTTTTCTATCAATTGCCCAACATAATTTGTCGATCCACCTTATGCTATGTGTTCGAGAGAGAAGCCTCTAGTCGAAACTATGCCCCCTGGGTTTAAAAACATGTGTCTTGTCCCATTACTGCAATTTAAAACATGGGTCTTGTCTCCTTACTGCAACATAAAACCTTACCGCAATTTATTTACTTACCTTTTGTTTTACTTTTACATGTATCTATCTATCACTATTAGATGTAATCCTTGCAAGGAACACATTCAAGGGACTTGACAACCCCCTTGACCGCATTGGGTGCAAGTGTTTGGTTTTCTGTGTGCAGGTATTGTTGATGCAAAGTTGTTGTGATTCTCTTACTACTTCGATAACCTTGGTTCTCACCAAGGGAAATACATATCGCTAGTATATTTATTCACCCTTCCTC
This sequence comes from Hordeum marinum, assembly GCA_022496015.1. Classification (NCBI taxonomy): domain Eukaryota; kingdom Viridiplantae; phylum Streptophyta; class Magnoliopsida; order Poales; family Poaceae; genus Hordeum; species Hordeum marinum. The sequence continues at coordinate 84,736,664 of CM039676.1, forward strand.
TTTGGGCAAAAACCCAACGCAGTAGACAAGTAGCAGAAAGTCCATTGCTAGGGAGATATCATCAACTTCGCATGAGGTCCCTTCGCACAAACTATCATTCACTAGTTATACTTTGTACTTGCCTAGTTATGTTATCTTTATATCTGACTCACAAGAACATGAAGTAAAAGCAAAAGTTTAACAAAAATGGGTCCTTATCCGCTTGATGGTCTTTTCAAACTTTATTCTTGACACAAGTATAGGGGATCAATCATAGTCATTTTGATAAGTAAGAGTGTTGAAACCAACGAGGAGCAGAAGGAAATGAAAAGCGATTTTCAATAAGGTATTCTCTACAAGTGCTATAAGTAACACTCATAGATAATTTTGTGGCAAAATAATTCACAACAAGTAACAAGTAATAATAGTAACAAAGGTGCAGTAAGGTGGCCCAATCCTTTTTGTAGCAAAGGATACGTCTGAAAGTTCTCGTATATACAACAAAGCGCTCTCAACTACACATGTGAATTTTCGTCTAGTCACGTTCATCATGTTTAGTCGATTCACTTTCGGTACTTTTATAATTTGATATGTGGGTGGGCGAGTGCTAAGGTGTTCTATTCTTGTTTGAACAAACAACCGACTTATGATTACCCCCTCTCGCAAGCATCCTCAAGTACGAAAGAGGAATTAAGTTAAATCTAACCATATCGTTAAACGTGCGGATCCAAGTTAGCCCCTTGCAAAACAAATCATAAACTAGAGTTTAAGCTTCTATCACTCTCTCAACCCATCATCTACTTATCATTCCCCATGCTTCCATTTAGGCCTAGATATGGTGAAGTGTCATGTAGTTGACATTCACATGACACCACTAAAGGAAGAGCAACATACATATCGTCAAAATATCGAACGAATACCAACATAACACGATTACTTATAACAAGACTTGTACCATGTCCTCGAGAACAAAATAAACTACTCACAAATAATTTTAATGTTCCAGATCATAGGTGTATTGAATATCATTAAGGATATGAACATATAATTTTCACCAAATAAACTAACTAGCATCAACTACGAGATGTAATCAACACTACTAGCTACCCAGATGTACCAATCTAAGGTTTTGAGACATGGATTTAATACAAGAGATGAACTAAGGTTTTAAATGAGATGGTGATGGTGAATATGTTGATGAAGATTGGTCCTCCCATGATGGAGGAAGTGTTGGTGATGATGATGGCTTTGATTTCCCCCTCCCGAAGGGAAGTTTCCCCGGCGGAATTGCTTCGCTTGAGAGTGAAAATGCTCGTGTCCAAGTTCTGCCTCAAGACAATGATGCTTTGTCCCGAAAGCATCCTCCTGATTTTTCTAGCTTAGGATCCCTCATATAGCGGAAGAAAGGGACTAGAGACCGCCTATAGGACCCACAAGGCATCAGGGCCCTGCTTCCTTGTGAGCGACATGTGGCCCCCTCTGGTACTTCTTGGCTCTAGTATTTTTTATATATTCCAAAAATATTCTCCATAAAATTTCACATCATTTGGAGTTGAACATAATATGTATCTCTAATCTAGCTTTTTCTGGTCCAGAATTCCAGCTACCGGTAATGTTCCTCTCCATGTAATCCTTGTAAATTTAGAGAAAAAAGGCATTAAAATTGCATAATAAAGTGTAATAATGACCCAAAATAATATAAATAACAGTAGAGAATAATGATGCAAAATGGACGTATCAACTCCTGCAAGCTTAAACCTCGCTTGTCCTCAAGCGAAAGCCAAGCTCGATAATCATGACCACATGCTTAGAGAGAGAGAGGCGTCAATAAAAAATAAAATACGGATATGATAGCATCATGATCGTCATCATAAGAACAACATAATATCGTAAACTTCTCATGAATAAATACTAATCTATTCACATGCTCAAGTATGAATCATACACTTTATTGAAAATTAGTCATTGAAACAATTACAATCCATCATATTTTCAGAAATAGTCTATGTAAGAGCCTTGTTAAGTAAGTTCACATACTCAACTATCATTTAATCTTCTATGATTGCTGACATTCGCGGGGTATTTGTGAAGTAAAAAGTTTCAATCAAACACATAGGAAGATAGGGGTTCATAGTTTGTCACCACCTAATAATTTATATCAGGGATAACGTCAACAATAATACTAACGATCACATATATCCAACTCGATATATGTGCCTGGATCTTTCCTTTCCACATGATCCTTGCAAAGTAGAGAATAATAAGAATGGAATAATAATTAACATTATTGACTCTTGTAGAAACTAAATACGAAAACGTAAAAGTTAGGCCCTTCACAGAGGGAAGTAGAGGTTGTCATGCGCTTATTATTTGAATGTTCAATCTCTTAATGGAAAGGAGCGCCACTTCATATTGCCCCTTAGGATATGAACCTTTATTATGAAGTTCGTGGCTTTTATTTCTTTGCCATCACAAGATCGTACAATAAAAGATCATACATATTTATGAGCAATGTTTATTGCTCTTGCATCGATGAAAACTTACTTGAAGGATCTTATGCAATCCATAGATAAATATAGTGGACTCTTATGACAAGAGATCGGGATTAAGTATTTTGGATGCACAAGTAGTATCTGTACTTGGTGCAAAGTTTTTCCTAGCAAAATACAGGAGCAAGCACCACATGCTGGAGGATCCATGACAATATAACTTCTATGTTAATATAAGCAAACGTAACTCATTATGTTGTCTTCTTGTCCAACATCAACTAATTGACCATGCATATAATATTTAATGGTGGCTCACAATTATAAAATATGTCCAATATAGTATATGTATATGTGAGACCTCTCTTTCATTATTACTTTTTCATGAATTGCATCAATAACTAATGCTATGTTTGTTAACTTCCAACAAATTGTACAGATTATACTATTTTTATGTGAGGTCGTTACTACCCATGGGTTTAGCATATGATTTTTCTCATTCTTTCCGTTGCTATGATTGATATAAGAAATTAAAGCAAACAAACTCAAACTAATCTTTGTTATACAACTCAAGCACACAATTACACAGATAGATAGGCAGTCCATAAAGCAAACACACGGAACTAAATCATACTAAAACTTTATTCATCTAAATCACGAAATAGCTAAGGATCAAACTAAGATAGATGGTGATAATAAAGGTGATGATGATGATGTAGTGGCGGGCTTAATGTTTTTGGCGATGATACCCCTTAGAGTATGAATTTCGTCTTCAAGATTGCCGACCTCCCATTTGAGGATGAGGTTCTCCTTGCAAAGCTTACTCGTAATGGTCAAAGCAACATCCATCAAGGGATGCATTTTGTTTGGAGAAGAGGAAGTGACATCCACCCGTGCACAACGATAAGGGGTAAATCGTGTACTGGAAGGTGTAACCATAGTTGGCACGCTTGACTTTTCGAAGTCCACGTTCATATCTCCCGATTGAGGCTAAGGTTCCTCTTCCTATTCCTCGCTTGAAGACTCCATCCTTTTTAGGCCGGACTCCTCCTCTTCTTCCGTAGTCCATCCGTAGAGGTCAAGATCCGCATAGACCTTGGCATTCATCGTGAGGTGCGACACGTAACTCTCTCTATCAAAATCTTGAGACAACACAATGCTTTTTAGATCGACTAGAAAATAGACCAAAACAAGAACAGAGGAGAAGTTGCGATACTGTGGTCAAAACAATGAGGAGTACATATAATGATTTTTTCTACGTGCATGACAAGTAAAGGAAATAAAAGCAAGTCGGGAAGGCACACGATGGGCCCACAAGGCAACTCGGCGCACTCAAGGGGTGGGCACACCCTGTTTCCTTGTGACGTCCTCGTGGGTCCTGTTGGTTGGTTCTTATTTTTGTAATTTTTGTAATTTTCCAAAATGGACATAAATAATTATTATGGAATTTTGGGAGTCGGTTTACTTACCATACCACACACCTGCCCTTTTTTAGGGTTCCAGAGTGTTTTTGGAAGGTCTATTTTATGTGCTTCTCTAGTGTCATTGTTTGAACAACATTGGTTTCCTTGTTAATGGGTGTACCTCAAATACAATGTTTAATTCTTTACCCATTAACCAACCTAGGATTTGTTCCTTCCACGTTATTTATCTTGATGGCTCCGAAACGACAAACCTCCTCGATAATGTAGGGTCCTTCCCATTTGGAGAGAAGTTTTACTACAAAGAATCTGCAACGAGAATTGTGTAATACAACATAATCACAAACATTAAATTCTCATTTTTGTATCCTCTTGTCATGCCATCTTTAAGTTTTTCTTTAAACAACATTGTATTTTGATATGTCCATTTTGCATCGTGATTTCTTATTAATATGTATATTATTCTTGGTCATTATTCCATTCTTGTAACAGCCCGGGACCGACGCTCCAGAAGATTCCAGAAGATTCCCCTTTCTTTCCATTCTCTTCTATGTTTCATTTGGTTATTGCATTCATCATCGCATCATTCGCATCATCTCCATAGCATCGTCACCCATTTTCGAAAATTTGCATCCGTGAGTAGCTGCCGGTTCTCTCCGTTTGTGCCGTCAACCTTTCGAGACCAACCACACACGCACGCGCCCGCGACATCGTTTAGAAAAACGTTTTTAAGGCACGCTAAAAATATTCTTGGATTGGGTCGAAACTTGGCGTGCGGTCTTGTTATATTGTAGGTAGACCGCCCGTCGAATTTCGTCGTGTTCCGAGTTTGTTTGATACCCCGTCGGTCATCCGTAGCAGTGCGGTTATCGGTATTTCGTCACACGTTATCGGTGTTTTCAACTTCGTGTCACGGGCCGCACTTCCCTCTCTTCCCCACCTAGCCCTTCTGCATAGCCATTCGTAGACCCCTCTGCTTCTGGGCCGTCCGATCGAGATCGAACGGTCCAAAAACGGACAGAGACCGTCATCCCTAGCCCTAAACCTATAAATGGACCCCCCCTTCCTAGTTGGGCAGCTAACCCTAATCCTCCTTGTTCCCCGTGCCAAACCAGCGATCTTCCTCCTCCAGCTGTCAGGCCCGCCCAGGCCCAGATCTAGGCCCGCCCAGGCCCGAACCAGCCCGAGCTCCCGCAGCTCCTCCCATGGCTGCCGCTCCTCCCGAGCTCGCCAGCTCTCCGTGCAGCCGGGTTGCCCGACAATCGGAGGGCCACCGACGAGGACCTCGCCGCCCCTCTCCTCCTCCTTCCCTTTCCTCCTCTCTGACCCCCGACCTCTCTCCCTGTCCTTGCCGCAGGTGCAGCCGCCATGGTGAGCACCGCCGCTGGCCGCCGCAGCTCGCCACCAGGAACGGCTGGATCCGGGCAGCCCGCCCCAGATCCGCCCTTCTCCGGCCTCCCCCCGTCGCCGGAGTCGCTCGGCCGCCGCCGCTGCCAGCGCCCTCATGCGAGGAGGATGATGCCGCAGCGCCTGTTGACCGCGCCAGCGCCCCACATGGGCCAGGCCCGAGTCGACCCAGCCAGCTGCCTCCCTGTCGAATGGGCCAGGCCCATGATGAGCCCAGGAGCCCCCCCTTTGCGTTTTTATTCTTATTTTAGGCCCATTGCGATTTTAAAACGTCTATAAATATAAAACCGTGTGGCGAAATAAATATGTTTCATATATGTAAAATGTGTAGAAAATCATGTAGATTATTTATATGACAATATCATCCATATTTAAATGCTTAACATGTCATTTTCTGTTATTTCACATATTTGACATGATTTTGCATTGACATATTTATTTAACGTGCATCGGGATTTAATCCAACCGTTATTAAAAATGTTCATATCATTGGCCTCGCATGTACATGCATGATAAAAATGTTGGTATGATGTTTGCATTTTATTTTGCATCAATGAGTTGCTAATAAAATTAATCCATATACTTGCATATATAATTATGACATATTTTCCCACATGAACCTATGCATATTATATATGTTTTCGGGGTAGAAAAATCCATAGAAATTATCTGTGCATTTAGTTTAGCCATTTGAGAATTTTGTGTGCATGTCATTTATGCCGTGATGCCCTTTTGTTAATTTTGTGGGATTTAATACATGCATGATATGAAATAATTTTGAACATGAGAAATGCCCTTTGATATGTGTCCTAGCCCCTGGACATTTTTCTTGCCATAGAAATGCATGTTTAGATGTTATTTTGTTGTTGACAACTTGCTATAAAAATTCTGCTGTTTTGAGATGCTAAAATAATCCTAAGTCTGGAATCTGTAATATTTTGTTGCTGTCTTGCCATGTGTTTTGCTAGTGATCTAGAACCCTTTTGTGGTAGGTGTAATGGAGTTAATTGTAGTTGATAATGTCCTTTAGTATGCTGTTAAGTTTAATGCCATAATATGACATGTAGCATATAGTTTCACTGCTGTCAATATGCCTTCGTGATAAAACTGCACTGTCAAAAACTGCTATTTTCACTAAGTCTGAAACTGTTTTTAAGTAGTCACCTTGTGAGCTTCCTAGCATGTGATCCATGCATGTTTTGAATATGATATGTGAAGATAAAATGAGGTGTGTGTTATATACTACTGCCCCATGCTTAGTTTGTGCATTTTAGAATAGTGTATCTTGTTGTTTTCATGCGTGTAATATGCTAAGTTGCTGTTTTGGGCAGAGTTCAACTAAAACTTGTTTTGGTGATTGTGGTTGAACCGTAGCTCCGTTTTGGACATGCCATATATGAAACTTTCTTAGAATCTCATGTAGTTTCATAATACCTTGTTGCATTCATGATTTGACATGTTCGTGATTGTATTTCCCATGCATTTGCATCCTTGACATATGCATCTTGTGTTGCTCATATCTTTTAGACCATAGCTCCGTTTGAGATGTTCTTTATATGTATATCGACAGGAATGACGTGTAGAATCACATGGTGACATTTGTTTCGCTGTTTAAAAAATATAAAATATGGTTAGTTTAGATCTGGACCAATTTCGAAATTAACATATGGGGTCATTTCGGAAATGCTATAAGTTGTTTCCGGCCTCATTTAAGTTGCCTAGATAGATAGTTTACTTATGCTTCACCTCTTGCCATGTTTAGCAACATTTAAAATTGATGTGTACCTAACAAGATGAACTAAATAAGTCGAACGTGGAGTTTCGTCAATATGCAACTCGTTGCATATTGAGCTTCACTTTAATGTGTAGAAGTTGATTGTTGTGATTTGACATGCCTTGCATATTTAAACCGGATATGCATCATATTGTTTGCGCGTCGTGCCATGCATATGTTGTGGTGTATCTTGTGTTGATTGTTTGTTTTGGATTGCTTCTTCTCGATAGAGTTCCGAAAGCGTTCGGGGTGTAAGGATTCGTTCGACTTCGTTGGCTCGTCTTCATGGACTTGATCTTCTTCTGAGCGGGATCTTAGGAAAGATGACTCATTTCCTTGGATACCATTACTATCATTGCCATGCTAGTTTTCTCGTCTTTATATCGCTATGTCGCGCTAGCTACCACTTGTTTGATAAGCCTCTCAACATTGCCATGAAAAGCCTCTAACCCCTCCACATCCCAACAAACCTTTGTTTGGCTATGTTACCGCTTGCTCAGCCCTTCTTATAGCATTTCTAGCTGTAGGTGCAATTGCGTCCATGTGTCAACATGGACATTCTTTTGTTATATCACAATATTGCTGCTATTTAATTTAATGCACATATATACTTGGTAAAGGGTGGACGGCTTGGCCTTTTGCTCGGTGTTTTGTTCCGCTCTTGCCGCCCCTAGTTACTTGTGAACCGGTGTTATGTTCCATAATTGAGCGCTCCTAACATGCTCGGGGTTGTTATGGGGACCCCCTTGATTTTCGGGTTAGAATAAAGCTTGTCTGGCAAGACCCAACATTGGTACTACATTTGCCTAATAATTAATGAACTTGCATAGGGACTTTCCGGACCCCGTAGATAATTAATCAACCCCGGGCCAGTGCTCGTCATGAGTGTTGGTCCAAACTAGAGCACTATGCGGGGCCAACCCAGGGCATCTTGGGAGATTTCTATCAGGCCACTGTACGCGTAGCTTATCCGCCGTGTCCTGAGAACGAGATACGAGGCTCCTATCAGGATCGTCGACACGTCGGGAGGCCTTGTTGGATTTGTTTTACCTTTCTTTAACGTCTTGAGTGAGGAATTCTGATTATTCCTCGGGCTATCTCGAGGTGTTGGATTTCCTTTGGAATTGCCTAGGACGATCACGAGATCCGTGGTTGAGGCTATTCCCGTTGCGTGTGGTTAATATATGATGGATGAGTTGGAGCACCCCTACAGGGTTAAATCTTTTCGAGAAGCCATGTCCGCGGTTATGTGGTAAACTTGGATGCTTTGTTTAACACTCTGTCATAGAAAACTTGAATTAAACTCAAATAAAATACACCAACTGTGTGCGTAACCATGGTTGTCTCTTCTCGTGAGTCCTTATCCGAGAGAGAACACGATGGGGTTATGATTGACGTAAGTAGGTGTTCAGGATCAGTTAGTGATCATTACTAGATCATGTCCGTTATTCGTAGACCACCATACTTTACTTTATGTACTCGTAAGTTAGCCACTCAAATATATGTTTAGTCACTTGCTGCAGCCTCTCCACTTAACCATACCTCACCTATTAAGCCTTAATAGTCTTGATACCCTTGGAAATGAGATTGCTGAGTCCCTATGGCTCACAGATTACTACAACAACAGTTGCAGGTGCAGGTAATGTGATGATTGAACGTGAGCGCGATGTTTGATTTGATTTGGAGTTCTTCTTCTTCATCGTCATCAATCTAGGATGGGCTCCAGGCGGCAACCTGGGTTAGCAAGGGTGGATGTCCTTTTATCGTTTGATTTCGTCCATAGTCAGACCCTGCTCTCCTGTATGATGATTGAGTATGTTGTTGTATTGATGCGACTCTGATGTAGCTTGTGGCGAGTGTAAGCCAATTCCATATACTCATCTCTTCTGTACATGTACTTGTAATGATATCCATTCTTGCAACATGACGAGATGCACATCTATCCCTTGCGAGGCCCACGTGACTTAATATGGATAAGCGCGCATCTTGGGTGTGACAAGTTGGTATCAGAGCCTGTACCGACCTAGGAGCCCCCTTGATTAATCGAACTTGGCCGAGTCGAGTCTTGAGAAAAACTATTTTGAGTCTAGTTATATCGAAGGGTAGGATTCTTTTTACTCCTCTTCTATGCTCTGGTGAGGTATTTCGACTTAGGAATTTTGATTCTACTTCCCCTTCTCGCTCAATTTTTTTAGGATCACGTGGGTATTTTGGAAACTATATGATCCCAATGTGACGGAGTTCTGTCTTGGTGCCTCCTGTCTGACTTGATTTCTTCCGGGGAGTTGAGCTCCGAGGGATTATTGGCACATCGTTATCATTCAGTTTTCTTTGTATCTCAGGACGGAGGATGTTTGGAATTGCTTCAATACTTTTCGTGGTGAGATAAGATCGGAGTCACCTAGTACTGGGGAGGCGTCCGGGGTACCACCATGGTTTACTATCGTTGTGAGTTCGAGGATCTGAGTTAGATGGATTTGCGGAAGCCTCTGGTTATCTGTTGAAGGATCGATACAGTTGGGGTGTAGGATTGCTAGTTGTGTAATATATTTCCTCCTTGTATCCCCCACACCGGATTGCATAACCAGAAAGTTTTCAGAAGTTCTTAGGTGGGAATTCAAGTAGGTACCTAGGATTATCTTTCCAACAAGTGCATAGTGGGTATGTATTTGTTCGGCTTGTTTCATAAGCCTCATACTTTGTTTTGTTTTGGGCATGACAATTCTATGATACAATTCTAATTCCTTTTATCTCTTAATTTACAAGGTCCATCACAAAGAGGGAAGTTGCCAGAGACTGGAATTCTGGACCCGAAACCCATGAAAGAGGCTCAAAATCTTCTGCACTCCAAAGGACCTGAAACTTCACGAGGATGTTTTGTGGAATATATCAGAATTTCTGAAGCAAAGAGCAACCAGATGGGGGGCACCTGTGGCTCCTAAGCCAATAGGGCGCGACAACCCCTAGGCCCAAGCCCCCCTCTTGTTCTATATGATGTGTTTTGACCTATAAAAAAATCAAGAGTATACTTTCAGGATGAAGCATCGCTGTCTCGAGGCAGAAACCTAGGTAGAGGTCCTTTTGCTTTCCGGCAGAGTGATTTTGCCGGGAAAACTTCCCTCCGAGAGGGGAAAATGAAAGACATCGTCATCACCAACTTTACCTCATTCGTGGGAGGACCAATCTTCATCAACATACTAACCAACACCATTTCATCTCAAACCATAGTTCATTTCTTGTATTTAATCTTCGTCTCAAAACCTCAGATTGGTACCCGGGGGTTGCTAGTAGTGTTGATTATCATATTCATTACACGTCTGATATTGAACATGGCGATTATTTGTGAGTAGTTACTTTTGTTCTTGAGGACATGGGAGAAGTCTTGTTATAAGGAATCATGAAGTTGGTATTCGTTTGATATTTTGATGATATGTATGTTGTTGCTTCATTTACTGGTGTCATGTGAACGTCAACTACATGACACTTCACCGTATTTTGGGCCTAAAGGAAGGCATTGTGGAGTAATAAGTAGATGATGGGTTGCGAGAGTGACAGAAGCTTAAACCCTAGTTTATGCATTATTCCATGAGGGGCTGCTTTGGATCCATATGTTTCATGCTATGTTTAGATTAATCTTAATTCTCCTTTCCTAGTTGAGGATGCTTACGAGAGGGGGTAATCATAAGTAGGTTGTTAGTTCAAGTAAGAACAACACCTAAGCGCTGGTCCACCCACATATAAAATTATCAAAGTAACAAATGCAAATCAACTAAACATGATGAACATGATTCGACGAAAATTCCCATGTGTTGGGGATATGACTCGCCGAAGAGGCTCCGGGTCATGATATTGGCTCGTGAACCGGCCCAAGGGTCAGTCGTAATGTTAAGAGGCCCAGGAAGATAGGCGGCTCACGATGTGGGCCATAGGACGGCCCAGAACGAGAAGACCCGGGCGTGCAAGCCGACTCACAGACGGCTTAGGTGAGAAGATAGAGAGAGACTCGGTTAGCAATTGTAACGACCCGGATGTTCTGACCTCTTATATAAAGGCAGACCCGAGGTGACTTAGAGGACAGGCAATCGAGAACTAGGTCAAGCTTTTAGCCCCTTGTAATCGATACGCAAGTAATACAAGCACAAGCAGGACATAGGCTGTTACCTCAATTTGAGGGGCCGAACCTGGGTAAACCCATGTCTTTCATCCCGATTAACCCCTTTGAGTCCACCTCATTGGCGATGGCCTCGAACCAAAGTCCGTTCATCCGGACATCTGCCGTGATAAAACCACGACAGTTGGCGCCCACCGTGGGGCTAGCGCTTGGTGGTGTTGAGTTCTCAAAGGGCTCTCTCCCAAGGCTCGAAGGATACGTGGTTGGAAGGATGAGCAAGAGTCGCCGCAGCCGGCTCTACATCGACGACGCCAACTGGGGGCTCAATGCTGGTTCTGTGGAATATGGATTCCGAGTTCCGTTTGGCGGAGTCCAGGTTTTCATCGGAAAGGTTGATGGATCTACACCCGGGCCGGACATCTGCACCAACATCGTCGAGCCGGCTCGGCGTCTCCAATCTGCGCGTGGTACACAGTCTGCCCGTGCCCATCTGGGTCAGAAGCATGTCCTCATGGGCTTCACTCAAGGCTTACATCTAGAAGCGTCCGGGTCACAGGGAACTCTCGTTTGCTCAGAATATGAGTCTTCCAGTGGGGAGACAAAATCAATGTATTGGCTTAGCAATGGTGGCCTTGGGGGCTACTACAACGACTATTCTGAGGTAGAAGGCATTGAGACGGATGTTATGAGCCCCCCGGTTCACGCGGCGGTATTCATGGCAGGATCAGCCTCAGCCGCTGGTGGCACGGCTGCGGGAGCCGCCGCAACAGGCGATAGCCCGCCGCCACCGGCTCAGGTTCTAGTGGAATTGATGGAGGAACTTACAGCTCTCATGGCCACAGAGGTAACCCCGGATAATCAAGCAGCCAGGAATCTAGAGGTGGCATGGATCAAGGGCCGGATGGCGGAGGAACGACAAAGGATGGACGAACTGAAAGCCCAGATGGAGGAAGAGGCGGAGCGTATCAAGGCAGACGCTTTCCGATTGGAGCTAGAGCAAAGGTCAGCGGCTGCAGTGCACCAGAGGAGGCATCAATCCCGTCTACCAAAATGTTATGAAGCGAGGAACCTTTTTAACATCCCTGGCGTAGGGCGGGTTATGGGTGTGCCAGAGAGCCCCCCGATGGAGCGCCCAGCGACTCATCCACCCTAGCATAACCAAAACTCTCCCAGGGCTTTCCCAACACTGACGGGTCATTATTCTAACCCGACCGAGAACATGGTGGCGGCGGCCGCCCGGCTTGAGATGATCCCGATCCCAAATGAGGTGCCCTTTGCGGAGGAGGTGCGGAACGCCATTGTATATTTATAGATGGCCATGGCCCAACAGGAGAAGTATAATCATAGCCGGAGCCGGGTTCACTCTACCCCTCTCCTAGTCAAAGTTTTAGCCGGCGTTATGAGTCGCCGGCGTATTCCAGCAGTCACCCACGCCGCGGACCACCGGAGGTTAATAGGACGGCTCAGGATGCGCAAGCCATCATGGGCCAGGCGGGGGCAGGCGAGAGGCGAAGGTAGCTACAGCCCGTCCAGAGCCGGCGCTTTCCGTGTCAATGGGAGTAGCTCGTACCAGAGCCATAGGGGTGCCATGTTTAACTCCGGCTTTGAGGAGTGAACGACTGCCCAAAGACTTTAAGGGGCCTCGAAAGGTTCCGAACTACACAACTGATCTACCCCCGCAGGCGTGGGTTGAAGGTTACGAACTGGCCATGGAGATGCTGGATGTCAGTGAGGCAGTATGCGCGAAATACTTCATCATGATGCTTAAAGGTCCGGCCCGTACATGGCTGAAAGGTCTGCCACCCAACACGATAAGCTCATGGGCGGAGCTGAGAGCGAAGTTTATTAAGAATTTCCAGGGGACCTGTAAGCAGCCTATGACTATTGTCGATCTAGACCACTGTGTTCAAAAGGAGAATGAGTCGGCCCATCATTGGGTCCGATGGGTGTCGACTATTATTCACTCTTCAGAGCAGATCACAACGGCTCAAGCGGTGCTTATCTTAGAGAAGAATTGTCATTTCGTTCCATTGAAGCAGAAGCTCGGCCGGCTCAAGCACACATGTCAGGATATGGGAGAGCTCATGACGGCCTTGATGAAGTATGCCGACTCACATAACACAAAGTATTCGAGTTCGGATGATGAGAAAGCCAATCAGGCAAAGAAAAACAATCAAGGAAAGGGTTTTGCGAACAATGGGAACCAGAATAAACGGAAGAACGCTGATGGCAGATCCGAGCTGGTGGCGAATACCAACATAGGACAGAATCATCCCAAGGGGGGTGGAAGATTCAGGCCAGGGAATAGGGGCCCCTTTAATTTAGAGGAGGCTCTTAGGAAGCCTTGTCCGGAGCACAGCATGCCCGACAAGCCGGTGTTACATGCGTGGGGTGATTACTTTATCATGCACAGATTCAAAAACCAGCATTCCCAACCACGCAATAACCAGGGCGGTGGCCCGCCCGGTGGCTCAGGGCACGGCGGGCCAGGGGCTGGATTCGGTGCCGGCGGTTCAGAAAACGGGCATCCGGGTCAGAATAACCAAGGAGGGCACCAACAGCATCCTGGCAACAACGGCAATAACAATAGTCAGCAGCAGCGCAATCAGTCCGGGTTTCAGAGTAACCCGAAGCAGCTCAGTTCTGGGCAGTATCATGTATTCACGACCGGTCACAGTAAACGAGACGAGAAGTTGTGGAGGCGAGCGGTTAATACGGTAGCTCCGGCTCTCCCGCGATATTTGCCATGGTTTGAATATGATATAATGTGGAGCAGGGAGGATCACCCACCGCGGGTGGATGATCCGGGCCGGCTGGCTCTAGTTGTGGCTCCTTAGGTGAATGGCTATATGGTGAATAAAGTGCTCATGGACGGAGGTAGTAGCATCAACATCCTTTACTATGACACCTTCCGGCGGATGAAGTTGCTTGACAAGGATCTCAAACCCTCCTCCACTGTCTTTCATGGTGTGGTCCTGGGTAAATCAGCATACCCGGTAGGCTAGATATCATTGGAAGTAGCTTTTGGTGATGAACATAATTATAGGGTGGAGTCTTTGTGGTTCGAGGTGGTCAAAATCAAAAGTCCCTATAATGCGCTATTTGGGAGGCCGGCTTATGCTAAATTTATGGCTAGGCCTTGTTATGTTTATCTGCAACTTAAAATGCCTGGCTTAAATGGCACAATTACCATTCACGGTAATAGGAAAAAGGCTTTTGAGTGTGAAGAAGGAGATGCGGCTTATGCAGAGTCTAGTTGTGCTCAGGAAGAACTGAAATTTTACAAAGAGAATGTTGATCCGGAGGATATGACCCTGCTCAAGAAGACTGGCTACGGTGGTTCAATTTGTTAAGAAGCTGATTTATCGCTTTGGTTACCCACACAATATTATTACAGACAATGGGAAAAATTTATCCAAAGGAGCTATGAAAACGTTCTTTGAGAAAGCATATACGGCTTGATGTTTTAGCCGTGGCACATCCACTGTCTAATGGTCAGGCAGAGCGAGCCAATCAGGAATTTTTGAGAGGTGTCAAGCCATGGCTCATGGCTCCTTTGAAACGGACACCCGGATGTTGGGCTGAGGAGTTGCCTTCCGTCTTATGGAGCATCAGAACTACACCTAACAGATCTACAGGTTTTACACCTTTCTTCATGGTGTACGGTGCTGAGGCGGTTCTACCCAGTGACATCCGGCACGACTCACCAAGGGTGGCGGCTTATCTTGAGACGAACAATGAGGTAGCCCACCAGGATGCGTTGGACGCCTTGGATGAAGAACGAGAGTTAGCAGCAGCCAGATCGGCAATTTATCAACAAGACCTGCGACGCTATCATAGCTGTAGGGTAAAGACCCGGACGTTTCAGGAAGGTGACCTGGTGCTGCGGTTGATTCAAGACCAATCTGGAATGCATAAGTTATCTCCACCATGGGAGGGGCCTTTTGTGGTCAGGAGGAACCTTAACAACGGATCATATTACCTCATGGATGTCAGAGATGAGTCGGAAACCGTGGGACAAGAGACGTTGCGGGCCTAGAATGTCGCACATCTGCGACCGTACTTTACTTAACAGGGGTTGAAAGCCGCTATCATTGTATATATCATGAGCACATGAGTAAAATCTAGCATCCTCACACAACACTGAGGCCTCTGCTCTTATGTATACCTTTGTACGATCAAGATAAAATCTTTTGGCTCAAAAAGTTTGAGTGGAAGAGGGTCGTTGGCCGTTAAAACGGCTGATCTATCTTTCGGCTTTATGCCTTATTAAACGCTGTTGCAAAGAGGCTTCTTGCCTTCAGGGTATAGCTTACTTATCCTTTGCATAGCTGACCGTCTCTAAACTGTTGCAAGGAGGCTTCTTGCCTCCGTGTATAGCTTACTTCTCCCTTGCATAGTTGGCTTTATGCCTAGTTTGGTTACATTAAGCGCTGATTGTTAACGGAGGCTTCTTACCTTTTGGTATAGCTTACAGTGCCCTAACACAACAGCGTGTATACCAAATTCCAGTTGCTTATCAACTGCGGCCATCGAAGGGGGCTTCTTACCGACGGGTATCGCTTATCTCACCCTAATGGCCGGCTTTATGCCACTTCCGGTTACTTATTAACCACGGTTGTCGAAGGGGGCTTCTTACCGACGGGTTCGCTTATCTCACCCTAACAACCGGCGTTTACGCCACAATTCAGTTGCTTATCAACTGTCGCTGTTGAAAGAGGCTTCTTACCTTCAGGTATAACTTATTTCTCCTTTCAAACAGCCGGCTTTATGCCGTCTCAGGCTAATTATTGGCCGCGGTTGTCGATGGAGGCTTCTTGCCTTGAGGTATAGCTTACATCTCCCATTGATAGCCGGTGTTCACTATACTCGTAATAGTCAATCTCGATAGGGACCCTGAACTGGTATGAGTTTAAACTGTTCAGATCCACGCAGAAGAGCCATCATATGAGTTTTTGAGGAAGGAAAGATCATCATCGCATATGGTATCATGCCGGCTTGTCAAAGCTGAGCAATTGTATGTCCCGGGTTGCCGCAGGCGAAACTACCCGGCACTTGGGGGCTACACAGCCGAACCCTCCTCAAAGGTTACGGTTCATCAATAGCCGCAGTTGTCGATAGAGGCTTCTTACCATCAGGTATAGCTTACATTATCCTAAAGACAACCGGCTCTTTAATAACTCCGTCTGATGAAAGCCAGAGCCATGTGGCTTCGGTCAACAAAATTGAAAGTCTCAAAGAGGTTATCCGGTTGTAATATTCTGGAGAAAGGAATGGCGTCTTAAAGGACAGGCCCCTCATCAGAAAATTTCAAAGGCAGAGCCGGCAACACATCAAAACGTGGAAAGGTGCAAATATATATGGCCACCAAGTGGCAGAGTCATGGTTACTATATTACAAAAATACTCTCAGAAAGTGCAAAAGTATTGTCAGCCGCCCACGGCGGGTCATTACATAAAATCTATGCTCAGAAAAGCTAAGAGATTACAATTCAGTTGTTGGTGGCTCATCCTGCTCCGGGTCTTCTGCTGGCTTTATCTGAAGATTGCCCAAGTTCCAGTTACAGTCAGCCAGAGCAACAAATGACCCCTCAAGGAAGGGAGACGCATCAAGCTCACAAGGAAAGAGATCCTTACTGCGGGCGGGTGTCAGATCTTTCCACTCGTAGAGCGGCCCACGGATTCTCTTCTCTTCTGCGTCGTAAGCCGCTTGATAGGTCTTCAAATCAGCTTCATCCGCCAAAACAGAGGCCAAGTAGCACGACTCTTTGACACACCGGGTATAATCTTCCTCGGTGAAATCTGAGCCATCATCTCTTTTAGACGGATAGCCATCCATCATTTCAGCCGGCGTTAGCTCGGGAGCAAAGGCAAGAGCCCGGCTCAAACCGGCGACGGCTCCTTGGCGGAAGGCGGACTTCTTGAGCTCTTCAATCTGCTTCGGCATTGTTGAGAAGAGTTCCAAGACCCCTTTCAGAGCAGTGGGGATCTTCTCCTTGTACTACACGCTCTTGATGGTGAAGATGGTGCCACAGTATAGCTGCTCTGCAAAAGTGTAAATGGCCTTCAATGGCAGAAGGCTATCAGAGGCCAACTGCCGGCTCCTGGGACCTGGATGAGTCGGATAAAAATAATGAGCCGCCAGTTTTCTTACTAGCAATGCTAAAAAGGACAAAGTGAACAAGGAAGCTTACCAAATAGGGCGGCTGACATCTTCATAATATGTTGTTTCAGGCCTTGAAGTTCATCCGCCATGGCTGTAAGCCGCTGTTCAGCATCGTCTGCCCGTTTGGTTAAGGCGGCCTTTTCAGATTCAGCTGTCTCTTTTAAAGAGGTGAGCTCGGCGGTAACACTGGCCAGTTCTTCTGTGAGAAGCTGGCATTTTTCATCCACGATACTTCGAGCTTCTTGCTGAGCTGCCAAGTTGGCCTTCTGATCTGTCAGCTGAGACCCGGTTTCCTTCAAAGCTTCCTATAAAACATCAAAATGCAAGATAAGCCGCCAAAATGCAAGACGGGTGTTCAAAGCAAATACAAGTCTCAAACAGATTGCAAGCAATATATTTGACACTTGGGGGCAAATGTTTATTTAATCTTGCATGTAGTTCCGGTTCATTTCCTTCAAAGTTGATCTAGAACTTGGGGGCTATATAATGGTTCTTCATTATGCTATTAATGGAAGCACCGACTCAACTTGATCAAGATTGAGCCGGCCCTTGGGGGCTATGATTACATCTTCAAGTTGTCTACATTACAGACCCGACTCAAATGAAATCTGAGACGACCATTGGGGGCTACGATTAGCAATTCACTTTACTTACCGTACAAAGTTAAAGGAATGACAATCTCTGCAAGAGGTCACAGAAAGACCCGGCTCAACGATGATACGTTAAGCCGGATCTTGGGGGCTAAGAAAGGATATAGTAAAGAAGGAAAATTACGTCATATTTTGTCTTCATGGAAGAGATGAACGAAGTTCAAAGTCCCAGCTGGTGTTGGCCCGGTTATGTACCCAGCGTGTAGCTCTTCAACGGTCATCTTCTCGCATGAAGAATCGAAGTTCAATTTCTTTGAAGCTTCAGCCGGCTCTATATGTTTGGTCAACACATGACCCGGAGGCATTTGATGGTCAAAACCGGTGATAACAGCATCCGAGGTGTCAGGGGTCTTGGCAGGAGTTGCCGGCTTTGAAGGAGCCCTTGGAGGACTCTCCATGATAACATCTTCAGCGGCCGGTTCAGCAGAGGCAGACGACGGGTTTTCCTCCGATTGAGTTTCTTCCGGCTGCTTGGGCTCCGGTTCCTCAATAACTGGGCCGGAGGAGGGCTTGTTGGCCTTGCGACGTTTAGCTTGAGCACTGCAAAAAAGAAGAAGAATCAGCGGTTGAAGATATTGCTAATCATAGTAACAACCGGCCATCAAGATGCTTACAGTGGAATAATCTTAGGCGGTGGTATAATTGACTCCGAAGATTCGCCGGAGGAAGGAGTTTTCTGCAAAGTAAAACAGAAAAGTGAAGAGAGTATCAAGTTTACAAAGGGAAAGATAAAGGAAAAGAAAGGGTTCAAACCTCGACAGGGCGTTTCTTGGGAGCCGGAGAATTTGGCAACCTGGACATGAGCTCGGTAGAGCCGGTGCTTCGAGTCTGTCAACGCTCGATTTGCTGTTGCTTTTTTAAGTGGAAATCGGGAGCCAGATAAGCAAGAGGATGAGAGAGAGGAACTTTTCTGATAACCCGCCGCGGCTTTTGGGGGATGAAACATTCTGAGCCAGAGGAAAAGTAATTTACCTCAGGAGCATTGGCACGGCCGGTCTCCACTTCATCCAGTGAGTAAAGTTAGTGTTAAAATATGAAGGTAAAGGATCAAGCAAGAGAGTTGAAACTTTACCTCTGAGCTGGATGATGGTGGCGGGTCAAATAAATTATCTTGCAAGACATGTTTTTTAGCCTTCTTGGTTGGGACCTTCTTCTTGGATTTTTTCGGAGGGGCAACATATTCCTTCTTCCAGAATTCTGAGTCAGCCTATAAGGATGACCCGGAGAGTGAATATCAAAATTAGCAAAATGCAAACAACGTCTGAGAGACAGAAGGAAAGGGATTAAACTTACGTCGGGAGCCGGATTGTTAGCACTGAAAGGCGCCAGGCCAATTTCGCTACATGATCCGGAAGCTTCATGGACAAGACTATGGATGGCGAGGGTGATGTCGTTCTCTGTCAACGAAGATCGGCTGAAGCATAACAAGCTGTCATACTTGCTTTTATACTCGCACATGAGCCGGCTTCTATGGCTCAAAGGCATAATCCGCCATGAAATCCACCAGCGGATCAGGTCCAGCCCGATTAAGCTGTTGGCCATGAGAGCCTTGATTTTGGCATGAGCCGGCTCATATCTTGCGCATTCTGAAGCTGGTAACCGGCCAGGAAGCTCTGATGTTGTTGTAAGCCGGGAAGGACGATAACCTGGCAAAGGACGCTCGTTCTCAGGAGAAGTGTCCTTGCAATAGAACCAGGTCCTGTTCCAGTCCTTGGGGTGACTCGACATCTGTGTAGCTGGAAAGATGATATCCCTACGCCGTTGGATGGATATGCCTCCAAGTGCTAAGCTCGGGCCGGCTTTCACTTCAGTTTGCCGGTTAGCATAAAAGAATTCTCGAAAGAGTCCCACCGACGGCTTGATTTGAAGGTAAGCTTCACAGAGCACTTGGAAATTGCATATGTTTGAGACGGAATTGGGGGCCAAGTCTTGCGGGTGAAGCTTATAACAATGAAGGACGTCCTGAAAGAATTTGGAGCCGGGAGGCACGAACCCTCGTTCAATATTGTCAGAGAACACCACTACTTCACCTTCTTGAGGTTTGGGCCGCGTCTCATCACCTGGGACCCGCGAGCTAATGACTTCCTTAGGAGGAAGAGTACTCGCATGAACAAAGTCCGACAAAAAGTCCTCCATAATGCATGACCCAACCCAGTTGCATGAGTTGGACGCACAAGACATGTTGACGGCTTAAGTGATGTGCAAGATAAAAGGGGCGATGAGTCGGAGCGCAAGCAAATATTTTTGACGGCTTAAAAGTTTGAGGACTCTACGGATGAAGCTGAAGACGCTGCTGGTAAGAGTCGGAGGAGTCCGGTGACTCAACAGGGTAAAGGAAGATCGGAAAATCGACTAAGTCCTAAAAACAGATTCTGCGAGATGTCACCATATCTATGGATCTACAAAAGCAGAGAAAATGAATTTTATTTCTAACCTAGCGATGAACAGTGGAGGAAAAATAAAAACAGACTGGGGCCATCGAGGCCCGTGCATTACGTGCGACCGGCCCGAGTGCGTCGACGGAGCAAAACCGCATCCTAAAGACATTGGCGGCGTTGTAATGCGCTGGCGGTAACGGTGTTGGAGCTCAAACAACGGCGGCGGAGCACCGGTGAAAACCCTACTATGACGGCAACCATCTAGGGAGCAGGAGAACTTACCGAAGACGGCGCGGCAGAGGCGGATAGATCTCTGGTACGTTCAGGGTGATGCAGCGGCCAACGTCGGGGACGATGTACGGACGACGACGGTGCAGAGCTCGAAGGCGCTGGGGCGACGACAGGAAGAAGACGAAGAAACAGAGGCACGGGCAGGAGAATGGAAACCCCGACCCGCACGGGTCATATTTAAAAGGGGGTTAAGGAAGGCATGAAAATCCAGGCGACGACACTGTTCGACCGAGGCAGACGCCTCGATTCTCGGGATGACAGTTAAGTGAAAGATTTGGTACACGTCAACAGATCTCATGACGTCACTTTGGTTCATTTCTGGGCGGCTCGCTAAAAGTGGAAGAGAAGGATGAAGTGAGCAAGCTCAGTTCAACCTGGGGCCTAATGTTGGGGATATGACTCGCCGAAGAGGCTCCGGGTCATGATATTGGCTCATGAACTGGCCCAAGGGTGAGTTGTAATGTTAAGCGGCCCAGGAAGATAGGTGGCTCACGATGTGGGCCATTCGATGGCCCAGACCGAGAAGACCCGGGCGTGCAAGCCGACTCACAGACGGCTTAGGCGAGAAGATAGAGAGAGACTCGGTTAGCAATTGTAACGACCCGAATGTTTTGACCTCTTATATAAAGGCAGACCCGGGGTGACTTAGAGGACAAGAAATCGAGAACTAGGTCAAGCTTTTAGCCCCTTGTAATCGATACGCAAGTAATACAAGCACAAGCATGACGTAGGCTGTTACCTCGATTTGAGGGGCCGAACCTGGGTAAACCCGTGTCTTTTGTCCCAATTAACCCCTTTGAGTCCACCTCATTGGCGATGTCCTCAAACCAAAGTCCGTTCACCCGGACATCTGCCGTGATAAAACCACGACACCATGTTTCCTCGAGAGCACCTTGCTTTATATAAGAGAACGATCAGACATGTCCTTTGCTATAAAAAGGATTGGGCTACCATGTTGCACACTTGCTACTTTTGTTACTTGTCACTTCTTATGAATTATCTTGCTAGAAAATTATCTATCCTTGTTACTTATAGAACTTTGCTGAGAATACCTTGTTGAAAACCGTTTGTCATTTCCTTCTACTCCTCATTGGATTCGACACTCTTACTTATCGAAAGGACTACGATTGATCCCCTATACTTGTAGGTCACCAAGACTCTTTTCTGGCATCGTTGCCAGGGAGTGTAGCACCTTTGGTGAGTGGAATTTGGTAAGGATTTTTTTGATAGATGCTGATATTTATTAATGTTTGCTACTATGGAAGATAATGCTTTGAAGGGCCTGTTTGGGGTATCTTCACCCTCACGAGAAGTGGATTTTTTGGCCTCTCAACCTACTAAACATACTGAAAATTTATTATGAGATTCCTTCAGGTATGTTAGAGAAACTGCTAGCTAATCCTTATGCCGGAGATGGAACAACTAATCCTGATTTTCACTTGATAAATATGGATGAGATTTGTGAATTATTTAAGCTTGTAGGTTTATCCGTGGATAAATTCAAAAAGGAGGTTTTCCCTTTATCTTTGGAGGGAAAGACATTGATGTGGTACAGGCTATTGGATGATGCTAGAACATGGGAGTGGAACTTGTTGAAGTTGGAGTTTCACATTTTTTTTATCTTATGCAGTTAGTTCACCGTGATAGGAATTATATATATATATATACTTTTTGGCCTCATGAATGAGAAAACACCGCCCAAGCTTGGTGTAGGCATAAATCTATGACGCACACTTTCCCTAATCATGAGCTCTCAAGATAAATAAATTTACAAAACTTGTATGCTCGGCTTTCGCATGGTGGTCAATCAATGCTTGATTGTTTTTCTACTGGTTCCTTCATGAAGAGAACTATTGAATTCAAATGGTATCTTCTGGAAAGAATTAAATGCATCTTTGAACATTGGGAGCTCGAGAATTTAAAGAGTCAGTTATAAAGCTTGAGTTTGATTGTTTTAAATCCTTTATGGAAACCGATACTTTTCATAAGTTTAGCAATAAATATGGGCTTGACTTTGAGATAGTAGCTTCTTTCTGTGAATCATTTGCTACTCATGTTTATCTCCTTAAGGAGAAGTGGTTTAAATACTATCCACCCTTTGAATTGAACCTATTATTGCTAAAGAAGACATTATTATCTATAATGTTAATCCAGCTGTGCGCACGACTTACATTGAGAAAACACCTTTACCTGCTAGGATTAGTGAACGTGCTAAGGCTACAACTGTGCTTAATATAACTAATGTTAGATCACCCAAACCTTCTGAACAAATAAATCTGGAACCTAATATTTCTATGGTTAAAGATGTCTTGGTTGATAATATTGATGTGCAGGTTATTTACATCTGTGTTGAGGCTGCTTGAATTGCAAAACCTGCTGGAAACAAACATGATGTGCTAGATAAGAATAAACCCAGTGTTAGCATGCCTGTTGTTTCTACTGAAACTGGATATCATTGCTATCATGGGTGATAGGGTTAGTGCTATTCCTTTTACTTTATACCAAGAAATTATGAATGATATAGCATCGTCCCAGATGGATGACATCGATGTTACTATTAAACATGCAAATACAGATACTATTCCAGTGTTTGAGTTAAACAAATTACCTGATACATTGAAATATACTTATTTGATGAAAGGAAAATATATCCTATTATTATTAGTGCTAACTTTTTAGAGCATGAATAAAAGAGACCACTTAAGACTCAAAAGAAGCACCGAGCTACTATTGGATATACTCTCGATGATCTTAAGGTAATTAGTCCCACTCTATGTCAGCAGAAGATTAATATGGAATCATATGCTAAACTTGTCGTCGATCATCATCGCCATATGGATTCAAAAATGAAGGAAGTGGTGAGAACTGAAATATTAAAGCTTCTGGAGGCACATATAATATATCCCATAGCTTCTAGTAGATGGGTAAGTCTTGTTGATCGTGTTCCTAATAAAGGAGGTATAGCTGTTGTTCCTAATGATAAAAATGAACTTATTCCACAAAGGATAGTAACTAGTTATAGGATGGTGATTGGTTTCAGGAAATTAAACAAAGATACTAGAAAAGAACATTACCCCTTGCCTTTTACTCATCAAATTTCTGAAAGATTATCTAAGCATACACACTTTTGTTTCATTGATGGATATTTTGGTTTTTCTCAAAAACACGAGTCAAAAGAAGATCAAGAGAAAAATACTTTTACTTGTCTGTTTGGAACTTATGCTTATAGATGCACACTTTTTGGTTTATGTAATGCACCTGCTACCTTTCAAAGATGTATGACTGCTATGTTCTATGATTTTTGTGAAAATATTATTGAGGTATTCATGGATGATTTTTCCATTTACAAGACTTCTTTTGATGATTGCTTAAGAAACCTTGATCAAGTTTTGAAGAGATGTGAAGAAACTAATCTTGTCTTGAATTGGGATACATGCCACTTTATGGCGAATGGAGGTATAATACTTGGGCATATAATTTCGGAACGAGGTATTCAAGTAGACAATGTTGGAAATATGCCCTAGAGGCAATAATAAATTAGTTATTATCATATTTCCTTGTTCATGATAATCGTTTATTATCCATGCTATAATTGTGTTGATCGGAGACTTAGATGCATGTGTGGATACATAGACAAAAACCATGTCCCTAGTATGCCTCTAATAGACTAGCTCGTTGATCGAAGATGGCTAAGGTTTCCTAGACATGGACATGAGATGTCATTTGATAACGGGATCACATCATTAGGAGAATGGTGTGATGGACAAGACCCAAACTGCAAACGTAGCATATGATCGTGTCAGTTTAATGCTACTGTTTTCTGCATGTCAAGTATCTATTCCTATGACCATGAGATCATGCAACTCACTGACACCAGAAGAGTGCCTTGTGTGTATCAAACGTCGCAACGTAACTGGGTGACTAAACGGGTTTTCTACAGGTATCTTCGAAGGTGTCTGTTGAGTTGGCATGGATCAAGACTGGGATTTGTTACTTCGTGTGACGGAGAGGTATCTCAGGGCCCACTCGGTAATACAACATCACAATAAGCTGTAGCAACCCGACCTGAAAGGTCGAATCTCCGGTGTTTCCGTACCATCCCAAGATCATGCTGGTACACACACGGTACATCAATGTATATATCAAAGGGAAATCACACAACTTTATAAATCGGAATCTCATATCGAGTCCTTTATTACAATAAGAATTACAATAAAGTGGCTGAAGGCCAACTCATGAAAATAACTAATCTTGCGGAAGCTTCAAAGGTAGTTGAGTCCATCTGACTCCAAGGGCATCTCACCGAGCGTAGAGCGTATCCTCACTCCTGGTCGGAAAAAAACTCTGCAACATGATACGTTGCAGTCTTGTAGGTCAGCATATTGAATATGCCGACAATGTCACAAAAGAGAGGGGGTGTCAAGTAAATCATCTATTCTATATGCATATTTGGCAGGTGGGGCAGTAAGTTTTGCATAAAGCCAATTTTTTTCCTACTACAAGAGGGGGCAAAATATTATTACTACAATGTTCGTTGATTAATGAGATGGTTCCACCAACCAATTCTCATACCCAAGTTGTCATTTATACCCACATCAATATCATTATTTGTGTTGAGAATTCCAGATAGTTTCAGTTCCTTTGGCTCAAGTTGTCCATGATCGTGGGCATGGCTAATCGATTAGGTTTGGGTACTCTGCAGAGTTTTGCACATGTTCCCCACAAGATTTGATCGCCTTTGTTGGATTTCTCGCACTTCCGGGTGTTTGAGAAACGGATGACCAAAACATGGTCTTCTAAAGGGTTTCCCTTAGACTCTGTCGGTGCCCATCCTTTCCTACCGTTCTTCTACATCTCGTAGCACTGCCTGTCCAGGGTCACCACGATATCCAACCAAGCCAGAGCCTATAATGGTTTGTGGCTGTGCAGGTAAGCCTTGGGTCTTGAAGCATCCATCCATCTCTTTGTGCCTGGGTGGACCTTTCCGCATGAATACTGGCACTTCTCCAGCAACACCTAGGCTAACCACTGGTTTCTCCAGGGCGCCGTTCAACCATCATCCAACCAGAGGTATGTTGAAAACTTGGGTCTTGAAGTCTTGATCATCTTGTAGGTCTTGAAATTATTATCTCACAACTCTCATGAATCACCCAACCAACCCCATCTACTATTAGCATAGCAAAATATAAATCAACGTTTCCCGGGGCCAATGTGTCAAAACGGTTGAGGGGATCCTACCACATGATACTACATTAAGTAACCAAGTTTCCAAATTACCTACTTTGCATGCAATTGGGGAGATGGTAGAACTAATGCAATAAAAACATGGGTAAACATGATCAAAGTGACTTGCCTTGTTGACGATCCTCATACTCAAGTGACTCTGGATAACAAGCTTCGCACTCCGGATGATCTAACGAATCAAACAAAGCACACAATAAGCATACAACTCATAATACAACTCACACAATCAGCAAGATTAAAATAAAACAATTCAATAGTATCAATCAAGAGAAAGAAATTCAAAACCAATATTTGTCTCAGAATTTTTTTTGTGTCAAAACTACTAAAAAAAGACCAATCAACTATTTTTAATAACAAAACAATAGTTAACAGAAAAGAAATAATAAAATTTATATTTAGTAAACAGAATTAAATCCACTAACTCTTTAGTGAAAAGAAATGCTACTAAAATTATAAATTATTAT
This sequence comes from Hordeum marinum, assembly GCA_022496015.1. Lineage (NCBI taxonomy): Eukaryota > Viridiplantae > Streptophyta > Magnoliopsida > Poales > Poaceae > Hordeum > Hordeum marinum. The sequence goes on from CM039676.1 coordinate 84,763,034, forward strand.
AAACAAAACATCACTTAATAGAAAAGAATTACTAAAATTCTTTATTAGAAGACAGAATTAAATTTCCTAAATGTTTTGTGAAAAGTAATACTAAATTGCTTTATAAAACTATACCTAATGGAAAGGAATGAAGATTTCCTATAACAATAAGGTATAAAACTAAACAATTATTTTTATTAACAGCAAGTTATTTCACCTAATGTTGAAACAACAGAACCTAATGAAAATTAAAAACAAAAGTTAAACTAACTCAGATTCAAACTAAACTAAAATCAAATTAACTAAACTCTATTAAGAACTAAACAAATTTTGTTTTTGTTGAAAACACTAACCAACTTTATCCTAAAAATTTTCAAACTTTGTAGGATGATAGGCCTAACTAATACAAACCAGTGGCAAAAAGATTCATACAAAAATATATTTTTAAACCCTAGTTATACAGATTTTAGTAATTTAAGAAAATTTGGTTAGATTCAAATTTAAAAGTTCGAATTCGAAATCTAAGACTGCAGGATGAAACTACATGAAATTTTTGACCTAATGCAAAAAGAATCAATTAAAAACACTAATTAGTTTAAAAGTTACAACTAAAACAAAAACAGAAAACATTTTGTTTTCTAAAACAAAACAGAAAAGAACAAAATTCCTAGCGAACGAACAGGGCTACGTGGCGTGCTGTGATATGCCGAGGTCGTGAGCGTGCTGGGTGTTTGCGGCGGACGACCGAAAACTAACGCATATCGATTTGTTTTTATAAAATTTCTAATCTGGAGCATAGATCCTAGATCCGACGGTTGCGGGTGGAGGTGGCGGCTTACAGAGGAGGGGGTCAGAGTTCCGGCGATGTCGACGGCAGCCGGAGGTCGGAGATGCTCGGGGATGGTGCTACGGTGGTCGAGGGCGGCGTCCGAAATGCTCAGGCGACGGCGGCGAAGATACGACGTCGAATGATGGCGTCAGAGGGGAGTGGGGGTGAGTGTGGTGACGGCCAGGAGCTCAGGGGGTTTCAGGTGGAGTCAGAACTCCGGCGAGGTGGCGCGGTGGCGTTCCGGCGAGGGTAGAGGTGGTAGCGGGGTGGAACGGAGAGCGGCGAGGGCAGGGCTTTTTATAGGCCAGGTACGGGGTTGGAAGAGGGAGAGAGGAGGGAGATCCGTAGAGGAGAGATCTCCGGCGACGTGGTCTGGCGCGAGGAAGGAGATGGGTGCGCGGATGATGCTGTCGGACAGTGGGTCTCGCATGTGAGTGAGAGAGAGGGCGAGGTTAGCGTGTTAGTGACCGATCCGGAGGGATCTCGGGGTTTAAAGGCTGTGGGCCGGCCGTTTTTCTAATTAAACGCTTTAAATGTGTTTCCTTTTCTATTTTTCCAGAGCGTTTAAAACTCTTTAATGCATTCAAATCATTTCCAAAGATAGGGAATATATATATCAAAATGATGAGGGGAATAAATGGTATTTAATGAACATTTTTCCTCTGTCAAAATGAATACCTTAATTTTTTTCTTCAGAAAATGCCTAATTGATTTTAATTTTTTTGACATAAAATTTCAAATAACCCCCTGGTTTTATTGTTCAAATAACTCACCAAGATGCCCCTGGTGTGGAGTGTGATATTACTCCTCTCTTTTTATGAATATTCCAAGGGTTTGCAAATAGGAGGAAACAAATATAAGAAGAAATTGAAAGGGCCTTTCAGAATTCCATAAGAAAAACTTCAACAATTCACTTCATTCAAACAATGTGATGATGATGCATAGCTATATATCATAACATTCCAAAAATGAAATTTTGGGATGTTACATAAGCCTTACAAGCAATGTGACTAAGTGTTAGTCACGGGATCTTGTATTACGAAACGAGTAAAGAGACTTGCCGGTAACGAGGTCGAACTAGGTATGGAGATACCGACGATCGAATCTCGGGCAAGTAACATACCGAAGAACAAAGGGAACATCATATGGGATTAACTGAATCCTTGACACAGAGATTCGACCGATAAAGATCTTCATAGAATATGTAGGAACCAATATGGGCATCCAGGTTCCACTATTGGTTATTGACCGTAGAGGTATCTTGGTGATGTCTACATAGTTCTCGAACCCGCAGGGTCTGCACACTTAAGGTTCGGTGATGTTTCGGTAGTATAGAGTTATGTATGGTGGTGACCGAAGGTTGTTCAGAGTCCCAGATGAGATCCCGGACGTCACGAGGAGCTCCGGAATGGTCCGGAGGTAAAGATTGATATATAGGAAGTCCTGTTTTGGTTGCCGGAAAAGTTTCAGGCTCATCGGTAGTGTACCAGGAGTGCCGGTAGTGTACCGGGAGACCATCGGGAGGGGTATTTCTACCCAAGAGGCTACATGGGCTGTGGGATAGTAAATACCAGCCCCTAGTGGGATGGTGTAAGTCCCACACAAGGCCCATGCGGCTGGGAAGAAAAGCCCAAAGAGAAAAAGGTGGAAAAAGGCAAAAAGGCAAAAATAAGGAGGAATCCTAGTCCTACTAGGATTGGAGGAGGAATCCTCCTCTCCTCCTTGGCTCGGCCAACCCAAGGGCTGGATCCTTGGTAGACAAGCCTCCTCCTCTCTTCCTCTTATATATACTGGAGGTTTTAGGGGTTTTGGCACTAGATTTTCAGCCATGTGCTACCCGTTCCTCCAGTGCATAGTTTCTCCTCTAGATCGGATTTCTGCAGTGCTTAGGCAAAGCCCTGCAGGAATAGATCCACCACCATTGCCGGAGCGCTGTCACGCTGCCGAAGAACTCTTATACCTCTTTGCTCCCTCTTGCTGGATCAAGAAGGCGGAGATCATCATCGAGCTGTACGTGTGCTGAACGCGGAGGTGTCGTCCGTTCGGCGCTAGATCGGAAGGACCGTGATCAAGATCGCAAGATGGATCATGATGAGTTCGCGGGACGGATCGTGATGAGTTCGTGGGACGGATTGTGATTGGATCACAGGACGGATCGTGATGAGTTCACGGGACGGATCGTGATTGGATCGCGCGACAGATCGTGATGAGATCGTGGGACGCTCGGCGATTTGGATCGCGAAGACGTTTGACTACACCAACCGCGTTTCTTAATGCTTCCCGCTTAGCGATCTACAAGGGTACGTAGATCCACTCTTCCTCTCGTAGATGCTCATCACCATGGATAGATCTGCGTGTGTGTAGGAATTTTTTTGTTTCCCATGCAACGTTCCCCAACAGACAAAGCCAAAGTTGATGCAATAGAGAAATTGCCATGTCCTAAAGATGTTATAGGTATAAGAAGCTTCCTTGGTCATGATGGTTTCTATAGGCGTTTCATTAAAGATTTCTCAAAGATTTCTAGGATAATAACTAATCTTCTTGAAACACATTCTATTTGTTTTTTGATGATTGTGTAGAAGCCTTTGAAATACTTAAGGAAGCATTGATTACATCACCTATTGTTCAACCACCTGATTGTAATTTACCTTTTGAAATTATGTGTGTTGCTAGTGATTATGTTGTTAGTGTTGTTCTAGGGAAAAGATTATACAATAAATTGAATGTTATTCATTATGCTAGTAAGACTCTTGACAGTGCTCAAAGAAACTATGCTAGTACTGAGAAAGAATTTTTAGCAGTTGTGTTTGCAAGTGACAAGTTTAGACCATATTTGTTGATTCCACACTGCTCATGCTACCATTAAATATCTACCTGAAAAGAAAGATGCTAAGCTTAGACTAATTAGGTGGGTGCTTTTACTTCAAGAGTTCGATTTGCATATTGCTGATAGGTAAGGAGCGGAGAATCCTATAGTAGATAAATTGTCTAGGATGGAAAATGTTCTTGATGACCCACTGCCTATTGATGATAATTTCCCTGATGAGCAATTAGCCAATCTAAATGCTTATCATAATACTCCTTTGTATGCAGATTATGCTAATTACACAGTTGTTAAATATATACCACCTAGTTTCACCTACCAACAACAGAAAAAGTTCTTATTTGATTTAGGACATTACTTTTGGGAAGACCCACATCTATATAAAGAGGGAGTAGATGGTGTTATTATACATTGTGTACCTGAGCATGAACATGAATATATCCTACAGAAGTATCATTCCCAGGCCTATGGAAGGCACCACGTTGATGACAGAACTGCATAGAAGGTACTACAGTCTGGTTTTTATTGGCCTATTCTTTTGAAAGATGCATGTGAGTTTGTCCTTTTTCCTAATGAATGTCAAAGGATTGGTAACATTGGTCGTCATAAGGAAATGCCTATGAATTATTCACTTTGGATTGAACCATTTGATGTTTGGGGTTTCGGTTACATGGACCGTTTCCTTCCTCTAATGGGAACACCCATATTTTAGTTGATGCTGATTACGTTACTAAGTGGGTAGAAGCTATTCCAACTGGTAGTGATGATCACAACACTTCTATTAAAATACTTAAAGAAATTATCTTCCCGAGGTTTGGAGTCCCTAGATATTTAACAACCAATAGTGGTTCACACATTATTCATGGAGGTTTCCATAAACTTCTGGCTAAATATGGTTCTAACCATATGATTTCATCACCTTATCATCCTCAGTTCAGCGGTCAAGTTGAATTGAGTAGCTATGATATAAAATTGATCTTGCAAAATACTGTTAGTAGATCTAGAAAGAATTGGTCTAATAAACTTGACGATGCATTATGGGCTTATAGAACTGATTATAAAAATCCTATGGGAATGTCCCCTTATAAAATGATCTATGAAAACATGTCATTTACCTCCTTTTTTGACTAGAAACTGTAGGGGAACCCCCCACAGGATTTTAATTTTATTACCAAAGAGGATATACAAGTTACATGGATTACCAGAGGTAATCAAACAGAAGAAATGAAAAAGCTAACAGGCTACAAAAGGAAACAAAAGACTACAGAACAATACCTCAAGGAGGCAAAAGGGAAATCCACCTCATTAAGTCATCTCTAAAGACACACTTAATTCTATGTTGCATGAGAGTAATGTCATGAATAAAAGCACTTCTCCATTTATTAAAGTTGGGCCTTTCATGCCTGGAAACTTTAGCATTTCTAATTATCCAGATATTCCAGCAAGCCACAACAAGAACCTTAGTGAAGAAAGGTTTTCCAAAATCATTTTTGTCCTGTACCACAATGTTGCTCAAATTATCTCCCCACGGACAACTGATTTGAAGATAGTTCCAAACTCTCACACTGAAATTATAGTGGAAGAAAAGATGATCTCTAGTTTCCCTTGTCCACAAAGTACAAAGAGTAAAATTCACCCCATCATCTATATGCCAATGCCTCCTTTCAACCATATCTTTGGTATTGAGCCTGTCCATGATCAACATCCAAGAAAGTACCTTGATTTTCATTGTACATGATGATTTCCAAATCCATAGCAACGGTGTGTTAAATGAAAAGGTAGAATGCATGAAAGAGTAGAATATCTTGGGTTTGTAACTATTGCATGTCCCCTGCCAATACCAGATATCATTTGCATTCAAGTCTCTGTTGTGAGAGGTCATCATTGCTCGAATCATCATGTATTCATTGTATGCTGTTCAGACAAGGGTAAGTGAAACATCTTTGAGATATCCTGCACTTGAAAGGCTTCAGACACTGTTATCCAGGGATCTTCCACATAGGAGTAAAGCCTTGGAAACCTTGATTGTAAAGTAGTCACAGAATCACCAAGCTTACATCTGTGAGACCAGAATAAAGGAGAGTTTCCTGAGTTAATCTGCATGCAGTTTGTGGTTCTAAAATGATCGAACATTTCGCATATATCTTTCCACCAGAAAGATCCACAACTATTAGTACCCTATGGTACCCTTCCATGATAATATGTATTCCAAATAAGAGCAACCCATGGCAAATCCATCCTATTCAGAAACTTGTTTAGATGTTTGAGCAGAAGAGAAATATTCTAGATGCCCAAATTCAACATCCCTAACCCTGCCTTATTCTTGGGTCTACAGATCAGATCCCATGCAGCTAAGGAGGGTGAAGGTTCATCTCTATGCTTCCTCCAAAGGCAATCCCTCTGAATTCTCTCCAACTGCTTTAAAATTCCAGGTGGGACTAGCAAACTGCCAAGGTAGAAGATAGGCATAGATGACAAAGCAGCGTTAAGAAACTGCAACCTTTCAGCTTGATTGAGGAAGGAGGAGCTAGATGACATCCTTCTTTCCATGCAGTCTACCAAAGGCATGAAATCAATCATTTTTGGCTTGGTGGTACCCACAGGCAATCCCAAATAAGTGAAGGTCATTTTCCCTACTTGACATCCAAAGGCTTCAGCCAGCTGATTGATTGTGTTCTCTTCCACATTAATAGGAACCATGGATGACTTGTGGTAATTAACCACTAAACCAGTGGAAGTGGAAAAAACCTGAAGCATATCTTTTAAAGTAAGCAGTTGTGCCTTATCTGCTGGAAGAATTATCAGGGTATCATCACCATATTGGACTACCGGATAGTCCTGGTCATGGCATGGTATAGGCAGCTTCAGAATGCCCTTTCTGAACATGTCATTTACTACTGATTGCAAAATATTAGCAAAAATTATGAAAAGCAAAGGGGAGAGACAATATCCTTGTCTAACACCTTTTTACACAAAAATTGCCTACGAGGCACTCCATTCAAAAGAACTAAGGATGTTCAAGTAGAAAGAAATTGCTCGACCCAACTAATCCATTTGATATTAAACCCTTTATGCTTCAAGATCAGTAAGATAGCCTCATGCTCAATTGAATCAAAAGCCTTCTCAAAATCCAATTTAAGGATAACAATTGGTCACTTAGATTGGTGGCATTAATGTAAGTACTCAAGGCACCAACCAATACAATCCTGAATTGTTCCACTTTTAATAATTCCACAATGGTTTTTGTGAATACATTTCATATTGGTCCTTTGAAACCTATTAGCAGCCATCTTGGATAGGAACTTAAGCCCCATCCCAGTTAAGGATATTGTCCTATAGTCACCTATCTTCTCAGGGGCGAGCTTTTTAGGTATAAGGGTGATATATTGTAACGACCCAACCTAAAAGGTCAAGTCTCCGGTGTTTCTGTACCATCCCAAGATCATGCTGGTACACACACGGTACATCAATGTATATATCAAAGGGAAATCACACAGCATTGTATTAATCAAAATCTCATATCGAGTCCTTTATTACAATAAAGATTACAATAAAGTGGTCGAAGGCCAACTCATGAGAATAACTAAGTCTTGCGGAAGCATCGAAGGTAGGTGAGTCCATCTGACTCCAAGGGCATCTCACTGAGCATAGAACGTGTCCTCACTCCTGGTCGGAAAAGTACTCTACAACATGATACGTTGCAGCCGTGTAGGTCAGCATATGGAATATGCTGGCAAAGTCACAAGAGAAGGGTGAAAAGATAATCATCTAGTCTATATGCATATATGGTAGGTGGGGTGGTAAGTTTTGCGTAAAGCCAATTTTTTCCTACATCAAGAAAGGGCTAAGCAAAATATTACTAAGTTGGTTGATTAATGAGATGGTTCCACCAACCATTTCTCATACCCAAAACTATTAAATACCCACATCATCATATTAATTGTGTTGAGAGTTCCGGAAGTTTCAATTCCTTTGGCTCAAGTCGTCCATGACCGTGGACACAGCTAATCGATTAGGTTTTGAATACTTTGCAGAGTTTTGCACACGTTCCCCACAAGATTTGATCGCCTCCGTTTGATTTCTCGCACTTCAGGGTGTTTGAGAAACGGATGACCAAAACATGGTCTTCCAAAGGGTTTCCCTGTGACTCTGTCGGTGCCCATCCTTTCCTACCGTTCTTCTACCTCTCGTAGCACCGCCTGTCCAGGGTCACCACGATATCCAACCAAGCCTGAGCCCATAATGACTTGTGGCTGTGCAGGTAAGCCTTGGGTCTTGAAGCACCCATCCATCTCTTTGTGCCTGGGTGGACCTTTCCGCGTGAATACTGGCCATCTCCAGCATCACCTAGGCAAATCCACTGGTTTCTCCAGGGTGCCGTTCAACCATCATCCACCCAGAGGTATGTTGAAAACTCGGAGTCTTAAATCTTGATCATTATGTAGGTCTTGAAATTATTAACTCTCTCAACTCTCATGAATCACACAACGAACCTCGTCTACTAATAGCATAGCAAAAGGTAAAACAACGTTTCCCGGGGCCAATGTGTCAAAGAGGTTGAGGGGGGTACCTACCACATGATACTACTACAATGTAACCAAGTTTCCAACTAACCTATCTTGCATGCAATTGGGGAGATGGTAGAACTAATGCATATAAAACATGGGTAAACATGGTCAAAGTGACTTGCCTGATTGATGATCTTCGTACGTGAGTGACTCTAAGTAACAAGCTTCGCACTCCGGATAATCTAACGAAGCAAACAAGAACTCAATAAGCATACAACAAAATATTGTAACTCACAAACATCAACCAAGAACTAGTAAACAATCAAGACAAAACAATGCACAAATCTCAAGTAAGAAAACACACAAAGTTTTGTTTACTAGGAGGTGATTGATAAAACACTACTATCTTAATAAAACTATTTGAATCTAAGTTTGTTGAGAAAACTTTTGTAAATTTTGTAAAAGTTTTGATAAACACTAAATGGAACAAATATAGTTTTACTAACAAGAGAACAAAACAAAAGTATTACTAACTAGTTGTTTTAATCAAATTAACCTATTTGAAAAGAAGTTGTGATTCCTATGTTAAATAAAATTAAACTAAGCAAATATATATTTTTATTAACACTGAGTGAAAACACTAAATTTTTATTAACAGGACCTAATAAACAAATGAAACCAAATCTAAATCAAACTAATTAAGATTGAGTTTATAAAACTATATTATAATACTAAGCAGATTCTGTTTATAGCTAAAACACTATTCAAAATCATCCTAAAAATCCTCAAACTAAACATGGAGATAGTCCTAAGCAATATCAAACAGTAGCAAAAAGAATCATATCAAAATCTATTTTCAAACTCTAGTTATTCAAATTTAAAGATTTTGAGCAAATTTGATTAAATTGAAATTTTATAGTTCAAATTTGAAATTTAAAAGTACAGGGTGAAACTACATGAAAAATGTGAGCTATTGCAAAAAAGAATGAACTCAAAACACTAAGTAGATTAAAAGATATAGCCAAAACAAATTTTGAAAACATTCTGTTAATTAAAACAAAACTGAAAAAGAAACCTGACTTTGCAACGGCCAGGGGGCTACGTGGCGCGATCCTATTGGGTAGCGAGCGCGTGCGGTAGGTGATTTAGAGTGGGCGACCGGTCGGTAGAGGATACCGGTTCGGATTTAAATCCGTTCTAATCTCGGTCGTTGATTCAGGATCCGATGGTCGAGGGGAGCTTACGGGGAAAAGTCGCCGGCGTCGGAGATCTCCGGCGAGTCCGGAACGGCAAAGACGACGGCGTTGGTGCTCCGGTGGTCGGGGAAGACGGGGAAGTGGTCCGGGCGACGACGACGGTTCTCCGGAGTCGATTGATGAGGTCGGTTGGGCGAGAGGTGGACGGAATCGGTGGCTACGGTCGACGGGAGGTCCGGTGGGGGTGGGAGCTCCGGCGAGCAATTGCGCGGTCTTCCGGCGAGGGACAGAGGGGGCTCGGGGGAAAATGAAAGGCGGGGCTGTGGGGCTCTTATATAGGTGCTCGGGGGTGCGGGGAGTAAAGAGAGGAGAGAGATCCGGGAGGGGAGGAAACGGCTGGCGAGTCTCCGGCGCGTGCGGGGGAGGGAGAAGATGACCGTTCGGTGAAACGGTCGGTCGGGTGGGGTCCAGCGAGGAGGGCGTGTCCGTTACGCGCGGTCGGCCGGTCGGTAGTAAATGCGCGAATAATTGTCGTGGGCCGGCCCGTTTAATACCGGAAACGGTTACCGTTTCTTTTTAATAATTTTCCAGAGACATTCAAAAGCTTTTAAAGCATTCAAATCTTCTCTAAATATAGGGGTATTATATATCGGAATTAACATAATAATAAATGCTATTTAATGAACATTTCTATTCTGTCATTTAAACACGTTGAAAAAAATATTATTTTTTCAGAAATTGCCTAATTGTTTTTAAACCCTTTTTGCAAATATTTTCAAAATAACTCCTGGTTATTATTGTTCAAATATATCACCAATTAGTCCCTGGTGTGGAGTGTCATGTTACTCCTCTCTTATTTGAACTTTTAACCAAAATTTCAAATAGGTGAAAGCAACTTAGGGAAAAGTAGAAAGAGCTTTCTGAAATCCAGAAGAGACATTTCAACAAACACATACATTCAAGCAATGATGCTGCTAGATGCATAGCTATAATCATAACATTCCCAAAATGAAATTTTGGGATGTTACAAACCTACCCACCTTAAAATGAATCTCGCCCTCGAGATTCGGGTTGGCTAGAAAATAGGTGCGGGTGGTCTCTACGAAGATCTTCTTCGCGTTCCCAGGTGGCTTCTTCCTCAGTGTGGTGACTCCATAGAACTTTGCAGAACTTGATGATCTTGCTGCGGGTAACTCTGTTGGATGTCTCGAGGATCTTGACAGGCTTCTCCTCGTAAGTCAGATCATTGTCAAGCCGTATGGCCTCTAGGGGCACTGTATCTCCCAAAGGAATATCAACCATCTCGGCATGACATTTTTTCAGCTGTGACACGTGGAACACATCATGAACTTCGGATAATCCTTCCGGCAATTCCAGTTTGTATGCAACTTCGCCTCTACGTTCAAGAATTTTGTAGGGGCCTATGAATCTGGGTGCTAATTTTCCTTTAACAACAAATCTCTTGATTCCTCGAAGCAGGGATACACGAAGATATGCTCTGTCTCCCACTTCATATGTCACTTCTTTACGTTTGCTGTCAGCATAACTCTTCTGTCGAGATTGAGCTATCTTGAGTCTGTCACGAATCAACTTGACTTTCTCTTCAGAATCTCAGATAAGGTCGGGACCAAAAAGTTGTCGGTCTCCAACACCATCCCATGTCAGTGGTGTTCTGCATCTCCTTCCGTATAAAGCTTCGAAAGGGGCCATCTTTAGACTGGTCTGATATCTGTTGTTGTATGAGAATTCTGCGTAAGGCAAGTTATCGTCCCAACTAGAACCATAGTCTAGTGCACAAGCTCTCAACATGTCTTCCAGAATCTGGTTGACTCTCTCAGTCTGTCCATCTGTCTGCGGATGAAAGGCTGTACTGAACTCTAGCCTTGTACCCAAAGTTTCATGTAACTGATGCCAAAACTTTGAGGTAAACTGTGTTCCTCTATCTGACACGATACTCCTCGGAACTCCATGTAGACATACGATCGTGGTCATATATATCTTGGCTAGCTTAGCACTGGTATAGGTGGTTTTCACTGGAATGAAATGAGCTACCTTGGTCAAGCGATCTACCACTACCCAGATGGAATCATAACCTGAACGGGTCCTGGGTAATCCTGTGATGAAGTCCATACCAAGCTTTTCCCATTTCCACTCGGGTATCGGCAGTGGTTGGAGTAACCCTGCTGGTTTCTGATGTTCTGCCTTTACTCGCTGACAAACATCACATATTGCAACATGTTCCGCAATATCTTTCTTCATACCTGTCCACCAATAACTTTCCTTTAAATCCAGATACATCTTGGTATTGCCTGGGTGTATCGAGTAAGGTGAATCATGGGCTTCCTGAAGTATCAACTTCTTGAGCTCTGGGTCATTGGGCACATAGATTCGGTTCTCAAACCACAAAGTTCCGTGTTCATCCTCACGAAAACCTTTAGCTTTACCATCTTCCATTCTCTGCTTAATCTCAGTTATCTCCTTGTCCAATTTCTGGGCTTCACGAATTCTTTCGGTCAAGGTGGACTGAATTTCTAGTGTAGCAACATATCCTCTTGGAACTATCTCTAGCTTGAGCTCTCTGAGATCATCGGCTAACTCTTGGGGTAATCCTCACGCTGTGACTGTGTTCACATAAGTTTTCCGACTCAAGGCATCGGCTACAACATTAGCCTTACCTGGATGGTAATGTAATCTCATGTCATAGTCCTTGATTAACTCTAACCATCTCCTCTGTCTGAGGTTCAACTCTTTCTGCGTGAAAATGTATTTCAGGCTCTTATGATCGGTGTAAACATCACAACTATTTCCGATAAGAAAATGTCTGCAGGTCTTGAGTGCGTGCACTAAGGCTGCTAGTTCCAAATCATGGGTGGCATAATTCAACTCATGAGGTCGTAGTTGTCTGGATGCATAAGCTACAACCTTTCCATCTTGCATGAGTACTCATCCAAGTCCTTGACGTGAGGCATCACAATAAACTTGGAAATCCTTCCAAATATCGGGCAAGATCAATACTGGGGCTGTAACCAAACATTTCTTCAACTCCTGAAAACTGGCTTCACATTCCTCAGTCCAAATATACTTAGATTCTTTCTTCAACAACTCTGTCATGGGCTTGGCAATCTTTGAGAAATTCTCAATGAACCTCCGGTAATAACCGGCAAGTCCGAGGAAACTGCTGATCTCCTTAACTGAGGTGGGTGACTTCCACTCGGTGACGGCTTCAACCTTAGCGGGGTCCACTGCTATTCCATCTCCGGAAACAACATGTCCAAGGAATCCGACTTCCGTCAGCCAAAATTCACATTTGCTGAACTTGGCATATAGCTGATGCTCTCTTAGCTTCTCCAGAACTAAACGCAGATGTTGCTTATGCTCTTCCTCGTTCTTGGAGAATATCAGAATGTCATCGATGAACACCACGACAAACTTGTCCAAATATTCCATGAATACTTTGTTCATCAAATTCATGAAGTAGGCAGGAGCATTAGTCAATCCAAAAGACATGACCGTATACTCATACAAGCCATACCTCGTGGTGAAAGCTGTTTTGGGTATATCCTGTTCACGAATTTTCAACTGGTGATACCCTGATCGAAGATCGATCTTGGAGAATACTTTGGCTCCTACGAGCTGATCAAACAAATCATTAATCATCGGCAGAGGGTACTTATTCTTGATAGTCACCTCGTTCAAGGCACGAGAATCGACTACCATTCTCAAGGTTTTATCCTTCTTCTCCACCAAAAGAACTGGGGCTCCCCAAGGTGAAGAACTTGGGCGTATATAACCTTTGTCCAATAACTCCTTAATTTGCTTCTTGATTTCCAACAGATCATTTGCGGGTATCCGATAGGGTCTCTTGGAAATTGGGGCTGTCCCTGGCTGTAGCTCTATTAGGAACTCAATTTCCCTATCTGGTGGCATTCCTGGTAATTCTTCCGAAAATACATCCAGATATTCTTTTACCATAGGTACTTCCTCCTAAACAACTCCCGTGAGGGCATTTAACCTAGCACTCATACGTGTGCGTCGGGATACATACTTAATCTTCTTGTTCTCCGGGGTGGTGAGTGAAACAGACTTGCTAGGGCAATCAAGATTTCCTTCATACTTGGTCATCCAATCCATGCCTAGGATTACATCCAGTCCTTGTGACTCTAAGACGATGAGGTCGGTGGGAAAAACATGATTTCCTATATTGAGTTTCAAGGCATGGCATCCTATCCCTGCCATCATCATACCTCCTGGGGAACTGACCTTAATGGGCTGACTAAGGGTTTTGGTCGGGAAACCATACTTATCCACAACTACCCTTGATATGAATGAATGAGTTGCACCGGAATCAAAAAGTACTGTAACTGGACGTGAATGCAATAAAAACTTACCAATCATAGTCTCGGGTTGATCATAGACTTCTTCGACGTCGAGGTGGTTCACCTGGGCACGAGGAAAAGGGTTTGGCTTCTTGGCTGCGGAGTTGCCGTTTCCATTTCCCTGCTTGCTCTGGGGACACTCAGTAGCATGGTGCCCTATCTTCTGGCACTTGAAACAGGTGATGTGACTCAGATCCTTCTGAGTAGGAACGTGACGGTGCTGGTTGTTGTTCCCATTCCCATTGTCAGTCTTGAAATTGCCATGGTTGAGACGGGCATTCCCATTTCCTCCATGATGGTGGCCTCCATGGTTGTGCACAGCATGAGTGTGCTTTCCAAACTTACTGTTTCCTGATCCGGTATTCCCTGAGTACGGGGAGTAGCAAAGCTTCTGATGAGCTCCAGAGTTGAACTTCCCCTGAGTGTACTTCCTCTTGCGGTTCTCAATCTTCTGTTGTTTACCTTCCAGAATAAGTGCCTTATCCACCAGCTCTTGGTAGTTGTTGAAATTAGCCACTACCAGCTGCATGCTCAACTCATCGTTGAGTCCTTCCAGAAATTTCTCTTGCTTGGCCGCATAATCGGCCACATCTCCTGGGGAATAACGTGCCAATGTGGTGAACTCTTCCACATATTGGGCCACAGAGCGATTACCCTGGCGCAAGTTGCGAAACTCGCGCTTCTTCAGACTCATGGCTCCAGCTGAGACATGAGCGATGCGAAAAGCTTGCTGGAATTGCTCCCAAGTTACATCAGCAATAGGATATGTGGTGGTGTAGTTCTCCCACCATGCTGCTGCTGGTCCTTCTAGTTGATGTGCGGCAAATCGCACTTTCTCAGCGTCAGTGCATCCAGCGGTGATGAGCTCTCTCTCCATCTTGCGGAGCCAGTCATCTGCCACAATGGGCTCAGTGCTGCTGGAGAAAGTTGGAGGATTCAACCTCAGAAAACGGGTGAGATTGTCAGTCTGGGGTGGATGTTGGTGGTTGTTGTTCTGGTTGTTGGTCTGATTCTGAATCAATAACTGCATCAATGCATTCTGCTGCTGAAGGAGTTGAGTGAGTTCCGGCGGAAAAGTGAAATCGGTCTCACGTCGTGGAGGCATCTTGCTGTTTTCAGAGGGGTGAGAATTAGAATAGAACAAGGGTCTAGAAGAAATTCACTACCCATATGCAATGCAACAAACATATCACACCAAACACTCATTCATTTATTCAATCAACGTCAAACATCGGGAATACAAATCTCAAACAACTAAGCATCGACCTACGCTTTAACGACGAAAATAAAAGATACATGGAGGGCATAACTAATGTTTTTCCTCAGAAGTGCATAGTCGTAGGTCCTCCGGTGGTGCTTTCCTCATAGTCTTCATCGTCGCTGATGAAGGGTGCCATGTCTCCTTCGGGGTGAAGGTTTTCCCCCATGTCTAGCTGCTCCTCCAGAGTTGCGATGCGTGCATTCTGCTCATCAATCCTCTCTAGGAAGTCCTTAACTTCATGCTCGTGTTCATAGTTGGCCTCTCGCAGATCAGCTTCAAGGTCCAGCTCGCGGTTCATCAGATTCTTGATTGTCTTTGTATCAGCACGAACTCGAAGCTCCAGAGTCCTGATGTGAGTCTCCAGGGTCTGGATATAGGAAATAGTGGTGTCTGAAGTGGGAGGAGTTATGATGTTTCCATTGGCATCTCTGCGACAAACCACGCTGAGTCCTGGTGAAATGGTTCCACCTTTGTATTCCTCCTGAATACGTCCAAGGGCACGATGAATGGCCATGTCTCTCCCAAGTATCCAACTGGGTGCCACGAACTTGAAGTCGATGGGTTTCTTCCGATTCCCAAAGGTCTTCCCTGGGATGTGCACCTCGATCCTGTAGCATCCATCTTGGGGAAATGACATGATAGGAATCCCGGTGATGCTCGGCAAAGCAATCCTTACGTCTTTGACGATCCTCATTAGCTCCTTACCAAAGGGCATCGTTGTGTCAGGCTGGCAAAAGTCCGTGATCAACACTGGGATGAAGGTGGCCATCTATAAATTTTGAAATAATCGGAGAGAAATCAGAAATGAGTAGATGAGAGTATAAGAATTTAAAGACAAAGAGAAACAATCCTAAGGCTTTCCAATCCTAGAGTTTACGTCCTACGGTCAGCTTGTACTCTGATACCATTTCTGTAACGACCCAACCTAAAAGGTCAAGTCTCCGGTGTTTCCGTACCATCCCAAGATCATGCTGGTACACACACGGTACATCAATGTATATATCAAAGCGAAATCACACAGCATTGTATTAATCAAAATCTCATATCGAGTCCTTTATTACAATAAAGATTACAATAAAGTGGCCGAAGGCCAACTCATGAGAATAACTAAGTCTTGCGGAAGCGTCGAAGGTAGGTGAGTCCATCTGACTCCAAGGGCATCTCACTGAGCATAGAACATGTCCTCACTCCTGGTCGGAAAAGTACTCTGCAACATGATACATTGCAGCCATGTAGGTCAGCATATGGAATATGCCGGCAAAGTCACAAGAGAAGGGTGAAAAGATAATCATCTAGTCTATATGCATATATGGCAGGTGGGGTGGTAAGTTTTGCGTAAAGCCAATTTTTTCCTACATCAAGAAAGGGCTAAGCAAAATATTACTAAGTTGGTTGATTAATGAGATGGTTCCACCAACCATTTCTCATACCCAAAACTATTAAATACCCACATCATCATATTAATTGTGTTGAGAGTTCCAGAAGTTTCAATTCCTTTGGCTCAAGTCGTCCATGACCGTGGACACGGCTAATCGATTAGGTTTTGAATACTCTGTAGAGTTTTGCACACGTTCCCCACAAGATTTGATCGCCTCCGTTTGATTTCTCGCACTTCAGGGTGTTTGAGAAACGGATGACCAAAACATGGTCTTCCAAAGGGTTTCCCTACGACTTTGTCGGTGCCCATCCTTTCCTACCGTTCTTCTACCTCTCGTAGCACCGCCTGTCCAGGGTCACCACGATATCCAACCAAGCCAGAGCCCATAATGACTTGTGGCTGTGCAGGTAAGCCTTGGGTCTTGAAGCACCCATCCATCTCTTTGTGCCTGGGTGGACCTTTCCGCGTGAATACTGGCCATCTCCAGCATCACCTAGGCAAATCCACTGGTTTCTCCAAGGTGCCGTTCAACCATCATCCACCCAGAGGTATGTTGAAAACTCGGAGTCTTAAATCTTGATCATTATGTAGGTCTTGAAATTATTAACTCTCTCAACTCTCATGAATCACACAACCAACCCCGTCTACTAATAGCATAGCAAAAGGTAAAACAACGTTTCCCGGGGCCAATGTGTCAAAGAGGTTGAGGGGGGTACCTACCACATGATACTACTACAATGTAACCAAGTTTCCAACTAACCTATCTTGCATGCAATTGGGGAGATGGTAGAACTAATGCATATAAAACATGGGTAAACATGGTCAAAGTGACTTGCCTGATTGATGATCTTCGTACGTGAGTGACTCTAAGTAACAAGCTTCGCACTCCGGATAATCTAACGAAGCAAACAAGCACTCAATAAGCATACAACAAAATATTGTAACTCACAAACATCAACCAAGAACTAGTAAACAATCAAGACAAAACAATGCACAAATCTCAAGTAAGAAAACACACAAAGTTTTGTTTACTAGGAGGTGATTGATAAAACACTACTATCTTAATTAAACTATTTTGAATCTAAGTTTGTTGAGAAAACTTTTGTAAAGTTTGTAAAAGTTTTGATAAACACTGAATGGAACAAATATAGTTTTACTAACAAGAGAACAAAACAAAAGTATTACTAACTAGTTGTTTTAATCAAATTAACCTATTTGAAAAGAAGTTGTGATTCCTATGTTAAATAAAATTAAACTAAGCAAATTTATATTTTTATTAACAGTGAGTGAAAACACTAAATTTTTATTAACAGGACCTAATAAACAAATGAAACCAAATCTAAATCAAACTAATTAAGATTGAGTTTATAAAACTATATTATAATACTAAGCAGATTCTGTTTATAGCTAAAACACTATTCAAAATCATCCTAAAAATCCTCAAACTAAACATGGAGATAGTCCTAACCAATATCAAACAGTAGCAAAAGGAACCATATCAAAATCTATTTTCAAACTCTAGTTATTCAGATTTGAAGATTTTGAGCAAATTTGATTAAATTCAAATTTTATAGTTCAAATTTGAAATTTAAAAGTACAGGGTGAAACTACATGAAAAATGTGAGCTATTGCAAAAAAGATTGAACTCAAAACACTAAGTAGATTAAAAGATATAGCTAAAACAAATTTTGAAAACATTCTGTTAATTAAAACAAAACTGAAAAAGAAACCTGACTTTGCAACGGCCAGGGGGCTACGTGGCGCGATCCTATTGGCTAGCGAGCGCGTGCGGTAGGTGATTTAGAGCGGGTGACCGGTCGGTAGAGGATACCGGTTCGGATTTAAATCCGTTCTAATCTCGGTCGTTGATTCAGGATCCGATGGTCGAGGGGAGCTTACGGGGAAAAGTCGCCGGCGTCGGAGATCTCCGGCGAGTTCGGAACGGCAAAGACGATGGCGTTGGTGCTCCGGTGGTCAGGGAAGACGGGGAAGTGGTCCGGGCGACGGCGACGGTTCTCCAGAGTCGATTGATGAGGTCGGTTGGGCGAGAGGTGGACGGAATCGGTGGCTACGGTCGACGGGAGGTCCGGTGGGGGTGGGAGCTCCGGCGAGCAATTGTGCGGTCTTCCGGCAAGGGACAGAGGGGGCTCGGGGGAAAATGAAAGGCGGGGCTGTGGGGCTCTTATATAGGTGCTCGGGGGTGCGGGGAGTTAAGAGAGGAGAGAGATCCGGCGAGGGGAGGAAACGACCGGCGAGTCTCCGGCGCGTGCGGGGGAGGGAGAAGATGACCGTTCGGTGAAACGGTCGGTCGGGTGGGGTCCAGCGTCAATGAGAGGAGGGCGTGTCCGTTACGCGCGGTCGGCCGGTCGGTAGTAAATGCGCGAATAACTGTCGTGGCCGGCCCGTTTAATACCGGAAACGGTTACTGTTTCTTTTTAATAATTTTCCAGAGACATTCAAAAGCTTTTAAAGCATTCAAATCGTCTCTAAATATAGGGGTATTATATATCAGAATTAACAGAATAATAAATGCTATTTAATGAACATTTCTATTCTGTCATTTGAATAGTTGAAGAAAAATATTATTTTCAGAAATTGCCTAATTGTTTTTAAACCCTTTTTGCAAATATTTTCAAAATAACTCCTGGTTATTATTGTTCAAATATATCACCAATTAGTCCTTGGTGTGGAGTGTCATGTTACTCCTCTCTTATTTGAACTTTTAACCAAAATTTTAAATAGGTGAAAGCAACTTAGGGAAAAGTAGAAAGAGCTTTCTGAAATCCAGAAGAGACATTTCAACAAACACATACATTCAAGCAATGATGCTGCTAGATGCATAGCTATAATCATAACATTCCCAAAATGAAATTTTGGGATGTTACATATATGATCCATTAATGTTTCCAATAGTAGCAGAACCCTTATGAAAAGCCTTAGTAAGCTCATAAAAATCATGGTAGATAATGGACCAACACTTTTTAAAGAACAAACCATTAAAACCATCTGCCCCAGTGGCTTTGTCAACTGGCATATTTTTAACTATATCATCAATTTCCTCTTTACTGAAAGGTTCAGTTAGAAAATTTAAGCCCTCAATTGGTGACAACAAAGCATTTAAATCAAATCCCATTGTGATACCATTAGATACTCTCAATCTATTCCTTAAGCAGTTCCATATGATAACCTCTATGTGAGAATGTTGTGAAACCACTGTACCCTCCATTATCCTCATGCTAGCAATATAATTTCTCATGTGCCACTTAGTGGCCATAGCATGAAAGAATTTTGTCTTCTCCCCACAAGCTTTTATGTATCTTACTATGAATCTCTTTTTCCAATATAAAAACTGAAGATGCAACAATTTTTCCACATATAACTTAACAACCTTTGTGACGTTGAATCCAGGTCTATACAAAGGCCTAGGTTCCTCCAAACCATCAAGGTATAGGATCACTTGATTGCACTTTGTGATTAAACCTTTTAATTTTGAAATATTCATCCGCCATTTCCTTAGAGCTACTCTCAGAGCCTTAACTTGTCTGCAATTTTAGCAGTGATGTGGGATTTTGTGGAAGGTTTCTACCAAGACTTCCTAACACAGTCCATAAAACCCTCAAGTTCAACCGAGTAATTTTCAAATCTGAAAATATTTGATTTGGGTATGGTTGTTTTGATAGTCACCACGCAAGGGACATGGTCAGAGGTTGTCCTTGCTAAAATTAAAAAGCAAGGTAGATGTGAAAAATGAGTCAAGTTGCTCCAAGACCTGGTATATTCCCTCCCCTTCAGAGGTAATTCAAATAGACCTAGGTGAGCAATCATTTCATTGAAAATAAAAATATCGTTCAGATCACCCCCAGGCATGTTTCTATTATCAATTGATCTAATGAAACTGAAATCCCCAACAATAAGCCAATGCTCACCTAGAGGTATTTGTAATTTATATAACCAACTGATAAATATGTCTCTGGATTATTGTGACAGGGCCCATAAACAGATACTAGAGTCCATTGTTCATTGTTTTCTTGGATACGAATTGTACCACCAAAGCATGCTGATTTACTTCAATTAGGCTGCCCCCAAAGATGGATGAATCCCATACAATTAAGAAGCCAGCAGAAGCACCCACAGAAGGGAAAAAACAAAACTATCAAACCTTTTGGGGAAAAATGATCTAATAGCTCTAAAACCCAAAGAGGAATATTTGGTTTCTTGAAAACATGCAACAACACACTGACTCTCATCCAGCTTCTGGCTGACTGCCCTGTGCCTAGCATAAGAGTTTAAACCCCTAATAGTCCAACATAACACTTTCCAGTTCTTACAATTGTTACTCATTATAAAAACAATGGAAATATAGCATACTATGGTGTCACATAATGCCCCATAAAGCATAAAGTCCAGGATTGTCCACCTTGAGAACAATCAGATCATTACAGGGTATAACAGAAAGCATAATAGAGAACCCTATCCAAAAGAAGGCAAAATAAAAACCCTGCCACTCCCAATACACCAGAAGCAGACTAATCATGAGAAGTGCCATTGGTAGTAGCTATAGGATCATCCATAAGCTATTACACAGACAAAACACTCTCCTCCATGCCCAAATCCTTCCCAATCCGCCGAATCATCTTAATAGGAGTTGGAGGAGGAATGTCAGCAGTGGATCTGTCAGCAGGAAGATCCTCAGACAGAACAACAGAGAATGGTTTTGCCTTCGATTTCTTTCTGTTAGATTGCACGGGAAGCTCTTGAAACTAATGTTTTAAACCATCTCTCTGAATGGAACCACGAGTACATCTCCGGACAGAAGTTTCCACTATGGGTGTTGGTGCCAAAGTCTTTCTAGGTCTTCCCACCTTTTTGCTGCTAGTTACATGAGCTATCTACTGCATATGTGGCTGAACAGGAGATGCAGAAGCATCTTGCAGTTGTGGGAGAAGTGTTCTGGCCACTGGACGTTGCACAATCTCTTCGGTGGGCTCAATCCAAGTCAGTCTTGGGGCATGAAATCCAAGTCCCAGCTCCTTTTGGATAACATCACTGATTGGATTGGCCAAACTTCTAGTGGATTTGAGATGTGAGCAAAAATGACTTGATCAAGCAAAGTCGCAAAAGGACCTCTTGAAAGCAAGCTCAGTGGGCAATTCAGGTCCAAGCACAACAGATTTAGCTACAATTTCTTGATCCAGTTGTTCCATTGGTGGCTGATAGATAACCAAATCCCAATAATCAGGATTATACTCTGCATTCACTTCATTCTGCAAGTGCCCCTACTGGTCCATCTCATGTAGCACTGGTTGGTCCGCCTCCTGCAAAATTGGCTGCTCTTCATCTTCTATAAGCACAACATTGGGTTGACCATTGTGCTGTTCCATAGAGTCAGAAAGATCCGGCTGATCAATTACCATGGACTCCTGTTCTAGCATCTGAACTTCCTGATGATCATCATCCTCTCCCCAAACAGCATTGCCCCGGTTATTCTCCCCAACCCCAGGCTGCTCAGTTGGTGGCGGTGGAGGGACATCATTCCATCCTAAAGCAGGATATGGTGGAAGGATGAATGGAGGGGGCTCAGACAAAGGCACACCTGGCAAAGGGTGTGGATTCCCGTTGATGGGCATCCGGTCCTCATCCTGGGGCATCTGCTCAGCGAAATTTGCCCCTAGTATGTAAATAGGCACTGTCCATGAAACTCTGGCTCCGCCCCAATCAACATAATCTTAGAAAACAACATCTCGAGGAACTAGTGCATCCTCAGGAAAAGATGCAAAAACCAAGGACCTGACCAAATATGGATCTTCACTATTCCAATGATGAAACTTGCCAAAAGTGGTAACTGCAGTGCGTATGTTTTCCGTATTACACAAATCCAACGGAATGCCCAAAAACATTATTAGACCATGGCGAAAACCCCGTGCTCCATGGAAACCCTCACCCTCATCATGCTTCATGAACCTAACAAAACGATCGTTTCCTAGCGCTTGAGGAGGGAGCTGAAGCAAAGAATAACGAACTGCTGCATCCCTGACTCTGAATAATCCAATGGCATTGATCCAAGGCTTCATAGAACGAACCTGATATCCATGACCTTCCAACCAATCAGCCACCTCTTCTCTGGTAGCTCCAATATGACCCGCGGGCGGCATCGGCATCACTTAAGAAAGCATATACTCTTCATGGCGACGCTGCATCGGGACATGTGAAGTAGCAAACGATCGAGGCCAGCGTGCATCCTCTCCATCAATGATGTGATGTCTAGCAGGGACATAAAGCAGAGGATCCAGAGGGAATTTCGCCATCTCCGACGAGGGAACCAGTGGGAAAGGATCGCAAGTTTTTGGCGAAGTCGCCGCAGGTGTGCCGGTGGGTGTTTTTGGACCGAAGTTGATGGAACTAGGCAAGGTGGTCTGTGTTTGCAGAAACGAGGAGTCCAAGTTTAGTAAATGACCTGTCGGAGATATATTCTCAGTTCCTCTAGCTTCAACCTCGGTAACTGAATCATTAGTGGGTTTAGGTTACCATACCAATCCCAACTCGCTGGCCACACGGGCATAATCCCTCCTTCGATGACCAACTCGAGAACAACCCAAGCACTTTAAAGTTGACGTGCATGAAGAAGAAAACTGACCCTTCTTAAAACATAGCTGGCACGTAACAATTTCGTCCACCATTTTATCAATTAGATTATCAAAAGATTTGCTGCCTCACATGGGCTGGGTACCATCGGAAACGAAGGCCCAGGCCCATTTGGGTTTGCATTCATTAAATCATGGCCCAAGGATGCAATTGTTGGGTAACGTTGCATGGGAAACAAAAAAATTCATATGCACACAAGATCTTGCCGGTAGCTTCTGGGTTTTGTAAGATCTGCTGCAGCGGGAAGCGAGTGACAACGGTGATCTCATGTGCTTGGAATTAATGGCACAGCTTCCTTGAGTCCATAAGGAGGCCGAAGAGCAACTTTTGCACACCAGAATATCTTGACCTAGCCCCCTGCAAAAGGGAGCTGACAAAATAGAATGGGCGCTGCACCACCTTCTTGAAGGGGAACATTGCATGGGAAACAAAAAATTTCCCACGCACACGCAAGATCTATGCGTGGTGATGAGCATCTACGAGAGGGAGAGTGGATATACATACCCTTGTAGATCGTTAAGCGGGAAGTGTTAAGAAATGCGGTTGGTGTAATCGAACGTCTTCGCGATCCAAATCGCCGAGCATCCCGTGATCTCATCATGATCCGTCCCTTGATCCAATCACAATCTGTCTCACGAACTCATCACGATTCGTCCTGCGATCTCATCACGATCCGTCTCGCGATCTTGATCACGATCCTTTCGATCTAGCGCCGAACGGACGACACCTCCGCATTCAGCACACGTACAGCTCGATGACGATCTCTGCCTTCTTGATCCAGCAAGAGGGAGCAAAGAGGTAGACGAGTTCTCCGGCAGCGCAACGGCATTGCGGCGATGGTGGTGGAGGAATTCCAACAGGGCTTTGCCTAACACCGCTGAAAACCGAACTAGAGGAGAAAACGATCTAGAGGAAGAAGAGGGCAACACGTGGCAATTAGGGTCAGATCTTCCATCTAAATCCTCTAGTATATTTAGGAGGGAGGGAGAGGAGGAGGCAACCTCAAACCCTCAAGATCTGGCCGAAATTGGAGGTGGAGGAGTCCTACTCCAATCCTATTAGGACTAGGATTCCTCCTTTCCACTTGGAAACTCTTTCCACCTCTCCACCTTTTGATTTTTCCTTCTCAAACCTCATGGGATTTAGTGGAGGCTTCATCCATCCCACCAGGGGCTGGTTTGTCTCCTCCCACAGGCCATGAGGCCCCTCGGGGCGTGACACCCCTCCCGATGGTCCACCGGTACCCTCCCGGCATTCTCGGTAAACTACCAATGAGCCCGAAACTTTTTCGGCGACCAAAACAGGACTTCCTATATATCAATATTTACCTCTGGACCATTCCGGAGCTCCTCGTGACGTCCCACATATCATCCAGGACTCCAAACAACCTTCGGTCACCACCATACATAACTCTATTCTACCGAAACATCACCAAACCTAAAGTGTGTAGACCCCGTGGGTTCGAGAACTATGTAGACATGACCTAGACACCTCTACGATCAATAACCAATAGCGGGTCCTGGATGCCCATATTGATTCCTACATATTCTACGAAGATCTTTATTGGTCGAACCTCTATGTCAAGGATTCAGTTAATCCCATATAATGTTCCCTTTGTTCTTCGGTATGTTACTTGCCCGAGATTCGATCGTCGGTATCTCCATACCTAGTTCAACCTCATTACCGGCAAGTGTCTTTACGCATTCCGTAATACAAGATCCCGTGGCTAACACTTAGTCACATTGCTTGCAAGGCTTATTGTGATGTTGTATTGCCGAGTGGGCCCTCAGATACCTCTCCGCCACACGGAGTAACAAATCCCAGTCTTGATCCATGCCAACCCAGCAGACACCCTCGGAGATACCTGTAGAGCACCTTTATAGTCACCCAGTTATGTTGCTACGTTTGATACACACAAGGTACTCCTCTGATATCAGTGAGTTGCATGATCTCATGGTCATAGGAATAGATACTTGACATGCAGAAAACAGTAGCAATAAACTGACACGATCATATGCTACGTTTGTAGTTTGGGTCTTGTCCATCCCATCATTCTCCTAACGATGTGACCCCATTATCAAATGACATCTCATGTCAATGGCTAGGAAACCTTAGCCATCTTGGATCAACGAGCTATTATATTAGAGGCATACTAGGGACATGGTGTTGTCTATGTATCCACACATGTATCTGAGTTTCCGATCAATACAATTATAGCGTGGATAATAAACGATAATCATGAACTAGGAAATATGATAATAACCAATTTATTATTGCCTCTAGGGCATATTTCCAACAGACTCGCACTTGCACTAGAGTCAATAATCTAGTTCACATCACCATGTGATTCACATTGTTATGAATCTAACACCCAATGAGTTCTGGGGCTCGATCATGCTTTGCATGTGAGAGAGATCTTTTAGTCAACGAGTATGCAACATTTAGAGCCGTGTGTACTTTGCAAATCTCTGTGTCATACTGTAGACACTGCTACCACTCTCCACTTGGAGCTATTCCAAATGGCTGCTCCACTATACGTACCCAGATTTCTACTAAGAGTCATCCGGATTAGTGTTAAAGCTTGTATCGATGTAACTCTTTACGATGAACTCTTTATCACCTCCATAATCGAGAAACATTTCCTTAGTCTTTTAGTTACCAAGGATAATCTTGACCACTGTCCTGTGATCCATTCCCGAATCACTCTTGTAGCCCTTGACAGACTCATGGCGAGACACATACAGGTGCGGTACATAGCATGCCATACTATATACAACCTATGGCTAAAGCATAGGGGACGACCTTCGTCCTTTCTCTTTATTCTGTCATGGTTGAGCTTTGAGTCTTACTCAACGTCACAACTTACAAATTAGGCAAGAACTCTTTCTCTGACTGGTCCATTTTGAACTCTTTCAAAATCTTGTCAAGGTATGTACTCATTGAAAGTCTCATCAAGCAACTTCATCTATCTCTATAGATCTTGATGCTCAACAATTAGGTAGCTTTATCCAGGTCTTCCTTTGAAAAACTCTTTTCAAACAACCGTTTATGCTTTCTAGAAATTCTACATCATTTTCGATCAATAATATGTCAACCACATATGCGTATCAAAAATTCTATAGTGCTCCCACTCACTTTATTGTAAATACAAGTTTCTCATAAACTTTGTATAGACTCAAAAACTTTGAGCACCTCATCAAAGTGTATATTCCAACTCCGAGATGCTTTCTCCAGTCCATAAAAGGATCACTAGAGCTTGCACACCTTTTAGCATCCTCAGGACTGACAAAACCTTATGGTTATATCTCATACAACCTTTCCTCAAGGAAGGAAACGATGTTTTGACATCCATCTACCAGATTTCATAATTTAAAAACGCAGTAACTGCTAACATAATTCCAACAGACGTTTAGCATCACTACGGGTGAGAAGGTCTAATCGTAGTCAACTCCTTGAACTTGGCAGAAACTTCTTTGCGACAAGTCGAGCTTTACAAATAGTGACATTCACCATTAGTGTCTGTCTTCATCTTAAAGATCCATTTGTACTCAACAACCTGCCATTCAACGGGCAAGTCTACCATAGTCCATACTTGGTTTTCATACATGGATCCTTTCCCGGATTTCATGTCTCCTAGCCATCTATCGGAATCCGAGCCCATCATCGCTTCTCCATAGCTCGTAGGCTCATTGTTGTCCAAAAACATGACCTCTAAGACAGGGTTACCGTACCACTCAGGAGTAGTATGCGTCCTTGTCAACCTACGAGGTTCGATAGTAACTTGATCCGAAGCTTCATGATCATCATCATTAACTTCCTCTTCCACTAACATAGGCTCCATAGAAACAACTTTCTGCGCTGCGCTACTCTCTAGTTGAAACAAGGGTTCAACAACCTCATCAAGTTCTATCTTCCTCCCACTCAATTCTTTCGAGAGAAACTCTTTCTCGAGAAAGGACCCGTTTTAGCAACAAACACTTTATGCTTGGATTTGAGATAGAAGGTTTACCCAACTGTTCTTAGGGTATTCTATGAAGATGCATTTGTCCGCTTTGGGTTCGAGCTCATTAGGCAAAAACCCTTTTTTCTTTGACATAAGTGTCACAACCCCAAACATTAAGAAATGGAAACTTAGGTTTCTATCAAACCATAATTCATACGGTGTTATCTCTACGGATTTAGATGGTGCCCTATTTAAAGTGAATGTAGTTGTCTCTAATGCATATCCCCAAAACGATAGTGGCAGAATGATAAGAGGCATCATAGTATGCACCATATCCAATAGAGTACGACTATGACATTTGAACACACCATCACACTATGGTGTTCCAGGTGGCATGAGTTGTGAAACAACTTTCACATTGTCTAAAGTTGTATGCCAAACGCACAACTCAGATATTCACCTCCACGATCATATCGCAGACATTTTTATCTTCTTGTCACGATGATCTTATACTTCACTCTGAATTTGCTTGAACTTTTCAAACGATTCAGACTTGTGTTTCATTAAGTAGATATACACTATTATCTACTCAAATCATTAGTGAAGGTAAGAAAATAATGATATCCACTGCACGCTACTAGACTCATTGGATTGCATACATAAACATGTATCATTTCCAATAAATTACTTGCCCGCTCCATCAAACCGGAAAACAGGGTCCTTAGTCATCTTGCCCAAGAGGCATGGTTCGCATGTCTCAACCGATTCGAAATGAAATGAGTCCAAAGATCCATCAGCACGGAGTTTCTTCATGCGATTTATACCAACGTGACATTTAGCGGCAGTGCCACAAGTATGAGGTACTATGATTATTAAATTTGTATCTTTTGGCATCGATGTTATGAACATGTGTATCACTACGATCAAGATTCAACAAACCATTCTCACTGGGTGCATGACCATTGAAGGTATTATTCATGTAAACAGAATAACCATTATTCTCTAACTTAAATGAATAACCGTGTTGCAATAAACACGATCTAATCATGTTCATGCTTAACGCAAACACCAAATAACATTTAGGTTTGTCACTAATCTCGAAGGTAGAGAGAGCGTGCGATGTTGATCACATCAACCTTTGGAAACATTTCCAACACACATCGTCACCTCACACTTAGCTAGTCTCCGTTTTTTCCGTAGCTTTTACTTCGAGTTACTAACATTCAGCAACTGAACCGGTATCCAATACCCAGGGGCTACTAGGAGTACTATCAAGGTACACATCAATAAGACGTATATCAAATATACTTCTGTCGACATTGCCAGCCTTCTTATCTACCAAGTATCTAGGGTTGTTCCGCTTCAGCGACCGCTCTCCTCATAATAGAAACACTTAGTCTCGGGTTTGGGTTCAACTTTGGGTTGCTTCACTCGAGCAGCAACTAACTTGCCATCCATGAAGTTTTCCTCCTTGCCCTTGCCCTTCTCGAAACTAGTGGTTTTACTAACCATCAACACTTGATGCTCCTTCTTGATTTCTACCTTCGCAGTGTCAAACATTACGAACAGCTCAGGGATCATCATTTCCATCCCTGGCATAATTATAGTTCATCACGAAGTTCTTGTAGCTTAGTGATAATGACTCAGAGAACTATATCAATCTCTATCTTATCTAGAAGATCAAGTCCCACTCGATTCAAGCGATTGTAGAACCTAGACAATCTGAGGATATGCTCAACGATTGATCTATTCTCCTTCATCTTGTAGGCAAAGAATCTTGTTGGAGATCTCATATCTCACAACACGGGCACGAGTTTGAGATCCAATTTCAGCTCTTAGAACATCTCATATGTTCTATGACATTCAAAACGTTTTTGGAGCCTCAATTGTAAGCCGTAATGCATGACGCACTAAACTATCAAGTAGTCATCGGAACGTGCCTATCAGATGTTCACAACATCTACAAACGATACTAGAGGGGGTGGCGCACTGAGCGGTGCATTAAGGACATAAGCCTTCTGTGTAGCAATGAGGACAATCCTCAAATCACGAACCCATTCCGCAATATTGCTACCATCATCTTTCAACTCTATTTCTCTAGGAACATATAAAAATTCTAGGGAGCTACAATGTGAGCTAGTAATCTAGAACATAAATTGCAAAGACACTACTGACTATGTTCATGATAATGAGTTTAATTAATCATATTACTTAAGAACTCCCACTCAAATTGACATCCGTTCGGTCATTCGAGTCACACATGATCCAAATTCACCAACTCAAGTCCGATCATCACGTGAGTTGAGGTGGTTTCAATGGTGAACATCATCATGTTGATCATATCTACTATATGACTCATGTTCGACCTTTCGGCCTCTTGTGTTCCGAGGCCATGTCTGTACATGCTAGGCTCGTCAAGTTTAACCCAAGTGTTCTGCATGTGCAACACTGGCTTGCACCCATTGTATGTCAACGTAGAGTCTATCACACCCGATCATCACGTGGTGTCTCAACACGACAAACTTTCACAATGGTGCACACTCGGGGAGAACACAATTCATCTTGAAATTTAAGCGATGGATCACCTTATAATGCTAGTGCCGTCCTAAGCAAAAAAAGGTGCATAAAAGGATTAACATCACATGCAATTCATAGGTGACATGATATGGCCTTGAACTTGTGCTTTTGATCTCAATCTTGAAAGCACCGGCATGATCTCCATCATCACCGGCATGACACCATGATCTCCATCAACGTGTCGCCATTTTGTTGTCGTGCCCACCATGCTTCTACTACTATTGCTACCGTTTAGCGATAAAGTAAAGCATTACATAGCGCTTAATGATTGACACGCATGTCATACAATAATTAAAGACAACCCTATGGCTCCTGCCGGTTTCCGTACTCATTGACATGCCAGTCGTGATATTCTATACAACACATGATCATCTCATACATCACATATATCTCATCATGTAATTGGCCATATCACATCACAACATACCCTGCAAAAACAAGTTAGACGTCCTCTAATTGTTGTTGCATGTTTTACATGGCTGCTATGGGTATCTAGCAAGAACAATTCTCACCTACGCATAAACCACAACGGTGATACATAAGTTACTTTTCAACCTTCTCAAGGACCACCTTTGTCGAATCCGATCCAACTAAAGTAGGAGAAACAGACACCCGCCAGCCATCTTTGTACAACTAAGTTACACGTTAGTCGATGTAACCGGTCTCTCGTAAGCGTACGAGTAAGGTTGGTCTGGGTTGCTTCATCCCACAATACCGCTGAACCAAAAGACGACCAAGGGAGAAAGCAATCTAAGCATCAACGCCCAAAAACTCTTTGTGTTTTACTCGAGATCTCATCTACACATAGACCTAGCTCATGATGCCACTGTTGAGGAACGTTGCATGGGAAACAAAAAATTTCCTACGCACACGCAAGATCTATCCATGGTTATGAGCATCTACGAGAGGGAGAGTGGATCTACATACCCTTGTAGATCGCTAAACGGGAAGCGTTAAGAAACGCGGTTGATGTAGTCGAATGTCTTCGCGATCCAAATCGCCGAGCGTCCCGTGATCTCTTCAAAATCTATCCCGCGATCCAATCACGATCCGTCCCACGAACTCATCATGATCCGTCCCGCGATCTCATCACGATCCGTCTCGTGATCTTGCTCACGGTCCTTCCGATCTAGCGCCGAACGGACGGCACCTCCGCGTACAACACACATACAGCTCGATCGCGATCTCCGCCTTCTTGATCCAGCAAGAGCGAGCGGAGAGGTAGAAGATTTCTCCGGCAGCGCGACGGCGTTGCGGCAATGGTGGTGGAGGAATTCAAGCAGGGCTTCGCCTAAGCACCGCTGAAAACCGATCTAAAGGAGAAAACGATCTAGAGGAAGAAGAGGGCAGCACGTGGCAATTAGGGTTAGCTCTTCCCTCTAAATACTCTAGTATACATAGGAGGAGGGAGGGGAGGAGGTAGCCTCAAACCCTCAAGATCTGGCCGAAATTGGAGGTGGAGGAATCCTACTCCAATCCTATTAGGAGTAGGATTCCTCCTTTCCACTTGGAAACTCTTTCCACCTCTCCACCTTTGGATTTTTTTCCTTCTCAAACCTCATGGGATATAGTGGAGGCTTCTTCCAACCAACCAAGGGCTGGTTTGTCTCCTCTCACAGGCAATGAGGCCCCTCGGGGCGCGCCACCCCTCCAGATGGTCCACCGGTACCCTCCGGCACTCTCGGTACACTACCGATGAGCCCGAAACTTTTCATGCGACCAAAACAGGACTTCCTATATATCAATCTTTACCTCTGGACCATTCCGGAGCTCCTCGTGATTTCCGAGATCACATCCGGGACTCCGAACAACCTTCGGTCAGCGCCACACATAACTCTATACTACCGAAACACCACCTAACCTAAAGTGTGCAGACCCTGCGGGTTCAAGAACTATGTAGACATGACTGAGACACCACTAAGTTCAATTACCAATAGTGAGACCTGGATGCCCATATTAATTTCTACATATTCTACGAAGATCTTTATCGGTCGAACCTCTATGTCAAGGATTCAGTTAATCCCGTATGACGTTCCCTTTGTTCTTCGGTATGTTACTTGCCCGAGATATGATCGTCGGTATCTCCATACCTAGTTCAACCTCGTTACCGGCAAGTCTGTTTACTCGTTCTGTAATACAAGATCCCGTGTCTAACACTTAGTCACATTTCTTGCAAGGCTTATTGTGATGTTGTATTACCGAGTGGGCCCTGAGATACCTCTCCGTCACACGGAGTAACAAATGCCAGTCTTGATCCATGGCAACCCAGCAGACACCCTCGGAGATACCTGTAAAGTACCTTTATAGTCACCCAGTTACATTGCAACATTTGATACACAGAAGGTACTCCTCCGATATCATTGAGTTGCATGATCTGATGGTCATAGGAACAGATACTTGCCATGCAGAAAACAGTAGCAATAAACTGAAACGATCATATGCTACGTTTGTAGTTTGGGTCTTGTCGATCCCATCATTATCCTAATGATGTGATCCCGTTATCAAATGACATGTCATGTCAATGGCTAGGAAACCTTAGCCATCTTTTATCAACGAGCTAGTCTATTAGAGGTATACTAGGGACATGGTGTTGTCTATGTATCCACACATGTATCTGAGTTTCCGATCAATACAATTATAGCGCGGATAATAAAAAATAATCATGAACAAGGAAATATGATAATAACCAATTTATTATTGCCTCTAGGGCATATTTCCAACAGCAATATTTGAAGATCCTGAAATCCCGCCCGAGGAAGGGGGCGCCTGATCCGGCGAGCAATCACACGAAAGTTGGTGTTGTTGGATCACCGATGAACTGACCGTATCGAAGACAATCGGCAGCGAGGCAATGATCCATTGAAGATCAGCCGAAGGAGGTTGTTGAATAACAACACGTTCATTAGCCGAAACATCACATCTAGCAATCTTCATGGCAATAATGCAATTCGATGTGGCATGATATCGATAACCTTTGCAAACATGATAACTTTGCAATGTAGCAAAAGATATATTCTTACAAACCATAGAACCAGACTTAAAAGTAGATTTTGCAGGAGGTTTATGCGTTGCTAAGAGACCCAAAGCTGCTCTACGCTTAGAGGGGCTAACAAGGATTCATTCCGCATCACATTCTTTCTTCCATAACTTAAACTCCTGGATCCTATTTGGTCCCTCATTACCCCACAAATGAAAATAACACTTGAATTGTAGGCAAGAGAAAGACCGGAGATCCACAATGTAAAAACCCACTTCTTTGCAAGAAACATTAAAACTGAATTCCTTGTCACCAATGGTAGAAACCATGAGATCAATAGCCGAACCTCCCAATGCAGATTCAAGTGGTGCTGCCACAAAATCCTTGGTGAGCCTAAAATTATGCCTGCTGAAAGATGCCACCAGGGTGAAAGATCCCAGGTTTTCCATAGGATGAACGGTGAGACCCGAGGTATTGTATATCTCTTGTGTAAAAAACTCTACCCTTGGAGAAGTCCAAGTCAAGGGTAGATCCAGATGATGATCCCATCACGAAGGATATGTGGATGGAGATCAGAAGACGCCGGAGACGATGATCGGAGTAGATCACCAAGTCATTGGAAGGAAGGAGAGATTGCTGGTGGACTAGGGTTTAGGGGTGGGTGCGGTGGTGGGAGTGCCATGACGCTTTTGCATGGGTAAACATGTCCATTTACCTCTTGAGTTGGAGCATAAAGCTTATTGGGCAATTACGGAACTTAACTATGATTTCAATCTTGCCGGTGAGAAGAGGTTATTTGACATTGGCTCTCTAGATGAATGGAGTACACAAGCCTATGAAAATGCCAAGTTGGTCAAGGAAAAAGTTAAAAGATGTCATGAAAAAAGAATCCAAAAAACACAATTTAAAACTGGCGATTTAGTTCTTTTGTGCAATTCTCATTTTAGTTTTTTTGCAGGAAAACTTCTCTCCAAATCAGAAGGACCCTACATCGTCAAAGAAGTTTATCACTCTAAAGACATTAAGATAAATAATTCCTAGGGCACACACCCGAGAGTGGTTGATAACCCAGAAGTGTAGGGGATTGCGAAAGTCTTCATGGGTAGTGTTTCACCCTAATTTATTGATTCAACACAAGGGGAGCGAAAGAATATTTTTTGCCCTTGACAGTTGAGTTGTCAATTCACCCGCACCGAGGATATATCTGTGTAGCAAAGATTTAGTAGCATGGCAAATAGTAGTAGGAAAAGTAAAAGTAGTAATGACAATAGCAGTTTTGTAGGAGGTGTGACAATAGCAATAGCAATAGTAACTTGGCAAGATTGAGTATATGTAATGTGTAGGTGATACGTCTCCAACGTATCTATAATTTTTGATTGTTCCATGCTATTATATTATTTGTTTTGAGATTTTATATGCATTAATATGCTATTTTATATTATATTTGGGACTACCTTATTAACCTAGTGCCCAATGCCAGTTTCTGTTTTTTTCCTTCTTTTTGAGTATTGCAGAAAAGGAATATCAAACGGAGTCCAAACGGAATAAACTCTACAATGATTTTTCCTAGACCAGAAGGAACCTACAAGACTTGGAGAAGAGGCCAGGAGGTCTAGGGGTGGCCACAAGCCACCCAGGCGCAACCTGGGGGGGGGGGACGCCCCTGGCTTACGGGCCCACCGTAGCTCCTCCAACCCTAATATTCTGCCTATAAATTCATAAATATCCCCCCAATACCAGAAAGAGCCACGATAATACTTTTCCACCGCCGGAAGCCTCCGTTCCCAAGAGATCCAATCTTGGAGCCTTTTCCTGTAATCTGCCGGAGGGGGATTCGATCACGAAGGGCATCTACATCAACTCCATTGCCCTTCCGATGATGCGTGAGTAGTTCACCATAGACCTACGGGTCCATAGCTAGTATCTTGATGGCTTATTCTCTCTCTATGTTCTTCAATACTATGTTCTCCATGATCTTCATGAGGATCTAACCGATGTAATACTCTTTTGCGGTGTGTTTGTCGAGATGCGATGAGATGTGGGTTTATGATCAGATTATCTAGGAATATTATTGAATATTCTCTTGAATTCTTATATCCATGATTTCATATCTTTGCAAGTCTCTTCAACTTATTGGTTTGGTTTGGCCAACTAGATTGGTAATTCTTGCAATGGGAGAAGTGCTTAGTTTTGGCTCCAATCTTGCGGTGTCCTCACCTAGTGACATAGTAGGGGTAGCGAGGCACGTATTTGTATTGTTTCCATCAAGGATACAAAGATGGGGTTTTCATCATATTGCTTGAGTTTATCCATCTACATCATGTGATCTTACTTAATGCGTTACTCTGTTCTTCATGAACTTAATACTCTAGATGTAGGCAGGAGTCGGTCGATGTCTGGAGTAATAGTAGTAGATGCAGAATCGTTTCGGTCTACTTGACATGGACATGATGCCTATATGCATAATCATTGCCTTGGATATCGTCATAACTATGCGCTTTTTCTATCAATTGCTCGATAGTAATTTGTTCATCCACCGTATTATTTTCCTTCAAGAGAGAAGCCTCTAGTGAAACCTATGGCCCCTGGGTCTATTTTCCATATTATATTTTTAGATCTATAAACCAAAAATACCAAAAATACCTTGCTGCAATTTTATTTACTTTTACTTCTAACAATCTTTTATATCTATCTCTATCAGGTCTCATCCTTGCAAGTAATCGTGAAGGGATTGACAACCCCTTTATTGCGTTGGGTGCAAGTGTTTGATTGTTTGTGTAGGTGCATAAATTGGGGCCTTGCTTGTTCCTCCTACTAGATTGATACATTGGTTCTCAACAACTGGGGGAAATACTTATCTACTTTGCTGCATCACCCTTTTTGTTGGAAATATGCCCTAGAGGCAATAAATAAAGTGTTTATTATTATATTTTCTTGTTCATGATAATCGTTTATTATCCATGCTATAATTCTATTGATTGGAAACACATTACATGTGTGGATAAAAAGACAACACTTTGTCCCTAGTATGCCTCTAGTGAACTAGCTCGTTGGTCAAAGATGGTCAAGGTTTCCTAGCCATTGACATGTGATGTCATTTGATAACGGGATCACATCATTAGGAGAATGATGTGCTGGACAAGACCCAAACTACAAATGTAGCATATGATCGTGTCAGTTTATTGCTACTGTTTTTTGCATGTCAAGTATATGTTCCTATGACCATGAGATCATGCAACTCATGGACACCAGAAGAGTGCCTTGTGTGTATCAAACATCGCAACGTAATTGGGTGACTATAAAGGTGCTCTAGAGGTATTTCCGAGGGTGTCTGTTGGGTTGGCATGGATCAAGACTGGGATTTGTTACTCCGTGTGACGGAGAGGTATCTCAGGGCCCACTTGGTAACATAACATCACAATAAGCGTTGCAAGCAATGTGACTAAGTGTTAGTCACGGGATCTTGTATTACGGAATGAGTAAAGAGACTTTCTGGCAACGAGGTTGAACTAGGTATGGAGATACCGACGATCGAATCTCGGGCAAGTAACATACCGAAGAACAAAGGGAACATCATACGGGATTAACTGAATCCTTGACATAGAGGTTCGACCGATAAAGATCTTCTTAGAATATGTAGGAACCAATATGGGCATCCAGGTCCCGCTATTGGTTATTGACCATAGAGGTTTCTCGGTCATCTCTACCTAGTTCTCAAACCCGCAGGGTCTACACACTTAAGGTTTGGTGACGTTTTGGTAGTATAGAGTTATGCATGATGGTGACCTAAGGTTGTTCGGAGTCCTGGATGCGATCCCGGACATCACGAGGAGCTCCGAAATGGTCTGAAGGTAATAATTGATATATAGGAAGTCCTATTTTGGTCATCGGAAAAGTTTCGGGCTCATCGATAGTGTACCGGGAGTGCCGGTAGTGTACCGGGAGACCATCGGGAGGGGTATTTCGACCCAAGAGGCTACATGGGCTGTGGGAGAGTGAATACCAGCCCTTAGTGGGCTGGTGGAAGTCCCACACAACGCCCATGCAGCTGGGAAGAAAAGCCCAAAGAGAAAAAAGTGGAAAAAGGCAAAAAGGCAAAAATAAGGAGGAGTCCTAGTCCTACTAGGATTGGAGGAGGAATCCTCCTCTCCTCTTGGTTCGGCCGAAGACTAGGTGGCTTGGCCCTTGGGACAAGCCTCCTACTCTCTTACTCTTATATATACTAGAGGTTTTAGGGTTTTTGCACTAGATTTTCAGCCACGTGCTACCCGTTCCTCTAGTGCATTGTTTCTCCTCTAGATCGGTTTCTACAATGCTTAGGCGAAGCCCTATCGGAATTGCTCCACCACCATTGCCGTGGTGCCGTTATGCTGCCGGAGAACTCGTCTACCTCTCCGCTCCCTCTTGCTGGATCAAGAAGGCGGATATCGTTATCAAGCTGTACGTGTGCTGAATGCAGAGGTGCCTTCCGTTCGGTGCTTGATCGGGACGGATCATGATTGGATCGCGGGACGCTCAGCGATTTGGATCGCGAAGACGTTCGACTACACCAACGCGTTTCTTAACGCTTCCCGCTTAGCGATCTACAAGGGCATGTAGATCCACTCTCCCTCTCGTCGATGCTCATCACCATGGATAGGTCTTGCGTGAACGTAGGAATTTTTTTGTTTCCCATGCGACGTTCCCCAACACCTTTCCTCTTCAAGGGAAAACCAACATAAGCTCAAGAAGTAGCAGTAGTCACGTGGATTGGTGATGGATAATGGTTTATATTACATTGTTCATATAACAATTACACACTAGGGCGACATAGAACTAGCTCCAATTCATCAATGTAATGTAGGCATGTATTCCGTATATAGTCATACGTGCTTGTGATAAGAACTTGCATGGCATATTTTGTCCTACCCTCCCTTGGCAGCGGGGTCCTATTGGAAACTAAGGGATATTAAGGCCTCCTTTTAATAGAGAACCGGAACAAAGCATTAACACATGTTGAATACATGAACTCCTCAAACTACGACAATCACTGGAGAGAATCTCAATTATTATCACCTAGGCGTATGCGGATCATGACACGTAATAGGTACATATAACTTGCAAGATAGGATCCAAATCACTCTTATATTCATGAAAACATAATAGGTTTAGATCTGAAATCATGGCACTCGGGCGCTAGTGACAAGCATTAAGCATACCAAAGTGATAGTAACATCAATCTCAGAACATAATGGATACTAAGGATCAAGCTTTATCAAACTGAAGTCGATTACATGATCAATTCCATCCAATCACACCACCGTCCAAAATAAGCTCCAGATCAGCCCTCCGGAGGAAGAACAAGAGGTGGTTGATACGACATCATTATTTCATACCACTATCTATCTTATTTTTGTCCATTATTCCACATTGTCATACAATTCTTATGTTTATTCCCTCTTAATATGCAAGATACATCACAAGGAGGGAAATATCTGGAAGCTGGAATTCTGGTCCGGAAAACCGAGAAAAGGGCAGAAAAATAACCAGTCTCAGAATGACCTAAAAATTTCCGGAGAATATTTTTGGAATATTTGTGAATTTCTGGAGGAAAAATATACCAGAGAGGAGCTGCCGGCTGTCCATAAGCCAACTGGTCGCGCCCGCTAGGCGGCAGCCAGATGGTTTATGGGCCCATGGCTGTCCCTCTGACGTCTCTCCTCTCCTATATGGTGTGTTTTACCCCATAAAAATCATAAGAAACTTTTCTGTATGAACTGCCACCATCTCGAGGCGGAAATATGGGGAGAGGCCCTTTTGCACTCCCGCATTAAGATTTTGTCGGGGAAATCCCTCTCAGGGAGGGGGAAATTGAAGCCATCGTTATCATCAATGCTTCTTCCTTCGTGTAGCGACCCGACCTGAAAGGTCAAGTCTCCGGTGTTTCCGTACCATCCCAAGATCATGCTGGTACACACACGGTACATCCATGTATATATCAAAGGGAAATCACACAACATTATATTAATCGAAATCTCATATCGAGTCCTTTATTACAATAAAAATTACAATAAAGTGGCTAAAAGCCAACTCATGAGAATATCTAAATCTTGCGGAAGCGTCGAAGGTAGATGAGTCCATCTGACTCCAAGGGCATCTCACTGAGCATAGAACGTGTCCTCACTCCTGGTCGGAAAAGTACTCTGCAACATGATACGTTGCAGCCATGTAGGTCAGCATATGGAATATGCCGGCAAAGTCACAAGAGAGAGGTGAAAATAATCAGCTAGTCTATATGCTTATATGGCAGGTGGTGGTGTAAGTTTTTTGCGTAAAGCCAAGTTTTTCCTACATCAAGAGAGGGGCTAAGCAAAATATTACTAAGTTGGTTGATTAATGAGATGGTTCCACCAACCAATTCTCATACCCAAAATTGTTAATACCCACATCATCATATTGTGTTGAGAGTTCCGGAAGTTTCAATTCCTTTGGCTCAAGTCGTCCATGACCGTGGACACGGCTAATCGATTAGGTTTAAGTACTCTGCAGAGTTTTGCACACGTTCCCCACAAGATTTGGTCGCCTCCGTTTGATTTCTCGCACTTCAGGGTGTTTGAGAAACGGATGACCAAAACATGGTCTTCCAAAGGGTTTCCCTGCGACTCTGTCGGTGCCCATCCTTCCTACCGTTCTTCTACCTCTCGTAGCACCGCCTGTCCAGGGTCACCACGATATCCAACCAAGCCAGAGACCATAATGACTTGTGGCTGTGCAGGTAAGCCTTGGGTTTTAAAGCATCCATCCATCTCTTTGTGCCTCGGTGGACCTTTCCGCGTGAATACTGGCCATCTCCAGCATCACCTAGGCAAATCCACTGGTTTCTCCAGGGTGCCGTTCAACCATCATCCACCCAGAGGTATGTTGAAAACTCGGAGTCTTAAATCTTGATCATTATGTAGGTCTTGAAATTATTAACTCTCTCAACTCTCATGAATCACACAACCAACCCCGTCTACTAATAGCATAGCAAAAGGTAAAACAACGTTTCCCGGGGCCAATGTGTCAAGAGGTTGAGGGAGGGTACCTACCACATGATACTACTACAATGTAACAAAGTTTCCAACTAACCTATCTTGCATGCAATTGGGGAGATGGTAGAACTAATGCATATAAAACATGGGTAAACATGGTCAAAGTGACTTGCCTGATTGATGATCTTCGTACGTGAGTGACTCTAAGTAACAAGCTTCGCACTCCGGATAATCTAACGAAGCAGACAAGCACTCAATAAGCATACAACAAAATATTGTAACTCACAAACATCAACCAAGAACTAGTAAACAATCAAGACAGAACAATGCACAAATCTCAAGTAAGAAAACACACAAAGTTTTGTTTACTAGGAGGTGAGGAATGAAAACACTACTGACATAATGAAACCATTTGTAATAACAAAACAATTGTTGTCAGCAAGGAAACAATAGAATATTTTATTAGTAAACAGAATATAATCAATTTAAGTTTTGTTGGGAAAACTTTTAGTAAAGTTTGTAAAAGTTTTGATAAACACTATATGAATCAACTATAGTTGTACTAACAAAAGAAATGAAAAACTAACTTATTATTTATTAGTAAAACATGTCCTTGATAGAAAAATAATTTACTACTAAATCTGTCTTAGAAAACAGAAACAAAATATACAAAACTTTATTTGAAAACAAAACTATTACTAGTTAGTTGTTTTAGTCAAATTAAGCCTATTTGAAAAGACATTGTGATTCCTATGTTAAATAAAATTAAACTAAGCAAATTTATATTTTTTTATTAACAGTGAGTTAAGACACTAAGTGTTTACTACAGAACCTAATAAACAAATAAAACCAAATTCTAAAACAAACTAATTAAAATTGAATTTATAAAACTATATTATAATACTAGACAGATTCTGTTTTTGGTTAAAACACTAATCAAATATATCCTGAAAATCCTCAAACTAAACATGAAGATAGTCCTAACTAATACCAAACAGTAGCAAAAAGATTCACATCAAAATCTATTTTCAAACTCTAGTTATTCAGATTTGAAGATTTCGAGCAAATTAGATTAAATTCAAATTTTATAGTTCAAATTTGAAATTTGAAAGTATAGGGTGAAACTACATGAAAATTGTGAGCTATTGCAAAAAGAATCAACTCAAAACACTAAATAGATTAAAAGATATAAGCAAAACAATTTTTAAAACATTCTGTTAATTAAAACAAAAACTGAAAAAGGAAAATAATTTGCGACGGTCAGGGGGCTACGTGGCGCTGTCCGATTGGCTAAGGGGGGTGTGCGCTCGAGGATTACGGGCGGGCGACCGATTGGAAGAGGATACCGGTTCGGAATAAATCCGATCTAATCACGGTCGTTGATTCGGGATCCGATGGTCGAGGGAGCTTACGGGGAGAGGTTGCCGGCGTCGGGGTTTCTCCGGCGATCCGAAGACGGCGAGGACGACGGCGAGGCGTTCCGGTGGTCGGGGAAGACGGGGAAGTGGTCCGGGCGACGGCGACGGGCCTCCGGAGTCGATTGGTGGCGACGGTGGGGCGAACGGTGGTCGGAGACGGTGGCTACGCTCGACGGCGAGGTCTGGTGAGGGTGGGAGCTCCGGCAAGCAATTGGGGCAGAGTCTCGGCGAGAGAGAGAGGGGCTCGGGGGGGGGGGGAATGGATGCGGGGAAGTGGCCGGCTTATATAGAGCGCTGGAGAGTGCGGCGTGGAGAGAGGACAGAGATCCGGGAGGGAGAAACTGCCGGCGACGGCGCGCGCGGAGGAGGAAGGCGACGACCGCGCGAGAGAAACGGTCGGACGGGTGGGGTCCAGCGTCAGAGAGAGAGGGAGGCGTTACTGCGCTCGGTCGGCCGACCGGTAACGGTCTCGGCTTTTAAAGCCGGTGGGCCGGCCCGTTTAATACCGGAAACGGTTACCGTTTCTTTTTAATAATTTTCCAGAGACATTCAAAAGCTTTTAAAGCATTCAAATCGTCTCTAAATATAGGGTTATTATATATCAAAATTAACAGAATAATAAATGCTATTTAATGAACATTTCTATTCTGTCATTTGAACACTTTGAAAAAAAATAATATTTTCAGAAATTGTCTAATTGTTTTTAAATCCTTTTTGCAAATATTTTCAAAATAACTCCTGGTTATTACTGTTCAAATAAACCACCAATTAGTCCCTGGTGTGGAGTGTCATGTTCCTCCTCTCTTATTTGAACTTTTAACCAAAATTTCAAATAGGTGAAAGCAACATAGGGAAAAGTAGAAAGGACTTTCAGAAAGTCAGAAAAGGCATTTCAACAAACACATACATTCAAGCAATGATGCTGCTAGATGCATAACTATAATCATAACATTCCAAAATGAAATTTTGGGATGTTACAAACCTACCCACCTTAAGATGAATCTCGCCCTCGAGATTCGGTTTGGCTAGAAAATAGGTGCGGATGGTCTCTACGAAGATCTTCTTCGCGTTCCCAGGTGGCTTCTTCCTCGGTATGGTGACTCCACAAAACTTTACAGAACTTGATAATCTTGCTGCGGGTAACTCGGTTGGATGTCTCGAGGATCTTGACAGGCTTCTCCTCGTAAGTCAGATCACTTTCAAGCTGTATGGCCTCTAGGGGCACGGTGTCTCGCAAAGGGATGTCAGCCATCTCAGCATGACATTTCTTCAGCTGGGAAACATGGAACACATCATGAACCTCGGATAATCCTTCCGGCAATTCCAGTTTGTATGCAACTTCGCCTCTACGTTCAAGAATTTTGTAGGGGCCTATGAATCTGGGTGCTAATTTTCCTTCAACACCAAATCTCTTGATTCCTCGAAGCGGGGATACACGAAGATATGCTCTGTCTCCCACTTCATATGTCACTTCTTTACGTTTGCTGTCAGCATAACTCTTCTGTCGAGATTGAGCTATCTTGAGTCTGTCACGAATCAACTTGACTTTCTCTTCAGAATCTCGGATAAGGTCGGGACCAAAAAGTTGTCGGTCTCCAACACCATCCCACGTCAGTGGTGTTCTGCATCTCCTTCCGTATCAAGCTTCGAAAGGGGCCATCTTTAGACTGGTCTGATAACTGTTGTTGTATGAGAATTCTGCGTTAGGCAAGTTATCGTCCCAACTAGAACCATAGTCTAGTGCACAAGCTCTCAACATGTCTTCCAGAATCTGGTTGACTCTCTCAGTCTGTCCATCTGTCTGCGGATGAAAAGCTGTACTGAACTCTAGCCTTGTACCCAAAGTTTCATGTACCTGATGCCAAAACTTTGAGGTAAATTGTGTTCCTCTATCTGACACGATACTCCTCGGAACTCCATGCAGACATACGATCCTGGTCATATATATCTTGGCTAGCTTAGTACTGGTATAAGTGGTTTTCACTGGAATGAAATGAGCTACGTTGGTCAAGCGATCTACCACTACCCAGAT
Source organism: Hordeum marinum (assembly GCA_022496015.1). Lineage (NCBI taxonomy): Eukaryota > Viridiplantae > Streptophyta > Magnoliopsida > Poales > Poaceae > Hordeum > Hordeum marinum. The sequence continues at coordinate 84,805,984 of CM039676.1, forward strand.
GGAATCATAACCTGAACGGGTCCTGGGTAATCCTGTGATGAAATCCATACCAAGCTTTTCCCATTTCCACTCGGGTATCGGCAAAGGTTGGAGTAACCCTGCTGGTTTCTGATGTTCTGCCTTTACTCTCTGACAAACATCACATGTTCCAACATGTTCCGCAATATCTTTCTTCATACCTATCCACCAATAACTTTCCTTTAAATCCAGATACATCTTGGTATTGCTTGGGTGTATCGAGTAAGGTGAATCGTGGGCTTCCTGAAGTATCAACTTCCTGAGCTCTGGGTCATTGGGCACATAGATTCGCTTCTCAAACCACAAAGTTCCGTGTTCATCCACACGAAAACCTTTAGCTTTACCATCTTCCATTCTCTGTTTAATCTCAGCTATCTCCTTGTCCGATTTCTGGGCTTCTCAAATTCTTTCGGTCAAGGTGGACTGAATTTCCAGTGTACCAACATATCCTCTTGGAACTATCTCTAGCTTGAGCTTACTGAGATCATCGACTAACTCTTGAGGTAATCCTCCAGCTGTGAGTGTGTTCACATAAGTTTTACGACTCAAGGCATCGGCTACAACATTAGCCTTACCTGGATGGTAGTGTAATCTCATGTCATAGTCCTTGATTAACTCTAACCATCGTCTTTGTCTGAGGTTCAACTCTTTCTGCGTGAAAATATACTTCAGGCTCTTATGGTCGGTGTAAACATCACAACTGTTTCCGATAAGGAAATGTCTCCAAGTCTTGAGTGCGTGCACTACGGCTGCTAATTCCAAATCATGAGTGGCATAATTCAACTCATGAGGTCGTAGTTGTCTGGATGCATAGGCTACAATTTTTCCATCCTGCATGAGTACTCCTTCAAGTCCTTGACGTGAAGCATCACAATAAACCTGGAAATCCTTCCGAATATCGGGCAAGATCAATACTGGGGCTGTGACCAAACGTTCCTTTAACTCCTGGAAACTGGCTTCACATTCCACAGTCCAAACATACTTGGATTCTTTCTTCAACAACTCTGTCATGGGCTTGGCAATCTTTGAGAAATTCTCAATGAATCTCCTGTAATATCCGGCAAGTCCGAGGAAACTGCGGATCTCCTTAACTGAGGTAGGGGACTTCCACTCGGTGACGGCTTCAACCTTAGCAGGGTCCACTGCTATTCCATCTCCGGAAATAACATGTCCATGGAATCCGACTTCCGTCAGCCAAAATTCACATTTGCTGAACTTGGCATATAGTTGATGCTCTCTCAGCTTCTCCAGAACTAAACGCAAATGTTCCTTATGCTCTTCCTCGTTCTTGGAGAATATCAGAATGTCATCGATGAACACCACAACAAACTTGTCTAGGTATTCCATGAATACTTTGTTCATCAAATTCATGAAGTAGGCAGGAGCATTAGTCAATCCAAAAGACATGACCGTATACTCATACAAGCCATACCTCGTGGTGAAAGCTGTTTTGGGTATATCCTGTTCACGAATTTTCAACTGGTGATACCCTGATCGAAGATCGATCTTGGAGAATACTTTGGCTCCTACGAGCTGATCAAACAAATCATTAATCATCGGCAGAGGGTACTTGTTCTTGATAGTCACCTCGTTCAAGGCACGATAATCGACTACCATTCTCAAGGTTTTATCCTTCTTCTCCACCAAAAGAACTGGGGCTCCCCAAGGTGAAGAACTTGGGCGAATATAACCTTTGTCCAATAACTCCTTAATTTGCTTCTTGATTTCCAACAGATCATTTGCGGGCATCCGATAGGGTCTCTTGGAAATTGGGGCTGTCCCTGGCTGTAGCTCTATTAGGAACTCAATCTCCCTATTTGGTGGCATTCCTGGTAATTCTTCCGGAAATACATCCAGATAATCTTTTACCACAGGTACTTCCTCCTGAACAACTCCTGTGAGGGCATTTAACCTAGCACTCATACGTGTGCGTCGGGATACATACTTAATCCTCTTGTTCTCCGGGGTGGTGAGTGAAACAGACTTGCTAGGGCAATCAAGATTTCCTTCATACTTGGTCATCCAATCCATGCCTAGGATTACATCCAATCCTTGTGACTCTAAGACGATGAGGTCGGTGGGAAAAACATGATTTCCTATATTGAGTTTCAAGGCATGGCATCCTATCCCTGCCATCATCATACCTCCTGGGGAACTGACCTTAATAGGCTGGCTAAGGGTTTTGGTGGGCAAACCATACTTATCCACAACTACCCTTGATATGAATGAATGAGTTGCACCGGAATCAAAAAGTACTGTAACAGGACGTGAATGCAATAAAAACTTACCAACCACAGTCTCGGGTTGATCATAGACTTCTTCCACGTCGAGATGGTTCACTTGAGCACGGGGGAACGGATTGGGTTTCTTGGCTACGGAGTTGCCGTTGTTGTTGCCGTTTCCACTGCCTTGCTTGCTCTGGGAACACTCAGTAGCATAGTGCCCTGTCTTCTGGCACTTGAAACAGGTGATGTGACTCAGATCCTTCTGAGCAGGAACTTGACGGTGCTGGTTGTTGTTCCCATTCCTATTGTCAGTCTTGAAATTGCCATGGTTGAGATGGTTGTTCCCATTTCCTCCATGATGGTGGCCTCCATGGTTGTGCACAGCATGAGTGTGTCTTCCAAACTTACCGGTACCTGATCCGGTATTTCCTAAGTACGGGGAGTAGCGAAGCTTCTAATGAGCTCCAGAGTTGAACTTCCCCTGAGTGTACTTCCGCTTGCGGTTCTCAATTTGCTGTTGTTTACCCTCCAGAATAAGGGCCTTGTCCACCAGCTCTTGGTAGTTGTTGAAATTAGCCACTACCAGCTGCATGCTCAACTCATCGTTGAGTCCTTCCAGAAATTTCTCTTGCTTGGCCGCATCATCGGCCACGTCTCCTGGTGCATAACGGGCCAATGTGTTGAAGTCATCCACGTACTGGGCCACAGAGCGATTTCCCTGGCGCAAGTTGCGAAACTCGCGCTTCTTCAGACTCATGGCTCCAGCTGAAACATGTGCGGTGCGAAAAGCAAGCTTAAACTGCTCCCAAGTCACATCTGCAATAGGATATGTGGTGGTGTAATTCTCCCACCATGAAGCTGCTGGTCCTTCTAGTTGATGTGCGGCAAATCGCACCTTCTCAGCATCAGTACATCCAGCGGTGACAAGTTCTCTCTCCATCCTACGGAGCCAGTCATCTGCCACAATGGGCTCAGTACTGCTGGAGAAAGTTGGAGGGTTCAACCTCAGAAAACGGGTGAGATTATCAGTCTGGGGTGGATGGTGGTTGTTATTGTTCTGGTTGTTGGTCTGATTCTGAATCAATAACTGCATCAGTGCATTCTGTTGCTGAAGGAGTTGAGTGAGTTCTGGCGGGAAAGTGAAGTCGGTCTCACGTCGTGGAGGCATCTTGCTGTTTTCAGAGGGATGAGAATTAGAATAGAACAAGGGTCTAGAAGAATTTCACTACCCAGATGCAATGCAACAAACATATCACACCAAACACTGATTCATTTATTCAATCAATGTCAAACCTCGGGAATACAAATCTCAAAAAAATAAGCATCGACCTACACTTTAACGACGAAAATAAAAGATACATGGAGGGCATAACTAATGTTTTTCCTCAGAAGTGCATAGTCGTAGGTCTTCCGGTGGTGCTTTCCTCATAGTCTTCATCATCGCTGATGAAGGGTGCCATGTCTCCTTCGGGGTGAAGGTTTTCCCCCATGTCTAGATGCTCCTCCAGAGTTGCGATGCGTGCATTCTGCTCATCAATCCTCTCTAGGAAGTCCTTCACTTCATGCTCGTGTTCATAGTTGGCCTCTCGTAGATCAGCTTCAAGGTCCAGCTCGCGGTTCATCAGATTCTTGATTGTCTTTGTATCAGCACGAACTCGAAGCTCCAGAGTCCTGATGTGAGTCTCTAGGGTCTGGATATAGGAAATAGTGGTGTCTGAAGTGGGAGGAGTTATGATGTTTCCATTGGCATCTCTGCGACAAACCACGCTGAGTCCTGGTGAAATGGTTCCACCTCTGTATTCCTCTTGAATACGTCCAAGGGCACGATGAATGGCCATGTCTCTTCCAAGTATCCAACTGGGTGCCACGAACTTGAGATCTATGGGTTCCTTCCGATTCCCAAAAGTCTTCCCTGGGATATGCACCTCGATCCTGTAGCGTCCATCTTGGGGAAATGACATGATAGGAGCCCCGGTGATGCTCGGCAAAGCAATCCTTACGTCCTTGACGATCCTCATCAGCTCCTTACCAAAGGGCATCATTGCGTCAGGCTGGCAAAACTCCGTGATCAACACTGGGATGAAGGTGGCTATCTATAAATTTTGAAAAAATCGGAGAGGAATCAGAAACGAATAGATGAGAGTATAAGATATTTAAAGACAAAGAGAAACAATCCTAAGGCTTTCCAATCCTAGAGGTTACGTCCTACGGTCAGCGTGTGTTGTGATACCATTTCTGTAGCGACCCGACCTGAAAGGTCAAGTCTCCGGTGTTTCCGTACCATCCCAAGATCATGCTGGTACACACACGGTACATCCATGTATATATCAAAGGGAAATCACACAACATTATATTAATCGAAATCTCATATCGAGTCCTTTATTACAATAAAAATTACAATAAAGTGGCTAAAAGCCAACTCATGAGAATAGCTAAATCTTGCGGAAGCGTCGAAGGTAGATGAGTCCATCTGACTCCAAGGGCATCTCACTGAGCATAGAACGTGTCCTCACTCCTGGTCGGAAAAGTACTCTGCAACATGATACGTTGCAGCCATGTAGGTCAGCATATGGAATATGCCGACAAAGTCACAAGAGAGGGGTGAAAATAATCAGCTAGTCTATATGCTTATATGGCAGGTGGTGGCGTAAGTTTTTTGCGTAAAGCCAAGTTTTTCCTACATCAAGAGAGGGGCTAAGAAAAATATTACTAAGTTGGTTGATTAATGAGATGGTTCCACCAACCAATTCTCATACCCAAAATTGTTAATACCCACATCATCATATTGTGTTGAGAGTTCCGGAAGTTTCAATTCTTTTGGCTCAAGTCGTCCATGACCGTGGACATGGCTAATCGATTAGGTTTAAGTACTCTGCAGAGTTTTGCACACGTTCCCCACAAGATTTGGTCGCCTCCGTTTGATTTCTCGCACTTCAGGGTGTTTGAGAAACGGATGACCAAAACATGATCTTCCAAAGGGTCTCCCTGCGACTCTGTCGGTGCCCATCCTTTCCTACCGTTCTTCTACGTCTCGTAGCACCGCCTGTCCAGGGTCACCACGATATCCAACCAAGCCAGAGCCCATAATGACTTGTGGCTGTGCAGGTAAGCCTTGGGTTTTAAAGCATCCATCCATCTCTTTGTGCCTGGGTGGACCTTTCCGCATGAATACTGGCCATCTCCAGCATCACCTAGGCAAATCCACTGGTTTCTCCAGGGTGCCGTTCAACCATCATCCACCCAGAGGTATGTTGAAAACTCGGAGTCTTAAATCTTGATCATTATGTAGGTCTTGAAATTATTAACTCTCTCAACTCTCATGAATCACACAACCAACCCCGTCTACTAATAGCATAGCAAAAGGTAAAACAACGTTTCCCGGGGCCACTGTGTCAAGAGGTTGAGGGAGGGTACCTACCACATGATACTACTACAATGTAACCAAGTTTCCAACTAACCTATCTTGCATGCAATTGGGGAGATGGTAGAACTAATGCATATTAAACATGGGTAAACATGGTCAAAGTGACTTGCCTGATTGATGATCTTCGTACGTGAGTGACTCTAAGTAACAAGCTTCGCACTCCGGATAATCTAACAAAGCAGACAAGCACTCAATAAGCATACAACAAAATATTGTAACTCACAAACATCAACCAAGAACTAGTAAACAATCAAGACAGAACAATGCACAAATCTCAAGTAAGAAAACACACAAAGTTTTGTTTACTAGGAGGTGAGGAATGAAAACACTACTGACATAATGAAACCATTTGTAATAACAAAACAATTGTTGTCAGCAAGGAAACAATAGAATATTTTATTAGTAAATAGAATATAATCAATTTAAGTTTTGTTGGGAAAACTTTTAGTAAAGTTTGTAAAAGTTTTGATAAACACTATATGAATCAACTATAGTTGTACTAACAAAAGAAATGAAAAACTAACTTATTATTTATTAGTAAAACATGTTGTTGATAGAAAAATAATTTACTACTAAATCTGTCTTAGAAAACAGAAACAAAATATACAAAACTTTATTTGAAAACAAAACTATTACTAGTTAGTTGTTTTAGTCAAATTAAGCCTATTTGAAAAGACATTGTGATTCCTATGTTAAATAAAATTAAACTAAGCAAATTTATATTTTTTTTATTAACAGTGAGTGAAGACACTAAGTGTTTACTACAGAACCTAATAAACAAATAAAACCAAATTCTAAAACAAACTAATTAAAATTGAGTTTATAAAACTATATTATAATACTAGACAGATTCTGTTTTTTGTTAAAACACTAATCAAATATATCCTAAAAAACCTCAAACTAAATATGAAGATAGTCCTAGCTAATACCAAACAGTAGCAAAAAGATTCACATCAAAATCTATTTTCAAAATCTAGTTATTCAGATTTGAAGATTTCGAGCAAATTAGATTAAATTCAAATTTTATAGTTCAAATGTGAAATTTGAAAGTATAGGGTGAAACTACATGAAAATTGTGAGCTATTGCAAAAAGAATCAACTCAAAACACTAAATAGATTAAAAGATATAAGCAAAACAATTTTTAAAACATTCTGTTAATTAAAACAAAAACTGAAAAAGGAAAATAATTTGCGACGGTCAGGGGGCTACGTGGCGCTGTCCGATTGGCTAAGGGGGGTGTGCGCTCGAGGATTACGGGAGGGCGACCGATTGGAAGAGGATACCGGTTCGGAATAAATCCGATCTAATCACGGTCGTTGATTCGGGATCCGATGGTCGAGGGAGCTTACGGGGAGAGGTTGCCGGCGTCGGGGTTTCTCCGGCGATCCGAAGGTGGCGAGGACGACGGCGAGGCGTTCCGGTGGTCGGGGAAGACGGGGAAGTGGTCCGGGCGACGGCGATGGGCCTCCGGAGTCGATTGGTGGCGACGATGGGGCGAACGGTGGTCGGAGACGGTGGCTACGCTCGACGGCGAGGTCTTGTGAGGGTGGGAGCTCCGGCGAGCAATTGGGGCAGCGTCTCGGCGAGAGAGAGAGGGGCTCGGGGGGGGGGGGGAATGGATGCGGGGAAGTGGCCGGCTTATATAGAGCGCTGGAGAGTGCGGGGTGGAGAGAGGAGAGAGATCCGGGAGGGAGAAACTGCCGGCGACGGCGCGCACGGAGGAGGAAGGCGACGACCGCACGAGAGAAACGGTCGGACGGGTGGGGTCCAGCGTCAGAGAGAGAGGGAGGCGTTACTGCGCTCGGTCGGCCGACCGGTAACGGTCTCGGCTTTTAAAGCCGGTGGGCCGGCCCGTTTAATACCGGAAACGGTTACCGTTTCTTTTTAATAATTTTCCAGAGACATTCAAAAGCTTTTAAAGCATTCAAATCGTCTCTAAATATAGGGGTATTATATATCAAAATTAACAGAATAATAAATGCTATTTAATGAACATTTCTATTCTGTCATTTGAACATTTGAAAAAAAAAATATTTTCAGAAATTGTCTAATTGTTTTTAAATCCTTTTTGCAAATATTTTCAAAATAACCCCTGGTTATTACTGTTCAAATAAACCACCAATTAGTCCCTGGTGTGGAGTGTCATGTTCCTCCTCTCTTATTTGAACTTTTAACCAAAATTTCAAATAGGTGAAAGCAACTTAGGGAAAAGTAGAGAGGACTTTCAGAAAGTCAGAAAAGGCATTTCAACAAACACATACATTCAAGCAATAATGCTGCTAGATGCATAACTATAATCATAACATTCCAAAATGAAATTTTGGGATGTTACACTTCGTGGGAGGACCAATCTTCATCAACCTCTTCACCAGCACCATCTCATCTCCAACCTTGTTCCATCTCTTGTATTCAATCTTTGTCCCAAAACCCTAGATTGGTACATGTGGGTTACTAGTTGGGTTGATTACATCTCATAGTTGATGCTTGTTGGATTACTTGGTGGAAGAGATAGTTTCACATTGTTAATTATCATTATTATAATTGTCATCTTGAACATGTAGATGATATGTGAGTACTTACTATTGTTCCTGAGGACATGGGAGAAGTCTTATTATAAGTAATCATGTGAAGTTGGTATGCGTTCAATATTTTGATGATATGTATGTTGTTACCTATCTTAGTGGTGTTAGTGGTGTCATGTGAACATCTACTACATGACACTTCACCAAGTTATATGCCTAAGGGAAGTCATTGTGGAGTAACAAGTATATGACGGGTTGCGAGAGTGACATAAGCTTAAACGCTAGTTTATGTGTTGCTTCATAAGGGGCTAATTTGGATCCACATGTTTCATGCTATGGTTAGATTTATCTTAATTCTTCTTTCATAGTTGTGGATGCTTGTGAGAGGGTTAATCATAAGGTTTTTAGTTCAATTAAGAACAGAACCTTAGCACCGGTCCACCCACATATCAAATTATCAAAGTAGCGAACGTGAATCAACTCAACATGATGAACATGACTAGACTGAAATTCCCATGTGTCCTCGGGAGCGCTTTCTTAATATAAGAGTACTTTCAGGCCTGTCCTTTTCTACAAGAAGGATTGTGCTACCTTGTTGCACCATTATTACTATTATTACTTGTCACTTCTTATGAATTATCTTGCCACAAAACTATCTATCATTGTTACTCACAGCACTTGTAGAGAATACCTTGCTGAAAATGGCTTATCATTTCCTTCTGGTCCTCATTGGGTCTGACACTCTTACTTATCTAAAGGACTACGATTGATCCCCTATACTTGTGGGTCATCAAGACTCTTTTCTAGCACCTTTTCCGGAGAGTGAATCGCCTTTGGTAAGTGTAAATTGGTAAGGAAACATTTTCTATATGTGCTGAAATTTAGTGTCTCTTGTCACTATGAGCAGTCACCCTTTGAGTGTCTTTTTCAGGGCATCTTCGCCCCAAACGGAAGATGAGGAAATTTTTCCTCCACCTACTACACCTACTAAAAATACATATTATGAGATTCCTTCGGGTATGCTTGAAAAACCATTGTCTGATCCTTATGATGGTACAACTCTTCCTGATTTCCATTTGATATTCGTATATGAGGTTTGTGGATTGTTTCATCTTGCAGGTTTGTCTAGGGACAAAGTTAATAAGAAGTTTTCCCTTTATCTTTGGAGGTAAAAGCATTGATGTGGTATAGGATATTGGATAATATTGAATCATGGGATTGGAATCGCTTGAAACTAGAATTTCACCAGAAGTTTTACCCAATGCATCGAGTTCACTGTGATCGGAATTATATATAACCTCTGGCCTTGCAAAGGAGAAAGCATGGCTCAATCTTAGGGGAGGATTAAATCCATGCTGCATACTTGCCCCAACCATGATCTTCCAAGAGAAATAATTAGACAAAAAATTTATGCTTGATTTTCTAAGGATGATAAAAATTATTGGATTCTTCTTCTGGCTCATATATGAATGGAACTATTGAATTAAAATGGGATCTTTTGGAAAGAATGAAACACAATTATGGAGATTGGGAGCTCGACAAAGGTAACGAGTGAGGTATAAAACTTAATTTCGATTGTGTTAAATCTTTTATTGAAACTAACTCCTTCCATAAGTTTTGAAACGAATATGGTATTGATTCTGAAATACTAGATACTAATGTGAATCATTTGCTACTCAGAAAGATCTTCCCAAAAAGAAGTGCTTTAAATATCATCCTCCCATTGAACCATCACTAGAGGAACCCATTAAAATTGAGACAGAATAAATAATTGTTAGTCATGCTGATCCTGTTATTCCCACTACTTATATTGAGAACCCCTCCTTTTTCTGTTAGAATAAGGGAACATGCTAAGACTATGACTATGGTTAATAAGAGTCATATTAGAACACCTATACCTTCTGAACAAATAAATTTTGAGCCTAATTTTGCCATGGTCAAGGATATTCTAGACAACAATGTCAAGGGTCTGGTTCTCTATTTATGTGGGGAAGCTACTAGGATCGTGGAAATCACTAGAAACGAACATGATAAGTTAGATAAAAATAAGCCGGTGGTTGGCATGGGTGTTTTTTTAGTTAAAATTGGAGAACATTTTTACCATGATTGTGTGATCTTGGGGCTAGTATCAATGCTATACCTTATACCTTATATTAAAAAATTATGAGCAACATAGCACCCTCTACCATAGAAGATATTGATGTTACTATTAAGCTTGCAAACCAAGATACTATTTCACCACTTGGGATTGTTAGAGATGTTGAGGTTTTGTGCTGGAAGGTCAAGTACCCCGCTGATTTCTTAGTACCTGGTTCAGACAGAAATAACTTTTGTCCCATTATATTTGGTAGACCTTTCTTAAACACCGTTAATGCTGAAATTGATTGTGTTACTAATAAGGTTAGAATAGGCTTTTGTGACATGTCTCATGAATTTCATTTCTCTAAGTTTACTAATCAATCACATGAGAAGGAATTACCTAGTAATGATGAAATGATTGGTCTCGCTTCTATTTTCGTACCTCCTACTGATCCTTTTGATCAATATTTAATATACCATGAGAATGATATGCAAATTAATGAAATAAATGAAATAGATAAGATTCGCCATGAACAAACACCTATACTCACACACAACTTACTAGTTGATATTTTAGGGGATCCTCCTCCACCCAAAGGAGACCCCGTGTTTGAACTAAAGACGTTATCGGATAAATATGCTTATCTTGATGAAAAGAAGATATATCCTGTTATTATCAGTGCTAACCTTTCAGAGCATAAACAAAGGAGATTACTTCAAACTCTAAGGAACCACAGGGCTGCTATTGGATATACCCTAGTTGATTTAAAGGGCATAAGCCCCACTCTGTGTCAACACAATATTAATATGGAACCAAATGCTAAAAAAATTGTTCATTATCAACACTATTTAAATCCTAAAATGAAAGAAGTAGTAAGAACTGAAATACTAAAGCTTTGGAGGCAGGTATAATCTATCCTATTGCTGATAGTAGGTGGGTAAGTCTTGTTCATTGTATCCCTAAGAAAGGAGGTATTACTGTTGTTCCTAATGATAAGAATGAGCTTATTCCACAAAGAATCACAACTGTTTATAGGATGGTAATTATTTTAGAAACCTAAATAAATCTATTAAAAAGATCATTGCACCTTCCCTTTTATTGATCAAATGTTAGAAAGATTATCTAAGAATACACATTTTTGTTTACGAGACTTCTTTTTTGAAAGATGTATGACTGCTATATTCTCTGATTTTTGTGAAAAGACCGTTGAGGTTTTCATGGACAATTTTTTTACTTACGAGACTTCTTTTGATGATCGCTTGAGCAACCTAGATCGAGTTTTGTAGAGATGTGAAGAATCTAGTCTTGTCTTGATCTGGGAGAAGTGCCACTTTATGGTAAATGAAGGTATATTGCTTGGGCACAAAATTTCAGAACAAGGCATTGAGGTAGACAAGGCTAAGGTTGACGCCATAGAGAAGATGCCATGCCCAAGAGATATCAAAGGTATAAGAAGTTTCCTTGGTCATGCTGGTTTTTATAGGCGGTTCATTAAAGATCTTTCAAAGATTTCTAGGCCGTTAACTAATCTTCTTCAAAAAGATGTTCCTTTTGTTTTTGATAATGATTGTGTAGAAGCTTTTGAAATACTCAAGAAGGCTGTAATTTCTGCACCTATTGTTCAACAACATGATTGGAACCTACCCTTTGAAATTTGTGTGATACTAGTGATTATGCTGTCGGTGCTGTTCTAGGGCAGAGAGTAGATAAAAAATTAAATGTTACTCATTATGCGAGTAAAACTCTAGACTCTGCTCAAAGGAATTATGCTACCACTGAAAAGGAATTTTTAGCAATCGTCTTTGCTTGTGATAAGTTTAGACCTTACATTTACTATTCCAAAGTAACTATTCACACCGATCATGTTGCTATTAAATACCTTATGGAAAAGAAGGATGCTAAACCTAGACTTATTAGGTGGGTACTTTTACTTGAAGAATTTGACTTGCATATTATTGATAGAAAAGGAGCTGATAACCGTGTAGCAGATAACTTGTCTAGGATGGAAAATGTTATTGATGACCTACTTCATATCGATGATAGTTTTCGTGATGAACAACTTTCTGCTATAAATACTTCACATAGTGCTCCTTGGTATGCTGATTATGCTAATTATATTATTGCCAAATACATCCCGCCTAGTTTCACATATCAACAAAAGAAATAAAGTCTTTTATGATCTACGGAGTTACTTTTGGGAAGACTCACATCTTTGTAAAGAGGGAGTAGACGGAATTATTAGACGATGTGTACTTGAGAAAGGACAGGAACATATTCTTCGGAAGTGTCATTCCGAAGCTTATGGAGGACACCATGTTGGTGACCGAACTGCACACAAGGTATCACAATCTGGTTTGCATTGGCCTACTCTTTTCAACGATGCTCGTAAGTATGTCCTTTCATGCAATGAATGCCAGAGAGTTGGCAACATCGGTAAGCGCCAGGAAATGCCTATGAATTATTCACTTGCTATTGAACCATTTGATGTCTAGGGCTTTGACTTTATGGGACCTTTTCCTTCCTCAAATGGGTATACTCATGTTCTAGTTGTTGTTGATTACGTTACTAAATGGGTAGAAGCTATTCCAACTAGTAGTGTTGATCATAACACCTCTATTAAAATGCTTAAAGACATTATTTACCCGAGGTTTGGAGTTCCTAGATATTTAACGACGGATGGTGCTTAACATTTTATTCATGGTCCTTTCTGTAAACTTCTAGCTAAATATGATGTTAACCATAGGATTGCATCACCTTATCATCCTGAGTCTAGTGGTCAAGTTGAATTGAGTAATCGGTAAATAAAATTAATATTAAAAAGGACTGTTCATAGATCTATGAAGAATTGGTCTAAGAAACTAGATGATGTACTTTGGGCCTATGAAACTGCTTATAAGAAACCTATGTGTATGTCTCCATACAAAATGGTCTATGGGAAAGCTTGTCATTTACCTCTTGAGTTAGAACACAAAGCTTATTGGGAAATTAAAGAACTTAACTATGATTTTAAACTTGCCGGTGAGAAGAGGTTATTTGACATTAACTCACTTCATGAATGGAGAACGCAAGCCTATGAAAATGCTAAGTTATTCAAACAAAAGTTTAAAAGATGGCATGACAAAAGAATTTGAAAATGAGAATTCAATGTAGGATACTTAGTACTCTTATACAGTTCTTTCATTTTTTGCAGGAACACTCCTCTCCAAATGGGAAGGCCTATACGTTGTTGAGGAGGTTTGTTGCTTCAGTGCTATAAAAATCAACAACTTTGAAGGTGAGAACCCGAGAGTGGTAAATGGGAAAAGAATTAAGCATTATATCTCAGGTGCACCCATTAATGAAGAAACAAATATCATCCAAGTCATCACACCGGAAGAACAAAGCAAGGAAATCTTCGAGAACACTCCAAAAACCGGAAAAAGGGGTAGGTATGTGGTACGGTAAGTAAACCGATTCCAAAAATTCCATAAAAATAATTTCTGACATTTTTGGTATTTTACGAAAATTAGAAAAATAAAATGGAGTCGGAAGGACCCACGAGGGAGCCACAAGCCAACATGCCACTACCCCCCTAGGGTGCGACCAGATGGCTTGTGGGCCCCTCGTGCGGCCTCCAGACTTCGATTTCTTCTAGAGCATGAATTACGACCTATAAAAAATCATTATATATACTCCCAGATGTTTTGACCACCGCATCGTGAGATTTTCCTCTACTCTTGTTTCGGGCTATTTTTCTCACAGATCTAGATCGCGATGACTTCCCCTTCGCCAACCAAGGACAAGTTCTTCGAGAAGGTCATCAACCCCTACATGCCATAGGTGATGAAGCACCCTCAAGCTATTGAGATGCGTGAGGGGGTGCTCACCATCCGGGACCTTCAAGGCCCCAAGAAGGAGGGAAGTGAGAAGGCGAGCCTTGCACAAGTGGAGTAGGAAATCTTCACGTGCCAAGGGATGGTCGAACGTGGCTTGAGAGCTAATCACTCTATGATCATGGACTTCATCCGTGAAACAAGATGGACACCAAAAGCATTGGGGGAGGCCCTGACCAAGCTTCAAGATCGGATTGAACACCTCCAGGATCAACTCTATAAACTCCAACTCCAAAACTATGAGTATGAATCTAGGTTTAAAAGGATGAGCCTAGTTGCTGATTTCAGGATCCCGGAGAAAAGGGTTTCTTTCTTTGATGGAGAACCTATGCCTTGGAAGATGGAGGAACACCAAACACCACCACCATCACCGAAGAAAACTTGATTACATGGGTATGGGCACCATCCTTGGCATGTTCCAAGCTTGGGGGAGGTGCCCTGGTATCTCACTTTTTACCACTACAATCTATCTTTGTTCGATCTTTAGTTTTTCGTGATTTAGGGAGTTAAATTTCAGATTTTCTTTGTTTAGAGTTTTTTCTTTGAGTTCTACCTATCCCTGTAATCGAGTGTGAGAGTTATATAATAAATTTAGTTGAGATCGTGTGCCCCCTTTTTACTTGCACTCATCATCTATGAAGGCAATAAAAAGAATAGAAAAATTCATATGCCTATCTCTTAAGAAGTAATGATTTCACAGAGAAAAAGAGGTATAAGCAATGAGAAGTGTTGGAAACAAACAAACATAATGTTAGTAATTGATATAATCTGTGCAAAAGTGTGGTAGAGAAGAGGAGATTTTCATATAAATATAATATCATGAACACCTTCTATGATTGTGAGCTTCCATGAAAATATTATATAATGATCAAGTGTTGAAGTGGGATATGGAAGACAACATAATGATCATGTTTGCCTACATTTGCATAGTAGTTATATGGCATTGAATCCTCTAACATGTGATGCTTTCTTAGGACCTTTCACTAGACCAAAGATTCACACTAAATAGAGATACTACATGTGCATCAATAACCATTAAAGCAAGTTTCTTGCCATGAGAGTCCAGCATACCTACCTATGGATTGAATAAGATCCTTCAAGTAAGTTTTCATTGTTGCACAAGGAAATAAAAATTGCCTCTAATCATGTGAGATCTTTAATTATAAGGGAAAGTAAGCTTTGTACAATCTTGTGACGGGGAAGTAATAAAACCGACAGAATGCATAATAAAGTTCACTATCACACGGGGCAATATAAAGTGATGTTCCTTTATGTTAAGAGATTAAACATATCACACAAATAAAAGATCATAACAGCCTCTGCTTCCCACTGCGAAGGGCCTATCTTCTTATGTTCTTACAAGTTTTAATTTCATGCAAGAGTCAATAATATTTCCCTTGTTTTGATTCCCGAAGCTATTTAGTGACAAGCATCATATGTTGAAGAACGATTCAAACAAATATATCCATCTTAATGTAAATGATCATGTTCCATTATTGTTGGCACTATCCTTGAAGTAAATAAGTTGGGTGGCAAGAGTATACAAGCCCCCATCTTCCTATGTGTCCCGCGTAGTCACTTGTTCCAAAAGTATACAATGTATGTTGGCAATCATAGAAGGTTACATCATAGTTGAATATGTGAACTTGCTAGAAATATAAGCTCCTACATAGACTCTTCTCTCGATTGCAAAAGCTATGATTATCTAAGAGACTAATTGCATTACTTGTTAGTTTTCAATAAGGATTATGATCTATATTTCTTCGGTTGTGAATAGATTGTTACATGTTCATGAGAGGTGATATGATTGAAAACTTGCTGCTATGATGATATTCATGATTCTCTCATCTCTATATTTTACTTTTATCGGCACCTCTCTCTCAAATTATGTGGACATTATTTTAGAGTTCAACTTTCGCTTGAGGACAAGCGAGGTCTAAGCTTGGGGGGAGTTGATACGTCCATTTCTCATCATGATTTCTTACCACTATCTATCTTAATTTTGTCCATCATTCCACATTATAATATATTTCTTATGTTTATTCCCTTCGAATATGCAAGGTACATCACAAGGAGGGGAATATTTGGAAACTGGAATTCTGGACTGAAAAACCGAGAAAAAGACAGAAAAATCACCAGTCTCAGAATGACCAAAAAAATTATGTAGAATATTTTTGGAATATTTGTGAATTTCTGGAGCTAAAATATACCAAAGAGGAGCTGCCAGCTGGCCACAAGCCAACTAGCCACGACCACGGCCTAGGCGGCAGCCAGGTGGCTTGTGGCCCGTGGTTGGTCCTCTGACGTCCCTCCTCTCCTATATGGTGTGTTTTACCCTAAAAAATATCATAAGAAATTTTTCGGGACAAAGTGTCGCCGTCTCGAGGTGGAAACCTTGGCAGAGGCCATTTTGCACTCCCGTAGTCAGATTCTGCCATGGAAATCCCTTTTCGAGACGGGGAAATCGAAGCCATCGTCATCACCAATGCTTCCTCCTTTGTGGGAGGACCAATATTCATCAACTTCTTCACTAGAACCATCTCATCTCCAACCCTAGTTCATCTCTTGTATTCAGTCTTTGTCCCAAAACCTTAGATTGGTACCTATGGGTTACTAGTTGTGTTGATTACATCTTGTAGTTGATGCTTGTTGGATTACTTGGTGGAAGAGATTATGTTCAGATCCTTTATTATCATTATTACTCCTCTAATCTTGACCATGTTGATTATGTGTGAGTAGTTTCTATTGTTCCCGTGGACATGGGAGAAGTCTTGTTATAAATAATAATGTGAAGTTGGTATGCGTTCGATATTATGATGATATGTATGTTGTTACTTCTCTCAGTGGTGTCATGTGAACGTCGACTACATGACACTTCACCATGTTATGGGTCTAAGGGAAGTCATTATGGAGTAACAAGTAGATGATGGGTTGCGAGAGTGACAGAAGCTTAAACGCTAGTTTATGTGTTGCTTCATAAGGGGCTGATTTGGATACACATGTTTCATTCTATGCTTAGATTTATCTTACTTCTTCTTTCATAGTTGCGGATGCTTGCGAGAGGGGTTAATAATAAGTAGGTTGTTAGTTCACGTAATAAAAATACCTTAGCATCGGTCCCCCCACATATCAAATTATCAAAGTAGCGAACGTGAATCAACTCAACATGATGAACATGACTAGACAAAAATTCCCTTGTCTCCTCGGTAGCACTTGCTTAATATAAGATTACTTTCAGGCCCATACTTTGCTACAAAAAGGATTGGGATACCTTGCCACACCATTGTTTATATTATTACTTGTCACTTGTTATGAATTATCTTGCCACAAAACTATCTATCACTTTTACTCACAGCACTTGCAGAGAATACCTTGCTGAAAATTGCTTATCATTTCCTTCTGCACCTTGTTGGGTTCGACACTCTTACTTATTGAAAGGAATAAGATTGATCCCCTATACTTGTAGGTCATTAGTGGTGGCGGATCTATCTCATGAAATGTGATGAAATCTTCTCTCCAATTTTTCTCCATGGATGTGAATTTACAAGACAAGAATTAGGGTCTGAGGGGCCACGTTGGCCCCACAAGCCAAGTGGCCGCACCACTAGGGGCGTGGCCAATTCCGTGATGGCCCCTTGGCACAACCCCTTCGATAGTTCTTTGCTCCAGAATTCCTCATATATTCCAGAAAAATTCACAAAAAGTTTCATCCAATCCAGAGAACTTCTATTTCTGCACAAATATAACACCAATGTAGTTGTGCTGAAAACAATGTCAGTCTGGTTTAGTTTCATTCGAATCATGCAAATTAGAGGACAAAACCAGAGCAAAAGTGTTTCGAAAAGTAGACACATTCGAGACGTATCAACTCCCCCAATCTTAACTCATTGATTGTCCTCCAACAATTCAGTTGATAAACTGAAAGTGATAAAGAAAACTTTTACAAACTTTTGTTCTCGTTATTATACACATGCTTAGCTAGTGCTCAAGTTTTCAGCATTAATCATAGATAGACACGTCCATGATAAAAAATAAATATTATGTTAACTCATGGCAATACACAAGGAGATAGAAAGCAATAATAAAACATCTCCTATGACAACAATTTATCAAAACAATCATAATATAATATTTTGACATGGTATCTTGCTAGCCCTCTCTGAGACCACGGAGCATAAATGCAGAGCACCTCTGAGATCCAAGAAACGACTAAACATTGTAATTTAGGGTAGAAAAGATCCAGTCATGCTCATATCCAACATTAACTAGACTAAATGCACAAGGATGACAATAGTGCTCTCGGGTATGGTGCTTTTAGTAAGAGGATGATGACTCAACAGAAAAGTAAATAGATAGGCCCTTCCTAGAGGGAAGCATTGATTTGTAGAGGTGCGAGAGCTTGAAGTTTAAAACAAGAGTAAAAATATAATTTTTGAGTGGTGCAGTTTTCTTGTCAATATTACGACAAAGGTTTTCAACATTTTCCATGCTAAACTCATTAGTGCAGTTCCCAAATAGAAT
The DNA here is from genome assembly GCA_022496015.1 of Hordeum marinum. Classification (NCBI taxonomy): domain Eukaryota; kingdom Viridiplantae; phylum Streptophyta; class Magnoliopsida; order Poales; family Poaceae; genus Hordeum; species Hordeum marinum. Next base: position 84,824,647 of record CM039676.1, read on the forward strand.
AACAAAGTTTACTCCTATCCACTATTCAAACACATTCCATGGCTAGCCAAATCCATGGTTGCTCTCCAAACAATCAAATGTCCCAAGGAGTTTGTTTAATTTATTTTGATTATGTGGGACTGGGCATCCCTCTTACTAGCCTCTCTCATGCAATGACGACGAATAAACGACTGTCCTGAGAATAAGTTGCCTATCATGGAAAATATTGACCTTCCCATCGCTCCATGAGCGAGACGAGTGCATAAAATGGATGTTTGTTTGAATATCTAGAGATGGCACATGCAAATTTACTTGGAATGGTAGGGTAATACTACATATAGGTAGGTATGGTGGAGTCATGTGGAATTACTTGGTTTAAAGATTTTGGATACACAAGCAACATTCCCGCTTAGTATAGGCGAATGCTAGCAATAGGTTGAGAAGCGACCAGCTAGAGAGCAACAACGGTCATGAACATGCATTTTGAATAATTAACATTGAACATAGAGTGAGTAGGATATGAACACTCTGAATTTAAACATCATTAAGGCTATATTGTTTTTGATCCAACTAAATTTTTGCACATGTGCCAAGTCAAACAGCTTGAATTTCCCACAGGGAAATACCATACTACCATATCATATTATCACCATTTTAATGCATGTTGACACACAAGATAAATAATTATTAACTCCTAGCTATTTAAGCATGGCATGAGAAGCTATAATGTCTAACTGTCATCACGCACATGTTCACTCATGATATACTAAATAAGGATCAAACATGCTATACATATTTACAAAAATGGAAAACAAGAAGAGTTCATACCAGCTTCCTTTTCCACAATCACTTCATCATATATCGTCATTATTGCCTTTCACTTGCATGATCAAATGGTGTGATAATAATAACATTGCAAGAATGTCGTGGACTAAGCTAGAATCTGCAGGGCACTTTAAGAAGAAGGAGAAAAAAGGTAAAACTGGCTCTCTATTAGATCATCAATAAAGCATGTGAGAGCCACTCAACATTTTCATCCTGGTTTTCTCCTTTTGACAACTCCAAAAATGGAAAGAAATTCAAAGAAACACACTAAAATATCTTTAGACTTTTTATTTTTCTGAAGCACGCAAATGAACTAAGAGAAAAAACAAGGACGAGAAAAACTATTTACACGGGAATGATCCCAACAAGCAAAGGAAATATTTTTGGGTTTTATTTGTGGTACTACATCTAAAGAAAAGACGAAAAGAAAAACTAAGAAGAAGCGAGAAATATTTTTGGATCTTCAAACTTTTTTAAACACACAATAAGAAAGCGAAAAATAAAGCTAACATGGATATACAATAAAAGTGGATGAACACCGACAATTTGTGTGAAGTGTGAGCACATGAATGTAATGTCGGTGGGAACTATGTACTCCCCCAAGCTTAGGCGTTTGCTTAGCTTGGTAATCACCACTGTTGATATGGGTAATAGTTGAAATTGAAACTCGTGGATGCATTCCTGGCCTCCTTCTCTGCCAGACGAGTAGCCTCCGCTGCCAAGCGAGCAACCTCCACCGTAGCATTGTGCTCTCGTACCTCGTCCTCAAGAACGTAATATTTTTGTCAATCCTGAAAGTCAAAGAGGGCAGGTGCAGGAAAAAAGACATGCATGTGCATATATTTTCTAAATATTAAGTTGTACTCATAGCCTCTAGGATGTTTCACAAGAAATTCGTGATAAGGCATAGCTTCATAACCTAAATATCATTCAGGAAAAATGGCATCATTAGGTTGTGGTGCCACTCTCAAATGTGTAGCCATGCGAGATGCATAAATGCCTCCATTGTAGTGACCCGACCTGAAAGGTCAAGTCTCCGGTGTTTCCGTACCATCCCAAGATCATGCTGGTACCCACACGGTACATCAATGTATATATCAAAGGGAAATCACACAACAAATATATTAATCGAAATCTCATTTCGAGTCCTTTATTACAATAAAAATTACAATAAAGTGGCTAAAAGCCAACTCATGAGAATATCTAGATCTTGCGGAAGCGTCGAAGGTAGATGAGTCCATCTGACTCCAAGGGCATCTCACTGAGCATAGAACGTGTCCTCACTCCTGGTCGGAAAAGTACTCTGCAACATGATACGTTGCAGCCATGTAGCTCAGCATATGGAATATGCCGGCAAAGTCACAAGAGAGGGGTGAAAAGATAATCATCTAGTCTATATGCATATATGGCACGTGGGGTGGTAAGTTTTTGCGTAAAGCCAATTTTTCCTACATCAAGAAAGGGGCTAAGCAAAATATTACTAAGTTGGTTGATTAATGAGATGGTTCCACCAACCAATTCTCATTCCCAAATTATTAATACCCACATCATCATTATTAATTGTGTTGAGAATTCCGGAAGTTTCAGTTCCTTTGGCTCAAGTCATCCATGACCGTGGACACGGCTAATCGATTAGGTTTTGAATACTCTGCAGAGTTTTGCACACGTTCCCCACAAGATTTGGTCGCCTCCGTTTGATTTCTCGCACTTCAGGGTGTTTGAGAAACGGATGACCAAAACATGGTCTTCCAAAGGGTTTCCCTGCGACTCTGTCGGTGCCCATCCTTTCCTACCGTTCTTCTACCTCTCGTAGCACCGCCTGTCCAGGGTCACCACGATATCCAACCAAGCCAGAGCCCATAATGACTTGTGGCTGTGCAGGTAAGCCTTGGGTCTTGAAGCATCCATCCATTTCTTTGTGCCTAGGTGGACCTTTCCGCGTGAATACTGGCCATCTCCAGCATCACCTAGGCAAATCCACTGGTTTCTCCAGGGTGCCGTTCAACCATCATCCACCCAGAGGTATGTTGAAAACTCGGAGTCTTAAATCTTGATCATTATGTAGGTCTTGAAATTATTAACTCTCTCAACTCTCATGAATCACACAACCAACCCCGTCTACTAATAGCATAGCAAAAAGTAAAACACCCTTTCCCGGGGCCAATGTGTCAAAGAGTTTGAGGGGGGGTACCTACCACATGATATTACTACAATGTAACCAAGTTTCTAACTAACCTATCTTGCATGCAATTTGGGGAGATGGTAGAACTAATGCATATAAAACATGGGTAATCATGATCAAAGTGACTTGCCTGGTTGATGATCTTCGTACTCATGGGACTCTAAGTAACAAGCTTCGCACTTCGGATAATCTAACGAAGCAAACAAGCACTCAATATGCATACAACAGAATATTGTAACCCACAAACATCAATCAAGAGCTAGTAAACAATCAAGACAAAACGATGCACAAATCACAAGTAAGGAAAACACACAAAGTTTTGTTTACTAGGAGGTGATTGATAAAACACTACTAACATAATAAAACTATTTTGAAATAACCAAAACAATTGTTAAAGGCAAGGAAACAATAAAATATTTTTATTAATAAACAGAAGAAAATCAATTTAAGTTTGTTGAGAAAACTTTTGTAAAGTTTGTAAAAGTTTTGATAAACACTATATGATACAACTATAGTTTTACTAACAAAAGGGCAAAACAAAACTTATTACTTAATAGCAAAACATGTTCTTAACACAAAAGAATTTACAAATAAACTTGTTTTAGAAACAAAATTAAATTATATAAAACTTTGTTTGAAAGCAAAACTATTACTAACTAGTTGTTTTAATCAAAATAAACTTATTTGAAAAGAAATTGTGATTCCTATATTAACCAAGAGATAACTAAACAATTTTATATTTTTACTAACAATAGGTAGAACACTAAATGTTTAAATCAACAGAACCTACTAAACAAATTAAAACTAAATCTAAATTAAACTAACTAAAACTAAGTAAATAAAACTATACTATAACACTAGGCAGATTCTGTTTATAGCTAGAACACTAATCAAAATCATCCTAAAAATCCTCAAACTAAACATGAACGTAGTCCTAATTAATACCAAACAGTAGCAAAAAGATTCATTTCAAAATCTATTTTCAAACTCTAGTTATTCAGATTTGAAGATTTTGAGCAAAATTGATTCAATTCAAATTTTATAGGTCAAATTTGAAATTTAAAAGTACAGGGTGAAACTACATGAAAAATGTGAGCTATTGCAAAAAGAATAAACTCAAAACACTAAATAGATTAAAAGATATAGCTAAAAAAATTTAGAATAGGTTCTGTTTACTAAAAGAAATAAAAAAAAGACTAAATCTAACGGACGGCCAGGGGTGACGTGGCGCGATTCTACTGGCTGGCTAGCGCGTGCGTTAGTTAGTTTCGAGAGGGCGACCGATCGGTAGAGGAAAACGATTCGGATATTTACCCGATCTAATCTCGGCCGTGGGTTTTAGATCCGAGGGTCCAGGGAGCTTACGGAGGAAACGGTCGCCGGCGTGGAGATCTCCGGCGAGTCCGGAAGTGGCGAAGACGACGGCGAGGAGCTCCGGTGGTCGAGCGAGGCAGTGGAGTGGTCCGGGCGACGGCGACGGGTCTCCGGAGTCGACTGGTGACAAGTGTGGGTGGAACGGTGGACGGAGTCGACGGCTACGGTCGACGGGAGGTCCGGTGGTGGTGGCTACTCCGGCGACGAATTGCGGCAGATAAGCTCGGTCTCCCACTTCATACGTCACTTCTTTACGTTTGCTGTCAGCATAACTCTTCTGTCGAGATTGAGCTATCTTGAGTCTATCGCGAATCAACCTGACTTTCTGTTCAGAATCTTGGATAAGGTCGGAACCAAAAAGTTGTCGGTCTCCAACACCATCCCACGTCAGTGGCGTTCTGCACCTCCTTCCGTGTAAAGCTTCGAAAGGGGCCATCTTCAGACTGGTCTGATAACTGTTGTTGTACGAAAATTCTGCGTAAGGTAAGTTGTCATCCCAACTAGATCCATAATCTAGCGCACAAGCTCTCAACATGTCTTCCAGAATCTGGTTGACTCTCTCAGTCTGTCCATCTGTTTGCGGATGAAAAGCTGTACTAAACTCCAGCCTTGTACCCAAAGTTTCATGTAACTCATGCCAAAACTTTGAGGTAAACTGTGTTCCTCTATGTGACACGATACTCCTCGGAACTCCATGCAGACATACGATCCTGGTCATATATATCTTGGCTAGCTTAGCACTGGTATACGTGGTTTTCACTGGAATGAAATGAGCTACCTTGGTCAAGCGATCTACCACTACCCAGATGGAATCATAACCTGAACGGGTCCTAAGTAGTCGTGTCATGAAGTCCATACCAAGCTTTTCCCATTTCCACTCGGGTATCGGCAAAGGTTGGAGTAACCCTGCTGGTTTCTGATGTTCCGACTTTACTCGCTGACAAACATCACATATTGCAACGTGTTCCGCAATATCCTTCTTCATACCTGTCCACCAATAACTTTCCTTTAAATCCAGATACATCTTGGTATTGCTTGGGTGTATCGAGTAAGGTGAATCGTGGGCTTCCTGAAGTATCAACTTCCCGAGTTCTGGGTCATTGGGCACATAGATGAGGTTCTCAAACCACAAAGTTCCTTGCTCATCCTCACGAAAACCTTTAGCTTTACCATCTTCCATTCTCTGCTTTATCTCAGCTATCTCCTTGTCCGATTTCTGGGCTTCACGAATTCTTTCGGTCAAGGTGGACTGAATTTCCAGTGTAGCAACATATCCTCTTGGAACTATCTCTAGCTTGAGCTCTCTGAGATCATCGGCTAACTCTTGGGGTAATCCTCCCACTGTGAGTGTGTTTACATAAGTTTTCCGACTCAAGGCATCGGCTACAACATTGGCCTTACCTGGATGGTAACGTAATCTCATGTCATAGTCCTTGATTAACTCTAACCATCTCCTCTGTCTGAGGTTCAACTCCTTCTGCGTGAAGATATATTTCAAGCTTTTATGGTCGGTGTAAACATCACAACTATTTCCGATAAGAAAATGCCTCCAGGTCTTGAGTGCATGCACTACGGCTGCTAGTTCCAAATCATGGGTGGCATAATTCAACTCATGAGGTCGTAGTTGTCTAGATGCATAAGCTACAACCATTCCATCTTGCATGAGTACTCGTCCAAGTCCTTGATGTGAAGCATCACAATAAACTTGGAAGTCCTTCCGAATATTGGGCAAAATCAACACTGGGGCTGTGACCAAACGTTTCTTCAACTCCTGGAAACTGGCTTCACATTCCTCAGTCCAAACATACTTGGATTCTTTCTTCAACAACTCTGTCATGGGCTTGGCTATCTTTGAGAAATTCTCAATGAACCTCCGGTAATATCCGGAAAGTCCGAGGAAACTGCGGATCTCCGTAACTGAGGTGGGTGACTTCCACTCGGTGACGGCTTCAACCTTAGTGGGGTCTACGGCTATTCCTTCTCCGGAAATAACATGTCCAAGGAATCCGACTTCCGTCAGCCAAAATTCACATTTGCTGAACTTAGCATATAACTGATGCTCTCTTAGCTTCTCCAGAACTAAACGCAGATGTTCCTTGTGTTCTTCCTCGTTCTTGGAGAATATCAAAATGTCATCGATGAACACCACGACAAACTTGTCCAAATATTCCATAAACACTTTGTTCATCAAATTCATGAAGTAGGCAGGAGCATTAGTCAAACCAAAGGACATGACAGTATACTCATATAAGCCATATCTTGTGGTGAAAGCTGTTTTGGGTATATCCTGTTCACGAATCTTCAGTTGGTGATACCCTGATCGAAGATCGATCTTAGAGAATACTTTGGCGCCTACTAGCTGATCAAACAAATCATTAATCATCGGCAGAGGGTACTTGTTCTTGATAGTCACCTCATTCAAGGCGCGATAATCGACTACCATTCTCAAGGTTTTATCCTTCTTCTCCACCAAAAGAACTGGGGCTCCCCAAGGTGAAGAACTTGGGCGAATATACCCTTTGTCCAATAACTCCTTAATTTGCTTATTGATTTCCAATAGATCGTTTGCGGGCATCCGATAGGGTCTCTTGGAAATTGGGGTTGTCCCTGGCTGTAGCTCTATTAGGAACTCAATCTCCCTATTTGCGGGCATCCGATAGGGTCTCTTGGAAATTGGGCTGTCCCTGGCTGTAGCTCTATTAGGAACTCAATCTCCCTATCTGGTGGCATGCCTGGTAATTCTTCTGGAAATATATCCAGAAAGTCTTTTACCACAGGTACTTCCTCCTGAACAACTCCTGTGAGGGAATTTAACCATGCACTCATCTGGGTGCGTCGGGATACATACTTAATCCTCTTGTTCTCCGGGGTGGTGAGTGAAACAGACTTGCTGAGGCAATCAAGATTTCCTTCCTACTTGGTCATCCAATCCATGCCTAGGATTACATCCAATCCCTGGGATTCTAAGACGATGAGGTCGGTGGGAAAAACATGGTTTCCTATATGAAGTTTCAGGGCATGGCATCCTATTCCTGCCATCATCATACCTCCTGGGGAACTGACCTTAATGGGCTGTCTAAGGGTTTTGGTGGGCAAACCATACTTATCCACAACTACCCTTGATATGAATGAATGAGTTGCACCGGAATCAAAAAGTACTGTAACTGGACGTGAATGCAATAAAAACTTACCAACCACAGTCTCGGGTTGATCATAGACTTCTTCCATGTCAAGGTGGTTCACCTGGGCATGAGGAAAAGGGTTTGGCTTCTTGGCTGCGGAGTTGCCGTTTCCATTTCCCTGCTTGCTCTGGGGACACTCAGTAGCATAGTGCCCTGTCTTCTGGCACTTGAAATAGGTGATGTGACTCAGATCCTTATGAGCAGTAGCGTGATGGTGCTGGTTGTTGTTCCCATTCCCATTGTCAGTCTTGAAATTGCCATGGTTGGGACGGGCATTCCCATTTCCTCCATGGTTGTGCACAACATGAGTGTGCCTTCCAAACTAACCGGTCCCTGATACGGTATTCCCTGAGTACGGGGAGTAGCGGGGCTTATGATGAGATCCAGAGTTAAACTTGCCCTGAGTGTACTTCCTCTTGCGGTTCTCAATTTGCTGCCGTTTACCCTCCAAGATGAGGGCCTTGTCCACAGCTCTTGGTAGTTGTTGAAATTAGCCACTACCAGCTGCATGCTCAACTCATCGTTGAGTCCTTCCAGAAACTTCTCTTGCTTGGACGCATCATCGGCCACGTCTCCTGGTGCATAACGTGCCAATGTGTTGAACTCTTCCACATATTGGGCCACGGAGCGATTACCCTGGCGCAAGTTGCGAAACTCGCGCTTCTTCAGACTCATGGCTCCAGCTGAATCATGTGCGATGTGGAAAGCTTGCTGGAACTGCTCCCAAGTTACATCAGCAATAGGATATGTGGTGGTGTAGTTCTCCCACCATGAAGCTGCTGGTCCATCTAGTTGATGTGCGGCAAATCGCACCTTCTCAGTATCAGTACATCCAGCGGTGACAAGTTCTCTCTCCATCTTACGGAGCCAGTCATCTGCCACAATGGGCTCAGTGCTGCTGGAGAAAGTTGGAGGGTTCAAACTCAGAAAACGGGTGAGATTGTCAGTATGGGGTGGATGTTGGTGGTTGTTGTTGTTCTGGTTATTGGTCTGATTCTGGATCAATAGCTGCATTAGTGCATTCTGCTGCTGAAGGAGTTGCCTGAGTTCCGGTGGGAAAGTGAAGTCGGTCTCACGTCGTGGAGGCATCTTGCTGTTTTCAGAGGGGTGAGAATTAGAATAGAACAAGGGTCTAGAAGGAATTCACTACCCATATGCAATGCACAAACATATCACACCAAACACTCATTCATTTATTCAATCATTGTCAAACATCGGGAATACAAGTCTCAATCAAACTACACATCGACCTACGCTTTAATGACGAAAAAATAAAAGATACATGGAGGGCATAACTAAAGTTTTCCTCAGAAGTACATGGTGACTGAGTCTCCTCCAGTGGTGCTCTCCTCATAGTCATCATCATCGCTGATGAAAGGAGCCAAGTCTCCCTCAGGATGAAGATTTTCTCCCATGTCCATCTGTTCCTCCAGAGTGGCGATGCGAGTGTTCAGCTTGTCGATCCTCTCTAAGAAATCCTTCACCTCATACTCATGCTCGTACTCGTCTTCCCGTAAGTCATCTTCAAGATCAATCTCACGGTTCATCAGATTCTTCATTGTCTTCGTATCAGCACGAACTCGAAGCTCCAAAGTCCTAATGTGAGTCTCCAGAGTCTAGATATATGACATGGTGGAGTCTCCAGTGGGAGGGGCTATGATGTTGCCATGGGCATCTCTGCGGCAAACCATGCTGAGTCCTGGTGAAATGGTTCCACCTATGTATTCCTCCTGAATACGTCCAAGGGCACGATGAATGGCCATGTCTCTTCCAAGTATCCAGTTGGGTGCCACGAACTTGAAGTCGATGGGTTTCTTCCGATTCCCAAAGGTCTTCCCTGGGATGTGCACCTCGATCCTGTAGCGTCCATCTTGTGGAAATGACATGATAGGAGTCTCGGTGATGCTCGACAAAGCAATCCTTACGTCCTTGACGATCCTCATCAGCTCCTTACCAAAGGGCATCGTTGCGTCAGGTTGGCAAAACTCCGTGATCAACACTGGGATGAAGGTGGCCATCTATAAATTTTGAAATAATCGGAGAGAAATCAGAAATGAGTAGATGAGAGTATTAGAATTTTAAAGACAAAGAGATACAATCCTAAGGCTTTCCAATCCTAGAGGTTACGTCCTACGGTCAGCGTGTGCTCTGATACCATTTCTGTAGCGACCCGACCTGAAAGGTCAAGTCTCCGGTGTTTCCGTACCATCCCAAGATCATGCTGGTACCCACACGGTACATCAATGTATATATCAAAGGGAAATCACACAGCAAATATATTAATCGAAATCTCATTTTGAGTCCTTTATTACAATAAAAATTACAATAAAGTGGCTAAAAGCCAACTCATGAGAATATCTAAATCTTGTGGAAGCATCGAAGGTAGATGAGTCCATCTGACTCCAAGGGTATCTCACTGAGCATAGAACATGTCCTCACTCCTGGTCGGAAAAGTACTCTGCAACATGATACGTTGCAGCCATGTAGGTCAGCATATGGAATATGCCGGCAAAGTCACAAGAGAGGGGTGAAAAGATAATCATCTAGTCTATATGCATATATGGCAGGTGGGGTGGTAAGTTTTTGCGTAAAGCCAATTTTTCCTACATCAAGAAAGGGGCTAAGCAAAATATTACTAAGTTGGTTGATTAATGAGATGGTTCCACCAACCAATTCTCATTCCCAAATTATTAATACCCACATCATCATTATTAATTGTGTTGAGAATTCCGGAAGTTTCAGTTCCTTTGGCTCAAGTCGTCCATGACCGTGGACATGGCTAATCGATTAGGTTTTGAATACTCTGCAGAGTTTTGCACACGTTCCCCACAAGATTTGGTCGCCTCCGTTTGATTTCTCGCACTTCAAGGTGTTTGAGAAACGGATGACCAAAACATGGTCTTCCAAAGGGTTTCCCTGCGACTCTGTCGGTGCCCATCCTTTCCTACCGTTCTTCTACCTCTCGTAGCACCGCCTGTCCAGGGTCACCACGATATCCAACCAAGCCAGAGCCCATAATGACTTGTGGTTGTGCATGTAAGCCTTGGGTCTTAAAGCATCCATCCATCTCTTTGTGACTGGGTGGACCTTTCCGCGTGAATACTGGCCATCTCCAGCATCACCTAGGCAAATCCACTGGTTTCTCCAGGGTGCCGTTCAACCATCATCCACCCAGAGGTATGTTGAAAACTCGGAGTCTTAAATCTTGATCATTATGTAGGTCTTGAAATTATTAACTCTCTCAACTCTCATGAATCACACAACCAACCCCGTCTACTAATAGCGTAGCAAAAAGTAAAACAACGTTTCCCGGGGCCAATTGTCAAAGAGTTTGAGGGGGGGCACCTACCACATGATATTACTACAATGTAACCAAGTTTCCAACTAATCTATCTTGCATGCAATTTGGGGAGATGGTAGAACTAATGCATATAAAACATGGGTAATCATGATCAAAGTGACTTGCCTGGTTGATGATCTTCGTACTCGTGGGACTCTAAGTAACAAGCTTCGCACTCCGGATAATCTAACGAAGCAAACAAGCACCCAATAAGCATACAACAGAATATTGTAACACACAAACATCAATCAAGAACTAGTAAACAATCAAGACAAAACGATGCACAAATCACAAGTAAGGAAAACACACAAAGTTTTGTTTACTAGGAGGTGATTGATAAAACACTACTAACATAATAAAACTATTTTGAAATAACCAAAACAATTGTTAAAAGCAAGGAAGCAATAAAATATTTTTATTAATAAAGAGAAGAAAATCAATTTAAGTTTGTTGAGAAAACTTTTGTAAAGTTTGTAAAAGTTTTGATAAACACTATATGATACAAATATAGTTTTACTAACAAAAGGGCAAAACAAAACTTATTACTTAATAGCAAAACATGTTCTTAACAGAAAAGAATTTACAAATAAACTTGTTTTAGAAACAAAATTAAATTATATAAAACTTTGTTTGAAAGCAAAACTATTACTAACTAGTTGTTTTAATCAAAATAAACCTATTTGAAAAGAAATTGTGATTCCTATATTAACCAAGAGATAACTAAACAATTTTATATTTTTACTAACAATAGGTAAAACACTAAATGTTTAAATCAACAGAACCTACTAAACAAATTAAAACTGAATCTAAATTAAACTAACTAAAACTAAGTAAATAAAACTATACTATAACACTAGGCAGATTCTGTTTATAGCTAGAACACTAATCAAAATCATCCTAAAAATCCTCAAACTAAACATGAAGGTAGTCCTAATTAATACCAAACAGTAGCAAAAAGATTCATATCAAAATCTATTTTCAAACTCTAGTTATTCAGATTTGAAGATTTTGAGCAAAATTGATTCAATTCAAATTTTATAGTTCAAATTTGAAATTTAAAAGTACAGGGTGAAACTACATGAAAAATTTGAGCTATTGCAAAAATAATAAACTCAAAACACTAAATAGATTAAAAGATGTAGCTAAAAAAAATTTAGAATAGGTTCTGTTTACTAAAAGAAATCAGAAAAAAGACTAAATCTAACGGACGGCCAGGGGTGACGTGGCGCGATTCTACTGGCTGGCTAGCGCGTGCGTTAGTTAGTTTCGAGCGGGTGACCGATCGGTAGAGGAAAACGATTCGGATATTTACCCGATCTAATCTCGGCCGTGGGTTTTAGATCCGAGGGTCCAGGGAGCTTACGGAGGAAACGGTCGCCGGCGTGGAGATCTCCGGCGAGTCCGGAAGTGGCGAAGACGACGGCGAGGAGCTCCGGTGGTCGAGGGAGGCAGTGGAGTGGTCCGGGCGACGGCGACGGGTCTCCGGAGTCGACTGGTGACAAGTGTGGGTGGAACGATGGACGGAGTCGACGGCTACGGTCGACGGGAGGTCCGGTGGTGGTGGCTACTCCGGCGACGAATTGCGGCAGCGCCTCGGCGAGGTAGGAGGGGGTTTGGGGGGAAATGGATGCGGGGAGTGTCCGGTACTTATAGGGGCACTGGGGAGTGCGGGGGAGGAGAGGGGAGAGAGATCCGGGGGGAAAGAAAGTAACTGCTGGCGATGGTCCGGCGCGCGCGCGAGGAAGAGGGCGACCGCGCGGGCGAAACGGTCGGTCGGGGTGGGGTCCAGTGGCAGCGAGAGGAAAGGCGATGAATACGCATCGGTCGGCCGACCGGTAACGGTCTCGGCTTTTAAAGCCGTTGGGCCGGCCCGTTTAATACAGTAATCGTTACCGTTTCTGTTTAATGTTTTTCCAGAGCGTTTCAAAAACCTTTAAAGCATTCAAATCGTCTCTAAATATAGGAGTATTATACATCAAAATTAACATAATAATAAATGCTATTTAATGAACATTTCTATTCTGTAATTTGAACACTTTAAAAAAATAATATTTTTTTGAAATTGCCTATTTGTTTTTAAAACCTTTTTTCAAATATTTTCAAAATAACTCCTGGTTATTATTGTTCAAATATATCACCTAGATGACCCTGGTGTGGAGTGTCATGTTACTCCCCTCTTATTTTGAACATTTTACCAAAATTTCAAATAGGTGAAAGCAAGATAAGGAAAGTAGAAAGGACTTTCAGAATTTTTAGAAAGAACATTTCAACAATACAGGTATTCAAACAATGATGATGATGGATGCATAGCTATATTAATAACATTCCAAAATGAAATTTTGAGATGTTACATCCATACAGTTGTCAATTACTAGAGTTGGTGTGCAATCTTCGGGCAACAATTGCACCAAGGTTAAAATTTCGCTCACCCATCACAACAGTATGTATAAGGCTCAAATCATGGGCACACAGTGCACTGCAATCCTATTTTCCTACTATGCATTTACCATTGAACAATGCAAAGTAACGGATAGAGGGAAATTGTATACTCTTAATTCTGGCCTGCGATACTCCCCTGTCCTCCCCCGCACAAAGACTTTCAAGAAACAAATTATAAGCAGCTATTTCTGGTTTCTCAATTGAACCCCAAAGTGGAAGTTTGCAAGAAATCGAGAACTCTTCTAAGTCCATGCTAATAGATTCATCATATAATTTAAATAACACCCTAGAGTTACTCTCTTGAAAGGGAAATCCATCTATGAAAGTACGGGTAAGGTTATAATGTTGGACACACTTATCTACAAGGAAGTCAGCGAGGCCAGTATTTGTAATGAAATGAGCAAATTCCTCTTTGATTCCTGCACTTATCATGAACTTATCGCTTGGCCACCGACAAGATTTTGCATCGGCCATGACTATTTGATTAGTCTTGGGTTCTATGTAGGCATGTCAAACTGAGCTTCCGTTGGATGACTCTCTGGGAGAACACCTTCTTGAAGTGCTCCTCCTAAAGAAACTCATCTTTCCCGAACACAAATTTTCTGAAAAAATTGGGTCACAAATGTATGTCAATCAAACTTTACAAGATTGGTAGCAACTACTCATAGTGGTGCCTAGAGGCCATATCAAGCATTCATATTACTTAGAACTCAAAGAATTCAACATGCAAGCTTATTTTCCGTAGCACCAAGTGCATCAAATTATGAAAAATATAAACCACTAAAACAAAAACTAATTGGAGGAATGGGAGAGTCACATACCAAGGAACAATTCCACAAAACAGTTTCGGAAATGGAGTTCGGAGCAAAGAGATCGAAAATTTCACTTTCTGGTTGCAGAACACGAGAGCGATGGCTAGAGAACTTTTGCTGGAGATAGGAGAAGGAGTGTGCGGAAGAGATAAGGTAGGGGACCATATGGGCCCCACAAGCCAACCAACCGCGCCACCAGGGGGCGCGACCTGTTGTACGGTGGCCGACTCGCACACCCCCCTACAGTAATTTTTACAACAATTTTTTTATTTATTCCAAAAAAATTCATGTTAAAATTTTGTAACAATATGAGACTTTTAATTTTGAGGTATTTTTCATGCACGGGAAAAACAGAAAAAAGGAATTTCATGAAATTTTATTTTTATTTCTACTAATAAAACATAATATAAACTTGTGATAGAGAGAGTTGTGAATACTCAAATCATCAATCTCATGTGTTTCGAAAAGAATTCATCAATAGGGTTGATCAAGTCTTATTAATAAACATTTCCGATTAACATGAAACCGAAGAATTTTCTTATGTCACTAGGTTACCTCAATTGGGATTTGTATCTCCCCAACAATAAGATTATAATATTTCTTCTTGGCAGTAGGTAGAGGAATTGTAATAGCTCCAATGATAATCATGGGAATAGGATCAATGGCATTAATATTATTAACCAAAGTTTGCTTCTTCGAAAAATGCATGGTATGTTGCTTGACATTGATATGAAAGGTAACCTTGCATTTATTGCAATCTATAACATCCCTTGCAATATTTAGAAAAGGTCTACCAACGATGATCGACATATTGTCACCCTCCGGCATATCACGAATAACAAAGTTTGTTAAGATAATAACATTTGCAACCATGACGGGAATGTCCTCACAAAATTAAATAGGTAAAGCAGTGGATTTATCAACCATTTGCAAAGATATCCGTGTAGGTGTGAGTTTACTCAATTCAAGTCTTTTATAAAGGGAGAAAGGCATACCACTAACACCGACTCCTAAATGACATAAAGCAGTTTTAACATAATTCCTTTTAATAGAGCAACGTATTGCGGGTATACCCAGATCTCCCAACTTCTTAGGTACTCCACCATCACAGGAATAATTAGCAAGCATGGTGGCAATTTCAGTTTTGGATATCTTTCTTTTATTAGTGATAAGATCTTTCACATACTTAGCATACGAAGGCATTTTCAATATATCAGTCAAGCAAGTGCACAAATGGACAGGTCTAATCATTTTAGCAAAGCGCTCAAAATCTTCATCATCTTTACTTTTAGTGGCTTTACGAGGGAATGGCATAGGTTTTTGAACCCATGGCTCTCTTTCCCTTCCATGCTTCCTAGCAACAAAGTCTCACTTATCGTAACTTTATTTTTAGAAGGTGGGTTATCAAGACCTTGGGCAGGTTCAATTTCCACATCCTTATTATTTTCTTTTTTATTATCTGGTTGAGCATCTACATGATCATCATCATCATTTTCATTATCACTAGGTGTATGCTCACTACCAGACTGTATCTTAGCTTCAGAAAAAGAAACTTCATTATTTTTCTCAACAGGTTTTTCTATAACAGGTTCACTAGAAGCATGCAAGTTCCTATCATGTTTCTTTTTCTTCTTCTTCTTAGATGAACTAGGTGCATCTTCATTATTTTTCTGAGAATCTTGTTCAATTCTTTTAGGGTGACCTTGAGGATAAATAGGTTCTTGGGTCATTCTACCTCCTCTAGTCACTACTCTAATTGCATGATCATTTATATTATTCATTTTAGCAAGCAAATCATTTTGTGATTTAGCAACTTGGTCTAATTGGGTGTGAACCATAGAAGCATGTTTTCCTAAACCTTTCACATCATTTGCAATTCTAAACATCAAGTCACTTAAGAGATCTATCATCATAGCATTGTGTTGCAATTGATTCTTAACATAATTGTTGAACTGTCCTTACTTAACAACGTAATTATCAAATTCATCCAAGCATTGTTCAGGAGTCTTAGTGTAAGGTATATCACTTTTGTTAAAGGAACAGAGAGAGTTTACCTCTACTAGCTATGTCGGGGTGTCAAGTCCATGTATTTGTTCAATAGGTGGTAATTTCTAGACATCCTCGGTTTTAATAAATTTCTCTTTCATAGATCTTTTTTGCTTCTCGCATATCTTCGGGACTAAGAAATAGAATACCTCTGTTCTTTTGAATACGTTCCGAAAGTGGTTCAGGAAGTGTCCAATCATCGGCATTTTGCATTATGTTATTCAATAATTCTTCGACTTGTCCAACAGTTCTTTCCCTGAAAACACAACCAACACAAGTATCTAGGAAATCCCTAGAAGCATCAGTTAGTCCATTATAAAAAAATCAAGTATTTCATTCTTCTCAAAAGGACAATCAGGAGAACTCATAGTAACCGGAGAAGTCTCCCCCAATCTTGAGGGAGGTTGTCTTCTTCAAATTGAGCAAAGTTATATATTTCATGTAAGGCAACTTGTTTTTTATGAGGAGGAAAATATTTTGTAAAAAATTGGTGAAGCATATCCTGGGGACAACTTATGGAACCAGGAGAAAGTGATAAGAACCATTCCTTGGCCTCGCCTTTTATCGAGAAAGGAAAAATCTTAAGGATATAATAGTAGCACATCTTTTCTTCATTGGTAAACATAGAAGCAATATCATTTTGTTTCATAAGGAGTTCGACGACAGTTTCATTTTCATAACCATGGAAAAGATCATGCTCTACTATAGGAATTAACTCAAGGTCTACAGATCACTCATAATCCTTTCAGTAACAAATATAGGAGAAGTAGCAAATTTAGGATCACGTTTCATTTTCTCCATCATCGTTTTTCTTTTAGTTTGCATAATAGTTTCTTCACATCATCTCTATTTTCACAAGCAAGAAGGTAATTCATATCTATTAGGTGAGCGAGGGGTAATAGGTCATTCAAAGTCTTCCTCAGTTTCAACATTCCCAAGTTCTCTAGCTTTAGCAATATGAGCATCAAGTAATTGATTCAGTGGCTCATGTTCACGTTCAACTTGTGTAGCAATAGTGTCATCATTAATTTCATAAGTAGCATCATCAAGTACAAGTGACATATGACGACGATCAACAAGTGGTGGTGTAGTAAGTTGATCCAAAGATGTAGGTGAATCTAAAGCAGAGCTAGATGGCAGTTCATCACCTCCTCTCATGCGAGAGGGGATGATCTTAGTTCAATTTTTTTCTTCAGATTCTTCATAGTAGGAATTGGATATCCTTCAAGTTAACAAAATAATAGATCTATGGTCCCCAACAATGGCGTTAGAAAAAGGTCTTGATAACCCACAAGTGTAGGGGATCGCGACACTCTTCACGGGTACTATTTCACCCTAGTTTATTGATTCGACACAAGGGAAGACAAACAATATTTATTGGCCTTGATAGTTGAGTTGTCAATTCAACCGCACCAAGGATATATCTCTACACCAAAGATTTAGTAGCACGACAAATAATAGTAGCAAAAGTAACAATAGTAATGACAGTAGCAGTTTTGTAGCAGGTGTGACAGTAGCAATAGCAACAGTAACTTGGCAAGATTCAGTATATGTAACACGTTGGCACGTGGATCGGTGATGTATAATGATTTACATTACATTGATCTTATAATATTTACACACAGGGCGACACGGAACTAGATTCAATTCATCAATGTAATGTAGGCATGTATTCCGTATATAGTCATATGTGTTTGTGATAAGAACTTGTATGCCATCTTCTGTCCTACCCTCCCGTGGCAGCGGGGTCCTATTGGAAACTAAGGGATATTAAGGCCTCCTTTTAATAGAGAACTGAAACAAAGCATTAACACATGGTGAATACACGAACTCCTCAAACTATGGCAATCACCGGAAAGAATCCCAATTATTGTCACCTCGGGGTATGCGGATCATGACAGGTAATAGGTACATACAACTTGCAAGATAGGATCCAAATCACTCTTATATTCATGAAAAAATAATAGGTTCAGATCTGAAATCATGGCACTTGGGCCCTGAGACAAGCATTAAGAAGAGTAAAGTCATAGTAACACCAATCTCAGAACAGATTGGATACTAGGAATCAAGCCCTATCAAACTTAACTCGATTACATGATCAATTCCATCCAATACCACCACCGCCCAACAAGCCTACAAAGGAATTAATCACTCCCCATGGTGAGAATCATGGAGGTGTTGATGGAGAAGTGTTGGTGATGACAACAGCGATGATTTCCCCTCTCCGGAGCCCAAAACAGGCTCCATATCAGCCCTCCGGAGGAAGAACATGAGGTGGCGGCTACTCCATATCGTGAAACACGATGCAATCTTCTCTCTGATTTTTTCCTTCGTGGACGTGAATTTATAGGACTGGAATTTGAGGTAGAAGGGGCCACGAGGGCCCCACAAGCCAATTGACCGCCCACTAGGGGGCGGCCAGTTGCGTGGTGCCCCTCTGGCACACCCCCTCCGACAGTTCTTTTCTCCAAAATTCCTCATATATTCCATAAAAAAATTACAAAAAGTTCCATCCAATTCCTAGAACTTCTAGTTGTGCACAAAAATAACACCTAGGTAGCTCTGGTGAAAACATAGTCAGTCTGGGTTATTTTCATTCAAATCATGCAAATTAGAGGACAAAACTAGAGCAAAAGTGTTTGCAAAAGTAGATACGTTGAACATTATATCTCAGCTACGCCCATTAATGTTGAAACTGATATTATTCAAGTGATGACACCGGAATAACACATAAGACAGACCCTCCGGAACACTCCACAACCCTGAAAATGGGTAGGTATTTTATACGGTAAGTAAACTGTTGGGAGACATAGTAGTAAATCAAAAAAAATCCCTACAATCACCAAGATCTATCCATGGAGAAACCAGCAATGAGTGGGGAGAGATTGCATCTTCATACCTTTGAAGATCGCTAAGCGGAAGCGTTACAAGAACGCGGTTGATGGAGTCGTACTCGCAGCGATTCAGATCGCGGTGGATTCCGATCTCAGCGCCAAACAACGGCGCCTTCGCGTTCAACACACGTGCAGCCCGGTGATGTATCCTATGCCTTGATCTAGCAAGGAGGAAGGAGAGGTTGAGGGAGAGCTCTGGCAGCACGACGCCGTGGTGACGGTGGAGCTACGTGGGCTCTAGCAGGGCTTCGCCAAGCGCTATGGAGAACGAGGAAGAGGAAGGGTAGGGCTGCACCGAGAGAGAGAGAAGTCGTGTCTCAAATCAGCCCAAACCCTTGCATGTATATAGGAGGAGGGAGAGGGAGGGATGTCTTGGACCCTCCTCCAAGGAGGAGAGGGTCGGCCGAACTAGGGGGAGAGTCCACCTCCCACAAGGGAGGTGGATCTCCTCCTTTTAAATCTTTTCAGCCCTATCTCTTGATCTCCAGCCACATGGGCCTTTCTAGAAGGTCTTGGACAGCCCAATAAGGGCTAGTACACCTCCTCTAAGGGCCCACGAAGTCCTATGGTCGTCACACCCCTCCCGGAGGTCCTCCGGCACCCTCCCGGCATTCCCAGTACACTACCGATGAGCCCGAAAAATTTCGGGTGACCAAAACTAGACTTCCTATATATCAATCTTTACCTCCAGACCATTATGGAGCTCCTCGTGACGTCCGGTATCTCATCCGGGACTCCTAACAACCTTCGGTAATCACGTATACCATTTCCCTATAACCCTAGCGTCATCGAACCTTAAGTGTGTAGACCCTATGGGTTCAGGAGACACGTAGACATGACCGAGACACCTCTCCGGTCAATAACCAACAGCGGGGTCTGGATACCCATGTTGGCTCCCACATGCTCCATGATGATCTCATCGGATGAACACGATGTCGGGGATTCAATCAATCCCGTATACAATTCCCTTTGTCTATCGGTATGATACTTGCCAGAGATTCGATCGTCGGTATCTCTATACCTTGTTCAATCTCGTTACCGGTAAGTCTCTTTGCTCGTTCCGTAACACATCATCCCATGTCTAACTCCTTAGTCACATTGAGCTCATTATGATGATGTCTTACCGAGTGGGCCCAGAGATACCTCTTCGTCATACAGCGACAAATCATAGTCTCGATTCGTGCCAGCCCAACAGACACTTCCGGAGATACCCGTAGTGTACCTTTATAGCCACCCAGTTATGTTGTGATGTTTGGCACACCCAAAGCATTCCTATGGTATCCGGGAGTTGCACAATCTCATGGTCTAAGGAAATGATACTTGACGTTGAAAATCCTTAGCAAACGAACTACACGATCTTGTGCTATGCTTAGGATTGGGTCTTGTCCATCACATCATTCTCCTAATGATGTGATCTTGTTATCAACGACATCCAATGTCCATGGTCATGAAACCGTGACCATCTATTGATGCACGAGCTAGTCAACTAGAGGCTCACTAGGGACACGTTGTGGTCTATGTATTCACACATGCATTAAGGTTTCTGGTTAACACAATTATAGCATGAACAATAGACAATTATCATGAACAAGGAAATACAATAATAACCATTTTATTATTGCCTCTAGGGCATATTTCCAACAGTCTCCCACTTGCACTAGAGTCAATAATCTAGTTACATTGTGATGAATCGTACACCCGTAGCATTCTGGTGTTGATCATGTTTTGCTCGTGAGAGAGGTTTAGTCAACGGATCTGCGATAGTCAGATCCGTATGCACTTTACAAATATCTACATCTCCCTCCTGAATGTAATCACGGATGGAGTTGAAGCGGCGCTTGATGTGTCTTGTCTTCTTGTGAAACCTGGGCTCCTTCGCAAGGGCAATAGCTCCAATGTTGTCACAGAATAGAGTCATCGGGCCCGACACACTTGGAATTACTCCTAGGTCGGTGATGAACTCCTTCATCCAGACTCCTTCCTTTGCTGCTTCCGAAGCAGCTATGTACTCCGAGTCACATGTAGATGCTGCCATGATGCTTTGCTTGATGCTGCACCAGCTGACTGCCCCTCCGTTCAAAACATACATGTATCCGGTTTGCAACTTGCAGTCGTCCGGATCTGTGTCGAAGATAGCATCGATGTAACCCTTTACGACGAGCTCTTCGGCACCTCCATATACGAGAAACATGTCCTTTATCCTTTTCAGGTACTTCACGATATTCTTGACCGCTGTCCAATGTTCCGCTCTGGGATCACTTTGGTACCTCCCTACCAAACTTATGGCAAGGTTCACATCAGGTCTGGTACACAGCATGGCATACATAATAGAGCCTATGGCTGAAGCATAGGGGGTGACACTCATCTCCTCTCTATCCTTTGCCGTGGTCGGGCATTGAGTCGTACTCAATCTCAAACCCTGTAACACAGGCAAGAACCCCTTCTTGGACTGATTCATATTGAACTTCTTCAATATATTTTCAAGGTATGTGCTTTGTGAAAGACCTATGAGGCGTCTCGATCTATCTCTATGGATCTTAATACCTAATATGTAAGCAGCTTCTCCAAGGTCCTTCATTGAAAAACACTTATTCAAGTAGGCCTTTATACTTTCCAAGAGTTCTATATCATTTCCCATTATCAGTATGTCATCCACATATAATATGAGAAATGCTACAGAGCTCCCACTCACTTTCTTGTAAATACAGGGTTCTCCATGAACCTGTACAAAACCAAACGCTTTAATCACTTAATTAAAGCGAATGTTCCAACTCCGAGATGCTTGCACTAGCCCATAGATGGAGCACTGGAGCTTGCATACTTTGTTAGCATCTTTAGGATCGACAAAACCTTCCGGCTGCATCATATACAGTTCTTCATTGAGGAAGCCATTAAGGAATGCCGTTTTGACGTCCATTTGCCAGATCTCATAGTCATAAAATGCGGCAATTGCTAACATGATTTGGAGAGACTTCAGCATCGCTACGGGTGATAAAGTCTCATCGTAGTCAATTCCTTGAACTTGTCGTTAACCCTTAGCGACAAGCCGAGCCTTATAGACGGTTACATTACCATCCACGTCAGTCTTCTTCTTAAAGATCCATTTATTTTCAATGGCTCGCTTATCATCAGGCAAGTCCACCAAAGTCCATACTTTGTTCTCATACATGGATCCTATCTCGGATTTCATGGACTCAAGCCATTTGTTGGAATCCGAGCCCGCCATTGCTTCTTCATAGTTCGAAGGTTCACCGTTGTCCAACAACATGATCTCCAGGACAGGGTAGCCATACCACTCTGGTGTGGAAGTGTCCTAGTGGACCTTCGACATTCAACAGTAACTTGATCTGAAGTTTCATGATCATCATCATTAACTTCCTCTCTAGCCGGTGCAGGTTCCACAGAAACAACTTCCTGTGCTGTGCTACTCTCTGGTTCGAGTGGAGGTACAATTACCTCATCAAGTTCTATTTTCCTCCCACTTACTTCTTTCGATAGAAACTCTTTCTCAAGAAAGGATCCATTCTTTGCAACAAAGACTTTGCCCTCGGATCATAGGTAGAAGGTATACGCAATAGTCTCTTTGGGATATCCTATGAAGACGCACTTTTCCGCTTTGGGTTCGAGCTTCTCAGGTTGAAGTTTCTTCACATAAGCATCACATCCCAAAACTTTTAGAAACGATAGCTTAGGTTTCTTTCCAATCCATAATTCATACGGTGTCGTCTCAACGGATTTTGACGATGCCCTATTTAAAGTGAATGCGGCAGTCTCTAATGCATATCCCCAAAATGATAATGGTAAGTCGGTAAGAGACATCATAGATCGTACCATATCTAATAGAGTGCTATTACGACATTCAGACACACCATTTCGCTGAGGTGTGCTAGGCGGCGTGAGTTGTGAAACAATTCCACATTTCCTTAGGTGCGTGCCAAACTCGTGACTTAAATATTCTCCGCCACGATCAGATCATAGGCACTTTATTTTCCTGTCACGTTGCTTCTCTACCTCACTCTGAAATTCCTTGAACCTTTCAAAAGTTTCAGACTTATGTTTCATTAAGTGGACATACCCATATCTACTCAACTCATCAGTGAGGGTGAGAACATAACGGTATCCACCACGAGCCTCGACACTCATTGGACCGCATACATCAGTATGTATTATTTCCAACAAGTCAGTTGCTCCCTCCATTGTTCCAGAGAACGAAGTCTTAGTCATCTTGCCCATGAGGCATGGTTCGCACGTGTCAAATGATTCGAAATCAAGAGACTCCAAAAGTCCATCAGTATGGAGCTTCTTCATGCGTTTGACACCAATATGACCAAGGCGGCAGTGCCACATGTAAGTGGGACTATCGTTATCAACCTTACACTTTTTGGTACTCACACTATGGACATGTGTAACATCACATTCGAGATTCATCAAAAATAAACCATTGACCAGCGGGGCATGACCATAAAACATTTCTTTCATATAAATAGAACAACCATTATTCTTAGATTTAAATGAGTAGCCCTCTCGCATCAAGCGAGATCCATATACAATGTTCATGCTCAAAGCTGGTACTAAATAACAATTATTAAGGTTTAACACTAATCCCGAAGGTAGATGTAGAGGTACCGTGCCGACGGCGATCACATCGACGTTGGAACCATTCCCGACGCGCACCGTCACCTCGTCCTTTGCCAACCTCTGCTTATTCCGTAGCTCCTGCTTGGAGTTACAAATGTGAGCAACTGCATCGGTATCAAATACCCAGGAGCTACTACGAGCGCTGGTTAGGTACACATCAATAACAAGTATATCACATATACCTTTAATGTTGCCGTCCTTCTTATCCGCTAAGTACTTGGGGCAGTTCCGCTTTCAGTGACTGGTACCCTTGCAGTAAAAACACTCAGTCGTAGGCTTGGGTCCATTCTTGTTCTTCTTCTTCCTGGCAACTTGCTTACCGGGCGCGGCAACAGCTTTGCCGTCCTTCTTGAAGTTCTTCTTACCCATGCCTTTCTTGAAACTAGTGGTCTTATTCACCATCAACACTTGATGCTCCTTTTTGATCTTGACCTCGGCTGATTTTAGCATCGAGTACAACTCAGGAATGGACTTCTCCATCCCTTGCATGTTGTAGTTCATCACAAAGCTCTTGTAGCTAGGTGGAAGCGACTGGAGGATTCTGTCAATGACCGAGTCATCCGGGAGATTAACTCCTAGCTGAGTCAAGCGGTTGTGTAGCCCAGACATCTTGAGGATGTGCTCACTGACAGAACTATTCTCCTCCATCTTACAGCCGAAGAACTTGTCAGAGACGTCATATCTCTCGACCCAGGCATGAGCTTGAAAAACCAGTTTTAGCTCTTGGAACATCTCATATGCTCCATGTTGCTCAAAACGCTTTTGGAGCCCCGGTTCTAAACTGTAAAGCATGCCACACTGAACAAGGGAGTAATCATCGCAGCGAGAATGCCAAGCATTCGCAATGTCTTGCTCTGTTGGGAGAAGGGGTGGGTCACCTAGCGGTGCATCGAGGACATACAATTTCTTGGAAGCTATGAGGATGATCCTCAAACCACGGACCCAGTCCGCATAGTTGCTTCCATCATCTTTCAGCTTGGTTTTCTCTAGGAACGCATTGAAATTGAGGGTGACATTCGCGTTGGCCATTGGATCTACAATACAGATTGTAAAGATAATTTTAGACTAAGTTCATGATAATTAAGTTCACATAATCAAATTATTTAATGAACTCCCACTTAGATAGACATCCCTCTAGTCATCTAAGGGACACATGATCCATGTCAACTAGCCCGTGTCCGATCATCACGTGAGACGGACTAGTCATCCATGGTTAACATCTCCATGTTGATCGTATCTTCTATATGACTCATGTTCAACCTTTCCGTCCTCCGTGTTCCGAGGCCATGTCTATACATGCTAGGCTCGTCAAGTCATCCTAAGTGTATCGCGTGTGTAAATCTGGCTTACACCCATTCTATGCGAATGTTAGAACCTATCATACCCGATCATCACGTGGTGCTTCGGAACGACGATCCTTAGCAACGATGCACAGTTAGGGTGAACACTTCTCTTGAAATTTTATTGAGAGATCATCTTATTTACTACCATCGTTCTAAGAAAATAAGATGTAAACATGATAAACATCACATGCAATCAATATAGTGACATGATATGGCCAATATCATCTTGCTCCTTTGATCTCCATCTTCGGGGCACCATGATCATTACTGTCAGCGGCATGACACCATGATTTCCATCATCATGATCTCCATCATTGTGTCTTCATGAAGTTGTCCCGCCAAATATTACTTCTACTACTATGGCTAACGTTTAGCAATAAAGTAAAGTAATTACATGGCATTTATGATTGACACGCAGGTCATACAATAAAATAAGACAACTCCTATGGCTCCAGCCGGTTGTCATACTCATCGACATACAAGTCGTGAATCCTATTACAAGAACATGATCAATCTCATACATCACAATGCATCACATCACATCCTTTTGGCCATATCACATCACAAGGCATATGCTGCAAAAACAAGTTAGACGTCCTCTAATTTGTAGTTGCAAGTTTTACGTGGCTGCTATAGGTTTCTTGCAAGAACGTTTCTTACCTACGCCAAAACCACAACGTGATATTCCAATTGTTATTTACCCTTCATAAGGACCCCTTTCATCGAATCCAATCCAACTAAGGTGGGAGAGACAGACACCCGCTAGCCACCTTATGCAACAAGTGCATGTCAGGCGGTGGAACTAGTCTCACGTAAGCGTACGTGTAAAGTCGGACTGGGCTGCTTCATCCCACAATACCGCCGAATCTAGATAAGACTAGTAGTGGTAAGCAAATTAACAAAATTGACGCCCACAACAACTTGTGTTCTACTCATGCATAGATTCTACGCATAGACCGAGCTCATGATGCCACTGTTGGGACACGTAGTAGTAAATCAAAAAAATTCCCTACGATCACCAAGATCTATCCATGGAGAAACCAGCAATGAGTGGGGAGATATTGCATTTTCATACCTTTTAAGATCTCTAAGCGTAAGCGTTACAAGAATGCGGTTGGTGGAGTCATACTCGCAGCGATTCAGATCGCGGTGGATTCCGATATCAGCGCCGAACAACGGCGCCTCCGCGTTCAACACACGTGCAGCCCGGTGACGTCTCCTACGCCTTGATATAGCAAGGAGGAAGGAGAGGTTGAGGGAGAGCTCCGTCAGCACGACGGCGTGGTGATGGTGGAGCTACGTGGACTCTAGCAGGGCTTCGCCAAGCGCTACGGAGAACGAGGAAGAGGAAGGGTAGGGCTACGTCGAGTGAGAGAGAGAAGTCGTGTCTCAAATCAGCCCAAAACCTTGCATATATATAGGAGGAGGGAGAGGGAGGGCTGCCTTGTACCCTCCTCCAAGGAGGAGAGGTTTGGCCGAACTAGGGGGACAGTCCACCTCCCACAAGGGAGGTGGATCTCCTCCTTTTAAATCTTTTCAGCCCTATCTCTTGATCTCCAGCCGCATGGGCCTTTCTAGAAGGTCTTGGCCAGCCCAATAAGGGCTGGTACACCTCCTCTAAGGGACCACGAAGTCCTATGGTCATCACACCCCTCTCGGGGGTCCTCCGGCACCCTTCCGGCACTCTCGGTACACTACCGATGAGCCCGAAAACTATCCGGTGACCAAAACTGGACTGCCTATATATCAATCTTTACCTTCGGACCATTCCGGAGCTCCTCGTGATGTCCGGGATCTCATCCGGCACTTCGAAAAACCTTCGGTAATCACGTATACTATTTCCCTATAACCCTAGCGTCATCGAACCTTAAGTGTGTAGACCCAACGGGTTTGGGAGACACGTAGACATGACCGAGACACCTCTCCGGTCAATAACCAACAGCGGGATCTGGATACCCATGTTGACTCCCACATGCTCCACGATGATATCATCGGATGAACCACAATGTCGAGGATTCAATCAATCCCGTATACAATTCCCTTTGTCTATCTGTATGATACTTGCCCGAGATTCGATCGTCGGTATCTCTATACCTTGTTCAATCTCGTTACCGGCAAGTCTCTTTACTCGTTTCGTAACACATCATCTCGTGGCTAACTCCTTAGTTACATTGAGCTCATTATGATGATGTCTTACCGAGTGGGCCTAGAGATACCTCTCCGTCATACGGAGCGACAAATCCCAGTCTTGATTCGTGCCAACCCAACAGACACTTTCGGAGATACCTGTAGTGTACCTTTATAGCCACCCAGTTATGTTGTGACGTTTGGCACACCCAAAGCATTCCTACGGTAGCTGGGAGTTGCACAATCTCATGGTCTAAGGAAATGATACTTGACGTTGAAAAGCTTTAGGAAACGAACTACACGATCTTGTGCTATGCTTAGGATTGGGTCTTGTCCATCACATCATTCTCCTAATGATGTGATCTCGTTATCAACGACATCCAATGTCCATGGTCATGAACCCGTGACCATCTATTGATCAATGAGCTAGTCAACTAGAAGCTCACTAGGGACACATTGTGGTCTATGTATTCACACATGCATTACGGTTTCTGGTTAACACAATTATAGCATGAACAATAGACAATTATCATGAACAAGGAAATACAATGATAACCATTTTATTATTGCCTCTAGGGCATATTTCCAACATAAACCGACACCAAAAATTCCATAAAAATATTTCTGTCAGTTTTGGAATATTAGAAAAAAATATAAAATAAAAATCAGCCGAGGGGACACACGAGGGAGTCCTAAGCCAATAGGACACGACCACCCCTAGCCGTGCCCTGATGGCTTGGGAGCATCTCGTGTGCCTCCCGGACTCCGTTTACTTCCTGGACACATATTCTGACCTAAAAAATCATTTTATTACTCCTGTATGATTTGACCACCGCATTACAAGTTTCTCCTATGTTCTAGTGTCGGGCTATTTTTCTGACAGATCTAGATCCCATGATGCCATCAAGCTCCCCCAAGGACAAGTTCTACAAGAAGGTCATCAATCCCTACCTTCTAGCGGTGATGAAACACCCTAAAGCCATTGAGATGCATGAGGGGGTGCTTCACATCCGGGACGTTCAAGGACCAAAGAAGGAGGGAACGAGAAGGCCAGGCTTGAAGCAGTAGAGCATGAGATCTTCAAGCGGTAGGGGATGGTGGAACATGGACTCAACACCATTCACTCCATGATCACGGATTTTATTCATGAACACAAGATGGACATCAATTATATTGTGGAGATGATCTTCAAGCTGCATGACAAACTTCACAATCTTCAGGCTCAAATCTTTGATCTACAAAACCAAAACTGTGAGTATGAATCTCGTTTCAAGAGGATGAGTATAGCTGTAGATTTCAGAATTCCAGAGATGAGATCTTCTTTCTATAATGGAGAGCCCATGCCTTGGAAGATGGAGGACAAGCCTAATACTTCATCACCACCATCACCCAAGAAGGAAACTTGAGTACATGGGCATGGGCACCATCCTTACCTCATTCCAAGCTTGGGGGTGGTGCCTCGGTATCGTATCACCGTCACATTTACCATTATCATTTGTCGTCGTTCAATCGTTAGCCATTTCGTGCTCTAGAGGAATAAAAGTTTAGTATTGCTTTGCTTAGAGTGCTTGCTTTGTGATCTATTTATCCTTGTAACCCAGTGTGAGAGTTATATAATAAGAATTAGCTTGAGTTGCTGCTTTACTCTCATGTGTCAATCATAGTAATGAAATAAAAGAAACAAAAAGATCATATGATAATCCCATAAAGAGTAATGACTTCACATAAAAGAAGTGTACTTGATAAAAGTCATTGGGAGTTAACAAACATAGTGTTATCTATTGATATAATCCATGCAAAATTATGAAAGAGGAGGCAAGATTCACATACAAATTCACTCTATTGGACATCTTTTATGATTGTGAGCCCCCATCAAATATTTTTGACATGATCGAATAGTTGACACTGGACAAGGAACACGGTGTAATGACTTAGGTTTGTTTAGATTCACACAGAATTTATATTGTCATGGCTACTCTGACATGTGGTCCTTGTCTAGCATCTTTTGCTAGCCCAAAATTCATACCAAGTAGAGATACTACTTGTGCATCCATAACCCTTAAAACCTAGTTTTTTTCCATGAGAGTCCACCATATCTAACTATGGATTGAACAAGATCCTTCATGTAAGTTCTCATCGTTGAATAAAGCAATAAAAATTGCTCATAAATATGTATGATCCTTTATTGTAAGGGAAAATAAGCTTTGTAAGATCTTGTGATGGGAAAGAAATAAAAGCGACGGACTGAATAATAAAGGTTGCTATCATAAGGGTCAATATTAAGTGATGTTCCTTTCCATTAAGAGCTTGCACATTCAAATAATAAGTGCATGAAAACCTTTGCTTCCCTGTGCGAAGGGCATATCTTTTACTTTTTTGTATTTACTATTATGCAAGAGTCAATAATATTAATTCCAATTCCATTCTTATTATTCTCTACTTGCAAGCATCATGTGGTGGGGGGAAGATCCAGGCATATATGTCTAGTTGGATGTAGATCATCATGAGTTGACCTTATCCTTGACATAAATAAGTTGGGTGGCGAAAAAAATAAATCCCCTATCTTCCTATGTGCCCTGTGGAAACGTTTGCTACAAAAATATGCATTGAGTATCAGCAATCATAGAAGACCAAATGATAGTTGAGTATCTGACCTTGCTAAAATGAAAGCTCTAACATAGACTCCTCTGTGAAGTATGATGCATATTGGTTGTCTCAATGACTAAACACATAGTTTGTTGGTTGTCAATAAAGTTTATGCTATGTACTTCAATATTTGTGGATAGATTGTTACTTGTTTATGAGAAGCTATATGATGAAAAATGCTCTCGCCAAGCTTCAAGATCGGATATGGTATGGGCACCCTCAAGGATGGATGACTAAAAACACCACCACTATCACCGAAGAACACTTGGGTACATGGGTATGGGCACCCTCCTTGGCTTGTTCCATGTTTGGGGGAGGAGTCCCGGTATCGTATCACCATCACTTTTTACCACTACTATCTATCTTAGTTCGATCTTTAGTTTTTCCTGATCTAGGGAGTTAAATTTAAGATCTACCTATCCTTCTAATCAAGTGTGAGAGTTATATAATAAAGTTAGTTGAGATCGTGTGCCCCTTGTTCACTTGCACCCTTCATCTTAGAAGACAATAGAAATAATAGAAAAAATCATATGCCTATCTCTTGAGAAGTAATAACTTCACATAGAAAAAGAGGTATAAGCAATAAGAAGTGTTGGAAATGTACAAACATAATGATTAGTAATTGGTATAATCTATGGGAAAGTGTGATATAATCTATGGCCTCCGCCGGATCCAGCGCCGACCTCCGCCGGATCCAGCGGCTCCCCGCCGTCTCCAGCTTCTGTTTGACAGGATCTAGTGCCTCCCCTTCGTATCTAGCTCCCGGTCGACAGGATCCAGCGACTCCCCTCCGTCTCCACCTCCCATCCGACAGCCTGCACGGGCGAGCGAGCAATGGCGGAAGATGGCGCGAGGGAGCCCGCGTTGCCTAGAGGTGGAAAACATTTGGAATTTCTACAACAAAGCCGCCATGGACTTTCGGAGGCCTCCTCCTCCTTCCATCCTCACCTCCTCCCTACGGCTTACCAAAGCTAATGACGACCAAGACACAAGATACGACAAACGGCATGGCCAAGGGAGCATCTCAGCAGCGGAGGGCGCATTGGCAGCGCCTTCAAATCTAGCAACGAACGCGGTACCATAGGTACGAGCTTCCTCCCTCTTAGGTACCTGAACTTCCTCCTTCTTCTTGGCTCCTCTTTCAATCTTGCCTCACCTGAACTTCTGGCTTCATGGAGATGAACTTCGCGCCCTCTGCAAGACATGGAATGCCATGGGATATCTCTCCCAACTCTCTAACGAATTTCTCTCGAGGTGGTTTATCTACTGTTGGAAAAAGGCTAGCCAAACTTCTATCCAAGGTATGGTTGAACTTCCTGCTGTCTGCTATTTTCTTTCAGCCATGTGAAGTTTTGGTAGTATGCGAGCCTCAGTCTAGGCTGAAAAAATTAAAAAATCTTCCTGCATTCATATGTAAATAAACCATGTGAAGTTCAACAAGTCAGTGGGCTAGAGTTCAGGTTGGCATGTATCTGGTTGTGTGCAAAAAAAGGAAAACAAAACAAACATGTGATCAATTGAAGTTCAGGTTGGAATGTACTAGGAAGCTCAAACATTAAAAGTGATGAAGGTCAAGTTTTTGACTTTATTCAGCAGTTCCCCTTTGCAAACAATGCAAAACACATGAAGTTCAGGATGGTATGTACTGGTAAGTTCAACCATGCAAACACATGAAGGTCAGGTTGGTATACACTAGTGAGCTCAACCAGCAAATCACATGAAGGTCAGTTTAACTGTAGACAGTATTTCCATTTGCAAACTAGAAGTTCAGTTTGTGAAGAGTGCTCAGTTCAGGTATAGAAAAAAATAGTGTAGAATTCAGAATGTGAGGTTCATTCTATGAAGAGTGCTTAGTTCAGGTACACAAGTATAGGCAAATGCTCAGCTCAGTTCAGAGTGTGATACCTGTCCTAGGAAAAATATGTACATGAACAACACTTTTATCAGAAGGTCAGGCTGTGAATAATGCTCAGTTCAGCAACACCAGTGTATGCAGATGTGACTTGTGTGCTAACACATTCTTTTTTTATGCTAGCAGGATGAGAGACACCGAAAGAAGGTTAGAACTTCGGAGTAGCAAGTACACAACCCTAAGCCTGTACGTGTTGTGCCACTCCCTCAATGGGTCACACCTCAAATGCACCAACAACATTCCCAATCTGCTACACACCAGAATTGGGTGACACCAGAAACACATGCAGACTTCCAAGATGTTGGGTCACAGCTCGATCCGCACCATTTTGCGCCTCCACCTAATTGGTGACGTCGGAAATCCCTCGCGGATTCTTTGTATCCACCAGCAGACTTCCAAGCACACCAATGGAGGAGGGTGTTAGCTCAGGTCCTGCATATAACTCTGAAGGTTATCCTGGTGTGGCTCATCAATGTTAAAGGGCAGCAAGTAAACCGGATGCCAGGACAAATCCAACAGGAACACACACACACGGACAAGAGTGCTCTACACACTACCTCCATTGGATGATGTTGCGGCTGTTGCTACAACTCAGGATCGTATAGGACATGAGGTAGATGTATTGCTTCATAGAACAGAAGAGCAAACTAAAACCAGGATCGCCATGCCTCCACAACTACCACAAGAAAAAAGGACGCAAACAAGAGAGAGGCCATCTTTAGTCCTCCTTCCTCCTTGTGATCCATTCCTGCACCCAGCTATGATAACTCCGCCGTGCCCCATCCTAGAGGGCCGGCAGCAGACTCCAGTGGAGTTGCGATCATACAAGCACGTAAGTGAACAAAATTTAAGTATTTATATATGCATCTTGTATGATCTGCAATTTTTCTGCTCCCTCGAGGATAACAAATTTATAAACTGCATTTTAACGTACCGTCTGGATTTTTCCTTTTTTTGGAGATGCCGGATCTCCCAGATTATCTAATACCAAGAGTAAAGATGCCATTCAAGAATGTAGAGAAAGCTAGTGAATTTTACAACAGATATGCCAGACATGCTGGTTTTGGCATCAGGAAGACAGGGGGGGATTGAGAATCACAAGTATTTTGTTTGCAAATTCCAAGGGAAACACATAACTTCTGTTTCAGAAGCTGAAAGGTAGAGAAATAAAACATCGCAGAGGACAAGCTGTAATGCAAGAATGAGGGTGAAGGTGCAAGAGAATAACACATGTGTGGTAGTGGACATTGAGTACAATCATAATCACCACCTCATCCAAACCGCTGACATGCTGGTATTCTTGCACTCACACAAGAATTATGACCCCACTATTTTGGAACACGTAAAGCTCTTGTAGTACCATGATGTCAAACATACAACAATTATGTCCATGCTATCCGAAAATGAAGATGGAAGCTACTTCCTAAGCATGACCGGGCGAGACCTACTAAACTAGTAAGTATTGAAAAATGCGCATACTGCAATGTACATAGCATCCTAAGTCACCACCCTTGCTAGCAAAATAACGAATGCATGTTTGCATATAATTTGTAGGAAAGCTATGAATGCGAGGAAAGATGATTTGGATGATGTATTGGAACTTGTATCTTTCTTTAAAGACATGAAGACAATCAATGATGAGTTTTTCTATGAAATACAAGTAGACAACAACAATGTAATTAAAAACATTTTCTGGTCCAATGCAAGCTGCCAGGGAGCATATCAAGATTTTGGCGACTGCGCAACGTTCGACACAACTTATAAGACTAACAAATTCCATATGCCTTTGGGAGTGTTTGTTTGAATAAATCACCATTTGCAGTCAACGTTATTTGATGTTGCCCCGATGAGAGACGAAGATGCAAAGTCATTCAAGTGGTTGTTCGATACATTTGTATGATGCATCAACAACAGACACCCAACTTGCATTCTAATAGGTAAGTTCAAAAAACTCTACAAGTTCCATCATCTTTTCAGCTCTGGGTGTATATTGGGTAGATTGGTTTTAACTAAAAAATATTATAAACCAAGCAGATCAAACACTGGTAGCAAACAGTACAAGAAGCAAAATATGGTTATGTGTGTGAAGTTCAAATGCAGGAATCATAGAAGTTCAAGAACACTACTGTAAAAAAATATGTATCATGTTCAGAAAAATATGGTCATATCTATGAAGTTCAATCACTGATACCAAAGAAGTTCAACAACACTGCTATAAGAAAAAAAATTGTGTGAGATTATTAGATAGTCCTACCGTTGGCGCTGAAGTTCAAGTACTTGTATCACGTAGGGTCAACAACACTGCTATAAGGAAAATATATGTGACATTATTAGATAGTCCTACTGCTGCATGTGAAGTTCAATCACTGGTACCATAGAAGTTCAGCAACACTCCTATAAGATTTTCTTTGCATTACTACATAGTCCTACTGCTGCCTGTGAAGTTCAAGTACTTGTATCACATAAGTTCACCATCAGTGCAAGAACCAAGTTTCCTTTTTTTAATTCATGCAAACACGTGCGCGTCAATGGCGAAAGCTATACCACAATCATTCCCAAATACCGTCCATAAGCTATGCCGTTGGCACATTCTGAAGAAGTTCAAGGAATACATCGCGTTTGTATACAAAAATATAATAAAACATTTAAAGAGGTGTTCACAACAATCTTAAACTGGCCGCTAATGCCAACCTAGTTTGAAGCTACCTGGGTTGCACTCGTGCAGAAATACAACCTGTAGAACGACCAGATGATGATGCAACTATGGAATGATAGGAAAATGTGGATATCAGTATATTACAAGAACGTTTTATGTGCTAGAATGACTTCTACATAGCGAAGCGAGAGCATGAATCACGTGCTCAAGAAAGGGTTTGTCAAGGGGACATAGAACCTACACAAGTTTGCTAGGCGAGTTAATGCTTGCATACAAACTTGACTGCAGAAGGAGAATGAGCAAGCAAAGACCAGCATGATATTGTGACTTCCTTGAGGATGTGCACTTGGTATTTAAATGAAACCCATGACTCTGCTCGACTAATATCTTTTTTTTGAGATGTGCAGAGCAATCCTGTCACAAAAACAAATTACGGCTACGAGGAAGACATGGCTATCAAGTACACAAGAGTCATGTACAGTGTGATGAGGGATAGGATGAGAGAGGGCACGCTATTTCATGCAAAAATGACAACAGAGGGCACTAAGTACCCTGTGTACTACCACAAAAAGGGTGGCCATGATGATGAAGAAAGGTCTGCCTGGTCAAAGCATGAATTACAGGTTGTAGCTGACCCAAAGAATGAAATATGTGAGTTCGAATGCAAGCTTTGGACACACACAAGTGAGCGGAAAAACAACCTCATCAGATAGCTAAACTAGTAGTATCATATTAATGTATGAAACTCATTGCTGACTCACAAACAATGTATTTTGCATTCATCAGAAATTCAGGTCTATTCTGCCTTCACATAATGAACATACTAGACTACCCGAGGGCTGACAAATTTCCAGACAAGTATATCCTGAAACGGTACACAAAGAATGAAAAGTCACAACCAACATTTGATACAAGGGACTACAACACAATTGCATCGAATGGTGGCTCAAAACTCTTAAAGCAAGACATCCTGTTGCAGCTAAATTTGAAAATTAACAAGAAAGCAATGAGATGTGAACAGTAATATGACAGAGCCCTGTATGTTCTCAAGAGGCTCGTGGAAGAACTTGATGCAATACATTCAGCAAATCAAGCAGATGCTGAAGAAAGGATGGCTGAAGAGGTGCTAAAATTGAACATGACCTTCATTATTATGAAGCTAAAATGCTCCAAACCACTGCTCAAGCTGGCCAATTGATGCAACAGTAGCAACATGAGATGATGAAACTGCCGCTGTACTCTGAAACAAAGGGTAGGAAGAAATTTTCTGGAGCAAAGAAAAGTGACCAGAGAGCTCAAATAAAGGTACCATCTGTAGATAGAGTCGTCGTGCTGGATGACAATGGAGTGCCACCTGGACATAGGCAATGTACTGTGTGCAAAAAGGTTACAGGACACAACAAACTCACTTGTCCAACACTCTCAGAAAGAAACAATGCCGATGAGCTCAAGCAACCAAAAACTCAAAAACAGCAGCCCAAAGTTCAAAAACAAAACAAGGGACCACACCCAAAGAAAGCTAGCAACATGCTTTGTAGCATATGGAAGGAATATGCTCCACATGATGCACGAACATGTCTGAAGCGCATAGGCTAAAAAGACAAGTCAAAATCCAGAAAAGAAAAAGAAAGCAAAACCTAGGGCCAGCAACAAGAAAGAGGTGGAAGATGAAGAGGAGGATGACGAAGAGGAATATGAAGACATCATCAAATAAGAGGAAGATGAAGAGGAAGATGGAGAGGAAGAGGCAGAGGTACATGTCAAACAAATACCACTACCAGCAAAGCCAAGGAGGAGCGCAAGGCTGATGAACAATTAGACTGGGTCAATTAAACAAAGAAAACTTATGTCATGTCAGTGTATATTATGTTATTCCACTATTGAACGATATTTTTGGAGAATCTTACTATAGAAGTTCTACTGTACAATTTTCAAAGAAGTTATACAGTAGAAGTTCAAGTACTCTTACTGTAGAAGTTCTAGTATATTATGAGAGGAGGTGCAGATGTTGTATTACGTAAAAGACCAAGAAGGAATAAATGAATATACACTGAGAAGTTCAAGTACTCTTACATTAGAAGTTCTGGTATATTATGAGAGGGATCGCTGGTGATGTATTCCATAAAAGAGCAAGCAGGAATAAAGAATAAACTATGAAGTTCAAGTAAGCTTACAGAAGAAGTTCTAGTATAATAATTAATGTAGGAAAAAATGCTTGACAAATAAGTATTTGTGTATAAACTAAGCTAGTATCCTAAGATGACGCGTGGACATATGAAGTTATGTCTGGATACCTGGAGAAGTTCACGTAGAATCCCAACAAGATCAAGAAACGTAAAGGAGAGTATGACAATATTTTTACATGAAGTTCTAGTTGAAAACTATTTGAAGTTAAAAATTTACAAAAATAGGACAACACAAAAATTACAAAAGGCTACATCTTGATTGAGTTGAAAAATAATAATACATTCTACAACACAAAATTTATCTCCATCTCAAACCAGTAGCCCAGCCAGATCTCAAGCAGAAGTTCAAGTTCACATGTTGGGGCCAAAATTAACAACAGTGTATTTATGGACAAAAAACACTATCCACAAAAAACCAGCAGTTCAACCAGAACCTAGGCAGAAGTTCAAGATCATAAGTTGGGGAAAAACAAACACCAGAATACTGAAATAGTGCAATACATTTAAATTCACAAGACGATCATTCTTCATTATAGATACATTTGTCCTCAATAATATAAAAAACGGTGCTGCAGCTATAGATATACAAATTACTAAACCATTCTCACAACCAAATCTTTACGAAATCGTTCCAATCATTATCAAACCAAGTCTTTATGAAATCAAATCTACACTAAAACCAATTCACGAGCCTAAGGACTGGATCTCAATAGGAATCTCTCCACGCACCATTTCATTCCCCTCGCTGAAGACTGGAGTGTGCATGAACTCGGCCTTCTGGTCATCTAGAGAAGCCTGCAAACAAAAAGAATGAAGAATAAAAAAACAGTAATGGATAACTAAAAGCACAGCAGGAGCGTGTCGGCAAAAACAAAATAAAACACGAAAGGATGATGAGACAAAGGAACAAGGACAAAACATACTTCCACATCACCAAAATCTTCAACAAGCTCATCGCCATCATATGGAGAACACAACTTCATAGCAAAGAAACCACACTCGTTATTCAGTTGCTTCAACATAAGTCGGCCTCTTTGCAATAGCCACCCAGTTTGGCTACTTGCTCGCTTTGTACTCAGCCTTGCCGTACATCTCCTCTAGCAAACCAATGAATCTCTTGATCTGCCAGGCATGAGAAATACGATAAAATGAAGAACATCTTAAACAAAAAGATAAGTTTAGGTACATAAAAGTGACACTTGCATAAAATCCAACTTAATGATATGTGAAGTTCAACTGTCAAATGATATTCAGTTCAAGCATGCAACTTTGAAGCAGTATTACCAAACAGAGATAAAAATGTTTTGTCAACGGAAGGCAGAATAAAATTCATGTCAAAAAGAGAATATGACGGGAGGTTCAGACTAAGAAACACTCATGATATTTTGGCAGTCTCCATGGAAACTTGTTCGTGAAAGTCCCTTATTAGAGTAAGGGAGTGAATCAAGGATGTCAATGCTCCCACGATATCTATTCAGCACATACACACT
The DNA here is from genome assembly GCA_022496015.1 of Hordeum marinum. Classification (NCBI taxonomy): domain Eukaryota; kingdom Viridiplantae; phylum Streptophyta; class Magnoliopsida; order Poales; family Poaceae; genus Hordeum; species Hordeum marinum. Next base: position 84,862,718 of record CM039676.1, read on the forward strand.
GTAGTGCGCTAATTTGTTAATTAGCTTGAAAAGTATCAAAAAAAACTACCAAGATTGAAAAAATGGTTAACACAAACTATAAACAATAAGTATTGAACAACCGAGATGAACAAAAACTTATGGACATACTTAGCAAATGGATGTACATAATAAAAAAAGGAAGACTTATGAAAACCTAACTAGCTTTGCGTTAAGAAGGTCTTCTTCCTTACGAACAAACAAAAAGTAAGACTTATGAAAACCTAACTAGTATTGAACAACCGAGATGAACAAAAGGCTGATTTTTTACATCGAATTTTGGAACTGATGCACCAAAAAAATCATACTCCAGGCAATACTGCATTCACAAACACAACATCAACAGAGATTAAGAACACGAAATAATCATGACAAAAAACACCTCCCAATGCCACTCAATGAAAACTAGCGCTAAATAGGGAGATAGGGTTACAAGAACAAAAACCTGTATGAAGTAGGGACTTTGAACAACCCTGTCAGCACAAGACAAGATCTCAGAGGTCTCCGACTTATCCTTCCACAAGTATATGAGAAACTCCATTACGTCTCCTTCCATCTGTTGCCCTTCACCAAAAAAAGTATAAAGGACACGTCCTGTGAGGTCAATCACATTCTCAGGAGGGACGGTAAACATGCAGTAGGTTATCCTGCAGATTTAAAAGATGGGAAAAATATTAGAAGCGCAAGTCCAAGACAAGGAGAATCAATAGAAGTTCAGAAACTATAACATTAGAAGTTTACAAACAATAGCATTTCTGTTAGCAAAAACATAAGAATAATACTCACTCAGAATACTTCTTCAGACCATCTTCACTAACCATAATCTGTTTCAACCTCCGGGCCTCAAATAGATGAGGGTAACTGTATTTCTTTATGGGAGCGATAGGAGAATGCCACTTCATAGGCAATCTTGCTGCTCTATTTGAGGAAGTTATGTTGCCAGACTCAACTGTCGGATTCCTCCTGGTGATGACAACATTCTTCCCACCTCTCCCAACGACAGTATTAGCAGCAGATTTACCCTTCTTTGTGTAAGCAATCTTCTCAAAATCATCATCTGGCAAAATCACCTCTGCTTACACTGCACCAACCTTCCCGGAGCATGGGTTACTTGGAGCAGCACCAATACCGACAGGCTGCTTCCCCAACTTGGAAGGAATATGGGTTCGAAAGCTCTCATATTCTCTCGGAGTTTTACTCATTGATTCCTCCCTAGGCTAGTATTCCTATGACCCGAGGAATGAGTAGTGGTAATCGGTCAAGTCCAACGGCTCCACTGTGAAAAAAAGACCATTAAATATAACTGAAGTTCAGATACAACACAATGTATAGTCCAACAAATATAAATATCATTATTACTACTCAAGTTGACCTAAAAATTATGTAGCATTTAAAAACTAATGAAGTTCAGGCACAACCCAAGGCACAATTCAAGATAAACTGATGAAATGGAAAACATTGAACTACAACTAACAAAAGCATAAAAAGGTATCATCTCTGAAGTTCATGTAGAATGAAAGCTGCAGTCCAAGTAAGCAATGATAGGAAAAAATACTGAAACAAAAAACACAAGCAAGTAAAAGACAATGAAGTTCACGTAGAACAAAAGTTGTAGTCCAAGTAAGCAGTCCAAGTTTCAAGACTTACATGAATAGTAACCTAACAGACCATGGAAGTCTATTTCAAATAAGTTAGAAGAAGCAATTGAGTACAACCATGTCTTCCTGATACCCAAGATATTCTCATGGGAATAGTTAGCAAGAACCCCATCATGACACGAATTAATATTCGTAAGCATGATGTAGCGACCCGATCTCAAGGGATCGGAGTCTGTGTGCTTAAGTGTCATCTCTAGATCGGTATGCTGACACACACAGTACTTGAGGATTTACAACAGAGTTCAATCACACATTTATTACAGTAAGAATCCTCAAAGAGTATTTATTACATTGTGGCCTAAGGCCAAATAAAGCAAAGTAATGCGGAAGCAAAAAGTGTAACGAGTCCATCAACTCCATGAGCAAGCTGAGTGCAGAACAATGACCTATCGCACCTTATTCGTCGTCGGATAAATCTGCAACATGATAAGTTACAGCCGTGTAGGCACCTTATTCATCGTCGGATAAATCTGCAACATGATAAGTTGCAGCCGTGTAGGTCCGTACATGGAATGTACTGGCAAGTCACATCATAAAGTGTAATGAGCCTACATAGTACATGCAATTTGGCCGGTGGAAAGCTCGAAGTTTAGTTTTGCATAAAGCTAGTTTTTCCCTATCAAAATTAATTGCTCTACTTCTACAAATATCATAAGTCTAAGATGATGCCCATCTCAATCATTCCAAAATTTAGTACCCAGTTGATTAGTTAAGAGTGATGAGATCTCCCTATATTTCCACTACTAAAAGCTCAAGTTGTCCATGACCGGGACACGGTTAATCGGTTAGATTTTAACTCTGCAGAGGTTGTGCACTTTTCCCACAAGACTCGACCACATCCTTGATCGGAAGATCAAGACATAGTCTTTCGAAAGCATTTCCCCTAACCCACGGATAGGCTGGTACACCTACATCATCTACATCTGCTAGCCTATCCCGGAAGAGGTCACACCATCTACTCAACTAAGCCAGAGCCCATATTGGCTGCACACGGAAGCTTCTAGACATGAAATTAAGATTGATCCCTTTGTGCCTAGGTGGACGGACCACTAGTGTGCACTCCCATGGATTCCCATGAATGCTCCCACTGTACTTCGCCACCATACCAACCAATTTCCACCCAGGTAGTTCATTAGAGTTGGTCCTAGTTACTACTTTGTCACTCACATCTCAAGGTGATAACACTCCCCAATCCACGTCTACTTTGGCGAGGCATTATAACATAACACGGTGGCGACAAAGTTGGTATGGTTCAGACCTACCTCAAATGAACTACTAGGTGATAGTAAAACCAACAAGTATAAACTCCTACCATGCACTCCTGCATCAAAGGACAATGTGCAAAAATAAAACATAGGTAAAAACTGATATGATCAAAATGCAACTTGGCTTCGTGCTGGGAGTGAAGTTCTAGGGAATGGTAGTACTCTCCTTCGCACTCCGGACAATCTATCGCAAAGTAAATAAACACACATAAACAAGCATTCATACAATTCAAATAAAACATGCAACAAAATATTTGCAAAATCCAAATAAAATCCAAAACAAGTCATTAACATGAAAATTTTCAAAGTATAAAAACTGTTCAAAATTCGTGACGTGCACTAGTGTTCCTACAAGGCATTCTAGAAAAATTATGATGAACAGAAAATAATTGTGTATAATATATAGTGGCAAAATTTCATGGCAAAGGATTATGTTTGTGTGATGCGGTGCAAAAAGAATCACTTCAAACGGGTATACCGTTTGAAAGATATGACCTAATGAAATTTAAATTCAAATCTGAAATAATTTCAAATTTGAACGTGCAAAAATCTACAACTACGGGTTTTCTGGTTAGGGCTATTCGAGAAGAAAATTTAGCCTCTTGTTTCATCCCGTTTCGATCTACGGTTAAAAAGTTAGAGCCGTTTGAAGTTTTGAAATTAGATCTGAAAAAAACTGCTATAGGAACGTTTTCTGAAAATACTAAATTTTGAACGTTCGCGGCTAGAGCGCGATGCGGTCAGCCCTGGTTGGTTGAGTACTTTCGTGGCCAAAGCTATGGGATGAACGTTCGCGAGTTAAGTAAATCACCGGTTCGGCTAAACTAAAACAAAACTGACGTTCGGTTTAAAATAAACCGCATGGTTTAGATCTAAAAATCAAATCTAAATAACGCATCGGATTGATCAAAAGAAAAAAAAACTAATCTATGCTACGTACGAACAAAGGAGGGGCTCGGCGGTGACGGGGCAGCGACTTCGGTGAACTCCGACACAAGCGAGGTGGTCGGGGAGGTGCGGCTCGTCAGGGGCTTCCGGGCGGTGGTGACGGCAGTCAGCGGCGACGACCGGATGGGGCTGGGCGAGCTCCTGTACTCCGGTGAACTCCGGCGACGCAGGTCGGATGGGGAGCTGCTCCGGCGAGGCCTAGGGGCACAAAATATGTCAAGGATGTGCACACGGACGAGGGGGGCCGATTCTGCAAAGTAATAGAGGCAGGGAAGTTTCACCGGCGACGTAATCCTTCGGCGAATAACTCGGCTCCGGCGAGATGCGAACGGTGACGGTGACGGTTGTGAGCGGCGAGAGATGGGGCGAGTTGGCTGAATGGAAAGAGGGCATAGAGGTCTACTTATAGGCGCGGCTAGGGCGTCCGGGAGTGCGGGATAAGCTCTATCCCGAGAGCTCCGGCCGGCGGTTGCGGATTCGCACGGGCTGGTCTATCCCATGGACTTCGCTGGAGGTTGGAGATGACCTGGGGTCGGGCCCCACCCGCAGGTGCGTGAGAGAGAGACGAGAGAGAGATCGTGGGGAGGGAGGGGAGTGTGCGTTTTCTATTTTTTTAAACTCTTTATTTTTAGATCCGAAGCAGAAAACAAAAAGAAAAATATCAGAAAAATTCCTAAAATTCTTTTTGGTAAAATAGAGGACAAGGAACATTAATACCTGCTCATAAAATTTAGAATTTTTTTCTAGTGCAATAAATTTAACTCTCGCTAACAAAATAATTTTTTTCGATGCAATCTTGAAAACACTAAATATTAGTCCAATACTTCCCCACTCATGTATATTTTGAGGAAGTCATATTATCCTCTCTCTATTATTTTATGTGAGTGGGAAAACTTGAACATCATAAACTCAAATGCAATAAATCATGAGATGCAATATGATGATCCTATTAACATCCTAATTTAATAAAATTGGGATGTTACACATGAAGAAACTACAGTCTATACTGCCACCAAACAAAGAGAACAGTGTTAAAAGAAAGAAAGCCAAAAGCATAACAAGACGTTGCAGCTTACGTACAACTACAACTAAACAGAAAGTGATAGAGAGAAAAGTGGAACTCATACTTGTTAGTCTGTTCGGGGACATCAATCCAATCCAAAGGGAAATGGTCAATAGAAAGTGGACTGAAGGGTGTCTCCTTATCATTGTTGGCATCGCTCCAAAGCTTCTTGATGTTACGAGTCATCCACCGATATAGGCGTACCGCACAGTCATCATTTGGTCCATAGTAGGAGTGGAGAAGCTAGAACCTTGAATTCTTCATGTCAAGAAATATGGAAACCCAATGACCAACACCACCCAAGTGAGCTGGAAGTTCAGGTGGGCCAAAAGTGGGGAAAATAACTTGACGGAAGATAAACACACAATCAGTAAAACTAAAAATTAATATCAAGAGCACAGAAAAATAAACAAATATAAATAGAGAGGATCATAGTGGAAACAAATACAGAGACAAAGAAACAAATATTTCTTACAGAATCAGGCGCATCCATGCTATCTGGACCAGTCGCTAAGAAGTACTTCCTCACACGGGAATCAAAATGCCCTCTGCAAATCTTGTCCTAATATAATGCAGATAACAGCAACATATGAAACACAATGAGACCAACAATTTTTAACTAATATGGTAAAGAACAACAGAAAAGAAATTACAATAGGGTTGACTTACAGAAACCCAATACGGCAGGATGAGTTTTTCTGAGTCCTGATATTTGGCACGTAGACAACACAGTGCAACCTTAGCTACATTATATCGTAGCATTCCACGAGGAGAAAACCACGCTATGACATCTTCAACAATAGCTTCACACTCATTGTTTTGGAACATAATCTTTGTTCTAAATCAAACAAAAGAAAGTAAAGAAGTTCAGCATCAGAAACTCAAGAAGACCATCACACAGAAAACAAATAAGTTCACCTACATAACAATAGGCATCAGAAAGTAAAGTTATATGTTCAACAATAGAAAGTAAAGAAGTTTAGGTATAAAACCACAGGAAGTACATCAGTTAGATGCATATAAATTCTCACCAGCCGCACTCACCTCTTAGAACGATCACTCTTAAGCCTTGTTACATTGAAATAAAAGTCATCAACCTTCTTTCGGACGACAGCAAGTTCACTATCTTCTTAGCAAAATAATATAAATTAATAGACACATACAAACACATATATCACGACAAGAGCAAGAAACAACACAAGCACATCTCAGCTGCTACACCGAAAGATAAGCCATAGGATTAGAAACATCACAACCCATGCATTACAAACCTTCCCCCACATAAAAACAACTTCAATTCACTTTATTTACAAACCACATGACAAACCACAAGCCAGAAGTTCAACTTGCACCACACAAACAGTACACAGGGATATCAAAGACTCAAACCAACAACCAAAGGGATGGGGATGGGGAAAGAAGAGAGAAGCATGGTCCTCTCTTTATGGATTATTGCCTAGACCAATTGCAACACTGGAAAGATCATCCTCCTTTCCCAAGCTATCACTTTCAGTCTCTTCATCATCATCTCCAGTAGACATTGCAGTGTCGTCTGGAAGCACACCAGTAGCAGCTGGAGAATCTGAAACAACAAAAATTGTTGGTTGTGTTGTAGCAGAAAGAGCTGGAGAACCAGCATCAACAACAACTGATGGCTCTGCTACAGGAGACTTTTCCATGCCTGCACAAGCACTACTAGTGTCAACAGCAGCCTCGATGGGATCTTTATTTGAAATAATATCTTCAGCCGACTTGCCATGCTCAGCATCAGAAACCCCAGCACTGATGGACGACTGAGGTTCAGTTCGATCCAGCCCATCGGAGCAGCCAGTGCCCGATACAGCCTTGTCTGCAACAATCTATGAAGGAACACTAGCAACGTCATTCTACAACAAAGAATAAAATGTCAATAAAAATGGGCACATAGTAAAAGAATGTACAAAAAGTTAAATAAAAAGGTAACAAATGGACAAGAAAACATATACTTTAGGATCACTGCCATCATTCACAGGGATAGTTGCACTTTTAGGTAAAACATCCTCATCAACCCTAGCACCATCATCAACAGCCTACAAAAATCATATAGAACACAATGTATTATCAGGTGAAGTCCACATTATATAACTAAAGAAGGACAGCTATCACCACTGACACATGGAGGAAGTCCAAAGACAGTAAACATAGAAGGTTAGATATCAAACTACTATCATACAAAGGAAAAAAGGGCCAGATATGGAAAGCAAAGAAGTTCAGATACTATTGGGATGGAAGTCCAAATACTGTAAACAAAGAAGGTCAAATACGAAACGCAAATACTAAAAAAAGAAGTTTAGAACATGAAATCAAGAAGGGTCACCTATGACCAAAAACAGTAATAACTGAAAAGCTAACAATGAACATTAATACAAAGAACTAACAAAGCCAACATAAACAAACCTCTTCAGTATGCTCCTCGTTGCTCCTTCACGACCCAAACGAATAGAATCCCTCTGAAATTGCCTGACAACAACAATAGCCTCATCTTCAAAAGGCTGGCAACGAGCATCCTGTATTTCCTTGAACAACCCAAAGCTAGTCTGGAGGTGGGAAGTGCTAAGACAAAGCTCAACAAGAATTCTATCTTCAATTGACAAAACCTCCTTCAAAGACTCAACATCAAAACTATGGTCAGGAGGAAGAATCCCGTCAACGCGACTAAGATGCTCAAGAGTTGTAAGAACACAGGCCATCTCCCCACAAACAATTTCCAGAAGACCATCAATCCTAAGAAGGGAAACATTTGAAACATCAAAGAAACTGTAACATCCCAAAATTTCATTTTGGAATGTTATGAAATATAGCTATGCATCCATCATCATCATTGTTTGAATGTATGTGTTTGTTGAAATGTTCTTTCTAAAAATTCTGAAACCCCTTTCAATTTTTTCCCTAACTTGCTTTCACCTATTTGAAATTTTGGTTAAATGTTCAAAATAAGAGGGGAGTAACATGACACTCCACACCAGGGTCATCTTGGTGATCTATTTGAACAAAAATAACCAGGAGTTATTTTGAAAATATTTGCAAAAAGGTGTTAAAAACAATTAGGCAATTTCTGAAAATATTATTTTTTTCAAAGTGTTCAAATGACAGAATAGAAATGTTCATTAAATGGAATTTATTATTCTGTTAATTTTGATATATAATACCCCTATATTTATAAAAGTTTTGAATGATTTAAAAGCTTTTGAATATCTCTGGAAAAACATTAAACAGAAACCGGTAACGGTTACTGTATTAAACGGGCCGGCCCACGGGCAGTTATTCGCGTATGGATTAAAAGCCGGCCGACCGACGCGCATTAACCTCCTCCTCTCTCACTGACACCGGGCCCCACCCGACTGACCGTTTCGCCCGCGCGGTCGCCTTCCTCCTCCGCGCGCGCCGTCGCCGGCCGTTTTCTCCCCTTCCCCGGATCTCTCTCCCCTCTCCTCCCCCGCACTCCCCAGCGTCCCTATAAGTAACGGACACTCCCCGCATCCATTTCCCCCCCCCCCGAGCCCCCTCTCTCCCTCGCCGAGACGCTGCCAATTCCTCGCCGGAGTTGCACCACCACCGGAACTCCCATCGTCCGTAGCCAACGCCTCGGTCATCCTCACCCTTCTCCGACCCCTCCTTTCGAAGCAGAACCTCGCCCGCCGTCGTCTGAACCCCACCACTGCCTCCCTCGACCACCGGAAACCCCTCCGGCGACGTCCTCGACCACCGGGCGCCGCCTCCATCGCCGGAATTCCCACACCCCCTCCGGTAAGTCGCCGGACACACCCCATCCATCGGATCCCCACTCAACGGTCCCGATTAGATTGATTTTAAACCCCGAAACGTTTTCCATTAGAGATCGGTCGCCCGCCCGTAACCCTCGCGCGCACACCCCCTTAGCCACTCGCGTGCTGCCACGTAGCCCCCTGACCGTTGCAAATCAATTTTCCTTTTCTGTTTTTTTGTTTTAATTAACAGAATGATTTCAAATTTTGTTTTGCTTATATCTTTTAACCTGTTTAATGTTTTGAGTTAAATTCTTTTTGCAATAACTCACATTTTTCATGTAGTTTCACCCTGTGCTTTTAAATTTCAAATTTGAACTATAAAATTTGAATTTAATCAAATTTGCTCAAAATCTTCAAATCTGAATAACTAGAGTTTGAAAATAGATTTTGATATGAATCTTTTTGCTACTGTTTGATATTGGTTAGGACTATCACCATGTTTAGTTTGAGGATTTTTAGGATGATTATTGTTAGTGTTTTAGCTATAAACAGAATCTGCCTAGTATTACAATATAGTTTTATTTACTTAGTTTTAGTTAGTTCAATTTAGATTTAGTTTTAATTTGTTTAGTAGGTTCTGTTGTTTATACATTTAGTGTTTTACTTATTTTTTATAAAAATATAAAATTGTTTAGTTTATTTCCTTGTTAAGATAGGAATCACAACTTCTTTTCAAATAGGTTTATTTTGATTAAAACAACTAGTTAGTAATAGTTTTGCTTTCAACCAAAGTTTTATATAATTTAACTCTGTTTTCTAAAACAAGTTTACTTGTAAATTCTTTTCTATTAAGAACATGTTTTACTAATAAATAATAAGTTTATTTTAATTCTTTTTCTTAGTATAACTATATTTGTTCCATTTAGTGTTTATCAAAAAATTTACAAACTTTACAAAAGCTTTCCCAACAAACTTAAATTGATTTTCTTCTGTTTATTAACAAAAATATTTTATTGTTCCTTGCTGTCAACAATTTTTTTGTTATTACAAAATAGTTTTATTATGATAGTAGTGTTTTATCAATCACCTCCTAGTAAACAAAACCTTGAGTGTTTTTCTTACTTGTGATTTGTGCATTGTTTTGTCTTGATTATTTACTAGTTCTTGATTGATGTTTGTGGGTTACAATATTCTGTTGTATGCTTATTGAGTGCTTGTTTGCTTCGTTAGATTATCCGGAGTGCGAAGCTTGTTACTTAGAGTCCCACGAGTACGAAGATCATCAACCAGGCAAGTCACTTTGATCATGATTACCCATGTTTTATATGCATTAGTTCAACCATCTCCCCAAATTGCATGCAAGATAGGTTAGTTGGAAACTTGGTTACATTGTAGTAGTATCATGTGATAGGTACCCCCCTCAGACTCTTTGACACATTGGCCCCGGGAAACGTTGTTTTACTTTTTGCTATGCTATTAGTAGACGGGGTTGGTTGTGTGATTCATGAGAGTTGAGAGAGTTAATAATTTCAAGACGTACATAATGATCAAGATTTAAGACTCCGAGTTTTCAACATACCTCTGGGTGGATGATGGTTGAATGGCACCCTGGAGAAACCGGTGGATTTGCCTAGGTGATGCTGGAGATGGCCAGTATTCACGCGGAAAGGTCCACCCAGGCACAAAGAGATGGATGGGTGCTTCAAGACCCAAGGCTTACCTGCACAGCCACAAGTCATTATGGGCTCTGGCTTGGTTGGATATCATGGTGAGCCTGGACAGGCGGTGCTACGAGATGTAGAAGAACGGTAGGAAAGGATGGGCACCGTCAGAGTCGCAGGGAAACCCTTTGGAAGACCATGTTTTGGTCATCTGTTTCTCAAACACCCTGAAGTGCGAGAAATTAAACGGAGGCGACCAAATCTTGTGCAGAACTTGTGCAAAACTCTGCAGAGTACTCAAACCTAATCGATTAGGCGTGTCCACGGTCATGGACGACTTGAGCCAAAGGAACTGAAACATTCGGAATTCTCAACACAATTAATAATGAGGATGTGGGTATTAATAATTTGGGAATGAGAATTGGTTGGTGGAACCATCTCATTAATCAACCAACTTAGTAATATTTTGCTTAGCCCCTTTCTTGATGTAGGAAAAAATTGGCTTTACGCAAAACTTACCACCCCACCTGCCATATATGCATATTGACTAGATGATTATATTTTCACCCCTCTCTTGTGACTTTGCCGGCATATTCCATATGATGACCTACATGGCTGCAACATATCATGTTGCGGAGTACTTTTCCGACCAGGAGTGAGGACACGTTCTATGCTCAGTGAGATGCCCTTGGAGTCAGATGGACTCATCTACCTTCGACGCTTCCGCAAGATTTAGATATTCTCATGAGTTGGCTTTTAGCCACTTTATTGTAATTTTTATTGTAATAAAGGACTCGAAATGAGATTACGATTAATATATTTGCTATGTGATTTCCCTTTGATATATACATTGATGTACCGTGTGTGTACCAGCATGATCTTGGATGGTACGGAAACACCGGAGACTTGACCTTTCAGGTCGGGTCGTTACAGAAATGGTATCAGAGCACGCGCTGACCGTAGGACGTAACCTCTAGGACTGGAAATCCTTAGGATTGTTTCTCTTTGTCTTTAAAATTCTTATACTCTCATTTACTCATTTCTGATTTCTCTCCGATTATTTCAAAATTTATAGATGGCCACCTTCATCCCAGTGTTGATCACGGAGTTTTGCCAGCCTGACGCAACGATGCCCTTTGGTAAGGAGCTAATCAGGATCGTCAAGGACGTAAGGATTGCTTTGCCGAGCATCACCGGGACTCCTATCATGTCATTTCCACAAGATGGACGCTACATGATCGAGGTTCACATCCCAGGGAAGACCTTTGGGAATCGGAAGAAACCCATCGACTTCAAGTTCGTGGCACCCAGCTGGATCCTTGGAAGAGACATGGCCATTCATCGTGCCCTTGGACGTATTCAGGAGGAATACAGAGGTGGAACCATTTCACCAGGACTCAGCATGGTTTGCCGCAGAGATGCCCATGGAAACATCATAACACCTCCCACTGGAGACTCCACCATGTCATATATCCAAACCCTAGAGACGCACATCAGGACTCAAGAGCTTCGAGTTAGTGCTGATACGAAGACAATCAAGAATCTGATGAACCGCAAGATTGACCTTGAAGCTGACTTACAGGAAGCCGAGTACGAGCATGAGTATGAGGTGAAGGATTTCTTGGAGAGGATCGACAAGCTGAACACTCGCATCGCCACTCTAGAGGAACAGATGGACATGGGTGAAAATCTTCATCCTGAGGGAGACTTGGCTCCTTTCATCAGCGACGATGATGACTATGAGGAGAGCACCACTGGAGGAGACTCAGTCACCATGTACTTCTGAGGAAAACTTTAGTTATGCCGTCCATGTATCTTTTATTTTCAACGTTAAGAGCGTAGGTCGATGTGTAGTTTGATTGAGACGTGTATTCCCGATGTTTGACATTGATTGAATAAATGAATGAGTGTTTGGTGTGATATGTTTGTTGCATTGCATATGGGTAGTGAATTTCTCCTTTTAGGCCCTTGTTCTATTCTAATTCTCACCCCTCTGAAAACAGCAAGATGCCTCCACGACGTGAGTCCGACTTCACCTTCCCACCGGAACTCACGCAACTACTTCAGCAGCAGAATGCACTGATGCAGCTATTGATCCAGAATCAGACCAACAACCAGAACAACAACAACCACCATCCACCCCAGACTGACAATCTCACCCGTTTTCTGAGGTTGAACCCTCCAACTTTCTCCAGCAGCATTGAGCCCATTGTGGCAGATGACTGGCAACGTAAGATGGAGAGAGAACTTGTCACCGCTGGATGTACTGATGCTGAGAAGGTGCGATTTGCCGCACATCAACTGGAAGGACCAGCAGCCTCATGGTGGGAGAACTACACCACCACATATCCTATTGCTGATGTAACTTGGGAGCAGTTCCAGCAAGCTTTCCGCACCGCACATGTTTCAGCTGGAGCCATGAGTCTGAAGAAGCGCGAGTTTCGCAACTTGCGCCAGGGAAATCGCTCTGTGGCCCAATATGTGGAAGAGTTCAGCATGTTGGAACGTTATGCACCAGGAGACGTGGCCGATGATGCGGCCAAGCAAGAGAAATTTCTGGAAGGACTCAACGATGAGTTGAGCATGCAGCTGGTAGTGGCTACTTTCAACAACTACCAAGAGCTGGTGGATAAGGCACTCATTTTGGAAGGTAAAAAGCAGCAGATTGAGAACCGCAAGAGGAAGTACACTCAGGGGAAGTTTAACTCTGGAGCTCATCAGAAGCCCCGCTACTCCCCGTACTCAGGGAACACCGGATCAGGAACCGGTAAGTTTGGAAAGCACACTTATGTTGTGCACAACCATGGAGGAAATGGGAACAACCGTCCCAACCATGGCAATTTCAAGACTGACAATGGGAATGGGAACAACAATCAGCACCGTCACATTCCTACTCAGAAGGATCTGAGTCACATCACCTGTTTCAAGTGCCAGAAGACAGGGCACTATGCTACTGAGTGTCCCCAGAGCAAGCAGGGAAATGGAAACGGCAACTCAGCAGCCAAGAAGCCAAACCCTTTTCCTCATGCCCAGGTGAACCACCTTGACGTGGAAGAAGTCTATGATCAACCCGAGACTGTGGTTGGTAAGTTTTTATTGCATTCACGTCCAGTTACAGTACTTTTTGATTCCGGTGCAACTCATTCATTCATATCAAGGGTAGTTGTGGATAAGTATGGTTTGCCCACCAAAAACCTTAAACTGCCCATTAAGGTCAGTTCCCCAGGAGGTATGATGATGGCAGGAATAGGATGCGATGCCTTGAAACTCAATATAGGAAACCATGTTTTTCTCACCGACCTCATCGTCTTAGAATCCCAGGGATTGGATGTAATCCTAGGCATGGATTGGATGACCAAGTATGAAGGAAATCTTGATTGTCCTAGCAAGTCTGTTTCACTCACCACCCCGGAGAACAAGAGGATTAAGTATGTATCCCGACGCACCCAGATGAGTGCACGGTTAAATGCCCTCAGAGGAGTTGTTCAGGAGGAAGTACCTGTGGTAAAAGATTTTCTGGATGTATTTCTGGAAGAATTACCAGGCATGCCACCAGATAGGGAGATTGAGTTCCTAATAGAGCTACAGCCAGGGACAACACCAATTTCCAAGAGACCCTATCGGATGCCCGCAAATGATCTGTTGGAAATCAAGAAGCAAATTAAGGAGTTATTGGACAAAGGTTATATACGCCCAAGTTCTTCACCTTGGGGAGCCCCAGTTCTTTTGGTGGAGAAGAAGGATAAAACCTTGAGAATGGTAGTCGATTATCGTGCCTTGAACGAGGTGACTATCAAGAACAAGTACCCTCTGCCGATGATTAATGACTTGTTTGATCAGCTAGTAGGCACCAAAGTATTCTCTAAGATCGATCTTCGATTAGGGTATCACCAACTGAAGATTCGTGAACAGGATATACCCAAAACAGCTTTCACCACAAGATATGGCTTATACGAGTATACAGTCATGTCCTTTGGTTTGACTAATGCTCCTGCCTACTTCATGAATTTGATGAACAAGGTGTTTATGGAATATTTGGACAAGTTTGTCGTGGTGTTCATTGATGACATTTTGATATTCTCCAAGAACGAGGAAGAACACAAGGAACATCTGCGTTTAGTTCTGGAGAAGCTAAGAGAGCATCAATTATATGCCAAGTTCAGCAAATGTGAATTTTGGCTGACGGAAGTCGGATTCCTTGGACATGTTATTTCTGGAGAAGGAATAGCCGTAGACCCCGCTAAGGTTGAAGCCGTCACCGAGTGGAAGTCACCCACCTCAGTTAAGGAGATCCGCAGTTTCCTCGGACTTGCCGGATATTACCAGAGATTCATTGAGAATTTCTCAAAAATAGCCAAGCCCATGACAGAGTTGTTGAAGAAAGAATCTAAGTATGTTTGGACTGAGGAATGTGAAGCCAGTTTCCAGGAGTTGAAGAAACGTTTGGTCACAGCCCCAGTGTTGATTTTGCCCAATATTCGGAAGGATTTCCAGGTTTATTGTGATGCTTCACGTCAAGGACTTGGAGGAGTACTCATGCAAGATGGAAAGGTTGTAGCCTATGCTTCCAGACAACTACGACCTCATGAGTTGAATTATGCCACCCATGATTTGGAACTAGCAGCCGTAGTGCACGCACTCAAGACCTGGAGACATTTTCTTATAGGAAATAGTTGTGATGTTTACACCGACCATAAGAGCCTGAAATATATTTTCACGCAGAAGGAGTTGAACCTCAGACAGAGGAGATGGTTAGAGTTAATCAAGGACTATGACATGAGATTACATTACCATCCAGGTAAGGCCAATTTTGTAGCCGATGCCTTGAGTCGGAAAACTTATGTAAACACCCTCACAGCGGGAGGATTACCCCAAGAGTTAGCCGATGATCTCAGAGAGCTCAAACTAGAGATAGTTCCAAGAGGATATGTTGCTACACTGGAAATTCAGTCCACCTTGACCGAAAGAATTCGTGAAGCCCAAAAATTAGACAAGGAGATAGCTGAGATAAAGCAGAGAATGGAAGATGGTAAAGCTAAAGGTTTTCGTGAGGATGAACACGGAACTTTGTGGTTTGAGAACCGCATCTATGTGCCCAATGACCCAGAACTCAGGAAGTTGATACTTCAGGAAGCCCACGATTCACCTTACTCGATACACCCAGACAATACCAAGATGTATCTGGATTTAAAGGAAAGTTGTTGGTGGACAGGTATGAAGAAAGATATTGCGGAACATGTTGCAATATGTGATGTTTGTCAGCGAGTAAAGGCAGAACATCAGAAACCAGCAGGGTTACTCCAACCTTTGCCGATACCCGAGTGGAAATGGGAAAAGCTTGGTATGGACTTCATCACAGGATTACCCAGGACCCGTTCAGGTTATGATTCCATCTGGGTAGTGGTAGATCGCTTGACCAAGGTAGCTCATTTCATTCCAGTGAAAACCACCTATACCAGTGCTAAGCTAGCCAAGATATATATGACCAGGATCGTATGTCTACATGGAGTTCCGAGGAGTATCGTGTCAGATAGAGGAACACAATTTACCTCAAAGTTTTGGCATCAGTTACATGAAACTTTGGGTAAGAGGTTAGAGTTCAGTACAGCTTTTCATCCGCAGACAGATGGACAGACTGAGAGAGTCAACCAGATTCTGGAAGACGTGTTGAGAGCTTGTGCACTAGATTATGGATCTAGTTGGGATGACAACTTACCTTACGCAGAATTTTCGTACAACAATAGTTATCAGACCAGTCTGAAGATGGCCCCTTTCGAAGCTTTATACGGAAGGAGGTGCAGAACACCACTGACGTGGGATGGTGTTGGAGACCGACAACTTTTTGGTCCCGACCTTATCCGAGATTCGGAAGAGAAAGTCAAGTTGATTCGCGATAGACTCAAGATAGCTCAATCTTGATAGAAGAGTTATGCTGACAGCAAACGCAAAGAAGTGATGTATGAAGTGGGAGACCGAGCTTATCTTCGTGTGTCCCCGCTTCGAGGAATCAAGAGGTTTGGTGTTAAAGGAAAATTAGCACCCAGATTCATAGGCCCCTACAAAATTCTTGAACATAGAGGCGAAGTTGCATACAAAATGGAATTTCCGGAAGGATTATCCGGAGTACATGATGTATTCCATGTGTCCCAGCTGAAGAAATGTCATGCTGAGATAGCTGATATTCCTTTGAGAGACATAGTGCCCCTAGAGGCCATACAACTTGACAATGATCTGACCTACGAGGAGAAGCCTGTCAGAATCCTTGAGACTAACAACAGAGTTACCCGCAGCAAGATCATCAAGTTCTGTAAGGTTTTGTGGAGTCATCACACCGAGGAAGAAGCCACCTGGGAACGCGAAGAAGATCTTCGTAGAGACCACCCGCACCTATTTTCTAGCCAACCCGAATCTCGAGGGCGAGATTCATCTTAAGGTGGGTAGGTTTGTAACATCCCAAAATTTCATTTTGGAATGTTATGAAATATAGCTATGCATCCATCATCATCATTGTTTGAATGTATGTGTTTGTTGAAATGTTCTTTCTAAAAATTCTGAAAGCCCTTTCAATTTTTTCCCTAACTTGCTTTCACCTATTTGAAATTTTGGTTAAATGTTCAAAATAAGAGGGGAGTAACATGACACTCCACACCAGGGTCATCTTGGTGATCTATTTGAACAAAAATAACCAGGAGTTATTTTGAAAATATTTGCAAAAAGGTTTTAAAAACAATTAGGCAATTTCTAAAAATATTATTTTTCTCAAATTGTTCAAATGACAGAATAGAAATGTTCATTAAATGGCATTTATTATTCTGTTAATTTTGATATATAATACCCCTATATTTATAAACGGTTTGAATGCTTTAAAAGCTTTTGAATGTCTCTGGAAAAACATTAAACAGAAACCGGTAACGGTTACTGTATTAAACGGGCCGGCCCACGGGCAGTTATTCGCGTATGGATTAAAAGCCGGCCGACCGACGCGCATTAACCTCCTCCTCTCTCACTGACACCGGGCCCCACCCGACCGACCGTTTCGCCCGCGCGGTCGCCTTCCTCCTCCGCGCGCGCCGTCGCCGGCCGTTTTCTCCCCTTCCCCGGATCTCTCTCCCCTCTCCTCCCCCGCACTCCCCAGCGTCCCTATAAGTACCGGCCACTCCCCGCATCCATTTCCCCCCGAGCCCCTCTCTCCCTCGCCGAGACGCTGCCAATTCCTCGCCGGAGTTGCACCACCACCGGAACTCCCATCGTCCGTAGCCAACGCCTCGGTCATCCTCGCCCTTCTCCGACCCCTCCTTTCGAAGCAGAACCTCGCCCGCCGTCGTCTGAACCCCACCACTGCCTCCCTCGACCACCGGAAACCCCTCCGGCGACGTCCTCGACCACCGGCCGCCGCCTCCATCGCCGGAATTCCCACACCCCCTCCGGTAAGTCGCCAGACACACCCCATCCATCGGATCCCCACTCAACGGTCCCGATTAGATTGATTTTAAACCCCGAAACGTTTTCCATTAGAGATCGGTCGCCCGCTCGTAACCCTCGCGCGCACACCCCCTTAGCCACTCGCGTGCTGCCACGTAGCCCCCTGACCGTTGCAAATCAATTTTCCTTTTCTGTTTTTTTGTTTTAATTAACAGAATGATTTCAAATTTTGTTTTGCTTATATCTTTTAACCTGTTTAATGTTTTGAGTTAATTATTTTTGAAATAACTCACATTTTTCATGTAGTTTCACCCTGTGCTTTTAAATTTCAAATTTGAACTATAAAATTTGAATTTAATCAAATTTGCTCAAAATCTTCAAATCTGAATAACTAGAGTTTGAAAATAGATTTTGATATGAATCTTTTTGCTACTGTTTGATATTGGTTAGGACTATCACCATGTTTAGTTTGAGGATTTTTAGGATGATTATTGTTAGTGTTTTAGCTATAAACAGAATCTGCCTAGTATTACAATATAGTTTTATTTACTTAGTTTTAGTTAGTTCAATTTAGATTTAGTTTTAATTTGTTTAGTAGGTTCTGTTGTTTATACATTTAGTGTTTTACTTATTGTTTATAAAAATATAAAATTGTTTAGTTTATTTCCTTGTTAAGATAGGAATCACAACTTCTTTTCAAATAGGTTTATTTTGATTAAAACAACTAGTTAGTAATAGTTTTGCTTTCAAACAAAGTTTTATATAATTTAACTCTGTTTTCTAAAACAAGTTTACTTGTAAATTCTTTTCTATTAAGAACATGTTTTACTAATGAATAATAAGTTTATTTTAATTCTTTTTCTTAGTATAACTATATTTGTTCCATTTAGTGTTTATCAAAAATTTTACAAACTTTACAAAAGCTTTCCCAACAAACTTAAATTGATTTTCTTCTGTTTATTAACAAAAATATTTTATTGTTCCTTGCTGTCAACAATTGTTTTGTTATTACAAAATAGTTTTATTATGATAGTAGTGTTTTATCAATCACCTCCTAGTAAACAAAACCTTGAGTGTTTTTCTTACTTGTGATTTGTGCATTGTTTTGTCTTAATTATTTACTAGTTCTTGATTGATGTTTGTGGGTTAAAATATTCTGTTGTATGCTTATTGAGTGCTTGTTTGCTTCGTTAGATTATCCAGAGTGCGAAGCTTGTTACTTAGAGTCCCACGAGTACGAAGATCATCAACCAGGCAAGTCACTTTGATCATGATTACCCATGTTTTATATGCATTAGTTCTACCATCTCCCCAAATTGCATGCAAGATAGGTTAGTTGGAAACTTGGTTACATTGTAGTAGTATCATGTGATAGGTACCCCCCTCAGACTCTTTGACACATTGGCCCCGGGAAACGTTGTTTTACTTTTTGCTATGCTATTAGTAGACGGGGTTGGTTGTGTGATTCATGAGAGTTGAGAGAGTTAATAATTTCAAGACGTACATAATGATCAAGATTTAAGACTCCGAGTTTTCAACATACCTCTGGGTGGATGATGGTTGAACGGCACCCTGGAGAAACCAGTGGATTTGCCTAGGTGATGCTGGAGATGGCCAGTATTCACGCGGAAAGGTCCACCCAGGCACAAAGAGATGGATGGGTGCTTCAAGACCCAAGGCTTACCTGCACAGCCACAAGTCATTATGGGCTCTGGCTTGGTTGGATATCATGGTGACCCTGGACAGGCGGTGCTACGAGATGTAGAAGAACGGTAGGAAAGGATGGGCACCGTCAGAGTCGCAGGGAAACCCTTTGGAAGACCATGTTTTGGTCATCCGTTTCTCAAACACCCTGAAGTGCGAGAAATTAAACGGAGGCGACCAAATCTTGTGGGGAACGTGTGCAAAACTCTGCAGAGTACTCAAACCTAATCGATTAGCCGTGTCCACGGTCATCGACGACTTGAGCCAAAGGAACTGAAACATTCGGAATTCTCAACACAATTAATAATGAGGATGTGGGTATTAATAATTTGGGAATGAGAATTGGTTGGTGGAACCATCTCATTAATCAACCAACTTAGTAATATTTTGCTTAGCCCCTTTCTTGATGTAGGAAAAAATTGGCTTTACGCAAAACTTACCAACCCACCTGCCATATATGCATATTATCTAGATGATTATCTTTTCACCCCTCTCTTGTGACTTTGCCGGCATATTCCATATGCTGACCTACATGGGTGCAACGTATCATGTTGCGGAGTACTTTTCCGACCAGGAGTGAGGACACGTTCTATGCTCAGTGAGATGCCCTTGGAGTCAGATGGACTCATCTACCTTCGACGCTTCCGCAAGATTTAGATATTCTCATGAGTTGGCTTTTAGCCACTTTATTGTAATTTTTATTGTAATAAAGGACTCGAAATGAGATTTCGATTAATATATTTGCTGTGTGATTTCCCTTTGATATATACATTGATGTACCGTGTGTGTACCAGCATGATCTTGGGATGGTACGGAAACACCGGAGACTTGACCTTTCAGGTCGGGTCGTTACAGAAATGGTATCAGAGCACACGCTGACCGTAGGACGTAACCTCTAGGACTGGAAAGCCTTAGGATTGTTTCTCTTTGTCTTTAAAATTATACTCTCATTTACTCATTTCTGATTTCTCTCCGATTATTTCAAAATTTAAGATGGCCACCTTCATCCCAGTGTTGATCAGGGGGAGCACCAATATTGACATCCCGGGGGAATGCATATCTTGGGGAACCTCCACTCCCTAGGTAGCTGGCATGAGGCATAGTAAGAACATGACGTTCGATAACCCTAAAGAACACAACCTCAACATGTGTCTTCCAGTACATACAAAACAAAATTCAACGCGTCAAAAAACAATGAAGGAACATGGAACAAATATTGAAGACAGTACCATAAGTTCAAGTTAAACGGTACATGAAAGAATGATGCATAGAAACACTCACAGTCAGTTTCACAAACACTCAGTTGCCTGGGTCCTCATCACCCTTATTAACCAAATCAGTAGTAGCAAGCTCAGACATCTTGGCCTGGTCCATGTAGTTGATGCGAGGGGTCCTCAAATCAACAACAGGATTCTTGCCAATGAGAAGGCAGTCAGGATACATAAGTAGTGGCACAATGGCGCAGCCTGTAACAACTTTTCCTCTACTAGTACCTTATTGATACCGAGTAACAGCCGTTCGAAGATCATCAACAACCAACTGACAATAGTCCATATTTTCCATATTTTCAAAAACAAGATTCTCAGCCATTGCTGCCTCCCTGGACACTCGTGTAGACGAACCAGGAATAATAACCATCATGAAAAGAATCAGGCAAAAGACCTGCAGAGCCAGGTCATCATTCTTCTCATCCTTCACAAGTTCCTCGAGGATCTCTCGCAAATCCTTTGTCTTGATATCATCAATCCTCTTGTAGACAAGTTTGGCCTTTAGCCTCATAAAAGCATCATCAAACCCATCATCCGAGGTCCTAGGAGGGGTACGATCACCCTGAGGTAATCCAAAATGATGGTGAATAGCATCACTTGTAATACGCAAAACCTTGTTCGCCTCACCCATGTCCACAATGATAGTTAAAGGGTCAATCTTGGTGTAGATGTGGCCCATCAAAGGACGAGAGATGTTGGGATAAATCATCAAATCAAACACATAACCAAAAGCATCCTTGATAACCCTCTCCTTGTGCCTAGGTTGTAGCAATTTTGCGCACAACTTGACCTCTTTTAGTGAGCAACGAACCGCCTTGTTAAAACGTTTCACATCATCTCCTCCTTCATCAGCTTCTTCCACTGATTTGCCTCCTCTCTTCCTCAGAACAGTCCACTTCACAAGATGATACTGCAAAAAATGCAATGACAGGAAAAAAGGTAGAACAATGAGTCAAACAAACTAGACCAAAGGTTTACTAATTCTGAATTGGAAAACCTGCATAAGCAAATAGAGCATGGAAAAAAATTGTATATAGCAGAAGTTCAACCATTAAAAACAAGAAGTGCAGCTGCTTTCTCAAAGTTAGCAGTGTACATTTCAGAAGTTCAACTATTTCTACATAGGCATTACAACCATGTATGACCAGAAGTACAACTGCTTTCTCCATGTTAGCAATATACATTTCAGAAGTTCAACTATGACTACATAGGCAGTACAACCATGTATGACCACAAGTTAAGATGCTTTCTAAATGTTAGAACTTTACAAAGCAGAAGTTCAACTATGTACACCAAGGCATTAAAACCATGTATACCAAGAACTTCATCTAATATCTTCATGTAGATGAGCAGAAGTTCAGCTATGTACACAAAGGCAGTAATACCATATAAACCAAGGAGTTCATCTAATCTCTAAATATATATAAGTAGAAGGTTAGCTATATACACCAAGGCAGCACTACATACACAAAATATAACAACAATTCTACAATATTCCCCAAAACAATAAACATGAGAGATTCGTACCTGATCAACAGAAGCAGCATCATCGTCATCATCCTTGTCATTAGTGTTGAAATCAGCATCACCCTGGTCATCCGATCAACATGAGAATGCTTCTTGCAACCCTTGTTAACCTTTGCCGGTGCAACCTTGCACTTAACGCCGCATATATTGCCCTTACCATATGCACTAGCACCAAGCGGGGAAGGTGTAGGCACCATAGTGGCAAGCACACGACGAGTACAAAGTGGCATACCACCGCGGGCTTGGCCTTCCACTTCAGAAAGTTCACCCACACTTGGTCCTGCAGCCTTTGAAATACGAGGGCTCCTCCTAGGAGTAACTCCACCAACTAAATGCTTCCTAACCCCGGTCTTCTTGAATTTCTTCTTCATAGGGGCAGCCATGCCATCAGTGGCACGCGACACGTCTTCTTCAGCAATAGAGCCATGCCCAACTGTGTGCTCAGCTTCCCCAAGGCGTGCCTTCTTCTTCTTTTCATAATTTGCTTGCTTCTTCCTCTTGTGTTGATCCTCTAGAAGAAGCTGTAGGGGCACATCCTTAGCTTGTGTGAGAGGTTCAGTGCCATCAATAGACTGGGACTGCGTCTTTGACAACTGAAGAGAGCACAAAGGCTCCAGAACAGAATCATAACCTTCAACCGATGGAGCCTCCTGCTCAGCCGCAACAGTGTTATCTGGCACACCCAAGTCAGATACTACATCGTTGATGGTGTTCAGAGCTTCCTTATCTTTGGATACATCTGCAAGACCACAAAAGCATACCAAATGGAAAAGAGTCAGGAACAAAATACAAAACACACGACAACAACAAGTTCAAAAACATGGCTCTAGAATTTAAAAACATAATGGAAAGGATTTTCACATACTAGGTGAAGCAAGAGCTATAGTAGCAAGATCCGTCAGGCTTAAATTTTCCTCAAGGGTTGAAGCAACCACAACAATTACAGTCAAAGTATTAATAGGTGTTTTAGCCGCATCAGATCTTGGAGCATCAGTATTAACTTCTGAAGCTCCATCTTGATCACATGCATTTTTTCATAACTATTCAATTCATCACAAACTAAAAATGGCAGTAAAAAGGCAGATGAGTTTCAATCCACAATCTACACCAAAAGAAGTACTACATATACATGATTGTCCAATGTCCAGAAGTTCAACAATACCTAACAAAGCAGTACAACAATGCACAATCTACATACTAAAGATAAAACAATCTACACCAAAGGAAGTGCTACATATAGATGAATGTCAATATGTTCAACAATACCTAACAAAGCGTAAAACAATGCACAAACAGAAGTTCAACCAATTTTCATTGTAAAGAAATAAATAAACCAGAAGTTCAATTATGTGATCCAATGCAACACCACATAAAAAAAGATGAAGCATGAGCAGAAATACTTTTTCACAGCCAAACTACTTCTCAATACCATGAAAATGATAACACAAAATGCAAATATATACACTAAATATGAAACATTAGGAAGTCCAAACACACTTGGTGCACTATAGGAATCAGGCACTTTCCCATCTACCATGGCAGACAACAAAGGCACAAAGGCGGACGGCAAAGGACTTTGTCGTCCGTTAGCGGACGACACAAATTTGGGGCCAGCTAGCTCCGATAAAGGGGTTATTTGCCGTCTGCTTCGGCCCAGCGGACGGCAAAGGATCGTTGCCGTCAGCTTGTAGACGACAAAGGGCATGGACGGCAATTACTAATGCGTCGCCGTTAGAGGTGGCTAACGGACCTCATCACTTTGCCGTCTCCCCCCCCCCCCCGCCCCTTTGTCATCTACCACCTACCCTCACGTTTGTCGCCTGCCGCCTACTCCGCCTTTGCCGTCTGTCGCCCTCCCCTTCTTTGCCGTCTGCCTCCCTTCCCTTATTTCTTGTCTGCCTCCTCCCCCTTTGCCATATGCCGTGGACAGCAAAGAGAAAAAATGTCCCCAGCCTGGGCTTCCTGGGTTTCATAGGTGGCCGCCACGTGGCACCTTTGTCGTCCAAGGCAGACGGCAAAGAGCCCTTTGACGTCCAGGGCAGACGGCAAAGAGCCCTTTAAAGTCAGTGGCAGACGGCAAAGAGCCTGTATTATCCCTTTTTATTCTGTTTTTTTGCTATATCCAATCATTTTCACAAGCACATATAAGATATATATATATATATAATTCATAGAAACTATATCCCTGCCATATGGATATGATCATCCAACAAACATACCAAATTAAAAGTGCAAGTTTCATCCATACATGCATAGTTTCATCCATACATACAGAGTTTCATCCATATTCCAATAGATTCATCCATAGGTAGCAAGTTTCACAATGTTCATCGATACAAAATCAAAACATAAAGTAAACACAAGACCTCCATCAATGCAAGCTTCCGTGAAGTGAATCAAATCTGCAAAATGGGAAATAAGAAAGTTAGAAGAAGAATACTAGAAGAAGAAGAAGAAGAAGATCTAGAAGAATAAGAAGAGGAGGAGGAAGAAGAAGCATTTTCTTCTCTTTCTCTTTATCCTCTTGTTTTTATTCTTATTATTGCTTATTTGTGCCATTTTAGAGCTAACCTAGGTAATTATGCCATTTTTTACCAAACTAAGCTTATTGTGTCATTTTGCAAGAAAATAAGCTAAGTCTATGGCATCTATGAGGTTACCAAGAAGAAGAAGAAGAAGATCTAGAAGAAGAAGAAGTGTTTTTCTTATCTTTCTCTTTCTCCTCTTGTTTTTCTTCTTATTGCTTATTTGTGTGATATTAGAGCTAACCTAGGTAATTATCACATTTTATTACCTAACTAAGCTTATTGTGTCATTTTGCAAGAAAATAAGCTAAGTCTATGGCATCTATGAGGTTACCAAGAAGAAGAAGAAGAAGAAGAAGAAGATCTAGAAGAAGAACGAGAGGCATTTTTCTTCTCTTTCTCTTTCTCTTCTTGTTTTTATTCTTCTTGTTGCTTATTTGTGTCATTTTAGAGCTAACCTAGGTAATTATCACATTTTTACCTAACTAAGCTTATTGTATCATTTTGCAAGAAAAGAAGCTAAGTCTATGGCATCTATGAGGTTACCAAGTCTATTATGTCATTGTTAAGTTAACTAAGCTTATTATGTTAGTGTGGAAGAAACAATGCTAAGTATAGGTCATTTTAGAGTTAATTTAGGTATAATATGTCATTTTAGAGCTAACTTAGGTACAATGTACCATTTTGGAGGTAAGTAAGCTTACTATGTCATTTTATAGGAAACAAAGCTAATTTAGATAAAATATGACATTTGTCTAAGTGCTAAGTTTGTCATTGTGCTAAGTTTGTCTAAGTGTTATGTTTGTATTTGTTTGAGAAAATGAGCCAAGTAAGTGGCATACTAGGGCTTACCCTCCTTGTCATCACGGAGGTGAAGCACCGGGGTTGCTCGGGTCGTACGATGCGGCTTGGGAGTTATGTTGTACCAAAGATCATTTGCGTTAGCATGATGATGCTGAAATGTCAAGACTAGTAACTAATGAACATTGGAATGAAACTCACCGTTCCGGCCGTCATAATGACTGGCATCAGCGGAGGGGTCTAGCCGGTCTTCTCGCACAAAGTATGCACATTTGGTTTTGCCAAGTCAATCATATTGGTTATTAATGAATAGAACATGCAGTGCATGATTTGGCTAATATGAAGAAGAAACATACCACGATGAGCTCATACGTGGCCCGGTTAGATGCATTGTTTTGTGCCCTCTCCTCCTCCAACAACCTAGCCGTCTTCTCCTCCAGATCCCTCTTCTCCTCCACTGCCTGTCGGGCCTGTTCCGCGAGAAGCGCCTGGGTTCTCTCTCTCTCTCTCTCTCTCTCTCTCTGCAGAGTAGCCTGCAACACAACTCCTCGTTAGCATTATAAGCATCTTTGCTCGCACACACAATGTAATGGAGGAAATCTATCTTAGTCCGTATGACTAACCACCATGGCAAGATGGAATGGTCGTGGACGAGGCAGCATCTTAGGACAGGAGCTCGTTTGGCGTGCCTTGATCTGTCGAAGAGTGCTCGAAGACCATATATGTCCATCTCCAATGCCTTTCGAGCCATGGGGCCTCACGTGGCCATCTATCATCACCAGGTCTAGATCAATAGAATGCTAGCTCGGGTTGAAGTTCTCCCTGTTCACCGCCTTCCCCACATCTCTGTACCTCACGAGCTTGTGGTGGGAGGAGATATTGGTGAAGTTCTCAGGATTATCGAGGTCAGACTCAGAGAATGCCTTGACCTTCTTGTATGAGACAGTATGGGCCATGGCATAGAGGTCGTACACCTCTGGCACCTCCGTCATATTTTGATGAGCCTACGAGAGAGGAACAAAGTATTAATAATGGGTAAACCTAGCACTACAAGAATGATTTGCAGGAATCATGACGCAAACAACATACCCAGTTCCGCCCGAACTGATAAATGTTGTCGGTGCCTTGATGGTGTGGCACACCTTACATTTGGGCACGCCGTGCCTTGGCATCATCGTGGACAACTCGCCATTGGTCAGAGCACCATTCATTCACCAACGCCTCCCAATAACCCATCTTATCCGCACACCATCTCGGGGGCACCTAAGTTAGTAAAGAGAAATTTGAGAGCTACACCTACGAATCAAAGCAAAGGAAACTAAGTACAAGTCCTTAAGAATAGGTAATTACCTTCATGTACTGCTCCTTGTCCAGAAACTTTCGACGGGACGATGACTTGGCCTTCTTAATATGTTGTCAGGTGTAGTAGTCTCGAATAGCCTGTACCCGAGCCTCGTGTCGTAAGTTCTGTAGTAGGTGCCTGCACTCGTAATCTGTAAGCTTTGCCACAACATCCTCGTATCCCTCCTCGCACCTGTAAAAGGTCTGCAATCAGACAACACTGATTAGTACAATTACTAGGTATTATTGATTTTTAATTGTGTAAAGGAGAAATTACCCAGAACTTCCTGATGACAATGTCGGCCCTCGTGTTGCACAACACACCATCGGTCATCTCCTTCGACGGGGCCGAGGCAGCCAAGTAGTGCTCCCATTTCAATCTTACCTCTTCTTGCTAACCCTCGCCGGGCAACATGACAAACCCCGGGAAGTTATGCCATAAAATCACACCAAGGATTGAGTTGGGCTTGTGGACATCCTTTCCATGAATCCAACCCCTGTAGTATGACAAAGCCAACACATTAGATATGTGAAGAAACATGAAGGCAACATGTTTAAAAAGAGTAAATGCACTTACTTCAGCGACTCGGGCTTAATCAGTCACCTGTGCTCGTGGGTCGCCACCACGGGCGGGAGACGTGTACACCCACGCTGGTAGACGGTGCCCTGAACCACCTCGTCCCCGCTATTAGAAAGCCAATCCCCCCACCATCAGCATGGCCACTCGACTTCGGCTGATGCAGATTTGGCTAGGTATCCCATCCGGGGGAAGCCTGTAGAGTCTCGTAGGACGAGGCGTCTGGCATAGGAGTCTCGCGAGAGGAGGCGTCCGGCACAGGAGTCGGGTCAAAATGTCTGAGACATAAGAATCATCGACCCGAGGCTCGTGGACAGGAGTCATTGTAGCCTCCACCTCATAAGAGTCCACCGTAGTAGTCCTATGCTCTGGTGAATCAGCTGGTGGTGGCGGTGAGGAAGGCGTAGCAGCCTTCGTACCTCTCCCGCGGCCACCACATGTAGCTTTAGGAGCTCTCTTCTTCCCCCGACCTCCTCTCCCTGTGAACAACTTTAACGACGAAGAATTGCCCTCGGGTGACCCAATACTGTCTTACAACGCTCTCCGGAGAGTTTGGGGTGGAATGGAAGTACTCCTCCCACCACGCGCCGACAAAGGAACCTTGGATCGCTCTCGACCTGCGCCCACCATATTTCAACACCTGCCATGACAAAGAGTAAACGAAATTAGTACAACATAAAAAATTGAATACCGACATGAATAGTAAAATGTATATATATAATTTGAGTGTATCATCATCATGTATACCGGACATGAACTAATAATAATCTCCATCATCTATATATGCTTCGGGATCAATAAATGCATCATCATCATCACTGTCATTAATAAATGCATTATCATCACTATCGGGAGCAACATGTGGAAGGCCTCCTTTATGTAATCAGTCAAGAATTAAGAGGTCATCCACAACAGTAACCTCTTATTCTTCCATCTCTTCTTGTTCTGGCTTAGGGGTGAAGTCGGATTCACTATCGTTGTCTACCTCAATGTTTTGGGGTGAAGTCGAGCGGTTCTTGAAACGTTTTTTGGAAAGACGTGTTTCTTGGAAGAATTCTCCTTCATATGTGTCTGGGTTAATGTGAGGTTCATGATCATCTTCATTGAGGGGAGGTGGTCTAAACTATGGCGGCATATCATAAATGACATCCCAACCATTCAGATTTGGATCAGTTTGGCAGGCCCATGGTAGATAGAAAACTTGGGTCGCCTGTTGAGCCATAATATAGACGTCAAGAGCATCTAAATGGGCGCTTTGTTTGATTTTTACTAGCCCTATATGTTCATGATTCCTTCTAGTCTCCTTCGGCTGGAACCAATAACATTTGAAGACTACGACGTTTGGTGTGTTATCACCAAAGAATATAACTTCATAAATTGCTTCAACTCTTCCATAATACTTGACACCTCCTTCGCCGACAGTGGAGAAACAACAATTTGTAGACTTTCGGTCGGCCATAGATAGCTCTTTGCCAAAAGTACGAAAGCGATACCCGTTGATGTCGTATTTGTCAAATGAACGGGCCTTATAGTGAAAACCATTAGCGACT
Organism: Hordeum marinum; assembly: GCA_022496015.1. NCBI lineage: Eukaryota > Viridiplantae > Streptophyta > Magnoliopsida > Poales > Poaceae > Hordeum > Hordeum marinum. The sequence continues at coordinate 84,891,792 of CM039676.1, forward strand.
TGTCTCAATTCGGTGTCCATAGACTCTGAATTATCCTACAAGTTTGAGACGAAAGGATTGTTGCATTAGCGGCAAACTAGATGAAGAAATGAAATGATCTAATGGAAATTACCGTTTGTTTGAACCAAGAGATGAAACCGGGATAGCCGCCTCCATGCTTTGCCAGAAGCACATACTCTTCAATGGAATCATTTTGGATCACCGCTCCATCCGAGAATTTTGCGACGTATTGAGTGTATCACATATCTGGGAATAAGAGCAGTTCAAATGAATTAGAAGTTGCGAAACAATGTTCCGAGAACTTACTCGATGTACGACCGCACTTCTGTTAGGTTGTTGAAGATATACAACGAAGTGGTCCGTCATTCTTCAACATCCAACATTATCGCTTTCGAAGGACTGGCTGGTGCGAGCTTCCCTTGGAATAGGCTGAGGTTGGATCAAACTTTTTCATAGTCGCCATCATTCTACTGAGGCTTCGGATTATCCAAATGATGATTCTTGGCTTCGTAGTGTGCTGTCACGAAGTTTGTCGTCTCCTCAGTAATGAATGCCTCGGCCATCGATGCTTCAATTCTATGTTTATTTTTACGTTTTGCTCGAAGCATCTTCTGCATCCTCTCAGTTCCAAAGCACCAACGATTTTGCACAGCCCCTGCCCAATCTTTCCTCGGTCGGGAGATGCAAAATCAGATGTTGCATTGGATTAAAGAAGCCTGGTGGAAAGATCTTTTCTAACTTGTAGATCAACTCCGACGCCAACTCTTCCAGTTCATCTAGCACGTCAGGCGATAGTTCTTTCGCACAAGGAGCGTGAAAGAAATAGCTCAGCTCTGCCAGTACTAGCCATTCATCCTCGGGGATAAATCCACGCAACATCACCGACATTTCCCACTGAAGCCATATGTGCTAATCATGACTCTTGAGACCAAATATTTTCAATTTGTCAAAACTCGCTCCCCTCTTTAGATTCACTGCATACCCATCGGGGAACATCAACTGCATTTTCACCCACAAGAGCATTTCCCTCATAGCTGGCATTCCAAGATTGAACCATGCCTTTGGCTTCCTCCAGTTCTTCTTTCGTAACGGTTGTCGCATGTTTTCTAATGGTCTATCACATAGACCCTCCTGAACGACTCTAGCCTTAGGATTATCCTTTGTCTTTCCCTCTATACCAAACAATGTACCAAAACGGGCCTAGGCGATATTCTTTTCAGTGTGCATCACGTCGATGTTGTGTGGGAAAAGGAGGTCTTAAAAGTAAGGCAGATCCCACACGCATATCTTGTGAGTCCACGCTTCGTATTATAACCTTTGAAATACCCTGGACGTACTGGATCCAGCTCGAGAGCGTTTATCTGATCCAGGGTCTGTTAGCTTGTCAATGCAGGTCGTGTAGAGTCTTTGACAACTCTACCTTTCATGCAATTCTTCTTGTCCTTTTTGAACCTATGGCAAGGATCCAGGAAATGTCTATGCAAGTCGAAGAAAGAATACTTGCGACCCTCCTACAGCCAAAGGAACTCAAGAGCTGCCTTGCATGTGGGGCACGGAAACCTTCCATGCACACACCAGCCAATGAATAGCACATACGCACGCAAGTCATGCGTCGATTACATGTACCACACATGCATTTTGAAGTTTTTTTGGAAGCAGCATCATATGTCGTGATCCCATTATCCCAAGCTTCTTGCAATTCATCCTTAAGCGGTTGCATGTACACATTCATATTCTTCCCCAGATAGTTGGGCCCTGGAATTATCAACGTCAAGAAAAATGTTCTTTCTTTTCATAATCTCTTCGGGGAGAGATTGAGTTGAATGACAAATATAGGCCAGCAACTGTATTGGATTGCCGTCATACCAAACACTTGGAACCCATCCATGCTGATGGCGACTCGAGGATGCCTTGAATCTGTCGCTTTATCCTTATGTAATGCATCGAATTGCTTCCACGAAAAAGCGTCTGAAGTGTGTCCCAACATTGGATTCCCATATGCACCTACTTTGTTTCTTTTGCCCAATTTATGCCACGTCATCTCTCTGTCCGTCTCTTCGACCATGAAAAGACATTGAAGTCTTGGTATGATTGGTAGATACCGAAGAACATTAACTGGGATTTTGGTCTGACTCTTCTCACCCATACCATTGTGTACCACAACATACATGGAAGACTTGCAAATGGGATAATAGTTCAAGCCCACATACTCAAGCCTAAATAGGGCACATCCATTCTGACATGCATCTATCTTCTCATAGGGCATCTTAAGCGCACGTAGGATTTTGTTCGACTGGTACAGATTATCTGGCAATACATGGCCTTTGGGTAGAAAGCGTCCAAATATCGTCATCGTGCCATCGTAGCATTCTCTGCCTAGGTTGAACTGGGCCTTCAGAGCCATTACTTGCGCGATGGCATCCAGCTGACAAAACTAAGTGTACTCATGGAGAGGACGTTTTGAAGACTCCAACATTTCATAGAAGGCCTTTGCAGATTCCTCCATCTCATCGTCCAAATCCCGAGCATCATCAAAGTCTCGCACCATGTCTTTCATCCCAGTACAATGCTCGTCGGTGCGACGACGAACAACCTCAGCACTGGCACGTTGGGCAGACTCACCATGAAATCTCCACACCGTATAATCAGGCGTAAAACCCCACTTCTACAAGTGTTTACCCATTTCATCCCGTGTCCACTTTCTATGGTTGTCGCATCGGACAAAGGGGCACCAGGTTATTGCCTGGCCATTTGCAAATGCGGCGCTCAGAAACCCCTTGGTATTTGTTAACCATTCAATGGTCATTTCTTTTTGACTAGGGTGACCATTGTACATCCAAGAACGATCACTCATCTTGCCTACCTACTAAACACACAAGAAATATATATATATATATATATATAATTCATCATCTATACTCACCCGTTAATCAAGTTTGTCAGTTTTATTACATCCATGCAACCTACACGCTAATAGGTAGAGATAGGTCCTAATCCGACCAGAGTATGTGTAGATTGGGTTCGTTTTCCCATGCTCTGCTCTGGATTCGATGTAGAATTTTGGCAGCACCTCCCTGTTGTTCTTATGATATATGTCTCAACAATCACCAGAGAGGATGTGTACCCGGAGAACAACAGGGAGGCACTAACAAAATTCCGCATCGGATCCGGAGCAGAATATACGGGAAAACGAACCCAATCTACACATACTCGGGCTGTCCATGGATAATGTTGGACAATTCAAAAGGATGGCGGTTATAAATATGCAAAGACATGCATATTTATAGATTTCGCCCTTTCGAATGAGAGACGCATACTGGTCACACATACTGATGAATGAAGACACCTATGGATAGCAAGTTTCATCGGCACGAAGACCGGAACCGAGCAAATTAAGGGGGGCAGGGGAGGAGATGTCATTTGGGATCACCAACGAACGCAGCAGGGGAGCTCGTCCAACGCACGGGGAGGCCGTCAAATAGCAAACCCTCACAACGACAAAACAAATGCACATTGAAATGAACCTCGATCAACACAAATATGGTGTTTTTCATAACAGCTAGAATCAGAATATATATGACCTAATTCATAATTTACATCGGGGGTCGGGGTTCAGTGGCATCGGGGGTCGAGGGTCAGTGGCGTCGAGGGTCGAGGGTAAGTGGCGTCGGGGGTCGGGGGTCAGTGGTTCTTCCTGCTCTTCTTATTTTTTTTCTTTTCTTCTTCTTCTTCTTCTTCTCCTCCTCCTCCTCCTCTCTTCTTCTTCTTCTTCTTCTTCTTCTTCTTCTTTTCTTCTTCTTCTTCTTCTTCTTCTTCTTTTTCCTTTTTCTTTTTTTCCTTCCTACTTTCTTCTTCTTTGTCTTCTAACCTAAGTAACTAACCTAAGCTAGCCTAAACTAAACTAACCTAAACTAAACTAACTAACTAACTAACTAACCTAAACAAATCTAACTAACTAAATGACCTAAATTAACTAACTAACTAATTAACATCAATAAAAAACAGAAATTTTTTACCTTTGAAGGTGCTGGTGGAGGAGGGGCCCGGTGGAGTGGAATGTGAGGGAGCAGGTGGGGCACCGTGGGAAGGGGCGCTCGCTGCATGGGCGGCGGGATGGTGGGGCGACCAGTGGGTGGGGGCGGCGTCCGGTGGGTGGGGGCCACGGGAAGGGGGGCTCGCCGTGGGTCCATGGGGAGGGGGCTCGCCGCGGGGCGGCGGGACGATGGGGCAACCGGTGGGTGGCAGCGGCAGCCAGTGGGCGGCGGGGAGCGGCGGGAGGGAGGGAGAGGGAGGGAGAGAGAGGGAGCCGCGGGGAGGGGGTTCGTCGCAGGGCGATGGGGTGGCCGGTGGGGGTGAGCGGCCGATGGATGGGTGAGGCTTCCGGTGGGCGTCCGGTCGGGGCAGGAGCGGCCAGAGGGAGAGTGAGGGTGGTGGGGCGGGATGGAGACGCGGGTGAGTGAGGGGGTGGAGGTGGATCTGGCCGTTGTGGGGCTGGGATCTTTACCATCTTCTAGCAGACAACAAAGAGTGGGGGGACGGGGATGGGGCCCTGCCGTTACCGTTCGGGGGGACGTCCTCTTTGCCATCCGCTAGCGGACGACAAAGATGGGGAAGGCAAATGGCAAATCCACCCCGACGACAACGATATACCCAAGGCACGGTGGGGCCCGCCCAGGACCTTTGTCGTCTGCCTGCCAAATCTTTGTCGTCCGCTAGCCGATGACAAAGGGAGGTCTGATGGTAAAGACTCTCTTTGTCGTCTGCCCGTCCTTTGTCGTACATTTTCTGTAAGCTGATGGCAAAGGCTTTCTTTGCCATCCGCTAGCAAACGGCAAAGATCTGGCACACGTCAAATAAATAAATTCTAGTAGCATGACTTAGTTCACTGGCAATTCATCAAAAATAATCTAAGCAACACTCTACTAACTTCAACTAACAGTAATGCGAACACATAACCTATGGAAGAATTTCACACTTTTAAACATGGGCAGTCCAACAATACAACCAACTGAAGGTATAGGAAGAAATATATAAGAAAAATCCTATTTAAAATACAAGATGCATATCCATTTACATACCCGAAGAAGGTTTTGAAGCCATGACAACACTACTCCTTGATGAATGGTAGTACAAACCCTAGATCGACCTACAAAAACAGGGAAGAAATTACATAATTAGAAAGTAGAAAATCAAACAAGAATAGAAAAACAAGTAAATCAAACCCTAGAATAAAACAACTAAATCACAGCAACAACTGTGAAGATGAACAGTACCACATCAAGGAAAGCACAGCAAATTTAAAATAGTTCTTAGAAACTAACTAGTATGTGACAAACGCAATCCAGACTACCAAGTCAATAACATCAAAGGGATCAAACTACATCAGATCCAACTGCAACCGCCACACCACACCCTTCTTACATGCATCTCACTGGTGAAATTACCCACAAGAAAATGAAATCCACACAAGTCTGAAGGCTAAACTAGCACACACAAGCATCTCATAGATAAAATTAACCACGGGGAAATGGAATCCACCCACCACATGCACAAGAACCCAACCTAATCTCCAACCCAATGATGAGAAGAAAAGGGAGGAGGCGGATGCGAGAGCAGACAAAAGAAATAGTGAGAGCTCGACAGATTTGGCGAAAACTAAGAGCAAGCATTACGAGGAGGCAACATTTATACCTCTCCAAATGACCCTGATGCACGAATCCGCGACGGTTCTTCCACCCCCACGATGCCACACACGCACAGACAGTTGCCGGCTGCGCCTCGAAGGAGAAGAGAGCGGTCAGCGGGAGGGAGAGCGGGGCGTGGGGCAGAAAAAGGAGCAGGGCATGTGCCGGTTACTCCACTCGCGAGCGCAGGAGACAGCAGCAGAGTACTCAAGGGAGGTTAGGGGAACTTGGGGGACGAGCATGGAGCGACAGAGAAAGAAGAGATCGAGCGAGAGGGGGAGAGGGTTTTCTGACAAGAGTTGGTCAGGCAATGGGGCAGTAAATGGGGCTCTCTAGAGGGTAATGGAGCGCTAGGGTTAATTACAATTTTACCCTTAAGAACTAAAAATTAAATGCATGTGTTGAAAAATGAATGCACCATTTGAATGCAGCTGTTTAAAAAGATAAGATCAAACAAAAATTTGTTGGTATCCCTTAAAAAAATGATGGCCAACAGAAGCTCAAGTACAGTACTAGTGCAAGTAAAATATATACACAAATAAGGACCTACAAACAAAGAAGAAGTTCAAAAAATAAAGAACATAAGTTCAAGTACACTACCAAGCGAAGTAAGGCATATGAATAAATAAACAATAAGAAACAAAGAAGAAGTTCAAATACAAAAACACATGAAGTCCATAACTAACTCAACGGACACGCCTCCGCATGCGATGGCACCGCACGCCGTGTTGTCGCCTAGTCCTTCTTGTTCCTGGCTCGGCCTCATCAAGGGTCCCCACAGACTCGCATTCGCTCGTCGCGGGGCCCCGGCTTGGCCTCAAGCTACCGCTACAGTGCGTGCTAGGTTGACAGGCGCAATGCGGTTATTCTATTTCCACCCCCACCCGCACACACCCCAAAGCCATACCCCTAAGATAGATTGTGGGGTCACAGATGTGACGGACTTGCCTTCGCATGCAACGACGTGGCACACCGCATCGTCACCTGCTCCAGCTTGTTCCTAGATCAGCCTTGCAGGGGAGGGGAGGGGGGTCCTGACGCCCCCTCCCCCTGGCTTGGCCTCGCGCTACCATAGTAGTGCGCTCTAGGTTGACAGGCGCAATGCGGTTATTATGTTTCCACCCCCACCCGCGCATGCCCGAGAGCCACACCCCTACAATAATTAGTGGGGTCACGGGTGTGATAGACTTGCCTCCGCATGCGATGATGCGGCACGCCGTGTCGTCGCATGCTCCCACTCGTTCCTAGCTCGGCCTCGCAGTGAGAGGGGAGGGGGGTCCCGACCCCCCTCCCCCCAGCTCAGCCTCGTGCTACCACGTTGGTCAATAGGCGCAATGCCGATTTCAATGTCAACAAATATTTAAATCCAAAAATAACAAAAAAAATTAAAACAAGAAGTTCAAATAGTGAAGACAAAGAAATTCGGGGTTTCGTAAAACCTCAAATTAACATGTTAAAAACAACTATCATACAAAATTTCAGGATAGTTATTCTGTGAAGTCCAATAACTATTAGAAGTGTGAAAACATACTAGAAAAAAATAAAAACTACACGCATATCCATTGGCCATTTCCATGGTTGCTCACGGGACTGAGTAAAAAAATTGAGACCAATGCAAGAATGAAAAATGACAGAAAAAGAAAGAAATATAGAGGACCTGATGCATTACCTTGGAAAGAAGGAAAAGAAGAAGTTCAGGTAGGAACAACACAAAAGTCAAGCTTGTACAGCGACCATAAGATAATCTAATAAATTTGAACGAACGAATTCGTCCGAAGCATAAAATCCCCTACGCCAAATTTGAACACGTCCACACCTCCATGGAAATGATCTGGCAACTCCCTTTCTACAACAAAAATGAATAGAGGGAAATTCTCAAAAACGCAAAAACACCTCGTGCAACAGCCGCAAGAGAGTGCCAACATTGAATCACTAGAATTCAAACCATATGAACCCTCCCGATTGAAATTTACAATGTAGGAAGCCTTTAATTTCACTAAAGTAAGCAAATCCGTCGGGAATCTTCATAGGAAAATGAGAAATCGACAGAAGCGGATGAAGAACATACCCAAAATCAAATCCGTTAAAAATAACAACAAATTATCCATGAAACTCATACCAAAACCCAATTCCCGTCGTGTTAGAGGTTCGAGAACATCCAGAGCATGCATTAAACTTGTAATAGATACAAGTTCATCATGACCCAAGAGCAAATCCACCAACGAGCAAGATTCCTATTTTAAACAGGCATTTACTTGCTATTTTTTTCCTGGTTACACTTACATCATGAAGAACACGACTGTCTAGAAAAATTCATGTGGGGAGACACGGTTGCGAAGATAGCCCAAAGGTCGGGTTCCTGCAGAGGGAAGTTCGGGTTGTGTAACTCGGGAAGTTCAGGTTGTGATCCGACTATTATTCTCATCCCGTGATCAAAATAGTGTTTATGTGTGTGTGTGTACATGCATACTATCATGAACACCTTCTATGATTGTGAGCTGCCATCAAAATATTGTATAATGACCAAGTGTTGAAATGGGGACATGAAAGACAACATAATGATCATGTGTGTATACATTTGCATAGAATTTATTGTTGGGGAACGTTGCATGGGAAACAAAAAAATTCCTACGCACACGCAGATCTATCCATGGTGATGAGCATGTACGAGAGGGAGAGTGCATCTACGTACCCTTGTAGATCGCTACGCGGGAAGCATTAAGAAACGCGGTTGGTGTAGTCGACCGTCTTCACGATCCAAATCGCCGAGCGTCCCGTGATCTAATCACGATCCGTCCCGTGATCCAATCATGATCCGTCCCACGAACTTGATCATGGTCCTCCTAATCTAGCGCCGAACGGACGGCACCTCCGCGTTCAGCACACGTATGGCTTGATGACGATCTCTGCCTTCTTGATCCAAAAAGCGGGAGCAGAGAGGAAGAATTGTTCTCCGGCAGTGTGACGGTATTCCGGCAATGGTGGTGGAGCTATTCCGACAGGGCTTCGCCTAAGCACTGCAGAAATCCGATCTAGAGGAGAAACTATGCACTAGAGGAACGGGCAGCACATGGCTAAAAATTCTGTGCAAAAATCCTAAAACCCACCAGTATATATAGGAGGAAGGGAGGAGAGGCTTGGCGCAAGGGACAAGCCTCCTTTGGTTCAGCCGAAGTGGGGAGGAGAGGAGGACTCCTCCTCCAATCCTAATAGGACTAGGATTCCTCCTTTTTGGCCTTTTTCACCTTTTCCCTTTGGGATTTTCTTCCTAGACGCATGGGCCTTGTGTGGGACTTCCACCAGCCCACAAAAGGCTGGTAATTATTCTCCCACAGCCCATGAAGCCTCTTGGGTCTAAGTACCCCTCTCGGTGGTCTCCGAGTACATTACCGATTTGCCCAAAACTTTTCTGGCGACCAAAACAGGACTTCCTATATATCAATCTTTACCTCCAGACCATTCCGAATCTCCTCATGATGTCCGGGATCTCATCTGGGACACCGAACAACCTTCGGTCACCACCATACATAACACTATACTACCGAAACGTCACCGAACCTTAAGTGTGCAGACCCTACGGGTTCGAGAACTATGTAGACATGACCGAGACACCTCTACGGTCAATAACCAATAGCGGGACCTGGATGCCCATATTGGTTCCTACATATTCTACGAAGATCTTTATCATTCAAACCTCTATGTCAAGGATTCAGTTAATCCCGTATGATGTTCACTTTGTTCTTCGGTATGTTACTTGCCCAAGATTCGATCGTTGGTATCTCCATACCTAGTTCAACCTCGTTACCGGCAACTCTCTTTACTCGTTCCGTAATACAAGATCCCGTGACTAACACTTAGTCAATTGCTTGCAAGGCTTATTGTGATGTTGTATTACCGAGTGGGCTCTAAGATACCTCTCCGCCACACGGAGTAACAAATCCCAGTCCTGATCCATGCCAAATCAACAGACACCCTCGAAGATACCTGTAGAGCACCTTTATAGTCACCCAGTTATGTTGCGACGTTTGATACACACAAGTTACTCCTCCGATGTCCGTGAGTTGCATGATCTCATGGTCATAGGAACATATACTTGACATGTAGAAAACAGTAGCAATAAACTGACACGATCATATGCTACGTTTGTAGCTTGGGTCTTGTCCATCACATCATTCTACTAATGATGTGATCCCGTTATCAAATGACATCACATGTCAATGGCTAGGAAATCTTGACCATCTTTGATTAACGAGCTAGTTCACTAGAGGCATACTAGGGACCAAGAGTTGTCTATTTACCCACACATGTAATGTGTTTCCAATCAATACAATTATAGCATGGATAATAAATGATTATCATGAACAAGGAAATATAATAATAAAAACTTTATTTATTGCCTCTAGGGCATATTTCCAACCGTCTCCCACTTTCACTAGAGTCAATAATCTAGGTCACATCACTATGTGATTTACATTGTAAGGAATCGAACACCCATGCAGTTGTGGTGTTGATCATGTTTAGCCCTTGGAAGAGGTTTAGTCAACGAGTCTGCAACATTCAGATCCGTGTGCACTTTGCAAATATTTATGTCCTTCTCCTCGATGTAATCGCAGATGGAGTTGAAGCATTGCTTTATGTGTCTGGTCCTTTTGTGAAACCTTGGTTCCTTGGCCAGAGCAATGGCACGAGTGTTGTCACAGAATAGGTCCATTGGATTCAGTGCACTGGGCACTACTGCAAGATCTGTCATGAACTACTTCATCTAGACACCTTCCTTCGCCGCCTCCGAGGCTGCGATGTACTCCACTTCGCATGTAGAATCGGCTACCATGCTTTGATTGGAACTGCACCAGCTTACCGCTCCCCCGTTGAGAATAAATACGTATCCGGTTTGCGACTTAGAGTCATCCGGATCAGTGTCGAAGCTTGCATCGATGTAACCCTTTACGACGAGCTCTTCATCACCTCCATAAACGAGAAATATATCCTTAGTCCTGTTCAGGTACTTAAGGATACTCTTGACCGCTGCCCAGTGTTCGATTCCAGGATCACTTTGAAACCTTCCGGCCATACTTATGGAAAGGCTAACATTGGGTCTTGTGCACAGCATTGCATACATGATAGAGCCTACGGCTGAAGCATAGGGGATGACACTCATCTTTTCTCTATCTTTTGCACTCACTAGGCATTGAGTCTTACTCAACTTCACATCTTGTAACATAGGCAAGAACCCCTTCTTGGACTGATCCATTTTGAACTTCTTCAAAACTTTATCAAGGTATGTGCTCTGTGAAAGTGCTATTAAGCGTCTCGATCTATCTTTGTAGATCTTAATGCCTAATATGAAAGTAGCTTGTCCTAGATCGTTCATTGAAAAACTCTTGTTCAAATATTCCTTCACGCTTTCCAGCATTGCTATATCGTTTCCAATCAGCAATATGTCATCCACATATAATACTTGAAACGCTATAGAGCTCCCACTCACTTTCTTGTAAATACAAGCTTCTTCATAAACTTTTATAAACTCAAACACTTTGATCACCTCATCAAAGCGCTTATTCCAACTCTAAGATGCTTGCACCATCCCATAAATGGATCACTGGAGTTTGCAAACTTTGTCAGCATTCTCTGGATCGACAAAACCTTCTGGTTGCATCATATACAACTCTTCCTCAAGGAAACCATTGAGGAATGTCGTTTTGACATCCATCTACCAAATTTCATAATCGAAATAAGTAGCTATTTCCAACATGATTCTGATAGACTTAAGCATCGCTACGGGTGAGAATGTCTCGTCGTAGTCAACTCCTTGAACTTGTGAAAAACCCTTTGCCACAAGTCAAGCTTTATAGATGGTGACATTACCGTTCGCGTCTGTCTTCTTCTTAAAGATCCATTTATTCTGAATGGCCTTTCGCCCTTCAGGTAATACTTCCAAAGTCCATACTTTGTTTTCATACATGGATCCCATCTCGGATTTCATGGCCTCTAACCATTTCTCGGAATCCAGGCCCATCACTGCTCCTCCATAGCTCGTAGGTTCATTGTTGTCCAACAACATGACCTCCAAGACAGGGTTGCCGTACCACTCAGGAGTACTACGCGCCCTTGTTAACCTATGAGGTTGAATATTAGCTTGATATGAAGCTTCATGATCATCATCATTAACTTCCTTTTCTACCGTCGTAGGTTCCACAGAAACATCTTTCTGCAGTGCGCTACTTTCTGGTTGAAGTAAAGGTTCAATAACCTCATCAAGCTCTATTTTCCTCCCACTCAATTCTTTCGAGAGAAACTCTTTCTCAAGAAATGTTCCATTCTTAGCGATAAACACTTTGCCTTCGGATCTGAGATAGAAGGTATACCCGACTATCTCTTTTGGGTATCCTATGAAGATGCATTTCTTCTCTTTGGGTTCCAACTTTTCAGGTTGAAGCTTTTTGACATAGGCATCACATCCCCAAACTTTAAGAAACGATAACTTTGGCCTCTTGCCAAACCACAGTTCATATGGCGTCATCTCAACGGATTTTGATGGTGCCCTATTTAAAGTGAATGCAACTGTCTCTAATGCATAACCCCAAAATGATAGTGGCAAATCAGCAAGAGACATCATAGAACGCACCATATCTAATAGGGTTCGATTACGACGTTCGGACACACCATTACGTTGTGGTGTTCTAGGCGGTGTCAACTGTGAAACAATTCCACACTGTCTTAAATGACTGCCAAACTCATAACTCAGATATTCACCTCCTCGATCAGATCGCAGGAATTTAATCTTCTTGTTACAATGATTCTCAACTTCACTCTGAAATTGCTTGAACTTTTCAAACGTTTCAGACTTGTGTTTCATTAAGTAAATATACCCATATCTACTTAAGTCATCAGTGAAGGTGAGAAAATAATGATATCCACCATGCGCTGTAACATTCGTAGGACCGCACACATCAGTATGTATGATTTCCAATAAGTCACTCGCCCATTCCATTGTTCCACAGAACGGCGTTTTAGTCATCTTGCCCATGAGGCATGTCACATGTGTCAAGTGATTCAAAATCAAGTGACTCCAAAAGTCCATCAGCATGGAGCTTCCTCATGTGTTTACACAATTATGACCTAAATGGCAGTGCCACAATAAAGTGGTACTATCATTATCAACTCTACACCTTTTGGCATCAATGCTATGAACATGTGTGTCATTACTATGAAGATTCAATATGAATAAACCCCTCACATCGGGTGCATGACCATAAAAGATATTACTCATATAAATAGAACAACCTTTATTCTCTGATTTAAATGAGTATCCGTCTCACAATAAACAAGATCCAGATATAATGTTCATGCTTAACGCAGACACTAAATAACAATTATTCAGGTTCATCACTAATCCCGATGGTAACTGAAGAGAGAGCGTGCTGACGGCGATCACATCAACCTTGGAACCATTTCCCACGTGCATCGTCACTTCATCCTTTGCCAGCCTTCGTCTATTCCATAGGTCCTGCTTTGAGTTGCAAATGTGAGCAACCGAACCGGTATCAAATACCCAGGCACTACAACGAGAGCTAGTAAGGTACACATCAATAACATGTATATCATATATACCTTGTTTGTCGTTGGCCGCCTTCTTGTCAGCCAGGTACTTGGGGCAGTTCCGCTTCTAGTGACCAGTTCCCTTGCAATGAAAGCACTCAGCTTCTGGCTTAGGTCCATGCTTAGTCTTGTTTACAGGAGTAGCAACTGCTTTGCCATCCTTCTTGGTTTTACCCTTCTTGCCTTTGCCCTTGCCATTTTTCTTGAAACTAGTGGTTTTATTGACCATCAACACTTGATGTTCTTTCTGGATTTGAGACTCAGCGACTTTTAGCATCGCAAACAGCTCGGTGACTGTCTTGTTCATCCCGTGCATGTTATATTTCATCACAAAGCTCTTGTAACTAGGTGGCAGTGATTGAAGAACTCTATTAGTGATCGCCTCTGGCGGAAGGGCAATTCCCAACTCCCCTAGACGAGTTGAATACCCAGACATTTTGAGTATATGTTCACTGATAGACCCGTTCTCCTCCATCTTGCAAGCATTGAACTTATAGGAGGTTTCATACCTCTCGATCGGGGCATTCTTCTGAAAGATAAACTTCAACCCCTAGAACATCTCATATCCTCCATGACGTCCAAAACGTCTTTGAAGTCCTGGTTCTAAGCCATACAATATTCTACACTGAATTATTGAGTAATCTCCAGTACGTGCCTCCCAAGCGTTCTTAATGTCTTCGGAGGTCATGTCTTCTAGTTGGTCACCAAGCGGTGCATCAAGGACATATGATTTTTGGGAAGCCGCGAGGATAATCCTCAGATTACGGGCCCAGTCAACAAAGTTACTTCCATCATCTTTCAACTTAGCTTTCTCTAGGAACGCATTAAAAGTCAGGCGTGCTACTGCGCGAGCCATTGATCTACAACATAAATATGCAAAGGTTACTTAGACTATTGTTCAAGATAATGAGTTTAGTTAATCATATTACTAAAGCTCCCACTCAAATTGACATCCCTCAGGTCATCTGAGTGTCACATGATCCAAATTCACCAACTCAAGTCCGATCATCACGTGAGTTGAGGTGGCTTCAATGGTGAACATCATTATGTTGATCATATCTACTATATGACTCATGTTTGACCTTTCGGTCTCTTGTGTTTCGAGGCCATGTCTGTACATGCTAGGATCGTCAATTTTAACCCGAGTGTTCTGCACGTGCAACACTGGCATGCACCTGTTGTGTGTGAACGTAGAGTCTATCACACCTGATCATCACGTGGTGTCTTGACACGACGACCTTTCGCAATGGCGCACACTCGGGGAGAACACAATTCATCTTGAAATTTAAGTGAGGGATCACCTTATAATCCTACCATCGTCCTAAGCAAAACAAGGTGCATAAAAAGATTAACTTCACATGCAAATCATAAGCGACATGATATGGCCATGAACTTGTGCTTTTGATCTTCATCTAGAAACCACTGGCATGATCTCCATCATCACCGGCAAGACACCATGATCTCCATCATCTTGATCTCCATCAACGTGTCGCCATCGGGGTTGTCGCGCCCAACATGCTTCTACTAATATTGCTACCGTTTCGTGATAAAGTAAAGCATTACATAGCGCTTAATGATTGACACGCAGGTCATACAATAATTAAAGATAACCCTATGGCTCCTGCTGGTTGCCGTACTCATCGATATGCAAGTCGTGATAATCTATACATCACATGATCATCTCATACATCACATATATCACATCATGTAATTGGCCATATCACATCACAACATACCCTGCAAAAACAAGTTAGACGTCCTCTAATTGTTGTTGCATGTTTTACGTGGCTGCTACGGGTATCTAGAAAGAACAATTCTCATCTATGCAAAAACCACAATGGTGATACACTAGTTGCTTTTCAACCTTCTCAAGGACCGCCTTTGTCAAATCCGATCCAACTAAAGTGAGAGAAACTGGCACCCGCAAGCCATCTATACAACAAGTTGCAGTTGAGGGAACCGGTATCTCGTAAGCGTACGAGTAATGTTGGTCCGGGACGCTTCATCTCACAATACCGGTGAACCAAAACACGACCAAGGGAGGAAGCAATCTAAGCATCAACGCCCACAAACTCTTTGTGTTCTACTCGAGATCTCATCTACACATAGACCTAGATCATGATGCCACTATTGGGGAATGTTGCATGGGAAACAAAAAATTTCCTACGCACACACAGATCTATCCATGGTGATGAGCATCTATGAGAGGGAGAGTGGACCTACGTAACCTTGTAGATCGCTAAGCGGGAAGCATTAAGAAACACAGTTGGTGTAGTCGAACGTCTTCGCGATCCAAATTGCCGAGTGTCCCGCGATCCAATCATGATCCGTCCCGCGATCCAATCACGATCCGTCGCGCGAACTTGATCACGATCCATCCCGCGAACTTGATCATGCTCATTCCGATCTAGCGCCGAACGGATGGCACCTTCGCGTTTAGCACACGTACGGCTTGATGACGATCTCCGCCGTCTTGATCTAGCAAGAGGGAGCGGAGAGGAAGAAGAGTTCTCCGGCAGTGTCACGGCGCTCCGGCAATGGTGGTGGAGCTATTCCGGCAGGGCTTCGCCTAAGCACTGCAGAAATCCGATCTAGAGGAGAAACTATGCACTAGAGGAACGGGCAGCACGTCGCTAAAAATTCTGTGCAAAAACCCTAAAACCCACCAGTATATATGGGAGGAAGGAAGGAGAGGCTTGTTGGAAATATGCCCTAGAGGCAATAATAAAATGGTTATTATTGTATTTCCTAGTTCATGATAATTGTCTATTATTCATGCTATAATTGTGTTAACCGGAAACCGTAATACATGTGTGAATACATAGACCACAACGTGTCCCTAGTGAGCCTCTAGTTGGCTAGCTCGTTGATCAATAGATGGTCTCGGTTTCATGACCATGGACATTGGATGTCGTTGATAACGGGATCACATCATTAGAAGAATGATGTGATGGACAAGACTCAATCCTAAGCATAGCACAAGATCGTGTAGTTCGTTTGCTAAAGCTTTTCAATGTCAAGTATCATTTCCTTAGACCACGAGATTGTGTAACTCCCGGATACCGTAGGAATGCTTTGGGTGTGCCAAACGTCGCAACGTAACTGGGTGGCTATAAAGGTACGCTAAGGGTATCTCCGAAAGTGTCTGTTGGGTTGACACGAATCGAGACTGGGATTTGTCACTCCGTGTGACGGAGAGGTATCTCTGGGCCCACTCGGTAAGACATCATCATTATGAGCTCAATGTGACTAAGGAGTTAGTCACGGGATGATGTATTACGGAACGAGTAAAGAGACTTGCCAGTAACGAGATTGAACAAGGTATGCGGATACCGACGATCGAATCTCGGGCAAGTACCATACCGATAGACAAAGGGAATTGTATACGGGATTGATTGAATCCCTGACATCGGGGTTCATCCGATGAGATCATCATGGAGTACGTGGGAGCCAACATGGGTATCCAGATCCCGCTGTTGGTTATTGGCCGGAGAGGTGTCTCGGTCATGTCTACGTGTCTCCCGAACCCGTAGGGTCTACACACTTAAGGTTTGATGACGCTAGGGTTATAGGGAAAAGGTATACGTGATTACCGAAGGTTGTTCGGAGTCCCGGATGAGATCCCGGACGTCACGAGGAGCTCCGGAATGGTCCGGAGGTAAAGATTGATATATAGGAAGTCCAGTTTTGGTCACCGGAAAGTTTTCGGGCTCATCGGTATTGTACCGGGAGTGCCGGGAGGGTGCCGGAGGACCCCCGGGAGGGGGTGACGACCAAAGGACCTCATGGGACCTTAGAGGAGGTGTGCCAGACCATATTGGGCCAGCCAATACCTTCTAGAAAGGGCCCATGCGCCAGGGATCTGGAGATAGAGGCAAAAGGGATTTAAAAGGGGGAGATCCACCTCCCGTGTGGGAGGAGGACTCTCCCCCCACTTCGGCCGAATCCCTCCTCCTTGGAGGAGGGGCCAAGCCAGCCCTCCCTCTCCTTCCTCCTATATATATGCAAGGGTTTGGGCAGGTTTGAGACGACGAACTCTTTCTCTCTCGCTGCAGCCCTATTCTGCTTCTTCCTCCTCCGCAGTGCTTAGGCGAAGCCCTGCCGGGATACCTTGCTACTCCACCACCACCACGCCGTCGTGCTGCTGCTGGAGCTCTTCCCCAACCTCTCCTTCCTCCTTGCTGGATCAAGGCGTAGGAGACGTCACCGGGCTGCACGTGTGTTGAACGCGGAGGTGCCGTCCGTTCGGCACTTGATCGGATCTACCGCGATCTGAATCGCTGCGAGTACGACTCCATCAACCGCGTTCTTGTAACGCTTCCGCTCAGCGATCTTCAAAGGTATGAAGATCCAATCTCTCCCACTCGTTTGCTGGTTTCTCCATAGATAGATCTTGGTGACACGTAGGAAAATTTTGATTTACTACTACCTCTCCCAACAGTGGCATCATGAGCTAGGTCTATGCGTAGAATCTATGCACGAGTAGAACACAAAGCAGTTGTGGGCGTCGATTTTGTTAATATGCTTGCCGTTACTAGTCTTATCTTGATTCGACGGTATTGTGGGATGAAGCGGCCCGGACCAACCTTACACGTACGCTTACGTGAGACCGGTTCCACCGCCTGACATGCACCAGTTGCATAAGGTGGCTAGCGGGTGTCTGTCTCTCCCACCTTAGTCGGATTGGATTCGATGAAAAGGGTCCTTATGAAGGGTAAATAGCAATTGGCATATCACGTTGTGGTTTTGGCGTAGGTAAGAAACGTTCTTGCTAGAAACCTATAGCAACCACGTAAAAACTTGCAACTACAAATTAGAGAACGTCTAACTTGTTTTTGCAGCATATGCCTTGTGATGTGATATGGCCAGAAGGATGTGATGTGATGCATTGTGATGTATGAGATTGATCATGTTCTTGTAATAGGGTTCACGACTTGCATGTCGATGACTATGACAACCGGCAGGAGCCATAGGAGTTGTCTTATTTATTGTATGACCTGCGAGTCAATCACAAACGCCATGTAATTACTTTACTTTATTGCTAAGCGTTGGCCATAGCAGTAGAAGTAATAGTTGGCGAGACAACCTCATGAAGACACAATGATGGAGATCATGATGATGGAGATCATGGTGTCATGCCGGTGACAATGATGATCATGGTGCCCCGAAGATGGAGATCATAGGAGCAAGATGATATTGGCCATATCATGTCACTATATTGATTGCATGTGATGTTTATCATGTTTACATCTTATTTGCTTAAAACGACGGTAGTAAATAAGATGATCTCTCAATAAAATTTCAAGAGAAGTGTTCACCCTAACTGTGCACCGTTGCTAAGGATCGTTGTTCCGAAGCACCACGTGATGATCGGGTGTGATAGGTTCTAACGTTCGCATACAACGGGTGTAAGCCAGATTTACACACGCGAAACACTTAGGTTGACTTGACGAGCCTAGCATGTACAGACATGGCCTCGGAACACGGAAGACCGAAAGGTCGAACATGAGTCGTATAGAAGATATGATCAACATGGAGATGTTCACCATGGATGACTAGTCCGTCTCACGTGATGATCAGACACGGGCTAGTTGACATGGATCATGTGTCACTTAGATGACTAGAGAGATGTCTATCTGAGTGGGAGTTCATTGAATAATTTGATTATGTGAACTCGATTATCATGAACTTAGTCTAAAATTGCCTTTAATATCTATATTGTAGATCCAATGGCCAACGCAAATGTCAACCTCAATTTCAACGCGTTCCTAGAGAAAACCAAGCTGAAAGATGATGGAAGCAACTATACGGACTGGGTCCGTGGCTTGAGGATCATCCTCATAGCTTCCAAGAGATTGTATGTCCTTGATGCACCGCTAGGTGACCCACC
The DNA here is from genome assembly GCA_022496015.1 of Hordeum marinum. Classification (NCBI taxonomy): domain Eukaryota; kingdom Viridiplantae; phylum Streptophyta; class Magnoliopsida; order Poales; family Poaceae; genus Hordeum; species Hordeum marinum. The sequence goes on from CM039676.1 coordinate 84,910,965, forward strand.
CATTCTCCCAGCGGACCAAGACATTACGAACGCTTGGCAGTCACGCTGCGATGATTACTCCCTTGTTCAGTGCGGCATGCTTTACAGTTTAGAATCGGGGCTCCAAAAGCGTTTTGAGCAACACGGAGCATATGAGATGTTCCAAGAGCTGAAACTGGTTTTCCAAGCTCATGCCCGAGACGAGAGATATGACATCTCTGACAAGTTCTTCAACTGTAAGATGGAGGAGAACAGTTTTGTTAGTGAGCACATCCTCAAGATGTCTGGGCTTCACAACCGCTTGACTCAGCTGGGAGTTAATCTCCCGGATGACTCAGTCATTGACAGAATCCTCCAGTCGCTTCCACCTAGCTACAAAAGCTTTGTGATGAACTACAACATGCAGGGGATGGAGAAGTCCATTCCTGAGTTGTACTCGATGCTCAAATAAGCAGAGGTCGAGATCAGAAAGGAGCATCAAGTGTTGATGGTAAACAAGACCACTAGTTTCAAGAAAGGCAAGGGTAAGAAGAACTTCAAGAAGGACGGCAAAGCTGTTGCCGCGCCCGGTAAGCAAGTTGCCGGGAAGAAGAAGAACAAGAATGGACCCAAGCCTAAGACTGAGTGTTTCTATTGTAAGGGTACCGGTCACTGGAAGCGGAACTGCCCCAAGTACTTAGCGGATAAGAAGGTCGGCAACGTTAAAGGTATATGTGATATACTTGTTATTGATGTGTACCTAACCAGCGCTCGTAGTAGCTCCTGGGTATTTGATACCGGTGCAGTTGCTCACATTTGTAACTCCAAGCAGGAGCTGCGGAATAAGCGAAGGTTGGCAAAGGACGAGGTGACGATGCGCGTCGGGAATGGTTCCAAGGTCGATGTGATCGCCGTCGGCACGCTACCTCTACATCTACCTTCGGGATTAGTTTTAAACCTTAATAATTGTTATTTAGTACCAGCTTTGAGCATGAACATTGTATCTGGATCTCGCTTGATACGAGATGGCTACTCTTTTAAATCCGAGAATAATGGTTGTTCTATTTATATGAGAGAAATGTTCTTTGCTCATGCCCCGCTGGTCAATGGTTTATTTTTGATGAATCTCGAACGTGATGTTACACATGTCCATAGTGTGAGTACCAAAAAGTGTAAAGTTGATAACGATAATCCCACTTACATGTGGCACTGCCGTCTTGGCCATATTGGTGTCAAACGCATGAAGAAGCTCCATGCTGATGGACTTTTGGAGTCACTTGATTTCGAATCATTTGACACATGCGAACCATGCCTCATGAGCAAGATGACCAAAACTCCGTTCTGCGGAACAATGGAGCGAGCAACTGACTTGTTGGAGATAATGCATACCGATGTATGCGGTCCAATGAGTGTCGAGGCTCGCGGTGGCTACCGTTATGTTCTCACCCTCACTGATGACTTGAGCAGATATGGGTATGTCTACTTAATGAAACACAAGTCTGAAACCTTTGAAAGGTTCAAGGAATTTCAGAGTGAGGTCGAGAATCAATGTGACAGGAAAATAAATGCCTACGATCTGGTCGTGGCGGAGAATATTTAAGTCACGAGTTTGACACGCACCTTAGGAAATGTGGAATTGTTTCACAGCTCACGCCGCCAGGCACACCTCAGCGAAATGGTGTGTCTGAACGTCGTAATCGCACTCTATTGGATATGGTGCGATCTATGATGTCTCTTACCGACTTACCGCTATCATTTTGGGGATATGCATTAGAGACTGCCGCGTTCACTTTAAATAGGACACCGTCTAAATCCGTTGAGACGACACCGTATGAATTATGGTTTGGAAAGAAACCTAAGCTGTCGTTTCTAAAAGTTTGGGGTTGCGATGCTTATGTGAAGAAACTTCAACCTGAGAAGCTCGAACCCAAAGCGGAAAAGTGCGTCTTCATAGGATATCCCAAAGAGACTATTGGGTATACCTTCTACCTACGATCCGAAGGCAAAGTCTTTGTTGCCAAGAATGGATCCTTTCTCGAGAAAGAGTTTCTCTCGAAAGAAGTAAGTGGGAGGAAAATGGAACTTGATGAGGTAATTGTACCTTCACTCGAACCGGAGAGTAGCGCAGCACAGGAAGTTGTTTCTGTGGAGCCTACACCGGCTAGAGAGGAAGTTAATGATGATGATCATGAAACATCAGATCAAGTTGCTACTCGAAGGTCCACTAGGACACGTTCCGCACCAGAGTGGTACGGTAATCCTGTCCTAGAGATCATGTTGTTGGACAACGGTGAACCTTCGAACTATGAAGAAGCGATGGCGGGCCCGAATTCCGACAAATGGCTTGAGGCCATGAAGTCCGAGATAGGATCCATGTATGAGAACAAAGTATGGACTTTGGTGGACTTGCCTGATGATAAGCGAGCCATTGAAAATAAATGGATCTTTAAGAAGAAGACTGACGCAGACGGTAATGTGACCGCCTATAAAGCTCGGCTTGTCGCTAAGGGTTATCGACAAGTTCAAGGAGTTGACTACGATGAGACATTCTCACCCGTAGCGATGCTAAAGTCTGTCCGAATAATGTTAGCAGTTGCCGCATTTTATGATTATGAGATCTGGCAAATGGACGTCAAAACGGCATTCCTTAATGGCTTCCTCAAGGAAGAACTGTATATGATGCAGCCGGAAGGTTTTGTCGATCCTAAAGATGCTAACAAGGTATGCAAGCTCCAGCGCTCCATCTATGGGCTGGTGCAAGCATCTCGGAGTTGGAACATTCGCTTTAATGAGGTGATTAAAGCGTTTGGGTTTGTACAGGTTTATGGAGAACCCTGTATTTACAAGAAGGTGAGTGGGAGCTCTATAGCATTTCTTATACTATATGTGGATGACATGCTGATAATGGGAAATAATATAGAACTCTTGGAAAGTATCAAGGCCTACTTGAATAAGTGTTTTTCAATGAAGGACCTTGGAGAAGCTGCTTACATATTAGGTATTAAGATCTATAGAGATAGATCAAAACGCCTCATTGGTCTTTCACAAAGCACATACCTTGAAAAGATATTGAAGAAGTTCAATATGGATCAGTCCAAGAAGGGGTTCTTGCCCGTGTTGCAAGGTGTGAGATTGAGTACGACTCAATGCCCGACCACGGCAAAGGATAGAGAAGAGATGAGTGCCATCCCCTATGCTTCAGCCATAGGCTCTATCATGTATGCCATGCTGTATACCAGACCTGATGTGAACCTTGCCATAAGTTTGGTAGGGAGGTACCAAAGTGATCCCGGAGCGGAACACTGGACAGCGGTCAAGAATATCCTGAAGTACCTGAAAAGGACAAAGGACATGTTTCTCGTTTATGGAGGTGCCGAAGAGCTCGTCGTAAAGGGTTACGTCGATGCTAGCTTCGACACAGATCTGGACGACTCCAAGTCGCAAACCGGATACGTGTATATTTTGAATGGAGGGGCAGTGAGCTGGAGCAGCAGCAAGCAAAGCATCGTGGCAGCATCTACATGTGAAGCGGAGTACATAGCTGCTTCGGAAGCAGCAAAGGAGGGAGTCTGGATGAAGGAGTTCATCACCGACCTAGGAGTGATTCCGAATGCGTCGGGCCCGATGACTCTACTCTGTGACAACACTGGAGCTATTGCCCTTGCGAAGGAGCCCAGGTTTCACAAGAAGACAAGACACATCAAGCGCCGCTTCAACTCCATCCGTGATTACATTCAGGAGGGAGACATAGATATTTGTAAAGTGCATACGGATCTGAATGTCGCAGATCCATTGACTAAACCTCTCTCACGAGCAAAACATGATCAACACCAGAATGCTATGGGTGTTCGATTCATCACAATGTAACTAGATTATTGACTCTAGTGCAAGTGGGAGACTGTTGGAAATATGCCCTAGAGGCAATAATAAAATGGTTATTATTGTATTTCCTAGTTCATGATAATTGTCTATTATTCATGCTATAATTGTGTTAACCGGAAACCGTAATACATGTGTGAATACATAGACCACAACGTGTCCCTAGTGAGCCTCTAGTTGGCTAGCTCGTTGATCAATAGATGGTCTCGGTTTCATGACCATGGACATTGGATGTCGTTGATAACGGGATCACATCATTAGGAGAATGATGTGATGGACAAGACTCAATCCTAAGCATAGCACAAGATCGTGTAGTTCGTTTGCTAAAGCTTTTCAATGTAAAGTATCATTTCCTTAGACCATGAGATTGTGTAACTCCCGGATACCGTAGGAATGCTTTGGGTGTGCCAAACGTCGCAACGTAACTGGGTGGCTATAAAGGTACGCTACGGGTATCTCTGAAAGTGTCTGTTGGGTTGACACGAATCGAGACTGGGATTTGTCACTCCGTGTGACGGAGAGGTATCTCTGGGCCCACTCGGTAAGACATCATCATTATGAGCTCAATGTGACTAAGGAGTTAGTCACGGGATGATGTATTACGGAACGAGTAAAGAGACTTGCCAGTAACGAGATTGAACAAGGTATGCGGATACCGACGATCGAATCTCGGGCAAGTACCATACCGATAGACAAAGGGAATTGTATACGGGATTGATTGAATCCCTGACATCGGGGTTCATCCGATGAGATCATCGTGGAGTACGTGGGAGCCAACATGGGTATCCAGATCCCGCTGTTGGTTATTGGCCGGAGAGGTGTCTCGGTCATGTCTACGTGTCTCCCGAACCCGTAGGGTCTACACACTTAAGGTTCGATGACGCTAGGGTTATAGGGAAAAGGTATACGTGATTACCGAAGGTTGTTTGGAGTCCCGGATGAGATCCCGGACGTCACGAGGAGCTCCGGAATGGTCCGGAGGTAAAGATTGATATATAGGAAGTCCAGTTTTGGTCACCGGAAAGTTTTCGGGCTCATCGGTATTGTACCGGGAGTGCCGGGAGGGTGCCGGAGGACCCCCGGGAGGGGGTGACGACCAAAGGACCTCATGGGCCCTTAGAGGAGGTGTGCCAGCCCATATTGGGCCAGCCAATACCTTCTAGAAAGGGCCCATGCGCCAGGGATCTGGAGATAGATGCAAAAGGGATTTAAAAGGGGGAGATCCACCTCCCGTGTGGGAGGAGGACTCTCCCCCCACTTCGGCCGAATCCCTCCTCCTTGGAGGAGGGGCCAAGCCAGCCCTCCCTCTCCTTCCTCCTATATATATGCAAGGGTTTGGGCAGGTTTGAGACAACGAACTCTTTCTCTCTCGCTGCAGCCCTATTCTGCTTCTTCCTCCTCCGCAGTGCTTAGGCGAAGCCCTGCCGGGATACCTTGCTACTCCACCACCACCACGCCGTCGTGCTGCTGCTGGAGCTCTTCCCCAACCTCTCCTTCCTCCTTGCTGGATCAAGGCGTAGGAGACGTCACCGGGCTGCACGTGTGTTGAACGCGGAGGTGCCGTCCGTTCGGCACTTGATCGGATCTACCGCGATCTGAATCGCTGCGAGTACGACTCCATCAACTGCGTTCTTGTAACGCTTCCGTTCAGCGATCTTCAAACGTATGAAGATCCAATCTGTCCCCACTCGTTTGCTGGTTTCTCCATAGATAGATCTTGGTGACACGTAGGAAAATTTTGATTTACTACTACGTCTCCCAACAAGGCTTAGTGCAACGGCCAAGCCTCCTTTGGTTTGGCCGAAGTGGGGAGGAGAGGAGGACTCCTCCTCCAATCCTAATAGGACTAGGATTCCACCTTTTTGGCCTTTTTCCACCTTTTTCCCTTTGGGCTTTTCTTCCCAGCCGCATGGGCCTTGTGTGGGACTTACACCAGCCCACAAAATGTTGGTAGTTATTCTCCCACAGCCCATGAAGCCTCTTGGGTCGAAATACCCCTCCCGGTGGTCTCCCGGTACACTACCGGCACGCCCGGTACATCACCGATTAGCCCAAAACTTTTGCGGCGACCAAAACAGGACTTCCTATATATTAATCTTTACCTCTGGACCATTCCGGAGCTCCTCGTGACGTCCGGGATTTCATCCGGGACTACGAACAACCTTCCGTCACCACCATACATAACTCTATACTACCGAAACGTCACCGAACCTTAAGTGTGCAGACCCTGCGGGTTCGAGAACTATGTAGACAAGACCGATACACCTCTACAGTCAATAACCAATAGCAGTACCTGGATGCCCATATTGGTTCCTACATATTCTATGAAGATCTTTATCGGTCAAACCTCTATGTCAAGGATTCAGTTAATCCCGTATGATGTTCCCTTTGTTCTTCGGTATGTTACTTGCCCGAGATTCGATCATCGGTATCTCCATCCTAGTTCAACCTCGTTACCGGCAAGTCTCTTTACCCGTTCCGTAATACAGGATCCCGTGACTAACACTTAGTCACATTGCTTGCAAGGCTTATTGTGATGTTGTATTACCGAGTGGGCCCTGAGATACCTCTCCGTCACACGGAGTAACAAATCCCAGTCTTGATCCATGCCAACTCAACAGACACCCTCAGAGATACCTGTAGAGCACCTTTATAGTCACCCAGTTACGTTGCAATGTTTGATGCACACAAGACACTTCTCCGTTGTCCATGAGTTGCATGATCTCATGGTCATAGGAACATATACTTGACATGCAGAAAATAGTAGCAATAAACTGACACGATCATATGCTACGTTTGTAGTTCGGGTCTTGTCCATCACATCATTCTACTAATGATGTGATCCCGTTATCAAATGACATCACATGTCAATGGCTAGGAAATCTTGACCATCTTTGATTAATGAGCTAGTTCACTAGAGGCATACTAGGGACCAAGTGTTGTCTATTTAGCCACACATGTAATGTGTTTCCAATCAATACAATTATAGCATGGATAATAAACGACTATCATGAACAAGGAAATATAATAATAAACACTTTATTTATTGCCTCTAGGGCATATTTCCAACAGTTATATGGTATTGAATCCTTTAACATGTGATGCTTTCTTAGGACCTTTTGCTAGCCCAATTATTTCCACTAAATAGAGATACTACTTGTGCATCAATAACCATTAAACCCAGTTTCTTGCCATGAAAGTCCACCATACCTACCTATGGATTTAATAATATCCTTAAAGTAAGTTGTCATTGTTGAACAAGGCAATACAAATTTCCTCTAATCATGTAAGATCTTTATTGTAAGGGAAAGTAAGCTTTGTACGATCGTGTGATGGTGAAGCAATAAAAGCGACGAAATGCATAATAAAGTTTGCTATCATAAGGGGCAATATAAAGTGATGTTCCTTTATGTTAAGAGATTAAACGTATCAGACAAATAAAAGCTTATGGCAACCTCTCCTTCCCTCTGCGAAGGTCCTATCTTTTAAGTTCTTACAAGTTTTGTTTTCATGCAAGAGTCAATAATATTTCCCTTGTTCTTGTTCTCCAAGATATTTAGTGGCAAGCATCATATGTTGAGGAAAGATTCAAACAAATATATCTAGTTGAATTTAAATGATCATGTTCCATTATTGTTGACACTATCCTTGAGGTAAATAAGTTGGGTGGAAAGAACATTCAAGCCCCTATCTTCCTATGTGTCCCGCGTAGTCAATTGTTCCAAAAATATGCAATGTATGTTGGCAATCATAGAAGGTTACCTCATAGTTGAATATGTGAACTTTCTAGAAATATAATCTCTCAAATAGACACTTCCATCGATTGCAAAAGCTATGATTATCTCAAGGACTAATTGCATTGCTTGTTGGTTCTTAATAAAGATTACGCTTTATATTTCTTCAGTTGTGAATAGATTGTTACTTGTTCATGAGAGGTTATATGATTAAAAACTTCCTGTTATGATGATATTTATGATGCTCTCATGTTCATATTCTATTTTTATCGACACCTCTCTCTCTCAACTTATGTGGTCATTATTTTAGAGTTCGGCTTTTGCTTGAGGACAAGCAAGGTCTAAGCTTGGGGGAGTTGACACATCCATTTTGCATCATGATTACTTACCACTATTTATCTTATTCTGGTCCATTGTTCCACATTATCATACAATTCTTATGTTTATTCTCTCTGAATATGCAAGGTACATCACAAGGAGGGAAATATCTGGAAACTGGAATTCTGGACTGGAAAACCGAGAAAAAGGCAGAAAAATCACCAGTCTTAGAATGACCTGAAAATTTATGGAGAATATTTTTGGAATATTTAAGAATTTCTGAGCAAAAATATACCAGATAGGAGCTGCGAGCTGGCCACAAGCCAACTGCCCCTCCCCCAGGCGAGGCTAGATGGCTTGTGGGCCCCTAGCTGGCTCTCCGATGCCCATCTTCTCCTACATGGTGTGTTTTACCCTAAAAAGTCATTAGCAACCTTTCGGGATGAAGCACCACCGTCTCGAGGCAGAAACCTAGGCAGACGCCCTTTTGCACTTCGGTAGTCAGATTCTGTCGGGGAAATCCCTCTTCGAGAGGGGGAGGTCGAAGCCATCGTCATCACCAACGCTTCCTCCTTTGGGGGAGGATCAATCTTCATCAACCTCTTCACCAACACCATCTCATCTCCAACCCTAGTTCATCTCTTGTATTCAATCTTTGTCCCAAAACCTCAGATTGGTACATGTGGGTTACTAGTTGTCTTGATTACATCTCGTAGTCGATGCTTATTGGATTGCTTGGTGGAAGAGATTATGTTAAGATCCTTAATTATCATTATTACTCCTCCGATCTTGAACATGTTGATGATGTGCGAGTAGTTACTATTGTTCCTGAGGACATGGGAGAAGTCTTGTTGTAAGTACTCTTGTGAAGTTGGTATGTGTTCGATATTTTGATGATATGTATGTTCTTACTTCTCTTAGTGGTGTTATGTGAATGACGACTACATGACACTTCACCATGTTATGGGCCTAAGGGAAGTCATTGTGGAGTAACAAATAGATGATGGGTTGCAAGAGTGACAGAAGCTTAAACCCCAGTTTATGCGTTGCTTCATAAGTGGCTGATTTGGATCCACATGTTTCAAGCTATGGTTAGATTTATCCCAATTCTTCTTTCGTAATTGCGGATGCTTGTGAGAGGGGTTAATCATAAGTATGTTATTAGTTCAAGTAAGAACAGCACCTTAGCACCGATCCACCAACATATCAAATTATCAAAGTAGCAAAGACGAATCAACTCAACATGATGAACATGACAAGATAGAAATTCCCATGTGTCCTTGGGAGAACTTGCTTAATATAAGAGTAATTTCAGGCTTGTCCTTTGCTACAAAAAAGATTGGGCTACCTTGCTGCACCATTGTTACTATTATTACTTGTCACTTGTTATGAAATATCTTGCTACAAAACTATCTATCACTGTTACTGACAACACTTGCAGAGAATACCTTGGTGAAAACTGCTTATCATTTCCTTCTGCTCCTCGTTGGGTTCGACACTCTTACTTATCGAAAGGACTATGATTGATCCATTATACTTGTGGGTCATCAGAAGGTCATTTTCAGCTTTTGTTCCTTTAAGGACAGTATATTCATACTTCTCCTTTTGGGAACAAACTTCGGCTTGGGGTATTGACCTTCTTCCCATTCAACTCCATTGGCGTTGAACTAGCCAATGCCTTGGTTCTTTCATTATCCTCCATGCTTGAGTACAATATCATCGAATTGCTTGCATCTGGAAAGACTTTTGTAAACACCTTTTTCTATAATCCCTTTCTATAAATCATTTTGTTTCTCAAGTGTAACTTGGCTAAGAGAATCATTAGTGGAATCAACAGAACTACTAGAAGCAACATCATTGGATTTATCATTTTTTTGTTGCTACTAGATGAAGAACCTTTATTGCCTTTGTTACTAGTTTGCTTAGGTTTAAGTTGTGGAACGAATGTAGGCAAGAGTAGTCATTTGGCTAGATAATAGGAAGTCTTGTTTTGAAGATCCTCACTGATAGCTTTAAGAAATTCATGTTCTTGCTCTAAATTGAGCTTCTCGAAGCGTAGCTTCTCATGAGTTCTTACAAGGTCTCTTGATCTTATAGAGTAGATTCATTGGCTAACTTAAGAGTGTTTAATTCTTTAGTTAGTTTCTCTATTTCCTTCTTATCATCATCACACAACTTATCTTGACTAGCATGATAATTGTCAATTTCATTTTGACTAATATCACTTGTTTTGTCAAATAGCAAGTCGTCATCTCCAAGTAAGTCATCCTCATCACTATTAAAGTCAATGTATTAGGGGTGTGATACCTTGGGGCCTTTAGCCATGAAGTGACTTCCACTCCCTTCATTTGGTGAATCAAATATGTCATAGGAGTTGGAGGAAATGAGTGCAAGTCCGGCAACACCTTCGTCTTGACTATAGTCAGAGTCAGAGTGATAGCTTCCCTTGGAGTGGTTGTAGGATTTGGAGCCGGATACCCATTCACAAACATGAGCTTGATGTCTTCTTGTGTAGCTCTTGTTGTACTTGTCCTTCTTCTCCGGGTCTTTACTTCTCCGGGAGGGTCTTCGTTCATAACGACCATTTCTACTCCTTCTCTCTCTCTGAGGTGACTCATCTATCGATCTATTTCTTCTAGGTGACTCTTCTCTTATTTTGTGGGGGGCATGGACTCACTGGAGTAGTTTCCAGGCCTTCCACAATTGCAACAATTCCGGACACGACTAGATGAATGCTTCTCTTCATATCTTGAGTTGGAGGTTCTCTCTTTGCCTCTACTCTTGTAGAACTTGTTGCATTTCTTGACCATGAGTCTTATCTCTTCATTTGTTACAAGGTTGTCACTTGATGTAGCAGGAGTGTCACTTGATGCTTTCTATGCACCACTTGACTTGTGGTGAAGCTCTTCCTTATCTTTGAGTGACATCTCATGAGCAGCAATCCTTCCAATGACTTTTGCGGGCTTGAGATCTTTGTAGTTTGCTATCATTTGGATCAATGTGCACATGGTGTCGTACTTCCCATCCAAGGCACTAAGTATCTTATTGATGATGAATTTTTCAGTCATCTCTTTGCTTCCTAAGCTGGCAATCTCATTGGTGATGAGAGCAATCCTAGAGTACATATCCGCGACTCCTTCACCATCCTTCATCCTGAACTTATCAAATTGACTTTGTAGCACATCTCACTTAGATTCCTTGACTGATTCGGTACCTTCGTGCATATCAACCAAAGTGTCCCAAATTTCCTTTGCATTCTCAAGACGACGAATCTTGTTGAATTCTTCGGGGAATAGGAAGTTGAATAGAATATCACATGCTTGAGCATTGTATTGCAACATCTTCAATTCAAAAGATAGTTACAAAAGTCAACTTGATAAGGTCTTCAATTGATACATGCTTGAGCGTTGTATTGCAACATCTTCAATTCTTCACGAGTCTTGCTCTTCTGCTTCAGAAGATAGTTTCCTCAATCGCTCCCTCACAGATTCGGCATGGGTAGAAGAGATTGATTGGGTGGAAAGCAAGTTGGGGACGCTAGAAATAAAGATCCATATGGTTGGAATGGATGATCATGATCTCAACACATGAGTAGGTGGATCTCTCTAGAAAAATGGACGAGGCAAGTGTTTGTATGTTTTGTGTGCTTCCTCTACGAGTGAGAGGTGGTGGAGGGCTATATATAGACATATCCAAAAATCCAACCATTACAACATTAATGCCCAACTCGGTGAAAGTGAAGTGAAAACTTGGTTCTACCGACTAGTGCAAAATGTAGCAACTTTGGCATTTTTGGTGAAACCGGTATACACAACTCGGTCCTACCGATTTTGGTCTGACCAGGGCAGTTTCTCATCTCGCTGACACCGATTCACCAAACTCGGAAATTCCGAGTTTAGGAGTTAGCTAACCAGAGAGTTGGTCACTGATTCCTGGTCGTACCGAAACCAGTATTGGTTGTACCGAGTTGCTAGGGTTTTGGCTAGGTTCTGCATGGGGGAAATTGGTATGGGCAAAATGAGAATCTTGGTGGCACCAATTTTGGATGAATGATTTTGGACAGGGAATTTTGTGGAAGATTTGATGAGTAATATTTGGTGGCTAAACCCTAAGCAGTAGAGCAACTAGATCATCATATTTACCTCATGCCCTTTTAATAGTATTGGCTTTCCTATGGAATCAAGAGTGATTTATCACAAAATATAAAATGTAGAGTCTTGTAGCTTGAAGCATGGCTAATCCTATTTCATTCCTTTCCTTGGGGAGGTTCTCGACACAATCCTTTAGCCTTCCCATCACTTAACTTTTTCCTAAGATAAACTTGGTGGAAACATTAGTCCAATGAAATACATGTTGTTATTAATTACCAAAACCACCTAGGGAGAAGTTGGGATTTCAACTTCAACCCGTCGTGCCGCGTCGGGCATGATACGAGAACGGTCCCACAGCCGGGCGCGAGACGAGCTCGGTCCTGCAGCCGGGTGCAGAACGAGCTCGATCCAGCAACACCGAGTGTGAGACCGGTGATGGACCACATCTCGAAGATCGCAACCCTTTGATGAAAGTAGCACCCGGACGTCGAGAAGAGGGATTGGAGGCCGAAACAGTCCACCTGCAAATGAGGCGATGTTAGCGGAGAAGCCAACCGTCGCTGTAGCAGGAATCGCTGAGCTCTCGTGTAGACACTAAGCGGTAGGGAGGCCACACCATAGGTCCCCGCGCCGCCGTAGCCCACAACCAGAACATCCACCATGCCGGACCACTACTCTAACCTGCACCGCTTGCCCGTACCAAGTCGTTAGGTCTGACAGAGTACTCAACCACCGGTCGCACCTCCGCCCGTCAACCCCGCTACCAAAGCTACATCAGATGTGCTGCTAGGATGCAGCCCACATGGGACCTAACTAGAGATCGACGGGCCGGATCTAGCCAGATCCTGCCTGCTGACGCCACCAAAGGCCCCCGCCATCACCGTTGCAGGGCGCACTGGCACCTCCCAGCCACCAAATCTACGCGCCCCCGCCATCGAGGACCTTGCTAGACCGCGCACCCTCACACGCAGCGTCACCGGAATCGAAAACAGTGGAGGGAGGGTGAGGTCTCGCCTCCGCCAACATCGCACGTCTTCGCCCGACGAATACCCTCGGACAGTGATGAGGAGGAGGAGAGCCAAAGGAGGGAAGGGCCCGCCGACTACGGATCTCCCCCCCCCTCCCCGGACGCGGGTGCCGGAGTGGCTGGGGGGATAGTTTCCGGAAAAGGCTTTTGCCTCGCTTTATATATAAAGCAACGATCATTAACAACTCGGTATGGAAACATGCCACCACAACGCACACACCGAAGGCAGGATACCTATGCGCTCAGTGTAGCAACACCACCCCAAGCACTACAGGAGCAACCGGAGTCCTCAGCCGTGAACACGCCACCACGAAGAGATGAAGCCGCATACGAGAAACCGTGGGCTGCAAGGCGGGGCCTTCATGAAAGATACGACACCGGAGCGCAACCACCTTCCGACCAAAGGGTCAGAGTTTCCCCTGGAGCAACACGACGTGTAATGAGGGTCGTGACAACGCCTTCAAGAACGGAACAAGCTTCATCATCGTCGGTCTGTCCGAAGAAAGAGTGGGTTTTCACCACAACCAATTCTCACCGTCATCGAATGCCACACCCAGGCTACCATGCCGCCCGGTGACCATGGTCATGGGGCAGCACCAAGCCACGGGTTCTGCCCATGAGCACCGCGCTACCACCACGAGGGCGTCCGCCCCGGCATCCCAGACATTGGCACCACCTCACCCGAGACCCACCGCTACTCCAACCAAAGAGACGAGTGGACAGGCCCCACCTTTCGCACCCCCGGGCATCGGGTATTACCCATTAAGAAGAAAGAAAATGTAAAATAAACTTGAAACAAACATCAAAAATGCATACTAATGTGTGTCCTAGTGGTGAAAAGGGGTTAATGCCTTTCCACCCATCCAGCTTCAAAGCACGGTACTTGCAATTTGGGTTTGTTGCACTGGTTATACCGCATTGGCCTCCCTTATAGTATTTCTGTAAAAAAATACACGCATAAAATGTATTTTTCAACAGGATGCAAGAATAAGAAATATAGTGAATTTGCCCAAACATGATTTCTAAGAAGAAATTAAGTAGTGCATTGGTTTTACGAAGAAAGGAAATGAAATAGCAAATAAAAAATTCAAAATAATTATGAGGAACAATGAATTAGAGGCATTACTATTACCCTTCAAGAAGAACGGAAACGGAAAAAAGTTTTAGAACACTTCCGCACAACTTTGCTCTAAAATTGCACTTTTTATAGTATGCAAACAATAATCATATAGTAGTGTAATTTTCACACATATTGCCTAGTATTCGTGTGTATACAATTATTTTGCAAGAAGTGTACACATTTGCACTCATCTAACATTCCAAAAATGCTCACAAACAAAAATTAAAAACCAATTAACAAAAGAACCAGAAAAACCAAAAAACCATAAAAACAAAAGGAGAGAGAGGAGGGATGGATCGCACAGTTAATGTACTTCGGCTCAGTAGCAAATCGTTGACCCAAATATGAGGCCAGTCGAAAAAACAAGGGCTTCAGCCCTGTATAGATTTACACCCACCTAACATCCCAAAAAAGATCACAAACAAAAAATAAAAACCAATTAACAAAAGAACCAAAAAAAACATAAAAAACAAAAGGAGAGAGAGGAGGGTTGGATCGAACAGTTAATGGGCTTTTGCCCAGTAGCAAATCGGTTGACCCAAATATGAGACCAGTCGAAAAAAACTGGGCAGCACAACAAACAACACATGCCCGAGAAAAAATATAGCACAAATGTCGGCGCAAAATTGACAGGCAAAAAAAAAAAATCAACTGAACCAAATTCAGAATTCAGTTGACTAGAAGATAGCTAAAGTGACAAAGTATTGATCCTCATGTGGAGAGCAGGCTCCTTGCGACGACATGGTATAACACAATGGCAATGCAATGGTCACGGACTCGGCCATTCCTGCAGAATGACTGGGATTGTTTTGTGGCCGATCTCCCTGCTGCGGCTAATGACGAACGCAAGAAGCATGTTCATGAGATTATGCAACGATCGGGGTATGCGAGCCCTATGATTAGCTCAGGGAAGCTATGGACAAAACCCCCAAAGGGTTATGCAAAACTGAATGTTGATGCCTCTTACATCAAAAGCCTTTAGTACCGATGTTGCAGGTATTTTGTGCAAAAATAATCAGGTTGTCGTTATATTCTCTTCTGGAGTCAGGACACCCCCATGCACAGACCCCGTGCACAGATGCTGAGGAAGCTAAAGCGTTTGGTTTGTTGACTGTTGTTGACCTGACAAAATAAGTGTTTGGAGGACCAATAATCATCTAATCCAATTGCTCTGTCATAGTCACAACTATCAATACTCACGTCATCAACAAATCAGTTAGAAAAGAATGATGAACTGGTGGAATAGTAGTTGTATTGTTTGAGCCTCATGGACTAATTTAGAGTACAAGACAAGGCAAAACAAATCCTACTCTAGCTCATATTTCCTAGCTAATTAATATACTCAACATCCCCCGCAATCACAACGGTGCCGACACAGACGGTGAGACTGAAGAAGAATTCGAAGGTAAGCCAACGGACATCCCCCCACAGTCGTGACGATCGATGCATCACAGAAGTTGTGACTGGGATGAACACCGACAAGGTTGCTTAAGCAAGGCGGTAGCCCTTTGTGCGTTTGTCGAGGTAGCCGAGAGCGTAGGATGGTGTAGCCATGGTCGAGGTAGCCGACGACGACGCTGGCGATGAGCTGGTGCTGGGTGAAGACAAAGGGCTTGGACGGGCGGCGCGGCTCGGGTGGGTGAGCTACAACGGCGTCGAAGAGGCGCGGCATGGCTCAGATGAGCGAGCCCCAGCGACGCCGAAGAGTAGCGGCGGCGGCGGCCTGACGGGGCGACGGCGGCTGGTTAGGAGCGCGGCGGCGATGAATGAAGTAGGCGAAGAAGAACTCGATAGCGTGATGAAGACCGACGCGGACGGGGTCGTTCTCGTGCCGAGGAAGGCGACACGGCGCATACCAGAGGAAGTCGACGTGCGGGGACTGCGGAGTTGACCACGACCCAGGGCGCTACACCCCGAAGGGGCGACGAAGTGGCAGCACACGGGTCGGGGCGACAATGGGGAGACCTCGGGGCGGCGGCGGCTGGTTAGGAGTGTGGCGGCGATGAATGAAGTAGGCGAAGAAGAACTCGACAGCGTGATCAACACTTGCGCGGACGATGTCGTTCTTGCGCCGAGGAAGGTGACGCAGCGCATACCAAAGGAAGTCGATGTGCGGGGACTACGGAACGGACCACGAGCCAGGGCGCTACACCCTGAAGGGGCGACGAAATGGCAGCACGCGGGTCGGGGTGATGTTGGGAGACCTCGGGGTAGCGGCGTGGACCGCGTGCCGCGGCGCTACAACCGAAGGGGCGACTTAGTGGCGTTGCGTTGGTCAGTGCAGCCACGGGGACGACCCAAAGACGACGGCCTCGGGGCCACAATGGACCGTGGACCGCGGCACTACGGTCCGAAGGTGAGATGCAGCGGTAGCGCGGGGGTTTGTGCACCCCCGGGATGAACCACGGGGCGATGACAGGGACCGTGTGCCATGCTCGCGACAGCCTGATGGAGCAACGTAGCAGCGGCGCGAGGGTCAGTGCAACCACAAGGGCGACCTGGAGCGGACGTCCTCGAAACGGCGATGGGGATTGCGTGTCGCGGCCTTACAGCCCGAAGGGCCAGTGTAGCGGCAACTCTAAGGTCAGGGCAACCGCACGGAGAACCATGAGCCAGAGGCGATGTGGACCGCGTGCCACGACTTGACAGCCCTGAAGGGGCGACGTGAAGAAGGCGGCTACGGGGGTTGTCGACGGGAGGATCTAGGGACGGTGGCGTGGACCGCGTGCCGCAGCGCGACGGCCCGAAGGGGCGTTGGCTGTAGTGGCGTGTAGGTCAGAGCAGCCGATGGGAGGACCTCATGGCAGTGACGCAGCAATCAAAATGGACGATGCGACGTCATCCTGTGGCTCGATCGGCGGTAGGCACGTGCTCAGGGACGTGCTTGGCGAAGGCACACGCGTAATCAATTGGCCAGACCGACGACATCGCTGTATGCGCCATGGCGGGGATGACGCGCAGATCAGAGTCAATGGCTACAGTGTCGGTGATGTCCCGGGCGATGACGACGAAGACGGACCAGCAATGGATACCACGCGGGCGAGCGGCCGGCAGCGACGCACGAAGGCGTCCCTTGGGCGACGCGTCCAGCCTTGCCGCGCGGTTGATGACAAAGTGGCCGGTGTAGAGTCGGTGCCGGTGTCGGAGTAGAGGCGCGGTCGTCGTCGACGACGGCTAGCGACGCAAACTGATCGTAGATCGGAAAACCAAAAAGAAAACGCTGATCAAAGTGACCGACGGAAGAGAGAAAACACTGGATCAAGAGATCGGGGAAAAGACTCTCTAGGGCAGACGGTCAACACGACCGACGGACAAACCCTAACTATGAGCGGCGCAGCCCCCGGCGGCGGCATGGGGCCGACCACCCCGGGGGCGGCGCGCGGTGCGGAAGCGACGGGCGGCGGCTAGGTCTAGGAACTTGCGGCAAATACCAAGTTAGAAGAGAAAGAGGGATTGGCGAAATACTAGTTGTATTGCTTGAGCCTCATGGCATATACTCTCTCCGTTGTCGCACAAATAAACAAAAATAGATGTATGTAGAACTAAAACACATCTAGATACACCCATTCTTATGACAAGTATTTCCGAACCGAGGGAGTATATTGAAGTATAATGACCAACTTAAAGTACAAGACAAAGAAGTACAAGACAAAGAAGGACAAAGTCGGGAATCAGAGATGTACTGCAGGTAGAGACGTCAACCTTCGAGAGTAAATATCTTGGGTTACCGACACCGGAAGGTAGGATGAAAGACGAGAACTTCCAGCCCATAATGGAAAGATTCATGAAAAGGTGTAACAACTGGGCGGGAAGACACATGTCCTATGCGGCGAAGGAGGTGCACGTAAAATCAGTTGTGCAGGAATTGCCAACCTTCACCATGGGCATGTTCAAGATGTCTGTTGGTTTTTGTGAAAAATATGAGAGGCTGATAAGAGAATTTTGGTGGGGCGAGAAAGATGGCCAACGAAAGGTACACTGGATGGCTTGGGACAGAATGACGAAGCCGAAGAGGGGTGGAGGCATCGGGTTCAGAGATATGCACTTGTTTAACCAAGCCTTCCTGGCCAGGCAAGGGTGGCGGCTGATCCAAAAACCAGATAGCCTATGCGCGCGGGTACTCAAGTCTAAGTACTACCCCAATGGTGAGCTTCTTGACATAGAGTTTGCCTCGGATGCGTCTCAGTCATGGAGAGGTATCGAGTTTGGGTTGGAGCTCCTCAAGAAGGGGCTGATATGGCGAGTTGGGAATGGTAAAAACATCCAGGTGCAGAGAGACCAATGGATACCAAGGAGAGAAGGCCTCAAAGCGCCTAGCTTCATATGCAGATCAAGAATTAGATGGGTAAATCAACTAATTGACCCTATTTCAAAAAACTGGAAAGACCAGCTCATTACCAGGATTTTTAGCCCTTTTGACGCCACGGAAATTCTCAAGATCCGGATCCCACATTGGGAGACGGAGGATTGCGTCGCATGGCACTATGAAAATTCGGGGGTCTTCACAGTGAGGAGTGCCTACAAACTGGCCATGCAGGAAAAGGGAATCGGTCCGCAAACCTCCAGTTCATCTGCTAATATCGATGATCGGAGCAGCTGGGACCTTATTTGGAAAGCGAGAGTCCCGGGAAAGATAAAGATTTTTGCCTAGAGGGTGGCCACCAATACTCTTGCAACCAAAACGAATAAGTGTAAGAGGACACTAACGACTGACAATACTTGTGACATCTGCGGGAACGCAGACGAGAATGAGTATCATGCGACCGTGTCTTGTACTAAAAGCAAAGCTCTACAACAGGAAATGAGGAGTCACTAGAACCTACCAAAAGAGAATGCCTTCTGGTACACGGGGGAGGATTGGCTCCAAGGTCTCCTGAACTCATGCGATGGTGACACGAGGGACAAAATCCTTCTTCTGTTGTGGCGAGCTTGGCATCTCCGAGAGAACATCGTGCATGGAAGTGGCAAGGAGACAATCTCAGGTTCTGTAGCATTTCTTCTTAAGTATGACATGGAAATCAGGACGGCTAAGGACAAGTCAGAGTCGGGGATAAATACCTGTCTTCAGGGTCTCTATGGGGACCAGAGACTGTCACCGCCAGCGACAATCACAGCGAGATGGGTTTCGCCACCGGAGGGAGTGGCCAAGCTAAATACAGACGCAGCTTTCGAGATTTCCTCTGGAGCGAGCGCGGGTGGGGCTATCGCCAGAAACACCTAGGGCCAGGCCATGTTCATGATGGGAATGACACTAAACCATTGTGAGTCGGTGGAAGAGGCAGAAGGTTTGGCCTTGCTGCAGGGTCTAAGAGAGCTAGCAAAGCATTTTAATGGACCAGTCCAAATCGAGGTCGACAATCTATCGCTAGATAATGCGCTGTCCGCGGGATCCATGAATAATTCCAGGCTCTTCCCTGTCATTGTGGACATCAACTCGGCACTGCGTGGATTCAGTTCTGTCGAGATTGGATGGATCGGAAGGGATCAAAACAAGGCTGCCCATAGCCTGGCAGCTAACGTCAGGAAGACTGGGGATTTTCTTCACATTGGAAGGGCTCCTGATGACATGAAACAGATAGTCCTGGAGGACTGTAACAAGTCCGACTAACCCCAGTTGGGTGTTTCTCAAAAAAAAAAATCCTAGTCTATCTCATATTTTCTAACTAATCAATATTACTCAATAAAATGAAACTGATGGGTGGTGTATGAAAATATCAAGCAAGCGTCAGAAAATTCAATTATTTTTCTTAAATGCGCACGAACGTATATACTGTGCATTTAAAAAATATAGATAGAGAACCCAAGTCCACATACAAAGCTCACGTTACAATTATGTCGAAGGCACCATCACACAACGACTACTCACTAGTAAGTAGTAACCCACCCAACTAGAGCTCCTAATAATGTGTCGCACTCGCCTTGTAGAAGGACCACCTGTTGTTAAACTAGATAATACCCCACGCATTGCTACGGAAATTTTTAAAGGATTTAAAACATACATGAGTAGATCCATCCCAACAATTAGTATTTTCAAGTGTTATAGATAATAGCATGCATTTTTTTGAAAGAAAAATATAATCATGTTTTTTCTTCAAATAATATGATCGTAGTTGTTGCTGAGGGGCACGAGTTTTATGATGGAGATGAGAATACTATCAATTCAGCATGTACAGTATGATTTCTCAGATGGATTTGTATGAATTGTAGGTTTGCAGCGATCATTACGTAAATTGTGCAACAAAAGAACGCATCACTGTACATGAACTTTCATATTCTTCAGGGAAGGTAAAAAAAATAGGGCTCTTCGGAGCATTACAAAACATGACTAAAAAGAGAATGAACACAATCTGCAAATTGTTAAACGCAGGTAGAAAAACGTGTGTTAAAATCTGAAAGGAAGCGAAGTTGCTACATGGTTAAAAAAAACACTATAAATAATGTTTATTGCGAATGGACTATAATTAATTATTTTGGGACATTCAAAGCCATATTGAACAAACGGATACCTAGTGTGTTACAACTTAGAAAAGGCAACGGTTGCCAATTAAAGAACTAATCAGTTGAAGTTTTCTTCTGTGTTAGATACCCCCAAATTTCTGCAATACAAAACGAAGAAAATTACCCCCGGATATATACAGGGTCCTGATTTATGAAAGAGATAGATATATAGAAGGTCAGCCCAATACTAAATCAAATGAATGCATGGCATGACAACGATGAAAAACTAAGCACGCATGCCATCTAGATGAAGAAACGGAGAACAGTTTGCAAGAGCACTCTTCTGGATAGAATTTACTTCCATGCATGCAGGCAGATCCAAAGGCTTGAAATAGATAGATAGTATGCAAATGCTACGTATCGTCAAAGGACACCGGAGGCAAATGAGGTCCTGCTCATTGCTCGGCTACGATGTCAAACGTTCCCAGCTTTGAATTCTCTCTCCTTGCATGCGATCCAAACTTGCTCCGCACATGACGCACATCTCACCTCTCTGTCCTCCGGGTCACCGCCTCCTTCTCCACCCACCGGCCACCGCCTCCATGGATGCAGCAGCTCTCCGGCCTCAACACTGCTCGGTGGCATAGGCGACGACGACAGCTCGGCGCCGATGTTTGATGCAGCTCGGCGTCATACCGTGACCCCTTGTCTACATCTGCGACTTGACCGCTGCTGTTCCTATTGCATCTCTCGATCATACAAAAGAAAGCAGAAGGGAAAGTCAGACTCGTCAGTACAAATTGTGAATCGGCGAAGGGGAAGAGACAACAGACACTGAGATACATGACTTATAGACTATGGGGGTCGTCTGGTTCGGACGCTCCAATTTAATCTATGGAAGTTGGAAGGGGAAGAGTTCTTTCACATGCGGTACCTAACAGATTAAAATCAGTAGTGGGTTGTGTCTGTGATAAAAGCTATAACTGAAGGCTAAGTGGGAAGAGCAATAGTTCATGCATGTGTGGTCAAGAAGCGTTGCTGGAACTATATGCAAGAGGGGGCTGGCTTGGGCTGTGATTCCGGAGGATCAGCTTCGTCGGAGCGCGCGTATTGCGTTCATCTCACGGGGCAAGCCAACCTCCTACATCAAGCGTGCCCAACGTGTTTTGATGTCCAAGATGGGTTTCTGTGATCTTGTCGACGAGCCATCGGTGGACTGTCTGGCACGCTACACCGCGCTGTTTGCGGACCCGTTGCCTCAGGCGGGCATCGACGCCTTGGTCAAGCTATTCTCCTTGGAGCAGTACTTTACCAGCGCGCTGGCTCTGCCGGTTTGAAACGTGCTCTGTTTGTGGACTTCTTGTGGGTCTTCTCAATGAATTGTCCAAATCACAATTTTGTTGCGTGGAATGTGCGTGGTCTGAACAACCCCGCCCGTGGTGCGATCGTCCGGCTGGCGGTCGAGGAAGCTAGGGCTTCTGTGGTGTGCTTGGTGGAGTCTAAGCTGTCTCATGTGGACCAGTTTGTTATCACCAGAATCCTTGGGGCGAACTATGATCAGTTTGTTGCGTTGCCGGCGTTGAACACTGCCGGAGGCATCATCGTTGCATGGCAATCGAATGTGGCCCGGGTTTCCGCATCTAGGGTGGACACCTACTCTGTCTCCATTGAGTTGGGGCTCGCGGACCAACCCCCTTGGCTCCTCACGGTGGTCTATGGACCAACCATTGATGCACTTAAGGTGCAGTTTTTGGAGGAGCTGCGTGCTATACGGGCGGCCTCACCTGGGAAGTGGGCTGTAACAGGGGATTTCAACCTCATAGTGGATGCCGCGGATAAGAGTAATGACCTGGTGAACAGGCGGATGATGGGGAGATTTAGGCGGTTCCTAAATGATATGGAGTTGCAAGAGGCGACACTCCTTGGCAGGAGGTTTACTTGGTGCAACAGCGCCGTGCACCTACGCTAGAAAAACTCGACCGGTGGTTTATGTCCTTGGATTGGGAGCAGGCACACCCGGATCACCTACTGCAGGCATTATCCAGGCATTATCCACTTCCTTATCTGACCATTGCCCTCTCATGATGTCAACTAATATCAGCTTCCATCGGAAGGCGCGGTTCCATTTCCAATCATTCTGGCCTTCCATGAAGGGCTTCCAGGAGGCTGTTGCGAGAGGTTGGAATGCCTCGGTGCCGAGAAGTGACCCCTTTGCTGATCTTGACTGCCGTTTCAAGGCTACCGCCAAGGAATTGGCCAGGTGGAGCCAATTTTCCTTCGAGCATATCCGCGAGCAACTGCTCTTGGCCAACGAGGTTATCAGATTATTGGATGCTGCTATGGATTCGCGGCTTTTGTCGGATGCTGAGTACTGGCTCCGCTGTCAATTGAAAAAAAGGTTCTTGGGCTAGCCTCGCTACAGCGCACTATTGCTCGTCAAAAGTCCAGGATTCATTGGCTTGGGGAGGGGGAGGCGAACAATGCATACTTCCAGTCTTTCGCGAGTGCGCGACGCCGTAAAAATCATATCTTCCGACTGCGTGCTGGGAACATCGAGGCCACCACCCCTGCTGAACTTGACGCGATGGCGGTGGACCATTTCGCGGGGTTACTGGGCAAGCCTAAACCCAGAGATATGTGCCTAAATCTGCACACGCTTGATCTCCCTCGAGTCGACACTGTCTCTTTGGAGGCCCCTTTCTCGGAGCAACAGATATGGGAGGTTATCAAAGAGCTACAACCGGACAAGGCCCCTGGGCCCGACGGATCCACAATGCGTTTCTACCAGGCATGCTGGCCCACTATCAAAGGTGCAGTCTTGAAGGCCATTTGGGCTTTTGATTCTGCTGATGGGCGTGGCATCGAGAGGCTAAATGACGCCTTCATAACACTGTTGCCCAAAGGTGTGGGAAGTGTCGAGCTGAAGAACTTTCAGCCAATCAGTCTTGTGCACAGCTTCGGGAAGTTCGTTGCAAAGCTTCTGGCCTCCCAAGCGGCACCTTATATTTCCCGGATGGTGCACCCCAACCAAAGTGCATTCCTCAAGGGCCGCTCGATAATGGACAACTTCATATTAGTGCAACAATCCATCAGATCGTTACATCGTCGCAACGTCGCAACGTGCCAGCCATCATGCTAAAGTTGGACATTGCGAAGGCATTCGACTCCGTGAGCTGGCCGTTCCTCCTCAAGGTCCTCCGCCATCGTGGATTCGGACCTAAGTGGATTGCTAGGGTGGCAATGATCTTAGCTTCGGCAAGCTCTAGAGTCCTCATCAATGGCGTGGCCGGGGACAAATTTTGGCATGCGTGTGGGCTGCGGCAAGGGGATTCCCTCTCTCCCCTCATGTTTGTGGTATTGATGGACGTGTTGACGGCGGTCGTCTCAAAGGCGGAGGCTGCTAATCTTTTTGAACCTCTTCACCGCTGGGGCATCAGACACCGGTTATCCATCTACGCCTGCACGGTGTCGTCCTGCTCATCAGGCCGGATCTTCATGAAGCCTGCACGGTGGTCAGCTGTTTGGAGGCGTTCGGTGTTGCCTCGGGCTTGAGATGCAATCTTGCAAAGAGCTCGGCCTCGCTTATCAAATGTGACGAGGCCTCCGCCGCGCCCATGTTGCATGTGCTTGGGTGCCCGGTGATCAATTTTCCGGTCAAATACTTGGGATTGCCATTATCCATCTCTCGCCTGTCCAAGATGGACCTCCAACCATATGTGGACCGGGTAGCTGGACATTTGCCTACGTGGAAAGCGTCGATGATGCATCGTGTAGGGAGGCTGGTTCTTATAAATTCTACACTTATCGCGACAGCCATCTATCCCATGCTTGTTTTGGATCTACCACCATGGTTTCTCTCTTGCATCGAGAAAATTTGTCGAGCATTCTTCTGGTGTGGGCATGAGGCGGCAAAAGGAGGAAATTGCCTAGTAAACTGGAACTTGGTCTGCACGCCGAAGGAATACGGTGGACTTGGTATTAAGAACCTTCGCCTTTTGAACATAGCCTTACTGATGAAATGGAATTGGTTGGAAAAGGCAGCGATGGATAAGCCTTGGGAGGGCTTGCAAATTGATGTTCCTAAGGAGGTTAGTGCGCTCTTTGACGCTAGTGTGGAGATTTCTCTCGGTGATGGCATGAAGACAAAGTTTTGTACAGACCGTTGGTTGGGCGGAGTGAGTATAGAACAGATAGCGCTGGCCCTTATGACTTTTGTCAAGCCAGCTGCTCGCCGTCATCTAGTGGCTGACGCTCTGCCCGGGGCCAAGTGGATGTGTTCCATCAGGGGCGCCCCTTCCGTGCATGCACTAGCGGAGATCTTCAACCTATGGCCCCTTCCGCAGCAGATCACCTTATTGCCAACCCCGGATAGGTTCAGATGGCGTTTGGAGGCAAATGGGAAGTTCTCTGCTCGTTCGGCATATGCAACCTTCTTTCTTGGGCATGTGTTCTCTCCGAGTATGGCGGATTTGTGGTCTTCGTGGGCACCCCTGGAGATCAAAATCTTTGTGTGGCTTGCACTGCACGACCGCCTATGGATGGCCGACAGACTCGCAAAACGCAACCTGCCGCACCCACCTCACTGCATGCTCTGTTGCCAGGACACGGAGTCAGCGAACGACCTCCTGCTCGGCTGCTCTTTTGCCCGTCAGGTCTGTTACTCGGTGTTACTTCTGTGGAGACTTCACAGGTTCACCCCGCAGGCTGCTAACACGCTTACAAGCTGGTGGCCCCGTCTCAGCGCGGCTGTCGCTGGCGACCACAAGAAGGAGCTCAACTCATTGATCTGCTGCACTCTCAGAATGCTGTGGCTAGAGAGGAACAACCGTGTTTTTAATAGAATTGCATCAGTCGAATCCGTTGTTACGTCAAGAGTAAGGAACGAGTTTGCCCTCTGGTTGACAGCCAGGTCGAGTGGATCAGTGGATGATCATGGAATTAGGACCATCTAGGATCGGTGGATGCTCCCCAAAGGGTGTAGCATGGCTTGTATATATGTGTACAGACCCGTTGTAGTGTTTTTCCTCATCTTAATATAGAAGACGCACAATCTGTGTGTTCTTGAAAAAAAATTGCGTACGATGAAAACCGAATGCATGACGTACGTGGCATGTCTAGTGCTGCTGATATGGCAAGACGTTGAGATGGACAGGGTGCATTTTTTATAAATAGCTGAGTTGGCATGTGTGCATGACCTAAATGCATTGCTTGATGGGATGTTGAGATGGACACTTTGCATATTAAGAGAACTGGGACCAACTTTCTAAGAATGTAAGATACGGTCTTCCGCTTCCACCTTGGTAAGAGTAAATAGTACAAAATTATCATATTACCGGTCTACAAAAACAATCAGTTTTATTAATTGTTCAAAAAGCTATCACAAAAATAGTGGGCTGTTCTAAAAAATTCAAATTTTCATGTGATTAAATTTTAATCATGCTTATGACTACCGGGTTCCATCTATAAGTAAATCGTTTGTTTGACTGTTAACTAGAACACATAGAGTCCTCATGTCACTGTCAATAAAATTCCACAAGCTAACGAAATCGTCGTTTTCATCGCGCTCCATGGCCGTCTAGCACCGCGCCATGGCCGGCCCAGCCTCACCTCGGTGGTGTCGTTGTCCAGCACCGCGCCATGGCCGGCGCAGCACCACCTCAGCTGCGGTGGCGCCCTGCCTACGCCATGGTCGGGGCAGCCCCACGTCGGCGACCGGCCCGCACCATGGCCGGGGCAGCCCCACCTCGTCGGCGTCGGCACCCTCCCCACACCATGGCCAGAGAAGCTCCATCACGATGACAAAGGCAAGGGTTAGCCGCACGCAGCAGCGTCCGCGGCGGCTGTGGCAGGGAGTAGTGGCGGCTGCGGCGGCCCGGAGCAGCGGCACGGGGAGCAACTGTGGCGGCAGGAAGCAACGGCGCCTGCGGCGACGCGGAGTAGCAGCACGGGGTGTCGCGGCCCGCAGCAGCAGCGGGGAGCAGCAACGGCTGCGGCGAGGAGCAGCTGCGGCGACGTCCATCACCGCAAGGGAGGAGCGACGACTGCGGCGGGGAGCAACGGCCCGTAGCACCAGCACGTAGCAGCAGGGGCGTCAGGGTACAGAGAGCAAAGGGACCCGGTTGCTTTTTGGAAAAAAATAGGAACCCGATTGCTATTTTCTTAGGGACCGACATATGGGCTCACAATGTCATAATGGTCAACTAACGATCGCGACCTGACATGCGGGCCCTCCTTTTTATAAACCCACTTAAAAGTTAACGTTCAATAACTAGGGTATTTTGGAACAACTCACACTTTTATGGTAGATTTTTGAACAATTAAGAAAATAAGTAGTTTTTCGTAGACTTAGCATGTAATATGATAGTTTTATGCTATGTACTCCCTTGATAAGGACATGTTTGAGGGTGGTGTCACCCAATCAAACACGGTCGAGTTACCATCCTTTCAGATTTTCCTCGTGACAAGAGTGACTAAGGCACACGTTTTCTTTCGCTGTCTTTGATTCTGTGATAAGTTCCTTTCTCATGCCATGATGCAGTCCTCAGAAATTGACGTCCACTCTCATGTGCCCAATGACATGTGTACATTCGTCCATACCGTCCTCGCAAAGACTCAAAGTGCAGCAACGGTTCCTCCCTGGTGTTATTTTTACTAAATGGCCCCTGAAGGATCTTATGTCGTGCACTGACCCCTAAAAAAGTTATTTCGTCGCTGAAAGCACATTTGTTCGTTTGGTGGTTTTGGTAATTAATAACAACATATATGTCATTGAACTAATGTTTCCATTAACTATGTTTCAGGAAAAGTTCAATGATGGGTTGACAAAAGGATTGTGGAATACCCCAAGATGCAAGGAATAGCATTGGCAAAGCTTCAAGCAAAGGACTCCACATTTTACATTTGTGAGAAATCACTTTGAGTCCATAGGATAGTCAATACTATTAAAATGGGGTAAGGTTTTGTTGGTGAACAAAATGCTCATACATGCACAAGTGATAGTCACCACATACACCCACAAGCTCTTCCACAAAAGTCTGTCTAAAGCCAAACACTCAAAGTCGGTGCAACCAACATTCTACACTCGATGCCACCGATTCCAAACCCTAGATAGACTCAGCCAAACCCTAGCTATTCGGTACAACCGATACTGCATTCGGTGCCACCGAGTTGGGCTGCCAACTTTCTGTGATGCAAGTTCACAGTTTCGGTCCCTCCGAGATTTTCGAATCGGTGTCACCGAGATTGGGCATTCTGACCGTTGGTCACCTTATCGGTGCAACCAAGATTCCTATATCGGTTTCACTGAGATTCAAAAGTTGCTAACTTTAATTCACTTCGGTACAACGGAGATTCACACATCGGTTCCACCGAGTCTGACTTATTGTGTGTAACGGTTGGATTTTTGGAGATGCCTATATATACCCCTCCACCACCACTCACCCGCAAGAGAAGCACTCAGAACAGTTCCCCACTCATACCTACTGATTTTCTGAGAGAGAACCACGTACCCTTGTGTTGAGGTCAAGATCTTCCACTCCAACCATATGGATCTTGATTTCTAGCCTCCCCAAGTTGCTTTCCACCAATCCCATCTCTTCTACCAAGCCAAATCTATGAGAGAGTGATTGTGTGTTGAGGAATATATCATCTTGAAGCGCAAGAGCAAGGAGTTCATCGCATTACCGAGCCTATTACCTTTTGGAGGGTGGTGCCTCCTAGATTGGTTAGGTGTCACTTGGGAGCCTCCTACTTTATGTTGTGGAGTGAACCAAGAAGTTTGTGTTGGAAATATGTCCTATAGGCAATAATATATTAGTTGTTATCATATTTCCTTGTTCATGATAATCGTTTATTATCCATGCTATAATTGTATTGATCGGAGACTTAGATGCATGTGTGGATACATAGACAAAATCATGTCCCTAGTATGCCTCTAATAGACTAGCTCGTTGATCAAAAGATGGTTAAGGTTTCCTGGCCATGGACATGAGATGTCATTTGATAACGGGATCACATCATTAGGAGAATGATGTGATGGACAAGACCCAAACTACAAACATAGCATATGATCGTGTCAGTTTATTGCTACTGTTTTCTGCATGTCAAGTATATGTTCCTATGACCATGAGATCATGCAACTCACGGATATCGGAGGAGTGCCTTGTGTGTATCAAACATCGCAACGTAACTGGGTGACTATAAAGGTGCTCTACAGGTATCTCCGAGGGTGTCTGTTGAGTTGGCATGGATCGAGACTGGGATTTGTTACTCCGTGTGACGGAGAGGTATCTCGGGGCCCACTCGGTAATGCAACATCACAACAAGCCTTGCAAGCAATGTGACTAAAGTGTTAGCCACGGGATCTTGCATTACAGAATGAGTAAAGAGACTTGCCGGTAACGAGGTTGAACTAGGTATGGAGATACCGACGATCAAATCTCGGGCAAGTAACATACCGAAGAACAAAGGGAACGTTATACGGGATTAACTGAATCCTTGACATAGAGGTTCGACCGATAAAGATCTTCGCAGAATATGTAGGAACCAATATGGTCATCCAGGGCCCGCTATTGGTTATTGACCGTAGAGGTGTCTTGGTCATGTCTACATAGTTCTCGAACCCGCAGTGTCTGCACACTTAAGGTTTGGTGACGTTTCGGTAGTGTAGAGTTATGTATGGTGGTGACCGAAGTTTGTTCGGAGTCCTGGATGAGATCCTGGGCGTCACGAGGAGCTCTGGAATGGTCCGGAGGTAAAGATTCATATATAGGAAGTCCCACTTTGGTTGCCGGAAAAGTTTCGGGCTCATCGGTAGTGTACCGGGAGTGCTGGTAGTGTTCCGGGAGACCTCCGGGAGGGGTATTTCGACCCAAGAGGCTTCATGGGCTGTGGGAGATTATTAACCAGCCCTTAGTGGTCTGGTGGAGTAGCCACACAAGGCCCATGCGGTAGGAGAGAAAAAGCCCAAAGAGAAAATTGGAGAAAAAGGCAAAAAAGGAAGAGTCCTACTCCTACTAGGAGTGGAGGAGGAGTAGGACTCCTCCACCTTGGCCGGCCAACTCCTAGAGGCTCTTGGCCTTGCGCCAAGGGCTGCCTCTCCTCTCCTCCTATATATACTGGTGGAATAGAAGGGTTTTACACAGATTTTACGGTCACGTGCTACCCGTTCCATCTGTACTCCTCTAGATCGGATTTCCGTAGTGCTTAGGCGAAGCCCTGCCAGAATTGCTCCACCACCATCGCCGGAGCGCCGTCACGCTGCCGGTGAACTCTTCCTCCTCTCCACTTCCTCTTGCTGGACCAAGACGGTGGAGATCGTCATGAAGCTGCACGTGTGCTGAACGCGGAGGTGCCGTCCGTTCGGCGCTAGATCGGAAGGACCATGATCAAGATCGCGAGACGATTCGTGACGAGATCGCGGAACGGATCGTGATGAGTTCGGGACAGATCGTGATCAAGATTGTGAGACAGATCGTGATGAGATCGCGGAACGGATCGAGATGATTTCACGGGACGAATCGTGATTGGATCGCGGGACGGATCGTGATGAGATCGCGGGACGCTCGGCAATTTGGATCGCGAAGATGTTCGACTACACCAACCGCGTTTCATAACGCTTTTTTCTTAGCAATCTACAAGGGTACGTAGATCCACTCTCC
Source organism: Hordeum marinum (assembly GCA_022496015.1). NCBI lineage: Eukaryota > Viridiplantae > Streptophyta > Magnoliopsida > Poales > Poaceae > Hordeum > Hordeum marinum. The sequence continues at coordinate 84,941,189 of CM039676.1, forward strand.
CTCTCGTAGATGCTCATCACCATGGATAGGTTTGCGTGTGCGTAGGAATTTTTTTGTTTCCCATGCGACGTTCCCCAACAGTGGCATCATGAGTTAGGTTGATGGTTTGATGAGATCTCGAGTAGAACACAAAAGGTTTGTGGGTGTTGATGCTTAGATTGCTTCCTCTGTTGGTCGGATTTTGGTTTAGCGGTATTGTGAGATGAAGCGGCCTGGACCAACATTACTCGTACGCTTACGAGAGACCGGTTCCCTCAACCGCAACTTGTTGCATAGATGGCTTGCGGGTGATAGTTTCTCTCACTTTAGTTGGATCGGATCTGACAAGGGCGGTCCTTGAGAAGGTTGAAAAGCAAACTAGTGTATCACCGTTGTGGTTTATGCGTAGGTGAGAATTGTTCTTGCTAGATACCCGTAGCAGCCACGTAAAACTTGCAACAACAATTAGAGGACGTCTAACTTGTTTTTGCAGGGTATGTTGTGATGTGATATGGCCAATTACATGATGTGATATATGTGATGTATGAGATGATCATGTGATGTATAGAATTTCACGACTTGCACGTCGATGAGTACGGCAACGGGAAGGAGCCATAGGGTTTTCTTTAATTATTGTATGACCTGCGTGTCAATCATTAAGCGCTATGTAATGCTTTACTTTATCGCTAAGCGGTAGCAATAGAAGTAGAAGCAGGGCTGGCGCCAGAACCCCAATGGCAGCACATTAATGGAGATCAAGATGATGGAGATCATGGTGTTGTGCCAGTGACGGTGGAGATCATGCCGGTGTTTTGAAGATGGAGATCTTAAACACAAGTTCATGGCCATATCATGTCACTTATGAATTGCATGAGATGTTAATCCTTTTATGCACCTTGTTTTGCTTAGTACGGTGGTAGCATTATAAGGTGATCCCTCACTGGAATTTCAAGATGAACTGTGTTCTCCCCGAGTGTGCACCGTTGCGAAAGTTTGTCGTGTCGAGACACCACGTGATGATCGGGTGTGATAGACTCTACATTCACATACAACGGGTGCAAGCCAGATTTGCACGTGCAGAACACTCGGGTTAAACTTGACGAGCCTAGCATGTACAAACATGGCCTCGGAACACAAGAGACCGAAAGGTCGAACATGAGTCATATAGTAGATATGATCAACATAATGATGTTCACCATTGAAACCAACTTAACTCACGTGATGATCGGACTTGAGTTGGTGAATTTGGATCATGTATCACTCGAATGACCAGAGGGATGTCAATCTGAGTGGGAGTTCTTAAGTAATATGATTAATTGAACTCATTATCATGAACATAGTCAATAATGTCTTTGCAAATTATATTGTAGATTACTAGCTCGCGTTGTAGCTCCCTTAAATTTTATATGTTCCTAGAGAAATAGAGTTGAAAGATGATGGTAGCAATATTGTGGACTGGGTCCATGATCTGAGGATTGTCCTCATTGCTGCATAGAAGGCTTATGTCCTTAATGCACCGCTCGGTGCGCCAACCCCTCTAGCGTCGTCTGTAGATGTTGTGAACATCTGACAGGCACGTTCTGATGACTACTTGATAGTTTAGTGCGTCATGCATTACGGCTTAGAATTGAGGCTCCAAAACGTTTTTGAACGTCACGGAACATATGCGATGTTTCTAAGAGCTGAAATTAGGATCTCAGGCTCGTGCCCGTGTTGCGAGATATGAGATCTCCAACAAGATTCTTTGCCTTCAAGATGAAGGAGAATAGCTCAATAGTTGAGCATGTGCTCAGATTGTCTGGGTGCTACAATCGCTTGAATCGAGTGGGAGTTGATCTTCTAGATAAGATAGTGATTGCTATAGTTCTCCAAGTCACTCTCGCTAAGCTACTAGAACTTGGTGATGAACTATAAGACGCTAGGGATAGAAATATTGATCCCTAAGCTCTTGGCGATGTTTGACACCGCGAAGGTAGAAATCAAGAAAGTAGCATAAGGTGTTGATGGTTAATCAAACCACTAGTTTCGAGAAGGGCAAGAGAAAGGAGGGAAACTTCATGGATAGCAAGTCAGTTGCTGCTCCAGTGAAGCAACCCAAAGTTGAACTCAAACCCAAGACTAAGTGCTTCTATTATGAGGTGAGCGGTCACTGAAGCGGAACAACCCTAGATACTTGGTAGATAAGAAGGCTGGCAACATCAACGGAAGTATATTTGATATACGAGTTATTGATGTGTACCTTGCTGGTACTCCTAGTAGCACCTGGGTATTGGATACCGGTTCGGTTGCTAAATGTTAGTAACTCGAAATAAAAGCTATGGAATAAATGGAGAACTAGCTAAGGGTGAGGTGACGATGTGTGTTGGAAATGTTTCCAAGGTTGATGTGATCAACATCGCACGCTCTCTCTACCTTCAGGATTAGTGACGAACCTAAATAAATGTTATTTGGTGTTTTGCGTTGAGCATGAACATGATTAGATCATGTTTATTGCAATACAGTTATTCATTTAATTTAGAGAATAATGGTTATTTTGGTTACATGAATAATACCTTCAATGGTCATGCACCCAGTGAGAATGGTTTGTTGAAATCTTGATCGTAGTAATACACACGTTCATAACATTGATGTCAAAAGATACAAAGTTAATAATGATAGTACCACATACTTGTGGCACTGCCGCTAAATGTCACATTGGTATAAAACGCATGAAGCTTTAGACTCATTCGATTTCGAATCGGCTGAGACATGCGAACCATGCCTCATGGGCAAGCAAGTGATTCATTGGAAATGATACATGTTGATGTATGCAATCCAGTGAGTCTTGTAGCATGGAGTGGATATCGTTATTTTCTTACCTTCACTGATGATTTGAGTAGATATAGTGTATATTTACTTAATGAAACACAACTATGAATCGTTTGAAAGGTTCAAGCAAATTCAGAGTGATGTTTAAGATCATTGTGACTAGAAGATAAAAATGACTGCGATATGATCGTGGAGGTGAATATCTGAGTTACGAGTTTGACATACAACTTAAGACAATGTGAAAGTTGTTTCACAACTAACGCCAACCCACCCCATGGGCCAGAGTGGCGACCCACCAGCCCCTAGTGGGTTGGTGGGGTCGGCCAAGGTGGCCTAGGTGCAGGGAGAAAAGGCCCAAACCGAATTGGGGTGGAGTCCTCCTCAAGTTCCACCTCTCGTGTGAGAGGTGGACTCTCAGGTGGAGGAGGACTCTCCCTCCACTAGGTTCGGCCGAACCAAAAGGAGAGCCCTCCTTTTGGGCGCAGCCTCCTCTCCCCTCCTCCTATATATATGAGTGGTTTTAGGGTTTTTTAGACAAGGATTTTCAGCCACGTCTAAACCCTACCTCTAGATCAAGTTCCTCTAAACTAGACTAGTTCGGCAGTGCTTAGCCGAAGCCCTGCCGGAATTGCTTCACCACCATCGCCGGAGCGTCGTCACGCTGCTGGCGAACTCTTCTACCTCTCCGCTCTCTCTTGTTGGATCAAGATGGTGGAGATCGTCATTAAGCTGTACGTGTGCTGAACGCGAAGGTGTCGTCCGTTCGGCGCTAGATCGGAAGGATCGTGATCAAGTTCGTGGGACGAATCGTGATCAAGTTCGCGGGACGGATCGTGATTAGATCGCGGGACGGATCGTGATTGGATCGCGGGACGCACGGCGATTTGGATCGCGAAGACGTTGGACTACACCAACCACGTTACTTAACGCTTCCCGCTTAGCGATCTACAAGGGTACGTAGATCCACTCTCCCTCTCGTAGATGCTCATCACCATGGATAGATCTGCGTGTGCGTAGGAAATTTTTTGTTTCCCATGCAACATTCCCCAGCAGTTGGAGTCAAGCAACGGGATGGTGATGAAGAACCTTAGGTGCAGGACAAGGTTCAGCTCAAGTGGGTGGCTCCTGAGCTTGAGCACAATTGGGTGGTTGAGGTTAAACATAGGTGGAAGGATGAGTTTGACTGAACTCACTTACGACACCAAAGTCGGAAAGATGATCGAAGAGTACAAACCATTTTACATGGTTGAATTGCATTGTTACAATATACCAGATTTGTTTGTAGACCCTGCTCCAATTAGAAGAGTCGATGTTGTTTAATAATTCTTGACTTCTTGTTAGAAGTTTACTTCTTGTTAGAAGTTGTATCTTTATGGCTACTATTCAGACAATGTACCCTCTTTTGTGTGAAAACTTCAAATTTGGCATTGCACTGTTATGATATGCGCTATTTATGTTCATGTTACTTTCACGGTAGGGGGTATCATTCGGGCAAAAGAACTTTTGAGAAAAGAAGTTTAGAGGAACACACTTTATACCAGCTCTTCGAATGGTGTTACATGAACCTGAATCTAGCCTAACTCGCTAGGTCTTTGCTGGCCTTTTCTCGAGCACACCACTCTTCGAACTACTTCTGATAGTTAGCACTGTGTTCTCCCTTTTCCTTCTCCTCCAACAACTTCTTCTCTTTTGTCTCCACACACTCGGCACCGAACCAATGGATCTCGTATTGTTTCTCATTTTCAAGCCAGCATTTGCTCTGGCATGTAGCCCCTTCCTGTAATGAGTTGACAGGTGTTTCTCAGAAACTGAAAAGGAATTTTAGATATGAGACTAGATGGTAAGTTTCACTTACGAAGTATGGTGCAGACTCCTTGGTGTGTCCGGAAACGATTCCCCAGCAACCCATCTCTCCTTTGGTTCGTATCTTCAATTCGTCGGCGGTGTAGTAGGCTGGCACCCCGCAATGGCAGTGTACAACATGTGGCACAAAGGAACCCATTTCTTCAACGGATGGCATATCTAGTGCTAGGAAGGTGCCTCTTCTGGGTCCTGCTAGTTCATCCAAACCCCCTTTTCCTTTATGCATAGAGGATCCCATGGTTGTGTTGTGGATGTGCAGAAGAGTAAGAGTTTATAGACGGTCTGCAGCTGTGTATTGAAAACAGTACGTCTGATATTATAGCCGGACAGCATGACCCAAACAGGTTCCTTGTAATAGTTTGGCGGCCTGCCTCACTATGTGGGCTTTTGGTGGGCTGGACTATGTCCTCGTTTTCCTTGTGTTTTGTTCACCCATGGCGGCAACCTAGCTCCTCCCTCTCCTCCCTTCCCCAAATCTATATGATTAAAACCCTACCTCGGTGCGGAGGGCATCTTCGGCTGGTTGGCCAGCGTTACGCCTATAGGTGCAGCCTAAGTTGGCCCCGTCCCTCCGTACGCATCGTAAATAGTCCATGCGGCATGAAATGTGTACTGGTGTTGCGGTTCCAAGGGAGATTCAACCATGGGAGGAATTAAGTTACTGTAATCGCCAAAGCTTTTCGTTTTCCAGTGGTATACCATTGGATTTGTTTCGCCGGATGTTAGTTCATACGTTGGCTGGTGAGTAGAAGCTTATTGTTTTTAAATTTACCTATTTTTTAGTTCAGAAACAAGTTGTCTTAGATCCAGTACCCTTCTTATTCTGCATCTGCAGTATGGAACACTGATAGTAGTTCGGCGTGTTCTTGTGCAGAGTACAAACCTGAATCATTTCGGTGCTTCTTGTACTGGCCAATCTTTGGATCCGTTACCCCATTTATACCAGTCAACATCAATGGAACCGCACGAAGATGGTAACGATATTAGATGTGCAGACAACTGTCTTGAACTTGATGTTACAAATGTTTCATCACCATATGGTGATAATGGTCACTATCTTCCAATTTTAGACTTTTGCGATCAGTTTACAATGCACGAGCAGTTTCGAAGTGTGTCAAGCACAACTTCGACCTTTTCACAAGGGAGCCAGGCACATGAGGATGTTACCATGGCCTCAACTAACTTTCATCAGTCTAAATCAATCCAGCAGTTGCAGGTACTGCCTTATTGTAGGACGAGACTAACATTGTTTGAGTGTTCATGCCGCTCTAGTATTTCCTTCATTATCTTATTTGACCAGTCGCCATTCACGCAAGTGGTTCCGAGCGTTCAATCATCTTCACATACTGAAGCACCAGGTGAACCCACCCTAACATCGAACTTGGCTGGCGATGGTAATGCACATGGTAATGATCAGACCTATGATGCCCGCAGTACTGTTAACCTACGATGTCAACAAATTGATGAAGTAAATGTAGCGGGGGATGTTGGTGGCTCCACCGACAACCTGTTGTGTGAACAAATTCATGAAGTAAATGTACCGGAGGATGTTGGTGGCTCCACTAACAACCCGCTATCCCACTCTCCAGCTTGGTCATTGGGATACAATGTATCAGACATTGTTGATGTAGCAGAATGTTTAGCGGCCATGCCTGGAGATGCAATAAGACAAGCATCCACAAACACGAGTACCCATCTGAATGGTGTAATCGGAACGGACCTACCATCGCAGCGCCCAATTAGAGTGAATGCGGTACATCATTACGCTTTGATCAGGTTGTGTATCTAAAGAGGTTGTATTGTATGTATCGTTCATAACTATTGAGCCCTAACTTTCTTATCTGGTTTATGGCCAGAGAGGCGTGGTAGTTGCAGGCCCAGGTGCATTGCAGCCGGCCATAACGGACGCAGCTGACAACTTGGCTAGGGGGATAACTGGACTTATGAACTGTGCAGATATGACTGCGCAGCAGTCCACTCCAATAGCGCCACAGGAACCGGGAAGTGTACTCCAATCGTCTCCAGAAGCAATGGATAGAAACACAGGAGAACCTTGATGGCGGCTGATTTTGTCAACCCGTTGGCTTTCCAATCTGTTGGGTCAGAGACGATCATGTACAGCAAGGAGAAATCCGTACCTGGCCTATATCCGGGCAACGAAGGAGTTCATCCAAGCGAGTTATCAGTGAACATCAGTATGAGTGATGGTGAACATAACATGGATGACATGGTTGCTTTATGGTTGGATAGTGTTAGCCATTCTGTTTCATAGTCCGTGATTGATGATTTCACTGAAGCATCACCGGCACAGTAGAAACGGAATGTATTCATCAGCCCGAAGCCATCACCTAGATACAAAGCACGTAGTTTGAAGCGTCCACTAAGACAGTCCATCCTTGAGTTGGAGAATAGAAAGGCAGACCAATAGACAGAGAAGAGAAAAGGGCGTGGAAGAACCAGTGTTAGGTAGCTGTAGTGCAACATATAGCCTGAAGACCAAAATGTTGTCTCTCAGTCCTCCGCAGTCCTCGAAGCGAAGTGTAGCGTTCGTCAATAACCAATCACTACAATTAACCATTGGCATAAACAGCGTGTCAGCGAGAGCTTCAACATCAAAGCTGCTGCACCTTTCAGCGCAGGTAGCTAGTGCCACAGCAGGAACCTTCCTCAGAATTCCTGGTCGCCTAGTCAGTGCCGCTATGATTAAATCGAAGAGCAAAGTACCATCTGCACCTGATGCGAGAACACAGATCAAGAAGAAATATCATCTGTGCACGAATCCATCTGGCGACGGAAAGTCAATCGTCGTCAGTCAGTGTGTTCAGGACGAACCAGAGATAGTTGATCTGATGTCCTGCACTCCAACACGAGTCATGGTACACCGGCAGCCCACAAACATGAAGAGCAAGAGTTGCCATGTACTTCATCGGATCAGATGCACGTCCAATCCTTCCAACCATGAGAGGACCGTGACAGATTCTAGATATCACTCCATCGAACAGCATGACTATTACGAAACTGTTGTGATTGGTTTGAAGAACCAGGTGGTACAGATGAAGACCATTGATTGGGATCATGTAAGACTGAATGACTGTTTTGCTAGCCTGGAGAAGGCATGCGTAGACAGAGGGGTGTTTGGGCTAACCACTTTCAGGAAGGATTGATGTGAGGAGGTGATCACGCAGTTTTACACCACCCTGTTTGTGGATGAGCCAAGTATGACAATGCATTGGATGACCCACTGTAAAATGTTCCAGGACTCATATGTCCAATTCGCCAAAGTGCTTGGCCTACCAACGCTCGATGATGAAAGGAAATCTTAAAGAAAGGATAAACGAAGCCAGTGAGCCCCAAAGTCCGACCAACTGTTATTGTTTTATGTTAACGGGGCGGCACAACATGAAGATTTCAAGGCCAGTAATCTAAAGTACATGCACCCTAGCCCTATCACTCTCTCTCGAGTGCTGCGGCGAACACTCATCCCTAAGCATGGGGGAAAAGGGAGTGTACGCAAATGGGCTGCCAACCTGTTGGTGCAGTTCCACAAGAAGGAGGACTTCCAGGTGATGCACTTCATTTTTACGGAGATGAAGAGCGCAAGCGCTGATAAAAGCCGGAGCCTTCCATTCGCTCCATACATACAGACTCTGCTCGATGATGTTTGTTCACCCGTCATGAAGATTGTGTGTACAACCAAGCATGAGCAGTACCAGCCCAAATTCATTAGAATAGAAGAGAGTTTTTCTACCTAGCATTTCATGGAAGGTAACTCTTACGGTCCTCCTGCAACCATGCCACACAAGCCTATGACAAACCAGTCGTCAAACAAGACCATGCTCGTACTGATTATGGACACCCTGAAGAAGGTGGAGTCCGTCCCTGAGTCCTTGAGTAAGCTAGAGGTCATGCCTGAAGCCCGGAAGAAGTTGGAGAGGGAGAACTAGGAGCTGAAGCATACCGTCGATCAGCTGCAGAAGACCATAAGGGATGTTAGGTCGTGAATGCTAGTTGTATGAACCTTACCTGGTATTTTGAGTTACTGACGTGAATTCGATATCCCGTTTTGCATAAATGATTGATTTCATTTTACGCCCCGCTCGTGTAAATATGATGGACTTGGTCAAGATTGGCATGTAACCGATGCGTACTTCCATTTTGTGCTCACATAAAGACATGTTTTTAACATGCTAAAGCTTGACGACACCACACACATATTACATATGAATGCAAAGTAGATAAATGTCGTGTGATTAACATAACTGCATGCTTAGTTATCCATACACATTACATAGATAAAACACAATTGCCATACTTAGTTGTCCACACACATTACATAACTAAATCATAATTGTCATACTTAGTTGTCCACACACATTATGTAGATAATCATCATCTGATTTAATGGATAAACATAGAGGTAGGACAGATTGTCCATGAGGCGACGGTAGGCTCTGCTTCACCATTCCTTGGCGTTAGAATGTGACGGCACCAGCCACACTAGGTGGTTGTATCTGTCCGGCAAGCTACAGTTGTTGAGGAAGAAGCCCAGCGTGACACTCTCGTCTAGGCTAAACCGGAAGACATGAGGTAGTGTACCATTACAGGTGGAAGTCCCCCGTCTAGCTGTGAATACTCATCCCGACCTGACGAACGGTAGCCCATTGCCATCTTCATCATTAGGCGGTATCTCCATGTTCAGGGGATAGCTATCTCCTACAAATAAAGAGCGTGGACCGACGTCGATGCAAGGCTACCACTCTGCTCCTCGGGAATCTCGATGAAGTCCGTCCAACTGGAACACCTAACAACTTAGCATTGGGTAAGATCTCACCGTTCGACCTTCATGGTCGACCCCCTGCTCCTAACCTGTGACGTCGCCCACTGAGAACACAACATAGATGGTGTTTGGTTGATCATCCGTGTCTGGCACTAGGTTGCAGAATATGGGTTGGCCAACTTGGTGCGCCATGGTCGGGGGGTCTAGCTCACTTGCCGGAGCTCATGATCCTAGTGATTAACGAATTTAGATTTAGCAATCGTTCAACACAAAAAACAGAGAGACAATTAATTTACATATGTCTCTGACGTACGTACCGTAGGTGTAGGGATCCCATATGTAGCAAGCACCACCGCTGGTGACCACGCAAATCCGGTCGGCTATGTAAACCGCATCCTGATAGGTGTGCAGTGCCATGACAACCGGATACATGGGTATCCACCCATCCCTAGAACCATTATTCATGGCAATCGCGATGTCGAAGACCACAATCACAACGGCATCTGTGTAGCCGAACATTTTAGGACTGGCGATGGAAACCTTGATCACCTTCTCCCTGGCATGGTCGTACCAGAAAAGCATGATGCATGAAAGGCCCTCCGTGGAGATACCTACTGCAGAAATGGGTGGAAGGTGTACGTTCCAACCAGTATAGACATTGTGCAGGTTCATCTTGCCATGTACGTCCACGAAGGCGATCCAATCGCCGTTCGCCCCCACACAATACTACAATTTAAGCAGTGCAAATAGACGAATGAATCCTAAATGATGACAAGTTAGAAGATGATTACTATGGGTGGTCGTACCTACGTGGTCCAAGGCTTCTCAGGAGGTGCCTCATGCAAGATCCACGTCTTGATGGCCGGAGAGTCCATCGGCTCCAGCAAGCCCGGGTGTCCAGGCTTTGGTGGGCCACGACACCAGGACATGTCCCACTCGAGGACGGCAGGCTTCTCGAGCACGTCTACCACCTCCTCGTTTACTCGAGGCATGGCCAGGTTAAGGCAACCGTGGGTTCTCGCAACTCGAATGCGGCCGAGCAGGTCCACGCTCTCCATCATAGTCCACAACCTATCGTCCTGCATCGCCGGCAAGCCGGTGACGGGTTCACCATCGTGCTCAGGCACGACCATGAAGAAGGGATCTATAGGAGAGGGAGGCGAATAAGTGGTGGTGGCAACTGAGGTTCGTGTCTGTGGCAATGTGAGAGGGGAACTGCCTATGGGAGTGGAAGAACAAGTGGTGGTCGCAACTGCCCTGCGGAGGTTCCATTTACCAAAACATGGAGCAGTTTCCCTTGCAGATCGTGGGACGTGAGGCGACCGTGGTTTAATTTCCGGCACTACAAGGCGACCGTGACCCTGGCTTCGGTAGAGCCTTTTGCTTAGGCGTAGCAATCATGCAGTAAGCGGCGTCAAATTATTAGACCTGTCAAAACCTACACCGATGTGACTGAAGCCAGCGCCTTGTCAAGCGTGCGTTGCTGCGTGAAATAGTGGATGGCCTAACCGATCTGCCCGCCTAGGGAGAAGGCGTGTCGTGAAATGATGTACAATAGGCAAGTGTAGCCCACCTAGGCACGTCGTGTAATGAAGAGCTGCATGGAAGAGTGGATGGTCTGACCGCTCTGCCTGCCTAGGGAGAAGGCGCGTCGTGAAATGAAGAGCGGTGTCAAAGAGTGGATGGTCTGACCGCTTTGCCCGCCTAGGGAGAAGGTGCATTGTGAAATGAAGTAAAGGAGGCAGGCATAGCGTGTATAGCACGCCATTCTGAATAGGGAGAATGCGCCAAGTGTATTGGCTACCATCGGTCTAATATTACATGCATCTTGTTGACATGCATGGTTGTTACCTTATAGACGATGGTTCAGGGACTAATTCAAATCTGTCAATGCATAGTTTTTACAAGAGTTTGTGAAAGCATAACATTATTTAACGCCCATCACAAAACAACAGTGTGAGTACCTAACGCCAGTCCCCTCTCCTTAGCAGGGATGGCATGTACCAAACTGGGAGGTCGTGTCGTTCTTCTTCGCAGCTCTTCTGGTGCACGCCAAGCATAATACCTCCGTCAATACTGTACCGGCATAACTCTGGTAGGCGTCCTATCTCAATGGTACTTCGGCTACGAGCTATGAAAACACACCCTTTCTTCAAGAATGGGAGACCATTTTCACCCTCATCTGAATGAGTCATCTCTACCATCAGTGGGTATCTGTGTCCAACGAACATGGATCGAGGCCCCATGTTCAAATTTTTTTTCTACTTTATACCTTCGAGGTCTCCATCCAATCCTTGGACGTGGAGCACCCGACACAATTTTGTCGAATACGAACGGACGGTTCGATCTTCATGACAAAACTCCGGCTCCTTTGATGTTACAACCCCACCCCCCCAATAATCATGAGAAATAGACTATTGGGGTGGTCCTCCGTGTCGGGCATGAGGTTCCAAAAGTGCCTGCCCAGTAAAAATCCCAAATTGTGTGGCATGAGGTTAATAAGTGGAGGACGGATGGATCTCAGTGGAGGTGTTGTGCCCGAATTTGACTCCACATTACTACCCAGTACTTTGTTCTTGAATGAAAGCATACGCACAACATAAAGGATCATGCGGTATATGATGTACTAACCGTGAGTCCTTTGATCCCAGATGAAGCAGGTTACGCCTGTGGTGACGGTGCATATACGACAACCATGGTATATGGCATCTTTGTATTAGTACGTCGCCAAGAAACCAGGAGGCAGTAGTTGCCAAGTTGACACACCTGGTTTTTCACCAGTGTAGTAGTCAGGCCCCAAAGTGGCCATCACGATGTTGAAGACCGCAATGACCATGTAATCTGTGTGCTAGTTCATTCTTGTTGGTGTTTCTACTATAGCAACCTTTGAAAGCACAATATGCTGCCTTGGTGGTTTTGATAATTCATGATAATATACATTGTCTCTTGGACTAATACTTTCATCTAGTATATTTCAGGTAAAGTCCATAGAGAGAGATGGGTTGGCAAAAAGGAGTGGAGAGTATCCCCATGAAGAAGAAGGAGAAGAGATAGCATTGGAAAAGGCTTGAAGCAAGAGGACTCTACATTTTATTTTTGAGAAATCACTTTGAGTTCATAGGAAAGCCAATACTATTAAAAGGGGGTAAGGTACTGTTGGTGAACAAAATGCTCATACATGCACAAGTGATAGTCACCAAAGACACCCACAAGCTCTTCCACCAAAAGTCTGTCCAAAGCCAAACACTCAAAATAGGTGCAAGCAACAAGTCCCACTCGGTGCCACCGATTCCCAACCTCGGGCAGACTCAAGCCAAACCCTAACCTTTCGGTGCAACCAATTTTGCTTTGGTGCCACCGAGTTTGGGTTGCCAACATTTTGTTACCCAAATTCACAAAATTGGTCCAACCGAGTTTGCTGAATCGGTGTCATCGAGTCTGGCAATCTGACCGTTGGTCACCTAATCAGTGTAACCGAGATTTATATATTGGTCTCATCGAGATTCAAAAGTTGCTACCTTTGGAGCAACTCGGTACCACCGAGATTCACACATCGGTGTCACCGAGTTGGACTTATTAGGTGTAACGGTTGGATTTTTGGAGATGCCTATATATACCCCTCCACCACCACTCACTCACAAGAGAAGCACTCAGAACAGACCCCCGCTCATACCAACTGATTTTCTGAGAGAGAGCCACCTACTCATGTGTTGAGATCATTCCATTCCATTTCAACCATATGAATCCTTATCTCTAGCCTCCCCAAGTTGCTTTCTACCGAATCAACATCTTCCACCATAGCCAAATCTGTGAGAGAGTGATTGTGTGTTGACGACTCTATCATCTTAAAGCACAAGAGCAAGGAGTTCATCAACATTATCGAGCCTATTACCTTTTGGAGGGTGGTGCCTCCTAGATTGGTTAGGTATATCTTGGGAGCCTCCTACTTTGTGTTGTGGATTGAACCAAGAAATTTGTAAGGGCAAGGAGATCGCCTACTTCGTGAAGATCTACCCTGAGTGAGGCTAGTCCTTCGTGGATGGAAGGCTTTATGGAATAGTCAAGGTTGCTCCTTCATGGACCCTTATGGGTGGAGCCCTCTGTGGAATCTCGTGACCATTACCTTCCGTGGGTTGAAGACTGCATAAACGTGGACGTACAATAGCACCACCTATCGGAACCATGGGAAAAAATCTTCGTGTCCTTCACGTGTTTGATCTTCCTATCTCTACTCCTTTCTTTTGTGTGCAATGTCTTTACATTCCGCTGCTATACTTGATGACTTGCATTTGTAGGGTGTGGTAGACTTGCTATATATGCTAAAATCTGCCAACACTTAACTTTGCACCTTGTGTAGACTTTAAATTCCTCCTAGTAGTCTATCCCCCCCTCTAGACATACTCTTATAGTGATCCCACAACCTTTAGTAGTTTCGTGCATGCATTGTTGAACTGAAAAAGCTTACTACCTGGTAGGGGGATTGGTTGGAATCCTTGCTCTGAAATCGGTGGCAATTGTACCACCACCGCACTGTCAATGTTGTGCAAGTGCATCTCCCCGTCTACATTGATGAAGGCTACTGGTCATCGTTTGCACCCATGCTATACTTCATCACAATAAAGAAAGAAAGAAATCGAACCAATTAGTACATGTTAGCTAGATTCAAAAGCAAGATGATCTTCAAAGCGAATTTGTCGCCATTACATGCGTTGTCGGAACAATTGGTGGAGGACGGTTGTTAAGAATGGTGGCCACCATCATCGGGGAGTCCATCAGAGTGAGCATACATCGTCGTCCATGATGTGAGTGTCCTGTAAATTAGGGATGAAAGTAGGTGTCCCCCATATCCCGCATGAGATGGGAAATAGTACAAAATAATCTGAATCTGGGTCGGGAAACTATAGCTAACTAGATATGTTTACAGTATGAAGATGGGTGGATCGGTTGCCGCTATGCAACGGTACCTGTAATGGAGGAGACCTCATCCTCCAGGATGGCAGGCCTATCGAGCACCTTCGCAACCACTGGAGAAACTCTCGGGAGGGACTCCACAAGGCTTGCATCGGAGCCTACGACTCAAATGCTTAGCAGTATGTCAAGGCGCGACAGAGTCTCGCATAGTGTGTCTTCCTGCATCCCAATCAACCCCATCACTTTTCCAACCCGTGGAGGAGGAGGCGGAGCTGCCATGGATAAGGTTGTGAAGGGGTACTGGACTGATGCTTACGGTCCTGAGCTAACAGGTTGAAGATTCTAGTAGATTTCCAAAATGTTAGAGGTTCCGATTACTAACGCCTACGCATTAGGCATTTTATGCTCGGGGGGGGGGGGGCGCAAATACTTGAGATTCCAGCATAGAAGCTAGTACACGAATTCACTACGCGGGACAATCTGCACCATCAGGTACAAATTTACAGAACCAAAACGAGATTAAGTGTGACGAGTCTGCGGGGAGATACAAAGGTTCTGAAGATTACATTAAACTGCGTCTTAGAGTATGGTAATAAGAACCACATACATGCACGAACTATGAAGCGTGAGTACAAATTAGTCATCGCACGCCCATCTGATCCTCTTGAGCTTCTCTCTTGAGTACAAATTAGGTACTCCGGCTTGTTCTCTCGGCCCTTAGTTCTTCAATTTCCTCCTTCATGGTATGCGTGCGTGCACTTAGAATACACCTTTCATATGGCTCAACTATTTCTCTATCAACTTGTGATTCACTTAGCTTCTCCCCATCTGCTTGAAGCTCAAACAATGTAGTTTGCATTTGTTTGTTCTCATGCACTAAAGACAAACTCCATCATTCTTGCAGCTCCTCGTCCTTCCTTCTAGCCTCCATGACGTATGCATAATTGTCCCTTAAATCACTAATGGCTTTTTATACCACAAGGACATGTAGGATCACCCGAATCATGAACCTATCGACCGTCGTTCTGCAATGATTTCATTCGCACTGTCATAAATAACAACACAGTACATGTATTGGCTACTAGAGCAGGTTAATGAGGTGTACTCACAAGAAGCGACAAAGAAACACCATATATGTACCTCATGTATCCGATTGCATCTGAAGTAGGTTCTCGGAGATCCATATTGGTGTACGTCTCATGCTGGATCTACGACCGATGGGTGGAAAACATCATAAATGTAAATGAGGAGGAGTTGTGGCAGGAGCATTGGTAGCAAAATATCTGAGCTACTACCTCGATGTCGCTTGTTTCCTCGCTGGAGCCACTCTCTCCGTTAAAGGACTTGATCATGGCCGACCCGGAAGCCGCAGGAGTATGTATGCCACTGATACGCCTCCAACGTATCTATAATTTATGAAGTATTCATGACACGTGTGCTATAAAGAGTAATGACAACCATGAAACCTATTATCATGATTTTAACATTCAAAGTGGTTATGTCAATCAAGTACCTCATGATAGTTATTTTGTTGAGTTTGCTCCCACTATTATGAATGAGAAGAAAATTTCTTATGTGGAGAGTGAAAAAATTTCTATGCTTGTAGATCATGAAAAGAATGCTGTATTTGATAGTTATATTGTGGAATTCCTTCATGATGCTACTGAAAATTATTATGAGGGAGGAACCTATGCTTGTAGGAATTGCAATAATATTAAGTTTCATCTCTATGCATTGAAATTTTCAAAGTCATGCTTGTTCAGCCTTCCTATGCTAGTTGATTCTTGCTAACATAAATTGTTTGCTCACAAAATCCCTATGAATAGGAAGTGGTTTAGACTTAAATGTGCATGTCATGAGATTCATGATGCTCTCTTGCATGTTTCAACTACTATTCCTATACGAGCAGCATTGAAATCATCATGCCCAGCTAAAAGGCATTAAAGAAAAGTGCTTGTTGGGAGACAACCCAACACTTTTACCTTATGTTTTTATGTGTTCACATGATTAAGATACTGTAGTAATCATGTTTTGTGTCTTTTATTTCAATAAAGTGCCGAGTAAAGCCTTTGGAATAATGTGGATACTTGCTTGTTTGATTCTGTGCAAAAACAGAAAGTTTTGCGTCCAGTATATGAATTATATAGTTTTACTGGAGCATCAAACAATTATGAAATTTTTAAAAACATTTATATGCAAATTCCTTGAGTTTAATTTTTTTTCAGAATTTTTAGAGTCAGGGAAGTATGGTGATCATTCAGATCTTTACAGACTGTTCTGTTTTTTGACAAATTCTGTTTACATGCATAGTTTGCTTGTTTCAAGTGTTCCTATAGCTTATATTGAGTAATATGTTGGAAATATGCACTAGAGGCAATAATAAATTAGTTGTTATCATATTTACTTGTTCATGATAATCGTTTATTATCCATGCGATAATTGTATTGATCGGAGACTTAGATACATGTGTGGATACATAGACAAAATCATGTCCCCAGTATGCCTCTAATAGACTAGGTCGTTGATCAAAAGATGGTTAAGGTTTCCTAGCCATGGACATGAGATGTCATTTGATAACGGGATCACATCATTAGGAGAATGATGTGATGGACAAGATCCAAACTACAAACGTAGCATATGATCGTGTCAGTTTATTGCTACTGTTTTCTGCATGTCAAGTATGTGTTCCTATGACCATGAGATCATGCAACTCACGGACATCGGAGGAGTGCCTTGTGTGTATAAAACGTCGCAACATAACTGGGTGACTACAAAGGTGCTCTACAGGTATCTCCGAGGGTGTCTGTTGAGTTGGCATGGATCGAGACTAGGATTTGTTACTCCATGTGACGGAGAGGTATCTCGGGGCCCACTCGGTAATACAACATCACAATGAGCCTTGCAAGCAATGTGACTAATTGTTAGTTGCGGGATCTTGTATTATGGAACGAGTAAAGAGACTTGCCGGTAACGAGGTTGAACTAGGTATGGAGATACCGACGATCGAATCTCGGGCAAGTAACATACCGAAGAACAAAGGGAACATCATACGTGATTAACTGAATCCTTGACATAGAGGTTCGACCGATAAAGATCTTCGTAGAATATGTAGGAACCAAGTGGACATCCAGGTCCCGCCATTGGTTATTGACTGTAGAGGTGTCTCGGTAATGTCTACATAGTTCTCGAACCCGCAGGGTTTGCACACTTAAGGTTTGGTGACGTTTCGGTAGTGTAGAGTTATGTATGGTGGTGACCGAAGGTTGTTTGGAGTCCCAGATGAGATCTCGGACTTCACGAGGAGCTCCGGAATGGTCCGGAGGTAAAGATTCATATATAGGAAGCCCCAGTTTGGTCGCCGGAAAAGTTTCGGGCTCATCGGTAGTGTACCGGGAGTGCCGGTAGTGTACCGGGAGACCTCCGGGAGGGGTATTTCGACCCAAGAGGGTCCATGGGCTGTGGTAGAATAATAACCAGCCCTTAGTGGGCTGGTGGAACAGCCACAAAAGTACCATGGTGCAAGGAGGAAAAAGGCCTAAAGAAAAAGGTGAAAAAAGGCAAAAAGGAAGAGTCATACTCCTACTAGGAGTGGAGGAAGGAGTAGGACTCCTCCTCTTGTGGCTCGGCCGACTCCTAGAGAGCCTTGGCCCTGCACCAAGGTAGCCTCTCCTCTCCTGCTATATATACTGGTGGAATAGAGGGTTTTTGGACAGAATTTACGTCCACGTGCTACCCGTTCCACCAGTGCCCCTCTAGATCGGTTTTCCGCAGTGCTTAGGCGAAGCCCTGCCGGAATCACTCCACCACCATCGCCGGAGCGCCGTCACGCTGCCGGCGAACTCTTCTACCTCTCCGCTCTCTCTTGCTGGATCAAGACGGCGGAGATCGTCATCAAGCTATACGTGTGCTGAACGCGGAGGTACCATCCGTTCGGCGCTAGATCGGAAGGACCGTGATCGAGATCGTGAGACGGTTCGTGATGTGATCGCGGAACGGATCATGATGAGTTCGCGGGACAGATCGTGATCAAGATCGTGAGACGGATCATCATGAGTTCACGGGATGGATCATGATTGGATCGCGGGACGGATCGTGATGAGATCGCGGGACGCTCGGCGATTTGGATCGCGAATATGTTCGACTATACCAACCGCATTTCTTAACGCTTCCCGCTTAGCGATCTACAAGGGTATGTAGATCCACAGTCCCTCTCGTAGATGCTCATCACCATGGATAGATCTGCGTGTGCGTAGGAAATTTTTTGTTTCCCATGCGACGTTCCCCAACATAATATAAATTGTGTGAATGATGGAATAAAGTCGGTATTATGTGAGAAAAAAGTATTAATCTTGTCTTGAAAATACCTAAGTGAATGATTTATCTTTACTACACTAACCCTTCTCACAAAGTTTTGTTAAGTTTTGTGTGATTGAAGTTTTCAAGTTATGGGTGAGACACAGATATGAGGAGAAGAAGGATAGACAAGAACCTAAGCTTGGGGATGCCCAAGGAACCCCCAAGGTAATATCCAAGGAATATTCAAGTGCCTAAGCTTGGGGATGCCCCGGAAGGCATCCCCTCTTTCGTCTTCAACACTATCGGTATATCTTACTTGGAGCTATAACTTTATTCGTCACATAATATGAGTTTTGGTTGGAACGTCATTTTATTTTGTTGTTATCGGTTAGGTGTTATTTATAACCTTTTTTTGCAATAAAATTTCCAATAATTGCCTTAGGATGCTTGCATTGCATGTTTTGATATGTGCCGGGTAAAACAGAAACTTCTACTGTAGTGTTTTAATTTTCATATTTTACTGGAACATGGAAAGTTTGTGAAATTTTTACACAGTATTTTATTATAAATTTATAGCATTTTCTAAACTTTCATAATTTTTTGAGTTACATAAGTACACTGGTTTAATAGATTTCTACAGACTGCCCTGTTTGGACAGATTGCTACCATAGTTTTGTTATCTACTTGTCCTATAGTTGCCATAGCCTATATTGGTAGATATAAATTGTGGAAATGATAGTATACAATACCTAATGTTTGAAAATTATTGTGAAACTTGTGTTGGCAGTACATGAAGTGTTGATTTGTTATTATGTGTACTAACCTATCTCACGAGTTCCTTTTTGAGTTTTGTGTGGATGAAGTTTTGTCAGAATAGGTGAAACCATGATATGAGAGGATTGAACAAGATGAAAAAGCTCAAGCTTGGGGATGCCCAAGGCACTCCAAGTAAATATTTCAAGAATTATCAAGCATATAATCTTAGGGATGCTACGCATCTCACCTCTCTTCATCAACAATTATCGGCTAGCCTATGTTGAGCCTAAATTTTAATTCATTCACATGATGCGTGTTATTCTTGGAATGATATTCTTCTTTTGCTTTTTTTTAAATAAAATACTCAGATCTGAAAATCTTTATTGAGAGAGAGAGAAAGTCCTCACATAGCTACTTAATTGTTTGACCACTCATTGATCTTCACTTATATGTTTTGGAGTAGTTTTGTCATTTACTCTCGTGCTTCACTTATATCCTATGAGTAAATGGTTGAACGAATTGAATATCATAAATATGAATATATATATGTTTTATATGCTTATCCCATGGGGAGTAATGACTTCACATATAAGAAGTATATGTAGTTAAATTTATTGAAAGTTAGCAAACATCGCATTGGTCAATTGAATCATTCATGAAAGAATATTGAAGGAAGAGAGATTTGACATATAAATATACTATCTTGGACATCTTCTATGATTGTGATTACCCATTAATTATTTTTAAACTTGACCAAATTAGTTGAAGTTGGACAAGGAAGAAAACGTAATGAGTTATGGTTGCGTAAATTTGCATAGAAGTTATATTGTTATGGATCCTCCAACATGTGGTGCTTTCTTCCACCTCATACAAGCCAAAACTTACGCACCAAGTAGAAATACTACTTGTGCATCCAAACACCCTTAAACCCAAAGTTGTTCCATATGAGTCCACTATATCTACCTATATGCGGTATTTACCTGCCGTTCCAAGTAAATTTCCATGTGCCAAAATCTAAACCTTCAAATAATATTCTGTTTTGTATGCCCGAATAGCTCATATAATGACTAGGGGCTGGCAGTATCTTCCATGCTAGGTGGGTTATTCTCACGATATGTGTTGATTCACTATCATTCATGAGAAAGTGGATGGTAACAAGGATTCCCGGTCCAGAAAAAATGCAAATAATTAAACAAAACTCCCCTGGGAATGTTGTTGGTATGGACGGTAACCGTGGATTCGGCTTGCCGTGGAGTGTGATTGATTGGTGGAGGGGGAGTAAAAACTTTACCATTCTGTTTGGGAATCAACTATAATGTATCTAGCATGGAAGATACCGAGATCTCTTAGTTGTTATGGTGACAATGAAAGCATACCGACCAAAATTAGTATTCATCTCTATTTTAAAAGCTTGAGCTCTGGCATCTCTGCAAATAAATGCTTCCCTCTACGAAGGGCCGATCTTTTACTTTCTAGTACTTACCTTTATGCAAGAGTCCTAGTGATCTTCACTACTTCCTATATTTCGCCTTTTTCTCTTGGCAAGCGATACGTCTCCAACGTATCTATAATTTATGAAGGATTCATGCCATGTTTACAATAATTCTATATGATTTTGGTATGATTTTATTAGAACTAACCCCGACTGACGCTGTTTTCAGCAGAGCTACCATGGTGTCGTTTTTTGTGAAGAAATAAAACTTCTCAGAATGGGCTGAAAATTTAGTATGATTTTTTGTGGGCCAAAAGAGACCCCCAAAGCATTGGAGCAGGGTCAGAAGAGCCATGAGGAGGCAACAAGCCTGCCAGGCGCGACCAGGGGGTGGCCGCGCCTAGCAGGCTTTGTACCGCCTCATGGGCCCCCTTGACGTGAGTTCAATGCCAAAACTTCCATAAATCTAGAAACCTCCTAAATTAAACTGAGATTGGGAGTTCCACCGCTGGAAACCTCCAGAGCCTCGAAAAACCAATCTTGTCCCTCTCCGGCACCCTGTCAGACGGGGTCACCATCACCGGAGGTCATCTTCATCGTCCCGGAGGGGCCATAAACACCATGGAGGCCAAGGTGTTGGAATATGCCCTAGAGGCAATAATAAATTAGTTATTATCATATTTCCTTGTTCATGATAATCATTTATTATCCATGCTATAGTTGTGTTGATCGGAAACTCAGATACATGTGTGGATACATAGACAACACCATGTCCCTAGTATGCCTCCAATAGACTAGCTCGTTGATCAAAAGATGGTTAAGGTTTCCTAGCCATGGACAAGAGATGTCATTTGATAACGGGATCACGTCATTAGGAGAATGATGTGATGGACAAGACCCAAACTACAAACGTAGCATATGATCGCGTAAGTTTATTGCTACTGTTTTCTGCATGTCAAGTATGTGTTCTTATGACCATGAGATCATGCAACTGACGGACATCGGAGGAGTGCCTTGTGTGTATCAAACGTCGCAACGTAACTGGGTGACTATAAAGGTTCTCTATAGGTATCTCCGATGGTGTTTGTTGAGTTGGCATGGATCAAGACTGGGATTTGTTACTCCGTGTGACGGAGAGGTATCTCAGGGCCCACTCGGTAATACAACATCACAATGAGCCTTGCAAGCAATGTGACTAAGTGTTGGTCACGGGATCTTGTATTACGGAATGAGTAAAGAGACTTGCCGGTAACGAGATTGAACAAGGTATGGAGATACCGACGATCGAATCTCGGGCAAGTAACATACCGAAGAACAAAGGGAACATCATACGGGATTAACTGAATCCTTGACATAGAGGTTCGACCGATAAAGATCTTCATAGAATATGTAGGAACCAATATGGTCATCCAGGTCCCGCCATTGGTTATTGGCCGTAGAGGTGTCTCGGTCATGTCTACATAGTTCTCGAACCCGCAGGGTCTACACGCTTAAGGTTTGGTGACGTTTCGGTAATATAGAGTTATGTATGGTGGTGAGCGAAGGTTGTTTAGAGTCCCGGATGAGATCCCGGACATCACGAGGAGCTCCGGAATGGTCTGGAGGTAAATACTGATATATAGGAAGTCATATTTTGGTCGCCGGAAAAGTTTCGGGCTCATCGGTAGTGTACCGGGAGTGCCGGTAGTGTACCGGGAGACCATCGGGAGGGGTATTTCGACCCAAGAGGCTACATGGGCTGTGGTAGGATGAATACCAGCCCTTAGTGGGATGGTGGAAGTCCCACACAAAGCCCATGCGGCTGGGAAGAAAAGCCCAAAAGGAAAAACGTGGAAAAAGGCAAAAAGTCTAAATAAGGAAGGAGTCCTAATCCTAATAGAATTGGAAGAGGACTCCTTCACCTCCAATTTCGGCCAGATCTTGAGGGTTTGAGGCTGCCTCCTCCCCTCCCTCCCTCCTATATATACTAGAGGATTTAGAGGGGAAAGCTAACCCAAATAGCCACGTGCTACCCGTTCCTCTAGTGCATAGTTTCTCCTCTAGATCGGTTTTCTGCAGTGCTTAGGCAAAGCCCTGCCGGAATAGATCCACCACCATCGCCGGAGCACCATCATGCTGCCGAAGAACTATTCTACCTCTTCTCTCCCTCTTGGTAGATCAAGAAGGCGGATATCGTCATCAAGCTGTACGTGTGCTGAACGCGGAGGTGTCATCCGTTCGGCGCTAGATCGGAAGGACCGTGATCAAGATCGCGAGACGGATCGTGATGAGATCGCGGGACGGATCGTGATGAGTTCACGGGATGGATCGTGATGAGTTCAGGAGATGGATCGTGATTGGGTCGCGGGACGGATCGTGATGAGATCGTGGGACGCTTGGCAATTTGGATCGCGAAGACGTTCGACTACACCAACCGCGTTTATTAACGCTTCCAGCTTAGCGATCTACAAGGGTACATAGATACACTCTCCCTCTCGTAGATGCTCATCACCATGGATAGATCTACGTGTGCGTAGGAAATTTTTTGTTTCCCATGCAACGTTTCCCAGCAGTGGTATCAGAGCTAGGTCTATGTGTAGATGAGATCTCGAATAGAACACAAATAGTTTGTGGGCGTTGATGCTTAGATTGCTTCCTCC
Source organism: Hordeum marinum (assembly GCA_022496015.1). Lineage (NCBI taxonomy): Eukaryota > Viridiplantae > Streptophyta > Magnoliopsida > Poales > Poaceae > Hordeum > Hordeum marinum. The sequence continues at coordinate 84,964,650 of CM039676.1, forward strand.
CTTGGTCGTGTTTTGGTTCAGCGGTATTGTGGGATGAAGCAGCCCGGACCAACCTTACTCCTACGCTTACGAGAGACCGGTTCCATCGACTCACTTGTAACTTTGCTGCACAAAGATGGCTGGCGGGTGTCTGTTTCTCCTACTTTAGTTGGGTCGGATTCGACAAAGGCGGTACTTGAGAAGGTTGAAAAGCCACTTATGTATCACCGTTGTGGTTTTGCGTATGTGAGAATTGTTCTTGCTAGATACCCATAGCAGCCACGTAAAACATGCATCAACAATTAGAGGACGTCTAACTTGTTTTTGCAGGGTATGTTGTGATGTGATATGGCCAAATACATGATGAGATATATATGATGTATGAGATGATCATGTTTTGTATAGAGTATCATGACTTGCATGTCGATGAGTACGGCAACCGGCAGGAGCCATAGGGTTGTCTTTAATTTTTGTATGACCTGCGTGTCAATTATTAAGCACTATGTAAATGCTTTACTTTATCGCTAAATGGCAGCAATAGTAGTAGAAGCATGGTGGGCGCGACAACCCCGATGGCGACACATTGATGGAGATCATGGTGTCATGCCGGTGACGATGGAGATCATGCTGGTGCTTTCATGATGGAGATCAAAAGCACAAGTTCATGGCCATATATTGTCACTTATGATTTGCATGTGATGTTAATCCTTTTTATGCACCTTGTTTTGCGTAGGACGACGGTAGCATTATAAGGTGATCCCTCACTTTAATTTGAAGATAAATTGTGTTCTCCCAGAGTGTGCACCATTGCGAAAGTTCATAATGTCGAGACACAACGTGATGATCGGGTGTGATAGACTCTATGTTCACATACAACGGGTGCAAGCCAGTGTTGCACATGCAGAACACTCGGGTTAAACTTGATGAGCCTAGCATGTACAGACATGGCCTCGGAACACAAGAGACCAAAAGGTCAAACATGAGTCATATAGTAGATATGATCAACATGATGATGTTCACCATTCAAACCACCTCAACTCACGTGATGATCGGACTTGAGTTGTTGAATTTGGATCATGTATCACTCGAATGACTAGAGGGATGTCAATTTGAGTGGGAGTTCTTAAGTAATTTTATTAATTGAACTCATTATCATGAACATAGTCAGTAGTGTATTTGCAAATTATGTTGTAGATTACTAGCTCACGCTGTAGCTCCCTAGTATTTTTATATGTTCCTAGAAAAATAGAGTTGAAAGATGATGGTAGCAATATTGCGGACTAGGTCCATGATCTGAGGATTGTCCTCATTGCTGCACAGAAGGCTTATGTCCTTAATGCACCGCTCGGTGTACCACCCCCTCTAGCGTCATATGTAGATGTTGTGAACATCTGACAGACACGTTCTCATGACTACTTGATAGTTTAGTGCGTCATGCAATACGGCTTAGAATTGAGGCTCTGAAACATTTTGAACGTCACGAAACATATGAGATGTTCTAAGAGCTGAAATTAGGATCTCAGGCTCGTGCCCGTGTTGCGAGATATGAGATCTCCAACAAGTTTCTTTGCCTGCAAGATGAAGGAGAATAGCTCAATCGTTGAGCATGTGCTCAGATTGTTTGGGTGCTACAATCGCTTGAATCGAGTGGGAGTTGATCTTCCAGATAAGATAGTGATTGATATAGTTCTCCAAGTCACTGTCACTAAGCTACTAGAACTTGGTGATGAACTATAAAACGCCAAGGATAGAAATATTGATACTTGAGCTGTTTGCGATGTTTGAGACCGCGAAGGTAGAAATCAAGAAGGAGCATCTAGTGTTGATGGTTAGTAAAATTACTATGTTTCGAGAAGGGCAAGGGTAAGGAGGGAAACTTCATGGATGGCAAGTCAGTTGCTGCTCCAGTGAAGCAACTCGAAGTAGAACCCAAACCCGAGACTAAGTGCTTCGATTATGAGGAGAATGGTCGCTGAAGCGGAACAACCCTTGATACTTGGTAGATAAGAAGGCTGGCAACATCAGTAGAAGTATATTTGATATACGTGTTATTAATATGTACCCTGCTAGTACTCCTAGTAACACCTGGGTATTGGATACCGGTTCGGTTGCTAAATGTTAGTAACTCAAAATAAAAGCTACGGAATTTAAGGAGAACTAGCTAAGGGTGAGGTGACGATGTGTGTTGAAAATGTTTCCAAGGTTGATGTGATCAACATCGCACGCTCTTTCTACCTTCAGGATTAGTGACGAACCTAAATAAATGTTATTTGGTGTTTTGCGTTGAGCATGAACATGATTAGATCATGTTTATTGCAACACGGTTATTCATTTAAGTTAGAGAATAATGGTTATTCTATTTACATGAATAATACCTTCAATGGTCATGCATCCAGTGAGAATGGTTTGTTGAATCTTGATCGTAGTAATACACATGTTCAGAACATTGATGCCAAAAGATACAAAGTTAATAATGATAGTACCACCTACTTGTGGCACTGCCGCTAAATGTCATATTGGTATAAAGCTGAAGAAACTCCATGCTTATGTATCTTTGGACTCACTCGATTTTGAATCGGTTGAGACATGCGAACCATGCCTCTTGGGCAAGATGACTAAGGACCCCATTTTCCGGATTGATGGAGCGGGCAAGTGATTTATTGGAAATGATACATGTTTATGTATGCAATCTAACGAGTCTTGTAGCGTGTGGTGGACATCGTTATTTTCTTACCTTCACTGATGATTTGAGTAGATATAGTGTATATTTAATTAATGAAACACAAGTCTGAATCATTTGAAAGGTTCAAGCAAATTCAGAGTGAAGTTTAAGATCATCACGACAAGAAGATAAAAATGTCTGCGATATGACCGTGGAGGTGAATATCTGAGTTACGAGTTTGGCATACAACTTTAGACAATGTGAATGTTTTTTCACAACTCACGCCACCTGGAACACCATAGTGTGATGGTGTGTCCGAACTTCATAGTCATGCTATATTAGATATTGTGCATACTATGATGTCTCGTATGGTTTTGCCACTATCATATTGGGGTTATGCATTAGAGACAACTACATTCACTTTAAATAGGTCACCATCTAAATTCGTTGACATGACACTATGTGAATTAGGGTTTGATGGAAACCTATCTGTCATTTCTTAATGTTTGGAGTTGTGACACTAATGTGAAAAGGTTTTCACCTAATGAGCTCGAACCCAAAGCGGACAAATGCATCTTCGTAGAATACCCTAAGAACAGTTGGGTATACCTTCTATCTCAGATCTGAGTGCAAACTGTTTGTTGCTAAAATGGGTCCTTTTTGAGAAAAAGTTTCTCTTGAAAGAATTGAGTAGGAGGAATATAGAACTTGATGAGGTTGTTAAAACTTTGTTCAACCAGAGAGTAGCGCAATGCATGAGGATGTTTCTGTGAAGCCTACGTTAGTTGAAGAGGAAGTTAATGATGATGATCATGAAGCTTCAGGATCAAGTTACTATGGAACTTCGTAGGTCGACAAGGATGTGTACTGCTCCTGAGCGGTACGACAACCCTGTCTTGGAGATCATGTTGTTGGACAAGGTTGAACCTATGAACTATGGAGAAACGATGATGGGCCCGGATTCCGACAAATAGTTAGAGGCCATGAAATCCGAGAAAGGATCCATGTATGAAAACGAAGTATAGACTTTGGTAGACTTGCTCGTTGGACAGCAGGTTGTTGAGTACAAATGGACCATTAAGATGAAGACAAGCGCTGATGGTAAATGTCACCATTTGTAAAGCTCGACTTGTTGCAAAGATCTTTGTGACAAGTTCAAGGAGTTCACTACGATGAGACTTTCTCACTCATAGCGATGCTAAAGTCTGTTGGAATTATGCTAGCAGTTGCTGCATTTTTCATTTATGAAATCTCGCAGATGGATGTCAAAACATCGTTTCCTTAACGGTTTACTTGAGGAAAGGTTGTATGTGATACGACCAGAAAGTTTTGTCAATCCTAAGGATGCTAAAAGGTGTGCAGGCTTCAGTGATCCTTCTATGGACTGAAGCAAGCATATCGGAGTTGGAATATGCACTTTGATGAGGTGATCAAATTTTTGAGTCTATACAAAGTTTATGAGAAACTTGTATTTGCAATAAAGTGAGTGGGAGCACTATAGAGTTTCTGGTAAGCATATGTGGTTGACATATTGTTGATCGGAAATTATGTAGAATTTCTGGAAAGCATAAATGGTTGTTTGAAAATAGTTTTTCAAAGGAAGACCTGGATAAAGCTACCTAATTGTTGAGCATCAAAGATCTATAGAGATAGATCAAAATGCTTGATGAGACTTTCAATGAGTACATACCTTGACAAGATTTTGAAAGAGTTCAAAATGGATCAGTCAGAGAGAAGTGTTCTCGCCTGCTTTGTAAGGTGTGAAGTTGAGGAAGACTCAAAGCTCGACCACGGAAGAAGAAAGAGAAAGGACGATCGTCGTCCCCTATGCCTTAGCCATAGGCTCTATATTATGCCACGTTGTGTACCGCACCTGTGTGTGCCTTGCCATGAGTCTGTCAAGGGATACAAGAGTGGTCCAGGAGTGGATCACTGGACAGCAGTCGAAATTATCCTTCGTAACCAGAGGACTAAGGAAACGTTTCTCGATTATGGAGGTGATAAAGGGTTCGTCGCAACGAGTTACATCGATGCAAGCTTTAACACTAATACAGATGACTCTTAGTAGCAATCCGGATACGTATAGTGGAGCAGCCATTTGGAATAGCACCAAGTGGACTGTGGTAGCAGTGTTTACGGTTAGATATAGAGATTTGCAAAGTACACACGGATCTGAATGTTGAAGACCCATTGACTATAAGACCTCTCTCACATCCAAAGCACGATCGAGCCCCAGAACTACTTGGGTGTTAGATTCATAACAATGCGAATCACATGGTGATGTGAACTAGATTATTGACACTAGTGCAAGTGCGAGACTGTTGGAAATATGCCCTAGAGGCAATAATAAATTAGTTATTATCATATTTCCTTGTTCATGATAATCGTTTATTATCCATTCTATAATTGTGTTGATCGGAAACTCACATACATGTGTGGATACATACACAACACCATGTCCCTAGTATGCCTCTAGTAGATTAGCTCGTTGATCAAAAGATGGTTAAGGTTTCCTAGCCATGGACATGAGATGTCATTTGATAACGGGATCACATCATTAGGAGAATGATGTGATGGACAAGACCCAAACTACAAACATATCATATGATCGTGTAAGTTTATTGCTACCGTTTTCTGCATGTCAAGTATGTGTTCCTATGACCATGAGATCATGCAACTCACGGACATCGGAGGAGTACCTTGTGTGTATCAAACGTCGCAACGTAATTGGGTGACTATAAAGGTGCTCTACAGGTATCTCCGATGGTGTTTGTTGAGTTGGCATGGATCAAGACTGGGATTTGTTACTCCGTGTGACGGAGGGGTATCTCAAGGCCCACTCGGCATTACAAGATCACAATGAGCCTTGCAAGCAATGTGACTAAGTGTTGGTCACGGGATCTTGTATTAATGAACGAGTAAAGAGACTTGCTGGTAACGAGGTTGAACTAGGTATGGAGATACCGACGATCGAATCTTGGGCAAGTAACATACCGAAGAACAAAGGGAACATCATATAGGATTAACTGAATCCTTGACATAGAGGTTCGACCGATAAAGATCTTCGTAGAATATGTAGGAACCAATATGGTCATCTAGGTCCCGCTATTGTTTATTGTCCATAGAGGTGTCTCGGTCATGTCTACATAGTTCTCGAACCCGCAGGGTCTGCACGCTTAAGGTTTGGTGACATTTCGGTAGTATAGAGTTATGTATGGTGGTGACTGAAGGTTGTTTGGAGTCCCTGATGAGATCCCGGACATCACGAGGAGCTCCGGAATGGTCTGGAGGTAAAGATTGATATATAGGAACTCCTATTTTGGTCGCCGGAAAAGTTCCGGGTTCATCCGTAGTGTACCGGGAGTGCCGGTAGTGTACCGGGAGACAATCGGGAGGGGTATTTCGACCCAATAGGCTACATGGTCTGTGGGAGGATGAATACCAGCCCTAGTGGGCTGGTGGAAGTCCCACACAAAGCCCATGCGGCTGGGAAGAAAAGCCCAAAAGGAAAAAGGTGGAAAAAGGCAAAAAGTCTAAATAAGGAAGGAGTCCTAATCCTAATAGAATTGGAGTAGGACTCCTTCACCTCCAATTTCGGCCAGATCTTGAGGGTTTGAGGCTGCCTCCTCCCCTCCCTCCCTCCTATATATACTAGAGGATTTATAGGGAAAATCTAACCCAAATAGCCATGTGCTACCCGTTCCTCTAGTGCATAGTTTCTCCTCTAGATCGGTTTTCTACAGTGCTTAGGCAAAGCCCTGCCGGAATAGCTCCACCACCATCGTCGGAGTGCCGTCACGCTGCCGAAGAACTCTTATACCTCTCTGCTCCCTCTTGCTGGATCAAGAAGGCGGAGATCGTCATCAAGCTGTACGTGTGCTGAACGCGGAGGTGCCGTCCGTTCGGCGCTAGATCGGAAGGACTGTGATCAAGATCGCGAGACGGATCACGATGAGATCGCGGGACGGATCGTGATGAGTTCATGGGACGAATCGTGATGAGTTCACAAGACGGATCGTGTTTGTATCACAGGACGGATCGTGATGAGATCGTGGGACGCTCGGCGATTTGGATCGCGAAGACGTTCTACTACACCAACCGCGTTTCTTAACACTTCCTGCTTAGCGATCTACATGGGTATGTAGATCCACTCTCCCTCTCGTAGATGCTCATCACCATGGATAGATCTGCGTGTGCATAGAATTTTTTTTGTTTCCCATGGAATGTTTCCCAGCACAAGGACCAAAAGGAGAACCTTTCCCCACAGAGGGGGGAGGCCATGGAGGACGAAGCATAAGAGGGAGACCCTCTCCCCCTCTCTCCCGGTGGTGCCGGAGTGCCACCGAGGGAACCATCGCTGCAGTGATCGTCTTCATCAACATCACCTTCTTCATCACCATCCTCATCTCCTTTTAGTGGTCCACTCTCCTGCACCCCGCTGCAATCCCCTACTTGAAGATGGTGCTTTATGCCACATATTATTATCCAATGATGTGTTGCCATCCTATGATGTTTTGAGTAGATTTCCTTTGTCTTTTGATTTAATTGATGATCTAGATTGGTTTGAGTTGTATGTTTATTTTGGTGATGTCCTATGGTGCCTTTCGTGCCATGCACACGTGAAGGATTCCCACTGTAGGGTGTTGCAATACATTCATGATTCACTTATAGTGGGTTGCTTGAGTGACAGAAGCATAAACCCGAGTAAGACAGTTGTTGCGTATGGGATAAAGGGGACTTGATGCTTTAAATCTATGGTTGGGTTTTACCTTAATGATCTTTAGTAGTTGCGGATGCTTGCTAGAGTTACAATCATAAGTGCATATGATCCAAGTAGATAAAGTGTGTTAGCTTATGCCTCTCCCTCATATAAAATTGCAATAATGACTTCCGATCTTGTTACCAATTGCCTAGGATAATTCTGCACACCGAACCATCATTATTCCACACTCTCTATTTGTAATATATTGTAATATTATGTTAACCACACCTATTTTAATATTTTAGTTCTCTGCATGCAAAGCTACCCTCTTCATACCCACAATGTAGTTTTATTTCTCGTTTCTAGATCGAAGCAAATGTTCGGTGTACTTAGAGTTGTATCAGTGGCAAATAGGACTTGAGATATTGATCTTACCTTTAGCTCCTTGTGGGTTCGACACTCCATACTTATCACTTCCACCTTTGGAAATTGTTGTGATGATTCCTTGCACTTGGGGATTATCAGCAAGCGTCATGTGTTGGGGAAAGATCCAAGCATATATGGCCATTCAAATATATATGATCATGAATTATTATTGTTGACAATATCTATATGACAAATAGGTTGGGAGGTGAAACTTTAAGCCCTATCTTTCTTTGTGCTCTACGGATGCCATTTGCTATAAAAATATGCTTCGAGTGTTAGCAATCTTGGAAGACTATATGATAGTTGAGTATGTGGAATTTGCTAAATCAAAGCTCTTACATAGACCCTTCCTGAAAAAAAGATGATTTGCATTTGTTTGGTGACTGAAAGCATAGTTTGTTAGTCTATACTTTAACATGTGTATAGCTTGTTATTTCATCAAGTCAAGGTTTATGAGATGAGATACTGTTTATGATATATAATGATGCTATAAAAAGTGTTTGGAATTATCAGTGATCAATATTATGCACTAGCATTAACACTTCATAAATTATTTCTTTTATCATTTAGCTACTCGAGGACGAGAAGGAATTAAGCTTGGGCATGCTGATACGTCTCCAACGTATCTATAATTTATGAAGTATTCATGCCATGTTTACAATAATTCTATATGATTTTGGTATGATTTTATTAGAACTAGCCCGGATTGATGTTGTTTTCAGCAAAAATACCATGTGGCCTTTTTGTGTAGAAATGAAAGTTCTTAGAATGGGCTGAAAATTTAGTATGATTTTTTTGGACCACAAGAAACCCCTGAAGCATTGGAGATGGGACAGAAGAGATACGAGGAGGTCACAAGCCTGCCAGGCGCAGCCACCCCCCTGGCCGCGCCTGGAAGGCTTGTCACCACCTCGTGGCCCTCCTGGACGTGAGATCGACACCAAAAATTCCTATAAATATAGAAATCTCCGAAAAGAAACCTAGATCGGGTGTTCCGTTGCCGCAAGCCTCCAAAGCCACGAAAAACCAATCAGGAGCCTGTTCCGGCACCCTACCGGAGGGGGAAACCATCACCAGAGGCCATCCTCATCATCACGACGCTCTCCATGATGAGGAGGGAGTAGTTCACCCTCGGGGCTGAGGGTATGTACCAGTAGATATGTGCTTGATCTCTCTCTCTCTCTCTCTCTCGTGTTCTTGAGATGGCACGATATTGATGTACCGCGAGCTTTATTGATATACATGAATCATATGGAGTTTTCCCCTCTCTATCTTGTTGTGATGAATTGAGTTTTCCTTTTGAAGTTTTCTTATCGGATTGAGTCTTTAAGGATTTGAGAACACTTTATGTATGTCTTGCGATGGGATATTCGTGGTGAGAATGGGATGTTCTATTGATCCACCTGATGTATGTTATTGGTGCACTAGAGGTTTGGGCTCTCTAGTGCCCCTTACTTGTGCACGGGCAGTAGTAGCCACCCTGGCAACGAGGCCAAACAGGGATCTGCCAGGTACAGGCATAGGAGAATCAAGACCCCGGCAAGACCTTGCCGGGATGGCCATCAGACCCTCAGGCAAAGACAAAGCCCTAGCAAGACCCGGCAAGGCGAAGCCCCAGCAAGGCCCCGCCAGCGCATAGGCCAGGTGTCGTTCTGCCGGGACAATTGTCGCGGCGTCGGCGCTGGAGGGGGATAAGCGGTGCTGATGGGACGGGCTCCTATCTCGTCCCGCAGACGGATAGAGATGCCTGATAGTGCATTAAATGCGCTTGTCATACTCCATCAGTGTTAGGTATGATAGCATTGTAGCTCTGTACACCCAATGTACGCACTGTATGCTACTGTTGGGATCCCCTTCAGAGTATAAAAGGAGACCTAGGGCGATACGGTAGAGGACCTTTTCAGGATTTTGCATTTTTAGGGCTTTTTGACTTGGGACCTTCTAGCTCACACGGGTGGCAGCTGCTCATAGCGCTCCTGTAGCGAGAACAATAAGAACACCCACAATACAACCAAGCAGGAGTAGGGTTTAACGAATCTTTGTGGCCCGAACCTGGGTAAAATCCCCACATGATGTTCATTAGACATGCTCTTTGTGCGAGCCTTCTCCCTCGTCGAACCGAAAGGGGTCCCTCCGATCCCATAGGTGCTCGTTCCCCAGAACATCTTTGGTGCACCAGGTAGGGGGAAGGGTCGGGTGAACCTATTCTGGTGATCAGCGCGCCAGTCCCTTCATACTCATCATCGCCATAGCCCCCAAGAAGAAGGGCCTAATGGTGGTTGGCCCATATGAGTCTGATGTCCCTGTATCTGCCCGGACAGGCGACAACGTAGACGTGGGTGGAGGAGGAGATGGAGGTTCAGAACTTCCGTGACGCTCCGATGATCAAGGCCAAGCAAACAGTGTCGCCCACCGTGAGGATGCCCATGGTGGCAGCGGGAATCCCCGCGCCACAGGGTCTCAGGACGGAGCGCACTGCCTGCGGGTGGTACGGCAAACTCCGGGGGCAGAAGGGTATCTTCCAGGGCACCCACACCGGTGCCTACGCCGCGATCTTCCCAGGATGCGCGCGAAGAGCCGTGCCACGACACCCGCAGTTCTCATCGTCCCCACGTAAAAGCTCCTACGCATCACTCCCAAGGTGCGTGGGACCAGCATGCTCACCAACATGCTAACAGGAGTGGCGTGCCCTTTCAGGATTGTGGCGGTGCTCCTTGTAACACAGTTAGAAGTCAGAGCACCTCGCGTTCCTCATGCCGTTCGCTGTCGACCACATCGGAAGAAGCAATGACACGAGCATAACTACTCATAAACTTCCCTCCTACTGCGGAGAAGCTCGACGAATGGAGATCCGCCATTAAGAGCCTCCTCAGCCTTGTAGATAAGTTTTGGTCCACAAAGCCAGCTCACGCCAGTGGTGAGAAGGCCGGAGGTGGTGCGACCTCGGTGCGCTCTCCTCCACACCAACAATGCGGGCCACTGACTCGACGGACCGACGCTTATGATGGTTACTCGACGGCGTCGTCCGACCCACGGACACGCTGCGACCAGCATCAAGTTCTTCGGGAACGGGGCAAGGAGGATGCTCGGAATACAATCGAGCGACGGCGGGAAGCACGCCTTCAATCTGATAGGCGCGCGGGGCCCAGTGTAGACAAGTCTGCGCCAGGGTATCCTGTGAGCCTACCTTACGAGGTGGGTTATCTAGCGTTTACCCATGAGCTGCGGCAAGTCCAGTGGACCAACTCCCGCACATTCAAGGCAGAGGTCATGGAGAAGTATGATGGCTAGACTCACCCGTCGGAGTTCCTGAGCATCTACACCATTGCGGTGCAAGCTGCCGGGGGTTGCGACGACAAGATACTCACCAAGTACTTCCCGTTGGTGCTTAAGCCGAACGTTAGGTCATGGTTGATACACCTGCCGGATAATTCCATCGCCTCCTGGACAGACTTGTACCATGAGTTTGTAGGCGCTTTTACCGAAGGCCACCAAGCTCCTGGTAAAGAAAGCGATTTGCACATCATCCCTCGGAAGGAGGGCGAAACTTTGCGCAAGTACATCCAAAGGTTCAGCCGCGTGCACCACAACATACCAAACGTTCATCCTGCCGCTGTTATCAACGCGTTCCATCAGAACGTGCGCAACCGCAAGATGCAGGAAGAGCTGGCGATGGGCTGGGTCAGGGATGTTGTCGAGCTTTATGCTCTGACAGACAAATGTGCTCAGGATGAAGAAGGGAGGAGACACCCCGGCGAAGACGCTGGCGCACGGGTCGACTCTGAAGATGAAGACACCACCACTCCGGCAAAGAAGGGCCGGCAGCAAAACAAGAAGCGCAAGGGCAAGGCCGTGCTTTCTGTCGAGGGATCCAGCGACCCCTGTACCGCCAAGAAGGGCAAGGTTGATGACCCCGGCAATAATGTCAACGGTGCGCCTCCTACCATGCCATGGCGGCTGCTGGCAATCTAGAAGGATCCGGCAAGAAGAATTGCAAGATCCATCGCACCAAAGGCCACGATCTCCAAGACTGCTGACAAGTTGAATAGCTTGCCGAGAAGCAAAAGGCCGAGTACGAGAGGAGAGACAAGGAGAAAGGCCAGGATGGTGCTGAGAGGTCCGGCAAGAAGCGCGTTGACCGATGTGGTCGCCGCGGCAAGTCCAAGGAACAAAAAGACCGGCCCGTGCATGGTCACAACAAGAAAGAAGGTGCTGATGATGACATCGAAGAGGACGACGAGTCCAGCAAGAATGAGTTCCAGAAGGCTACAGAGATGATGTGCATCAGGGAGGTGCCTCGTCGCATTCATGTGATCGCCAACTTAAACAGTGGGCACATGAGGTTAACGCGGCAGAGCCCTCTATCGGTGACCAGAGACCTCTAAAGTGGTCCAACACTCCTATCATCTTCGACGCCGAGGATCACCCTGATCGCAAAATTGCGGTCGGGTGCCTGCCGTTGTTGGTTTCGTCAACAATTCTCAACCTCAAGGTGACGAATATGCTAGTCGATAGTGGGGCCAGCTTGAACCTGATCTCGCCTGATGTCATCCAGAGGCTGCAAATTATGATGAAGATCTCGAGCCGACAAGCGCTTTCCATGGGGTCAACTCAGGGAGAACTCAGCCGAAGGGCAAGATCACACTGCCGGTGACATTTGGCAGTGATATCAATTTCAGAACAGAGAAGATCGTCTTTGACGTTGCCAAGATCTTGTTACCGTACAACGGCATCCTTGGTCTCCCAGCACTGGCCAAGTTCATGGCGGCCACCCACTTCGCTTACAATGTGCTAAAGATGCCCGGGCCAATGAGCGTCATCATGATCAACTCCAACAAGAAAAGCGTACTTATCTGCACCTACCAAGCAGAAGGTCTGGAAGCAAGCTTTGGAGCGGCAACAGTTTATTGCCGAAGAGATCAAGAAATTAGAAGCGGCTGGCTTGATCACAAGAGCACTTCATCCAACATGGTTGGCCAATCCAGTTGTAGTGCGCAAGGCGAATGGAAAATGGAGGCCGTGCATTGACTTCACAGACATGAACAAAGCCTACCCCAAAGATCCTTTTCCCTTGTCGCTCATCAACCAGATTGTGGAATCCACCACAGGCTCCGACTTGTTATCTTTCCTTGATACCTATTCCGGCTATCATCAGATTTTCATGGTCAAGGAAGACGAGGAGAAGACCGCATTTATCACCCCATGTGGTACGTATTGCTTTTTGCGTATGCCTTTTGGGTTGAAAAGTGCTGGTTCTACATTTGCAAGAGCATTCCAGATTGGTTTTGATCCCCAGCTACATAGAAATCTGGAGGCTTATATGGACGACATAGTGGTTAAAACCAAGGACAAGGCTATGCTCATATCAAACCTAGAAGAAACATTTGCAAACCTGTGCAAGATCAACATGAAGCTCAACCTTGAGAAGTGTGTGTTTGGTGTCCCATTCGGCAAGCTTCTTGGGTTCTTTGTATCTCAACGAGGAATTGAAGCAATTCCCGACAAGATCAAAGCAATTGAGCAAAATGAAGCACAAGGACATGTCAAAGATGTGCGCCGTCTTGCCGGTTATGTTGCTGCTCTGAGTAGGTTCATCTCCAAATTTGTTGAGCGCGCCCTGTCCTTTTTCAAAATAGAAGGCAGGTCCAATGAAATGGACTCCAAAAGCGGAGGCAGTGCTGCAGGATTTGAAGAAGTACATCTCCTCTCCGCCAGTCCTAGTTGCGCCAAAACCACAAGAGTCGTTGCTGCTATATCTAGCAGCAACAAATCAAGTGGTGAGTACTGCACTAGTGGCTGAAAGAGAAGTTGATGAAGAAGCAGCGGCAACAGCAGGGCCGCCAAGCGATGAGCCAGGACATTCCCCGGCGGGGTCCGGTGCCAGCAAGGAAGGAACTGCGCCGTTGAATGAGACAATCCAGAGGAAGAAGGTGGTGCAGTGCCCATTATATTTTTTCAGCTCCCTTTTGCAGGGGGCTAGGTCAAGAAATTCTGGTGTGCAAAAGTTGCTCTTCGGCCTCCTTATGTCCTCAAGGAAGCTGCACCATTACTGCCAAGCAAATGAGATCACCGTTGTCACTCGCTTCCCGCTGTAGCAGATCTTGCGAAACCTAGAAGCTACCGGCAGGATTGTAGAGTGGGCTTTGGAACTGGCAAGCTTTGGTCTCAAGTTTGAAAGCACTTTGATCATTTAGAGTAGAGCCTTGGCATTGTTCATTGCAGAATGGACCCCAACGCCGGATGAAGAAGTTCCAGGGTTGACTCTCCCTAGCAAGGAAACCAATCAAGAGTGGGTCATGTATTTTGATGGGGCTTTCTCGCTGCAAGGCGCCGGTGCCAGAGTGTTGCTTGTCGCACCCACCGGAGAGCACCTCAAAAATGTGATTCAGATGCACTTTCCCCGGGAGAGATCAACGAACAACACTGCCGAGTACAAAGGGCTGCTTGCCGGTCTCTAGATTGGGGCGGACCTTGGGATCAAGAAACTTATTGTCAGGGGTGATTCTCAGCTTGTCGTCAGGCAAGTGACCAATGATTACCAGAGTCCATTGATGGAAGCTTATGTGGATGAAGTGAGGAAGTTGGAAGAACGTTTTGACGGCCTGCAAATGGAGCATGTTCCACGAGCAGAGAACAACATTGTCGATGGCATGTCAAAGTGTGATGCCCTTAAGTTGCATGTGGAACCAGGAACTTTCGTGCTCTGGCTGGCTCGACCCTCCGTGACACCATCAACTAGAAAAGAGAAAAGAAGGAAGTTGTGTTTCGGAAAGTATTTCCCGGCAGAGCTCCCAAAAGCTGCCGGCGAAGAGGTTGTCGGGGACAACGCCAGGCTTGCCGGTGAGTTCCATGCTCCGGAGGAGCCTCCGGCTCTTTCCATGGAAGCACGCACTCCCGGCAGGCTTGGGGGGGGGCGGGGGTAGCAGGCTCCGTTGGGGCCTTAGGCCCTCGCCATTGAGGCAAATGCTTCCCTGGTAGAGGATATGCCGTTAGTCCTTGTTGTGGAGCCCCAGGCTCCAACATGGGCACAACACATCGTTTGTTTCCTCTAGACAGGAGAGCTCCCCGAGGAACAAGAGGAAGCAGAGAAAGTAGCCTGCCGGTCTAATATGTACCAATTCATGGACAATGTCCTGTACAGAAAGAGACCGAATGGCGTAAAACTCAAATGCATTTCTCAGGAGGATGGACTGGAGCTGTTGGCAGAGATACATGGAGGAATAGGTGGCTCCCACATAGGATCAAGGGCACTTGCCGTAAAGGCATTCTGGCAAGGTTTGTTTTGGCTCACTGCCCTCTAGGATGCAACAAGTAACCAGGTGTGAAGCATGCTAGTTTCATTCGAAGAAATTACATCAACCAGCTCAAGCCCTTCAAACAATCCCTCTCTCTTGGCCATTTTTGTTCTGCGGGCTCGACATCTTGGGCCCTTTCCTCGTGCTGCCAGGGGCTTTGAGTACTTGTACGTTGCAATCGACAAGTTCACAGAGTGGCCGGAAGTGGAAGCAGTGAGAAAGGTGATAGGACAGTCAACTTTCGAGTTCTTCAAAGGACTAGTCTGTCGCTTTGGTGTTCCCAACAGGATCATCACTAATAATGGCACACATTTCACGAGCCGCACCTTCATGCAGTATGTCCAAGACCTTGGCAGCAGAATCTTTTTTTGCTTTCGTTGCCCACCCAAGGAGCAACGACCAAGCGGAAAGGACTAATGCTGAAGTGCTGCGAGGCCTCAAGACAAGAACTTTCGACAAGCTGAACAAGTGCGGAAGGCATTGGATTGATGAGTTGCCGGTGGTTCTTTGGTCAATCAGAATGACACCAAATAGAGCCACCGACCAGACACCCTTCTCCCTCATATATGGGGCAGAATTTCTCCTCATAGAACTCATATACAGGTCGTCTCGAGTGCTCGCTTATGATGAGCTCGAGCAAGAGCGGTTGCGACAAGATGACGTGACGCTCCTTGGGGAAGACCGTCTTCAGGATGTTGTGAGAGCTGCACGCTACCAACAAGCTTTGCGCCGCTATCATAGCCGCAAAGTTAATGCTAGAAGTCTTGAGGAAGGCGACCTTGTTCTTCGGCAAGTTCAGTCTGCGAAGAATTCCAACAAGTTGACACCAAAGTGGGAAGCCCCTTTTCATGTAGTACAAGTCACCAGGCATGGTGCAGTCCGCCTAGAGATCGAAGATGGCATCCCAGTGAGCAACTCCTAGAATATCGGACATCTTGGCAAGTTCTACCCATGAGGCACGGTTATCGGGCCCCCCGGCTACCACCTTTTGTACAAATCTTGCCGCTGAAGCATGTAATCCTTGGTACAAAGCCAGGCTCAGACCCTCTGCATAGTTGGATAAAGATAAGTGTTTCGGAAATCCTGATTGATTCCCATGTTTACTTATGTGCATGTTTATCTGAGATGTTGCATTACACTTATTCCCGACAAGAACTAATGGACCGCCAATGTTCCATATCCATATTTTCTCTTCTTTATTTTTCTCAAAGCACAAAAGGTTACCTCACATGCAGCTTTGCCGGGGGGGGGGATACTGGTATGGATACCTATGAGCGACGTCCCAAAAAAATATTGCCGCAAGGAGTACGACAGCGAAAAGATAGGTTGCAAAAACCCCAAACGAATTCTTGCTGTGGGATTATTTTCCTTGGACGATTTGACTTCTGTATGGAAAACCTGCACGCATGGGAACCTTCCCGTGATTGGCTGCACCCTCACTATGTTTCGGGAACGTCAATGGCTTAAGTGGCCGCGCCCGCACTCCTTGTTTCGTTTCCAGCTCGGTTAACGACTCAAGTGATAGCGCTCGCGCCCTTATTCTCTTTCGAGTGCGACCAACACCTTGAATGGCTGCACCAAGGACACCAACGTATCTTGCCGGCAGTGGCACCGCCAGCCGGCTGCTAAGGACCCGTTCCTCGAAGCGCTCGCGGTAGTGCTACACACGCCGACAAGATCCTTCCGAGAGGGCGTAGGGAAAGTTCCATGCAAAGAAACAGTCTAACTAGGAAGATAACATACGATTATTCAAAATAGGGTGAAATTTACATGAGATGTTGCTTTTTCCTAAGTACATCTTCATTTGACTTTCTCCCCTAGGATAGATTACAAGAAGAAAAAGATGGAAAAAAGTGGCGAGCTACAGGAAGAAAAAGATGGCGACAGGCCCTCGGTAGAAGCCCAGCCCAACCCCTTTGGACCAGAACTGCACGGAGGGACAGGGCTTCCAGATGGGTAGGCAGGAGCCTGGCACCTCTTGGACCAGCATTGCACGGAGGAGAATGCCAGCGTGAGCGAAAAGGGGGATGGATCCTAGAAGCCGAAGTCCACGGCCCTGCCATAAGATCCAGCTGAAAGATGAGGCAGCGCCCGGGACAAGGGCCCCCGGCAAGATCATCCTGTCGGGTGGGGGAGTTGCGTGAGGCTGGCGGTGATGGTGCGGCCAGGGGCCAGTCTGAGCTCGAGTCCTCGGGCTCCGACTTGAACGCCCGAAGACTGGACTCATCGTCATCGTCTTCGCCGCTGTCCTCCTCATCACTCTCGCCCAAGGACAAGCTTTCGGCGCCGCTCGAGCTCTCTTCGCAGCAGCCGAGGTGGACGCCAGAGCGCCCATCTTGACGTAGAGCAGATTGGCCTCCGTTATTTTAAAGCAAAGGACATGCCCCACCTAGAGGTTGTGGGCACAGGCGAAGGTCTCCCAGCCACGCCTAAGAAACATGATGCGATTTGCTGGGTACTCGGAATCTACCCGCGTCATGCCATTACAACAACCATGGGACCGTAACCACAGGACGGGAGGCTCGTCGACCTGAGGCGAGGGAGGTGCAGATGACTCCGGAGGGGACCGGCCAGCTCGAGGACGAAATCCAGCGCCGTCCCCTCAGTGTGGGTCTCCTCAAGGGAGAGGCCTGGCGTCAAAAGAGGGGGTGGAGCAGCGCTCCGCCTCCCCCAACCTCGGTCTCCTCGACGGCCATGACCCCTCGTGCCTCTTCCACCGTGCGTGCTCTAACCGCCCTCCGCCTCTATGGTCGAAGCATTAGCATGATCCCAATGAGACCTCCTCCTTGGAGCTGAGGATGGTGGCCGCCCTCGTCCCCTGTTCATGGCTAAGGGCGAGCGCCACTCAAAGGTTGGGAAGACGTGGAAGGGCAAGCTATGGAGGTTCACACTCAGAAGGGGGAGGAAGGATGGATGAGCACCCCCCTTGCTATCCCTCAATTTATAGGGGGGAGCGTGGGGGTTGGCTCTCCCCCACTCCAAGGCTAAGCGGTGCCGATGGGACTGGCTCCTGTCCCGTCCCCCAGACGGACATAGATGCCTGACGGTGCATTAAATGCGCCTGTCCTACTCCGTCAGTGTTAGGTATGATAGCACTGTACCTCTGTACACCCCATGTACGCACTGTATGCCACTATTGGGATCCCCTTCAGAGTATAAAAGGAGGCCCAGGGCGATACGATAGAGGACCTTTTTAGACTTTTGGATTTTTAGACTTTTGGACTTTTAGCATTTTGGGCTTTTCGACTTGGGACCTTCTAGCTTACACGGGTGGCAGCTGCTCATAGTGCTCCTGTAGGTAGAACCCTAAGAACACCCAAAATACAACCAAGCAGGAGTAGTGTTTTACACATTTTTGTGACCTGAACCTAGGTAAAATCCCCGCGTCCTGTTCATCAGACCTGCTCTTTGTGCGAGCCTTCTTCCAGTTGCGGTTTCATTAGACCGAAAGGGGTGCCTCTAATCTCATAGGTGCTCGTTCCCCATGACATATGTTTTGGTGATCAACTTGCGGTTTCCGTGACCTTGGGAATCTATGCATAGGGGTTGACACATGTTTTCGTCTTGAATCTTCGGTAGAAATTTTGGGGCACTCTTTGAAGTTCTTTGTGTTGGATTGAACATGATGAATCTGAAATTATCTGATGGATATCGTATAATCAAGACCATGGGTACTTGTGGTGACAATGGAGTATCTATGTGACATTAGGGTTTTGGTTGATTTGTATCTTAAGGTGTTATTTTAGTACGAACTCTAGGGCTGTTTGTGACACTTATAGGTACAGCTCATAAGGTTGATCAGAAAAGATAACTTTGAGGTGGTTTTGTACCCTACAATAAATTCTTTGTTAGATCTCCGCTATTTGTAACTTCGTAGTGAACTCTTTGTCGCACGAGAGGTATTTACATATGATTCAACTATGTTAGTACTGTAGTTCTCCGTTATTTGTGACTTCGTAGTGAACTCTTTGTCTCACGAGAGGTATTTACATATGATTCAACTATGTTAATATTGTTGAGAGAAATTGCACTAGTGAAAGTATGGACCCTAGGCCTTGTCTGCATTTATACAACATTTTGCTCGCTATTTACTATTTGTTAACTTGCTATTTTTATATTTTTAGATTACAAAAACATATATCTACCATCCATATTACACTTGTATCGCCATCTTTTCGCCAAACTAGTGCACCTATACAATTTACCATTGTATTGGGTGTGTTCGGGACACAAGAGATTCTTTGTTATTTGGTTGCAGGGTTGTTTGAGAGAGGCCATCTTCATCCTACATCTCCCACGGATTGATAACCCTTTAGTCATCCACTTGAGGGAAAATTGCCACTGTCCTACAAAAATCTGCGCTTGGAGGCCCAACACGAGTCTACAAGAAGAAGGTTGTATAGTAGACATCAGCCATGGGAGAAATTCCTAGGGGATGGGGGTCTCTATTGAGGAGGGGTGGGGGAGGGGGGAGTTCAGGTTTGCCACCACGGTCATCCTCAGTGAGCGGTTTGTTTGACGGGAAGTCGGGGGGGGGGGGGAGACTGGGAAGCCGTATACTCCCGACTTATCTATTTTGTTTGAAATGCCTTACATTTTGGCGGGACAAGTACTTAATAGAGCCGGCAGTGTCTGGAGTTTTAAACATTGTTGACCACGTGTTAGAGGTAGGCGCGAGAAGAACCCGAATTCGGGCGTAATGATTGAGCGTGACTCGTGCCGGTATGGTAGGCGTCATCCTACGAATCCCACTCCAGAAACAATTATTTCTAAAACAGGCAGACATACAGTCGCATGAAATATGTAACACTCATATTTCATAAATAAGATGAATTTACAAGGGGACATTACAAGGGGACAGTAGAAGATGAAGTTACCGTCGCATCAAATAAGTAAGCCTGATATATTTCATAAATAAGATGAAGTTACAAGGGGACATTACAAGATGGGGAGCACCGAAAGACATTATCCATGGAGTGACATATTCCATGCGTGCAGACAATAATGAACCACAAGACTGAAATCGTCCATGACGTAACTCTCTCACTAATTGCAAGTACGCATGGATGACTATCAGTTGTGATTGCCGGTCGCATTGAAATATTCAAGCATTGTGCCACCGCGAGAGATATCCCCCAATGCGGCGCGAAGTTTCCTACCTCGGCAACTATTATTTCTAGCGCGGCCTCGACTGCGAGAACGGGCAGTACTGCGACCACGGGCCCATAGCACTAGCAAGCCACGATTCCTAGAGAGTGTGGCAGAACAATGCCAGGTTCGCACAACACGGCGGGGTTCCTGCGGGAAGTAAGAGTGCAGTCCCCGCGAAGACGAGCTAGCCCTCGTAGCGAACCTACTGACTGGATGCATTCTAACCTCAAAACTTAGCAGTCTACAGACGACGAACCTAGCCATCATCTGGCGAAGCCTGTGATCGGAGTCAACAGTAACAATGGACTCCACCCCTTCTTCTTCCTTGTCCACGTAGAACAATGCATCTGTACGTTGCTGCCCTGCGGTCTCCATGAAGTCCTGAACTGTATTGTGGGTCATAGAATCTATGTCTAGCTAAATGTCCAGTGTAACCGGCTCAGTATCACGGCGAGGAATCTAGACCTCCCATAGTTTGGAATCTTGTCTGCATACAAAGGTGGGTCAAAGAACAACAGCGCGGACCTATCATTCGGAAGTAAAAGCAATATTTGGAGATTTGGTTGAAGGAGGAAAGATTAGACGGCTCACCTGGAGGGTTCCTTTGTGGTATACATATGTGGGCTTAATCTCGCTGCCAGTCGCGGGTGGTAGAAATCCATGAACGGTGTGGCCACCTCATTGTTGCTTCCGTCCCCCATATGTGTGTGAGCAACCAGTTTGAGGACCGTGGCCCGTTTAATATGATACATGTTACGCCATCACGACTGACGTATATCAGATGTTTGTCGTCTGTTATTTCTACTTTGCTGCTTTCAGAATAAAGGCGCCACTCGCGTATGCATCGTTCGAAGGAAAAGGGAGCGCGTGGTTCTGATAATCCTGCGCATGCTCATATATAAAAGGCACGGTCGAGCAGCTGTTAGTGCGTATTTCCACCATTCGTCCCAACTATCATGTCGGAGGAGGAGGAGTTAGATTCGAACGAGGAGGGGTTGGAGCTCGAGCGACGTAGACTCCTCCAACTACGGCATCGAGATTATTGGGGCATCTCCGGTGATTGAGGTGGGTGACGAAGACGAGGTGGCACCGCTCGACACGTCAGACCCATCATTCTGTGGCATAGACATCCATACATATTACAGATGCATATGTGGTTTGCGACCAAGCCGTCTGGTTGCTTGGGAAGGAGCAAACACGTGACGAAGGTTTCTAGGTTGTTGTCGCCTTCAAGTATAAGCTTTCTATCTCAGTGATCAAGTGTTTGCAGTCGTCTAAAACATGATTTCGTACTCACTGGCAGGAGGAACAACGATGCAATTCTGTGGCCTGGATTATGAGGCCATGGCCGGACCACATGCAAAATGCCCTTAGGTCAATGGAGGATGAGTGGGATTATTTTGTGCGGAGGACTAACCGCCTAAACAGAGAAATCAACCTCAAGGAAGAGAAGCACCGGACCAAGAAGGCTCGCCTGATTGAAGTAATGCAACGCAACGGCCAATATTTGTTCTTTCTAAAGTATCTGAGCCGATGCCTCATGATCGGGATACTTGTTGTTTCCATTTTAGCTTTCACTTAGCTAGGTTATCATGTTACAAATATGGCCTTATGTTTCCCTGCGGTCATAATTTGGGGACTGTGCAATCTAGGAAATGAAGTAGGAAGTACCAGACATCCAACCATGGTTAGTTCATACAACTCGCAATGTACTGAATACGGAATATTGAGGTGCGTAAGACTGTACGCATATAAATGTGCTTCTGTATTAGCATATGTACTCTTTTAGAGGCTCTGACATGTATCTGAATAGGGAGTATTTATGTGTGCAAGACTGGAGGCTTAGTAGAAATTGTTCGCATACATCCAGGACCACAAATGTGAATGATGTCATTTCATCAACACTACAAACAACATCATAAAGCATAGGAACAAACCCATAGCAAGGCCTAACTTCATGAGGAACAACATCTCTCTCGCTAAAATTAGCAACTGATTCAGTGTGGTCAACACTGTACCATTTTCCTCTCCCTTTGTACTGATGCTGGTTAATGTGCGAGATTCTTCGTTCACCGCTTTCTGATGCTCGAGTTCCTCCCATGTTGCTCTAGCATACGCAAGTGCCTCGGCAGTAGCTGCACCAGCAAGGTATCTGCCCTTAACCAAATACTCCATGTACTATTGCTCCCAATGCTAAAATTTACATCCCTTCTGAAGTTCAGTGTAATAGGCAATGACATGATGAAAATTAGTAATGCCGCGAAGAAAAATGCGTAACCTAACTGTGAGAGGGATCAAGGAAAAGAGCTTACTCTGTCCGTCATGCACTAATAGAACACCCAACCGTCAGGAGCAGGCTTCCTTGAGACGTAGACAACAACCACAGTATGGAAAGTAGGACATTGCATAAGGTGCAATTGGTAAATTGTGGGAACACATCCACGGGCTGATAGGTTAGAACTGGATGGGGACATTGGTAGAATAGATTTGTGGTGGAAGGAGGCCATGCCAAAGTATTTTGGATCTGGGCTGTGAGGATAGGGCTTAGATGGAGGGCAGGCATAATTTAAGATGCTTTCCGAGATACGCCAACGATGTAGGCGTTCAGGGTCATCGGTCGTCCGAACTGAGCAATCTGAGAACTAGGAAAGGCCAGTTGTGTCGGCATGCTTGGTCCCTGGGCTTCCATACAGTAGGCTCGTGAGAGACCATTTGTGCTATGCCAATTCAATAGGTGTGGCGACGTTCCGAACGACCTGATAGAACACAACGAACAAACGCCAATTATCTCGGCGTAAGCATGGGTCCAAACTTAACGTATGGATTATAGATCTGAGGTATTGATGCGATTGAACAAGGAAAGGACCAGTCATGTCGGCGTGCGCCTCGGTCCATGTGAGACGCCAATTTAATAGGCGCTACCATGTCCTGGCGAGACACACAAAGTTATTGCTCTGGAGGAGGCACTGATGCGACTGAACAACAAAACAACACTCCTTTCGGCATGCGCCAGAGTCGTGCTGAGACGTCCGTTTTTTTGCTCTGAGATCCGATTGACATGTCACTCCTTTCGGTATGCGTTAGAGACTTGTCATTGAACGCCAATCCTCTCGTAATGGGCCACAGAGGTCCAGAAACGCCAATTTAATAGGGGCTAGCATGTCCATGTCCTGCTGAGACGCGACACGATAGGACTATATAACAACAATGTTGCATCCGGAGGACTGAAGGGGGTCAACACCATCTTATCCAGCCACCACACTAGCTCAATGCCGTCATCGACCTCCAGCATGGGCATCATCGTAGAGGGACCAGTTAGGCAGGAGGGGGATGTTGATGCCGGCACGTTGGAGTGGCTTCCACAGGACATGACAGCCGGCGAGGTAAGGTTCTTTCTTCTATTGTACATCAGGCTGTGCGAGGAACCCCGCCAGGCCCACGCCCGCATCCTGAATGGAAGCATGGCAGCCGACCAAAAGCGGTTGGTCGAAAACATCACCTGGTCCCAATTCTTCGAACAGGAGAGTCGTGTTCGTGCATTGCAGGCGGTGGGTGACAACCGGCTGTAGGGTGCGCGTGAGTACGTCAACTTCATTGAGACTCTTGCAAGCTTGGAAGCAGAAGCCAGTGCGAATGCACATGTTATGTGCCTAGCCAGACACCGAGTTTGTCATGCAAGGCAACACCTTGCACGCGAGAAGGCTCAGTCTTAGGTAGTTGGTTCACATGAGGAAAGGTTGTAATAACTTATGAAATCTGATTGTCCTGTATAGTTTTGTTAGCAACGCAAGTTTGTATTTCTATACCGCATGTGGTTATTATGAAGTCACGTTCTAATCCCATTGGAAACATGGATCCCACATTGGAATGTAGCAGCGACTGGATTATCTGACTTGTTGAATGTAAAGGTCTCACACGATTAGTAGGGGAACATAACCCCCACCCCCTCATGGTCGTAACCAACCAAGCACGAACATCTCTGGAAACCTCCGCAACCAACCAAGCCTTTTGTACATCGCTGGCTACACCCGCAAGGCCGCAACCAACCAACCCTCAGCAACTCCCCTTCTTACTTTGGCGAGGTCTGCTCTCGCCTTAAGGCCGGAGCACAGAACGATGGCTTGTCAAATGCCTGCATCTTGTTCATGGATATAATCCGTGAGCACACGCTGGATCTGCTGTTGCCTCTCCTCCAACGTCCCAGGAAAGTAGAAGTAGCATAGATCCAACCACGGTAAGTAGCATGTACAGTCCAAGACGTTGTTTCATCGATTCTTTCTCGGGTTTATCGCACTTCAATGATTCGACTGTTCTCGATTTTGTCCTAATACAGAGGGCAACGGAGGAAGCAGAACAAAGACGGAGGTTGGTCCTACCTGATGTTATGATTCTGGAAGCATTCGTGAAGGAAAAATATGAAGCAACAAGTAGCAGAGATCAGGAGTCAGTTAGTTTCTACAACTCGCAATGGACAATTATTTCAATGCTTCATGACATTCATAACTTGATTCAATTGTATTTTGCCTCTATTCGTTGCATGATCTAACTGTGCTTCGGTTGATGTTGAACCACAGCTGCCCGAGGACGAACACGCGTTCAAATACGTCAGGCCTCCTAGTTTTCAAAACCATATTAGGAATAACCTTCCGGCAGACTGGATTGAGGTGGCGCTACCCATAGTAGCGCCTTCTACCGGGATCGCGTCCAGGGGTCACCCTAAATAGATCGGACACTACGTGGAAGTTTGCATGCCTAAGAGGTTCAACATTCAGATTAAGAAAACCAACCTACGTGTCCTCCCTATCCCAACTGGGATCAGGAAGCACTTCAAGGCCTTTGCCGGTCGTTTGGTTAAACTTGTAACAACAAGTACATGTGCTTGCCATTGGAACGTGCGGCTGCAGCTCTGCGATGAGCATTTCATCCTTGCAGATGGCTGGCAGGAAGTGGTACAGGCGAATTAGGTATGTATTGCAGATATTTTTACCTTCATAGTTGAATCTCAATTGGAGATGCAACTCATGTTGTACGACGCAATAGATGGGATGGAGAAGAAGATCAAGTGCCCTCAACACCGGGTATGATGTACTCTTGGACTAATGATTATGCCACATATTAATGCATCTTAGGATTACATGAACTACTCTGACTAATGGTTATGGCACATATTCCGAGACCTGTTCCACCACATCTGGGACGTACGATAGGTCACTCCCACTAGGACAAACAACCCAACAGTTTCGTCAAGGTTATGGTTCCGGGGACCGAACACGAGACACTCACCATTAGTGCTGCCGCGCTTCCCCTCCTACAAGGAGAAGTGCCAAGGCTAGTGGAGCTGGAAACGGGTACCGGCTGTACGTGGCACATCCTTCTATTGCAACATTTTTATGATGGGCTAAGATCACTTGTGCTTGGTGAAGGGTGGCATGATTTTGCTGCGAAGCATGGATTTAGGGCTGGGTGTGTTGGGCAATTTGAGGTTGTTCACCCTGCTTGCTTGAAGGTCGGCTTCTTTGAAAGGACGACATAATGATTGCATACACCAACTGCGTGGACTGGTGGGCATGAAGTTTGATGAATGAAAATAGAAGTTGTCACTCCATGAATATTTTGTGTACAACATAATTCCAAACCAACCATTGCAATGTTAAAACATGCATTGCATTTCACCGCACAATTGTTCTACCGCTTCGTCTTCGGTCGTCTCTTCTTGATTTTTTGCTTCTTCGCACGATGAAGTTGACCAGCAGGGAACATGAGTGCATCATCCCTTGGGTTCTTCTTCAGGCGTTGAACTTGCGGTGATGGGGTCTTGAACTGGTCATCGTTAATCACCTGACTTGGTTGGGATGGAGACTCTCTTTGGTCATCTGAGTCAGTGCTATCGCTACCATGCACATTCTCATGCACAGAATCCTCGTCATGTTCAGCCCCTGCCATCGTCCTTCTGCTCGTCGTGTACCTCCTGATCTTCATGTACCTCCTGATCACCATGTACCCCCACTTCGTCCTCCTTCTCCTCCTCCTGCCCGTACTGCACATGCTCGACATCGAAGTCGGGTATTTCCCACCTTGCGGTTACGTGGAGAGCTCTTTTAATCCCGTCCTTTGTTGTCTGGTTGGAACACCACGGTCGTGCCGCGTTAGTTATATAGCATGACCGAATGATGTAAGAAAGTTTGTTCTTCATAACACCTTTAGCGTTGGGTCAAAGTTATTAATGGGTGTTCCTTGCGGTATCTCCAAAAGCTCATGAAAAAACTCCAAAGAATAACTGCAGGCGTCCTCCTACATCATCATGTTGAGTCAGTGCGCTCAACAATTCGGGAAACAAATAAGTGTTCCATGTTGATTACCAAAGTGGCCATCAAGGCATGGATGTCGACCTGAGATCCCTCGACGGCAACGAGTTCCCTATGCTGTTGGTCCTCCACCTCTGTCTTCGTACCGTCAGCTAGATCGAGAGCCTTCCTGGGAACGTGCAACTTCAAACAGCTTGACCTGGACAACCACCTTAGGTACTGTCTGAATGCTTCTGGGTCGTGCGGTTCTAAAGACAGACTCTCCTTCGTTTGCATCCACTCGTTTATGTAAGACAGGTGCAACATGGCACAGTTCTGCTGACCCTTCTTCTTCCTTCTGTTCGTCCTGGAATGCAACAAGACGAATGGGATTGTCAGTTCTATTTTTGAGATGGACAAATTGATTGATGCATATAGGTGGACAGATTGAGTGATGCATGTAGGTGGACAGATTGAGTTATGCAGTGCGTAGGCATGGATCTCTCGGTTTGTACACGAGATTGCGGTTAGGATTTCCTCAAAACGGACGAACTCTTGGCACACACTTTCTGGCATATAGTGCTCCATGATAAAGAAGCACATGATAGCGCACTTTGAAAGCCAAAACTTATGACCTTCATAGCGCATTGGGTCCAATTGTAGACAGTGAATGTCCAGACTGTCGTACAACGTCTAGTCCACCTGCCAAAAAACAACAGTCACGACATCAAATTGATTGCTAGGAATGGACGCCTCGATCAGCAACAGTACCTAGTACCCCCTGGTGTCTATATAAACCGGGAGGGTTTTAGAGTATAGGGCAGATAAACTCATCTAGGGTTCTAGCTGTATAATCGAGCAGGACGTAGGTGAGGGAGTCCTGGATTAGGGGTTCCTCGGATAGCCGACCTATTGTTATGGGCTGGATTGTATGGGCTACAAAGCAGACATCGGATGATTGAAGACCACCTACGCTAGATGGACTATTTGAGGACCCATGACGTATTCTCCAAGTTGTTAGCTATAGTTAGGCATGTTTATCTCTTCGGCATGTAACCGACCATGTGTAAACCTAGGAAACCTCCGGCGTCTATATAAGACGGAGGTGTCGAGGTATAGAAGGAACAACTCATCTAGGGTTAGCTATACAATCTCGAGGTAGATCAACTCTGTAACCCCTCTCATCATCAATACAACCAAGTAGGACGTAGGGTATTACCTCCATAGGAGGGCCTAAACCAGGGTAAACTCATGTCCCCTTCGTCTCGTGTTATCGTCGATTCTAGTCTCACAGATCAGGACCCCTACCCGAGATTCGCTGGTTTTGACACCGACATTGGTGCTTTCATTGAGAGTTCCTCTATGAGCGCCGAAGGAATCAATGGCCCACCTCGTCAAAAATAACAAAATCTGCATCGAGGGGACTCTCGCCTCCGATCAGAGTTCCATCGGCAACGATGTGTTGTTGCAGGCTAGCCCGATCAGCCGTCATGGCCAGATCGGAAGGTTTCCCCCTCAACCAGAGTATCCAGTTCGGAACCCTAGAGTTCATGGCCTATTCATGGGGAACACTCGTTCCAACGGAACCTTCAACCTTCGGAGAAAAACCTGTAAGTCTGGATGCTTTGACGTCTAAGACATCAGGTAACATGATTGAACGGAACACAGATCCACTTTGGCATAACTCTGGAACCGTCACACCACTTCACGAATCCACTCGTATCAGCGACACACACCCTGCCATCCCCTCGTTCTTAAACGAGTTGTTCGATCGAATCGAAACAATGCATATATCGGATGACTAGGTTCCGAGCTATGATCGGCTCGGAATAAGACCCGATGACAGGGAGATTCATGTCCCTCCAGTCACCCACCTTGTTGCTACCATCGAGTGCCCGGCTGCGGATTCTGCCCGACAGTCGGAATTAAAAACGGTCTATACTTCGGTCCTCGATCTTCAAGACCCTGTCAGTAAATCACAGGCGGGGAATCGCTCTAAAGCCAGACCATCATCGGTGTGGAATCCTTCACATGATTTGGAAACCGCAGTTCCGAACACTCGTTGCGATAGGGAACCAAATTTTTTCCCACCCACCGCCCAAAATGATGATCCAGGTAATACACCAAAGCCCATGTCTTCGTACTTTCAAGATATGAAGCAACTACAAAGAGAATCAGTCCACCACTTTTGGGAAATACTCCTACTTGCTAGGAGCAGAGTAAAAGGTCTTCGTGACCAAGATGTAACAGCAATTTTCATTCGCAATTGCCATGATGAAGGGATTCTTAATGCCCTGGCCCGCCAACACATAAACGACTTTTCGGAGTTATTCGAATTGGTACAGAAGTACTGTGCCATGGAGAGTGTTTGGCAATCCGAGTGGTTGTTCTCGGAACCAATTTATTCTCCGAACACCCTAGAGGAGCTCGGAAAAAGAGGACACCTCCAAATCGGCCAGCCATGTCTGAACCCGTTGAAAAAAGAAACAAACCCCTTTCATGGACTCGCACTGTCCTCAACAGACTCTTGGATAAACCTTGCCCCCATACATTTTGTGTTGTTAAACACGAACCCAACGCACATCCTTCAAGCTTGCTGTGTTGTCAGGCAAGTCGCAAAAACTGGCGAGGCCATCCTCGACATACCTCTGTCGAGTATGCGCTCTCCTTCGCCGCCCGGATTTAATGTCAAAGTCCTGACGGTCTATGAGATCTTCCCCTCGAGGAACAGGCGTAAAAGACCTCTTAGGGAGCACGAGCAAGTCTACCACGTGTCAGCTACTAGCCCATGGGAAGATGTACCGATTACTTTCGGGGACACAGACCAACCGCCCATCCTTCCCGGTCATTCACCGCTGCTCAAGTCTTGAATCCCATCATTGATGGATACAGGCTACATAAAGTGCTAATGGACAGTGGCAGTGGTCTTAACCTCATATACGAAGCCACTCTGGAACAAATGCAGTTCGACCGATCCCGTATCAAACATAGCAACACAACCTTCTGGGGAATTATCCCAGGGAAAGAGGCACGTTGTTTCAGATGTATCATCCTGGACATTGTGTTTGACACGCCCAAAAACTACCGATCCAAAGAACTTCTCTTCCACATCATCCCCTTCCCAAGTGGCTATCACGCCCTATTGGGACACGACATCTTTACAAAGTTCCAGGCTATACCGCATTATGGGTACATGAAACTCAAAATTCTAGGACCAAATGGAGTGATCACGATCGCTAGTGATCCGAACATAGCCCTTCGGGCCAAAAACAAAACAGCAGTGCTCGCCCTCGAGGCGTTAGCAGAAACTTTCGCCACCAAAGAGTTGACCGCTCTACAACCGATAGTTAACAGGGATGATGTGATCCTTAGCAAAAGGCCCAAGTCCACGTCCTTCAAACCCGTAGAGGAAATCATTAAATTTAAGGTGCATCCAACAGACCCCAAAAATACAACGTCCATCGAAGCCCAGATCGATCCCCTCATGGACGAAGCATTGCAGAATTTCCTCCGCGAGAATTGGGACATTTTCGCTTGCCATCCTTCCATATGCCTGGAATCCCACGGCGGCTCGCCGAACATAGCTTAAACATTATTCCACGCTTTAAGCCCGTGAAACAGACTCTGCGCCGCTTCTCCAAGCTCAAATGGCAAGCCGTGGGTGAAGAATTAGCCAAACTGCTCGAGGCCGAATTTATTCGGGATATTAAACACCCTGAGTGGCTAGCAAACCTAGTGATGCTACCTAAGAAAGACAAGTCCTGGCGGCTGTGTGTCAATTTAAAAAACCTCAACAAAGCATGCCCCAAGGACCCTTACCACGCATAGACCAGATCATCAATGCTATAGCCGGACACGATTTGTTGTGTTTCCTCGACGCTTACTCTAGATACCATCAAATTAAAATGAAGGAATCCGATCAAGCGGCTACTGCATTCATCACCCCTTACGGGCCATTTTGCTTCAACACGAGGCCCTTCGGGCTAAAAAACGTCGGGGCCACATATCAGCGCATGATCCAAACCTGCCTCACAACACAGGTCGGTAAGACTGTTGAGGCATACGTGGATGATATGGTAATCAAAACCAAACACGTCGGCCAGTTGATCGACGACTTACGCCAAACTTTCGCTAATCTACGCGAATATAATATACGGCCCAATCCGGAAAAATATGTATTCGGAGTTCCCTTTGGTAAGCTTCTTGGATTCATCGTCTCCCACAGAGAAATAGTGGCAAATCCGGCTAAAATCTATGATCTATCAGAACTTGCAATACCCACAGAGCTGAAGCATGTCCAGAGGCTAGCCGGGTGCGTAGCGGCGTTAAGCCGCTTTATATCCCGCCTCAGAGAAAAGGCTCTACCGCTCTATAAGCTACTGAAACGGACCAACAATTTCGAATGGACAGATGAGGCAGCGGCTGCGTTAGAAGAAATCAAAACACTACTAGCAACCAACTCCATACTCACGGCACCAGGCACCGGTGAGCCCATGTTGTTATACATATAGGCCACCAACAAAGTCGTCAGTGCGGTGCTCGTTGTTGAACGAGATGAGGAGGGACATAAATTCCGGACTCAGAAACCGGTATATTATGTGTCAGAGGTGCTAACACAATGCAAGTCCAGATACCCACATTATCAAAAAATAGCCTATACAGTGTTCATGGCATCGAGGAAAATCAGACACTACTTCCAGGAGTGTGCCGTAATGGTGGCCTGTAAGTCCCCCGAAATGATATAATCAAGAACATGGACGCCACCGACCGCATAGCCAAATGGGCCATTGAGATCCTTCCTCTTGAAATAATCTACAAGCCATGTCATGCCATTAAATCTCAGGTACTGGCGGGCTCCTGGCTGAATGGACAGAGGTCGAGCTCCCTAAGGAGTATAGTGCATACTCCCATTGGACAATGTATTTTGATGGATCCAAGACCTTGGCCGGGCTAGGGGCTGGACTAATTCTCACATCCCCCATAGGCGACAACGTGCGATACATGTTGCAAATCATGTATGCCGACTCGAACAATGCCACTGAATATGAAGCTCTTCTTAATGGTCTTCGGATGGCGGTATCAATGGGCATACGATGTCTAGAGGTGTGGGGAGAAACAAATTTGGCAATATCCCAAATTAACGGCGAGTTCGACGAAAAAATCCGAAGATGGTGTCATATAGAAACACCATCCTCAAGATATCTGCTCGGTTCGAGGGGTTGGAATTCCACCACGTCGCTCGATACAACAACCAAGCCACCGACATACTAGCCCGTATGGGCGCCAAGCGAGATCCCGTCCCAAGAAACACCTTCCTGGAGCAGCTCTTTAAGTCCTCCGTAGTGTGGCAGGACGACGACAATGGCGCCGGTCCGAATACGGCGGACAAAGTTGTTCCCCCTATAAACAAGACAGATGATGGCATTATCGGTGGCTCCATGATGAATTAGACGCCCTCGTCTCATGAGGTAATGGCAGTAATT
Organism: Hordeum marinum; assembly: GCA_022496015.1. Lineage (NCBI taxonomy): Eukaryota > Viridiplantae > Streptophyta > Magnoliopsida > Poales > Poaceae > Hordeum > Hordeum marinum. Next base: position 84,996,632 of record CM039676.1, read on the forward strand.
GCACCATGGATGGAGCCCTTCCTTGCTTACCTTCTTCACAAGGAACTCCCCGACGATCAAACTGAGGCACGACGTATAGTTTGGCGATCCAAGGCCTACAAAGTACACGAGGGTGAGTTATACAAGAAAAGCACCACCGGAGTATTACAGAGGTGTATATCCGAGGAAGAAGGACGGGAGCTCCTTGCCGAAATCCATGCAGGCATGGGCAGACATCACACCGCAGCAAGGTCCCTTGTCAGCAAGGCCTTCTTAGCCGGTTTCTTTTGGCCTACAGCTCGGACGGATGCCCGGTCACTTGTTCAACATTATCTTGGGTGTAAACTCTTCGCAAATCAAAGTCACATGCCCCCAAAACCTCTTAGAACCATTCCGATCACCTAGCCTTTTGCGGTCTGGGGGCTGGACATGGTCGGACCCCTTAAAGGGCAACCAAGAAAAATGAATACCTACTTGTCATGGTTGACAAGTTCACCAAATGGATAGAAGCAAAGCCTGTTAAATCAGCTAAATTTGGACCAGTGATTGACTTTATATATAGCATAGTACACCGTTACGGTGTCCCGCGTAGTATAATAATGGATAATGGATCCAACTTCACGGCCCAAGAGGTCAAGGACTGGTGCGTAAAAATGGGCATGAAGCTTGATTATGCATCGGTCTATCATCCGCAGACCAATGGACAGGTCGAGCGAGCAAACGATCTCATTATGAATGGCATCAAGCCATGTTTGGTTCGATCTCTTCACGAGTCCGACTCTCATAGGGTGGAGGAACTCGACTCCGTTCTATGGGGCCTGCGTACCGCCCCAAACGGATCAATGAGTTACACACCGTTTTTTATGGTCTATGGGGTAGAGACAGTTCGCCCCTGTGATATTACCCACGACGCACCAAGAGTGCGCATGTACGAGGAAAAGGAGGCCGAGTTGGATCGGCAGGACGACTTAGATGCCTTGGAGGGGGAGCAGGACATAGCTCTGGCTTGTTCCACTCTTTATCAATAGCAAGCTCGGCAGTACCAAAGTAGGGAGGTCAGGGCAAAAGCATAAAATGTAGGAGAACTCGTCCTACGGCTCCCAGAGAAACAGAAACACAAACTCAACCCCAAATGGGAGGGTCCTTTCATCGTCGACGAAGTGCTCGTGGGAGGGGCCTATCGTTTGCGAAGTCCATCCGATAACCGCCTTGAACCAAACCCATGGAATGATGCTCGTCTTCGGTGCTTCTATGGATAAACCGGTGTCGTCTACCCCCCCCCCCCCCACACACACACATTATTTCCTTTTTGTTATTTTTTGCCTTTTTACTTTTCCCTTCCCACTTTGTTGTTTGACAGGGCCAATGTCTTTTCTTACCCTATGTTCGTCTGAACCTACATTGCACTACAGATAATAGGCATACACCATAAAGTGTTAAATCTGAACACAACACGTGAGGGCTTCTTCTAATAGCCAGACTTTTATTTGTTCATACTTACCGGGCACGCATGTTTCTTTTGTCATGTTCTAGCCATCATATGAATCAATTCGAACTAAGACTTTGCCAACCTGGGTTGCCTCGCTCCTGTAATTACTCTATACTTTCCCGATTGTTAGGTTAGAGAGTAAAGGGAGCACCTTTGCGATTGTTACGACCAGGTCATCCGGACACGTACCTCAGACGGGTGAAGTCGAAAGCTAGCTATCTCACGTACACAATTGGTCGGCCATGACGGAAACACCTTATACGGCTTTGTTCATCGTTACCGTTGTTTGGGTTTTGTCTTCCCAAAGGACACTTAGTCGCATACTGCAAGTATGCAGACTTCTATCTGCGCTGTCCGTAGAATCCCGATGAAAGGTATCGATAGAGGTACTATTTTCATCAGAAGATGTTTCATATGCTACATCGTAATATAACATATCTTTTTGTGTGCTTTCTCTCTGTTCGCACCACATGGCCGGATTGCGTGGTTCCCCGAATACAGTCCGCTCTTTTGAGGGGAAAATAAGGAGGAACACTCCCGAGCTCTTCGCACAGGAGGAAGAAGTCGATGGCTGGTTAAGACAAAGTTTACAACACGGATTGTTTATACACACATACATATAAATTACATGTGCGGTTGCTGATTGAGATTATCAATTATTGTGATAAGGGGGCAGTCTGCTTGCGAAATACGGGCGGCTGGCATCACCTGGTCATATACCAAGTGGAGTGGCACTTCTTTTCCATCCGATCAAAGGGACCAACCCGCACCATATTCTCGGGGTTAAGTCCGGTGAAACGGGTCTTGACCATTGCCCACGCCTCCCATGCTCCCTCACGGCAAGCTGATACGTCTCCAACATATCTATAATTTTTGATTGTTCCATGCTATTATATTATCAACTTTGGATGTTTCATATGCATGAATATGCTATTTTATATTATTTTTGGGACTAACTTATTAATCCAGTGCCAGTGCCAGTTCCTGTTTTTTCCGTGTTTTGGACCTTTTTCAGATAGGAATATCAAACGAAGTCCAAATGGAATAAAACTTTCGCTGTGATTTTTTATGGAAAATATCAAAAATAGCTGAAGGAAAAAATACCGGAGAGGCGGCCCGAGGGAGCCATGAGCCTGGGAGGCGCGCCCCCCTGGCCGCGGCTAGGGGGCTCGTGACCTCCTCGTGGCGCCTCTCGACTTGTTACCGACGATAGACGGCCTTATAAATACGGAAACCCTCCGAAATAAACCTAGATCGCAAGTTCTGCCATCACAGACCTCCAGAGCCACCAAAAACCAATCGGGAGACCGTTCCGGCGTCCTGCCGGAGGGGCATTCATCTCCGGTGGCCATCTTCATCAACACCACTGCCTCTCCGATGATGCATGAGTAGTTCACCTAAGACCTTCGGGTCCATAGCTAGTAGCTAGATGGCTTCTACTCTCTCTTTGACCTTCAATACAAAGTTCTCCACGATCTTCATGGTGATCTATCTGATGTAATCTTCTTTTGCGGTGAGTTTGTTGAGATTCGATGAATTGTAGATTTATGATAAGATTAGCTATGAATATTAATTGAGTCTCCTCTGATTTCTTATATACATGATTTCGTATCCTTGTAATTCTCTTCGAGTTACAGGTTTCGTTTGGCCAACTTGATCTATAGTTCTTGCAATAGGAGAAGTGCTTGGTTTTGGGTTCATACCGTGTGGTGTCCTCACCTAGTGACAGAAGGGGTAGCGAGCCACACATAATGTTGTTGCCATCAAGGGTAAAAGATGGGGTTTATATCATATTGCATGAATCTATCCCTCTACATCATGCCATCTTGCTTAAAGCGTTACTCCGTTTATCATGAACTTAATACACTAGATGCATGCTGGATAGCGGTCGATGTGTGGAGTAATATTAGTAGATGCAGAAAGTATCGGTCTACTTGTGTCGGACATGATGCCTATATGTATGATCATTGCCTTAGATATCATCATGAATTTGCGCCATTCTATCAATTGCTCAACAGTAATTTGTTCACCCACCGTAATACTTGCTATCATGAGAGAAGCCTCTAGTGAACACTATGGCCCCCGGGTCAATTTTACATATTATATATTCAGATCTAAACACAAAAACACCAAAAATACCTTGCTGCAATTTTATTTACTTATTTACATCTACTTATTATCACTATCAGATCTCACCTTGCAAGCAATCATAAAGGGATTGACAACCTATTTATCGCGTTGGGTGCATGTTTGTTTGTGTTTGTGCAGGCTCCTTGTTGCTTCATCTTGATACTCCTACTGGATTGATACCTTGGTTCTCAAAACTGAGGGAAATACTTACCTCTACCTTGATGCATCACCCTTCCTCTTTAAGGGGAAAACCAACACAAGACAAGAATTCTCACGTCAACTTGTCAATTTCTGGCACCATTGCTAAGAAGTAGCAGGAAGAATTTCTGGCGCCCTTGCCGGGGAGTAATCAAGTGAAGCATATCTACAAGTACCTATCACAAACTCATCTCTTGCATTTACATTATTTGCTATTTGCCTCTCATTTTCCTCTCCCCCACTTCTAAAAAAACAAAAAATACAAAAAAAATTGCCTTTCTTTATTTGCTCTTTTTTTCGCTTGCTTTCTGTTGGCTTGCTAAGTCACCATGTCTGAATCATTCAAAAACAAGATTACTTTGCCTAGGTTTAATGCCTGGGATAGCTCCTCTGTCCTCCCCAAACTCACAAATAATGAGTCTATAGAAGACGTCCTGAGGTTGCTAGAGAAACTTTCAATAATATTGATGATGGGGATCCTGTACTTTTTCACTATTTGCTTAATGAATCTTTAAAATACGCTTGGGACAGACTGCTGAGGATTCAAACTAGTCATATCCCTCCTCATCATATTGAGTTATACTTAAAAAGCTTTTATGCCGAATTGCCCCACTCGTTTAAACAAATCTTGGATTATATATTTGATAAGGGTTTCCTTGTGGGAGATGCCTTTGACACTTATGAAAAAATGAAAGCTATATTTGGGCATCCCAAGGGAGAGAATGAGACCACTGCCCTCATCTGTTTCTACCAAAATGAATCAATAAAAGAAATGAAGGCTAGTTTAGACACGAACTTTCGTAATGTGCTTAATCTTTATTCCACTATAAATGGTCATGTACTCTCACAAAATAGGAAGATAGATGTTGTTGACAAAAAAGTCTCCCCATGTTTCCAAAGAAAGGACTATGACAATACTTGTTTCTATTGCCTTATGCCTAGCTAAGGGCGTTAAACAATCGCGCTTGTTGGGAGCCAACCTAATGAATAGGTTTATTTTTACTTTTTACCTTCTGTTTTGTTGAGTCCACACCATCATGATTCTTTTATGATTGTGTTTTTTTATGTTTTAATTAGTGTTTGTGCCAAGTAGAACCTTTATGATCAGTTTTGGTGATAGTTGTTTAATCATGCTGGAAAAAGACAGAAACTTTGTGCTCACGAAATTATTTTTCATTTCTGTACAGAAAGAGAATTTGAGTTGATTCTTCTTGATGCTGATTGATATTCAAATTTACCTAATTTTCATAATTTTTTCATAATTTTTGTGTTATCAGAGGTATACAGAAATATACAAATTGCTATAGACTGTTCTGTTTTTGACATATTCTATTTTTGTTGTGTTGATTGCTTATTTTGATGGAACTATGGGTAGTATCGGGGGGTACGAGCCATGGAGAAGTGAGAATAAAGTAATATAACATCAATCTAAATGGAAATTAAAGGTTACTACAGTACCTAAAAAGTTGGTGGTTTGTTTTCTTATGCTAATGCTATCACGAGTTTCTGTTTAAGTTTTGTGTTGTGAAGTTTTCAAGTTTTGGGTGATGTTCTTATGGACAATGGAATAAAGAGTGGCAAGATCCTAAGCTTGGGGATGCCCAAGGCATCCCAAGACAAATTCAAGGACACCAAAAAGCCGAAGCTTGGGGATGCCCCGGGAAGGCGTCCCCTCTTTCGTCTTCAATCCATCGGTAACGTTACTTGGAGCTATATTTTTATTCACCAGATGATATGTGTTTTGCTTGGAGCGTCGTGTGTTATAAGAGTCTTTGCTTTATGTTTTGTCACAATCATCCTTTCTGCACACCTTTTTAGAGAGACATGCACTCATCGTGAATTTGTTAGAATACTCAATGAGCTTCACTTATATCTTTTGAGTTAGGCAATTTTGCTCACATGCGCTTCACTTATATCTTTTGATCTTGGTAATTTTTCTCCCATGTGCTTCACTTATATCTTTTGAGATTGGTAATTTTGCTCACATGTGCTTCACTTATATCTTTTGAGCTAGATAATTTTTCTCTAGTGCTTTACTTAAATCTTTGTAGAGCACGGCGGTGTCATATTTTGTAGAAATACAAACTCTCGAATCTTCACTTATATCATTTTGAGAGTGATCTCGCTAAGTAACTTGGTAATTGGCATGTGTTATGAAATTAGTCCTAAATATGATAGGCATCCAAAGAGGATATAATAAAAAATTTCATATTCAAGTGCATTGATTAGTAAGATAATTTTGATTCCTCGCAACTAGTTTTGAGATATGGATATGGTAATATTTGAGTTATGTTAGTAGGGCCTTGTGAATCTAGAAATACTTGTGTTGAAGTTAGTGATTCCCGTAGCATGCACGTATGGTGAACCGCAATGTTAGGAAGTCGGAGCATAATTGATTTATTGATTGTCATCCTTTGTGTAGAGGTCGGGATTGCACGATGGTTAACTCCTACCAAACCTTCCCCTAGGAGTATGCGTTTAGCACTTTGTTTCGATTACTAATAAGCCTTTTGCAATAAGTATATGAGTTCTTCATGACTAATGTGAGTCCATGGTATAGATGCACTTTCACCTTCCACCATTGCCACCCTCTCTAGTGCCGCTCAACTTTTGCCGGTGCACGAACCCACCATATGCCTCCCTCAAAACAACCACCATACATAACTATCATGGCATTTTCATAGCCATTCCCAGATATATTGCCATGCAACTTTCACCGTTCCGTCTCATTACATGTGCCATCACTTTCATTTATATACAGTCATTATTGTTCTAAGTATCGAGTTGTAAGTAAATAAAAGTGTGATGATCATCATTATTAGAGCATTGTCCCATGTGAGGAAATAAAAGAGGCCAAAGATGCCCACCAAAAAAATATATAAAAAAGAGGCCAAAGAGCTCAAACAAAAAAACAAAAAAAATGAGAGAAAAAGAGAGAAGGGACAATGCTACTATCTTTTTGTTGGGGAACATCGCATGGGAAACAAAAAAATTCCTACGCACATGCAAACCTATCCATGGTGATGAGCATCTACGAGAGGGAGAGTGGATCTACATACCCTTGTAGATCACTAAGCGGGAAGCGTTAAGAAACGCGGTTGGTGTAGTCGAACGTCTTCGCGATCCAAATCGCTGAGCGTCCCGCGATCTCATCACAATCCGTCTCACGATCTTGATCACGATCTGTCACGCGAACTCATCACGATCCGTCCCGCGATCTCATCACGAACCGTCTCGCGATCTCGATCACGGTACTTCCGATCTAGCGCCGAACGGACGGCACCTCCGCGTTCAGCACACATGCAGCTTGATGACGATCTCCACCGTCTTGATCCAGCAAGAGGAGGTGGAGAGGAGAGAGAGTTCACCGGCAGCGTGACGGTGCTCCGGTGATGGTGGTGGAGCAATTCCGGCAGGGCTTCGCCTAAGCACTGCGGAACTACGATCTAGAGGAGAAACTATGCACCAGTGGAACGGGTAGCACGTGGCCGGAAATTCTGTCCAAAAACCACCCAATCCACTAGTATATATAGGAGGAGAGGAGAGGAGAGGCAGCCAAGGCCTTTGGGTCGGCCGAAATAGGAGGTGGGAAGCAATCCTACTTCACCTCCAATCCTAGTTGGAGTAGGATTGCCTCCTATTGGCTGATTTTCCACTTTTTGCTTTAGGACTTTCTCTCCTACGCCATGGGCCTTTGTGGCTGTTTTCCCAGCCCACAAAGGGCTGGTTATTATTCTCCCACAGACCATGGACCTCTTGGGGTCGAAATACCCCTCCCAGAGGCCTCCCGGTACACTACCGGCACTCCCGGTACACTACCGATGAGCCCAAAACTTTTCCGGAAACCAAACTGGGACTTCCTATATATGAATCTTTACCTCCAAACCATTCCGGAGCTCCTTGTGACGTCCCGGATCTCATCTGGGACTCCGAACAAACTTCGGTCACCACCATACATAACTCTACATTACCGAAACGTCACCGAACCTTAAGTGTGCAGACCCTGCGGGTTCGACAACTATGTAGACATGACCGAGACACCTCTACGGTCAATAACGAATGGCGGGACCTGGATGTCCACATTGGTTCCTACATATTCTACGAAGATCTTTATCGGTCGAACCTCTATGTCAAGGATTCAGTTAATCCCGTACGATGTTCCCTTTGTTCTTCGATATGTTACTTGCCCGAGATTCGATCGTCGGTATCTCCATACCTAGTTCAACCTCGTTACTGGCAAGTCTCTTTACTCGTTCCGTAATACAAGATCCCGCAAATAACAATTAGTCACATTGCTTGCAAGGCTCATTGTGATGTTGTATTACCGAGTGGGCCCTGAGATACCTCTCCGTCACACGGAGTAACAAATCCCAGTCTCGATCCATGCCAACTCAACAGACACCCTCGGAGATACCTGTAGAGCACCTTTATAGTCACCTAGTTACGTTGCGACGTTTGATACACACAAGGCACTCCTCCGATATCCGTGAGTTACATGATCTCATGGTCATAGGCACATATACTTGACATGCAGAAAACAGTAGCAATCAACTGACACGATCATATGCTATGTTTGTAGTTCGAGTATTGTCCACCACATCATTCTCCTAATGATGTGATCCCGTTATCAAATGACATCTCATGTCCATGGCTAGGAAACCTTAACCATCTTTTCATCAACGAGCTAGTCTACTAGAGGCATACTAGGGACATGGTTTTGTCTATGTATCCACACATGCATTTAAGTCTCCGATCAATACAATTATAGTATGGATAATAAACGATTATCATGAACAAGGAAATATGATAATAACTAATTTACTATTGCCTCTAGGGCATATTTCCAACACTTTTTCCACACTTGTGCTTCAAAGTAGCACCATGATCTTCATGATAGAGAGTCTCTTGTTTTGTCACTTTCATCTGCTAGTGGAAATTTTCATTATATAAGGCTTGTATATTCCAATGATGGGCTTCCTTAAATTGCCCTAGGTCTTTTTGAGCAAGCAAGTTGGGTGCACACCCACTAGTTTTCATTTGTGAGCTTTCATACACTTATAGCTCTAGTGCATCAATTTCATGGCAATCCCTACTCATTCACATTGATATCTATTGATGGGCATCTACATAGCCTGTTGATATGCCGAGTCGATGTGACCATCTCCTCCTTTTTGCCTCACAACCTCCACCACACTCTATTCCACCTATAATGCTATATGCATGGCTCACGCTCATGTATTGCGTGAGAGTTCAAAAAGTTTGAAAAAATAAGAGTGCAAAAACAATTACTTGATCAATACCAGGGTTGTGCATGATTTAAATTCGTTGTGTGGGGATGATGGAGCATAGCAAGACTATATGATTTTGTAGGGATAACTTTCTTTTGCCTTGTTATTTCGAAATTTCATGATTACTTTGCTATTATATTTGAAGTATTATTGTTTTCATGTCAATATTAGACTATTGTTTTGAATCTTATGGATCTGAACATTCATGCCACAATAAAGAGATTACATAAAACAAATATGTTAGGTAGCATTCCACATCAAAAATGCGTTCTTTATCCCTTCCCTACTCAAGGACGAGCAGGAGTTAAGCTTGGGGATGCTTGATAGGTCTCCAACATATCTATAAATTTTGATTGTTCCATCCTATTATATTATAAACTTTGGATGTTTTATATGCATGAATATGCTATTTTATATTATTTTTGGGACTAACTTATTAATGCAGTGCCCAGTGCGAGTTCCTGTTTTTCCGTGTTTTTGACCTTTTTCAGATAGGAATATCAAATGGAGTCCAAATGGAATAAAACTGTCGCCGTGATTTTTTATGGATAATATAAAAAATAGCTAAAGGAAAAAATACCGGAGAGGCAGCCCGAGGGAGCCACGAGCCTGGGAAGCACGGGCCCCCCTGGCCGCGGCTAGGGGGCTCGTGACCTCCTCTTGGTGCCTCTTGACTTGTTCCCGACGCCAGACGGCCTTATAAATACGGAACCCCTCAGAAATAAACCTAGGTCGCAAGTTCCGCCGCCGCAGACCTCCAGAGCCACCAAAAACCAATCGGGAGACTGTTCCAGCGTCCCACCGGAGGGGAATTCATCGCCGGTGGCCATCTTCATCAACACCATTGGCTCTTCGATGATGCGCGAGTAGTTCACCTTAGACCTTCGGGTCCATAGCTAGTAGCTAGATGGCTTCTTCTCTCTCTTTGATCTTCAATACAAAGTTCTCCATGATCTTCATGGTGATCTATCCGATGTAATCTTCTTTTGCGGTGTGTTTGTTGAGATCCGATGAATTGTGGATTTATGATCAGATTATCTATGAATATTATTTGAGTCTCCTTTGATTTCTTATATGCATGATTTTGTATCCTTGTAATTCTCTTCGAGTTATAGGTTTCATTTGGCCAACTTGATCTATAGTTCTTGCAATAGGAGAAGTGCTTGGTTTTGGGTTCATACCGTGTGGTGTCCTCACCTAGTGACAGAAGGGGTAGCGAGGCACGCATCGTGTTGTTGCCATCAAGGGTAAACATATGGGGTTTATATCATATTGCATGAATCTATCCCTCTACATCATGTCATCTTGCTTAAAGTGTTACTCCGTTTATCATGAACTTAACACACTAGATGCATGCTGGATAGCGGTCGATGTGTGGAGTAATAGTAGTAGATGCAGAAAGTATCGGTCTACTTCTCTCGGACGTGATACCTATATGTATGATCATTGCCTTAGATATCTCATGACTTTGCGTGATTCTATCAATTGCTCAACAGTAATTTGTTCACCCACCGTAATACTTGCTATCATGAGAGAAGCCTCTAGTGAACACTATGGCCCCCAGGTCTATTTTACATATTATATATTATGATCTAAACGCAAAAACACCAAAAATACCTTGCTGCAATTTTATTTACTTATTTACATCTACTTATTATCACTACCAGATCTCACCTTGCAAGCAATCGTGAATGGATTGACAACATATTTATCGTGTTGGGTGCAAGTTTGTTTGTGTTTGTGCAGGCTCCTTGTTGCTTCATCTTGATACTCCTACTGGATTGATACCTTGGTTCTCAAAACTGAGGGAAATACTTACCTCTACCATCACCCTTTCCTCTTCAAGGGAAAAAACAACGCAAGACAAGAATTCTCACGTCAACTTGTCAATTTCTGGCACCGTTGCTGAGTAGTAGCACAAGCCGAAGTCTTCCACAGCTCGAACCTATTTCGATCCCCTTAAATCAATCCACAAGTGCGGCTAGCCCTTCAGGTGGCTGTTCGATGGGCCATAGTGCCTTCACCATCCCTTTCATTGCTTTTTGCACGCGCTTATGGAGAGAGGTCATCTCCTTCAGCAGGTCCCCTTGGTATGATTCAATCTCCTCTTCAGGATGCCCAGACAGGAGGCCTGCAAATAGATAACAACACGATTACTATCATTCCCTACATTAGAAATATTTACTGATAGTCGAATCATACTTACCGAATACGCCCTTCTGAAGCGTTCGATTCTCTTCTTGAGCTTGGGCCAGTTGAATCTTTAAACTATTTATTTCTTCGGCCTGTTTATGTATAACAAGGCAGCCAGCATGATGCTGGGACTCCGCATACCTCTGAGAATCTCGGGATTCTTCTAGCTGCCTTTCCATATGTCCTATTGATTCAGCTTCTACACGGAATCCGTATGTCAGGCACGGTGATATAAAACAAATTAGAAGTAAATGCATACTCACCATGGGCCTCTCGCGTGACGCTCTTTACTTGTCCTAGTTCGGCCTTCACGGCTTGTACTTCCATGCGGCTCTCCTCGAGCTCCTTGGCTAATTTCTCGGACTGTTGCTTTGAGGCCTGCATTAGCAGTCAAACAGTGTGGAGATCCTTAATTTTTTTGTTCCAAAACAAATTAAGGCTTGGGGGCTACTAGGCTTACACAAATATTCGGATTTTATAAAATTTGATCACTTACCTGTATGTTGGTTGTTATCAACTTCATAGCTTCGCCGAATCCAGCTCGGGCGGCCCTGAGGTGTGCATCCGCCGAGCATAGGGCACCAAACTTCTGGTCGGAGAAAATGGGGTGTTGCATGGCCTCCCAACGGTGCCGATGATGCATGGCACTCTCCACCTCCGATTTTGTGACGGATACTCCATCACCAGATTTGGTGGGCGCCGGATTGGCCATGGGAGGTTTTGTAGCAGAAGCCGCATGGGTCGTGGCTCGGGACTTCGGGCATCTTCGGACACCCGGGCAACCCCTTCGGTTGGAGAGGATTGGGTGTTTAGGCTAAGTATTTCAATAAAAAAACTGCTATAAGACCCTACTGGTTACAACCATAAGCAGATAACCGAACAATGTACCTTCGGGATGAGTGGGCAGGTGGATTCGTCCCCATGTCCGGCCGCTTCGGAAGGTCCCTGTTGGCCTCTAATTCGGCCAAAGCTTCGGCTGTCGGTGTATGGCACGCTGATCGGCAGTGCTTGGGGGTCGGGATCGGCACATTCGGGGCGCTCTTGGTGGCTGGCCTCTTGCGGGTGGAGCTTTTCTTCTTGCCCACAGCAAGGATGGGGAATGACCCGGGGTAATCAATTATGAGGCCACCGGGGTCTGGACAATGTTGTGCTGAAAATAGACTGTATTTTCGAAGTTAAGGAGAAGATCCGGGTCCTCGTTGAAGCTCGGATCATTGTCACGTGAATGGTTCTCGCGCTGAGGAGCCGGACAGTTGACTGTCTCGATGAAACTCCTTCATTCATGTTGACACCAGGCCTCGGTCAAATAGAGTACGGAATGGAAACCCCAAAATGTTTCATGATTAAAAGAGAAAGGTTACCCGTTCGATGGGATTGTGGGCTGAATACCCTTCCTTGGTTGACCGCCGAACGAAGTCTTCTTGCTCTCCTTTGTACAGGTCAGCAAGTGCGGCGGTGAACGCTCTCCGGTTGCTGGGACCTTTCTTTCGGAAGCGCGTGGTGTCGCTTGTCCCGTTGTACTGCCGTAGGGGGTGTACCCTCTATTGGCGGGGTTGCACACACCAGGAGATGGCAGCGGCCATGACGTCGATTGATGACCCACAAGTATATGGGATCTATCATAGTCCTTTCGATAAGTAAGAGTGTCAAACCCAACCAGGAGCAGAAGGAAATGACAAGCAGTTTTCAGTAAGGTGTTCTCTACAAGCACTGAAATAGTCGGTAACAGATAGTTGTATGATAACATAATTTGTAACGAGTAGCAAGTAACAATAGTAGCAAAGGTGCAGCAATGTGGCCCAATCCCTTTTGTAGCAAGGGACAAGCCTGAACGAACTCTTATATAAAGAAAAGTGCTCCCGAGGACACATGGGAATTACTGTCAAGCTAGTTTTCATCATGTTCATATGATTCGCGTTCGCTACTTTGATGGTTTGATATGTGGGTGGACCGGTGCTTGGGTGTTGTCCTTACTTGGACAAACATCCCACTTATGATTAACCCCTATCGCAAGCATCCGCGAAAGAAGAATTAAGACAAAGTCTAACCATAGCATTAAACTAGTGGATCCAAATCAGCCCCTTACGACGCAACGCATAAACTAGGGTTTAAGCTTCTGTCACTCTAGCAACCCATCATCTACTTATTACATCCCAATGCCTTCCTATAGGCCCAAATAATGGTGAAGTGTCATGTAGTCAACGTTCACATAACACCACTAGAGGGGAGACAACATACAACGCATCAAAATATCGAACGAATACCAAATTCACATGACTACTATTAACAAGACTTATCCCATGTCCTCAGGAACAAACATAACTACTCACAAAGCATGATTATGTTCATGATCAGAGAGGTATTGAATATCATTAAGGATCTGAACATATGATCTTCCACCAAACAAACCAACTAGCATCAACTACAATAAACAATTAACACTACTAGCAACCTTACAAGTACCAATCTGAGTTGCGAGACGGAGATTGGATGCAAGAGATGAACTAGGGTTTGGAGATGAGATGGTGCTAATGAAGATGTTGATGGAGATGAGTCCCCTCCGATGATAGGAGTGTTGGTGATGACGATGGCGACGATTTCCCTCTCCGGGAGAGAAGTTTCCTGATAACCCACAAGTATAGGGGATCGCAACAGTTTTTGAGGGTATAGTATTCAACCCAAATTTATTGATTCAACACATGGGGAGCCAAAGAATATTCTCGAGTATTAGCAATTTGAGTTGTCAATTTAACCACACCTCAAAGATTTAGTAACTAGAACAAAATTTTAGTAGCAAAGTAATATGATAGTAACATTAATAGCGGTAACAGTAGCAGTAGTGATTTGTGTAGCAAGTGTGATAGCAGTAGCCAAAAAGTAACTAAGCAAGGACCAGTGTAGGCAAAGCTCATAGGCATTGGATCGGTGATGGATGATTATGCCGGATGATATTCATCATGTAACGGTTATAACATAGGGTAATATGCAACTAGCTCCAGTTCGTCAATGTAATGTAGGCATGTATTCCGTATATAGTCATACGTGCTTAGGGAAAAGAACTTGCATGACATCTTTCTTCCATCCCTCCCATGGCAGCGAGGTCCTAATGGAAACTAAGGGATATTAAGGTCTCCTTTTAATAGAGTACCGAAACAAAGAAGTAACACATGGTGAATACATGGAATCCTCATACTATGGTCATCTCCGGGAGTGCTTCCGGCTATTGTCACTCCGGGGTTGCCGGGTCATAACACATAGTAGGTGACTACGACTTGCAAAATAGGATCAAGAAGGTTCAGATCTGAAATCATGGCACTCAGGCCCTAGTGACAAGCATTAAGCATAGCAAAGTAGTAGCAACATCAATCTTAGAACATAGTGGATACTAGGGATCAAACCCTATCAAAACTAACTCCATTACATGATAGATCTCATCCAACTCATCACCGTCCAACAAGCCTAAGATAAGATTACTCACGAACGATGAAGAGCATCATGAAATTGGCGATGGAGGACGGTTGATGATGACGATGGCTTCGATTTCCACTCTCCGGAGCCCAAAACAGACTCCAGATCTGCCCTCCCGAGGAAGAACAGGTGGTGGCGGTGGCTCCGTATCGTAAAACGTGATTATTTCTTGTCCTTGATTTTTTCCGAAACGAAAGAGAATATATGGAGCTGGAGATGAGGTCGGAGGGGCCACGTGGGCCCCACGAGCCTGCCAGGCGCGGTCTAGGGGGGCGCCTCCTGGCCTCGTGGCCCACTGGCTCCTCCCCTCTAGTTGATTCTTTCTCTAGTATTTTTTATATATTCCACAAAAATTCCTCGTCAATTTTTAGGTCATTCCGAGAACTTTTATTTCTGCACAAAAACCACACCATGGTAGTTGTGCTGAAAACAGTGTCAGTTCGGGTTAGTTTCATTCAAATCATGCAAATTAGAGTCCAAAACAAGGGCAAAAGAGTTTGGAAAAGTAGATACATTGGAGACATATCAACTCCCCCAAGCTTAAAGCCTTGCTTGTCCTAAAGCAATTCAGTTGATAAACTGAAAGAGACTAAAGAAAAACTTTTACAAACTCTGTTTGATCTTGTTGTTATAATTATGTCTAACTCATATTCAGATTTTCAGCAAGATCATAAGCTAACCACATAAGCAATGACATTCAGGTCTCTCGGTATACTCATACCAATGGCATAATTAACTAGCAAGCAATAATAATAAGTTTCAAACATCAACACTTCAATCAAAACAATCATGATACAATATGAATAGATGGTATCTCGCTAGCCCTTTTTGAGACCACAAAACATAAATGAAGAGCACCTTCAAAGACCAAGGGCTGACTAGAAATTGTAATTCATGGCAAAGTAGATCCAGTCATAATCATACTCAATATCAATTAATAGCAAAGAATACAAATGACGGAGGTGCTCTCTAGCTGGTGCTTTTAATAAGAAGAGGATGACTCAACAGAAACGTAAATAGATAGGCCCTTCACAGAGGGAAGCATTGATTCGCAGAGGTGCCAAAGCTCAAGCTTTTTAAAACAGAGGTAAATGATTTTTGGGGTGGCATGCTTTCATTGTCAATGCGATAACAAAGAGTTTTCACCATCTTCCATGCTACACATATTATAGGCGGTCCCCAAACAGAATAGTAAAGTTTTGACTCCCCCTCCACCGATCAATCACACTCCACGACTAGCCGAATCCTTGGGTGTCGTCCATACCAACAATAATCCAGGGGGAGTTTGGTTTGCATTTATATTTTTATTTGATTTGAGCATGGAACTAGGCATTCCGATTACCGGCCCCTTTCTCGCGAGTGATAGTGAATAAACACATATCGAGGAAACACGCCTAGCATGGAAGATATTGACCGCCTCTTGTCACAACATGAGCGGTTCAGGCACACAAAAGAGATTATTATTCAAAGGTTTATAGAATGGCACATGCGAATTTACTTGGAACGGTAGGTAAATACCGCATATAGGTAGGTATGGTGGACTCATATGGAACAACTTTGGGTTTATCGAAGTGGATGCACAAGCAGTATTCCCGCTTCGTACAAGTGAAGGCTAGCAAAAGACTGGGACGCGACCAACTAGAGAGCGACAATAGTCATAAACATGCATTGAGATTAACCAACATTGAGTGCAAGTATGAGTAGGATATAAATCACCATGAACATGAATATCGTGGAGGCTATGTTGATTTTGTTTCACCTATATGCATGAACATGTGCCAAGTCAAGACACTTGAATCATTCAAAGGAGGATACCATCCTATCATACTACATCACAATCATTTTAAAATTCATGTTGGCATCCAAGACAAACCATTATAAGCTCCTAGCTGATTAAGCATGTCATAAGAAACTATGATCTCTAAGTTGTCATTGCAAACATGTTTCTCTCATAACAATGCTGAATTAGGAACGATGAGCTAGTCATATTTACAAAAACAAAATAGGTCGAGTTCATACCAGCTTTTCCAGGCTCAGTCACTTCATCATATATCGACATTATTGCCTTTCACTTGCACGACCGAATGATGTGAATAATAATAAGAGTGTTCGTGCATTGGACTAAGATGGAATCTGCAAGCAAACTCAGAGGAGAAGACCAAGTAATATGGATCTTTGACGGATAAACAATAATGCATATGAGAGCCACTAATCATTTTAATCATGGTCTTCTACCTCGACCCAAAGAAAAAGAAAACTATTTACACGGGAAAGCTCCCAACAAGCAAAAGAAGAACGGGAAAATCTTTTTGGGTTTTCTTTTTAGTTACTACCTAGCATGTAAGAATATAAAGTTATAACTATTTTTTTTTGTTTTTTCTCATTTTTATTTTTTTTGGATTTTCTCAAGTTAACCAAACATACAATAAGAATGCGAGAAAAGAAAATAAACTAGCATGGATGATATAATAAAAAAGTGTGAACACCGACTATCAACGTGAATGTGTGAACATGAATATATAGTCGGTGAGAAACACATACTCACCCAAGCTTAGGATTTTGGCCTGAGTTGGTCTACTCCCAAGGAGGAAAGTAACCAGCTCCTGGGTACTCCAGGCGATATCCAAAATCATAATGGGGGTTGTATTGGGATGCGACAACTACCGCCTGAATAGCTGCCTCACGAAGGTGAGCAGCCTTCACTTCTCTCTCATACTCCTCTGCCTCTCTTCTAGTTATGTAATATCTGCATTTTCCTTGAAAATCAAAGAAGGCAGGAGCAGGAAGAGTAATATGGAAAACACGTTGTCAATCAAATATTAGCCGGTATAGGAGGGACTCATTGCTCTTCTCAAGGAACTGGAAGCGTATCATGGCAACACGATCAAGGAAGGCACTATGAAGCGGGGTATCTCCAGTCTGGATGGATATTCTAAAATAATTAGCTAGGCGAGTGGCATAGATCCCACCAAAGAAATCTCCTTCATTAGCATTGTTATTTAGTCTCCTAGCAATTATAGCTCCCATGTTAAAACTTATATCTACTGTTACTGCACGGTTAAGTATACTAAGGTCAGGAGCGCAGAGGTGGCTATGATCACGCTTACAATTAATGCATCTACCTATGAAGAGAGCAAAATAATGTAAGGCAGGAAAATGAATGCTCACCATGGAAGACTGTGTAATATCTCTAGTCTCTCCAAGAGTTATACTAGAAATAAAATCTCTAACCGAGGACTTAGGAGGGTCATTGGGACTACCCCAATCAGGTATCTTGCATATTCTATTAAAATTCTCTAAATCCATGGTATACGATTTATCATAAAGATCAAACAATATGGATTTGTCACGGCCAACTGACAATTTGAATCTGCGGGCAAAGGAGGCAGTGAGGGAAGTATATTGTTCACATTTATCGGAGATGAATTCTTCGAGCCCGGCATTACGAATAAATGTATCAAACTCGTCCTTGAAACATGCATCAATCATGAATTCATCAGAAGGCCATTCACATGGTTGCACCGGTGCGTCTCTCGGCTGATGAGGATCGGGCTCCCGAATCGCGGGACGGGGACCCCTCTTGCTTGAGGAACCACCATGATAGTTCTTCCAAAATATTTTCCTTTTTCTAAAATAATTCTGAAATTTTTAGTGACTCAAAATAAAGTGAACAAAACTTAACAAAACTCATAGCAACTACTCCTAGAAGTGCCTACAGGCCATATCTTGCATCAAAACTACTTGGGACCAAATAATATTAACATGCAAAGCTAAAGAACAAGGTCACCAAGGCAGCAATAATCATTAAAACTTTGTTTGATCTGTGTAGCAAGTGTGATAGCAGTAGCCAAAAAGTAACTAAGCAAGGACCAGTGTAGGCAAAGCTCATAGGCATTGGATCGGTCATGGATGATTATGCCGGATGATATTCATCATGTAACGGTTATAACATAGGGTAATATGCAACTAGCTCCAGTTCGTCAATGTAATGTAGGCATGTATTCCGTATATAGTCATACGTGCTTAGGGAAAAGAACTTGCATGACATCTTTCTTCCATCCCTCCCGTGGCAGCGAGGTCCTAATGGAAACTAAGGGATATTAAGGTCTCCTTTTAATAGAGTACCGAAACAAAGAAGTAACACATGGTGAATACATGGAATCCTCATACTATGGTCATCTCCGGGAGTGCTTCCGGCTATTGTCACTCCGGGGTTGCCGGGTCATAACACATAGTAGGTGACTACGACTTGCAAAATAGGATCAAGAACACACATATATTGATGAAAACATAATAGGTTCAGATCTGAAATCATGGCACTCAGGCCCTAGTGACAAGCATTAAGCATAGCAAAGTAGTAGCAACATCAATCTTAGAACATAGTGGATACTAGGGATCAAACCCTATCAAAACTAACTCCATTACATGATAGATCTCATCCAACTCATCACCGTCCAGCAAGCCTACGATAAGATTACTCACGAGCGATGAAGAGCATCATGAAATTGGCGATGGAGGATGGTTGATGATGACGATGGCTTTGATTTCCACTCTCCGAAGCCCAAAACAGACTCCAGATCTGCCCTCCTGAAGAGGAACAGGTGGTGGCGGCGGCTCCGTATCGTAAAACATGATTATTTCGTCTCCTTGATTTTTTCTGGAACGAAAGAGAATATATGGAGCTGGAGATGAGGTCAGAGGGGCCACATGGGCCCCCTGAGCCTGCCAGGCGCGACCTAGGGAGGGGCGCCTCTTGGGCTCGTGGCCCACTGGCTCCTCCCCTCCGGATGATTCTTTCTTTGGTATTTTTTATAATTCCACAAAAATTCCTCGTCAATTTTCTGGTCATTCCGAGAACTTTTATTTATGCACAAAAACAACACCATGGTAGTTCTGCTGAAAACAGCGTCAGTCCGGGTTAGTTTCATTCAAATCATGCAAATTAGAGTCCAAAATAAGGGCAAAAGAGTTTGGAAAAGTAGATACGTTGGAGCGTATCATTTCCGCGGCAGAACAGCCCTGCCGGACCTCTAGATTGGTTCTGCTCAAGTTCCGCCTCGTGGCGGCGGCATCTCCTCCCGAAAGCTCTATATTGATTTTTTTTCTCGGACGAAACCCTTCATATAGGAGAAGATGGGGACCAGAGGAGCTACGAGGAGCCCACGATCCCAGGAGGCACGGCCAGGGGGTTAGGCCACGCCTGGCAGGCTCGTGACCTCCTGGCTGCCTCTCTCTGGTATATCTTCGGCCCAGTATTTTTTATATATTCCAAAATAATTCCTTGTTGATTTTCACGGCTTTTGGAGTTGTGCAGAATAGACATTTCAAACTTGCTCCTTTTCCAGCCCTGAATTCCAACTGCCGGCATTCTCCCTCTTCATGTAAACCTTGTAAAATAAGAGAGAAAAGGCATGAGTATTGTACCATAATGTGTAATAACAACTCATGATGCGATAAATATCAATATAAAAGTATGATGCAAAATGGACGTATCAACTCCCCCAAGCTTAGACCTCGCTTGTCCTCAAGCGGAAACCAAGATCGATAAATATGCCCATATGTTTAGAGATAGAGGTGTCGATAAAAGAAAATACGAACATGCAGGCATCATGATCATATTTAGAACAGCAATATCGTCATATAATACCTTATGCTAAAGTGACAATTCATTCACAATGTAAAGCATGCATCAAGAATCTTATTGAGAATTAACAACCAATAGTCTTTAGTCATTGAAGCAATTGCAATTTACCATAACATAGGAAAGAGTCAAATACGAGCTTCTGAAGCAAATCCACATACTCAATCATCTTTTAGTCTTCTACAATTGCTAAAACACATGCGGTACTCACGAGATCAAAGTTTCAGTTGGACACAGAGGAAGATAGGGGCTTATAGTTTCGCCTCCCAACTATTTACCTCAAGGGTAATGTCAACAATAATAACTCATGATTACTTACTTCCAAGTTGATATATGAATATAGTTCTTTCTTTAGCACATGACGCTTGCCAAGATGATGGCAAAATAAGGAAATGGTGAAAATCACCATGAATCTTTCAAAGATAAAAAGTAAAGGTACAAGATAGGCCCTTTGTAGAGGGAAGCAGAGGTTGGCATGCGCTTTTAAAGTTTGGATGCGTGATCTCTTAATGTGAAGGAACGTCACTTTATATTGCCTGCTGTGGTAAATAACTTTATTATGCAGTCTGTCGCTTTTATGTCTTCATCATCATAGGTTCGTATAAAGCTTATTTTCCACACACTAATAGATCATACATATTTAGGGAGCAATTTTTATTGCTTGCATCAATGACAACTTACTTGAAGGATCTTATTCAATCCATAGGTAGGTATGGTGGACTCTCAAGGCAAAACTGTGTTGAGGGTTTTATGGATGCACAAGTAATATCTCTACTTAGTGCGGAAATTTTGGCTAATATGAGGTGGAAGCAAGCGTCATATGCTAAAGGATCCATAATCATATAACATTGTTCGGAACCAGGCAAACATAATTCATTATGTTGTCTTCCTTGTCCAACATCTACTTCTTAGCATGTTATAGTTTAATGAGTGTTCACAATCATAGATGGTGTCAGAGATGATATATTTATATGCGAACCTCTATTTCTTTATTACTTCCTATTAATTGCAACAATGACCAAGGTCTATGTTTCTGTACCCACAACAAGTTTCAGTCAACATTCTTTTTATATGTGAAGCCATCACTTCCCATAAGATCATCACATGATCTTTCATGCTTTTGTTCTCTTATTATTATTTTATTTAGATCATGGCAAGAAACAAAGCCCTTAACCAAAACACTCTTTATTATATGACTCACGAACTTGATTACATTGGGGATCACACAAAGCAAAACTCAAGCCTAGATCATACTACAAACTTTATTCTACTTGATAAAGATATTACCAAAAGGATCGAACTAATATAAAGGTAAAGGTAAAGGCAAAAGATGTGATGATGATACGATACCGGGGCAACTCCCCCAAGCTTGGCACAAGCCAAGGGGAGTGCCCATACCCTTGTGTCTAATTGTCTTCCTTCGAAGCTAATGGTGGTGGAGTTGCTGAAGCCCGGGGTTGATTTTCCATCTTCCAAGGCATAGGTTCTCCATCATGGAAAGATGATCGAGTCTCCGGGATCCTCAAATCTGCACCCAACCATATTGCTTTAAATCTATACTCATACTCACAGTTCTGGTTTTGCAGGTCGTAGATCTGGGCTTGGAGATGATCGATTTTATCGTAGAGCTTGAAGAGATGTTCCCCGATGTCCTTGGCGTCGATCTTGTGCTTGTTCGTGAACTCCGTAATCATCATGTGGTTGGCGTTGAGTCCTTGTTCCACCATCCCTTGGCACTTGAAAACTTGTTGCTTCATTGCTTCGAGCCTCGTCTCCATGCTTTCGGTCTTCTTGGGCCCCTCAATGTCACGGATGTGCAGCACCCCTCACGCATCTCAATGGTTTGAGGGTGTTGCAGCACCTCCGCGAGGTAGTGGCTGATGACCTTCTCAATGAACTTGTCCTTCGAGACCTTGGTGGACATCATAGCGATCTAAATTTGTCTGCATAATAGCTCGAAACAAAAACAGAGGATATTTGCGTGATACGAGGGTCTGACCTTTCAGGAGATTATATAATGAATTTTTACACACCATACGGATTGTTCCACAAGAAAACGGAGTCCGGGAGGCACACGAGGAGCTCACGAGCCCCCCAGGCGCGGCCAGGGGGTGGGCCCGCGCCTGGCAGGCTCGTGGCCTCTTGGTGCGCTTTCCGGACTACCTTAAATTTTAGTATTTTTCTAAATATTCCAAAACTGAGAAAAATTGCTATTGGAAAAGTTTTGGAGTCGGTTTGCTTACCGTATCACATACCTCTTCGTTTTCGGAGTCTAAAACAGGCTGGTAAACATCCCTTATGTACTCCTCCGGGGTTATGGTATTAATTATATTGCTTTCTATATTTATGCGAGTACCTGAGATATAATGCTTGATTCTTTGCCCATTCACAACTCTCGGAAAAATGCCTTCTGCATTGTTGATTTTGATGGCACCAGAACAATATACTTCTCGACAATGTAAGGACCTTCCCATTTAGAGAGGAATTTGCCTGCAAAAAATCTTAAACGAGAATTGTATAGCAAGACATAATCACCTACATTGAACTCACGTTTTTGTATCCTTTTATAATGCCACCTTTTAACTTTCTCTTTAAACAACTTAGCATTTTCATATGCCTGAGTTCTCCATTTATCAAGTGATATAATATCAAATAACCTCTTCTCACCAGCAAGCTTGAAATCAAAGTTGAGCTCTTTGATTGCCCAATAAGCCTTATGCTCTAGCTCAAGAGTTAAATGACATGCTTTACCGTAAACCATTTTATAAGGAGACATGCCCATGGGATTCTTATAAGCAGTTCTATAAGCCCACAGTGCATCATCAAGTTTCTTAGACCAATTCTTTCTAGACCTATTAACAGTCTTTTGCAGTATTTATTTAATTTCTCTATTACTTAACTCTACTTGACCACTAGACTAAGGATGATAAGTAGATGCAATTCTATGGTTAACATCATACTTAGCAAGCATCTTACGGAAAGCACCATGAATAAAATGTGAAACACCATCTGTCATTAAATATCTAGGGACTCCAAATCTAGGGAAAATAACTTCTTTAATCATCTTAATAGAGGATTTGTGATCAGCACTACTAGTTGGAGTAGCTTCTACCCACTTAGTAACGTAATCAACAGCAACTAAAATATGAGTGTACCCATTGGACTTTGGGAAAGGTCCCATATAATCAAAACCCCAAACATCAAATGGTTCAATAACAAGTGAGTAATTCATAGGCATTTCCTGACGTTTACTAATATTACCTATCCTTTGACATTCATTACAAGACAAGACAAACTTACGAGCATCCTTAAAGAGAGTAGGCCAATAAAAACCGGATTGCAATACCTTGTGTGCAGTTCTTGTTGGAAATATGCCCTAGAGGCAATAATAAAATGGTTATTATTGTATTTCCTAGTTCATGATAATTGTCTATTATTCATGCTACAATTGTGTTAACCAGAAACCGTAATACATGTGTGAATACATAGACCATCACATGTCCCTAGTGAGCCTCTAGTTGGCTAGCTCGTTGATCAATAGATGGTCACGGTTTCATGACCATGGACATTGGATGTCGTTGATAACGGGATCACATCATTAGGAGAATGATGTGATGGACAAGACCCAATCCTAAGCATAGCACAAGATCGTGTAGTTCGTTTGCTAAAGCTTTTCAATGTCAAGTATCATTTCCTTAGACCATGAGATTGTGTAACTCCCGGATACCGTAGGAATGCTTTGGGTGTGCCAAACGTCACAACGTAACTGGGTGGCTATAAAGGTACGCTACGGGTATCTCCGAAAGTGTCTGTTGGGTTGACACGAATCAAGACTGGGATTTGTCACTCCGTGTGACGGAGAGGTATCTCTGGGCCCACTCGGTAAGACATCATCATAATGAGCTCAATGTGACTAAGGAGTTAGCCACGGGATGATGTGTTACGGAACGAGTAAAGAGACTTGCCGGTAACGAGATTGAACAAGGTATGGCGATACCGACGATCGAATCTCGGGCAAGTACCATACCGATAGACAAAGGGAATTGTATACGGGATTGATTGAATCCCTGACATCGTGGTTCATCCGATGAGATCATCGTGGAGTACGTGGGAGCCAACATGGGTATCCATATCCCGCTGTTGGTTATTGGCCGGAGAGGTGTCTCGGTCATGTCTACGTGTCTCCCGAACCCGTAGGGTCTACACACTTAAGGTTCGATGACGCTAGGGTTATAGGGAAAAGGTATACGTGATTACCGAAGGTTGTTCGGAGTCCCGGATGAGATCCCGGACGTCACGAGGAGCTCCGGAATGGTCCGGAGGTAAAGATTGATATATAGGAAGTCCAGTTTTGGTCACCGGAAAGTTTTCGGGCTCATCGGTAGTGTACCGGGAGTGCCGGGAGGGTGCCGGAGGACCCCCGGGAGGGGTGTGACGACCAAAGGACCACATGGGCTGTTAGATAAAGTGTGCCAGCCCTTATTGGGCTGGGCAAGACTTTTGCTAAAGGCCCATGCGGCTGGAGATAAGGAGATAAGGCAAAAAGGATTTAAAAGGAGGAGATCCACCTCCCTTGTGGGAGGTGGACTCTCCCTTTAATTCAGCCGGCCATCTACTCTTTGGAGTAGAGGCCAAGCCAGCCCTCCACGTCCCTCCTCCTATATATACTTGAGGTTTTGGATGTTTTGAGACAGGATTTGATCTCTCTCTCTCACGGCGAAGCCCTACCTCTCTTCTTCCTCCTCCGCAGCGCTTAGGCGAAGCCCTGTCGGAATACCTTGCTACTCCACCACCACCACGCCGTCGTGCTGCTGTTGGAGCCCTTCCCCAACCTCTCCTTCCTCCTTGCTGGATCAAGGTGTTGGAGACGTCACCGGGCTGCACGTGTGTTGAACGCGGAGGTGCCGTCCGTTCGGCACTTGATCGGATCTACCGCGATCTGAATCGCTGCGAGTACGACTCCATCAACCGCGTTCTTGTAACGCTTCCTCTTAGCGATCTTCAAAGGTATGAAGATGCAATCTCTCCCCTCTCGTTGCTGGTTTCTCCATAGATAGATCTTGGTGAACGTAGGAAAATTTTGATTTACTACTACGTATCCCAACAGTGGCATCATGAGCTAGGTCTATGCGTAGAATCTATGCACGAGTAGAACACAAAGCAGTTGTGGGCGTCGAGTTTGTTAATTTGCTTGCCGCTACTAGTCTTATCTTGATTCGGCGGTATTGTGGGATGAAGCGGCCCGGACCAACTTTACACGTACGCTTACGTGAGACCGGTTCCACCGCCTGACATGCACTAGATGCATAAGGTGGCTAGCGGGTGTCTGTCTCTCCTACCTTAGTCGGATCGGATTCGATGAAAAGGGTCCTTATGAAGGGTAAATAGCAATTGGCAAATCACGTTGTGGTGTTGACGTAGGTAAGAAACGTTCTTGCTAGTACCTATAGCAGCCACGTAAAAAACTTGCAACTACAAATTAGAGGACGTCTGACTTGTTTTTGCAGCATGTGCCTTGTGATGTGATATGGCCAAAGGATGTGATGTGATGCATTGTGATGTATGAATTGATCATGTTCTTGTAATAGGATTCACGACTTGCATGTCGATGATTATGACAACCGGCAGGAGCCATAGGAGTTGTCTTATTTATTGTATGACCTGCGTGTCAATCATAAACGCCATGTAATCACTTTACTTTATTGCTAAGCGTTAGCCATAGTAGTAGAAGTAATAGTTGGCGAGACAACTTCATGAAGACACAATGATGGAGATCATGATGATGGAGATCATGGTGTCGTGCCGGTGACAGTGATGATCATGGTGCCCCGAAGATGG
Source organism: Hordeum marinum (assembly GCA_022496015.1). Classification (NCBI taxonomy): domain Eukaryota; kingdom Viridiplantae; phylum Streptophyta; class Magnoliopsida; order Poales; family Poaceae; genus Hordeum; species Hordeum marinum. The sequence goes on from CM039676.1 coordinate 85,022,856, forward strand.
AGATCTTAGGAGCAAAATGATATTGGCCATATCATGTCACTATATTGATTGCATGTGATGTTTATCATGTTTACATCTTATTTGCTTAGAACGACGATAGTAAATAAGATGATCTCTCAATAAAATTTCAAGAGAAGTGTTCACCCTAACTGTGCACCGTTGCTAAGGATCGTTGTTCCGAAGCACCACGTGATGATCGGGTGTGATAGGTTCTAACGTTCGCATACAACGGGTGTAAGCCAGATTTACACACGCGAAACACTTAGGTTGACTTGACGAGCCTAGCATGTACAGACATGGCCTCGGAACACGGAAGACCGAAAGGTCGAACATGAGTCGTATAGAAGATACGATCAACATGAAGATGTTCACCATGGATGACTAGTCCGTCTCACGTGATGATCGGACACGGGCTAGTTGACATGGATCATGTATCACTTGGAAGACTAGAGAGATGTCTGTCTAAGTGGGAGTTCATTAATTTGATTAAGTGAACTTAATTATCATGAACTTAGTCTAAAATTGTCTTTACAATCTATGATGTAGATCCAATGGCCAACGCGAATGTCACCCTCAATTTCAACGCGTTCCTAGAGAAAACCAAGCTGAAAGATGATGGAAGCAACTATGCGGACTGGGTCCGTAGCTTGAGGATCATCCTCATAGCTTCCAAGAGATTGTATGTCCTAGATGCACCGCTAGGTGACGCACCCGTTCTCCCAGCGGAACAAGATGTTATGAACACTTGGCAATCACGCTGCGATGATTACTCCCTTGTTCAATGCGGCATGCTTTACAGTCTAGAACCGGGGCTCCAAAAGCGTTTTGAGCAACACGGAGCATATGAGATGTTCCAGGAGCTGAAACTGGTTTTTCAAGCTCATGCCCGGGTCGAGAGATATGATGTCTCCGACAAGTTCTTCAGCTGTAAGATGGAGGAGCATAGTTCTGTCAGTGAGCACATCCTCAAGATGTCTGGGCTACACAGCCGCTTGACTCAGCTGGGGGTTAATATCCCGGATGACTCGGTCATTGACAGAATCCTCCAGTCGCTTCCACCTAGCTTCAAGAGCTTTGTGATGAACTACAACATGCAAGGTATGGAGAAGTCCATTCCTGAGTTGTACTCGATGCTGAAATCAGCGGAGGTCGAGATCAAAAAGGAGCATCAAGTGTTGATGGTGAATAAGACCACTAGTTTCAAGAAAGGCAAGGGTAAGAAGAACTTCAAGAAGGACGGCAAAGCTGTTGCCGCGCCCGGTAAGCAAGTTGCCGGGAAGAAGAAGAAAAATGGACCCAAGCCTGAGACTGAGTGCTTTTATTGCAAGGGTACCGGTCACTGGAAGCGGAACTGCCCCAAGTATTTAGCGGATAAGAAGGACGGCAACATTAAAGGTATATGTGATATACTTGTTATTGATGTGTACTTGACCAACGCTCGTAGTAGCTCCTGGGTATTTGATACTGGTGCAGTTGCTCACATTTGTAACTCCAAGCAGGAGCTGCGGAATAAGCGGAGGCTGGCCAAGGATGAGGTGACGATGCGTGTCGGGAATGGTTCCAAGGTCGATGTGATCGCCGTCGGCACGTTACCTCTACATCTACCTTCGGGATTAGTTTTAAACCTTAATAATTGTTATTTAGTACCAGCTTTGAGCATGAACATTGTATCTGGATCTCGCTTGATGCGAGATGGCTACTCATTTAAATCCGAGAATAATGGTTGTTCTATTTATATGAGAGAAATGTTTTATGCTCATGCCCCGCTGGTCAATGGTTTATTTTTGATGAATCTCGAACGTGATGTTACACATGTCCATAGTGTGAGTACCAAAAAGTGTAAAGTTGATAACGATAGTCCCACTTACATGTGGCACTGCCGTCTTGGCCATATTGGTGTCAAACGCATGAAGAAGCTCCATGCTGATGGAATTTTGGAGTCACTTGATTTCGAATCATTTGACACATGCGAACCATGCCTCATGGGCAAGATGACCAAGACTCCGTTCTCCGGAACAATGGAGCGAGCAACTGACTTGTTGGAAATAATACATACCGATGTATGCGGTCCAATGAGCGTCGAGGCTCGCGGTGGCTACCGTTATGTTCTCACCCTCACTGATGACTTGAGTAGATATGGTTATGTCTACTTAATGAAACACAAGTCTGAAACTTTTGAAAGGTTCAAGGAATTTCAGAGTGAGGTCGAGAATCAACGTGACAGGAAAATAAAATGCCTACGATCTGATCGTGGCGGAGAATATTTAAGTCACGAGTTTGGCACGCACCTTAGGAAATGTGGAATTGTTTCACAACTCACGCCGCCCGGCACACCCCAGCGAAATGGTGTGTCTGAACGTCGTAATCGCACTCTATTGGATATGGTGCGATCTATGATGTCTCTTACCGACTTACCGCTATCATTTTGGGGATATGCATTAGAGACTGCCGCATTCACTTTAAATAGGGCACCGTCTAAATCCGTTGAGACGACACCGTATGAATTGTGGTTTGGAAAGAAACCTAAGCTGTCGTTTCTAAAAGTTTGGGGATGCGATGCTTATGTGAAGAAACTTCAACCTGAGAAGCTCGAACCCAAAGCGGAAAAGTGCGTCTTCATAGGATATCCCAAGGAGACTATTGGGTATACCTTCTACCTACGATCCGAAGGCAAAGTCTTTGTTGCCAAGAATGGATCCTTTCTCGAGAAAGAGTTTCTCTCGAAAGAAGTAAGTGGGAGGAAAATAGAACTTGATGAGGAAATTGTACCTCCACTCGAACCGGAGAGTAGCGCAGCACAGGAAGTTGTTTCTGTGGAGCCTACACCGGCTAGAGAGGAAGTTAATGATGATGATCATGAAACTTCAGATCAAGTTGCTATTCGAAGGTCCACCAGGACACGTTCCGCACCATAGTGGTACGGCAATCCTGTCCTAGAGATCATGTTGTTGGACAACGGTGAACCTTCGAACTATGAAGAAGCGATGACGGGCCCGGATTCCAACAAATGGCTTGAGGCCATGAAATCCGAGATAGGATCCATGTATGAGAACAAAGTATGGACTTTGGTGGACTTGCCTAATGATAAGCGAGCCATTGAAAACAAATGGATCTTTAAGAAGAAGACTGACGCGGACGGTAATGTCACCGCCTATAAAGCTCGGCTTGTCGCTAAGGGTTATCGACAAGTTCAAGGAGTTGACTACGATGAGACTTTCTCACCCGTAGCGATGCTAAAGTCAGTCCGAATCATGTTAGCAGTTGCCGCATTTTATGATTATGAGATCTGGCAAATGGACGTCAAAACGGCATTCCTTAATGGCTTCCTCAAGGAAGAACTGTATATGATGCAGCCGGAAGGTTTTGTCGATCCTAAAGATGCTAACAAGGTATGCAAGCTCCAGCGCTCCATCTATGGGCTGGTGCAAGCATCTCGGAGTTGGAACATTCGCTTTAATGAGGTGATTAAAGCGTTTGGGTTTGTACAGGTTTATGGAGAACCTTGTATTTACAAGAAAGTGAGTGGGAGCTCTATAGCATTTCTTATATTGTATGTTGATGACATGCTGATAATGGGAAATAATATAGAACTCTTGGAAAGTATCAAGGCCTACTTGAATAAGTGTTTTTCAATGAAGGACCTTGGAGAAGCTGCTTACATATTAGGTATTAAGATCTATAGAGATAGATCGAAACGCCTCATTGGTCTTTCACAAAGCACATACCTTGAAAAGATATTGAAGAAGTTCAATATGCATCAGTCCAAGAAGGGGTTCTTGCCTGTGTTGCAAGGTGTGAGATTGAGTACGACTCAATGCCCGACCACGGCAAAGGATAGAGAAGAGATGAGTGTCATCCCCTATGCTTCAGCCATAGGCTCTATCATGTATGACATGCTGTGTACCAGACCTGATGTGAACCTTGCCATAAGTTTGGTAGGGAGGTACCAAAGTGATCCCGGAGCGGAACACTGGACAGCGGTCAAGAATATCCTGAAGTACCTGAAAAGGACAAAGGACATGTTTCTCATATATGGAGGTGCCGAAGAGCTCGTCGTAAAGGGTTACGTTGACGCTAGCTTCGACACAGATCCGGACGACTCTAAGTCGCAAACCGGATACGTGTATATTTTGAATGGAGGGGCAGTCAGCTGGAGTAGCAGCAAGCAAAGCGTCGTGGCGGCATCTACATGTGAAGCGGAGTACATAGCTGCTTCGGAAGCAGCAAAGGAGGGAGTCTGGATGAAGGAGTTCATCACCGACCTAGGAGTGATTCCAAATGCGTCGGGCCCGATGACTCTACTCTGTGACAACACTGGAGCTATTGCCCTTGCGAAGGAGCCCAGGTTTCACAAGAAGACAAGACACATCAAGCGCCGCTTCAACTCCATCCGTGATTACATTCAGGAGGGAGACATAGATATTTGTAAAGTGCATACGGATCTGAATGTCGCAGATCCGTTGACTAAACCTCTCTCACGAGCAAAACATGATCAACACCAGAACGCTATGGGTGTTCGATTCATCACAATGTAACTAGATTATTGACTCTAGTGCAAGTGGGAGACTGTTGGAAATATGCCCTAGAGGCAATAGTAAAATGGTTATTATTGTATTTCCTAGTTCATGATAATTGTCTATTATTCATGCTACAATTGTGTTAACCAGAAACCGTAATACATGTGTGAATACATAGACCATCACATGTCCCTAGTGAGCCTCTAGTTGGCTAGCTCGTTGATCAATAGATGGTCACGGTTTCATGACCATGGACATTGGATGTCGTTGATAACGGGATCACATCATTAGGAGAATGATGTGATGGACAAGACCCAATCCTAAGCATAGCACAAGGTCGTGTAGTTCGTTTGCTAAAGCTTTTCAATGTCAAGTATCATTTCCTTAGACCATGAGATTGTGTAACTCCCGGATACCGTAGGAATGCTTTGGGTGTGCCAAACGTCACAACGTAACTGGGTGGCTATAAAGGTACGCTACGGGTATCTCCGAAAGTGTCTGTTGGGTTGACACGAATCAAGACTGGGATTTGTCACTCCGTGTGACGGAGAGGTATCTCTGGGCCCACTCGGTAAGACATCATCATAATGAGCTCAATGTGACTAAGGAGTTAGCCACGGGATGATGTGTTACGGAACGAGTAAAGAGACTTGCCGGTAACGAGATTGAACAAGGTATGGCGATACCGACGATCGAATCTTGGGCAAGTACCATACCGATAGACAAAGGGAATTGTATACGGGATTGATTGAATCCCTGACATCGTGGTTCATCCGATGAGATCATCGTGGAGTACGTGGGAGCCAACATGGGTATCCAGATCCCGCTGTTGGTTATTGGCCGGAGAGGTGTCTCGGTCATGTCTACGTGTCTCCCGAACCCGTAGGGTCTACACACTTAAGGTTCGATGACGCTAGGGTTATAGGGAAAAGGTATACGTGATTACCGAAGGTTGTTCGGAGTCCCGGATGAGATCCCGGACGTCACGAGGAGCTCCGGAATGGTCCGAAGGTAAAGATTGATATATAGGAAGTCCAGTTTTGGTCACCGGAAAGTTTTCGGGCTCATCGGTAGTGTACCGGGAGTGCCGGGAGGGTGCCGGAGGACCCCCGGGAGGGGTGTGACGACCAAAGGACCACATGGGCTGTTAGATAAAGTGTGCCAGCCCTTATTGGGCTGGGCAAGACTTTTGCTAAAGGCCCATGCGGCTGGAGATAAGGAGATAAGGCAAAAAGGATTTAAAAGGAGGAGATCCACCTCCCTTGTGGGAGGTGGACTCTCCCTTTAATTCAGCCGGCCATCTCCTCTTTGGAGTAGAGGCCAAGCCAGCCCTCCACGTCCCTCCTCCTATATATACTTGAGGTTTTGGATGTTTTGAGACAGGATTTGATCTCTCTCTCTCACGGCGAAGCCCTACCTCTCTTCTTCCTCCTCCGCAGCGCTTAGGCGAAGCCCTGTCGGAATACCTTGCTACTCCACCACCACCACGCCGTCGTGCTGCTGTTGGAGCCCTTCCCCAACCTCTCCTTCCTCCTTGCTGGATCAAGGTGTTGGAGACGTCACCGGGCTGCACGTGTGTTGAACGCGGAGGTGCCGTCCGTTCGGCACTTGATCGGATCTACCGCGATCTGAATCGCTGCGAGTACGACTCCATCAACCGCGTTCTTGTAACGCTTCCGCTTAGCGATCTTCAAAGGTATGAAGATGCAATCTCTCCTCTCTCGTTGCTGGTTTCTCCATAGATAGATCTTGGTGAACGTAGGAAAATTTTGATTTACTACTACGTCTCCCAACAGTTCTATCTCCAGCATGGTGTCCTCCGTAAGCCTCAGAGTGGCAGTTCTGTAGGATCTGCCCCTGGTCATGCTCAGGTACACAACGTCTAATAACACCATCTACTCCTTCCTTATACAGGTGAGGATCATCCCAAAAGTAATGTCTCAAATCATAAAAGAACTTTTTCTTTTGTTGGTACGTGAAACTAGGTGGTATATATTTAGCAAGAATATAATTAGCGTAATCAGCATACCATGGTATACTACGTGAAGCATTGACAACATTCAATTGTTCATCAGGAAAGCTATCATCAATAGGTTGTGGGTCATCAAGAACATTCTCTAACCTAGACAAGTTATCTGCTACGGGGTTCTCAACACCCTTCGTATCAACGATATGCAAATCAAATTCTTGTAGCAAGAGAACCCATCTAATAAGTCTAGGTTTAGCATCTCTCTTTTCCATGAGATATTTAATAGCAGCATGATCAGTGTGAATAGTAACTTTAGAATCAACAATATAAGGTCTGAACTTATCACATGCAAACACAACTGCTAAAAATTCTTTTTCAGTAGTAGCATAATTTCTTTGGGCATTGTCTAGAGTTTTACTAGCATAATGAATAACATTCAATTTCTTATCAACTCTTTGTCCTAGGACAGCACCAACAGCATAATCACTAGCATCACACATAATTTCAAAAGGTAGGTTCCAAATAGGTGGTTGAACAATAGGTGCAGTTATCATGGCTTTCTTGAGTATTTCAAATGCTTCTTCACAATCATCATCAAAAACAAATGGAATATATTTTTGCAAGAGATTAGTGAGAGGCCTAGAAATTTTGGAGAAGTCTTTAATGAACCTTCTATAGAAACCAGCATGACCAAGGAAACTTCTTATACCTTTAACGTTTGTAGGGCATGGCATTTTCTCAATGGCATCAACTTTAGCCTTATCAACTTCAATACCTCTTTCAGAAATTTTATGTCCCAAGACAATGCCTTCCTTAACCATAAAGTGGCACTTCTCCCAATTCAAGACAAGGTTAGTATCTTCACATCTCTGCAAAACTCGATCAAGGTTGCTCAAGCAATCATCAAAAGAAGATCCGTAAACGGAGAAATCATCCATGAAAACCTCAACAGTCTTTTCACAAAAATCAGAGAATATAGCCATCATACATCTTTGAAAGGTAGCAGGTGCATTAAATCAACCAAAATGCATACGTCTATAAGCAAAGGTACCGAAAGGACAAGTAAAAGTGGTTTTCTCCTGATCAGATTGTGAAACGGGTATTTGGGAGAAACCAAAATAACCATATATAAAGCAAAAGTGAGTATGTTTAGAAAATCTTTCTAGCATTTGATCGATGAAAGGTAGAGGGTAATGATCTTCCTTAGTAGCTTTATTTAATTTCCTAAAATCAATTACCATCCTATAGCTAGTAACAATTCTTTGTGGGATCAATTCATCTTGATCATTAGGAACAACGGCACTACCTCCCTTCTTAGGGACACAATGCACCGGACTTACCCAATCACTATGAGCCATGGGGTAAATAATACCTGCTTCTAGGAGCTTTGGTATTTCTTTTCTTACTACCTCTTTCATATTGGGATTCAGTCTTCGTTGAGGATCGGCAACTGGTTTGGAATCAGGATCAGTTTTAATTTTATGCTGGCATAGAGTGGGACTAATGCCCTTAAGATCATCAAGAGTATATCCAATAGCAGCACGGTGCTTCCTTAGAGTTTTCAATAATTTCTTTTCTTCATGCTCTGAAAGGTTAGCACTAATAATAACAGGATATATCTCTTTTTCATCAAGATAAGCATATTTAAGAGTATCAGGTAATTGTTAAAGCTCAGACACAGGATCACCCTTTGGTGGAGGTGGATCTCCAAGTAATTCAACAGGCAAATTATTCTTCAGGATAGGACGTTGTTCAAAGATAATTCTATCTATCTCATTCCTCTCATCCATATGTATATCATTTTCATATTCAAGCAAGTACTGCTCTAAAGGATCAGTAGGAGGCACAATAATAGAAGTAAGAGCAATAATTTCATCCTTACTAGACAATTCTTTTTCATGAGGTTGTCTACTATACATAGAAAAAATAAATTCATGCAACACACCTCCAAAAGCAACTGTAACAGTTTGTTTCTCACAATCAATTTGAGCATTAACAGTATTGAGAAAAGGTCTACCAAATATGATGGGACAAAAGCTATCTTGTGTAGTAGCAAGAACGAGAAAATCAGTAGGATACTTAGTTTTACCACACAAGACTTCAACATCTCTAACAATTCCCACAGGGCAGATAGTATCTCTATTAGCAAGTTTAATAGTAACATCAATATATTCCATCTCGACGGGTGCAATCTCATTTTTAATTTCATTATATAAAGATTGAGGTATTGCGCTAACACTAGCACGCACGTCACATAAACCATGATAACAATGATCTCCTATCTTAACGGAAACAACAGGCATGCCAACTACAGGTTTATGTTTATGTCTAGCATGAGTTTTAGCAATTCTAGCAGAAGCTTCACAGAATTGAATAACATGCCCTTCAACATTATCGGCCATGAGATCTTTAATAATAGCAATACTAGGTTCAACTTCAATTTGCTCAGGGTGTGTAGGTGTTCTAATGTTGCCCTTCCGTATCACAGTTGAAGCTTTAGCATGATCCTTTATTTTAACAGGAAAAGGTGGTTTCTCAATGTAAGCAGTAGGAACAATAGAATCATTACAAGCAATTACTTTCTCTTCAACTGGAATAGATTTAGCTACATTAACTTCTATTGGAGGATGATATTTAAACCACTTCTCCTTAGGGAGATTAACATGAGTAGCAAATGATTCACATAAAGAAGCTACGATCTCAGAGTCAATTCCATGTTTAACGCTAAAATCACGACAAGTATTTGTTTCTACGAAAGATTTAACGCAATCAAACTTAAGATTCATACCTATATCCTTACCTTCATCAAACTCCCAATCTTCAGAATTGCGTTTGACTCTTTCCAATAAATCCCATCTGAAGTCAAGATCTCTTTTCATGAAAGAACCGGTACAAGAAGTGTCGAGCATGGTGCGATTGTCATGAGAAAGCCGAGCATAAAAGTTCATAATAATAATTTCTCTGGGGAACTCATGGTTGGGGCATGAATATAACATTGATTTAAGCCTCCCTCATGCTTGAGCGATACTTTCTCTATCACGAGGCCAAAAATTATAGATATAATTCCGATCATGATGTACCAAATGCATAGGATAAAACTTTTGATGAAATTCCAACTTCAATCGTTTGTAGTTCCATGATCCAGTATCATCACATAGCCTATACCATGTCAATGCTTTATCCCTCAAAGATAAGGGAAAGACCTTCTTCTTGACCTCATCCTCGGGAAAACCTGCAAGCTTAAATAAACCACAAACTTCATCTACATAGATTAGATGCAAGTCAGGATGTGATGTTCCATCTCCTGTAAAAGGATTAGCCAACAGTTTTTCTAGCATACCCAAAGGAATCTCATAATAATATTTTCACTAGGTGCAGTAGGTTGAGGAGAAACTCTTTTTGCTTCCGGTCAAGGTAAAGATACCCCGAACAAGCTCTTCAAAGGATTAGTTTCCATAGTGACAAGTGACAATAAATTTCAGCACACTATATAAATGTTTCCTTACCAAAGGCGCTTCACTCCCCGGCAAAGGCGCCAGAAAAGAGTCTTGATGACCCACAAGTATAGGGGATCTATCGCAGTCCTTTCGATAAGTAAGAGTTTCGAACCCAACGAGGAGCAGAAGGAAATGATAAGTGGTTCTCAGTAAGGTATTCTCTGCAAGCACTGAAATAGTCGGTAACAGATAGTTGTATGATATAATAATTTGTAACGGGTAGCAAGTAACAGTAGTAACAAAGGTGCAGAAATATGGCCCAATCCCTTTTGTATCAAGGGACAAGCCTGAACAAACTCTTATATAAAGCAAAGTGCTCCTGAGGACACATGGGAATTACTGTCAAGCTAGTTTTTATCATGTTCATATGATTCGCGTTCGCTACTTTGATAGTTTGATATGTGGGTGGACCGGTGCTTGGGTGATGTCCTTATTTGAACAAACATCCCACTTATGATTAACCCCTCTTGCAAGCATCCGCAACTACGAAAGAAGAATTAAGACAAAGTCTAACCATAGCATTAAACTAGTGGATCCAAATCAGCCCCTTACGACGCAACGCATAAACTAGGGTTTAAGCTTCTGTCACTCTAGCAACCCATCATCTACTTATTACATCCCAATGCCTTCCTATGGGCCCAAATAATGGTGAAGTGTCATGTAGTCGACGTTCACATAACACCACTAGAGGGGAGACAACATACAACGCATCAAAATATCGAACGAATACCAAATTCACATGACTACTATTAACAAGACTTATCCCATGTCCTCAGGAACAAACGTAACTACTCACAAAGCATGATTATGTTCATGATCAGAGAGGTATTGAATATCATTAAGGATCTGAACATATGATCTTCCACCAAACAAACCAACTAGCATCAACTACAATAAGCAATTAACACTACTAGCAACCTTACAAGTACCAATCGGAGTTGCGAGACGGAGATTGGATGCAAGAGATGAACTAGGGTTTGGAGATGAGATGGTGCTGATGAAGATGTTGATGGAGATGAGTCCCCTTTGATGAGAGGAGTGTTGGTGATGACGGTGGCGACGATTTCCTTCTCCGGGAGAGAACTTTCCTCGGCAGAACAGCCCTGCCGGAGCTCTAGATTGGTTCTGCTCAAGTTCCGCCTCGTGGCGGTGGCGTCTCCTCCCGAAAGCTCTATATTGATTTTTTCTTGGACGAAACCCTTCATATGGGAGAATATGGGGACCAGAGGAGCTACGAGGAGCCCACGAGCCCAGGAGGCGCGGCCAGGGGGGTAGGCCGCGCCTGGCAGGCTCGTGACCTCCTGGCTACCCCTCTCTGGTATATCTTCGGCCCAATATTTTTTATATATTCCAAAATAATTCCTCGTTGATTTTCACGGCTTTTGGAGCTGTGCAGAATAGACATCTCAAACTTGCTCCTTTTCCAGCCCTGAATTCCAGCTGCCAGCATTCTCCTTCTTCATGTAAACCTTGTAAAATAAGAGAGAAAAGGCATGAGTATTGTACCATAATGTGTAAAACAACTCATGATGCGATAAATATCAATATAAAAGCATGATGCAAAATGGACGTATCAGGCCGCCACCTCCACCTACGAAGTCTACATGGTGGACACTCTAGCCGATAACGGTGAACACACACCCAAAAACAACGGCGACAAATTGGGTGAAGCATCGTCAAGGCGCCGAAAGCCGCACAAACGATCAAAGGCAAAAAAGAAGAAAAGCTATCACTAGCACCGAGGACTAAGATACCCTGGAAGACCTTGGTGATCCTGATATGCCTGAACATCCGCTAGAGGACCAGGAGAGGCCCGAAGATTAGTGCAATCCCGATGATCTAAACAATTCCGAGGACGATAACTACCTTCCCCCTGTCGAGGAGGAGGACGGCCTGGAAGCCGAAGACTACGCCATCCCCGAAAACCTTGAAGATTAGGAATAGTTGAGGCAACATCTTATAGCCACGGCCCAAATCCTGAAGGAAAAAAGAATAGCAGCTTAAGGCCGAACAACACAACCTCAACGATAATTGGACGACGGTCCTATCAATTGAGGAAGGGTACGGTACCAGTCTATTAGACTAACCCAAGAGCTATCCATGCTGATGGCTGCTGCCACAATTCGCTGACGAGCTTACTAATATGTCGTCTCCCAAACATACTCCATACGACAAGCCAGACCGCCCTCCTCGAGGACGAGATAGGACGACTGACGACACCGGTTATAGGCCAAGGATACCCCGAAGAAGGGGAAAAGATCCAATAGAGCTGGATGACAGGTTTGACCTGCGACACGACCTGGACTATAGAATAGGTCATACGAGATCCATCTACAGATCCAGAGGGTACTCACCCGATAGACGGGATGGGTACCGGCCTTGGCTCGACCGCAGCAATACAGGTCGGGAACGAAACCAGGCCAGAGCAGATGCACATTACCGGCGTGACATAGCTCGGGTCAAAGGATCTGCCCACCCATTGTGCTTCACCGAGGTGATGTAGCATGAGTTCTCGAAAGGATTTAAACTCGTCAACATAGAGCAATAGGACGGAACAACTGACCCAACAATATGGATCGAGGATTTCCTCCTTCACATACACATGGTACGAGGAGATGATCTCCACGCAATTTAGTACCTACCCCTAAAACTTAAGGGGCCAACCCAACACTGGTTAAACAGCCTCCTCGAAAATTCCATCGGGTGTTGGGATGACCTAGAGGATGCATTCTGATCTAACTTCCAAGGCACCTATGTTCGGCCGCCGGACTGCTCCGACCTAAGCAACGTCGTCACGAAGACAGGAGAGTCCACTCGGCAATTCTGGAATGGGTTCTTGACCAAGAAAAACCAGATTATTGATTGCCCCAATTCTGAGGCAATAGCCTCCTTCAAGCACAATATTCGGGATGAATGGCTAGCTTGCCAGCTCGGTCAGGATAAACCCAGGACAATGTCCGCCCTTACATAACTCATGACTCGCTTTTTGCGCGGGCGAGGATAACTGGCTAGCAAGATGGAGCCATAACTCCAAAGACCCCGTAAACTCCGAAGTTCGGGATGGAAATGGGAAACCAAGACGCCATAAGAATAAGCATTGGCATACCAATAGTGATGCCGATGACACGACCGTAAATGTCGGGTTCCGCAATTCCTGACCCGGCCAATGGAAGAACCCTCCTAAAGGCAATCGCGACAGACCTGCCCCGCTAGATAAAATCATGGAGAGGCCTTGCCAGATCCATGGCACTCAAGACAAGCCCGCCAACCACACCAACCGTAACTGTTGCGTGTTCAAACAGGATGGCAAACTCGCAGCCGAGGATCAAGGCAAGGGCCCACGCAGCAAGGACGATGATGAGCCCTGCGGTTCGATCAGTGGCGGACAAAAGTAGTTCCCTCCAGAGGTAAAAACCGTCAATATGATATATGCCACTCATATACCGAAAAAAGGAGAGGAAGCGGGCCCTTCGAGAGGTCTACGCCATAGAGCCCGTAGCCCCAAAGTATAATCCATGGTCGGCGTACCCGGTAACCTTCGATCGACGCGACTACCAGACCAGTATCCGTCATGGGGGTTCAGCCGCCCTCGTCCTATACCCTATTATAGATGGGTACCACCTCACTAAAGTCCTAATGGACGGAGGAAGTAGCCTTAATCCGATTTACTCAGACACGGTGAAAAAGATGGGTATAGATCCGTCAAGGATCAAACCTAGGAACACTACCTTCAAAGGAGTGATCCGAGGCGTCGAAGCCCAGTGCACGGACTCTGTGAGCCCGCAAGTAGTGTTCGATTCACCCGATAACTTCCGAAGCGAGGACTTGATCTTTGACAATGTAACTTCTCGAAGCGGTTATCATGCCCTGGTAGGCCATACAGCGTTCACTCGTTTTAACATCATCCGATACTACGCATACCTCAAGCTCAGGATGCCCGGGCCCAAGGGGGTCATTACTATCAACGGCAACACAAAGCACTCCCTCTGAACCGAGGAACATGCATTTGCCCTGGTGGCTGAATTCCATTACAATGATGATCGGCAAACACTGACATCTACCATGAAGGCACGTAAAGTTGAGAAGCAAGCTCGCTTTCAGCCCGAACTCCAATAACCTTCTTCTCCCCAAAAATAGGGACTCGCTCCCCATTGCACAGCCCTAATGCTAGCAAAACACGTTCCAAGAAGGAACCACTTAGAACTTAAAATTCCATGGGTAGCTGTGGGGAACATCTGTCAAAGCACAAGTGTTCAGCTGGACCGAACTACTAGCAATATAAGTCTTCGGACATACAACAGGTACCGTCAAGGACGTGGTAAAGCGTAAAGCCCATCATTACTTAGGTGACTTCTCAAGATCCTCTTTCGAAGATCCGCTCGCCGACAGCATCACCCATAAAGGTATGCAAGCCCCTAGGAGGCACATGAGTGGACATGCGACAGGGCATATTGAGGATGTCAGGCCACCCTTCGAAGACCCCTGGTACAACCCCTCCTGTAAACTTTATACTTCATCTTCAGGTACCTATAAATAGGTGCTTCGGCAATTTGAGGTATATGTTGGAAATATGCCCTAGAGGCAATAATAAATTAGTTATTATCATATTTCCTTGTTCATGTTAATCTTTTATTATCCATGCTAGAATTGTATTGATCAGAAACTCAGATACACGTGTGGATACATATACAACACCTTGTCCCTAGTATGCCTCTGATGGACTAGCTCATTGATCAAAGATGGTTAAGGTTTCCTAGCCATGGACATGATATGTCATTTGATAACGGGATCACATCATTAGGAGAATGATGTGATGGATAAGACCCAAACTATAAACGTAGCGTATGATCGTGTCAGTTTATTGCTACAGTTTTCTGCATGTCAAGTATCTGTTCCTATGACCATGAGATCATGCAACTCACTCACACCAGAGGAGTACCTTGCGTGTACAAAATGTCGCAACGTAACTGGGTGACTATAAAGGTGCTCTACAGGTATCTCTGAGGGTGTCTGTTTGGTTGCCATGGATCAAAACTGGGATTTTTTACTCCGTATGACGGAGAGGTATGTCAGGTCCCACTCGGTAATACAACATCACAACAAGCCTTGCAAGAAATGTGACTAAGTGTTAGCCACGGGATCTTGTATTACAGAACGAGTAAAGAGACTTGCCTGTAACGAGATTGAACAAGGTATAGAGATATCGACGATCGAATCTTGTGCAAGTAACATACTGAAGAACAAAGGGAACAACATACGAGATTAACTGAATCCTTGACATGGAGGTTCAACCGATAAAGATCTTCATAGAATATATAGGAACCATTATGGGCATCCAGGTCCCGCTATTGTTTACTGAACGTAGAGGTGTCTTGGTCATGTCTACATAGTTCTCGAACCCACAGGGTCTGCACACTTAAGGTTCGGTGACGTTTTGGTAGTATAGAGTTATGTATGGTGGTGACCGAAGGTTGTTTAGAGTCCAGGATGAGATCTCGGACGTCACGACAAGCTCCAGAATGGTCCGGAGGTAAAGATTGATATATAGGAAGTCCTGTTTTGGTCACCGGAAGAGTTTCGGGCTCATCTGTACTGTACCGGGAGTGCCGGGAGGGTGCCGGGGGACCATCGGGAGGGGTGTCTCGACCCATAGGACCTCATGGGTTGTGGGAGGAGTCAAACCAGCCCCTGGTGGGCTGTACTAAGCCCCCACTAAGGCCCATGAGGCTAGGGGTGGGAAAAACCCATAAGGTGGAGAGGTGGAAAGAGTTTCCAAGTGGAAAGGAGGAATCCTACTCCTAATAGGATTGGAGTAGGACCCCTCCACCTCCAAATTTGACAAAACCTTGAGGGTTTGAGGCTGCCTCCTCCCCTTCCTCCCTCCTATATATACTAGAGGATTTAGAGGGAAGAGAAAACCCTAATTGCCACGTGCTGCCCTCTTCTTCCTCTAGATCTGTTTCTCCTCTAGATTAGTTCGGTGGTTCTTAGGCGAAGCCCTGCAGGATTAGTTCACCACCACTGCCACCATGCTGTTGTGCTGTCGGAGAACTCATCTACCTCTCCACTCCCTTTTGCTAGATCAAGAAGGCGGAGTTTGTCATCGAGCTGTATGTGTGCTGGACGCGAAGGCATCGTTAGTTCGTCGCTAGATCGGAAGGACCATGATCAAGATTGCGAGACAATTCATGATTGGATCGCAGGACGGATCGTGATGGGATCGTGGGACAGATCGTGATTGGATCGCGGGACATATTGTGATGGGATCGCGGGATGCTCGGCGATTTGGATCATGAAGATGTTCGACTAAATCAACTATGTTTCTTAACGCTTCCCGCTTAGCAATCTACAAGGGTATGTAGATCCACTCTCCCTCTTGTAGATGCTCCTCACCATGGATAGATCTTGCGTGTGCGTAGGAATTTTTTTTCCCATGCAACGTTCCCCAACACTATAAGAGTTACTGAGCAAAATATAAGACCATTATGCATGGCTGCTTCGTTTTTTGTTTGCTGCAAACTTTATTTCCTCCCTCCTCATCGTTTCTTGCGAAACTTTTCGGTACACATTACGACGCAGCCGGCTAATAGACCGGGGGCTTGAATTGAAAATATCACCTTCAGCACAATCGATCATGCGTTCGACGTCTCGGAGTTTGCTTTATATGCATTGGTTCCGCACTATGTCTTTGTTAATAGATAGGTTGCCCGGATCCTCTGCTTGCCACTTTACATTCCGCTCGTTCGGCTATAAGGACAAAGGGAGAACCACTACGATTGTGTTTCCAGCTAGCCAGGTCAAGCACCTCAGGGGAGAAAGCCAAAAACTGACTGTTACACGAGAACCGGTCTATGAATCTGAGCATAATTGTTATACTAAAAACTTCATTAGAGGTTATACCGTGTCATACGATGGGTTTCGTACTCGTACAGACCATGTGATGCTGGATTTAGCCGTGGTTCATCCGAACATCACAAACCACTGGGGGCTAATCATCAGCCCCCACATTCCTTCTTCACGCTCCTACGGCTAAGTGAAAGCAATAAAGCATTATGGTCTGATTGCCTTGTCCCCTTCACACTACCGCCTTCGGGTACCGATAGCTCGGCTAAGGATCACAATGCGGAGGCAGAGACACCTCACGTAGTAACAACATGGGGGCTGAAGCCGACAACTCTCAACTTTCAACTTAAACGGGCACACGAGATTCACAACGAATGCAAAACATAAAATACATATTAACCATGCAACATTGTCATAAAGCATTAAAAAGTCTTCGAACATATTACAACACGATTATTCATAAAAGTTATCTTTCTGGCATTGCCCGAGCACCCTCCATTACTACGGAGAAGTATCGCTTAGGGAACCTATGCTCCTTTCCAAGGGGCGGAGGCGCCGTAGCTATCTTTGTCGTATCAAGCCCAGTCAGTGCACCTTGGCCCTTGCAAAGGTCATCCAAGCTCCCTCGATGCGGGAAGAACGCCTTAGCGCGTCAATCCGAGGTGCATTGTAGCTTAGCTTCCACACCAGGCTGAAGTAGTTGCTCGGCAACGGCTCGTCGGGCCATAGCCGGATGCAGAGATCCTTCATGGCCGGCTTCGCCATCCTGTGTAGCTCCATCATCTACTTCATCTTCTCAATGAGAAGAGGAGAGCGCTCGGAGCCTTCAAATTGCACCCAAAAGAGCCGAGTCTCATCTCCCTCTTCTCGCGAAGCTTAGAAGTGGTTCGCGTCCGCTACACTCTTCTGGAGGTATGAACAAGCGCCCGAGGAATGCCACACCTGGGTGAGCAATGATAACCTACTATCACCAAAGGCACGTTGTAGTAAATACGGCTTACCATCTGTGATAGTCAACTTGGCGAATATGCTCTTCAAAGAACCACCTGTCCACCCGCTCCTTTTGGACATTAGCTTTCAACGCAGATATCTCGATGGCTTGTTCCTTGCCCTTCTGCTCAAGGTCCTTGCATTTCAGGATGGCATCCTTGAGCTCCTGCTAATCCTCCCACACCTAAGCCTCATGCTTAGCGCTGGCGGTTTTTAAGGCGGAGAGCGCGGATGCCGCCTGTTTGATTGTTGCCTTCTCGTCCGCGGCCTCTTGCTTCATCTGTCGCAGCTCGGCCTTGAGCTTCTTGACCTCCTTCGCCGAGGCTAAGTAAGCACTAAGCATATAATTATACTAAGTGAACAATGTGAATCACTAATGATGAATAACTTGGATATTACAAGTCAGCTTACCTTGCGCCTCGTCGAACCTCTTGTTTAGAGCGTCAAGCTCCTCTTCAGAGCTTTTGAGCTTCCGATTTAGCTCATCAAGCTTGGTGACCGGGCGGCATTAACGGCCACTGCTGATGACGAGGCCTACAAACAACAAATATTTATCAGTTTATATGGGTTCAAACCCCCGAACTGTCAAGAATATGACCCTATGTCCGGTCCTCTTAAGGGTTGTTAGAACATTATGGGATGAATAATGCCTCGTACAGTGATTGGTCACTTATTTGTATTTGACCCCCGGTTGAGTTTTCCTAAACTCACCCAGGGCTCGGGGGCTGCTATATATAATGATACCACAAACCTAATAAATTAAAATTTTAGGAAAAGAACATTATGTGGCTCACCTAGAAGCCCGTCAAGAGACCGTTAAAGGCCTCCTTTGGTCCGCTATCAACAGGCTAAATGCCTTGCAAAACCGCACCCATAAGGGTGCGGTGACTCTCGGAGATGGAGGCACTCGATAGAGCCTCCTCCATGACTAGCCACCCAGTCATCGGTGGCGCCGGTGGTGATCGGTTAGCCCGATCTATAACCGGGGGTTGAACCGGTGGCTCCGGAGGCATGGTGCGCTCCTGAGATGACCTCAGAAGGGACTAGACATCCATTTGTCTAGTCTCCTTAGTGGCCGGGAGGGGATCCTCCTCTCGGTCTTCGACGGCCGAAGCATTAACCTCGGCCATGATATCATCACCCCCGCCTCCTGTGTTCGGCTCCAAAGGAGCCTGGTGATAACCCACAAGTATAGGGGATCGCAACAGTTTTCGAGGGTAGAGTATTCAACCCAAATTTATTGATTCGACACAAGGGGAGCCAAAGAATATCCTCGAGTATTATATTTGAGTTGTCAATTCAACCACACCTGAAAGATTTAGTGTCCGCAACAAAGTTTTAGTAGCAAAGCAGTATGGTAGTAATAGTAATAGTGGTAACAGTAGCAGTAGTGATTTGTGTAGCAAGTGTGACAGCAGTAGCGGTAAAAGTAACTAAAAAAGGACTAGTATAGGAAAAGCTCGTAGGCATTGGATCGGTGATGGATGATTATGTCGGATAGCATTCATCATGTAACAGTTATAACATAGGGTGATATGTAACTAGCTCTAGTTCGTCAATGTAATGTACGCATGTATTCCGTATATAGTCATACGTGCTTATGGAAAAGAACTTGCATGACATCTTTTGTCCATCCCTCCCGTGGCAGCGGGGTCCTAATGGCAACTAAGAGATATTAAGGTCTCCTTTTAATAGAGAACCGGAACAAAGCATTAGCACATGGTGAATACATGGAATCCTCATACTATGGTCATCTCCGGGAGTGGTTCTGGCTATTGTCACTCTGGGGTTGCTGGGTCATAACACATAGTAGGTGACTACAACTTGCAAGATAGGATCAACAACACACATATATTGATGAAAACATAATAGGTTTAGATCTGAAATCATGGCACTCGGGCCCTCGTGACAAACATTAAGCATAGCAAAGTAGTAGCAACATCAATCTTAGAACATAGTGGATACTAGGGATCAAACCCCATGAAAACTAACTCGATTACATGATAGATCTCATCCAACCCATCACCGTCCAGCAAGCCTGCGATGAGATTACTCACGAACAATGGAGAGCATCTTGAAATTGGTGATGGAGGATGGTTGATGATGACGATGGCTTCGATTTCCACTCTCTGGAGCCCAAAACGGACTCCAGATCTGCCCTCCCAAGGAAGAACAGGTGGTGTCGGCGGCTCCATATCGTAAAACGCGATGATTTCTTCTCCTTGATTTTTCTGGGCAAAAGAGATTATATGGAGCTGGAGATGAGGTCGGAGGAGCCAAGTGGGCCCCACGGGCCTGCTAGGCGCGGCCTAGGGGGCGCATCTCCTAGGCTCGTGGCCCACTGGCAGCTCCTCTTCGGTTGATTCTTTCTCCGGTATTTTTTATATATTCCATAAAAAATCCTCGTAAGTTTCTAGGTCATTCCGAGAACTTTTATTTATGCACAAAAACAACACCATGGTAGTTCTGCTAAAAACAGCGTTAGTCTGGGTTAGTTTCATTCAAATCATGCAAATTAGAGTCCAAAACAAGGGCAAAAGAGTTTGGAAAAGTAGATACGTTGGAGATGTATCAACTCCCCCAAGCTTAAAGCCTTGCTTGTCCTCAAGCAATTCAGTTGATAAACTGAAAGAGACAAAAGAAAAACTTCTACAAACTCTGTTTGATCTTGTTGTTGTAATTATGTCTTACTCATATTCAGATTTTCAGCAAGATCATAAACTAACCACATAAGCAATGACATTCAGGTCTCATGGTGTACTCATATCAATGGCATAATTAACTAGCGAGTAATAATAGTTAGTTTCAAACGTCAACACTTCAATAAAAACAATCATGATACAATATGAATAGATGGTATCTCGCTAGCCCTTTCTGAGATCGCAAAACATAAATGCAGAGCACCTTCAAAGACCAAGGGCCGACTAGAAATTGTAATTCATGGCAAAGAAGATCCAGTCCTAGTCATACTCAATATCAATTAATAGCAAAGCATAGAAATGACGGAGGTGCTCTCTAGCTGGTGCTTTTAATAAGAAGACGATGACTCAACAGAAACGTAAATAGATAGGCCCTTCGCAGAGGGAAGCATTGATTCGCAAAGCTGCCAGAGCTCAAACTTTTTAAAATAGAGATAAATAATTTTTGGGGTGGCATGCTATCATTGTCAACGCGATAACAAAGAGTTTTCACCATCTTCCATGCTACACGTATTATAGGCGGTTCCCAAACAGAATAGTAAAGTTTTGACTCCCCCACCACCGATCAATCACACTCCATGACTAGCCGAATCCTCGGGTGCCATCCATACCAACAACAATCCAGGGGAGTTTTGTTTGCAATTATATTTTTATTTGATTTGAGCATGGAACTGGTCATTCCGATTACAGGCCCCTTTCTCGTGAGTGATAGTGAATAAACACATAATCGAGGATAACATGCCTAGCATGGAAGATACTGATCGCCCCTTGTCACAACATGAGCGGTTCGGGCATACAAAACAGATTATTATTTGAAGGTTTAGAGAATGGCGCATGCAAATTTACTTGGAACGGCAGGTAGATACTACTTATAGGTAGGTATGGTGGACTCATATAGAACAACTTTGGGTTTAGGAAGTGGATGCACAAGCAGTATTTCCGCTTAGTACAAGTGAAAGCTAGCAAAATACTGGGAAGCAACCAACTAGAGAGTGAGAACAGTCATTAACATGCATTGAGATTAACCAACATTGAGTGCAACCATGAGTAGGATATAAATCACCATGAACATAAATATCGTAGAGGCTATGTTGATTTTGTTTCAACTACATGCGTGAACATGTGCCAAGTCAAGCCATTTGAATCATTCAAAGGAGGATACCATCCAATCATACTACATCACAATCATTTTAAAATTCATGTTGCCATCCAAGACAAACCATTATAAGCTCCTAGCTAATTAAACGTGGCATAAGAAACTATGATCTCTAAGTTGTCATTGCAAACATGTTTCTCTCATAACAATGTTCAGTTAGGAACGATGAGCTAGTCATATTTACAAAAACCAAAATAGGTCGAGTTCATACCAGCTTTTCCATCCTCAGTCACTTCATCATATATCATCATTATTGCCTTTCACTTGCATGATCGAATGATGTGAATAATAATAAGAGTGTTCGTGCATTGGACTAAGCTGGAATCTGCAAGCAAACTCAGAGGAGAAGACAAGGTAATATGGCTCTTTGACAGATAAACAATAATGCATATGAGAGCCACTTAATCATTTTAATCATGGTCTTCTACCTCGACCCAAAGAAAAAGAAAACTATTTACACGGGAAAGCTCCCAACAAGCAAAAGAAGAACAGGAAATCTTTTTGGGTTTTCTTTTTAGTGACTACTAAGCATGCAAGAATGTAAAGTTACAACTAATTTTTTTTGTTTTTCTCATTTTTAATTTTATCAAGTTAGTCAAACACACAAGAAGAATGCGAGAAGAATAAAATAAACTAGCATGGATGATATAATGAAAAAGTGTGTATACCGACTATCAAAGTGGATGTGTGAACATGAATATAAAGTCGGTTAGAAATATGTACTCCCCCAAGCTTAGGCTTTTGGCCTAAGTTGGTCTACTCCCAAGGAGGAAAATAACCACCTCTTGGGTACTCTGGAGTGTACTGAGGGTGCCACTGCTGGGAGAGCTCCTCTGGCTCCCACTGATAAACTGGCGTCTGGTACTCGACTAGTGGCTCGGGCATGGGCGCCTGAGGTGGCGCCATGCCCTAGTGTGCATAGATGTCCGAGGGCATAATGATGTACCTGCCTATATGAAGGTTGAACAAAAAAGGAGCAAGCAGGGTAATGACCTCACGAGTACCCTGGCTAAATACCAAGTTATAAATTAGCCTCCCATTATCATTTTTATCAAGAAAGTCATGGCGAACCATGCTATCATAATCTAAATATCTCTCTCGAAGAAGCATCTCTCCCTCCTCATGCAGCCTAGCAGGTATCCCAAAATGATTAGCTAGACGAGTAGCATAGATACCTCCATACACCGTGCCCTTGGAACGGTTTGTGTTCAACTGGGGCAACAATAGTGCCCAAACTATATGTTCTATCATTATGTAAAGTTGAGCGTATGACTGCAAGATCTGGGGAACTAAGACCCCTGGCCTTTCCATGGCCAATCAAACATTTTCCTACAAATAAAGAGAAATAACGAAGCACAGGAAAATGCACGCTGGCAATTCTGGCACCAGACACCCCTCTTTCCTCTCCTACGGCAATACTATCAATGACAGCCTCCAACTCCCGTCGGCGAGGTTCATGAATATCCCCATCGTAAGGTAACTTGCAAACATTGCAAAACTCCTGAAGTGACATGCGCTGGGGGATATAATATAACTTGAACTCAACCATAGGAGGACTCTTCCTCAATTAAAGCTTTGCATGAAAGTATTAGTGAGGAGGAGATATTGTGGACACTTATCTTCGACAAATGCGTTAAGGCCTGCGTTCTCCACCAAGCAATAAAAATACTTATGAATACCGACAGCGTGCAAGAACATATCGCTTGGCCACTTGCATGCTCGAACTTCTGCAACTCAGGGGACCAGATACTTGGGTTTCTTCTTCTCATTTTCATCTGGCTTGGGGTCACGGCTCGAAGAACCCCTTAGAAGCCTCCTCATAATTCCCATTCTTCCTCTGAAAAATTCTGAAATTTTTAATAACTCAAAATTAAAGTGAACAAAACTTAACAAAACTCATCGCAACTACTCCTACAAGTGCCTAGAGACCATATCATGCATCAAAACTACTTGGGACCAAATAAAATTAACATGCAAAGCTCAAGAACAGGGTCACCAAGGCAGCAATAATATGCAATGAATAAAGCACTAGAATAAAAACTAATTGGAGGAGTCACATACCAAGGAACAATTCCCCAAAACATTTTGGTGAATGGGACTTTGCACAAGGAGATCGAAAAATGCAGCAAAATGAGCAAGAACACGGGTTTGAGCTGTGGGATGATTTTTTCTGGAGGTAGAAGAAAGAGATGGGTGCTGGAAAAAGTGGAGGGGGGCACGTGGGACCCACGAGCCTGCCAGGCGCGGCCAGGGGGGTGGCCGTGCCTCCTGGGCTCGTGTCCCACTGGTGCATCCCCCTGACTAGTTATCTATCTCAGAAATTCTTAAGTATTCCAAAAAAAATCATACTTGAATTTCAGGGCATTTGAAGAACTTTTATTTTTAGGTCATTTTTTATTGGACGGATAATGCAAAAAACAGGAAAATAATGCTATTTTTATTATTTTTCTACTAAATAACAGAAAGTAAAAGTTGGGACAAAAGGTTGTGACTGCTAGATTCATCCCTCTCATGGTCATCAAAAGAAATCCATCAATGAGGTTGATCAAGTCTCCTTGACAAACTTTTTTGAATCACATGAAACCGGAGAATTTTCGAAAAATCACTAAGTTACCTCAATGGGGATATGCATATCCCCAACAATAAGTATATCATATCTCATCTTGATAGTAGGTATAGGAAATTCGAAGCTTCCAATAATAATGGATGAAGATTTTTCAATAGGATTTATGCAATGAACCCGATATTGTTTCTTCGGAAAGTGCGCCGTGTGCTCACTACCACTGACATGGAAAGTGACATTGCCTTTGTTGCAATCAATAACAGCCCCTGTAGTGTTTAAAAAGGGTCTTCCAAGGATGACTACCATGACATCATCCTCGGGAATATCAAGAATAACAAAGTCCGTTAAGATAGTAACGTTCGCAAACACAACAGGCACATCCTCGCAAATGCCGATAGGTAAAGCAGTTGATTTATCGGCCATTTGCAAAGAAATTTCGGTAGGTGTCAACTTATCCAATTCAAGTCTACGATATAAAGGGAGAGGCATAACACTAACACCGGCTCCAAGATCACATAAAGCAATTCTAACATAATTTCCTTTAATGGAGCAAGGTATAGTGGGTACTCCAGGATCACCTAGTTTCTTAGGAGCCCCACCCTTAAAAGTGTAATTAGCAAGCATGGTGGAAATCTCAACATCAGGTATCTTCCTTTTATTGGTCACAATATCTTTCATGTATTTAGCATAAGGAGACATTTTAAGCATATCAGTCAAACGCATTTGCAAAAAGATAGGTCTAATCATTTCAACAAAGCGCTCAAAATCCTCATCATCCTTTTTCTTGGATGGCTTAGGAGGAGAGGGCATGGGTTTCTGAACCCATGGTTCTCTTTCTTTACCATGCTTCCTAGCAATAAAATCACTCTTATCATATCTTTTGTTCCTAGCTTGTGGGTTATCAGGTTCAATAGCAGGTTCAATTTCCACATCATTATCATTACTAGGTTGAGCATCAATATGAACATCATGTTCAACATTTTCACTAGGCTCATGTTCATCACCAGATTGTGTCTCAGCATCAGAAATAGATATATCATTTTGATTCTCAGGTGTAACAGCAACAGGTTTACTAGTATGCAAGTTCCTATCATCTTTCTTTTTCTTCCTATTACCAGGGTGACTAGGTGCATCAGTATTAATTCCTTGAGAATCTTGCTCAATTCTATTAGGATGGCCCTCAGGATACAAAGGTTCCTGAGTCATTCTACCACCTCTGGTAAATACTTTAACAGAATTATCAATCAATTCATTAAGCAAGTCATTTTGAGCCTTAAGTACTTGCTCTAATTGAGTAGTGACCATAGAAGCATGTTTACCAATAAGCTTAAGATCATTAACATTTCTATCCACATAAGCACTTATATGATTAATCATACGAGCATTTTGTTCAAGTTGTCTACTAACATAATCATTAAAACTTTGTTGTTTGGCAACAAAGTTGTCAAATTCATCTAAGCATAAGCTAGCAGGTTTATCATAAGGGATATCACTCTCATTGAATCTACGAAGAGAATTTACCTCTACTACCTGTGTCGGGTTATCAAGACCATGTATCTCTTCAATAGGTGGTAGATTCTTAACATCTTCACATTTAATACCTTTCTCTCGCATAGATTTCTTTGCCTCTTTCATATCTTCAAGACTGAGGAATAGAATACCTCTTTTCTTCGGAGTTGGCTTCGGAGGTGTTTTGGGAATAGTCCAAGCATTATCATTGCTCAAGATATTATTCAATAGAATTTCAGCTTGTTCCACGGTTCGTTCCCTGAAAATACAGCCACCACAACTATCTAGGTGGTCCCTAGAAGCATTGGTTAGTCCATTATAAAGTATATCAAGTATTTCATTTTTCTTAAGAGGGTGATCAGGCAAAGCATTAAGTAACTGGACAAGCCTCCCCCAAGCTTGTGGGAGACTCTCTTCTTCAATTTGCACAAAGTTGTATATATCCTGTAAGGCAGCTTGTTTCCTATGGGTAGGAAAATATTTCTTACAGAAGTAGTATATCATATCCTGGGGACTCCGCACACAACCAGGAACAAGAGAAGTAAACCAAGTTTTAGCATCACCCTTTAGTGAGAAAGGAAACAACTTAAGGATATAGTAATAGCAGATTTTTTCCTCATTAGAGAATAGGGTGGCAATATCATTCAGTTTAGTAAGATGGGCTACAATAGTTTCAGATTCATAACCATGAAAAGGATCATATTTAACCAAAGTGATTAACTCAGGATCGACAGAGAACTCATAATCCTTATCAGTAACAAAGATAGGTGAAGTAGCAAACTTAGGATCATATTTCATTCTAGCATTCAGAGATTTTTCTTTCCACTTGCGTAATAAATTCTCAAGATCATAGCTATCCTTACAAGCAACAAAGTCTTCAGCTACCTCTCCTTCCATAACATAACCCTTAGGTATATTAGGCAATTCATATCTAGGAGGGCTGGGTCTAACACGTGTAACAGCAGTTTCCATTTCAATAATTTCATCAGTTTTAGAAGTATCATTTGATTCAGTAGTAACTCTAGCAATTTGTGCATCAAGAAATTCACCAAGTGGCATATCATTACCAAGCAAAGCATCATCATAATTATCATGTATAGCAGAAGTAGCATCATCAAGCACAGGCGACATATCAGAATTAATAGCAGGTGGCGGTGTCGCAAATTTACTCATAACAGAAGGTGAATCAAGTGCAGAGCTAGATGGCAATTCCTTACCTGTCCTCGTAGTTGAGGGCAGAACTTTAGTTTTTTTATCTCGCAAATTCTTCATAGTAATCAACAGATGTAAATCCCAAGTGACTCAGAGAATAGAGCTATGCTCCTTGCCAACGGCGCCAGAAAAAGGTCTTGATAACCCACAAGTATAGGGGATCGCAACAGTTTTCGAGGGTAGAGTATTCAACCCAAATTTATTGATTCGACACAAGGGGATCCAAAGAATATCCTCGAGTATTAGCAGTTGAGTTGTCAATTCAACCACACCTAAAAGATTTAGTGTCTGCAGCAAAGTTTTAGTAGCAAAGCAGTATGGTAGTAACAGTAATTGTGGTAACAGTAGCAGTAGTAATTTGTGTAGCAAGTGTGATAGAAGTAGCGGTGAAAGTAACTAAACAAGGACCAGTATAGGAAAAGCTCGTAGGCATTGGATCGGTGATGGATGATTATGTCGGATGGCATTCATCATGTAACAGTTATAACATAGGGTGATATAACATCAATCTTAGAACATAGTGGATACTAGGGATCAAACCCCATCAAAACTAACTCGATTACATGATAGATCTCATCCAACCCATCACTGTCCAGCAAGCCTATGGTGAGATTACTCACGAACGATGGAGAGAATCATGAAATTGGCGATGGAGGATGGTTGATGATGACGATGGCTTCGATTTCCACTCTCCGGAGCCCAGAACGGACTCCAGATCTGCCCTCCCGAGGAAGAACAGGTGGTGGCGGCGGCTCCGTATCGTAAAATGCGATGATTTCTTCTCCTTAATTTTTTTCTGGGCGAAAGAGATTATATGGAGATGGAGATGAGGTCGGAGGAGCCACGTGGGCCCCATGAGCCTGCCAGGCGCGGCCTAGGGGGGCGTGCCTCCTGGGCTCGTGGCTCACTGACAGCTCCTCTTTGGTTGATTCTTTCTCCGGTATGTTTTATATATTCCATAAAAAATCCTCGTAAGTTTCCAGGTCATTCCGAGAACTTTTATATCTACACAAAAACAACACCATGGTAGTTCTGCTGAAAACAGCGTCAGTCTGGGTTAGTTTCATTCAAATCATCCAAATTAGAGTCCAAAACAAGGGGAAAAGAGTTTGGAAAAGTAGATACGTTGGAGACATATCACCTGGCAGGATGACACCTCCGTGGCATCCTTCGTGGCCCCTGGAGGTGTGGGATGCGACGCCGTCCCACTCTCCACCAGCTCGGCGGGTGAAGACTCTCCATGTGAAACTTGGTCGGTGGGGAGAACGTGTGGTGGGCTGCGGATCAAAAGGCGCTCACACATTCATAACATTAAAAACTTGGCATAAATAGCTTAGGGAGTCTTCAGATTCTTACCTTCGAGCTGGGGGCTTGACCCTTATGTTCCTTTGTGTAGCGACCCGACTCAAAACGAGTCAAGCCTTTGTGTGTTCTG
The DNA here is from genome assembly GCA_022496015.1 of Hordeum marinum. NCBI lineage: Eukaryota > Viridiplantae > Streptophyta > Magnoliopsida > Poales > Poaceae > Hordeum > Hordeum marinum. Next base: position 85,051,246 of record CM039676.1, read on the forward strand.
TGCCATCCCTGGATCAGTATGCTGGCACACAAAGTACATCAATGTATATATCAAAGTGCAATCACATGTAAATAACATAATACTAATATATACCTTAAAATCTCAGCGGAAGCAGTCAACGGGAGTGGATCCCAATAACTCCAACGACAGCTTGAGTGCAGAACGTAACCCTGAATCGTATTCTTACTCGTCGTAGAAAAAATATCTGCAACATAAGACGTTGCAGCCATGTAGGTCAGTACATTGAATGTACCGGCAAGATCACGACAGCAAAACATAAGATAAAGACTATTCTATATGCAAATAGGCTTTGTGGCTCCGTCTCTGAGTTTTCGCATAAAAGCTAATTTTATTTAATTTTTCCTACAACAAAGGAATATCGGGTGTTTTCACTACAGGGTTACCTACCATGACATGGTTCCGCCAACTGATGTCTTAATGCCCACAACTATCATAAGTTGCCCACAATTAATTATCAGTCCAGTGTTGAGAGTTTAGAGATAGATCCAAGTCCAGAGGCTCAAATTGTCCGTAACCGGGGACACGGCTAATCGATTAGGTTTAACTCTGCAGAGTGTTGTGTACTTTACCCACAAGATTCGTTCCCTCCTTGTAAGTCCTCGCACTGCATGGTGTTTGAGAACGGGATGGACGAAACATGGTCTTTCAGAGTGTTTCCCTGACTACTGTTAGTGCCCATCCAATCCTAACGTCGACTACATCTCGTAGCACACTGCCCAGCCAGAGTCACAACAAAGATCAACCAAGCCAGAGTCCATAATTACTTGTGGCTACACAGGTAAGCTTCCGGGCATGAAGCATTCATCCGTCTCTTTGAGTCTGGGTGAAGCTTTCCGCAAGATGTCATGGCGCTTCTCCATGCACCCCGGCCATCCACTGGTTACTCCAGGGATGCCCATCAATTCCATCCTTCACCAAGTAGTGTGTATTGAGAACTTGTTTCTCGAGTCTCGAAGTCTTGAGGTCTTGAAGATGCAGGACTTGAAGATGCCTTCATGAAGTTTTCGTCTTGACGTGGAGTCCTCCTTCTCACACCACTCATGAACACTCATACCAGACACCGTCTACTTTAGCATAGCATTAAAATAACTAACGTTCCCGGGGCTTTAGTAACAAGTGGTGGGTTCCTACCTCATGCATTCTACTCAACTACAAGAATTTCAATAACACTACTAGAGGGATTTGTTGAGTGATGTCACTACATGCAATAAAACATAGGTATGAAATAGATGGTCAAAGTGAACGTGCCTGTACTGTTGATGAAGAAAATATCGCTCTCAGAAATAACTTGTTAGAACTAGTCATCACTCTCCTATGAAAATCTATATAATCAAACATTGCATTCATATAAGCAATCATACTAGCAATCAATTCTAACAATCAAAAAGTCACACAAAAACCAAAAGCAACAACGTTGTGATGAAGGAAATACTTAAGACAAAACTCAAAACAACAAAGTTTCATCAACACAACTAAGGTTGGTTTTCTCTACAAATAAATCCTATTTTCAAAATTAAAAACACAAAAACAAAGTAAAATATAACAAAAGTATTTTAGTAAATATTTCACTAGCAAAAGGATTACTTTTGAAGAACAACTAAGAACTAAGAAAAACAATACTCTAAACAACATAAGTTTTTGCCTAATAAACTTAACAACAAGAAAAACAATTAAATATTAAAATAACAAAAACAAAATATATAACAACTAAGTTAACAGAAAGTATATTTTATAAAACAATTTTATTAAAGTTATTTTCCAATAGCAAATCGAACTAGCAATGTAAATCAATTGCAAGTTATAATTGAACTAGAATTGATTCCATGCAAGCAAAACTAATAAGTAACATAGAAGTAACTTGATTGAAATATTCATTCTAACTAACAGAAAAGAATGTAAAACTTTTCAACTAATATAAAATAAAATAAATTAAAACAATTTAAAACAAAAGAAAATAGAAATAAACCTAAAAAGAACTAAACATAATCTGTTCTGTTTGAAATACTAATTTAAAATATTCAAAAAAAATCTCAAATTATACCTACTGTTAACTAAAGTCAATAGTGACAAGTAGCAAAAAGAATCAAATTCAAATCTATTTTTAAACTCAAGATATTCAAAAAATAAGATTTGAAACAAATTTGTTTGAATTCAAATTTAAATTATTCAACTATGGTCAAACTTTATATCTGAAGAAACTACATAAAATTTGCGACATGATGCAAAAATAATCAAATTAAAATAATAAAAAACATAAAAGATATAAAGAAAACAAAAATAGAACTATTCTGTTTTAAAAACATAAAACAAAAAAAGAAAATTTTAACTAATGGACAGGGGTACACGTGGCGCTCTCTGATTGGCCGAGACCTATGCATGCTAGGTTGAAACGAGCGGACGACCTATCCTTAACAGAAAACGGTTCGGTGTTTAAGTCATCTATTCTTATGCGTCCGGTCAAGATCCAACGGTGGGAGAGAGAAAAGAGCTCACCGCGGCGGTTGACGGGCTCCGGCAAGGCTCCGGTGATGTCCGAGGCGGCGAGGTGATGGGGGCGATGCTCCGGTGGTCCTATGGTGACAGCGTCAGGACCAGTCGATGCGGACGGGCGCAAAGATGATGATGGGAACCTCGGTGTGGCTTGGGGGTAACGGAACCGACGGCGACGAGCTTCGAGGCGGTGGTGGTGTATGGGTGTCGACGGGGAAAGGGGCTCTGGTGGGCGCAGGGCTCGGGCGGATGCACGGGGAGGTGCGGGCGAGGGTGGCGAAGTGGATGGTGGGCTCAGACGGCGTCGGGGACGTCTGGGTGGAGCGGTGGTGCGGCAATGGCGCGGCGGCCGTGGCTATCTCCGGCGAGGGATTCCGGTGAGGGGAGAGGGTATGTCGAGGGGGCCTTGGGCGAAACAGGGTGAGGGAGAGCTCCTGTATTTATAGGCGGCCTTGATGGTCGTAGAAAGGAAAGGAAGAGGGAGATCCGGCTCGGATTCGGCCGGCTCCGGCGAGGAAGGAAGGAGGGAGCGAGAGGAGGAAGGAGAGCGCGGGGATTGCGGTGGCGGTCGGTGGGGCCCGCGCGTCAGAGAGAGGGAGAGAGGGTGCAGCATCGGCGGCCGACCGAATTAATTTTAGATTTGATTCGGGCCTGATCTGGTAGGTGGGCCGCGGTGGGCTTTCCTAATAATAAACATTTTTCCTTTTATCAAATAACAAAGATGGAAACTTTATTTTGGGCAATCAAAACATTTCGAAAAAATAAAGTTTTATATACCAAAATGATCAGAAAAATAAATTCAATAAGATGAACATTTTTCCACGGCCAAAATAAATACTTTTAAAAAAATGTTTTTCAGAAAATGCTCAATTGGATTTATTTCTTTTTTCAAATATTTTTTCAAATAACCCCATGGGTTTTAGGGTTCAAATATTTCACAAAAATACCCCTGGTTTGGAGGGTCATGTTCCTCTACTCAAGATTTGTCAAGGGTTTGAATTCTTTCAAACTTCAAATTGGAAATCAAATATGAAAAGAACTCCATATCAGAAAATTTCAAATGCTTTCAAATTCACTCTTCAAATCTTTTTATATTGAAGAATTCATGTCATCTTCTCTCACTGATTTGAAAAATATTTATTTGAAATCAAACACAAAGGGGAAAGTCATTTTATTCCCTCTCATTCAAAAGTTTTCAAAAAGTTTCAAAATTCACTCAATTCAGTCACTCAAGCAAACAAACACGCATTCTAATATTTATTATAACATTCCAAAATTTTGGATGTTACAAACCTACCACATTTAAAATGAATCTCATTCTCGAGATTCGAAGAGGCTAGCAAGAAAAGGTTAGGGTTTGGGGGTCTTCTAACAAATCCATTGTCCTGGATGTGTGGGGTCTACCACACTTAATATGAGAGTTACTAGTCCCTCAAAAACATGGCAGTCCTCTGGGCGCATCTGTCCCTTCACATTCTTTACGATAGCTCCTTCAGTGATGCTCTTCGATTTAAATCAAAATCTTGTGTTCTCATAACAAAATGTATTTCCTCCGATACTAGGTCTTCTTAGCTGATAAGTCTCGCGTTCATCCTAAGTATCTTATCGACGATCTCATGGTGGTCTACCATTAGTGGGTATCCTGCGGTGAAATGGGTCTTGGCTTCATTCCTCACCATAAAATTCCTACATGTGATAGCAACTGTCATGTACAAGGGGTTTTCTTCATACCATTCTAAGGCTTAAACAAAAGCTTCAAACAACGTTGTCTCTTTACTATGGGTAAGTCACTCAGATTTACCATTCCAAATAGAAAGAGAAATGATAAGAGTAGGTCGTCATGGTGATCAATCCATGTCGCACTGAAATCATTACCTTGTATAAGGTTTAGCGAATCCCGTATTCTAACACTTGGGCTTCCTCACAAGCATTGCAGAACTTTCTCTTGTCAACGAACGAAGTTCGGATAAATCCTTTGATTCTGCAAGCTAAACAAATGATCTAGCGTTCCTTCACAACTCTTAGGTTATCGCATACTCCTAAGAAAACGTTTGTTGATCCAATCACAACTTCTTGTTTCATGATCTTTGGGCAACCTTCATGAAACCGTGAGATCCATCCTTGATACAGGTTCTATCCCTTGAATATGTTTTCCTTTCCATTGGTCTGTTTACCAATAGAAGTTTTGGTTCAGCCTATCCAAATCCAAGGCATACTATTTCAGGTGTTGTCATCCACATAGCTGGATATGTTTCCACATTATCTTCACCTGTATTCAGTTATCCAAACTCCTTAACATGAATGGTCGTTTCTTCATTCATTTGCCCTGTCGTTACTACCACACTTAAAATGAAATGTACACATGCTTGCATAGACCATATTTTCTCATATCCTCGAAAATGGTCAGAGATCTTTGTTCATAGAGTAATAGCTCATGTACTTCAACATTGGAGAATCATGACACCATAATTTCCATTGATCTCATGAATTTATTACAAACTCTGAGACTTCCGTTACAAAATAATCTCATGAAAACAAGAGTGCTTCATGATACAATTATTGCCATCTTCAAAACTTAACTACTCCATTCTAGCTTTCTTGTCATATTCAATCCTTTGTTACATCCTTAATCACGTCTTAAAACTCCTCAAAAGTACTTTATTACAAATGCTACCATCCACATAGTTTGGTATGGTCCAGCATCACTCCCAACTTTATTCATTTATCCCCCCTTGGAGATATTTTAGTACCACTGGAACTTTGCGATATGCTCCTTGAAATCATCCATCTTTTGCTTGATCAGGGTGGACATGAGCTTCATCTCCATCATCTCCGTATGCACCTCATGCAGGTATTCCTGCGTATGACGGAGTCTTGCTTCAAGTATTTCTCCAATTTGACGTATGGCTTCCATGGCAGCTTCACGAAAAACGTCAAAGAAAGTTGCTCATGGTACACGTGATATAAAAAGTATTGTCCCATAGTCTTTGGGCAAACTCCTTTCACACGGTGGACGTGTACCTCCACATACCAGAGTTCCACTCCATTTTCCATGAATGGGTAGCCTTTGTAGACTGCATCTCCTTCAAGATGGATGTGCTTCATCATATCCTTCAGGATCCTTGGGTAATCATGATCACTAGTCAGGGTCATGATCGTCTCTGGGCCCTTGAGGAAAGACTCATAAAGGGTGGTCATCTGCAGGTGTCTGAAAAGGGTACTCAAAATTAACATATGTTTCTTCTTGGGTAAGCATCCATATCATCCAAACCAAGCTTCTAATTCACTTCCCAACATCTTAGAGAGTAATGTCATCCTTAAAACAAAATGGGTTATCCATTTACCATATTCTATTATATCCTTGTACTTTAGCAAAATCCCAGTTTATGCATCAACAACTCATTTTCATCCATGTTTTGAATCCATACTTCTACCTCCAGCTGGGTCATTGGTCCAGAAAATTCAAGTCCAGCTTCATTCACCATCTATTGGGTCTAAGGTTTTGGGATGAGATAAGAGAGAGAGAAAGGAGGGGATACACACAATACAAACAATGGTTTGAAAATAGATTTTATTTGTGGTTACCGAAAAAAATACACACAAATGACAGCTCACAATTCATCGTATCTAACGTAACTATACAACAGGGGTTTGGTCTTCTAGGGGCATAATATCCTGGAAATTCTTCATGGTCTTCAATTTCTTCACGTCTTCAAAAAAATTCTAGCCCCTGACATAGTGAAATACATCTTTGTCTGAGTTGGTCATCAGTTGTCCGATATCTTGTCCTGGTAGACGTGGCAATTGGTTGACTCCTCCGAGTGGTCAAAGGGACAAGGGTATTATCTAACTATTTGATAAAACTCAGAAGGGATGAGAAGTATTTTTTTTGAGAATAAGAGATTTGAGAGACATCCTGTCCTATGGGGTTTCCAGTTATCTAGGGTCACGTCCTACAGTCAACATGTGCTCTGATACCATTTCTGTAGTGACCCGGCTCAAAATGAGTCAAGCCTCTGTGTGTTCTGTGCCATCCTTGGATCAGTATGCTGGCACACACAGTACATCAATGTATATATCAAAGTGCAATCACATGTAAATAACGTAATACTGATATATACCTTAAAATCTCAGCGGAAGCAGTCAACGGGAGTGGATCCCAATAACACCAACGGCAGGTTGAGTGCAGACCATAAACCTGAATCGTATTCTTACTCGTCGTAGAAAAAATATCTGCAACATAAGACACTGCAGCCGTGTAGGTCAGTACATTGAATGTACCGGCAAGATCAGGAGATATCAGGAGATAAAGACTATTCTATATGCAAATAGGCTTTGTGGCTCTGTGTTTGAGTTTTTGCATAAAAGCTAACTTTATCTAATTTTTCCTACAACAAAGGAATATCAGGAGTTTTCACTACAGAGTTACCTACCATGACATGGTTCCACCAACCGATGTCTTAATGCCCACAAGTATCATCAGTTGCCCACAATTAATTATCAGTCCAGTGTTGAGAGTTAAGAGATAGATCCAAGTCCATAGGCTCAAATTGTCCGTAACCGGGGACACGGCTAATCGATTAGGTTTAACTCTGCAGAGTGTTGTGTACTTTACCCACAAGATTCATTCCCTCCTTGTAAGTCCTCGCACTGCATGGTGTTTGAGAACGGGACGAACGAAACATGGTCTTTCAGAGTGTTTCCCTGACTACTGTCAGTGCCCATCCAATCCTAACGTTGACTACATCTCGTAGCACTGCCCAGCCAGAGTCATAACAAAGATTAACCAAGCCAGAGCCCATAATGACTTGTGGCTACACAGGTAAGCTTCCGGGCATGAAGTATTCATCCGTCTCTTTGAGTCTGGGTGAAGATTTCCGCAAGATGTCATGGCGCTTCTCCATGCACCCCGGCCATCCACTGGTTACTCTAGGGATGCCCATCAATTCCATCCTTCACCAAGTAGTGTGTATTGAAAACTTGTTTCTCGAGTCTTGAAGTATTGAGGTCTTGAAGATGCAGTACTTGAAGATGCCTTCATGAAGTTGTCGTCTTGACGTGGAGTCCTCCTTCTCATGCCACTCACAAACACTCATACCAGACCCCGTCTACTTTAGCATAGCATAAAATAACTAACATTCCCGGGGCTTTAGTAACAAGTGGTGGGTTCCTATCTCATGCATTCTACTCAACTACAAGAATTTCAATAACACTACTGGAGGGGTTTGTTGAGTGATGTCACTACATGCAATAAAACATAGGTATGAAATAGATGGTCAAAGTGAACTTGCTTGTACTGTTGATGAAGAAAATATCGCTCTCAGAAATAACTTGTTAGAACTAGTTGTCACTCTCCGATGAAAATCTATATAATCAAACATTGCATTCATATAAGCAATCATACTAGAAATCAATTCTAACAATCAAAAAGTAACACAAAAACCAAAAGCAACAAGGTTGTGATGAAGGAAATACTTAAGACAAAACTCAAAGCAACAAAGTTTCATCAACACAACTAAGGTTGGTTTTCTCTACAAATAAATCCTATTTTCAAAAGTAAAAACACAAAAACAAAGTAAAATATAACAAAAGTATTTTAGTAAATATTTCACTAGCAAAAGGATTACTTTTGAAGAACAACTAAGAACTAAGAAAAACAATACTCTAAACAACATAAGTTTTTGCCTAATAAACTTAACAAAGAAAAACAATAAAATATTAAAATAACAGAAAACAAAATATATAACAACTAAGTTAACAGAAAGTATATTTTATAAAAAAAAATTATTAAAGCTATTTTCCAATAGCAAATCCAACTAGCAATGTAAATCAATTGCAAGTTATAATTGAACAAGAATTGATTCCATGCAAGCAAAACTAATAAGTAACATAGAAGTAACTTGATTAAAATATTCATTCTAACTAACAGAAAACAATGTAAAACTTGTCAACTAATATAAAAAAAATTAAAAAAAATTAAAACAAAAGAAAATAGAAATAAACCTAAAAAGAACTAAACAGAATCTGTTTTTTAAATACTAATTTAAAATATTCATAAAAAATTCTTAAATTATACCTACTGTTAACTAAAGTCACTAGTGACAAGTAGCAAAAAGAATCAACTTAAAATCTATTTTTAAACTCAAGATATTCAAAAAATAAGATTTGAATCAAATGTGTTTGAATTAAAATTTAAATTATTCAACTATGGTCAAACTTTATATCTAGAGAAACTACATAAAAAATTTGACATGATGCAAAAATAATCAAATTAAAATAATTAAAACATAAAAGATATAAAGAAAACAAAAACAGAACTATTCTGTTTTAAAAACATAAAACAGACAAAAAGAAAATTCTAACTAACGGACAGGGGTACACGTGGCGCTCTTTGATTGGCTGAGACCTATGCGTGCTAGGTTGAAACGAGCGGCGACCTATCCTTAACAGAAAATGGTTCGATGTTTAAGTCATCTATTCTTATGCGTCCGATGTAGATCCAACGGTGGGAGAGGGAAAATAGCTCACCTCGGCGGTTGACGGGCTCCGGTGATGTCCGAGGCGGTGAGGTGACGGGGGCGACGCTTCGGTGGTCCTATGGCGACGGCGTCAAGACCAGTCGATGCGTACGGGCGCGGCGACGATGATGGGAACCTCGGTGTGGCTTGGGGGCAACAGAATCGACGACGACGAGCTTCGAGGCGGTGGTGGTGTACGAGTGTCGACGAGGAAAGGGGCTCCGGTGGGTGCGGGGCTCGGGCGGATGCACGGGGAGGTGCGGGCGAGGGTGGCGAAGTGGATGGTGGGATCAGACGGTGTCAGGGACGTCTGGGTGGAGTGGTGGTGCGGCAATGGGGCGGCGTCCGTGGCTATCTCCGGCGAGGGATTCCGACAAGGGGAGAGGGTATGTCGAGGGGGGCTCGAGCGGAACGGGGTGCGGGAGAGCTCCTGTATTTATAGGCAGCCTCGATGGTCGTAGAAAGCAAAGGAAGAGGGAGATCCGGCTCGGATTCGGCCGACTCCGGCGAGGAAGGAAGGAGGGAGCGAGAGGAGGAAGGAGAGCGTGGGGATCGCGCTGGCGGTCGGTGGGGCCCGCGCATTAGAGAAAGGGAGAGAGAGGGTGTGGCATCGGTGGCCGATCCGAATTAATTTCGGATCTGATTCGGGCCTGATTTGGTAGGTGGGCCGCGGTGGACCTTCCTAATAATAAACATTTTTCCTTTAATCAAATAACAGAGATGGAAACTTTATTTTGGGCTATCAAATCTTTTTGAACAAATAAAGATTTTTATACCAAATTGATCAGGGAAATAAATTCAATAAGATGAACATTTTTGCACGGCCAAAATAAATAATTTTAAAAAAATGTTTTTCAGAAAATGCTCAATTGGATTTATTTCTTTTTGCAAATATTTTTTCAAATAACCCCATGGGTTTTAGAATTCAAATATTTCAAAAAAATACCCCTGTTTGGAGGGTCATGTTCCTCTACTCAAGATTTGTCAAGGGTTTGAATTCTTTCAAACTTCAAATTGGAAATCAAATATGAAAGGAACTCCATATCAGAAAATTTCAAATGCTTTCAAATTCACTCTTCAAATCTATTTATATTGAATAAGTCATGTCATCTTCTCTCACTGATTTTAAAAATATTAATTTGAAATCAAACATAAAGGGGAAAGTCATTTTATTCCCTCTCATTCAAAAGTTTTCAAAAAGTTCCAAATTTCACTCAATTCAGTCACTCAAGCAAACAAACACTCATTCTAATATTTATTATAACATTCCAAATTTTGGGATGTTACACTCTGAGGAACCTTCTCGAAATCCTCAGACTCGGCATCCGAGTCTGAGCTATCGTCGGGCAGGACCAACCTTGGTCGACGTCCCTCTTCGAGCCAGGAGGAGGTACCTCCTCCATAGTGTCCGGTGACACCGCCCTCTTTCTTGCGAGGGGGGAAGCACCCTCCTCGTAATCCTCATGCTCTTCCTCATGGTTAGAGGAGTCATGGGTTTCCTCGGACGCAGCGTTCAGCTGATCCCTTATGCGGAGGCCTTCTCGGACCCTCTTCTTTATCTTCTCCTTCTTCTCTGGCATCGTGTACGGCGCCTGGACGAGCATCTCCGCCAACAGCTCCGACATTGGGTCTTCGGGCTATGGTGTCGGGCAGTTGATTCCCTCGGCCTTGCTCAGCCATTTCTGCAAAAACGAGGGGAAAGGCATTTAGCCCTTTCTGCCAATAAAACAGGACCAGAGAATTATGATTATATCGTACCTGGGTAGGAGGGTTATCGGCGTGTAGGCCCGAATCTTCCTTCTGGGCAGGCCAGCTCTTCAGGGGTTTGAACACCGCCTTCCACAGTTTCTCTGGAGTGGTGTGGAAAATTTGATGTACGGTGGCTGCATCATCAAGAAGATAAGCCCACATGAGGGAGTCCCGACACTGGCAGGGGAGGATGTGGCATCGAAGCATGATCTGGACCACGTTAACCATCTCGATCTTGGCCTTGACAATCGCAAAGATTCCCTTCTGCAGCTTGTCCACCTCTGCATCCGAGCCCCAGTCAAGACCCTTCCGAAGAAATGAGGTCAATCTTATAGGGGGTCCGAATCTAAACTCGGCTGGAGCAACCTAGCCTTCGCCCTTGGCTCGGTGATATAAAACCACTTCTTTTGCCAGATCTTGATGGTGTCGATGAAGGTGTCGATCGGCCATTCGACGCAGGGGAGCTTGCTGGTTACCGCCCCTCCGCAGTTCGCGTTCTCGCCCATGCTACTTCTCGAGCATGTGTTGGTTTCCCATGAAGAGGAAAGGTTTGATGCAGCAAAGTAGATAAGTATTTCCCTCAGTTTTTTAGAACCAAGGTATCAATCGAGTAGGAGATACAAGCGAGCAACCAACAGATGTACCTGCATAGAGAATCAAACTCTTGCACCCAACGCTATAAAGGGGTTGTCAATCCCTTCACAGTTACTTGCAAGGATGAGATCTAATAGAGATAGATATAATAGGATGCTTCAACAGAAAGTAAAGTAAAAATATGGCAGCAAGTATTTTTGGTATTTTTGGTTTTAGATCTGAATGTATAATATGGAAAATAGACCCGAGGGCCATAGATTTCACTAGATGGCTTCTCTCATGATGGCAAGTATTACAGTGGGTGAACAAATTACTGTCGAGCAATTCATAGAAAAGCAAATAATTATGAAGATATCTAAGGCAATGATTATGCATATAGGCAGAACGTCCGTTACAAGTAGACCGAAACGATTCTGCTTCTATTACTATTACGCCACACATCGACCGACTCTTGCCTGCATCTAGAGAATTAAGTTCATGAAGAACAGAGTAGCGCATTAGGTAAGATGACATGATGTAGAGGGATAAACTCAAGCAATATGATGAAAACCCCATCTTTTTATCCTTGATGGCAACAATACAACACGTGCCTCACTACCCCTACTTTGTCACTGGGTGACGACACCGCAAGATTGAACCCAAAACAAAGCACTTCTCCTATTCAAGAATTACCAATCTAGTTGGCCAAACAAAACCAATAATTCCAAGAGACTAGCAAAGATAAGAAATCATGCATAGAAGAATTCAGGAAAGACTCAAATAATATTCATAGATAATGTGAACATAAACCCAGAATTCATCGGATCTTAACAAACACACCGCAAAACAGTATTACATCGGATAGATCTCCATGAAGATCATGAAGAACGTGGTATTGAGAAGGAAAGAGAGAGAGGAAGGCATCTAGCTACTAGCTATGGACCCGTAGGTCTGTGGTGAACTACTCACGCATCATCGGAGGGGCAATGGAGTTGATGTAGATGCCCTTCGTGTTCGAATCCCACTCCAGAAAATTACCAGAAAGGCTCCAAGATTGGATCTCTCGAGAACAGAGGCTTCTGGCGGCAAAAAAGTGTTTCTGTGGCTCATTCTGATAATGATGGAATATTTGGGAATTTATAGGCTGAATTCAGGGTTAGGGGAGTTGTCAGGGGCCCACAAGCCTGCCCGGTGCGGGGTGCCCCACTCGCCGCGGCTAGCGGGCTTGTGGCCCCATGGCAGCTCCTCTGCTTTGGTTCTCAAGTCTTGTGGCTTCCTTTTATTCCAGAAAAAATCAATCCGGAGGTTTTATTCCGTTTGGACTCCATTTAATATTCCTTATCTGCGAAACTCAAAAACAAGGAAAAAACAAAAACTGGCACTAGGCTCTAGATTAATAGGTTACTCCCAAAAATAATATAAAATAGCATATTAATGCATATAAAACATCCAAAACAGATAACATAATAGCATGGAACAATCAAAAATTATAGATACGTTGGAGACGTACCAGCATCCCCAGGCTTAATTCCTGCTCGTCCTCGAGTAGGTAAATGATAAAAACAGAATTTTTGATGTGGAATGCTACCTAACATATTTATCCATGTGACTGCGGCATGAATATTCAAATCCATTAGATTCAAATAAATAGTCTAATATTGACATAAAAACAGTAATACTTCGAGCACACCAACAAGGTAGTCGTGTCCTTTCGAAATAACATGGCCTCAGAAAGTCATCCCTACAAAATCATATGGTCTGGCTATGCTCCATCTTCCCCACACAAAGTATCTAAATCATGCACAACCCCGATGAACAAGTAAAGCAATTGTTTCACACTTTTGGTGTTCTCAAACCTTTTCAAATCTCACGCAATACATGAGCGTGAGCCATGGATATAGAATTATAGGTGGAATAGAATATGGAGGAGGTGCAAGGGGAAAAGGAGAAGATAGTCTCACATCAACTAAGCGTATCAACGGGTTATGGAGATGCCCGTCAATAGATATCAATGTGAGTGAGTAGGGATCACCATGCAACAAATGTGCTTAGAGCTATAAATGTATGAAAGCTCAAAAATAAAACTAAGTGGTCATGCAAAATGGATATCCACTAGTTATATGGAAGTGACAAAATAGGAGACTCTCTATCATGAAGATCATGGTACTACTTTGAAGCACAAGTGTGGAAAAAGATAGTAGCAATTGTCCCTTCTCTCTTTCTCTCATTTTTTTTATTTTGGTGGGCTTCTTTGGCCTCTTTACTTTTTTTGTTTGGGCTTCTCTGGCCTCTTTTATTTCTTGTAAAGTCCGGATACTCGTCTCAACTTGTGAGGGAGTCATAGCCTCCATCATCCTTTTCTATCATGGGACAATGCTCTATTAATGAAAAATCATCACACTTTAATTTACTTATAACTCAAAGAAAAAGAAATTACAAATCGATTCCTATGACAAGATATAACTCTATATGCAATATGGAGTGATGATGCAAGTCATAGAAAAACTACATGGTGGAAGTTGCATGACAATATATCTCGGAATGGCTATGGAAATGCTATAATAGGTAGGTATGGTGGCTGTTTTGAGGAATATATGGTGGCTGTTTTGAGGAAGGAGGGTTTGATGTACCGGCGAAAGTTGTGCGGTACTAGAGAGGCTAGCAAAGATGGAAGGGTGAGAGTGTGTATAATCCATGGACTCACATTAGTAATAAAGAACTCACATACTTATTGCAAAAGTATATTAGTTATAAAACAAAGTATTAGACGCATGCTCCTAGGGGAGAGATTGGTAGGATTTAACCATTGCGCGCTCCCGACCCACACACAAATGTCGACAACCATTAGACAAGTCATGCTCCGACTTCGTTACATAACGGTTGACCATACGTGCATGCTACGGGAATCACAAGCTTTAACACACGTATCTCTTCAGTTCCCAACAAATCACTAGCATGAATCTCATATTTCCATCCCTATTATCTCAAAACTATATGCAAGGAATCGAACTTCTCATAGTTGTTAATGCACTTAATATGAAAGTTTTTATTATATCCCTCTTGGATGCCATTATATTAGGACTAAATTCATAACCTAAACAAATTACCATGCTGTTTTAATAAACTCTCAAAATAATATAAGTGAGGAACGAGAGTTCAATAATTTCTCTAAAATATAACACCACCATGCTCTATAAAGATATAAGTGAAGCACTAGAGCAACATTGCCTAGCTCAAAAGATATAAGTGAAGCACATAGAGTATTCTAACAAATTCACGATTCAGCGTGTCTCTCTCTAAAGATGTGTGCAGCAAGTGTGATTGTGGCAAACTAACAAGCAAAGACTCATCATACAAGACGCTCCAAGCAAAACACATATCATGTGGTGAATAAAAATATAGCCTCAAGTAAAATTACCGATGGATTGAAGACGAAAGAGGGGATGCCTTCCGGGGAATCCCCAAGCTTAGGATTTTTTGTATCCTTTAATATGACTTGGGTTGCGATGGTCATCCCCAAGCTTAGGCTCTTGCCACTCTTTATTCCATAGTCCATCAAATCTTCACACAAAACTTGAAAACTTCACAACACAAAACTCAACAGAAAACTCATGAGATCCGTTAGTATAAGAAAAATAAATCACCACTTTAGGTACTATTGTGAACTCATTCTTTATTTATGTTTGTGTAATACCTACTGTATTCCAAATTTTCCATGACTCACACCCCCCGATATGACCCATAGATACATCAAAATAAGCAAACAACACAAAGAAAACAGAATCTGTCAAAAACAGAACAGTCTGTAGAAATCTGTAAACTTCGAATACTTCTGGAAGTCTAAATATTCTGAAAAATTAGGAAAACCAGGGAAATTTGTATTTCAATCCTGTGTAAATATTTCATATCAATTTAACTCTCTGAAAAATTCCGAAAATCCTGGATTGAGCGCAAAAGTTTCTGTTTTCCAGCAAGATCAAATCAACAACTACCATATATCACCCCAAAGGTTTTACTTGGCTCAAAAACTAATTTAACACAAAAACACAATTACTATAGAAGTAATAATGTTCCAAACACACCAAAATAGAAGGAAAAATCAGAAAGCGAAATAAAATTGGGTTGCCTCCCAACAAGCGCTATTGTTTAACGCCCCTAGCTAGGCAAAACGCAATCGATCTAGGTATTGTCATCTTTGGTAAACAACCCAAACTTGATCAATCCATCAAAAGATTTATTAACTAGATCCATCATTTCCTTTATTTTTTTCTAGTAGAAGAACTTAAATCATGAAAGGGGTTGTGGCTAGTAATTTTAACATTCATAAACCTGTAGTCTAGATCATCACCATAAATATCATCATATAACACATGTATCTTATTTCTAAGAGGTTCTTTAACCATATTTTCAAGAAAATCATCCTCATACCTTCCAAAATTTCTCTAGTAATCCAATCAAACTCCTCATAGGTTTCATGATATAGGGTGTGAGTTATTTCCGCGTAGGGAGCTCTCTTTCTAAGATTTTGACTATAAGATTGATAGTCTCTAGATTCTAGGGTACGCAAGGTTTCTTTATAATGGAGGATTTATTCAATAGGAGGGTGTTCAACATCTTTATTATAGAAGGCAAAAATCTCCCTAGCTTCTTGTATGATCAAATCAAATTCTCGCATAAGGATAATAGTAGCAATCTGTTTAGTCTTAGGATGATTAATATTGGGAAGTTCATAAAATAATTTCTGCAAAGTGGGATGAATGTGCACAAATTTCCTTTCCAATTTTTCAATGAGAATGACAATAGCATCTGCATAACTATTCGTGCTAAGAAGAATAGATCTCTTACTCATAGGTATTGTTCCCGTACAATCAAAGAATTCTTGAATAACACTCTTACCAATAATGTTTCCATCTCCAACTTGAAAAGTTTTAGTTTTAAGAAGAGATTTAGTTTTATGATCTAGAGAGAAATATTCAAATTTTTCCTCAAGATTAGTACTAGTGATACCTCCCAGATTTTCAGTCATAACCTCCCTTGTTTCAGACATGATGGAAAAGCAAGCAAAAAAATCAAACGAGGAGACGGACAAAAAATGGCGAATACAAAGGAAAATCTTTTTGGGATTTTCTGAAAATCATTTTAGAAGTGAGGGAGAGGAAAACGAGAGGCAAATGGCAAATAATGTAAACGCAAGAGATGAGTTTGTGATGGGTACATGGTATCCTTGACTTGCTATGTATCTCCCCGGCAACGGCGCCAGAAATCCTTCTTGCTACTTCTCGAGCATGCGTTAGTTTCCCGTGAAGAGGAACGGTTTGATGAGAAAAGTAGATAAGTATTTCCCTCAGTTTTTGAGAACCAAGATATCAATCCAGTAGGAGATACAAGCGAGCCACCAATAGATGTACCTGCACAAACAATCAATCTCTTGCACCCAACGCTATAAAGGGGTTGTCAATCCCTTCAGGTTACTTGCAAGGATGAGATCTAATAGAGTAGATATAATAGGTTTCTTGAACGGAAAGTCAAGTAAAAATATGGCAACAAGTATATTTGGTTTTAGATCTGAAAGTATAATATGGAAATAGACCCGGGGGCCATAGGTTTCACTAGATGGCTTCTCTCATGATGACAAGTATTACGGTGGGTGAACAAATTACTGTCGGGCAATTGATAGAAAAGTGAATAATTATGAAGATATCCAAGTCAATGATTATGCATATAGGCATCACGTCCGTGGAAAGTAGACTGAAATGATTCTGCATCTACTACTATTACTCCACACATCGACCGACTCCTGCCTGCATCTAGAGTATTAAGTTCATGAAGAACAGAGTAACGCATTAGGTAAGATGGCATGATGTAGAGGCATAAACTCAAGCAATATGATGAAAACCCCATATTTTTACCCTTGATGGCAACAATACAATACGTGCCTCGCTACCCCTACTTTGTCACTGGGTGACGACACCACAAGATTGAACCCAAAACTAAGCACTTCTCCTATTGCAAGAATTACAAATCTAGTTGGCCAAACCAAACCAATAATTCGAAGAGACTTGCAAAGATATGAAATAATGCATATAAGAATTCAGGAAAGACTCAAATGATATTCATGGATAATCTGAACATAAACCCACAATTCATTGAATCTCGACAAACACGCCGCAAAAGAGTATTACATCGGATAGACCTCCATGAAGAACATGGTATTGAGAAGCAAAGAGAGAGAGGAAGCCATCTAGCTACTAGCTATGGACCCATAGGTCTGTGGTGAACTACTCACGCATCATCGGAGGGGCAATGGAGTTGATGTAGATGCCCTCCGTGATCGAATCCCCCTCCGACAGATTACCGAAAAAGGCTCCAAGATTGGATCTCTCGGGAATGGAGGCTTCTGGCAGCGAAAAAGTGTTTTCGTGGCTCGTTCTGATAATGATGGAATATTTGGGAATTTATAGAACGAAGATTAGGGCTAGGGGAGTTGCCAGGGGCCCACAAGCCTGCCCGACACGGGGTACCCCCCCTGGCCGCGCCTAGCGGGCTTGTGGCCCCGTGGCAGCTCCTTTGCCTTGGTTCTCAAGTCTCGTGGCTTCCTTTTATTCTAGAAAAAAATCATTCTAGGGGTTTTATTCCCTTAGGAATCCTTTTAATATTCCTTATCTGTGAAACTCAAAAACAAGGAAAAAACAAAAACTAGCACTAGGCTCTAGATTAATAGGTTAGTCCCAAAAATTATATAAAATAGCATATTAATGCATATAAAACATCCAAAACTGATAATATAATAGCATGGATCAATCAAAAATTATAGATACGTTGGAGACATATCATCCCGCGATGATCTTCGGCTTGACGTTGAAGACCTTGAGCCACACACCAAAGTGCGGTTCGACCCGCAGGATGGCCTCGCAGACGAGGATAAAGGCTGGTATGTGCATGAAAGAGTTTGGGGGGAGGTCATGGAAGTCCAGTCCATAGAAGAACATGAGACCCCTAACAAAGGGATGGAGCGGAAAGCTCAGTCCCCTGATGAAGTGGGGGATGAACACCACCCTCTCACCTAGCTTAGGGGTGGGAACTACCTAGTTCTGCTCTGCGGCACAGTGGAAGACATTGGCGGGGAGGTAGACGGCCTTCTTTAGGTCCCATGTCCTAGTCGGTGACCGTGTAGGCCTCCCACTTTCCATTGGAGCCCGAACCTACCATGGCTAAGCTTAGAGGAGAGGTCGAGGAAGAACTAGATCTGGGCTCTTAAAGCCTAGGGAGATTGAGGAAGCAAAGGATGCGAATGGGAAGCATGAATAGGCGTCGAGGGTTTTCTCCCTTTTATGAGGCGTGAGGCCGATTAGCCTCCCTTTCTTGTGCCGCTGATCTCTCCTCTTCCCAAGACATGCGTTTCGTTATACGCGCATGAAGAAACTTGATATGATTAATTGTATCCCGTGTGAACGAAGCACGATCGATGCATTGATGAATCGTGCTAATGTAAAAATAGCTTCGAACCGCGAATCAAGTTTGCATAACTAGTTCAGTGGTTGTGGTGGGCCTCGACCCTTCCTTCGAAAGGTTGTCAGTATACACTATTTACACTTTGACGTTTGGCCTTCGAGACTAAGCGACTCATGGTGTCCGGACGATCATATGATTGAAAAAATTACGCATCATCGGAGGCCGAACTAGGCTCCGCCGATCTTTAAATGGGAAGAAGAACTCACCCTGCAAGCCGAAGACTCTAATCGCATGGAAAAGCCGAAGCTAAGACGTGGCTATTTCGGGGGCTACTGAGGGAGTCCTAGACTAAGGGGTCCTCGGGCTGTCGGCCTATCTCCTAATAGTCCAGCTTGGTGGGCTGTTCTTTGATTGTCGTAGGATGGGCCGGATACATTGAGAGCCCACATTCTATAAGGAAGTCTCGAAGGCTCGTCGTGCACTCCAAGTCAAGATGAGGAAATCGACATCTCCATCCTCGGCAGTAGGCCAACCATGTGTAAATACTAGTACCCCCAGTGTCTATATAAACCAGGAGGGTTTTAGAGTATAGAATAGAGAAACTCATCTAGGGTTCTAGCTATTTGATCTCGAGGTAGATCAACTATGTAACCTTCATACCATCAATATAATCGAGCAGGACGTAGGGTTTTACCTCCATAGGAGGGCCCGGACCTGGGTAAACATCGTCTTCTTCGTCCCTTTTTACCATCGATCCTAGTCTCACAGCTCGGGACCCCCTACCCGAGATCCGCCTGTTTTGACACCGATAATAGTTCTGAACATACAAAGACGAATCATGATCTCTGGATCGCACAGGTATGGGTCGGCACACGGGAATGTGAGCCCAAGTCCACACGTGGAATAGGATCATCCATCCTCCGATGTTGGACCTGTACTTGGAACGGAGGCAGGACTCACATAGTTGATGACACAGACAAGCTAGGGCGGCGGATCCCCAACTCAACTGCCCAGCTTCCTTCCAATCGGACACAAGCTGCAGCCAGATCCAGGAGATGTAGTCTCCAGTGCCGTCAGTGAACACCATGCCGTCTTGGACGTACAACGCATAAGCCCTTGTGAACATTTGGATGACCTCATCTAAAGCATCTGCAGGTGGGCCTTTCCAAAAGTTTGCTTCCATCCATACAAAAGACACGCCGGTCTTCACTCGCTTCTTTGGATTCTTCAACTTCTTTGACACACGTTGTCTTCCAGGGGCTCTAGGTTGTTGGATATTGGAACATGTTTATACGACATCTTGTTCTTCCAACCTGCTAGAAACGAGTCATGCTTGACACCGAGTTTGGACTCAACTCTTGACTTCCACATGTTTGGATCGATTATTCCGGTCACTGGTAGTCCAGTTATGAGGTTGACATCCTGAAGTGTGATGGTCATCTCCCCGCACGACAAGTGGAAAGTATGAGTCTCAGGCCTCCAATGACCCACCATGCATGATAGCAGACTGCCGTTGAATACAGGCATTCCTCTACGCAGCATTGTGATGAACGGAGCAACCACGCTTCTCGAAAATACGATGTATACCGGTCGTCGTATGACATGTTCTCAATGTCATGAGACCGGATACGTAGTGGTCTCAGGTCATATCCTCATGAGAGCATCGAAAAGTGTTCGTGACCGATAAAAGCTTGTCTAAACGAGTTCTGCGTAAGGATAAATAATTAGACGGTTACCTGTCATTCCACCGTTCGACGACCGTAGTGTGAGGCATCGTAAAAGGTGTCCAACAAGAACATGTCCACGTAATCGGCCGTTTCAGGGGCTTCCAGGTCCGGTGGACCATCAGGCTACGCCGCCATTCTGCTGTGAACAAATAACAACATGTTAGGACAACAGAACAAATAAAAACATGTTAACAAGTAGTAATAGGGACACAACGGAATGACATATTTATTTCAAACTCCCCATTCAACACACGCCTCCCCCTCCCCTCTTCGAGAACATCCCGTAGGAACGGACCCTCTCCGGACGGATGAAGCTACGATTGCAGTCCGCATGTTGCCCGATGCTTGGCCGCACACACCATCCGCCAAGGCAGTTGCCTCTCTCGCGGCTTGCCTGGACACTTCCCTAGCGGTTTCGGCAGTCCTCATCTCGCAGGTAAACTTCTTGTTGTTTATGTGTCCGGTCTTATGACAGACGTTACACCGGTTCTTCGTACGAGTCTCGTACGAGAACCCGTCAAACTTATTCCTCTTACGCTTCATCTTGTCCATCTCAATTTTGAACCTCTTGGACTACTGCCATCCACGCGTGGTGATAAACAAGCGTAGGGTCCGGACAAAACTCGTTGCCAGTGTATGGGGGCCACCGAGCAGGGTCCGGGTAGGGCTTAAACCTGGTGGACCGGGTAAGCAACATAACCTCTATGATGTAATACGGGGAGACCATACTATCCCAATCAAAACCACGCTGCCTGAATGCCACCATCAGATGCGAGCACGGCTCGTGGTAAACCCTCGTCCTATGGCATGTGTAAGTTTACTTCTCAAGGTTAACCTCATGAACACGACCGTCCCATGGTTCCTCGGCACTGCTATGGCCGCCGCCTCTTGGACGGAGTAATCCCATTTCATCGGATCGTACGTCTTCATAGTCTGTCCCACAGACTTGATATGTTGTGTCTGTAGCCGCTCACTGACCTTCCGAGGCCAACGCTGGTCGCTCCAGTTGCCATCGCCATCCATGTGACCCGCGGTGATGGAGCGCTTAACGGTAGACCATCGTGATATCCAGTACTCATTGCACTTGTCAAAGGTGAAGGTCAGCACGGTGGTGACTGGGAGCCACCTTATTCCCTTAAGAACTGCATTGAAAATCTTAGCCATGTTGCTCGTCATGTGGTCGTACCTAGCCCCCCTACATCGAAGGAGCGAGCCCATGTCCTTGAAAGGAAGGTGCATCTGTATGAAATCCAAACCCTCTTTGGAGACCGCCTTCATGAGGTGTTTTACCCTTTCATCGAAAATGAAGGGCTCGGATTCCCTGGATAGAAGCTTCAATGCGTCAGTACAGTCTTTGTTCTTTTCTTTGGAGTAGAAGTTCTGAGCAAAGTGCCGAATGCACCATATGTGGATCAC
The DNA here is from genome assembly GCA_022496015.1 of Hordeum marinum. Lineage (NCBI taxonomy): Eukaryota > Viridiplantae > Streptophyta > Magnoliopsida > Poales > Poaceae > Hordeum > Hordeum marinum. Next base: position 85,073,192 of record CM039676.1, read on the forward strand.
ACCCGGATAACCTTATAACTGTACTCGGACTGCGTTGACGATCCCAGGGTGTCGGTCCGATATGATGCATGGTGTCCTATCGCGACCAAGGACGTGCACCTAGAGAAGATTCATGAACCATTCCGAGTTGGAATTGTCTTCTTGTTCTACGAGGGAAAAAGCAAGGGGCGCAAGCCGATTATCAGCATCATAGGTTATGGCCACCACCAGCATGCCTCGGACATTGCCGGCAAGAAACGTTCCGTCAACAGAAAGTACTGGCTTGTAGTGACTATACGCCTCTATGCACGCAATGAACGCCCAGAACGCCCTCCTAAAAATGGTGAATCTACGGTCCCACCCCTCTGGGATCTTCTCTGGGAAGCCCCATGGGTAACCCTCCACCTCATACACCATTCCTGGGTTGCGGGCCTTCATAGTTTGAAGTAGTTTCGGGAGCACATCGTATGACTCCTGCCAGTCACCGTACGCCATCTTGAGAGCCAACTGCTTAGCCCTCCAGGCCTTTCTGTAATTCACATCATATTCAAATATCATGCTTATGAAATCCTACAGCTAAGACGTGGACTGCGTTGGCTTCTTGGTGATGGCATGTTTCAGTCGCTAACCGATGAAGTTGGATGTAAGCTGACGATGATGACCTTCCATGCGGTCGCGCCCATAGCGGTGCGATCCTACGCAGCTAACGATCTTCCATCGATCATCCAGTCTGCACTTATGGGCATAGACCTTCCAGGGACAGCCCTTCTCACTCTTCTCACACCGCACCATGAATCTGAGTGTTTTGTGTGACTTGTGCACGCGGTAAGGCCGATAGTGCTACACAACGTACTCCTGTAGCCATATCTTCATATTTAGCATTGAGCTAAACACAAGCCCTGCATATATCAAAGGCTTCGACCTCGGATTTATCTTCTCCTCTTCGACTATCTAAGGTTTTGGCGCAACCAACGACTCCATATCGTACATATCTTGCTCTGCTACAACTGCTAGGTCAGCGCCGCTTAAATCTCTAAACTCACGTGTGCTCATGTCTCTGTTGTACACGGTTCATAAGAGAATCTTTTCCAACAAGCTAAACTCGTATTTGGCGGGTGGACCTTCGTCATCGGAGTCCTCTGCCCATGCCGTCAGGTATTCCAACCCGGCCTCCTGCTCCCGCTCTGTGTCCTCCGCTTCTGCAGCAGCATAAGTTGCATTGTTAAGTACGTCTGATGCAAAAGTTGTTTGCTGAGACCGCAACTCCGTTGAGATTTCAATGAATGGAAGCTCCAGAGCCATTATTTCCAAATACGGCTCAGCCTCTATATCGTCTCCATCAACCTTTTCTACCTCTGCATCATCTGCATCCATGTGATAACCTGGCTTATTAGGGATGATAGACTACTCATATCAATAAGGAATTCCTTCTTTTCCGGGAGCCCATTCGAACATAACTCCCAGGTTAAGCGTGCTTGGCTTGTAGTAGTTTTAGGATGGGTGACCGACCGGGAAGTTGGTCCCGGGTGCGCATGAGTGAGGACAAAGTGCGGAGAAAAGACTGGTATTGATCTGTGAGGCCAGTCTAGCTCCTGCCAAGAGTAACGACTACCAGCGGGTGTGTCCGGGGCATTATAAGTAGGTATCAGAGCCGACCCTCGCGGTTACACGGATGTTTGCGGACAGGTGCGCGGTCATATTGTTCATGAAGTTTGTGACCCGTCGTGGCACACGGAATGACACATGTATCGGATTGGAAGCACAGACGTTTGTGCCAAGAGGGAACGTTCCTGTGACCCGACGAGGACGTCGGTTCCTCTGAGTGGTGGTGTATGTGATAGTCTGGCTTATTAGGGATGATAGACTACTCATATCAATAAGGAATTCCTTATTTTCCGGGAGCCCATTCAAACAGAACTCCCATGTTAAGCGTGCTTGGCTTGGAGTAGTTTTAGGATGGGTGACCGACCGGGAAGTTGGTCCCGGGTGCGCATGAGTGAGGACAAAGTACGCAGAAAAGACTAGTATTGATCTGTGAGGCCAGTCTAGATCCTACCAAGAGTAACGACTACCGGCGGGTGTGTCCAGGGCGTTATAATCCACCTCTTCAACAACCTCTTCTAACTCAGTGCCCAAGCTTTCTGGCTAACCCGCATCACTGTCGTCGTCGCTCCCACCATCTTCTGCAGGACCGTTGTTCGGGTAAAAATGAGCGCCAACATCCCCAGCAGCAGCATCATGTGTTGGAGGGGTGCTAACTTCTGGAGTGGGCTGACTCCCGGTCATGGTTTCGTAGATCTCTTGGCTGCCTACACCTGACCTACGTCTGTAGCCATCACAGCCTAACGACGAGCGATTTAGGTATGTATCTGATAGGTTATGACCTGGCTGCACCACTGCATACACAACAAGGATCTTAATGCAAGATTCACCGACCATTGCCTTGTAGTTTTCCCAAGCATATGCCTCAGCCAGGGGGATCATAGTGCACAACAACCTAGGGCCTGTGTCGGCGTCATACCTTCTTTCCAACCTTACTACAGAACTTTCTTCCACATCCATCTCTTGCCTCACCTTATCAACAAGTCCAGCAAGAGTTGGATCCTTAGGGAAACACAAGGCAAGGCTTTCGGTGTTCACAAACTCCACACAAGTGTTGCCAGATTGCATGTTAAGAGCGCCGCTATGGTGCAAATGCACTACATTACGATAATCCATCCTACATAAAAGGCAATATAAGCAACATTAACCCACGCCACGTTTGCCAGGTCCGGCATGCCATAATATATCAAACAATGCACTGGTTGCCTAACCCTATTACCTAAAGGTATGTAATACAACACTTATATACATCCTGGCAGGTTGATTCGTAAGAAGATTATCTACTGCTTTCGGCAGATCTGGCTGATGTCGCGTGGTCTCGACTCTTCTACCGTTGGGGATTTGTGGTTTAGAGGTAGGTTCCTAAGACGAGGGGTGGCCAGGAAGTTGCTTTCGACACGGAGAGTCGCCAGTGTATAACGGGCTGCCTGGAATGGCCGCCGGACCCGTGGGGAACAAGGAAAAAGAGGGGAAGTGGAGGGTGGCTCTGTGGAGTGGCCGCTATGAAGGGGGTGACTTGTTTAGGGGGAGGGGAGGGTGGGTGGAGCGGGGGTAACCGGAGCTCAAATGGACAGCACGCCTATGGCTTTTCTAGGAATGAACGCCCTATTAGTTTAGCACGAATGCATGCCTATGGTTTTTCTAAGAATAAACGCCTATTGGTTTAGCATGAATGCACGCCTATGATTTTTCTAAGGTCAGACACTCAGGACACGGAAAGGTCAAAGGCCGATATGAAACGTCTAATTGGCAGGCGCAACAAGTAGCCGACATGGCACGCTTGCTTCAAAGGCGGCCGAGATGGCAAGCACCGCCAACCAAGACGGCATGGTAAGTGCTTCTATGAAGACGCCAAACAGTAAGGCGCTTTTACGGACAGGGCACGCCAAATTGACAGACGTTGTAACTTTCCATATGTCACGCCTGTAGGTCTGGCATTTCACCATTGGGTCGGAACATCCCAGATGGAACATCAGATGATCTGCTGCGATGTCGCTGGTGGAAACAGGAAAAGCAGACTATCCCGCAACATATGACGCTAGACAAACATGCGCTACAGGATGGTGTCATGCTGGTGGCGTGACCAACGATCGTGGACCGCGACCGGTCAAAGGCGCCGAGTAGTTAGGCGTGCCGACGTGTACTGAAAACGCCAAACAGTAAGGCGTGTATGTCAGGGGTGAGGCGACGCAATAAGTTTTTTAGGAGGTCAGTACGCGACATAAGATCCTCCAGGGACCATTTAGTAAAAATAACACTCCTCCCTGCAAGTGTGCCTCCTCGTATTATCCTCATGTCTGAACGTGAATGCAAGCTAGCAGTTTTTCATGTTTAATACTCCCTCCATTTCATAACATAGTGTGTCCTCGGTTTTCGAGCTTTTAGTTTGACAATAAATTTAACCAATAAGACCGATTGCGGCGGGAGTAAAAATTATACCGTTGAAAACTTCGTTCGAATACGAATTCAATGATATAATTTTTACTCCCGCCGTAATTGGTCTTATTGGTTGAATATGTGATCAAATTTAGATTTTAAAAAGCGTGGACGCACTACATTGTGAAACGGAATGAGTACTTACGAGCTCTGCTACCTCTAAGAGAAAAATCGCCGCTTCACACACGTGATCGGTCGCGGATCTCTCTCTTCCATATAGCCCCCAGGGCGCGGTGAAGGAATATATAAACATGCATGCTGAATCAGCAGTGAGAGGGTTAGCGAACTCGCGTAGCCGCGTGCTGAATATTCAGTACTGCCATTATTGCAGTCATCAATCAGTGCCTTTCGTTTGGTAGCTAGACTTCTAGAGTGCTGAGATATTATTGTTTTCGCGGCACATGAATGCATATGAGCGGCCACTGGCCACACGGCCGGATATGCATGAACCAACCACGGATTCATACACACAGAACAAAGTGGTTCAGCTAGCAAGAGGACTATGCCAAGTTGCCAACCTAATAAGCAGCAATATAGAAGTTTTCCTTCAGCAAAAAAAGGAGCAATATAAAAGGTTTTACCTGGTGATTTGGCGATCCCATCCTGTAATCTCGATCTTCCACCTAGCTGGTTCCTGGTGAGGCACCATCGTCGACCTCATCTGGTGGTCGATCTGGAGGCCGATGGAGCATGTGCTTTTGACCTGTGATACCCCACCTGATGCATGCATGCCACCTTAGCTCGTACTAGCACAATACAAGTGGAAAGAGAGTAGTTTTCTTCCTCCCTTCGTAGTCCATATTACCTAGCTAGCTTACGAGAATTCTACTCGTCTTGTATTCCGGCGTGGTTACACGAGCCTAGCTTGTCGGGTGGCAATGGGCTCGCGCCGCGACGACGAGGAGCAGGCGGCTGCCGTGCCCCTCCTAGCGGCGGCCCGTCCAACTCCGAGCGGCCTGAGACGGAGCCACGCCGGCGACGTTCACCTCCTGTCGACCGCCTTCCTCTTCGTCTTCTCCGCCTACCTCCCCACGCAGAACCTGCAGAGCACACTCAACACCGTACGTACCTGACGTGTTCCGGTAGTACCAAAGCCTGCAATGAATCTTTGGGTGTTCCGGTAATCCTCGTCGTCGTACGTTCCTGCAGGAGGGCAACCTGGGCGCCGTGTCCATGGGGATCCTGTACGCCTCCTTCACCGTGTTCACGGCGACGGCGGCGGCCGTGGTGCGCCAGCTGGGGTCGAGGGGCGCGCTCGTCGTCGGCACCAGCGGCTACGCGCTCTTCATCCTCGCCAACCTCCTCCCAACGTGGTACACGATGGTGCCGGCTTCAGTCTACCTGGGTTTTACTTCGTCCCTCATGTGGGTTGGCCAGGTACTAAATTGACCACAGCATAGCGCTGCTCATATATACTTCAATCACTACATCATGTGTATTATTTCCAACAGATTAAACCGCTTGGAACTTCTGATCGTGCTCATGTATACCTTTTGTACATGAACGAATCAAGTTGTTCAAGGATTTCTTACCACATTTGGCAAGAGCACTTGTTGCAGCATGATCGTGCATGATTTGACTTTTCGGTGTGAAGAAAATACATTTCGGATGTCAATGGAACCTAGGAAATTTTGCTGACTAGGCATATTTACCTATTTCGTTTCAGGGCACATATCTCACGTCCGCTGCCTTCAGCCATGCGATAGAGAACAAGCTTCACTTGGGCCAAGTTTTGGGTCGATTCAACGGGGAATTCTGGGGAATGTTTGCAAGCACGCAGGTATTTATGTCCATAGTATCATAAGTTCATTACCTAGCTTGTTTCAAACAAAAAACAAAAGTTCATTACCTAGAGCGCTAGCTTGGCGGAGAAAATAGAGCGCTAGCTTGGCGGAGAAAATTTGGTTGAAATGTACCATGTATATGTACTAAATTTCAATATTTTGCAGGTCACTGGAAATTTGATCTCGCTCATCGTGCTCGGAAATGACAAAGTAATTCATACCTTAAATTGAATTCTTAATTTGCAAAATGTATCATTATGTGATTTCCTGTTACCTAGTTTCGTCCAACCAACGATCTTCTGAAACAATATTAGGATGGAGGAGGTGCCAACAAGAAGAACCTATTGTTCACTGTATTCCTCGGCTGCATGGCCGTTGGCATCGTGCTGATGTGCCTGCTCTCCAGAAGAGATGAGAACAGAGCAGACTCAGACGGCCATGAACACCAAGGGCGTTCCTTTCTCCATGACACGTCGAGATCTGCCGTCACGCCGCTCACTGACCCGAGGATGCTCCTCCTCGCTCCTCTCCTCGCCTACTACGGCCTGCAAAAGGCATTTGTATGGTGAGCAGATCAGTTGAACTCCATGCATGCACATGCTAGCATCTCGTTTGCTTTTCAACTTGTATGGGTGGGTATGATCAGATCGAGCACAATATGTTATGAACAAAGTTTGGTTTGGATTTAACCAGGGCTGTGTTCACGAAGAGTGTCGTGACCCCTGTGCTCGGGGTCGCCGGAGTCGGCGGGGCGATGGCGATCTACGGCGCGGCCGGTGTCGTCGTAAGCGCCAAGCCACCACCAAATCCGATATATCTCGATTGACAAGATACCATGCTTTTTTCGAGGTCTTGAGCTAACCTCGACAGATTTCTCCCCACTGGATTACAGAGCTCGCTGGTTGCCGGCCGTCTGACCTCCGGCCTCCGTTCATCCACGTTCATTGTATCAACCGGAGCTGTTCTACAGGCCGGGGTGCTGCTCTGGCTGCTCTTCTTCTACAGGTTAATTGTTTACATCAGAGATTTTTTTAATTGTCTCTTTCAGATGCATGTAAGTTGTCAACTGTCATTCCTGCCCGTGATCATCTCTAAAGTATACTGTGCATGTTCCTGGAATCTGGTTACAGCCCCATGGACGGTCTGCTCGGGTCAGCAGCTCCGCTGGTCGTCGGCGCCGTATGGGGCGTCGGAGATGGGATTCTGAACACGCAGTTGAGTGCGTTGATCGGGCTTCTCTTCGAGAACGACAAGGTATATATGGTCAGCTCGTGTCAACGATCCAGTTTTTCTCTGACGAAGCTGAAAAGTAACACGTAATGCGTGCGTGCGTGCGTGCAGGAGGCGGCATTCGCGCTGGGGAAGATGTGGCAGGCGGCGGCGACGGCAGCGGTCTTCTTCCTGAGCCCCGGCGCCACGCTGCAGGGCATGCTCGCTGCGCTGGCCGCCGCGCTGATCGTCGCCGTCGCGGCTTTCCTGTTCCTCTCACTCGTCATCGAGAGGTCGCACGCGCTGAAGTTTTGACCTCGTAGTGGTACGTGAACGCGATACGAGGAGACAGACAGTATAGAGATGTAAATGGAGGAGAGTATAGTTTTTGGAAAAGAAACTATTTTTCTTTCTTTTGAGCTATGAATTAAGCAAGTCTGCAAGTGCACTCAGTCCATATTCCCTCTTATTCTTTTTACTTGCATATTAGATTTATCTTAAAATAAACTTAATCAAATTGATGTTAAATATAACATCTACAATATCAAATAAATACAATATTAAAATATATTTCACGATGAATATAAAAACATTGTATATTGTATGTGATGCTTAAAACAACCTCATAAGCCGAGTTCAATATTATGATGTTCAACTTGAACAATGGGCACATGTGAAACATCAACCACAGGCAGCGACGGAGCTAGAAGCAGCTTACGCCTGGGGCTGTGCTATGTCGAGTGATAAACTTCTATCATTTTCTTTGCTTTGTATGAAGAAATTACAAGGAAAGTTGCTTCTAGGCCTGAGGCTGTAGCCCCAACTGACTCAGGCCTGTCTCCGCCACTGACCACAGGGATGATCGTGTTCAAGAGCTTGCACCATCTTTTTAAGGAATACGATGGGCACGTCCCCGTTTGATTAAGCATGAAATCAAAAATCAGTTTGTATATAGCATTTCTGTTCCAACAAGAGAACCAAAGATAGTAAACAGGTCGGCCGAAGGCAGCAAAAAGGTGAGATAGAAAACAAAAGAGAGTTTTTTTAACATGTTTCCCTCTTACATCCTCTTTTCATATGGGATATAAGAATAATGAAATCAACGGCCGAGATATATTGTATACTCTTAGATCTCATGTGAAAAGAGAGGGTAAGAGGGGCCATGTTAGAATTACTCAACAAAAAAACCATGTACGGAAAGAAAAGAACTCTGGCCACACCGGGAGGGCTCGCCATCACCACCTCCGAGTGTGCCGCTTGGTTGCCCTTAAAAAAACAAATGACAAAAGCTTTGCCATATTTTGTTGATTAAGAAAAGAGTAAAGTAATATGTATAAATTGTGGCCAATAAAATGGATTACTCCCCACAAATAACAATAATGAGCACCGACGACAACCCAAAGCCTTGCATGTTTCTTGATATTGAAGAAGATCTATAGTATGGTTGACACATTCCAAAAGACCCTCCCATTGCACTCATTTCAAAATTCTCAAGTGACGAGCGTGTGGATGGATGCGGCAACCTTCATAGGAATGCCAGCCCAGGTGGTGACTGCCACCCACCAATATGAATCGAGTCAAAGTTTTGGCAAGTCATGGGGGCGAGGCCATGAGAGACGAGAAATTATTTTTATCCTGTTTTAAAATTTGATGGAGAAATCGACAATGAAAAACCGCCGTTTTTGGCTCCTTCTGGCAAAAAATGTAATTATGCCAACTCCTGAGGCACATGATCCATGGTCCAAACATGATTTTGGTTGATAAGTCAAGCGAGTACTTTGCACTTTAGAGGTACCCAAGGCTCTGAAATGGTAGGCTTGAACATGGAGGATGTAGTACTAGTGAATTGAGCTTGGTAAGCACATAAAGTGGAGTAGCATAATTCAGTCATGAGTTCCAAATGATGGTGTCATCACCGTCATCATCAAGCTCGACGTTATGTAGTTGCGCCCAGAAAGAGAAGAACCCATTGATGTGCTTGATCGTTAGACCTGTAGGGTGTCCAAGTGCATGCGGCCTTGTAGGGTGTCCAAGTCGAAGTTGCTTTGCAGCAGATCAATGACGGTGATGAAAAGCAAGGGTGAAAGCAGATAACACGGTGCACCAATGGTACTCAAGACAATCGCATCCGCCTATTTTTTATTCTTTGGCAAGCTTGGATCATGGCTTGAAGTTTCTTCAGTTGCGGCGTCGGGCAGTTTCGCTTGCCTCTTACCTTTTACACATGACGCGGTTGTCACCTTCTCGGTCCTTGCTGTCCGTAGGCCTGATCGCCGTTCCTTGACCCGGAGTGAGAGGGTAATCGGGACTCTCCTGCGACAACTTGATGTGTGCAAGTGCTTTTTCAAGGAACGTGATTTCATTCCTGTCAGTGGCCTTGTATGTTTTTTGTTGGGTTGTGGCTACTCCTGTGCTCATACTCGACATTGAGTTGGTGGCGTCATGCATGATACTTGTGCTTTGCTCTATGTCTCTCGAAACAGGATTTCGCCCGCTTTATAGATAAAGCAAACATTCATACAACATCCATACAGCAACTACCCAACCAAAGTCGTAAAAGAAAATTGCTGGGGCCACAGCACAATCACGCCCAAATGAAAGGAGAAGAAACATAAAAGATCACCAGGGGCAAGCTAAGAAGTAGGCGAACGGTCGGAGAGCCGACGCACGGACGTCAAAAGGGCATCCAAATAAAGTTGAAGCCAGTCACGGTCTCGGGGCCTAACGAGCGGATGCCATTGCTGCAAGAAGGCAAGAAATTTAAAGAACAAGTCAGAAGCACACCGCGGGAACACCCGCTCAATCACCATCTTATTGCGAATAGTCCAAAGAGTCCACATCATAGCTGCGAAGACTAGCCAGAACAGTCGGCGCTTACGGCCAATCTGAGTGGCCCTTACCTGCAGAAACTCTATAAGGTCATGGGCCTCCCACTCCAGTCCCAAAGCCTCATGCACAAAGCACCAAAGTCTCTGCACTGCTACGCAAGAGAACAAAATGTGCGCTCCCGTTTCCGGGATGTGGCAAAGGGGGCAAAGGCCATTGCCCGGACCATGGCATTTCAACACCTCGGTCCTCGAAAGTAAACGGTCTCGGAGAAGCTGCCAAACGAAAATATTGATCTTCAGGGGCATCGGGGCCTTCCAAAGTGGGGATAACCACTGAAGAACTAGCAACCGGCAAAGCGCCTAATAAGCCGAACTAACGGAGAATTCTCTTCAAGGAGAAAGACTCCAAGAAACAGTGTCAGGATCCGAGCAGATCGGAAGAGGGGCTACTTCCCTCAAGACAGTCCATTCCTGTACCTCGGCTGGTTCGAATGAGCGGCAGAACGCAATATTCCATCCGTCATCCAAAGCAGCCACAGATACAAGAGCAGCCGGGTCATCACAAATCGCAAATAGCCTCGGAAATGGCAAGCGGAGAGGCTCTCCATCAAGCCAGGGGTCCAACCAAAATTGGGTCCTAGACCCATTGCCAACCGAGAACCGCAAACCCAACCTAATCTCATCCTTGATGGCCTGGATAGATTTCCAAAACTGGGACCCAGCCGAGTGCGAGCAGGCCAAGAGGGGCTGACCCTGCAAGTACTTGGACTCAATCAGCTGCATCCACAAACCTTCATCTCCCCGCAAGATCCGCCAAACCCAACGAAGCATGAGTGCAACGTTCATACGGTGAGACGCAGGGATGCCCAACCCCCCTCGGTCCTTTGGCAGGCAGATGTCAGCCCATTTCACCATATGGTATTTAGGTCGACCATCCCCTGCCTGCTAGAAGAACCTAGCCAGCTCCTTGTCAAAGGAACTATGCACACCTTCGGGCAAGATGTACATCCCCATCATATACATGGGGAGGATTTCAAGGTTAGAGCTAATGAGGACGGTCTTGATGCCCTTAGAAGTGAACCTACCACACCAGGGCTCCGCACGGGACGCTACTCGTCCCAGAAGCAGATCATACCCGCTCACCAAGATCCTGGATTCAGCCAGGGGCATCCCCAAGTAAGATATGGGGAAGGAAGCCAACCTACAATTGAGGTTATCTGTGATCCTGTGCTGCTCAGCCTCGGAGTAGCCAAGGACCACAACCTCGCCCTTATCAAAGTTAATCTTAAGTCCAGACATTTCCTCAAAGCAGAGCAAAAGGAACTTAAGATTAACAATGTCCGAATCTGAGCCTACTACCATAATCATGGTGTCGTCCGCATACTGCAAGCGGGTAACTCCTCCATCCGGAATGAGGTGACCAACCACACCCTGAAGGTGGCCGGCTAGCTTGGCCTTATCAAGGATGCCTGCGAGGGCATCGACTGCAAGGTTGAAAAGCAAGGGTGATACATGATCCCCTTGCTTTACCCCCTTGGAAGCCTGGAAAAGGGTCCCACTTCGCCATTGATGTTGATCGCCGTGTTACCAGATCTAACTAGTTGCATGATCTAGGAACACCACCTCTCGTCAAATCCTCGTCGCTGCATCACCAACCTCAAAAAGGACCAGTCGAGACGGTCATATGCCTTCTGGAAGTCCAACTTTAGGAAGACCCCCTTAAGCCCCTTCAACGCCACCTCGTGGACAATCTCGTGAAGGGCAATAATCCCGTCATGGATCCGTTTGCCCTTCAGGAACGCAGACTGAAGGGGGTGGGCAATCCTTTCCGCCACGTGGGATAAACGGGTCGCGCAAACCTTCGCACAGATACGCTCCAACACGTTGATCACTGTGATGGGGCGGAATTGCCGAATATCTATAGCCCCAACTACTTTGGGGATCAGAGATATGACACCATAGTTAATCCTAGCCATGTCCAGGGTTTCGATATAAAACTCATGGAACATGGGCATAATGACCGGACGCAAGATCTCCCAGAATTTCTGAAAGAAAACTACCAGGAGACCATCCAGCCGCGGGGCCGAGCAAGCTTTCATAGAAGCAATTGCCCGACCCACCTCCTCAATGGAGAACGGGAGAGTAAGATTTGCGTTCTCCGCATCAAAGACCTAGTCAGCAAGCGGCCAAAAGTCAGCACAGAGGGAGACGCCTCCACGCGACTCAGCCGAGAACAACTCATTATAAAAGGAGTAAATATCGGTGGAGATGTCATGTGGGCTCTCTAGGAGAACATCCCCATCTCAGAGGAAAGGAATGGCACATTTCCGCCTGCGGCCATTAGCAATCGCCTGAAAGTAGGCAGTGTTCGTATCCCCCTTAAGGTGCCAGTTCTGGCCCCCTCGACGCTACCAGAACAACTCCTCGCTCTTGTAGATGTCCATGAGCGAGGTCTCGAGGGAGTATCTCCTAAGCCAGTCGTCAGGAGACAGGCCTGGCCCGTCCGCAAGGCCATCCAGCACCTTAATCTGATCCAGCAGGGCCCCTTTACGGGCCCAGAGATCAGCGCCCAGGTTCGCCCCCAGCCCTTCATGGCCTGACGAGCCAATTTAGCACAGTGGTGCCAGACATCCACAGCACAAAACACATGAGACAGGGATGCGACTGCCTCTAGCCAGCGGTCGCGAACCAACTCAAAGAAACCCGGTTGCTCCAGCCAGAACATCTCAAAGCGGAAGCGACGGGTCCTAGGGGGGCCTTATCCCCTGATGAGAAAAGCAGGGGGTATGGTCGGAGCCAATCCGAGTGACCGCCTTGAGGGAGCACAATGGGAACATCACTTCCCACTAAGCCGACACAAAGACCCGATCCAAAACACTTCGGATGGGGTCCGCCTGCTTATTCGTCCACGCGAACCTAGCCCCTACGCGGGCTATCTCACGGAGCGCAAGGTCCGCAATGCAGTCGTTGAAGAGGCGCATGCGGACCCGATCCACATTAGGAGAGCTTTTATCAGAAGCCCACCTAATGAGGTTGAAGTCTCCGGCCACCGCCACCGGAGTGGTGCACCTCTCCACCTTATTTTTCAGCTCGGCGAGGAAGTCGGCACAACGCCCATGATCCATAGGACCATAGACGAAAATCACCTCCCAACCGAGGTGGACTCGTCGGTCGGTGATGGACATGCTCAGGAAGAATTCCCTCGGTCCATATCCTCAACCGAGAAAGCATCCTCCCTGACTCCGAGCAAGATGCCCCCAAATTGACCCGTAGCAAGCAACCACTCCCAGGCAAACTGGTGGCGGGAGAGCCCGTGGAGCTCATGCATACTAAAATCCTGGCGAATCATCTCCCGAAGTCCCACAATGTCAATCTCTTCTTGTCGCAAATACTCGATGAGTTGTCGCCGCCGGCCAGTGAGGCCAAAGCCCCTAATGTTCCAACATAGGAGATTCATTTAATAACCTCAGTGGAATCCCTAGGCCCCGCAAGCAGGGTCGAGCTAGCCCGCCCTTCAATCGCGGGTCGGGGGAGAGCCTTCACCGGACGGCCACATCGCCCCCGCGTAGGGGGGGCACCGAAAGCCTCCGGTCCGAGGGAAGCGGACCTAGAACTAGACCCACACACCTCTATTCAGTGTTCAGTGGGATTGACACATGGGGGGACGCCCACGCAGCACCCTCACCGAGCGGGGAACTGCCAGGGGCGTCTCTGACACAGTCTCCACCGGGGGCACCGCACCATCCCTGGTCTCTCTATGACCAGGGTCAGTGTGCGTCGGGGTGCTGGGTTCACCACACACAGCACAAGCACGGGCTTCAGGCAATGCCCCATCGAGCCTCTCCTTGGCGCAAATAGCAGAAATCTGCTCAAGGATGGGCCCCTTCTCGCCACGGAACACAATGCCACTATCGGTGGCCACCTCTGCTAGATGAGACAATGGAACGCAACCACACACAGAAAACCAAGAACCAGAACTAGAAGGATCAGAAGGGATGGTGGGGGGGGTACCTGAAGACAAGTCGCGAGTAGCCGCCCGCATGGCGGCCTTCCCCTGGATCGTCGGGACACGGCCATCTAGGAGAACCCGAGACTGGCCGAGCCTCGCACTCTGGCACGCGACCACCAGCGGAGAAGCCCCGCCCTGAAGCTTGGGGTCGGCCGCGGTAGGGGTCACCGCTGCCAGGTCCAAGGGCGGAGGCAGCTCCAGGTCCGGGGACCCCAAGGCTGGGGAAGGGATGTAGGATCGAAAGTAGGTCTAGAGGGGGGGTGATTAGACTACTTGACCAAATAAAAGTTTTGCCTTTTTCTCAATTTTAGTTCTTGGCAAGTTTTAGCATTCATAGCATATCAAGTAACACCCTACACATGCATGTCAAAGAGTGTGGCAGCGGAAAATAAATACATTGCACATGTAAGTAAAGAGAGGGTTAGGAAAGTAAACACAAGTGATGACACGATGATTTTTCCTGTGGTTCTGATAGGTGGTGCTATCATATGTCCATGTTCATGGAGTCTTCAACCCACAGAGGGTAATGGTCGCGAGAGTCCACGCAGGGCTATACCCACGGAAGGTTCCACGAAGAAGCAACCTTGACTATTCCATGCGGCTTCCGTCCACGAAGGAGTAGCCTCACTTTGGGTAGATCTTCACGAAGTAGGCGATCTCCTTACCCTTAAAAACTTCTTGGGTCACTCTACAACATGAAGTAGGAGGCTCCCATGTTGGAAATATGCCCTAGAGGCAATAATAAATTAGTTATTATCATATTTCCTTGTTCATGATAATCGTTTATTATCCATGCTATAATTGTATTGATCGGAGACTTAAATGCATGTGTGGATACATAGACAAAACCATGTCCCTAGTATGCCTCTAATGGACTAGCTCGTTGATCAAAGGATGGTTAAGGTTTCCTAGCCATGGACATGAGATGTCATTTGATAACGGGATCACATCATTAGGAGAATGATGTGATGGATAAGACCCAAACTACAAACATAGCATATGATCGTGTCAGTTTATTGCTATTGTTTTCTGCATGTCAAGTATATGTTCCTATGACCATGAGATCATGCAACTCACGGATATCGGAGGAGTGCCTTGTGTGTATCAAACGTCGCAACGTAACTGGGTGACTATAAAGGTGCTCTACAGGTATCTCCGATGGTGTCTGTTGAGTTGGCATGGATCAAGACTGGGATTTGTTACTCCGTGTGACGGAGAGGTATCTCAGGGCCCACTCGGTAATACAACATCACAACAAGCCTTGCAAGCAATGTGGCTAAGGGTTAGTCATGGGATCTTGTGTTACGGAACAAGTAAAGATACTTGCCAGTAACGAGGTTGAACTAGGTTTGGAGATACCGACGATCGAATCTCGGGCAAGTAACATACCGAAGAACAAAGGGAACGTTATACGGGATTAACTGAATCCTTGACATAGAGGTTCGACCGATAAAGATCTTCGTAGAATATGTAGGAACCAATGTGGATGTCCAGGTCCCGCCATTGGTTATTGACTGTAGAGGTGTCTCGGTCATGTCTACATAGTTCTCGAACCCGCAGGGTCTGCACACTTAAGGTTCGGTGACGTTTCGGTAGTGTAGAGTTATGTATGGTGGTGATCGAAGGTTGTTCGGAGTCCCGGATGAGATCCCGGACGTCACGAGGAGCTCTGTAATGGTCCGTAGGTAAAGATTCATATATAGGAAGTCCCAGTTTCGTTTCCGGAAAAGTTTCGGGCTCATCGGTAGTGTACCGGGAGTATCGGTAGTGTACCGGGAGTGCCGGTAGTGTACCGGGGGACCTCCGGGAGGGGTATTTCGACCCCAAGAGGTCCATGGGCTGTGGGAGAATAATAACCAGCCCTTAGTGGGCTGGGAAAACAGCCACAAAGGCCCATGGCGCAGGAGAGAAAGTCCTAAAGCAAAAAGTGGAAAATCAGCCAATAGGAGGCAATCCTACTCCAACTAGGATTGGAGGTGAAGTAGGATTGCTCCCACCTCCTATTTCGGCCGACCCAAAGGCCTTGGCTGCCTCTCCTCTCCTCTCCTCCTATATATACTAGTGGATTGGGTGGTTTTTGGACAGAATTTCCGGCCACGTGCTACCCGTTTCACCGGTGCACAGTTTCTCCTCTAGATCGGTTTTCTGCAGCGCTTAGGCGAAGCCCTGCCGGAATCACTCCACCACCATCACCGGAGCTCCATCACGCTGTCGGTGAACTCTCTCTCCTCTCCACATCCTCTTGCTGGATCAAGACGGTGGAGATCGTCATCAAGCTGCACGTGTGCTGAACGCGGAGGTGTCGTCCGTTCGGTGCTAGATCGGAAGGACCATGATCAAGATCGCGAGACGGTTCGTGATGAGATCGCGGAACGGATCGTGATGAGTTCACGGGACAGATCGTGATCAAGATCATGAGATGGATCATGATGAGATCGCGGGAGGGATCGTGATGGGATCGCGGGACGGATCGTGATGAGATCGCGGGACGCTCGGCGATTTGGATCGCGAAGATGTTCGACTACACCAACCGCGTTTCTTAACGCTTCCCGCTTAGCGATCTACAAGGGTATGTAGATCCACTCTCCCTCTCGTAGATGCTCATCACCATGGATAGGTTTGCGTGTGCGTAGGAAAATTTTGTTTCCCATGCGACGTTCCCCAACAGTGGCATCATGAGCTAGGTTGATGGTTCGATGAGATCTCGAGTAGAACACAAAAGGTTTGTGGGTGTTGATGCTTAGATTGCTTCCTCCCTTGGTCGGATTATGGTTCAGCGGGATTGTGAGATGAAGCGGCCGGACCAACATTACTCGTACGCTTACGAGAGACCGGTTCCCTCGATGCAACTTGTTGCTTAGATGGCTTGCGGGTGACAGTTTCTCTCACTTTAGTTGGATCGGATCCGACAAAGGCGGTCCTTGAGAAGGTTGAAAAGCAATCTATGTATCACCGTTGTGGTTTATGCGTAGGTGAGAATCGTTCTTGCTAGATACCTGTAGCAGCCACGTAAATCTTGCAACAACAATTAGAGGACGTCTAACTTGTTTTTGCAGGGTATGTTGTGATATGATATGGCCAATTACATGATGTGATATATGTGATGTATGAGATGATCATGTGATTTATAGATTATCACGACTTGCATGTCGATGAGTACGGCAACCGGCAGGAGCCATAGGGTTGTCTTTAATTATTGTATGACCTGCGTGTCAATCATTAAGCGCTATGTAATGCTTTACTTTATCGCTACGATAGCAATAGTAGTAGAAGCATGCAGGGCGTGACAACCCCGATGGCGACACGTTGATGGAGATCATGGTGTCATGCCGGTGACGATGGAGATCATGCCAGTGCTTTCTAGATGGAGATCAAAAGCACAAGTTCATGGCCATATCATGTCACTTATGATTTGCATGTGATGTTAATCCTTTTTATGCACCTTGTTTTGCTTAGGACGATGGTAGCATTATAAGGTGATCCCTCACTTAATTTCAAGATAAAATGTGTTCTCCCCGAGTGTGCACCGTTGCGAAAGTTCGTCGTGTTGAGACACCACGTGATGATCGGGTGTGATAGACTCTACGTTCACATACAACGGGTGCAAGCCAGATTTGCACGCGCAGAACACTCGGGTTAAACTTGACGAGCCTAGCATGTACAGACATGGCCTCGGAACACAAGAGACCGAAAGGTCGAGCATGAGTCATATAGTGGATATGATCAACATAATGATGTTCACCATTGAAGCCGCCTTAACTCACGTGATGATCGGACTTGAGTTGGTGAATTTGGATCATGTATCACTCGAATGACCCGAGGGATGTCAATTTGAGTGGGAGTTCTTAAGTAATATGATTAATTGAACTCATTATCATGAACATAGTCAAAGTGTCTTTGCAAATTATGTTGTAGATCACTAGCTCGCGTTGTAGCTCCCTTGTATTTTTATATGTTCCTAGAGAAATAGAGTTGAAAGATATTGGTAGCAATATTGCGGACTGGGTCCGTGATCTGAGGATTGTCCTCATTGCTGCACAGAAGGCTTATGTCCTTAATGCACCGCTCGGTGCGCCACCCCCTCTAGTGTCGTCTATTGATGTTGTGAACATCTAACAGGCACGTTTCGATGACTACTTGATTGTTTAGTGCATCATGCATTACAGCTTAGAAATTGAGGCTCTGAAACGTTTTGAACGTCACGGAACATATGAGATGTTCTAGGAGCAGAGATTGTGATCTCAGGCTCGTGCCTGTGTTGCGAGATATGAGATCTCCAACAAGATTCTTTGCCTGTAAGATGAAGGAGAATAGCTCAATCGTTGAGCATGTACTTAGATTGTCTGGGTACTTCAATTGCTTGAATCAAGTGGGAGTTGATCTTCCAGATAAGATAGTGATTGATATAGTTCTCCAAGTCACTATCACTAAAGCTACTAGAACTTAGTGATGAACTATAATACACCAGGGATAGAAGTATTGATCCCTGAGCTGTTCGCGATGTTTGACACCGCGAAGGTAGAAATCAAGAAGGAGCGTCAAGTGTTGATGGTTAATCAAACCACTAGTTTCGAAAAGGGCAAGAGCAAGGAGGGAAACTTCATGGATAGCAAGTCAGTTTCTGCTCCAGTGAAGCAACCCAAAGTTGAACTCAAACCCGAGACTAAGTGCTTCTATTATGAGGTGAGAGGTCGCTGAAGCGGAACAACCCTAGATACTTGGTAGATAAGAAGGCTGGCAACATCGACAGAAGTATATTTGATATACTAGTTATTGATGTGTACCTTGCTAGTACTCTTAGTAGCACCTGGGTACTAGATACCGGTTCGGTTGCTAAATGTTAGTAACTCGAAATAAAATCTACGGAATAAACGGAGAACTAGCTAAGGGTGAGGTGACGATATGTGTTGGAAGTGTTTCCAAGGTTGATATGATCAACATCGCACGCTCTCTCTACCTTCAGGATTAGTGACGAACCTAAATAAATGTTATTTGGTGTTTTGCGTTGAGCATGAACATGATTAGATCATGTTTATTGCAATACGGTTATTCATTTAAGTTAGAGAATAATGGTTATTCTGTTTACATGAATAATACCTTCAATGGTCATGCACCCAGTGAGAATGGTTTGTTGAAATCTTGATTGTAGTAATACACATGTTCATAACATTGATGTCAAAAGATACAAAGTTAATAATGATAGTACCACATACTTGTGGCACTGCCGCTAAATGTCATATTGGTATAAAGCGCATGAAGAAACTCCATGCTGATGGATATTTGGACTCATTCGATTTTGAATCGGTTGAGACGTGCGAACCATGCCTCTTGGGCAAGATGACTAAAGGACCCCGTTGGATGGAGCGGGCAAGTGATTCATTGGAAATGATACATGTTGATGTATGCATACTAGTGAGTCTTGTAGCGTGCAGTGGATATCGTTATTTTCTTACCTTCACTAATGATTTGAGTAGATATAGTGTATATTTACTTAATGAAACACAAGTCTGAATCGTTTGAAAGGTTCAAGCAAATTCAAGAGTGAAGTTTAAAGATCATCATGACAAGAAGATAAAAGTGACCGCGATATGATCATGGAGGTGAATATCTGAGTTACGAGTTTGGCATACAACTTAAGACAATGTGAAATTTGTTTCACAACTAACGCCACCTGGAACACCATAGTGTGATGGTGTGTCCGAACATCATAGTCATGCTCTATTGATATAGTGCATACTATGATGTCTCTTATCGTTTTACTACTATAATTTTGGGGTTATGCATTAGAGACAACTACATTCACTTTAAATAGGGCACCATCTAAATCCGTTGAGATGACACCATGTGAATTATGGTTTGATAGAAACCTAAGCTGTCATTTCTTAATATTTTGGGATGTGACACTTGTGTGGAAAATGTTTTCACCTAATGAGGTCGAACCCAAGGCGGACAAATTGCATCTTCATAGAATACCCTAAGATCAGTTGGGTGAACCTTCAATCTCAGATCCTAGTGCAAAATGTTTGTTGCTTAAACGGATCCTTTCTCGAGGAAATGTTTCTCTCGAAAGAATTGAGTGGGAGGAAGATAGAACTTGATGAGGTTGTTAAACCTTTGTTCAACCAGAGAGTAGCGCAGCGCAGAAAGATGTTTCTGTGAAGCCTACGTTAGTTGAAGAGGAAGTTAATGATGATGATCATGAAACTTCAGGATCAAGTTACTATCGAACTTCGTAGGTCGACAAGGATGTGTACTGCTCCTAAGCGGTACGACAACTCTGTCTTGGAGGTCATGTTGTTGGACAACGATGAACCTATGAGCTATGGAGAAGCGATGATGTGCCCGGATCACGACGAATGGTTGGAGGCCATGAAATCCGAGATAGGATCCATGTATGAAAACCAAGTATGGACTTTGGTAGACTTGCTCGTTGGACAGCAGGTCATTGAGTACAAATGGATCTTTAAAATGAAGACAGACGCTGATGGTAATTGTCACCATTTGTAAAGCTCGACTTGTTGCAAAGATGTTTGTGACAAGTTCAAGGGGTTGACTGCGATGAGACTTTCTCACTCGTAGCGATGCTAGAGTCTGTTGGAATTATGATAGCAGTTGCTGAGTTTTCAATTATGAAATCTGGCAGATGGATGTCAAAACATCGTTTCCTTAACGGTTTACTTGAGGAAAGGTTGTATGTGATACAACCAGAAGGTTTTGTCAGTCCTAAGGATGCTAAAAGGTGTGCAAGCTTCGGTGATCCTTCCATGCACTGAAGCAAGCATCTCGGAGTTGGAATATACGCTTTGATGAGTTGATCAAAGTTTTTGAGTTTATACAAAGTTTACGAGAAACTTGTATTTGCAATAAAGTGAGTGGGAGCACTGTAGAGTTTCTGATAAGTATATGTGGTTGACATATTGTTGATCGGAAATAATGTAGAATTTCTGGAAGGCATAAAAGGTTGTTTGAAAAGTGTTTTTCAAAGGAAGACCTGGATAAAGATACCTAATTGTTGAGCATCAAAATCTATAGAGATAGATCAAGATGCTTGATGAGACTTTCAATGAGTGCATACCTTGACAATATTTTGAAAGAGTTCAAAATGGATCAGCCAGAGAAATAGTTCTTGTCTAATTTGTAAGGTGTGAAGTTGAGTGAGACTCAAAGCTCGACAACGGCAGAAGAAAGAGAAAGGACGAATGTCGTCCCCTATGCCTTAGCCATAGGCTCTATATTATGCCATGCTGTGTACCGCACCTGTGTGTGCCTTTCCATGAGTCAGTCAAGGGGTACAAGTGTGGTCCAGGAGTGGATCACTGGACAGCGATCGGAATTATCCTTAGTAACCAGAGGACTAAGGAAATGTTTCTTGATTATGGAGGTGATAAAGAGTTCGTCATAAAGAGTTACGTCGATGCAAGCTTTAACACCAATCCGGATGACTCGTAGTAGCAATCTGGATACGTATAGTGGAGCAGCCATTTGGAATAGTACCAAGTGGAGTGTGGTAGCAGTGTTTTCGGTTTGACATAGAAATTTGCAAAGTACACACGGATCTGAATATCGCAGACCCGTTGACTATAAGACCTCTCTCACATGCAAAGCATGATCGAGCCCCAAAACTCATTGGGTGTTAGATTCATAACAATGCGAATCACATGGTGATGTGAACTAGATTATTGACTCTAGTGCAAGTGGGAGACTGTTGGAAATATGCCCTAGAGGCAATAATAAATTAGTTATTATCATATTTCCTTGTTCATGATAATCGTTTATTATCCATGCTATAATTGTATTGATCGGAGACTTAAATGCATGTGTGGATACATAGACAAAACCATGTCCCTTGTATGCCTCTAATGGACTAGCTCGTTGATCAAAGGATGGTTAAGGTTTCCTAGCCATGGACATGAGATGTCATTTGATAACGGGATCACATCATTAGGAGAATGATGTGATGGATAAGACCCAAACTACAAACATAGCATATGATCGTGTCAGTTTATTGCTATTGTTTTCTGCATGTCAAGTATATGTTCCTATGACCATGAGATCATGCAACTCACGGATATCGGAGGAGTGCCTTGTGTGTATCAAACGTCGCAATGTAACTGGGTGACTATAAAGGTGCTCTACAGGTATCTCCGATGGTGTCTGTTGAGTTGGCATGGATCAAGACTGGGATTTGTTACTCCGTGTGACGGAGAGGTATCTCAGGGCCCACTCGGTAATACAACATCACAACAAGCCTTGCAAGCAATGTGGCTAAGGGTTAGTCATGGGATCTTGTGTTACGGAACAAGTAAAGATACTTGCCAGTAACGAGGTTGAACTAGGTTTGGAGATACCGACGATCGAATCTCGGGCAAGTAACATACCGAAGAACAAAGGGAACGTTATACGGGATTAACTGAATCCTTGACATAGAGGTTCGACCGATAAAGATCTTCGTAGAATATGTAGGAACCAATGTGGATGTCCAGGTCCCGCCATTGGTTATTGACTGTAGAGGTGTCTCGGTCATGTCTACATAGTTCTCGAACCCGCAGGGTCTGCACACTTAAGGTTCGGTGACGTTTCGGTAGTGTAGAGTTATGTATGGTGGTGATCGAAGGTTGTTCGGAGTCCCGGATGAGATCCCGGACGTCACGAGGAGCTCTGTAATGGTCCGTAGGTAAAGATTCATATATAGGAAGTCCCAGTTTCGTTTCCGGAAAAGTTTCGGGCTCATCGGTAGTGTACCGGGAGTATCGGTAGTGTACCGGGAGTGCCGGTAGTGTACCGGGGGACCTCCGGGAGGGGTATTTCGACCCCAAGAGGTCCATGGGCTGTGGGAGAATAATAACCAGCCCTTAGTGGGCTGGGAAAACAGCCACAAAGGCCCATGGCGCAGGAGAGAAAGTCCTAAAGCAAAAAGTGGAAAATCAGCCAATAGGAGGCAATCCTACTCCAACTAGGATTGGAGGTGAAGTAGGATTGCTCCCACCTCCTATTTCGGCCGACCCAAAGGCCTTGGCTGCCTCTCCTCTCCTCTCCTCCTATATATACTAGTGGATTGGGTGGTTTTTGGACAGAATTTCCGGCCACGTGCTACCCGTTTCACCGGTGCACAGTTTCTCCTCTAGATCGGTTTTCTGCAGCGCTTAGGCGAAGCCCTGCCGGAATCACTCCACCACCATCACCGGAGCGCCGTCACGCTGCCGATGAACTCTCTCCTCTCCACCTCCTCTTGCTGGATCAAGACGGTGGAGATCGTCATCAAGCTGCACGTGTGCTGAACGCGGAGGTGTCGTCCGTTCGGTGCTAGATCGGAAGGACCGTGATCGAGATCGCGAGACGGTTCGTGATGAGATCGCGGAACGGATCGTGATGAGTTCGCGGGACAGATCGTGATCAAGATCGTGAGATGGATCGTGATGAGATCGCGGGACGGATCGTGATGGGATCGCGGGACGGATCGTGATGAGATCGCGGGACGCTCGGCGATTTGGATCGCGAAGATGTTCGACTACACCAACCGTGTTTCTTAACGCTTCCCGCTTAGCGATCTACAAGGGTATGTAGATCCACTCTCCCTCTCGTATATGCTCATCACCATGGATAGGTTTGCGTGTCCATAGGAAAAATTTGTTTCCCATGCGACGTTCCCCAACATCCCAAGCGACACCTAACCAATCTGGGAGGCACCACCCTCCAAAAGGTAAAAGGCGAGGTAATGATGATGAACTCCTTGCTCTTGTGCTTCAAGATGATAGACTCCTCAACACACAATCACTCTCTCACACATTTGGCTTGGTAGAAGAGATTGGATTGGTGGAAAGCAACTTGGGGAGGCTACAAATCAAGATCCATATGGTTGGAGTGGAAGATCTTGACCTCCACACAAGGGTAGGTGGTTCTCTCTCAGAAAACTGAGTAGGATAGGTATGAAATAGTTCTGGGTGCTTCTCTTTCGAGTGGGTGCTGGTGAAGGGGTATATATAGGCATCCCCAAAAATCCAACCGTTACACACAATTAGTCAGACTCGGTGACACCGATGTGTAAATCTCGGTGGTACCGAAGTTACTAAAAGTGGCAACTTTTGAATCTTGGAGGGACCGATATACAACTCTCGGTTTCACCGACAAAGTGACCAATGGTCAAATTTACCAATCTCGGTGACACCGATTCACCATTCTCGGTTGGACCAAAAATGAGAACTTGCGTAACAGAAACTTGGCAACTCAACTCGATGGCACCGAGTGCAATGTCGGCTACACCGAAGTGTTAGGGTTTGGCTGAGTCTGTCTAGGGTTTGGAACTCGGTGGCACCGGGATAGGAATGTTGGTTGCACCGATTTTGCATATGTGGCTTAGGACAGACTTTGGTGGGAGAGTTTGTGGATGTTTTGGTGACTGTCACTAGTGCACGTTTGAGCATATTGTTCACCATCAAAACTTTACCCCCTTTTAATAGTATTGGCTTTCCTATGGACTCAAGGTGATTTCTCACAAACGTAAAATGTAGAGTCCTCTTGCTTGAAGCTTGGCCAACCTATTTCCTTGCATCTTGGGGTAATTCCACAATCCTTTTGCCATTCCCATCATTGAACTTTTCCTGAAATATACTTGGTGAAGATATTAGTTCAATGACTTATATGTTGTTATTAATTACCAAAACCACCAAGGGAGCAAATGTGCTTTCAATCTCCCCCTTTTTGGTAATTGATGACAACATATAGATCGAAGCTTCGACAAAGATGTATTCATGGAATATAATCGTCACTTTGAGAAGTTTGTGATAAGCAAGAGCTCCCCCTAAATTTGTGCACTATTTTTGAATTTGCGTTTGAATGCAAATGCACAATCGATTAGGTACATGGGTCACTTCTCACATGTCACATACCACTTGGTGGTGTGTGAGAATAATTAGAATGAATATCATAGCACAACACAATCAACCAAAGATCAATGATCATCACATAAGCATTTGAGATGATAGGAAATAGTAGAATCACACATTAAAGCGTATGATCAAACATCATGAAGCGTGTATCACAAGCAAGACAAAAGAGTATCACGGCAACCAAAAGCAATTGTTTTTGAAAAAGCAACAAAGTAACAAATGCTCTCTCTCTCTCTCTCGAAGCCTAATGATCTATATACACTTCTCCACTTTGGCAGTAAGTTACCAAAAAGTTCAAAGGTATCTATCTAAGCGTTCTTGGGATGATCTCCTTCGTTTGTTGATGAAGGAGTCGAGAGTACGGCGTCGGCGAAGATCTCTGTAGATGTTGTGGATGGAGCTGGAGTAGACACTGGTGGAACAGGGGCTGATGGAGCAGGATCTGTGCTGACAGTAGCAGGAGCTGATAAAGAGGGCCTCAATTCTGGTGCAGGCACTGTGACTGATCTAGCCTGAGTAATGAACTGGGTACCTGGCCCGAGAGGTGATCCTTCCTCATCATCGTTATCATCATCAGAAGAAGAAGTAGAAGAGACCCAAGGGATGTGCACGGAGTCAACTTCCTTCTGGAGCTCTATCACTGTCTTTGTGACCTTGTCCACCTTATCACCAAGCACCTTGATCCTTGACTCAAATACCCTCACTAGGTTGTTCTAGTTCTCCAAAATCCCCTTGATACCCTTTTGCATGCCTTGGACGGCTGTGATCAGAAGATCCATTTGCTCGTTCCTGGATCTGGGGGCTTGAGCACTAGCGGCTCGAACAGCTTTTGCCTCTGCCTGTGCTATAGCAGAAGTGGGATGATCTGGGCCATCACCACAACATTATCCTTGAACTCTGGCTGTAGGGGCAGATGTGGACGATCTAGAGCAAAAATGTGCTTCTCCAACTGAGAGTTGATAAGCAGGTGGATGTAGGGTGCATAGCAGTAAGAGCGCTTTTGGTCAGCAGCAACCCTCTTGATTTTCCCAACAATCAAATCCAAGACTCTAATCCTGGTGTTCTGGATCAACATGTTGATGGAGTGGCCTCGGATCATCTTGTCATCTCCTGACTTGGGCATCAAGGTATGCCTAAGAATAGTGTTCATTGTTCGGAGGCCTTCTTGTAGATAGTAGATGGATCCTAGCTTGCGTGATTGCACCTTGTCTGTGGGGATAGAAGTATACATATCTTTCATGGCATTGTGACTTGCCTTGGGTTCATAGTATACATCCTGATCTCCTTCGTGAGCTTCTGGAACTTCTAGAAGTGTAGCCCACTCCTCAACAGTGAATTCATACCTAGCACCTTTAGTCATCCATACAATTCTACCATCTCTGTAGAAGTGTGTAGTGGATTAGAATTGCATGATCATCTCGTCGTTCCGTGCAGTAAGCTCTCTGCCAATGAACTTGTCCAGACCAATCCAGTGGAAGTTGTCTTGGACACTTGGGAAGTAGTCCATGTTATCTTTAATGAACTTCCAATTGACATATCTCATGTCACTAACAGCTGGGCTCTTGTCAAGTAACACTGTCTCATAAAAATCATGTTGCTCTCTGGTGTAGAACATGTAGTCTACTGCAGTTTCCTCCTCTGAGGATAATGATCTATGGCTCTCCAGTCTCTCAATCCTGAGTCTTTCCTCTTCTTCATGTCCTTAGCAACTAAGTGGATGGCATCATGCACTGGAAGATGTGGTCTGAGCTTCATCAAATTAGTCAAGTCATCATCATCTTCAGTTCTGGAGGCAGTCCCCTTGTTCTTCTCAGAAGCTGGAATGTCTCCGGTAGTCCTCTTGGACTTCTGTGCAGCAGCTTTCTTAGATGTAGGCTTGGTGCTCTTGGAGGTGCCAGTCTTTGGCATAGCATCAACCATCAACTTCTTGTCTTTCTTCTTGGGAGGGGCCTTCTCAACATGTTCTTCCTCCTCTTCCTCGGTAGCAGCACCAGCAGCCTCCTCTGAATCTTCATACATAGAGGTAGGTCTACCAATCACATGGACAATCCTCTTCCTGGACTTCTTCTCCCCTGCCTTCTTAGGCAAAGCCTTCCTGGGGACCTCAACTAACATAGTTGCCCTAGCAGTATCATGTGCTTTGAAAGTTTTAGCGGGTGCATAAACTTTGCTGACAACTCTCCGGGAAGAACTAGCTTCAGTTGCTGACTTCTTGGCAGCCTTTTCTCGCTTCGTGGCAAGAATCTCCTCGGGAATGAAGTCAAAATCTTCTTCATCAGAATTTAGCTTCTTCTTGGTCCTGGTGGCAGCCTTGGGCAACCCATGGGAGCTGGGGGTGCCTGGATCTGAGAAAGAACTAGGCTCAAGGCTTGTGCCCGAACTCATATCAACTCCCTGCTTTGCCAAATTTTGGTTGTCCTTTGCATCTGACATATTGACCCTGTGAATAGAGTATAGAAGAGCAGAAGAAGATGAGTCATCACAAAATGAGGCTGGTTTTTGAAATTTGAATAATGAATTTTCAAGATTTTTGCATTCTGTCAAATAAATATCAGTGTAGTTGAAACAGAATTTTCGATGGGGCCGAGACTGACTGACTCACTAACCGAACCTTGGCACCCTTTTCGGTCGGACCAAAAAGTGGTACTCGGTTCCACCGAGTCAGTTCTCAGCAACACTAAATTCCACATCGATGAGACCGATATGTACGTTTTGGTTCCACCGAGATTTATCGGCGGATGGCAAAACCCTAGAAAAATTCATCTTTCGTGAGATTTTGGAGTTTTGAGTGGATAGAAACAGTACAAAGGGTGTATCAATGATAAACAAGGATCTGATGCGCAAGAATTGTACGAGAAGCGCAATAGAGATCGAATCCGTACCTAGTTTGGCGCGGATCCTCTACGGTGGCGACAAGGGAGAGGATTTCGTCGATGACGGCGATTCCCAGCGGTGGAGAAGTACACGAAGACAAGGGCGATGACCAGGGGTGTCGTGGGCGGCAGCTTAGGGTTCTGAGGCGCGACGAATGAGATTGAAATTCAAAGCATTGGGGTCCACAGCTTATATACCCACCACTGTCGATGACACTGATTCTAATTTTTTGGTCTCACCGAGTGCCTCAACTATCAGCTGACAAGGACACTCGGTGTAACCGAGAAAATGGAATCGGTGGCTCCGAGATTGAAAACCAGATCAACCCTAGGCATTCGGTGAGACCGAGATATTGTGGTTGGTTCCACCGACATGCACTTGGGAGGTTTTAATGGTCAGTCCTTGTCGAGACGGAACTCCGAGTGCTCCACACACAGAGGGATCGAAAAGCACTTGTTCAAATTTTGTGATGTGATACGTCTCCAACATATCTATAATTTTTTATTGTTCCATGCTATTATATAATCAACTTTGGATGTTTTATATGCATGAATATGCTATTTTATATTAATTTTGGGACTAACTTATTAACTCAGTGCCCAGTGCCAGTTTCTGTTTTTCCGTGTTTTTGACATTTTTCAGATAGGAATATCAAACGGAATAAAACTTTCGCCATGATTTTTTCGGAAAATATCAAAAATACCAGAAGGAAAAGACACCGGAGAGGAGGCTCGAGGGAGTCACGAGCCTGGGAGGCGTGGCCCCACCCCTAGGTCGCGGCTAGGGGGCTCGTGACCTCCTTGTGGCCCCTCTTGACTTGTTCTCAACGCCATACGGTCTTATAAATACTGAAACTAACAGAACTAAACCTAGATCGGGAGTTCCGCCGCCGCAAGCCTCTATAGCCACCAAAAACTAATCGGGATCCCGTTCCGGCACCCTGCCGGAGGGGGAATCCATCTCCGGTGGCCATCTTCATCATCCCGGCGATCTCCATGACGAGGAGGGAGTAGTCCACCCTCGGGGCTGAGGGTATGTACCAGTAGTTATGTGTTTGATCTCTCTCTCTCTCTTTCGTGTTCTTGAGATGTCTTGATCTCAATGTACCGCGGGCTTTGCTACTATAGTTGGATCTTATGATGTTCTTCCCCCTCTCCCTTCTTGTAATGAATTGAGTTTTCCCTTTGAATTTATCTTATCGGATTGAGTCTTTAAGAACACTTGATGTATGTCTTGCCCGTGTCTATCTGCGGTGACAATGGGATATTCATGTGAGTACTTGATGTATGTTTCGGTGATCAACTTGCGGGTTTCGTGACCTTGGGAACCTATGCATAGGGGTTGGCACATGTTTTGATTCTCCGGTAGAAACTTCGGGGCACTCTTTGAAGTTCTATGTGTTGGTTGAATAAATGATTTTGAGATTGTGTGATGCATGTCATGTAATCATACCCACGGATACTTGAGGTGACAATGGAGTATCTAGGTGACATTAGGGTTTTGGTTGATATGTGTCTTAAGGTGTTATTCTAGTACGAACTCTAGGATAGATTGAACGAAAAGAATAGCTTCGTGTTATTTTACTATGGACTCTTGAATAGATTGATCAGAAAGAATAACTTTGTGGTGGTTTCGTACCCGACAATAATCTCTTCATTTGTTCTCTGCTATTAGTGACTTTGGAGTGACTCATTGTTGCACGTTGAGTGCTAGTTATATGGTCCAATTATGTTATCATTGTTGAGAGAACTTCCACTAGTGAAAGTATGAACCCTAGGCCTTGTTTCCAAGCATTGCAATACCGTTCGTGCTCACTTTTACTATTAGTTACCTTGCTGTTTTTATATTTTCAGATTACAAAAACCTTTATCTACTATCCATATTGCACTTGTATCGCCATCTCTTCGCTGAACTAGTGCACCAATACAATTTACCATTGTATTGGGTGTGTTGGGGACACAAGAGACTCTTTGTTATTTGGTTGCAGGGTTGCTTGAGAGAGACCATCTTCATCCTACACCTCCCGTGGATTGATAAACCTTAGGTCACCCACTTAAGGGAAAATTGCTACTGTCCTACAAACCTCTGCACTTGGTGGCCCAACAACGTCTACAAGGAGAAGGTTGCATAGTAGACATCAAGCTCTTTTCTGGCGCCATTGCCGGGGAGGTGAGTGCTTGAAGGTATATCTTTAGATCTTGCAATCAAATCTTTTAGTTTCTTGTTTTATCACTAGTTTAGTTTATTAAAATAAAACTACAAAAAAATGGAATTAAGGTTACCTCAGATGCTTCATCTTTTTAATGTCTTTCGTGAAAATGATGGAATGGAAAATTGTGCTCAAGTATTAGAATAAAAATTTATTAAAATGTTTGGCACTAAATATTTGAATGATGAGCATGATAGTAATATTGTTACTATGAATTCTCTGAATATCCATGATGCTAATGATATGCAAAGCCACAAGCTTGGGGATGCTATGTTTGATGAAGATGATCTTTTTAGCCCCCCAAGTTTTGATGAGCAAAACTATTATGATTATGACATGCCTCCTATCTATGATGATTATTGTGATGACACATATGATATAAAGAGTAATGGTAACCATGAAACTTTTCATCATGATTTTAATATTCAAAGTGGTTATGTCAATCAAGTATGTCATGATAGTTATTGTGTTGAGTTTGCTCCCACTATTTTGAATGAGAAGAAAACTGCTTATGAGGAGAGTGAAAAAATTTCTATGCTTGTGCATCATAAAAATAATGATTTATGTGATGTTTATATTGTGGAATCATTCATGATGCTACTAAAAATTATTATGAGAGAGGATCATATGCTTCTACATATTGCAATAATGTCAAGTTTCCTCTCTATGTGTTGAAAATCTTGAAGATATGCTTGTTTTGCCTTCCTATGCTAGATGATTCTTTCTCCAATAAGTTGTTTGTTCACAAAATCCCTATGCATAGGAAGTGGGTTAGACTTAAATGTGCTTGTCATATGCCTCATGATTCTCCCGTTATGTTTCAATTCTTATCTTGTATGTGAGCATCATTGAAATCATCATTGCCTAGCTTGAAAGGCATTAAAGAAAAGTGCTTGTTGGGAGACAACCCAATATGTATACTTACTGTTTTTGTGTGTTCACATGATTAGTATACTGTATTAATCATGTTTTATAGCTTTTATTTCAATAAAGTGCCAAGTAAAGCCTTTATGATTAGTTTGGGTGATAGTTGTTTGATCATGCTGAAAAAGACAGAAACTTTGTGCTCACGAAATTATTTTTAATTTTTATCCAGAGAGAGATTTTAGTTGATTCTTTTTTCTGCTGATTGATATAAAAATTTCCTTAATTTTCATAATTTTTTTAGAATTGTTCGAGGTGCAGAAGTATGGTTATCATTCAGATCATTACAGACTGTTCCGTTCTTGACAGATTATGTTTTCAATGCATAGTTTGCTTGTTTTAGTGTTTCCATAGATTATATTAAGTGATATAAATTGTGGAAATGATAATATAAAGTAGGAATTGTACGGTAACATTTATGAATCTTGTCTTGATAGTACCAAAATGAATGATTTGTCTTTATTATACTAAGCCATCTCACGAAGTTCCGTTAAGTTTTGTGTTGTGAAGTTTTCAAGTTTTGGGTAAAGTTCGGATGGACAATGGAACAAGGAGTGGAAAGAGCATAAGATTGGGTATTACCAAGGCATACAAAGCCATATTCAAGGACACCAAAGAGCCTAATCTTGGGGATGCCCCGGGAAGGCATCCCCTCTTTCGTCTTCAATCCATCGGTAACTTTACTTGGGGCTATATTTTTATTCACCACATGATATGTGTTTTGCTTGGAGCGTCATTTTATTTTATTAGTACTTTATTGCTGTTATTTATATTAATCTTAATTTTATGCATCATTTAGTTCAATAAAAATGTCAAGGATAGCCTTTACCATGCTTAATTTGCAAGTATGGGAGTTGCTGTTCCAAAATAGAAAGTTTGCTTGTAGTGCAAACATTCCCTAGAATTTTCTGTATGTCAGAATAACTTGAAATTTGGACACAGTATGCTCTTATAAATTGCATACAGCGTGGAATTGTTTCAGATTTTTTCGAGTTAATTAAGTATGGATCTTGCTGCATTCTTCACAGATTGTTCTGTTTAGGCAGATTGCTGTTATGTTTGCATTGTTTGCATATGTTTGCATGTTTAGTGACTCCGTTTGATGATGGGAGTTTTAAATATGCAGAGGAATTTAGTATGCAATGTGAAATAATAATTTTAGTAATTTGCTACAGTAGATGATGATAAAGTTTTGCATTGATTTATACTAATCTATCTCACGAGTTTTTGTTGAGTTTTGTGTGGATGAAGTTTTTAAGATTTTGGAAACCGTCATATGAGAGGAATTAAGGAGACACAAAATCTCAATATTGGGGATGCCCAAGGCACCCCAATCCATATTTCAATAAGTCTCAAGTGTCTAAGCTTGGGGATGCCCCGGTTGACATCCCATCTTTCTTCTTCAACAATTATCGGTTAGTATTGGTTCAACCTAAGTTTTTGCTTCTTCACATGATTTGTGCTATCCTTGGAGTGTCAATTTATTTTGAGAATAAGGTATTTAAGATCTTAAGTTCTTAGATGGGAGAGTCTTCACATAGCTAAATAATTATTCAACTACTCATTGAGCTTTATTTATATCTTTTGGAGTAGTTTGTCTTTTGCTCTAGCGCTTCACTTATATCCTTATAGAGCATTGCAATGTTTATATTTTAGAGAAATTGATGAACTCTCATGCTTAACTTATATCATTTTTAGAGTCTTAAACAACTTGGTAATTTTCTTAGGTTATGAAACTAGTCCTAATATGATAGGCAACCAAAAGGGATATAATAAAAACTTTCATATTCAAGTGCATTGAGTAGTAAGAGAAGTTTGATTCCTTGCACCTAGTTTTGAGACATGGAGATGGTGATATTAGAGTCATGCTAGTAGGGTGCTGTGAATCTAGAAATACTTGTGTTGAGGTTAGTGATTCCCGTAGCATGCACGTATGGTGAACCGCTATGTTAGGAAGTCATCGCATGATTGATTTATTGATTGTCATCCTTTGTGTGGAGGTCGGGATCGCACGATGGTTAACTCCTACCAACCCTTCCCCTAGGAGTATGCGTTTAGCACCTTGTTTAGATTACTAATAAAACTTTCGCAATAAGTATATGAGTTCTTCATGACTAATGTGAGTCCATGGTATATATGCACTTTCACCTTCCACCATTGCTACCCTCTCTAGTGTCACGCAACTTTCGCCGGTGCACAAACCCACCATATACCTTCCTCAAAACAGCCACCATACCTACCTATTACGGAATATTCATAGCCATTCCGAGATATATTGCCATGCAACTTCACCGTTCCGTCTCATGACATGTGCCATCACTTTCATTCATATAGAGTCATTATTGTTCTAAGTATCGAGTTGTAAGTAGATAAAAGTGTGATGATCATCATTATTAGAGCATTGTCCCATGTGAAAAAATAAAAAAAGAGGCCAAAGATCCCAAATAAAAAAAGAGGCCAAAGAGCCCAAATAAAAAAATAAAAAATAATAAAAAAAGAGGCCAAAGAGCCCAAATGAGAGAAAAAGAGAGAAGGGACAATGCTACTCTCTTTTTCCACACTCTTGCTTCGAAATAGCACCATGATCTTCATGAGAGAGAGTCTCTTGTTTTGTCACTTTCATATGCTAGTGGTAATTTTCATTATGTAACTTGGCTTGTATATTCCAATGATGAGCTTCCTCAAGTAGCCCTAGGTCTTCATGAGCAAGCAAGTTGGGTGCACACCCACTAGTTTCTATTTTTGAGCTTTCATACACTTATAGCTCTAGTGCGTCTGTTCCATGGCAATCCCTACTCATTCACATTGATATCTATTGATGGGCATCTCCAAAGCCCATTGATACGCCGAGTCGATGTGACCATCTCCTCCTTTTTGCCTCACAACCTCCACCACAATCTATTCCACCTATAGTGTTATATCCATGGCTCACGCTCATGTATTGCGTGAGAGTTGAAAAAAGTTTGAAAAAGTAAGAGTGTGAAAACAATTACTTGGCCAATAGCGAGGTTGTGCATGATTAAATTCGTTGTGTGGGGATGATGGAGCATATCCATACTATATGATTTTGTAGGGATAACTTTCTTTGGCCTTGTTATTTCGAAAGTTCATGATTACTTTGCTATCATACTTGAAGTATTATTGTTTTCATGTCAATATTAAACTATTGTTTTGAATCTTATGGATCTGAACATTCATGCCACAATAAAGAAGTTACATAGAACAAATATGTTAGGTAGCATTCCACATCAAATGTTTTTATCACTTCCCTACTCGAGGACGAGCAGGAGTTAAGCTTGGGGATGCTTGATACGTCTCCAACATATCTGTAATTTTTGATTGTTCCATGCTATTATATTATCAACTTTGGATGTTTTATATGCATGAATATGCTATTTTATATTAATTTTGGGACTAACTTATTAACTCAGTGCCCAGTGCCAGTTTCTGTTTTTCCGTGTTTTTGACATTTTTCAGATAGGAATATCAAACGGAGTCCAAACAGAATAAAACTTTCGCCGTGATTTTTTTCGGAAAATATCAAAAATACCAGAAGGAAAAGATACCGAAGAGGAGGCTCGAGGGAGTCACGAGCCTGGGAGGCGTGGCCCCACCCCTAGGTCGCGGCTAGGGGGCTCATGACCTCCTTGTGGCCCCTCTTGACTTGTTCTCGACGCCATACGGTCTTATAAATACTGAAACCAACAGAACTAAACCTAGATCGGGAGTTCCGCCGCCGCAAGCCTCTGTAGCCACCAAAAACTAATCGAGATCCCGTTCCGGCACCCTGTCGGAGGGGTAATCCATCTCCGATGGCCATCTTCATCATCCCGGCGATCTCCATGACGAGGAGGGAGTAGTCCACCCTCGGGGCTGAGGGTATGTACCAGTAGTTATGTGTTTGATCTCTCTCTCTCTCTCGTGTTCTTGAGATGTCTTGATCTCAATGTACCGCGGGCTTTGCTACTATAGTTGGATCTTATGATGTTCTTCCCCTCTCCCTTCTTGTAATGAATTGAGTTTTCCCTTTGAATTTATCTTATCGGATTGAGTCTTTAAGAACACTTGATGTATGTCTTGCCCGTGTCTATCTGTGATGACAATGGGATATTCATTTGAGTACTTGATGTATGTTTCGGTGATCAACTTGCGGGTTTTGTGACCTTGGGAACCTATGCATAGGGGTTGGCACATGTTTTGACTCTCCGGTAGAAACTTCGGGGCACTCTTTGAAGTTCTATGTGTTGGTTGAATAGATGATTTTGAGATTGTGTGATGCATGTCGTGTAATCATACCCACGGATACTTGAGGTGACAATGGAGTATCTAGGTGACATTAGGGTTTTGGTTGATATGTGTCTTAAGGTGTTATTCTAGTACGAACTCTAGGATAGATTGAACGGAAAGAATAGCTTCGTGTTATTTTACTATGGACTCTTGAATAGATTGATTAGAAAGAATAACTTTGTGGTGGTTTCATACCCGACAATAATCTCTTCATTTGTTCTCTGCTATTAGTGACTTTGGAGTGACTCATTGTTGCACGTTGAGGGCTAGTTATATGGTCCAATTATGTTATCATTGTTGAGAGAACTTCCACTAGTGAAAGTATGAACCCTAGGCCTTGTTTCCAAGCATTGCAATACCGTTCGTGCTCACTTTTACTATTAGTTACCTTGCTGTTTTTATATTTTCAGATTACAAAAACCTTTATCTACTATCCATATTGCACTTGTATCACCATCTCTTCGCTGAACTAGTGCACCAATACAATTTACCATTGTATTGGGTGTGTTGGGGACACAAGAGACTCTTTGTTATTTGGTTGCAGGGTTGCTTGAGAGATACCATCTTCATCCTACGCCTCCCGTGGATTGATAAACCTTAGGTCACCCACTTAAGGGAAAATTGCTACTGTCCTACAAACCTCTGCACTTGGAGGCCCAACAACGTCTACAAGGAGAAGGTTGCGTAGTAGACATCAAGCTCTTTTCTGGCGCCGTTGCCGGGGAGGTGAGTGCTTGAAGCTATTATACTTGAATTATTATTGTTTTCATGTCAATATTAAACTATTGTTTTGAATCTTATGGATCTGAACATTCATGCCACAATAAAGAAGTTACATAGAACAAATATGTTAGGTAGCATTCCACATCAAAAATTCGTTCTTTATCACTTCCCTACTCGAGGACGAGCAGGAGTTAAGCTTGGGGATGCTTGATACGTCTCCAACATATCTATAATTTTTTATTGTTGCATGCTATTATATTATCAACTTTGGATGTTTTATATGCATGAATATGCTATTTTATATCAATTTTAGGACTAACTTATTAACTCACTGCTCAGTGCCAGTTTCTGTTTTTTCCGTGTTTTTGACATTTTTCGGATAGGAATATCAAACGGAGTCCAAACAGAATAAAACTTTTGCCGTGATTTTTTTTTGGAAAATATACCGGAGAAGAGGCACGAGGGAGTCACGAGCCTGGGAGGCGTGTCCCCACCCCTAGGCCGCGGCTAGGGGGCTCATGACCTCCTCGTGGCCCCTCTTGACTTGTTCTCGACGCCAGACAGTCTTATAAATACTGAAACCCGCAGAAATAAACCTAGATCGCAAGTTCCACCGCCGTAAGCCTCCGTAGCCACCAAAAACCAATCGGGAGTCCGTTCCGGCATCCTGCCGGACGGGAATTCATCTCCGGTGGCCATCTTCATCAACACCATTGCCTCTCCGATGATGCGTGAGTAGTGCACCACAGACCTATGGGTCCCTATCTAGTAGCTAGATGGCTTCTTATCTCTCTTTGATCTTCAATACAAACTTCACCATGATCTTCATGGTGATCTATCCGATGTAATCTTCTTTTGCGGAGTGTTTGTTGAGATCCGATGAATTGTGGATTTATGATCAGATTATCTATGAATATTATTTGAGTCAATTCTGAATTCTTATATGCATGATTTCATATCCTTGTAAGTCTCTTCGACTTATGGGTTTTGTTTGGCCAACTTGATCTATAGTTCTTGCAATGGGAGAAGTGCTTGGTTTTGGGTTCATACCGTGCGGTGTCCTCACCTAGTGATAGAAAAGTTAGCGAGGCACGTATTGTGTTGTTGCCATCAAGGGTAAAAAGATGGGGTTTATATCATATTTCATGAATCTA
The DNA here is from genome assembly GCA_022496015.1 of Hordeum marinum. Taxonomy (NCBI): domain Eukaryota; kingdom Viridiplantae; phylum Streptophyta; class Magnoliopsida; order Poales; family Poaceae; genus Hordeum; species Hordeum marinum. The sequence goes on from CM039676.1 coordinate 85,110,096, forward strand.
TCCATCTACGTCATGTCATCTTGCTTAAAGCGTTACTCCGTTTGTTATGAACTTAATACACTAGATGCATGCTGGATAACGGTCGAAGTGTGGAGTAATAGTAGTAGATGCAGAAAGTATCGGTCTACTTGTATCGGACGTGATGCCTATATGTATTATCTTGCCTTAGATATCGTCATGACTTTGCACGATTCTATCAATTGCTCAACAGTAATTTGTTCACCCACCGTAATACTTGCTATCATGAGAGAAGCCTCTAGTGAACACTATGGCCCCGGGTCTATTTTACATATTATATATTCAGATCTAAATACAAAAACACCAAAAATACCTTGCTGCACCTTTATTTACTTATTTATATTTATCTACTATCACTATCAGATCTCACCTTGCAAGTAATCGTAAAGGGATTGACAACCTCTTTATCGCGTCGGGTGCAAGTTTGTTTGTGTTTGTGCAGGTTCCTTGGTGCCTCATCTTGATACTCCTACTGGATTGATACCTTGGTTCTCAAACTGAGGGAAATACTTATCTCTACTTTGCTGCATCTCCCTTTCCTCTTCAAGGGAAAAACCAACGCAATCTCGAGAAGTAGCATGATGCAGCAGGAATAGAGTATGAGGTGAGAAAGAATAGATAGCTAAAGAAGTGGTCCTAAGCATTCTTGTATATCCAATTGGAAAAAGATAAATTAAAAGCCAAATGGCAACAATTGGATATCCTCGAATGAGAAAATAAATGTAGACCAACATTCTCATACAATAAGATGTCAAATGAAATCATGGCAAACATGCACATATACTCTAGCATCTAACAAGCACTTGGTAGATGATGAATTCATCTATATATGAGTATTTGACTTAGGAGCCAAGTAAGAGTACTTGATCATAGGTCATACTCATTGTTTAAGCACAAGTGGGGTTACCACTTTTACATAAAGCATTTAATGTTGTCACATACTAAGAGATACTTTGACTCAAGTCTTAGTGTAAATCTCCCCCTTGATGTGACATCCCCCCATAAGAGGGATAAACTAACCTTTGGTTTTGTTGATAAAGACTTCATGTTGGTGAGGTAGTGATGGATGCTCAAGGTTGATGAAGATCACCAAGAGTTTGGAGCATCCTTGTTGTTTCCTTACTCTTCTCACCTACACGGGTTAGTCCCAACACACAAGAGATAAATACAAGGATATCTATGGACATGGAGTGCAAAGCATGTGTAATGATGTCCACTGATTTGTTGATTACCTTGTCCCTTGCTTACCTTTGAGGGAATGTGTGACTCCTTGAAATATTTCATAGAGTTGATGTTGATTGCAAATAGTCCTTGCCAATAATGAATATGAGTGAATTTCATTGGCGGAGTCACCCCTCGAGAACTCTCTAGTTCTTCTTCTTGGGAATCCACATCAAGTTGATGGGGATCCTTGGTGTTGAAGTAGCACTTGTACAAGTTGAGCTTGTAGTAGCCTTGGGAACCCACTTGACCAAAGCTTGGGGTTCATCTTCATAAGAGTCAAAGTCCTCTTGGAGATTGTTCTTGCCCTTGAGCTTCGTGTCTTGTGGTGGAAGGTCATCTTGAGTGTTTGTCCCCTTGGGAAGAGTATTTTCATACTTCTCCTTTTGAGGAACAAACTTGGGATTTGGATATTGACCTTCTTCCCATTCAACTCCATGAGCGTTGAAGTAGCCAACACCGCGATTTTTCTGATATCCTCCGTGCTTGCGTACAATATCATCAAATTGTTTGTACCCTTCAAGACTCTTGTAGATACCTTTCTCTATAATTCCTTTCAATAAGACATTTTCTTGCTCAAGTGTAACTTGGCTAAGAGAATCATCATTAGTGGAATCAATAGAACTACTAGGAGTAACATCATTGGGCTTAGCATTGTTAATGTTGCTACTAGATGAAGAACCTTTCTTTCCTTTGTTACTAGTTTGCTTAGATTTGACTTGTGGCATTAATGTAGACAAGAGTAGTCATTTGGCAATATAAGATGAAGTCTTCTTTTGGAGATCGTCATTGATAGCTTTAAGAAATTTATGTTCTTGCTCCAAATTGAGCTTATCGAAGCGTAGCTTCTCATGAGTTCTTACAAGCTCTCTATGATCTTCAAGAGTAGATTCATGAGCTAACTTAAGAGTTTTGAGTTCTTTAGTTAGTTCTTCTATTTTCATCTTATCATTGTCAATTGACTTATCTTGACTAGTATGAGAAATATCAAGTTCATTATGATTAACATCACTAGTTTTATCACATAGCAAGTCATCATCATAAAGAAAATAATCTTCATCACTATCGAAATCAAGATATTCGGGGTGTGATACCTTGGGGCCTTTAGCCATGAAGCAACTTCCACCTCCTTCATTTGGTGAATCAAATAGATCATAGGAGTTGGTTGTCACTAGTGCAATTCCGGCAACACCATTATCTTGACTATAGTCGGAGTTGGAGTGATAGCTTCTCTTGGAGTGGTTGTCGGAGTCGGAGCCGGAAACCCATTAACCAACATGAGCTTGATGCTTTCTTCTTGAGTAGCTCTTGGTGTGCTTGTCATTCTTCTTCGAGTCCCTACTTCTCCTTGAGGGTCTTCGTTCATAACAATCATCTCTACTCCTTCTCTCTCTCTCTACGAGGTGATTCGTCTCTTGAGCTTCGTCTTCTTGGTGACTCTTCTCTTCGTTTGTAGGGAGCCGAGCACTCATTGGAGTAGTGTCCGGGCTTGCAACAATTGTAGCAGTTTCGGTCACGACTTGATGAGCGCTTCTCTTCATATCTTGAGTTGGAACTACGATCTTTGCTTCTATTCTTGTAGAACTTGTTGAATTTCTTAACCATGAGGCTTATCTCTTCATTTGTGACAAGGTTGCCGCTTGAGGTAGCGGGATCATCACTTGTGGCTTTGTAAGCACCGCTAGACTTGTGATGAAGGTCTTCCTTGTCTTTGAGTGTCATCTCCTGAGCAACAATTCTACCAATCACTTCCATTGGTTTGAGATCTTTGTAGTTGGGCATCATTTGGATCAATGTGCACATGGTGTCATATCTCTCATCCAAATCTCGAAGTATCTTCTTGATGATGAACTTGTCAATCATTTCTTCTCTTCCTAAGCCAGCAATCTCATTGGTTATGAGAGCTAGCCTAGAGTACATTTCAGCGACTCCTTCACCATCCTTCATCTTGAACTTGTCAAATTGACCTTGAAGAACATCTAACTTGTATTCTCTCATGGACTCAGTTCCTGCGTGCATATCAACCAAAGTATCCCAAATCTCTTTTGTGTGTTCAAGAAGGCTGATTTTGTTGAATTCTTCAGTGCATAGACAGTTGAAGAGAAGGTCACATGCTTGAGCATTGATTTGCAACATCTTCAATTCATCTGCTGACGCTTCATGATCCAGTTCCTTTCCATCCGCAAAGAATTCACCTTGCAAGCCAACACGAACAACAGCCCAAACGGCAGGATTATGACCAAGCAAATGCATTTTCATTTTATGCTTCCAACTAGCAAAATTAGTGCCATCAAAGTACGGACCTCTACGGTGATAATTTCCCTCACTGGATGACATACTTCTCCTAGGTTGTGAAACCAATGCAATGGACACCAAAGCTCTGATACCACTTGTAGGATCTAAAGTAGGTCTAGAGGGGGTGATTAGACTACTTGAACAAATAAATTTTTTTGCCTTTTTCTCAATTTTAGTTCTTGGCAAGTTTTAGCATTCATAGCATATCAAGTAACACCCTACACATGCATGTCTAAGAGTGTGGCAGCGGAAAATAAAGACATTGCACATGTAAGTAAAGAGAGGGTTAGGAAACTAAACACAAGTGATGACACGATGATTTTTCCCGTGGTTCTGATAGGTGGTGCTATCGTACGTCCATGTTCATGGAGTCTTCAACCCACGGAGGTTAACGGTCGAGAGAGTCCATGGAGGGCTCTACCCACGGAGTGTTACACAAAGAAGCAACCTTAACTATTCCATGTGGTTCCGTCCATGAAGGACTAGCCTCACTATGGGTAGATCTTAACGAAGTAGGCGATCTCCTTGTCCTTACAAACTTCTTGGTTCACTCCACAACACGAAGTAGGAGGCTCCCAAGCGACACCTAACCAATCTAGGAGGCACCACCCTCCAAAAGGTAATAGGCTCGGTAATGACGATGAACTCCTTGCTCTTGTGCTTCAAGATGATAGACTCCTCAACACACAATCACTCTCTCACATATTTGCTTGGTAGAAGAGATCAGATTGGTGGAAAGCAACTTGGGGAGGATAGAAATCAAGATCCATATGGTTGGAGTGGAAGATCTTGACCTCAACACAAGGGTAGGTGGTTGTCTCTCAGAAAACTGAGTAGGATAGGTATGGAATAGTTCTGAGTGCTTCTCTTTTGAGTGGGTGGTGGTGAAGGGGTATATATAGGCATCCTCAAAAATCCAACTATTACACACAATAAGTCAGACTCGGTGACACCGATGTGTAAATCTCGGTGGTACCGAAGTGACTAAAAGTGGCAAGTTTTGAATCTCGAAGGACCGATATACAACTCTCGGTTGCACCAACAAGGTGACCAACGGTCAGATTTACCAATCTTGGTGACGCCGATTCACCATTCTCGATCGGACCGAAAATGAGAATTTGCGTAATAGAAACTTGGCAACCCAACTCGGTGGCACTGAGTGCAGTGTCGGCTGCAAGAAAGTGTTAGGGTTTGGCTGAGTCTGTCTAGGGTTGGGAACTCGATGGCACTGGGATAGGAATGTTGGTTGCACCGATTTTGCATATGTGGCTTAGGACAGACTTTGGTGGGAGAGTTTGTGGATGTTTTGGTGTCTGTCACTTGTGCACGTTTGAGCATATTGTTCACCATCAAAACTTTACCCCCTTTTAATAGTATTGGTTTCCTATGGACTCAAGGTGATTTCTCACAAACGTAAAATGTAGAGTCTCTTGCTTGAAGCTTGGCCAACCTATTTCCTTGCATCTTGGGGTAATTCCTAAATCCTTTTGCTATTCCCATCATTGAACTTTTCCTGAAATATACTTGGTGAAGATATTAGTTCACTGACTTATATGTTGTTATTAATTACCAAAACCACCAAGGGAGCAAATGTGCTTTCAAGGGGGGACCCCGGCGAACGCGAGTAGCAGACCACCCAAGGCGAGCGCGGCAATGACGAAGGGCGCACCTCCATCCCCACACTCACCACGTCCTCCTACATGACCTCCAGGTCAGCCACCGGGGTTGCGACAGAGGGAGGGGAAGCCACGGCCACAGTCTCATCCCCTGACGCCACCCGAGAAGCCGTCCCAGCAGGACAGGAAGAGCCACCACCAGTAGAAACCAGACTACGCCGCCCATCAGACGGAGCCGGAGGAACCACATCATCATCATCTTCACTAGAGGATCTCCCCCCTAGATGAGGCCCCATCCCCACCTTGCCCATCATCCAGGCGAGGCAAAGTTGCAGCGGGGGCCGGCCCAAGAAGATCCTCAGGAACCGGAGACTCGAGCTCGAAGGTGAGATGCTTCCCCTTAGTGCTGAAGTATAATACTATGGACAGACCATCAATCTCTACCAAAGCGGGGCAGAGGATCTCAATGCAGGCGGGGCCATCATCCTCGAAGGACGCCAGGTCAGCGGTGACCAGCTTGCCCATCGGCTTAGAGATCGCCTTGAGGATGTGCGCAAGCTTGCCACCCCGCGGCGCCGACCTGCCACCTCTAGGCAAGCGTAAACAAGGACCCACACCTACTCTAGAGGAGGCACAGGATCAGGCTCCGCAGCAGCAGCACGAACGGAGATCATGAACTTGTTGATGGGGCAGCGGATGAGATCGTGGGAACACACATGGAGCAGCTCTGAACTTGTTGATGGGGCAGCGGATGAGATCGTGGGAACACACACAGAGCAGCTCTGCGGAGGGGAAGGGGACCGAAAAGACGAGGGGAGCCCTCTCGGTCACATCCCAAGTGAAGTCGGAGTCGTGAAAGTCGCCGATGTAGGCGGCGATCTCGGCCTCGATGAGGTCGGCCGAGATCACCACCCCAGACGGCAAGTCCTGCTTAGGGGCCAGAGTGACCGTCGCCAGGTGCGGCCGAACCGCCTCCTCCTCAATCTCAGCATCCACATAGTAGAAATCACCCCCTCAATCCCGTACCTAAGGTAGGCAAGGGTCATGGGGCATCAGGGAGGGGCCTCACATTCTGAGCGGAAGTGTCCCGCTCAACCACAGTTGATGCACATCGTCTCTTTGCGAGTCCTGGGGCGGCCGACCCGAGAGGGAAGCTCCAGAGCCGCTTGCTCAGGAACCCCCGTCGGAGCAGGACAGGCGGACACCCCAGGGTCCACCAAAGCCACCTTCTTCTTCTTCTTCCAAGCCTAGACCAGCACCACAGGAGCCTCAACAGACTGGCACCCAGAAGATCTCTTCCCGGGAAGCGGGTCATCCCGACGCCATGCCAGGCCATTCGCCCGAGATGAACGATGATCATCCCGACGGCCATCCTCACGAGACAGCCGCCGGTCCTCATCACGCGCATGAGCAGGAGCATGGGACCCATGGGGCCCATCATCCTGGCGGTCATCACATGCAGAGTCACCCCGGTCCCGACGCCAGTCACTCTCCGAGGGCCGGGTGGCCGAATCACGAGCAGCCGGCGCCCGGGGAGCCGGGGAGTCCCTATCCCGAGCCACCAGCGGCTGGCGAGCCACCAGCTCCGCCTGGAGAGAGCCCTCATGGTCCAAGTCGTCCTGCCGCAGCCGCTCAGCCTCTCGGCGGTGAGCATCGCCTGGCGAGCCCGAGAGCGGGAGATGGGGGTCTCTGGCTGGGTCTCTGGGGGGCAGAGGACAGCGCAGTGAAGTTCCCGGGTAGAGCTCCGAGGAACGTGCCTGATGGGCTGCCTCACCAGTGCCACCGACAGCGGGACGGGAGGACGAGCCAGACGGCAGGGGCCGCTTTGACCGCGCCTGGCCATCCCCTTCCACGCGGGTCAACAGGACGTCCAAGTACGAGCGCGGCGGCGTGGGATCAGAGGCGGAGGAAGGAGAATCGGGGAGGGGATGTGGGAGCAGGAGCGTGGAGGAAGGTGGCAACGCAACACTGGAGTCGACCAGGGATCAAGGGAGAAAACGCGCAACCCTACCCCAACGGGCTACTTCGCCCCGCGTAGCAGGCCAGCCAGACCACGGGCCAGAACCGCCACGTTGGATCCAAATCCAACGGGCGGGGTCCACGTGGGCTAGGCCACAGGCCCGGTTGATTGAGCCCACAACCTCTTGGGTTCTTCTAGCGGCCTCCTCCACCTCTTGGGCCAAGAAAGCACCCAGCCCAACCGCCCGCGGCCCATGATACGTCTCCAACGTATCTATAATTTTTGATTGTTCCATGCTATTATATTATCAACTTTGGATGTTTTATATGCATGAATATGCTATTTTATATTATTTTTGGGACTAACTTATTAACTCAGTGCCCAGTGCCAGTTTCTGTTTTTTCCGTGTTTTTGACCTTTTTCAGATAGGAATGTCAAATGGAGTCCATACGGAATAAAACTTTCGCTGTGATTTTTTATGGAAAATATCAAAAATACGAGAAGGAAAAGATACCGGAGAGGATGCCCGAGGAGGTCACGAGCCTGGGAGGCGTGGCCCCACCCCTAGGGCGCGCCTAGGGGGCTCGTGACTCCGTCGTGGCCCCTCTTGACTTGTTCTCGATGCCATATGGTCTGATAAATAGAGAAACCTCCAGAACTAAACCTAGACCGAAAGTTCCGCCGCCGCAAGCCTCTGTAGCCACCAAAACCAATCGGGAGACCGTTCCGGCATCCTGCCGGAGGGGAATCCATCTCCGGTGGCCATCTTCATCAACACCATTCACTCTCCGATGATGCGTGAGTAGTTCACCACAGACCTTCGGGTCCATAGCTAGTAGCTAGATGGCTTCTTCTCTCTCTTTGATCTTCAATACAAAGTTCTCCATGATCTTCATGGTGATCTATCTGATGTAATTCTCTTTTGCGGTGTGTTTGTCGAGATCCGATGAGTAGTGGATTTATGATAAGATTATCTATAAATATTATTTGAGTCTCCTCTGATTTCTTATATGCATGATTTCATATCCTTGTAAGTCTCTTCGAGTTATGGGTTTTGTTTGGCCAACTAGATCTATGATTCTTGCAATGGGACAAGTGCTTGGTTTTGGGTTCATACCGTGCGGTGTCCTCACCTAGTGACAGAAGGGGTAGCGAGGCACGCATCGTTTTGTTGCCATCAAGGGTAAAAAGATGGGGTTTATATCATATTGCATGAATCTATCCCTCTACATCATGTCATCTTGCTTAAAGCGTTACTCCGTTTGTCATGAACTTAATACACTAGATGCATGCTGGATAGCGGTCGATGTGTGGAGTAATAGTAGTAGATGCAGAAAGTATCGATCTACTTGTCTCGGACGTGACGCCTATATGTATGATCATTGCCTTAGATATCATCATGACTTTGCGCAATTCTATCAATTGCTCGACAGTAATTTGTTCAACCACCGTAATACTTGCTATCATGAGAGAAGCCTCTAGTGAACACTATGGCCCCCGGGTCTATTTTACATATTATATATTCAGATCTACATATAAAAACACCAAAAATACCTTGCTGCACTTTTATTTACTTATTTATATTTACCTATTATCACTATCACATCTCACCTTGCAAGTAATCGTAAAGGGATTGACAACCCCTTTATCGCGTTGGGTGCAAGTTTGTTGTTTTTGTGTAGGTTCCTTGGTGCCTCATCTTGATACTCCTACTGGATTGATACCTTGGTTATCAAACTAAGGGAAATACTTATCTCTACTTTGCTGCATCACCCTTTCCTCTTCAAGGGAAAAACCAACGCAAGCTCAAGAAGTAGCAGCCCACTAGGGCGACAGCCGGCCCAGGTGCCAGCCATCCCCACCGCAGCACAAGGGGCAGATCCCCGTAGCCACGCCGCCCATGCGGGGACCGACCACGGCACGCACGCCGTCGGCACGGTAGGCAGCGGTGGACCACCCATCCCAGGGCCGACACCAGTAGCACCCACGCGTAGCACTCCGCCGACCAGGGCACCGGGCGCCATCGCGGGGGATAACCCGGGCGGCGCGGCGAGCCGAGCAGCGGCGGAAGCGAGGCGAACAACCCCAGCCGGAAGGCGAAGTGAAGGCCGGTCTGGCAGGCAGCCCCGACACGCCGATGAACTCCCCCTCCGACGAGCAAGGCGGGCCGCATCAGAAATTTCCCAGCTGTGGCGGCGCAAGCGACACCGGATGCTCCACTGGACCATCCCCCTCCTCCTCTGCCTAGTCTGCCCACGACGACGACAAGCGCGTGAAGCAAAGAGATGGCCCGCGGCCCCCCGGCAGCGGCCAACTCCGGCGCCTCACCAGCAGCCATCCCAGTACCCAACAGCGGCGGTTGGGGATGAGCCATGAGGGGGGACCAGCGGCGCGGTCAGAGCGCCCGAGCAGTCGCTCTGCTCTATGTTACTCTCTGTTGTTGGTATTTTATCGCATTGATATGCTTTCTAAGAAGATTTCATTATCACCTCGACAAGTAACTATTTCAAAAACTAAGGAATTGTATGATGATGGAATTGCATGATGTATTGATCAGGTGCAACCGCACGTATATATGATGTACAAGATAGGCCACGACCTCAACTATACAAGACTAGGAGGTGTACCCAAACACAATATGTGCACACACACACACACACACACACACATATATATATATATATATATACTCAACACCCCCCTCCCCCGCAGTCGAAGTGGCACCATCGCTGATGCAAAGACTGAATCTGAACTTCTCGAAGGACGTCGTGAGCAAGCCTTTGGTCATGATATCTGCAAACTGCTGGGAGGTCGGAACGTGTAAAACACGAACATGGCCAAGGGCGACCTGATCCCTAACAAAGTGAATATCAAGCTCAGTGTGCTTGGTGCGGTGATGATGAACCGGGTTGGCAGAGAGGTAGACGGCCGAGACGTTGTCGCAGTAGACCACCGTTGCTTTGTTGATCGGACACGGGAGCTCATGAAGAAGCTGGTGAAGCCAGGAGCACTCGGCGATGACATTCGCCACGACGCGATACTCAGCCTCAACACTGGACCGAGAGACTATAGGCTGCCGCTTGGAAGACCACGAAACCAGTGACGGTCCAAGGAAGACATAGTAACCCGAGGTGGAGCGACGGGTGTCGGGGCAGTCAGCCCAGTCAACGTCGGTGTATCCCGTGAGCTCGGTGGAGGCAGAGGCGTGCAACGTGAGACCAAGGTCCACATAGCCATGGATGTAGCGGAGGATCCACTTGACGAAGGTCCAATGAGCATCTCGAGGGGCATGCATGTGAAGACACACCTGCTGCACAACATACTGTTGCTCCGATCGAGTAAGAGTAAGGTACTGAAGAGCACCCACAATAGACCGATAGAAAGGAGAATCCAGAGCAGGAGAACCATCCGCAGCAGAGAGCTTGGCCTTCGTGTCGACAGGGGTGGTCGTGGGTCTGCAATTAAGCATGCCAGCACGGTCAAGGAGATCAAGAGCATACTTCCGCTGGTGGAGGAAGAAACCATCAGGACGGCGCACTACCTCGACACCGAGGAAGTAGTGCAACGGACCCAGATACTTGATGGCGAACTCAATGCGAAGACGATCAGTGAGCTGACTAAGGAGCCTAGTGGTGCATGCTATCAAGATAATGTCGTCAACATAGAGGAGCAGATATGCAGTAGCGGCGCCCTGGTGATAAATGAACAACGAAGCATCAGAGCGTGTGGATCGAAACCCAAGTTGATGCAGAAACGCCACGATGCACTAGTACCAGGCGCGAGGAGCCTGCTTCAGCCCATATAACAAGCGCGAAAGCAGGCACACATGATCTGGATGCACCGGATCAACGAACCCGGTGGGTTGCTGACAGAAGACCTGCTCGTGAAGATGCCCATGAAGGAAGGCATTGGAGACGTCCATCAGGTGTACGGGACAAGCACGGGAGACTGCAAGCTGGAGGACAGTGCAGATCATGCCTGGTTTAACAACCAAAGCAAAGGTGTCAGTGAAGTCAATGTCGGCACATTGGCGGAAGCCACGAACCACCCAACGCGCCTTGTAGCAATCGAGAGTACCGCCAGGGTGGACTTTGTGCTTGAAGACCCACTTCCCGGAGATCACGTTAGCGTGACGGGGACAAGGGACAAGCTGCCAAGTCCGGTTACGCTGCAACGCGTCAAATTCCTCCTGCATCGCCGCAACCCAGAGAGGATCGCGTAGGGCCGCCTAAACAGAGGACGGCAGGGGAAACAGCGCAGAGGTGGAGGTTGTGCAGACGTCCTCATCCGAAGCATACTGCGTGTTCGGACAGTGGATGTCCGCCCGAGCACGAGTGATGGAACCAGCCGGCGGGGCAGTCGCGGGTGGTGCAGGCGTGGCAGCCGAAGGTGTCGAGGCCGCGGGCGAGGCAGGCGCGGCAGGCTCGGTATCTCTGGTGGCACCGCGGGCGAGGCCTTCTCGCGGCAGGCGCCAGCGTCTCCGGTGGCACCGTGGGCAAGGCCTGCTCGGCAGGCGAGGGCGAGGGCAGACCAGAGGAGGTCGACACCGATGAGGGGCTCGCGGTGGTGCTAGGGATCACAACGCCCGAGCTGGGGTGGGCTGCGGCAGGAGGGCCGGGGCAGACCTCAAAGCCGGGTGGTCGGCCAATGGCCGCACGCGCACGCCCGGGGTGAGGAGTCCGCGACCCGGTGCCATCAAGAGGCCGGCGACGAGGGAGCGTCCAGAGGCACCTGTTGAAAGGGAAACACAAACTCGTCAAAGTAAACATGCTGGGAGATGTACACACGATGGGAGACTGGATCATAGCAGCGGTATCCTTTGGAGTTGGGAGGGTAACCGATGAAGATGCAGGCAACAGAATGTGGAGCGAGTTTGTGAGGAGCGATGTCGATGGTGCTGCGATAGCAGAGGCACCCAAAAATACGCAAGCCATCATAGGAGGGCGGCGTACCGAAGAGAAGGTGATGGGGCGCGTAATTCCAGCGCGGCCGATGGGGACGGAGATTCATAAGGAGCGACGCGGTGGCGAGGGCATCCGGCCAGAAGCGAGGAGGCACGTTGGCATGAAAGAGGAGGGTGCAAACACAGTCATTGAGAGTGCGTGGGACACGTTCCGTGCGACCATTTTGCTGTGATGTATGCGGGCATGTGAGACGAAAAACTATGCCATGGTGTGCGACAAAAGTATGGAATGCAAGATTGTCGAACTATTTTCCATTATCAGTCTGAAGAGCGAGAATGGGGCACCCAAACTACGTGTGGACATAGGAGTAAAAAGCCGTCAAAGTGGAGAGTGCATCCGATTTCCATCATAAGGGAAAGGTCCACACATAATGGGAGTAATCATCAAGGATAACGAGACAGTAGACATAGCCCGAATTACTAGGAACTCGAGAGGTCCACACATCACTATGGATCGACTGAAAAGGAAAAGACGTAATGGTGGCTGAATTATTAAACGGAAGGCGAACATGTTTGCCGACACGACATGCATGACAAGTGTGATTCTCTACTTTATTACAATGAAAACTGAAACTCCTAAGAATATGATGGAGAGTGGCGGGGTTGGGATGACCAAGACGGGCGTGCCAAAGGTCGACGCCAACCGAGAGAGCAACTGGAGGGGCGGTGGTGGAGGACTTCGGGTGGACCGAGTAGAGATCGCCGTCAGGACTATCACATCAGTGGAGTACCATCCTGGTTCGAGCATCCTTGACACGAAAACCAAAGCCGTCAAACTCAACAGTTATAGGATTTTCACAAGCAAGATAACGAACGGAAACAAGATTCTTAATGAGGTCATGAGAAACAAGAACATTAGACATAGTGAGTGGCATGGAAGAAGAAGGAAATGAAGTGTGCCCGACATATGTGATCGGGAGGGAGGAGCCATCACCGACAGTGATGCAGGTGGAAGTGTTGATGGGAGAGAAAGAGGTGAGGTTACCTGGATGAGCGAACATGTGGGCAGTAGCACCGGTATCCATGTACCAGTCATCGCCACCAGGATAGTTGTTGGGCGAAGGGGCGAGGTGCAGCGCGGCAAGGAGCGCCGGATCCCATGGCGATGGAGGCAGGCCCGACGGTGGTGATGGAAACGCCATGCCATAAGCGTAGGTCATCTGCAGCGATGGAGGAGTCGGGAACCCTCCGTAGGCGGTCGGCCCGGCGAGGTAGGCCTGATGAGCGTGTCGGGGCCCAAGGAACCGGCATGGTGTAGGCATGAACAACACCCGTCCATGGGTTGTAGCTGCTCGTCCGGGGCAGGGTGGCTGCTGCACATGTTGCTGCTGCTGGGGGGCGCCGCCCTGCTGCTGCTGGCGACCGTCGCGCCAACCGCCCTGTTTGCGGCTAGCGGGATCAGGCGCCGGTGGGGCTGGAGGTGCCCCGAATGGTGCTGGCGGCATCGGGAGCAGCGGAGGCTGCTGTGGCGCTGGGGCCCGCTACTGATGAGGAGCGGGGGTGGGCGGTGGGAGACCGCCGGGTGGTGCCGGTGGCTAGGGCAACATGCATGGCCTGGCTCTTCACTTGCTTCATCCGACGCTCCTCCAACCGGAGATAGGCCACGAACTTGGCGAAGGATGGCTCGGTGGTGAGGGAAAGATTCGCCGCAGCGTTGCCGAAATCCTCGTTGAGACCGGCTGTGAGTGTGCTGAGGAGGGTATCATCATCGATCTTCGCGCCAATATCATGGAGCTCGTCAGCAAGGGTCTTGAGACGAAGGCAATATTCGCCGACGGAGGAGTTGTCTTGGTGGCACCCAAAAACCTCTTGTTGTAAGAAGACGCGGCGTTGGAGGCGATTGTCAGTGAAGAGCCCGTTCAGCTTAGTCCAAACAGCACAAGCGTCGTCATCATCATGCACGGCCGTGTGGAACAGATCGGGCGAGATGGTGAGGAAGAACCAGGGGATGAGGGTGGCGTTGATGGTGGAACACTCATGGTGCGTAGGCATGAGGTTGGAGTCAACGGACCCGTCCACATGATCGAGGAGATTGTACTCCCGAAACACAAGGGAGAAGTAAGTCTTCCATGCGTAGTAGGAGGAATCCGTCTGAGTAAGCCGAACCAGAACACGATCGTGGATGTTGAGGTTGCGGATGTCGGCGGCGTCGGGAGGGTTGGCGTCGGCGAAGGGGTTGGAGCCGGAGGAGATGACAGAAGACATGGCGGCGGTGGTGCTAGATGGCGCGGCGACGGGTAGGGTGTGGGGTGACGGCGGCGCTAGGATGGCGCGGCGGCGGCGACAGAGGGGGAAGGCGGCGGTGCGAGGAGGTGCAGCGGGGAGGGGGATTGATATGGCGGCGGTGGCGCAGAGGGCTGGGCACGGCGGCGGTGGTAATGGTTGATGCGGCAGCGGCGGCGCGGAAGGGAGGGCGCGGCGGCGGATACCATATATGATGATGGAATTGCATGATGTATTGATCAGGTGCAACCGCACGTATATATGTTGTACAAGGTGGGCCACAACCTCAACTATACAAGACTAGGAGGTGGGCCCAAACACAATATGCGCGCGCGCACACACACACACATATATATATATACACTCAACAGGAATGACCCCCCTCGCTATCCCCATCCCTACCACGCGCAATTGGTAGCACAAACAACTACCAATCGCACATTTTAATATAAAAAATGTGTGTGATTTTAAGCTCTCCTTTTGTGGAAAAAATGGAAACTTTGTTGTCTTTATTTCTAAAACCCAAAAATATTACACAAATAAATCATGTTTTTCATGCTGGCAGTAGTTGATCTACCTCCACGCCTCATCCCTTTGCAAGATCGAAAGCTCGCATGTCCGGCGATGCCCCGTGCCAATGCCACCCTTTGAGGCCAGGTACAGCCCCATCCCCATCCTAGTTCTGACCGTCGTCCTGCTGGCCTGATTTGTGAATCATGATTTGGCAGTTATGGGTTGCTCACGCTTGGGCCAAGGCAAAATCCCTGCTCGGCTTGCCGATGCTGATAGCGGCAACACTCGCGGGTGTCCTTCTACATTCTTGGAAGCACTACCGAGGCCTTTATCTGCTCCCTCTTCAAGCTCGGAGGGAATTCTACGTACAGTTCTTCAGACTGGATGGCAACGACTCCACGGCGTCATTTCCCTTCTTGAAGATGACATCTTGCTTCCTCGCGGTGTCCCTAGTGTTGGCTGTGTTGTCTCTTTTGTTCATGCCGAGCATACCTTGTCTCTTTTGCATGGTAATACGTGTCTCATTTACATCATAAGGATCATAGTACAAGCCACATACACACCGATTTGACAAAACTGAAAAGAGAACAAAACACTAGTCTTTGTAGAAAGAAATATCGGCCAAGATTATTTTTTACAATCAAGACCGAAGAATCCCTCAATCTTGCACTATGCCTCCCAAGTGACTCTGGCGCCATCACAACAGACACCAAAGGAAAAAAGATGACGGATCACCCCCTCACCCGAGCTCCACACGGCTCCATCGCTGATATGCAGCTTTGCGGACCTTCATGATGGTCCGCCCAAGGCAAAGCCATTGCCATTGAACGAATTAGACCGAGACAACACCCCGAAAACACCATCGAACTTCATATCTGGCACCCCGTCGGAACTAAGACGTCGGAGGTGGAAACTATATCTGCAAGCCACGAACCACGAGCCCAGACACGATCCATCATCTTCCAGATGTTGTCGATGCAGCCCACAATCTACATCCGTTCCTAGACTACCTCCCAAATTCCGCGTTGGCGCTGGAACGAACGTCGTCATAAGGACAGAGCCCGAGGACACAAGTCCAGCACGAGGATGTCGTTGTCGCCGCACCATCCTTGCTTGGACAAACTAGTTTTCAAATCCAGACCCAAACAAATGACCGACTGCCACGTTGGGAAAGGATTCAAAGCTTTTAAACTCATTTTAATTCCTTTTATCAATGAAAAGACATGCAGGTTTTGTGTATTCACAGGGAAAAAACAATGACGTGAGTGCTCTCGTCAAGATCTTTCTTGTCTTCGTACATACAAAAACATTGCAAAACTGCCCATCACCCGATAATCCTACATCTATGATACTATCTACGTAATCTTAATTAAACTTTCTAATCGAATTCTCCCCCCTCCCCCTTGAATTTCGCCATACCATTCTTTTCTTGCAATTAAATCTTGCCAAACCAAATTTCACGGGGACAATTAGGGGCCTTGCCACCCCCCCCCCCCCCCCCCGCCTTGAGATCCTGCCAAATAAGCCTATCCTTCAGCTAATCGCTCTACTAATCCTCCAGTCTTTTTGATCACCCTAGCCTTTTCTATGTCATATTCAGTCATTTGCCCCTCCCCCACCCTCCCTCCCTAATATTTGGTTTACGCTCCGTCACTGGGTTTACGTAGAATATTTATTCGCATGTCAGTCAACTGACTTTGAAATTGGGGTCAATCGATTTTGAGAGTTCATCGGAGTGAGCCGAAGGGAAGGAAGGTCCCCACCGAAGGGCTACCTCGTTATCTATCTTAGTGTTTAGGGTGGAGGCGATGGTGGGATAGTGGTGCGGTTTTGCTGAAGAAAAAAATGGACGCGGCCAGGGCTAGAGGGATGGCGGGGGGGGGGGGGGGGGGAGACGGACGGCACGACCAACAATGGGGAGCAGCTCCGAGGAGGGTGAGGTGGTGAGGCCACGCACGAGCGCCGTCGGCCGGTGGCCTGGGAAGAAGAAGATGCTGGAGGAAGATAGATTGCCTAACGTTGGATCTGCATCCAACGACCAAAAAGATCGACTAACCCAAACTTAAAAATCAGTGGACTGAGTGAATCCATTCCCATATTTATCACCGAACAGTCCCTACCACAAGTGCCCATGGCCCATGGCCTACGTCAAGACTCAAGCCAGCCACATTAACGTGTCTGCTCCTCCACCACACAAACTCACAAAGGCATGTCGACAGGGCAACGACTCACATTAATTAATCAAGATGATGATGTGTACGCATGGAGCTACCCTCAGCTGATCAGTGATCAGCTAGGTTCAGTCGCCGCTCGATCCACCGGTCCACCTGCACAACGAGGAAGATGTCCACGGTGGAGGGCGCTGCTTTGCTGCTAGCCGCCGCCGTCGTCGTCACCTTCGTCTGCTCCTCGACGGCGGGCGAGAGCGAGGCTCGCCGTCGCGCAGTGCCCGCGGTGTACGTGTTCGGCGACTCCCTCGTGGACGTCGGCAACAACGACTTCCTGCCGCCGCCGGCGCCCAGGGCGGGTTTCCCCTGCGGCGTCGACCTGCCGCGCGCGATCCCCGGCGGACGGACCGGGAGGTTCACCAACGGCTACAACCTGGCCGATATCATCGGTAAGCCTGAACTGAGCTGAAGCTAATTTTAGTTGCGCAGACCTTGTGCACTTGTTGTGCTTATGCTTCACACTGCTGTTAGCTCACAGATCTGAAGCTGATTTAGTCTGATCCGGTCTCTCACAATCCCTGTGCGGATTTAGATGGACTAGTTGACCAGCTGCTTGAGATGATGCAAAATTTTCTTTTGGTCCGGAGATGATGCAAATTAAACGATGCCTTCAGATGTTCCCTCAAATATTTCCGAAACAGACCATTATTTCTTTTCTTTTCTTTGAGCAAGGGCAAGGGGCAGAAGGAGCTAGACAGGAAAATTACAAACAGGACCTCAAATAAACAGAAACTTACATATACGTCCTGGGTTCTTGCATGGAGGCCCCTGATCACAAATGAAAGATTGCAATTAGATCTAAATCTGATCAAGAAACGGAACCAATCTCGCCGCTGACGGGGATGGAACTACTTGATCTGATGGGACATACACGGCAACATGCCATGGACTCCACCCTGAAGCAGCATTACGTCTAACTCTGACATCATGCCCGGGAGGCATAAACTTGACCGCTCTTCGGCCATAGTGTACAATGGCTCATCGGAAGAGACCGCCCTTCGATCACAACTTGGGCATCGTAGAGCCTCCAAAATCATTGTCGTTGATGCGCACGATCCCCATTTACAGCATCCATATCTCGATACACATGTGCACGATACTCATTTATAATACTTCCTACTACAAGAGGTCTAACAACAATTTACTTGAAATGTTGCATAATGTCTTTCCCAATGTTGCAGTTAGTATCATTTTATTTAGAAATTGGATGTGTTTATTTCCTTTCCAGTTTGGTAATACTAATATACATACATATTACCTATGTATATGTACGCAGCACAACGTGTGGGGTTTGACATGAGCCCGTTAGCTTACCTCTCCTTAACGCTGCAAGCGAGCCTTGACCTCTTGAGCGGCCGCGTTGGGGCCAATTATGCTTCCGGTGGATCAGGAATCCTTGACGACACTGTATGTATGTACATAATTTAGAACCTGCACTTACTTCACTCGAGTCACCATCCTCACACAGTATGATTTTTTAGACGAAAAACACACAGTATGATTTTGCCCAATCAGCACCTCTTATTTCTGCACATATCTTAGTTCGTTATGTTTATTAGCAGTGAAAATTAGACCCCGATGTCTGAAGAGGGAGAGTACTTGTTGTGAATCAAGCTTGATTGACATTTACTATCTCAGTTTCAAGATAGATGATGTGGTATAAAGCATGCAGTAAAGCTTCTCTAACTTTGACATTCAAATGTTAAAATATTATTGTGACCAGTCAAATGGAGACAATATCATCAGGATTTCAATAAAAAATGTCATAATTCTCAAATTATAAGTTTATTGCTATCCGTATGAACCAAATTCATTGCATTTTAGAGAATGTGCCCGTGTTTTCAGTTACATGTGACCTCTGCCTTACAAAATGTAGGGGAACGGCACGATCACCCTCCAAGAACAGATCAAGCTGCTTGCGGACACCAAGGCGGCCATGATCGAGGCCAACAAGCTGGGAAGTAATAGGGTCAATCACTTGATATCCCGGTCCCTATTTCTCATCAGCACCGCAGGCAATGACTTCTCGGCGTTTAGTGACGGTAGGGCAACCAAAAGTGATGCATCAACCTACATCACCAAGATGGTCTCCACCTACCTCAAGCACATCAAGGTAGGTTCTTGTGAACAATGCGGCGGAAAAATCTTGTCTGGTATCACGGGAGATCTCGATGACCATGCAGTTACCAGCAGATCAGACTCATCAGAGCTGGTTTTGGGACGGGTCACATTTGGGTTCTGGTTTGAAAGTGAGATAACCTTATCAGTATGTTCATCTGAATTTCAAGGATGTTATTTTAACCTTTTATTTTTCGCAAATACGCAAAGCTTACACATCATTTCATTAATAAAGAGAATTGATACGAGAGAGGGTTGTTACTGTCATAACATTTTCCCAGCTTGTTTGGGCACCATGTTCACGCCCTCTTGCGTTCATGTCATGGGTTATTATTTTAACCTGACTGCTTTTCATAACATTTTGCCAGAATGCCAAAAGAGCCACGCATGTTTAAATTCAACTATAGAAGTTTTAGACACCTGAAATCTCTTTGACCCTCGTAATTTTGAACGCACCGATGCACACACACAATATGTGAGCAGGAGCTGTACAGGCTGGGGGCACGGAGGCTAGGACTGCTGGACGCACTGCCCATCGGATGCTTGCCGGGCTGCAGAACTTCCTTTGGACATGATGGCGCGTGTGACGCCGCTGCCAACTCCCTGGCGCGGCAGTTCAACGCCCTACTCCGGCTTGAAATGGCCAGCGCCAGGGCAGCTTCCATGCCAGGCATGGAGTACTCCATCGCCAGCATCTATAGCATCTTCTCCGACATGATCACCAACCCGGAGCTGGACGGTTGGTTCTCTTTGCATGACTCTTGATGCAATCAAGGGTCAATTTCTTTCTTCAAAATTTCTATTACAAGGTCTCTGCAACCAAAAGTATATTGTACTGCTATAAAATAGAATGAAAACATTCGGCTAATCTATAGACGGTTACCTCTAAGGCACCAATTGGATTACTGGAACACTTGATCGTTCACCGACCTCTGCGAAAGTCGAACTGTTTCATGTAATACCTCTGCATTCCAAACGGCGCGCGTCCGGTTGTTCTTACCTAATGAACTGTTGGATCGTATCATCAGGACTGCAGGAGGCGACGAGCGCGTGCTGCGGAGGAGGGAGGCTCAACGCGGAGGTGGACTGCTCAGCGAGCTCGAACCTTTGCACCGATCGCGATGGCTACGTGTTCTGGGACAAGGTCCACGGGACGCAGGCCGCCTACCAGCGAGCCGTTGCCGCAATGTTCGACGGCGCGGAGGCGGCAAAGTTCACGGAGCCCGTCAGCTTCGGGCAGTTGATCACCGGGAAACAGGCAGCCGCGGTTGCCGTTTTAGATAAGCTGGAGCGTCCGTCCGTGGATCTGGAGGCTGAGATCTAGCCAGGGGAAGGGAATTCAGAGGATTCTTTTGCAGGTGTTCGGTGCAGTACATCTTCAACTCCTCTGTTGAGCCATCGATGTCATTCCTGCCACGGCAACCATCGAAATTAAGATGGAATGCTGCATACGATCTCTAGGGCGTGTTTAGTAGCCGTAGCAGCCGCCGCTGGCTAGCTCAAGCCTACCTTACATGAGGCTGGTTAAGTAAATACAACTTCTAAACTAGCATTTGTAATCTGTTTGGTTGTCCCCATTTAGTTCTCACCTATTAGGGACAGTTTAGCCCATGATGTTTCGTTGCCCACATTGTCCGAACTCACAAAAAAATATGTTGTTTGGTTGCATACATGATGCGAGGTGTGTTAACCGTTCACCTTATGTGGTAAGGTTACCTCACACATGATCACACCTAGCACATCAACGCCATAACATCACAATGACAATGAACTGCACGATGATGATGAAGTTCTTCACCGCAAGGCATGGAGCCACCTTGCCAACTGCAGAGTTGGCGTAAGCTTCTTCTGCCGCCCGTCCAGTCTTAAACCCTCTATGACTGTTGTAGCTAACAGTGGCAACTTGTTCACTGCAATCTTTTCATGAACTGTAAACCCCAGGTACCTTCCCGACGAACACCACATACCATTTGTCCTAGCAGTGCACAAAAGCAACAGTTGAAGCAACAAGCAAAAGAACAATCAAGAAGCAAGCAATGTAACAGAAGTAGTAAGCATGCATGATCATATGAAATAGCAAGTTCAAACCTAACACTACCTTGGTGTCATCCTACCACCACTTCCAAAAGAGGATGTCATCCTACCATCGCAAGTTCACGATCATCATGAGGGGTTAGTATAATAGTATATACCACCTCAACAAAATATACAGACCATCAAACAATTTTCAAGATGGAGAAAGGGCATCCCTTTCGTCTTTGCCTCCTGACCTCTAGTCACAGCAGCTTAGCAATTTTTATGGCTTGCTTCCATTCTTACACAAATGATGTTGAATCGCGTAGTTGCCTTCTTGTAATTATGATTCTCGCCATCCTTCAACTCTCGATCTGCCATCCTGCAAAACAACAACTACCAAAACACGAACTCAATAGCTTAGAACCGTAAACCATATACTTTCTCGGTAAAACACATTTCAAACAAATTATTATCGAAATGAATGGATTTTATCGCCTTAAGTAGGAGAAAAGGTTTTTGCTTTCGCCAGAAATTGACTACCTACCCATTGATTGGATTTCTTCTTCTCCCTGATCCAATAAGCCCTAGCTACACAAAATATACGTCGTAATCATCATTGTTGTCGCCATCGCCACCCAGGATCATGCACGCGGTAACCAGCAGCAAGCTCTAGTAGTAATGCTTGTCCAGCCAGCTCATGAGCCAGAGCACCCTGTGGGTGTCTGCCATGGCAACAAACCCAACACCCGGCCTTGTTGTCCAGCAGGTGGCTTAGAACTGTCATGAGAGCCTCATCGCTAAAGCCACCTTGCTCCATGACGGCGTTGTACAGGTAAGGGTGGACGTCAAGGGTCTTGCTCTCCCTAATGGTGGTTGCCACCTCCTTCACGGGCTCAGCCATGTTGCTGAAGACACCGATTTCCTCCTTCATCAGGTCGCCCCTCTTCCTCTTCCTATCGAGCACAGGGACAGGATCAAATGGCTTCTCAGGACCATCAAGCACTGCATCTACGTCCGGGGGTTGCCAGGCTGAATGAGAATCGAGAGCCTCACCATAGCCCATGGCATGCTTGCTGTTGCTAGCCGAAGGAGAAGATGTGTTGCATCTGGTTGTAGTTCTGGATGGGTGTGTTGAGGAACTCAACGTCCTTGGGGTGGTCCTAAGAAAGAAGCACAAGTGTTGTTAGGTGCTAGAAGGCAATGGTTAACAATGTGCAAAACAAGGGGACAATGAACTAACCGTGACATGGACGGTGTAGTGTTGTGCCTCCAGAACAATAGAGCAAGTGCTCTGATCCCAGTAGGCACCGCTAAGGTGTCTGAGCTTGGACACTTGGATCCATCGAGCTCTGCACTTCCTCAGGTGGTTGTACACCTAGGTGGCGCTCACCTCCTGGCCACATAACTCGAACATCTGCTTGGCAACGGTGTTAAAGTGCACCTCCTTGAAGCTCTTGTCAGTCCTAAACCCACTAAAGATGAGCTCGCACATCTTGTTCAGCGCGAATGTGAACATGAACGACTGCCACTTCATATTGTTCACCCATACCATCCTTCTTGGCCTTCAGTGCAGCGGCAACAGAAGTGGCAGTTGGCTCAACTAGCACACCTGGCACAAAGATAGACGCACAAGGTGACACCTCGAACACGTCTAAATCAGGATGCATGTTCTCATCGAGGGGGGGCTGCAAGTCCTCGACATAGGAGACCATGAACTTGTTGTCCAAGAGGACAAGGGCCTGTCAAAGATCTTGCGTCTGCATGAGCATGTCCTACAATCGCATCACGCATAGACAGTAAGCATAGCACAAACAATACCACAACATCTAGCTATCTCAACATCAGAACTAGCTACCAGATCGAGCACTATCATACTACTTTAGCTACCAGCATCCACATTGTTCATCCATGGTGTTCATCACTATCATACTACTCTAGCTACATAGATCCAGCACAAATACCTACCACAACGTCAAAAACTAGCATCTGCTAACAGATCACATCCTACCAGATGCTTGCACATCTAACCCTATGACCACATCTTCTCAGATCTAGCTACAACAAACATTGAGAAAAGAGGTGATTGAACTCACACAGGCCATGGCTGCAGCTCAAGGGGCGGGGGCGGGATGGGTTGGAGAAGTTGAGGAGGGGAGTCACCGCCGTCGTGGATCGTCGACCGGTGAAGGAGCTCCACTTACCTTGTCGTCGATGCCGATGCGCGTCGGCGAGAAAGATCAAAAGGGGGGAAGGGTGGTGGGGCTTTCGATGGTGAGAGGAGGGGGATAAATAGGGCGACCGGATCGGTGGGAGGTGAGCTGAAATTCTCTTGTTGATTTTTTGGAGACACGCACGAGCTCGCGCCATCTCCCTGGTCGCACGAGCTCAACGACATGTTCCCCTCCTCTACCTCGAAAGAGCCAGGCGCTGGAGAAATTGTCAATCTGAGCATGGCTCGTGGGCCTGGCCCGAGGTGCTTTAAAGTCTGCGCTATGCAGGCCCAACAGTGTGTGCAGGCCAACCAAACATCCCAAATACTTCTCATGCGGTCCTGGTTGGCCCATATGTGGGGAATCAAACGTGCCCTAGCAGTCGGGGATTGTATGTTCGTGCGTCCAAACTACCCCTTGCCTCGATGTTCCCTCCCTTATAAATCTTGCATTAACTTAATCAAATCAAATCTAAATAAAACCTCAACTAAATCAAACTTTTCTGATCTTCCTTTACACATATTCAAATCAAATCCATGATCAAGGATTGAGGCAGGGTGACTCCACCGCCCTACTTTTCGTCCTCGTTGTTGCCCTCTGCAACAGATCCTCGATGTTGCCACATAACACATTTTTTACACAAGATTAGAGAGAGGGTGACCACAGTGCGCAGTTGCTTATATCCTGATGACGCGGCCATCTTCGTCACTCCTACCACACAAGACATTGACCGCCTCTTAGCCATTTTCCACTCCTTTTGGCGAGGTCACCAGGCTTGCCACGAACTTTCAGAAGAGCTCTGTCATCTCTATCCATTGCGGGCAATTAACGTCCTCTTTGATTTCAAGGATTTTCATAGGATTTTTCAAGGATTAGAATCCTTAGGAAATTTTCCTATGTTGGTTTTTTGATTCATAGGATTGAATCCTATAGGAATTTTCCTAATGATTCATTTGCATTGCATTTCATAGGATTTCTAGCATCCACTTGAAACTTTTGGAAGAAATCCATTGTTTTTTCGTGACACAATCAAACAAACTCAAATACTATATGAATCCAATGATCGTGTCATTCAAATCCTACATTTTCCTATTCATGTGCTTTTACAATCCTGCGAATCAAGAGGCCCTAAATCTTGCCAAAATCCTTGGTGGCCTTTCGGCCAGGCGACATCCTTCCCTATGAAGTATCTCAACCTCTCTATTTGGATTTAGCAGCTAAAGAGGGTTGATTTACAACACTTGCATGACAATATTGCACCTAAGCTTCCACCTTGACAAGGGAGGAACATCACCACCACGATCGGCCGGTCGCCTTGGTGAAATTGGTCCTAGTTTCACAGGTGATTTACCGCATCACCACACCGGTGGTCCCCCTACAGTGTTGCAGAGTGTCAACAAGATCGAGTGTGCCTTCCTTTGGTCGGTCAAAGATACTAGTACTGGGAAAAAGTGCAAAGTAAATTGGGAAACCGCCTGTTGCTCCACCCACATCGTTGGGTTGGTTATCCTCCATCCGGAGATATTTGCTCGAGATCTAAAACTTTGTTGGCCCTGCTTAGAACGGAATTACCCTACCAAATTGTGGGTTGAGTTGGGAAACTCGTGCAACAAGACTGATATGGATTTTTCTATGCCTCCACCACAATAATAGTTGTCAATAGTAGGAACACACCATTCTAGTAGTCTCCCTGGTTGCAAGGAAAGAGACTGTAGGATGTCGCTCCCCTCATCTTTAAGGCATGCAAACGCAAACGGTGGGCTGTGTCTGAAGCCATGAGGGACAACGCTTGGGTGAGAAAGATCAACCCTTCTGTGGATCTCACTTTGAGCCACATCATCAAGTTTGTGGACCTTCGGGTCCGTCTGGAGCACTTCCATCTTCATCCGTACTCGAAAGATGGCATCTTGTTGAAATTTGAAACCAACAGCAAGTACTCGGCAGCGTCTGGGTACAAGGCACAATTCGTAGGCTCCACATTGACCACCATGAATAAGACCGTTTGGAGGGTTTAGGATACCCCCAAGGTCCAGTTGTTCGCCTGGCTAGCGCTACACAATAGGCATTGGACGGCGGACCGATTGCAAAGGCGGGTATAGCCTAATTGTGGGCTATGCATGCTATGCAAGAGAGCCAACGAGACATCCGTAACACCCAAAAAAATAATAATATTTTATTAATTAATATTTTGCCAGGAATATTTATTTTCTATTTCTGGATTTCTATTGACTTTAGATACACTCCTTTTGTCTGAATTACAAAATTCTTCTCTCCTATTGAAACTTTTGAATAATGTCGTGGGACTTGAATGTTTTATTAGATCATTTTATTTCAATTAGTAAAACCAGTGGAATTATTTTTATAAATAAAAGTTGCCAAGTTTTAATTCTTTTAATAGCATTTTAACCCTTTTAAAGGCCTGAGTTACACTACAACCTCTTCATAAACTCGTTTATAAATCCCACAAAAAAAATTAGATGTTATGTGATGTCCCTGGATCACTTTTATGCAAAAAAACCCAACTTGATGTTTTGGAAAATTTGAGCAAATCATCCTCATTTCCATTCTGGTCCCGTTAGGTAATTTGTACTGCAACCATATTTTATTTTGCTCTAATGCCCTTGGGATTTTTCCTGCTTGTAGTTCACCCTATTAAACCCTTAAGTCTAGGAGATCATACTCATTACGGTAATTTAAGCCCATGCAATAATCCCATGTAGTTTCTGTCCAGAACTGTTTTTCTCAAAAACTTGCACTATATAGTTTCCTATTTTTCCAAACCAACCCTACCATCATTACCATGACCTAAAGAGATTCCATCCTGTTAATTTTGGTCCCAGAATACCTCCTTAGATGGCCCTAGCATTATGTCGAGCACCCTTGGTGCATGGCAGGAATTGGCATGCATATGAGCTTGCATTAGGTACTTGTTTGCCCAGCTAAACTAGAATGTCTATTACCTACCCCATGCCCAATAGCATATGTCAGTTCAGTTGCAGTACCATCAGAGATGTCTGGCGTGTCCTAGCATTTCGTCGAACGTCTGGCATGCTTGTTCTGGGCGCGAGCAGAGCACGCGTTTTTCATGTGCGGGCGCCGAGGCACCGCGTCCACCTACTCCCCCCCCCCCCCCCCCCCCCCCCCCGCGCATGTTGATCATCATCCACTCGTCACATCACGCCAGAGGCCCTGACAAAAACCCTTCCGACCACTGCAGCGCCCTTGCCACGCCCGCAAGCCGCCGCTGCTGCCGCCGACAGAACTTGCCATGGCCGGCTCCGCCCGCCAACTAGCTCCCTGGAACAGCATCGTTCTCGTTCACTAGCCCCTGACCATGCTCGCCTCGCCAGGTCCCCAGTTCGACAGTGTTGGTCGAGTCGCTGTGCTCATCCATGGAGGCCACAGGAGCTGACCTGGTTCACCTATATAACCCCTCCCCCAAGCCTCTCCCGGATCGCTGACATCACGAGAGCAACCTCTAGGAACCTACCGAGGTGGCAATTGAGACGGAGGCAGCCGTCATCTCGCTCTCCAGTGAGCGGAGCTATCGGCACGCTTTAGACGAATTCGTCCTAGCCACCACCTCCCTCTCGATTATTACTTCACCTAAAACTCCAACGGAAGCCACAAATCCTTCCTCTCTGCCAATTTCGCAAGAGGTGGCCCGTAGGCGAGAGCTCAAGGATAGCTCCGCCGGAGCTGTTGCGGGAAACCTCATCGCCGACTAGGTAGGGCTCCCCGCCGACCGTGTGCTGCACCATAGGAGCCACCTGGGTGTCCTGAGCGAGACCATGTGCTTCCCTTCTCGAGGGGCGCAGGGGATCATCGATGGTCGATGCCTCTCCTGTTCCCGCGCGGTGGCCTTGACCAGGGTGAAACCTAGCAAGGTAGGCGGCGACGTGTGGTCGTTCTCCCAGGTCGCGGAGGGCCCTACTCCTGCTCGAGCTTCGCCGCCAAATCCGATGGATCGGCGTGGTGGAGGATTTGGGGGGAAGTGGGAGGGCGCGGGTCGCGGGGGCTTCGATGGCGGGCGCAAGGCTCTGCTGTCCAACCAACCCAGGAACATGATGTGGCATCGGGATCCGCCGCATGCTCCTCCTCCACCACCCACGCCGCCTTCGGTTGCTGGTGGATCTAAGTCTACGGGTTCTGATGTGGGGAACAGATGGGAGACGGCGGCAAGGGCGTAGGGAGGAGGTGCTAGAGAAGGGGGAACCTCATCTGCTACAATGACGACCAGGGGAGGGCCTCCTACTTCCTCGACTATGCCATCTTCCCCACCAAGCAACAAGGGCAGTACTTCTAATCTCTGCATCAACTGCAATCTCCCAGGTCATTTTGCCCCTCGCTGTCCTACCATTATATGCGAAAAACGCAACAAACTTGGGCATATGGCTCAGCTATGCCAGACTCTAAGGCCATGGGAGTGCATTCCTTATCTGTGTGGCTTTCAATCTCTTGGTCAGGGATTTTTTTTATATCCCTGATATGTGTGCTAAAAACAAGCCTCTGAAAAAACCAATACTGTTGTGATCACTATTGTGGAAGGTTTTAAAGAAATAGAAACTGAATTCAATGTTTTTTCCGCTCATATGCCTGAAAAAAAAATAGATGGCGGTGTACTGCTCGTCCCATTAGTCCTATGCAGTTTGTGATGCGGTTCCTAATGCGAGAGGTTGAAATGCCTGTTGTTATGGTAAAAGACTCCCCCTGAAAAATGGTTCTGCCATTGTTTCCATAACTCCCTGGTTTGCCTCTGTGGGGGCTAAAGGTGTAATGCAAAAAAGCTTGGGTGAGGGTTTGAAATATACTCCTGAAAAAAAGATGTGATGAGCATGTTTCATTAGCTGGTGGCCTGGTTGGTATAACTCTGGAAGTTGACTCTGCCACTTTACATAAACCTGAATATGCTCGGATCCTGCTTGGATGTAGGGATGTGGAGAAAATTCCTCTATCTGTGGAGGGGATGTTGGGAGAACAGTTTTATGAATTCTTCTATGAGGTTGAAAAAATTGTTGTAGGAGGCTCAAGTATGAATTAGTCCTCGATTGCGGTGGAGAGCAGCTCATCTCCTACCTTTCCTAAAAGAGCTAGAGTTGAATCCTTGCCTAGCTCTTGTATTGGACAGGGGGATACTAGCACTTCTGTTATGGGAAATCCCATGTCTCATTCTTATGACAAAGGTTCCCAACGCCTTCCTACTGTATCTGAAACAGAGGAAGATGAAGAAAGTGAAGAAGAAAATCATACTGAGCTCCTGATTGAGACCATGGCTCAAGAGTGAGCAGCTAAAGAAAGCCTTGAAATAAATTCTCCTATGATAAATGAGTATTCTGAGGACAGTCCTGGAAAGATGGGATCTGAGTCTAATGTAGGTGCATCCCCTACTATCACCAGTGAAGTGAAAGAAGGTGCCTGGGCTATGATTCAAACCCCCATCCCTCCATCTCCTAAATTCCTATATCACTCTGAGGTTCCTCAAGGGGTGAATTTCCTCCTCTGCCGGATTATGTGGTATGGCCTGCTCTGCCCCGTGTTGTGGAGCTTGAAGAAGGATCGCATGAAGGATGTGAGGTTTATAGTAAGTACACTGTTCAGTCTCCTTCGGGGTCTTCTATCCATGACTCAATGTTGTTAGAGATACCTTCTCCTGCTACTCGTATGCAATACCAGAAGCTAGCTCGGGTGGAGGAACAGGCTTCAAACCGGATGAGGAAATGTAACTTGGAAGGTACGGTCCCACCCAATTCCCAGAACCAATTTTCTGTGTTGTCAAATACTGCTATTATGTTGCGATCTTCTCTTAGGGGCGTTCAGATCCCAAATGATAATTTTGCTACAATAGATATCCTGCGTGAATTAGAGTTATCTAGGCAGTTGCTTCGTGAGAAACAATCTGATAAAAACCTCCCAATCTCACTATTAACGATGGTCTGGGTGATGATATTCCTTTATCTTTGCATGGGATGATAGTAGTAGAGAAGATGATGAGCATTTTATTCTGGTTCAATCTAGACAGACAAAGAAAAAAATCCTCGCAATAAAAGGGTAGTAATATCGCCTCCTACCATCTCTAGCAGACCTATGACTAGAGGTTGGAAAAAATAAGAAGAAGGCAGATCTGTTGTGCACCCTAACAGATATGCCAGGGTGAGACATAAACCAAATCGCTATAAATGAGAGGTTTATTTTGGAATTGTAGAGGGGCAGGTAAGAAAGGCATGTCTACCTGCCTCACTGATATGATCAATGCCAACGATGTGGATTTTATTGGTCTTCAAGAGACTATGAAAAATTGTTACAAACCTTCTTTCTTTAGGAGTCTTGATCCCTTTCAAAAGTCTCATTGGGAGTTTATTCCTTATAATGGTAAATCTAGGGGTATCCTATGTCGTGTGAGTGTGGATAAGTTTGATGTTATCACTACTAAATGTGGTAAATACATTCTCCAAGTTGACCTCCTAGACAAATACAAAAATAGCAATTGGTCTCTGATGATATTTTATGGGGCTGCACATGATGAGCAAAAGCCAGAGTTCCTAGCAGAACTGTCCTCTTTCTGTTACAGAACCAATATGCCCTATTTAGTGGGCGGGGACTTAAATATCCTTTGACATAGTGGTGAAAAGAACAAACATACCTTTATGTCTCATTTCTCTAATGTTTTTAATTATTCTATCCACTTGTTGGGGCTGAGGGAAATCTTCATGGTTGGGGGTGCTTTACCTGGTCTAACAAACAAGAAAATCCCACTTTCGAAAAGCAGGATAGAGTGCCGATGTACCTCTATGTCTCATTTCTCTAATGTTTTTAATTATTCTATCCACTTGTTGGGGCTGAGGGAAATCTTCATGGTTGGGGGTGCTTTACCTGGTCTAACAAACAAGAAAATCCCACTTTCGAAAAGCAGGATAGAGTGCCGATGTCTCCTGATTGGGAGGATCTTTATCCTCTTGTTTTTGTTCAAAAACTAGTGAAGGAATTATCTGATCATAATCTCCTTTTATTAGATGGAGGGGGTGCATCCTCTAGAGCCTATGGTAATAGATGTTTCAGGTTTGATGTGGCCTGGTTAAAAAAATCGAGTTTCTCCCCATAGTATCTAAGATTTGGTCTAAACTAGTGTTTACGGTTGATCCCATTGATATTTTGAATATCAAGCTGAACAGGGTCAAAAAATTCTTTAAAGGGTGGGGTTCCAACATCTTTGGACATAACAAAATAAAAAAAATCTCCTTAGACTTGAGCTGCTGGAACTAGAACTGCTCGAGGAATATAGTGACTTATGTGGGGAAGCCCACATCAGAAAGCTTGACGTATTGGTGGAACTCAATGATATGTATATGAAGGAGGAACTTTTCTGGCATCAGAAATCCCATGAAAGATTGTTGTTGAAAGGAGACAACAATACTGACTTTTTTCATAAAGTGGCCAATGGGCGTCACAGGAAAAATTCCATGATTTCCCTGGAGTGTGGGTCTACTTTAATGAAAGGGACTAAGAACCTTCTAGCACATGACACTGAGTATTATAAAGGCATGTTCGGGACGGCAACCGGTAACCTCTGCCACATTGATAAATCCGTATGGTCTGAGGAAGAAACCATTTCCTCTAGTGATAATGAAGATCTGACTCGACCTTTCACCTCGAAGAAATCAAAAGGGCTCTTTTTGATATGGGACCTAATCGTGCTCCTGGGCCTGACAATATCCCTGTAGAATTTTACCAACATTGTTGGGATGTAGTCTGTGAAGACTTATGCCACTTGTTCGAATGGTTTTATGAATGCAAGTTAGACGTGCAAAGATTGAACTATGGAATCATCACGTTGCTGCCCAAAACCTCTGATGCCAGAAAGATTCAACAATATAGACCGATTTTTTTGTTACGTTGTCCTTACAAGTTGATAACTAAAGTCATGGATAATAGAGCTAGTAAATATGCCCCAAGATGTTTAGTATTCAACAAAATGCCTTCATTAAAGGGAGGCATATTTTGGATGGCATTATGTCTTTACATGAGATCATGCATTATACGCATGCTAAGAAGCGGGTGGGGGTTGTTCTTACGATTGACTTTGAGAAAGCCTACGACAAGGTGAACTGAGACTTCCTCCTTGATTGTCACGCTAAACGTGGCTTTGATAGTAAATGGTGTGGGTGGGTGTCTCACATTCTACATAATGGCATGGTTAGCATTCAGATTAATGATGAATTAGGTCCTTATATTCAAAGTGCCAAAGGGGTGCGCCAAGGCGACCCCTTCTCTCCCTTTCTATTTAACCTAGCTGCGGAATGCCTTACTAATATGGTGATTGCCGCCCAAAAAAGGTCTTATTCAAGGGTTGGCCCCTGATTTCATGGATGGAGGGGTTGGTATCCTTCAATACGCTGATGATATAGTTCTATGTTTCGCTCATGATGTTGATAAGGCTGTCAATGTCAAATTGCTATTGTATCTGTTTGAGTTAATGCCAGGCTTGAATTTTTTTTTTGAAAAAAGTGAGGTTTTTACTATTGGAGGGGATAGTGCCATTGATGAGATCTATGCTGATATGTTCGGATGTCAGGTTGGAACTTTGCCTATGAAATACTTGGTGGTCCCAGTTAGTTATGTTATGCTTAAAACCATAGATTGTGATTTCTTAGATAGTAAGTTGATTAATAGACTCGATGCGTGGATCGCTTATGCAGCATCTTCCGGGGCTAGGCTCACTTTAGTGAACACTAGTCTGGATGGGATTCCCTCGTACATTATGTCTATGTTCCTTCTCAACAAAACCTTTATTGAGATGATTAACAAACACCATAGGCGTTTTTTCTCGAGGAAGGGTAGAAACAAACGTGCCTATCATATGGTTAAATGGGCTAGGGTTTGTCGCTCTAAGAAAATTGGTGGGCTAGGTGTCAAGGATCTCCATAAACAGAATATTAGCCTCCTAGTTAAATGGTGGTGGAAGCTTGAAACTGGTGATGGACTATGGCAATGCATCATTCGTGTGAGATATTTTAGGAACAAAACAGTGGCTGATGTGCGGAGTCGTTTTTCTGATTCTCCGTGCTGGAAGGCTATCATGAAAGTCAAAGAGGTTTACATGTCTGGGAGGAAAATTAATATCAATAGTGGAGACCTCATTAGGGTTTGGCGGGATCCATGGTTAGCTGAGATCCCTCTATCTGATCATTTTCCTATCATGTTTGACATCTGTCAGGATCAGGATTGCACCATTAAATCTTTCATTGATAATGGTTGTACCCCTAGATTTAGGGGCAGATTATTTGGTGACTTGATCGATTAGTGGGAGTTAGTGACATCGAGGGCTAGAAATTTCCCTCTGAATAACTCCCCTGATACTGTTTCCTAGGATTTTGGTAGCAAAGGGAAATTCACCACTAAATCTACTTATGAGTGGCTGGAAAGAAACCTTGCTGGTCCAAACTATAAATTGATATGGAAAGCGTCTATTCCCTCAAAAATCAAAATCTTCTTGTGGCAATTATACTAGGATGTTGTTCCTACTTGAGACAATATGTGTCATAGAAATTGGCCAGGGAATCCTTCTTGCTCATTTTGTTCTGATGTGGAAACTGCAAGACATATGTTCTTTACCTGCTCATTTGCTCGTTCAATTTGGGGGGTTCTAGGGTTAACAGTGGGTGCATCATGCTGCCCTAGCTCTCTTTGGCAGAGTTGGGCTTGGTTATATAAGCTGTTTCCTGGAAGGAATAAATTTTATACGATGGTTATTGCTGCCATTTGTTGGGGTATCTGGTGTACCCGCAACAAAGTTACATTTGAGAATCATGCTGTTTACAGTCCTCTAGAGGTCGTTTTCACTGCTTGTTCTTTTATGATGTATTGGGCAGTGCTGCTGAAGGTTGAAGACATGGAGGAGTTCCAAGCTGGGGTTAGAAGATTGGCTCAGGTTGCTGCTGGTCTGGATGACAGGGCAACCCACCATGGTAGATTCTTCCTGGGTGATGGAGCTAGGATTCGGTCCGGATAATCGGCTAGTTCCTCATAATCATCCTCTGTTCCCACTGGGTTTGATACCCGCTGGTATATGTAGAATTTTGAGGCCGTTATCCCTTGCCGTATGGTGATAGTTTTAGCGCTCCAGGATTTTAGTTGAGCAGTGGTTCAGTGTTGCCGAGTTTTTGCCCCATGGTGGGCCGTTCGCTTTAGAATCATCCATAATGGGTTTTCTGACGATGCACCAACTCACTCGCCCCTTTCAGTCCCCTTTTGATCTTGTTGTTGGTCGTTGATCTGTTTCCTTCTAGTCAGATAGCTCTGGTTGTTTAGACTGCTCAAACAGATTGATGTATTTCCGTTGATTGCAAAATCAATGGAAAAGGGCGTGAGCCCGGTTGGAAAAAAGTATGAGCGTTAGTGCATCTTCAGGAATACGTTTATCTACGGAGAAGACGTATTCCCAGTCAAGCCGCTTCCTTTTTTGTTTATTTTAAAAACCAGACTTTGACCCTAACTTTGACTAGCCATAGGTTTTAAACAAAAATTCCAATTGATTTGATTCTTGTTCCTTCCTTTCCAAAATTCCACCTAGTTTATTTTAGTAATATTTATTTCAAAATTTTCTAAGACAACTTTTTGTACTGTTTTTGTATTGTGTGTTGATTGGATATTTTCAAAAATAGGAAAGGGAGAGGAGATCAAACTTTCAACAATTTTTGGAGTGCACCTCACCTCTCTGCACATGGAAGGCAAGCATCTTGAACACTGCTATGCCTTAGTATGTGATTGATTGTTGTGTGGCATAATTTGCGTGGATATGTTGTGAATGGGATTATGTTATTATGGTAACTTTTTATGCATGGTTGAAATTGGTGAAAGTTGCATTTCCATGAAGTGCATGTGATAGCAGTCACCTCTTCATGCCACACATGCCTGTGCTAGCCAGTGGAACTCTGTAGGAGGGTTATATCTCGGGTAGGCATGACCACAAGCTGGTATCCCGTTGTGAGGGGGGTGATCAGTGGAGGCAGGGTGTGAGGTACGATAGGGGTGACTCTATCAGAAAAATTGTGAAGTATAATTTGTGAGCTAACCTTCCAGGAAAAACATAAACCTCCCGAGTCGACCGTAGATCGAGTCTTCTTTCAGTAACCCCCATGCTTGTTTCGTACTACCACTTGTCCCTGTCGCGGGTAGGGTACGGTCCAGTAAGTCGTCAACCCCTTTCTCGGCACACATCGTACAGAGAGGCCACAGTGGAAGATACCAGAGGCATATGGTAGGCAGGCCACTTGGTCCGGGGGCATGGGGGTTCCGGTTGGACCGAGGGGTTTACTTCCCTATTTGCGTGCGGTATAAATTTTGTGATCCCATTCTAATCGAGATTGTGGTCGTGGGTGATTCCAGGCATCGAGAAGTTAAGCTGATGTGTGTAGGTTAGATGTGTTTTCAACTCAAAGACCGTAAGCGGAATTAGTCTCATATTGGCTAAATAAATCTATTGCTCGTGGATAAAGAGTACAACCTCTGAAGAGTATACATCTATTCGAATAGCCGCGTACACGGTTAAGGACTACAGTCTGGGATGGGTCAAGTGTCGGTCTTCGGAGGAATTCTTCTAAACCTGAATATTGATCATGAAGTGCGACAAGTGATATTGATGATTATTATTGTTATGGAGTAACCATTTCTATTATGTGATTTTTTGAGTATCCCTGGGATGGCTCTACCTCCTGGATACTCATTATATTATTTTTCCATATAAGCCCTTTATGTGGCATCGCTGAGATGCCCGACTGCGGCACAAATGTTATTTACTTTCTTTATAAGCCCTTTATGTGGTGTCGTTTAGACGTCCGATTGTGGCATGCATGTTGTTTAATTTATATATAAGCCCTTTATGTGGCATCGCATAGACACCTGACTATGGCATGCCTGTTGTTTATTTCCTTCATAAGCCCTTTATGTGGCGTCGTTTAGACGCCCGACCAAGACATGTTCATATTCTTAACCTTTCGAGGGGTCGCTTCAGACACCCGATTGGTATAATTTATTTTTATTCCCTGAATGCTTATGTATATTTAATATGAATGACCTGCTTGCTTGCATCATGAAGTTTATTTTGTGACTGACTGGATGATCATAAATTATTTCAGTGTTTGATCACATGCTATATTATATCTGTTTTCATGATGTTTGCAAGTACATTCAAAGTACTCACTGACTTGTCCCTGGCTATTGTCTTGGCCACATTTCTTACTTGGAGAGGAGTGCAATGACGACAGCCCCGGAACCTAGGCAACGGAGACAGCAGCCATGCGAAGATAGGAATTATCCAGGTCAGTTGTTCCTATGGAAAATGGAGTCCCATAGATGCTGAAGATACACAAACCGCTTTCGCCATCAACCACTAGAGACTTTGTTGTACCCCATAGACCACCATGGTCTTGTACTTCGTATTTTGTAATTTGCTTGGAATTATGTGTCAAGGATGTGTCCACCAGCTAGTAGCAATCCTGGGACTGGTGAGCACAAGGACCAGTTACTGGGAAATTAATATCCTGGAAAGCCGGTCCTGACAACATCCCCTCCCATATTTTCTACAAATGCCATTTGATGTTGCAAGTTTGGAGGAATGCGAAGGATTGACTTGTTTTGGCTAACTTGTCGATGGATCAATGGGCGAATGAGTGTTGTATCAAGAAGTGGTGGACCAACATGTCAAGACCCAAGACATCTCACCGTAAGTCCATGGCCACTCTCACCATGCTTGTTTCTTGAGTCATTTGGAACAAGAAGAATGCGAGAGTGTTCGAGAGAGAGAGAGAGAGAATGATGCCACCATTCTACATTTAAAGCTTGTTATATTGAACTTATGCTCCAACTAGGTTCCCCAAAACTCCAAACTGATGGAGAGAGGCGTAGGTAATACATTTAAACACTCCCCCTCACTTCTAGACTATTCTAGTCCTTAGACGTGGGGTCAATGTAGGCCGCATAGTCCTTTTTTTTATTCCGCGTTTGCAGGGTCTTGAAATCAGACCTCTTGGCTCATATACGATACTGAACTTATCCTCGAGTCAGTTGCTACAAAAGTCTGAGCTGATGAAGAGAGGCGGATAATATATCAACATATTAAGGATGAGGCCAAATTTTGGGTCACCGTGAGGGCTAGGCACGTGGGCACTATGATGTCGTGAGAGTAATCGATTGAATCATTGTTGAGGATACGACCTCCTGAGGGAGAAGGCTCATGGGAGTATCAAGGCCACCTACGGGTGAAGATTCCTCTTATGGAATTCAAGCCCTCCCTATCGTAAGACTTGGGGGGGGGGGGTGAACACTCTCTTGTTTCATCCTTTGTTTGGATTTGGATTAAGAATCTATCTGTGTGTATCTTTTATTTCATATACGTGTGTTGATGTGTGTATTTCCCTAGTCTTTTCTCCCAATTACCCCTTGTGTTCTTTGTGTTCATCCTCAAATCCATGTCCAATCCGCGAAAATTGGGCCACCGTAAGGTTTGCCCTGTATCATATGCTTTCACTCAAAACTTTAAGATTGTCTCACGATACTGTTACTACATCACATTCATTACAATTTTGTCTTTTTTGAAAGGAACATAAACAAAGTCAAACTTTTAAAACTTCTTTATCCCTAAAAATATTTAAAATGGGGTCTAAAATCATGCCCACGAATCTGTCTCCACAAGTCCCATCATGATATATATTTTTGCCGAGTTTTATGTATATGTTGCAATATATAGTCTCAATTCAAATTTGAAATTTGGGGCCAATGTGGATGTCTAATTTTATTATCTTTTTTGCAAGATAATGGATGTCTAAATTAATGGGCAACATATTGAGCACTTAATTTAGTATGACAGATATATATAAAATTGCAAAATTGGCGTGTCACTAGTAGTCAAACTATGCACAAATGTTTACATCACATGTATGGTTAATCGTGCGTGTGAGTCCCGTTTTTACACATCCAACAACTTAGAAACCAAAGGTTTTTCTTCCAAGAATCCTTTCCAATGCAGAAAAAGCTGCAGTCCACTTTGCTAGGCCACTGAATTAAGTAAACACAAGGTGTATGAACAACACTTGAGTAGCCACATGCCGATTTCCATTTATATTGCCAAAGTGCCACTCACGCACTATATATCATGGTCTCACTAACTTTGATCAACAAAAACAATAATGTGCCAACAATATTTCATTTCTCTATGCGTATGGCCGGTCCCTTGGTCGCTGGCCAACGTGGCTTTAACCCCAAAAGGAATATCTCGAAAATATAAAACTCGAAAAGGGAAGGGAAAGAAGTGTGAAAAATCAGTAGCTTTCGGAGCTAGCAGTGGCCGCAATCATGATGGAGAACCATCCTGGACACTGATTTCTTGCTGGAGGATCGAACACTGATTTTAGGCGCGGAATAACCACCGCCGACAGAGTTGAGTGAGTCGATCGTGTCCGGTCCAGGCAAATGAAAATGCAGATGCTGCTTCCACTAGTTACCACCACGGTGCTCCTCTCGATCCCAGCATGGCAGCCGTCGGCCGCGGAGCCAGCGTGCCAGCGGCAGTGCGGCGGGGTGGACATCCCGTACCCGTTCGGCATCGGCCGCGGCTGCTTCCTGGACACGGGGGGCGGGACCTTCGAGGTCACCTGCCGCAAAACCAACGGCGGCGGCGACGCCCGGCCCTTCGCCGACGGCTTCGAGGTGCTCGGCATTGACCCGGGCCGAAGCAAGATGCGCATCCGCAGCCCGGTCAGCTCGTGGTGCTACAACGGCGCGAGGCGAGTCATGGGCGCGCCGGACACGTGGTCCTTCAACTCGACGGCGCTCCGCGTCTCCGACGCGGACAACAAGCTCGCCGTCGTCGGGTGCAGCGTGCTCGCCTACATCGGGTCGCGGGACGGCGCCGTCGAGAACCGGTACGTGGCCGGGTGCCACGCCGAGTGCGCGAGCGCGGCGTCGCTGTCGGACGGCCCGTGCAACGGCACGGGATGCTGCCTCGCGCCGGTGCCCCAGGGAATCAGCTCCTTCGACGTTGCCTTCAGCGACGCCTACAACAACTCCGCTGTCGCCGGCTTCAGCCGGTGCAGCTACGCCGTGCTGGTCGAGGCGGCGGCGTTCGAGTTCCGGGCGACCTACGTCACAACCAGCGCGCTCAGGGACGCTGCCGGCGTTCAGGTGTCGGCGGTGCTGGACTGGGCGGTGGGCAACCAGACGTGCCGGGATGCGCTGCGGAAGAAGACGGGCTCGTACGCCTGCGCGAGTGCCAATAGCGAGTGCGTCGACGCCAAGAACGGTCCGGGCTACCTCTGTAACTGCTCCAAAGGGTACCGAGGAAACGCTTACGTCATCCATGGCTGCCAAGGTTAGTTTCTCACCAGTTTTGATTCATCTTTTGATCCATCGATCGTCTTGCGGAAATCTATGTGTTTCCCCATTGCTGGTCAATGTGTCGTTAGCAATAGTTTCGAAATTGCAAAAGGAAACTTATGATTTCGAAATGCATCGAATCACATCAATTTTACGGCACATTACTTATGTCTTACACTAGCAAATATGCTCATGCGAAGCAACGGGACAAAAAAAAATTCATGTATATAACAAGAAACAAATTTTGAATGTCCCTAGACGATCTGATTTGTCATCATACTCTAGCATCTTGCACTTGCAAGCCCCTCTTTGCACCAACTTGTAATTTTACGGACTTGTAACGCCGGTGGGCGTCACCCTGGTCTCGTTAACATTTAATGCATGTACCATACCCACACTCATGTATCCTTGTCGAAGACCCACCCATGTCACATGGCCACCTGGTCGGTGACAACCTCTCCCTACACATACTTGTACCGATGGCGGTATTGCCCATCGCCTCACTCACATCTTGTGCCCCCGCAGAAAAGAAAGCATAAGGAGTGATATTGTAGTTAAAATCCCGAGTAGAAACCCAAGCATGTTTCAAATTTGATCGGTTCGGCTGGGTTCCGACTAAGAGAAAAATTGAACGAAGTTCGGTCGAATCAATTGTGTTCCAGCTAATTGGTATACACCAAATATCCACGAAAAAATTGAAGGAAGTTCGGTCGGTGAGAGTCCCGGGCTTGGGCTAGAAAATAAGGTGAGGCCTATACGGAGTATTTCCTATCATGTGCCTAACGTGTTAAGTGTACACCAAACACTAACCCCTGCTGCACCCTATTGGACCGAAGTAGAACATGCTTTTCATATTTCTTTCGATTTTCAGAAAGTTCTAGGAGTTTATTCGTTTAGTCTTTTTTGTGTGTTTTCCCTTCTTGTTTTGTGGTTTGGCTTGGTTCTTCATTTTTATCATTTACCTATTTACCTCTTTTAATTCATGTTTTACTTAAATCCATGAAAAATTGTATGACCTGTTTTTTAATCCATTTTTAAACAATTAGACATTTTTAATTGACGACTCTTAAATTATTAAATAAATAAATAAATTATGGAACACGTTTTAAAATTCACTATTTTTAAAATTAAGAAACTTTTTTAAAAGTGTACAACTTTTTTAAAAATTCATGAAAATTGTTTTTCAAAATTCTAAGTAATATTTATAAAAAGTATGCACATTTTTATAATTATACAAATGTTCTTACTTTATTTTTTTATAAATTCACGAAATTATTTTTAATTCAAGAAAATATGTTAAGTTTTCTAACATATTTTAAATTCTTACAGTAGCTCGTTTTAGGGAAAAACATAGTCAAAAAGGTCCACCCAACACACATACAGTGGCCCGCTCCATCCCAACAAAAAAACTTAAAAAAACAGTTAACAAACTTAAGTGATACGGCCCACGTCGCCCATATGGTAGGCGCGCCTAATTGGCGTCTTATTTGCTCAACAAATATATCCTAATAAGCGCCTTTGGCGCCAGCTAAGATAACTGATGCCCATGCATGCGAGGGACCTTATGGACAAGCCGCCGGCGTTTTGTTTTAAATCAGTTAACTTGTGGACCTGCCACTGTTTACCGTTTTACCGGCAACAACAGATATTTGACCGTCGACTTAAAAAAATACATCAATTCTTTAGAAAAAAACATGAATTTTGGGGAGTTGAAACAAGTTCATTAACTTTTAGAAAGAGAAACACAACTTGGAATGGTTCGTAATTTAAAAAAACGAAAATGAAAAAAAAATCACGAATTGAAATTTCGTTCACAAGATGTGATTTTTTTTTGAAAGAAAAGGTAGATTTTGATCTACCTTATGCATTCAAAACGGGAAAACTCCCGAATGACATGAGTCAAATTACATGAAGGTGATGTGGTCGCCACACATAATGTGCAGCAGGCCATCACCATGCCGAACATGGTGAAAAAAGGAGGAGATGGTAAAAAGACTAGGGTGGGAAGAAAATATCAGCGTATGTGTACAACATAGTCTTGTCCTGCATTTTCTGGGCTCTGTTACTCCACAGGTGCAGCAGTTGGAATATCTCTCTGAAAACTCTGATAGGTGTCCACCTTTCTTGCCGAAAAATCTGAGCATTCCTGGCAGCCTATAATGTGACGGCAGCAGATGCAAAGAGGATGTGCATTAACCTTCCATACTTTGTTGTTGCCCGTGGATAAGATGAACATATGCAGGTTAGTGCATCTCATTGCAATGTTTTGTAGACCTGCCTTAGTCCAAACAGCATCAGCGAGCCGACATTTAAGAATGACATGACAACCGTTATGTGTGGTGACAACCATTGTTTCTTCAACATGTGGTCTCTAGTATTCAGGCCTTCTCTAGCAGCAAGCCAAAGAAACACCCTATGTTTACTGGGTATAATTCTCTCCCAGATTCTTGCGTGCAAAGAACATTCAACACATGAGCAGGCTGTAGAAGAAAAAGGTTGTTGCCTTACCCATTTTATTGGCTGGTCTTCTCATGTTAGCATTGTTCTCAATTGGTTAGATAGTTCCCAAAAATTCCTGGAGGACCTGCAGCTCCCGGTGAGCAGAAGCTGTGAGGTTGGGGTGCAACTTAATTTCCCATTGTCCATCTTGGAATTGTGATGCAACAGTGCAGGTCCTAACTTGGAAAGGAGAAAAGCGTGGGAAAGGCCTGTTGCAGCCTTCCACAATCCAACCACAAGATGTGAAAATAATTGTCATTTGAAAATATCATGAAAAGTCACGATTTTCCAAAAAAAAGTTTGAAAAGTCGAAATCAAGAATTTGGAAAATTCAAAAGTTTAAAAGGAAAGAAAATGAAAATAAAATAAAAGAGAAAACGAAGATTGAAAACAACATGAGAAAAGAGGCAAAACATGTGCTGCCCCGAAGGAACGTCAGACTAATCATGTCAACGTTCCAAAGAAAATGACAGAAAACCACTACCTACATGGGCTGGCCCATTTACATGCATGTGCCAGTTTGCAATTGGCACGATAGCCGGCTCTTAATGCGCCAAACATCCATTTAAGTTTTTCTCGGCGAAAAAGAAAACATCCATTTCATTTTGTCGTCGTTAACGAATGAAAAATACGAACGCTATTTTAGGGTTCATACAGTACACTGGATTTTCTATAATTTGGCACGCATCTGATACCATTTTTTGGTCTTTGCCTTGGCAGATATTAACGAGTGTGAGGAGAAGGCGTCGTATCCATGTGCCATTCGCGATTCATGTATCAACACGATCGGAGGGTACAAATGCCCATGCCCTGCACAAAAGCGAGGCTATTCTGATGGAACATGCGAAGCGGATAGATCCATAACTAAATTGCAAGTCGCAATAGGTAGGATCGATATTTCATTTCGTTCCAAGAATGAAAAAATGGGGACAAAAATTTACTATCTTCATCCCCGTACAGGTTTTAGCATCGGCGTAGTTATGCTGGCACTGGGCATAACCTGCACGTACGCCATCCAAGAGAAGCGGCGGGTCGCCGTCGTCAAGACGCGGCACTTCCGGCAGCACGGCGGGCAGCGGCTGTTCGAGGAGATGAAGAAGCACAACAAGCAGGGGGTCTCCTTCACGCTCTTCACCAGGCAGGAGCTGCAGGAGGCAACCGGCAACTTCGACGAGCGGCACGTGCTGGGCAAGGGCGGCAACGGCACCGTGTACCGTGGAACGCTCCAGGACGGCACGTCGGTGGCGATCAAGCGGTGCAGGATCGCCGGCGAAGACGAGCGGCAGCAGCGGGAGTTCGGCATGGAGACGCTCATCCTCTCCCAGATCAACCACAAGAACATCGTCAAGCTCTATGGGTGTTGCCTCGAGGTGGAGGTGCCCATGCTCGTCTACCAGTTCATCCCCAACGGCACCCTCTACCAGCTCATCCACGGCGGCGCCGCCGTCGTGCCGTTCGCGGTGCGTTTGAGGATCGCGCATGAGACGGCCGAGGCGCTGGCGTACCTGCACTCGATGGCGTCGCCGCCGATCATCCACGGCGACGTCAAGTCCCCCAACATCCTCCTCGATGAGAACTACGGCGCCAAGGTGTCTGACTTCGGGGCGTCCGCCCTGGCGCCGGCGCCGACGGACGAGGCGCACCTGGTGACGTTCGTGCAGGGGACGTGCGGGTACCTGGACCCGGAGTACATGCAGACGTGCCGGCTGACGGAGAAGAGCGACGTGTACAGCTTCGGCGTCGTGCTCCTGGAGCTGCTCACGTCGCGGAAGGCACTGAACCTCGCCGCCCCCGACGACGAGAAGAGCGTGGTGGCGAGCTTCCTGACGGCGGCGAGGGACGGCAGGCTGGACGGCCTGCTGGACGCGCGGATCAAGAGCGAGGTGAGGGCGGAGACGCTGGAGCAGGTGGCCAACCTCGCGAAGCTGTGCCTGGAGATGTCTGGCGAGAAGAGGCCCTCCATGCGAGAGGTCGCCGAGGAGCTTGACGGGATCAGGAAGGCGTCGTCACAGAATCCATGCTTATTAGGTGATGAAGGTGAAGAAGCTCTGTCACACTACTCTGTTGTCGACGTGTGTGACAGGTGAGAGTGATCAGACCGACTCCTTAATTGCTCGATGGAATTGCAGGTGGTGGGTTTGGAGATTCTTGATTAGATGACCAAACATGGGCTGCTCAGTTTGAGTGTGATGTACATTATTTAGTAGCTTACTTACTAGTATTAGGATTAGTAAAGCAGGTTTGACAAACGCACAGCACAGTGACAACGACATAGACTTTTTTTCTGTATGATGAACATGTATCGGACAACGGGACTGCGTGCACACCTCCATTGTTCCAAGTTGCGATCGATGTGTTTTTTCTTGTGAGTGTATTTCAGATTAACCGCCGAGTATCAATGTACAAAAACAATGAACATCATCTATGACTGAGAGAAAACGAAGAAGCCGGGACATAGTACGTGTTCAGAAAATCAGAAGCGTCGCAGCAGAGGGAGATGACACGGGCAGGGCTCCAATGATGGCTAGTAGCCGTGGCGGCGTCCGACGGCGATCGCCCGGACGAAGCAGGTGGAGGCGCCGACGGAGAGCGCCGCGAACACCGGCGGCACGATGATGTCGGCGCAGGTCCGGCCGGCCATCCTCGCCGGGACGCAGACGTGGTCCCCGCCGCCGTCGAGCGGCACGCGCACCGACCCGGCCGCGCACCCGCCGCTGGCCAGCGCCCACACGAACGCGGCCTCCGGCGCGAACGACGCCACCGAAACGGCCAGCGCCAGCGCGCCCGCCCACGCCGCCGCGTGGCGTGCCGCCGGGCCCCAGCACGGCCACCACCACCGCTCCCCGGCACCCACCAGCAGCGCCCCCACGAGCGGATGCATCGGTCGAGGGAGGGTTCGAGATCGCTCGGCTCGATCTTGATTTTTTTGGCCTCCGTGTAGGATCGAGTTGAGTTCAAGTCGCCGCGCAACTGGCGTTGCGAACCGGCCGTGCGGCGCGCGGGGTGGTGGTTATGTACGCAGAGCGGAGATGAGTGAAGCGGCTGCGTCGCGACGGAGGGGGGGCAGATGAAATGGAGAGGTTACGTTACGCATACGTGGCCGTGTGAGTAGGTGAGCGGAGGAGGGAAGAGCGGGCGAGGGGCCACGGTGTTTCTAATTCTAAACCGGCCTAGTTGAAAATGAAAAGACCGATGGAAGGAGACGTGTTGGGTGAGGA
Organism: Hordeum marinum; assembly: GCA_022496015.1. NCBI lineage: Eukaryota > Viridiplantae > Streptophyta > Magnoliopsida > Poales > Poaceae > Hordeum > Hordeum marinum. The sequence goes on from CM039676.1 coordinate 85,154,560, forward strand.
GAGAGTGGACCGTAAATTGCCCTGCGCTCGGGCTGTCTAGTGTCGTGTTTTTCGTTTGAGGGGGTAGACTAGGGGAAGACTCGTGTGAGATCTGATATTTAGATGAGATCGCAAGATCAACCTTAAAAATCCAAACTATACATTTCGAAAAAATCTGTAGTTATTTGACAACATATCTCGGGTATGGCATGTCTAGAACTCGAAAACATTCTAAGGATTCTTGTGTTAAATATAGTCGGCGATTCCTATTTAACGCATATTGCGTCAAATAGTCGGCGATCTGTAAGGGGAGCAAACAAGCAGAGCAGACAAGCCCGACCAGTTTACCTTAGGCAGACTAGATGCTGCTTACAGTGTTTATGTGTGTTTTTATTTAGGTCATGTTTGGAACCACAATAGATTATGATAATCTGTATTATAAAGATAGACTATATAATCAAGTTTATAAAAATAATTTAGGTGAGTATGTTTCGTGATTAGATTATATAAATTGTAATCCAGGTTTTTACATTGTATAGTGACATGTCTGTCCTGTGCCTACGTTGAGGAGAAAAATGAGGATGGCGGTGGCATAAATTAGTAATTATCTCCAATTTTACAGGAATAATGGGTCATTAGCAATTCATAATCTGGTTTTATCTGGGTAGAGTAGATTGTGAGTTTTTAATAATCTGTACAACTAATTTTTATAATTTACAACATAATTTGTCCTGTTTGAAGACAGATTAGATTATAAAAACTGGATTATCATAATCTGAGTGGTTCCAAACAGGGCCTTAGTTTGGAACCTTTTAGAAGGTTTCATTTTTTGTTGTTTTCTTTTATGTTTTTATTTTTATTTTTTCTCATCGGTCCTTTTTTTATTGTTGAATTTTCCTGAAAAGGGAATTTTAAAATAAATGCTATTTTAAAATAAATGTTTGGATTTTTTGTTTCTTAGAAAAAAGAAAGTTTTTCACAAAGGTTTGGATCTATTAAATTGTTCACTTTTTTTCAAAAATTATGTTCACAATTTTAGAAAAATGTTCATGTTTTCCAAAAAATATTGGCAAAATAGTTTTTAGAAAAATCTTCTCAAATTTTGTAAAAAAATCACTTTAAAACATATCATCCGTTGAAATTTACAAATCTAAAAAAACAATTAAACACATACGAAACTAAAAAAAACTGAAAAGCCTAGCCAACATGAAAAAAGTCACTTGTATCCTAGTTCCTATTGCTACATTTATTGGTTCTGCTCATTTGCTCATTCATTTCAGGAGCAGCTTGAAGAAGACTCCAGCGGTCTAACAGGCCTTCCCAAGTTGTGCACTGAAGATGCCAAAAACTTTTTGTGAGTGGGATAAAAGAACTTGGAATCCTTGATCTCTTCCTTCAACATTGAGATGAATCGTTGTAGGGTTCAGCTGCCCCGATTTCTCGAAGGGTAAGATGAAAGTAAAAGAAAGTCTGTTAAGCATTGACCTATTTCTTTGACCTTGGGACCGATAGGAAGAAAAAAAACGAAAGACCGAGTGGAACAACGATGCTTTCCTGGCCACTAGGGAGTCATCAAAGTTCGAGTCCATACACTTGCTAGCCAATACTGGATCGTCAAATCTGCTGTCCATCGATAGACGAAGCTCTTTTTTTCATTTCGTAGTGTCAAATGGGCTATCCCAAACGATGTATGCCATGTGCGAGTGCACTCCTATTTAATATAGTAAGCGTCAAATAGAAGGTCCCCTACTGAAAAACCTATCCCTAGAGGCTTGGCGAGTACTCCTGTTGTAGTACCTTTTATATGGCCCGACCAATTCTTCCTGATAATACCAAGTTGCTATTCTTAATACACGGCATGGCCCGGACGAGATTTCTCCCGTAAACCGGAGACAAACGTGGAGAGATTTCTGGGATTCCAGACCGATCCCAAGCTCGTCTCTGACCGCCCTAGCCCACCAAAAACTCCTCTCCCGCTCGTACGCTTCCTGCCGGCGCTAGCTGTCCACATTCACGTCTTTGTAGAGCGCGCTACTTCACATTGAAGGTTTTTTGGGGCGGCTGCAACCAATCACTACCTAAGCCATTAAAGCGACCTGCCGACTGAGGGAGCCGCCCGCGGCCTCCTCGTCGTTTTCAAACGCCTCCAGTACACTCGCGTGGACATGAGAAAGATACTCCGACCACATGTTTGTTCATGTGCGAGCCGACATTAAACACAAGGCTGGTCGAGCTCCTTCCGTCCCCACTCTATTTAAACTAGACCAGACGCCGGGGCGAGAATCGCACCCGTCTGCTGCTCCCCCATCTCCTCCTCCACCATTTTCTTCACTCTTCCGATGGCTTCTTAAGAGCACTTCTCCGACATACAAGCCGACTGGGTGGCCTACTGAGCCCACCAGATATGAGCACGTCGACAACCGCACCTCCAATGCCCGTGGTTACGCCCGCGTCCTGCAGGCAAAGACAGAAGCTGGGTGCACGAAGAGTGACGAGTCGGTGGCCAGCGCCTCCGCGTCGCATCGTCATCATTGAGGAGAAGTAGAACACAGGAGGCCGCCGCCGCTTGGGTCCCATGAAGGCCATCGCCGAGGCGACGCCGACGTACGTAGCCGGTGTCTTGCCCGGTTCTTCTCTTGTGAGGACCATCGCCAACCCCGCATGAGCTCCACAGAAGTGGAGGCGCACCATTCCCCTGCCGCTGAAGCATCAGCCGGGTGTTCCGCTCCGATGAGCGGTAAGGAAACTAGCATAGTGTATCTGTGTCGTGGGAGTGGAGCTCCACACAATTGTGCGTGCACATAGTCTTATATTTTTTTGTTAAAATATGTTCGAAAATGTAAAGGTTTTTCGTACGATTTCTATGAAATCCGTCATGTTTATATGAAATCCGGCCGTGTTTGCACGAATTTCGTCCGGTTGGTTTGAATTATTGTCAAAATATATGCGGTTCTAGTTGAATGTCGTCCTCCTGCATCTATTTCCACGGACAGATCCTCTATCTGCAGACGGATACGGGAAGAAATTTGTGGATTGCCTTTGAAGATGTCTAACGTCGCATTCTCTCTTGGGTTGTACTCTCCTTTCTAGTTGTTTCCCTTTTTGTCTTTGTTGCAATCGTGGTTACTGACTGGTATTGCGGTCATTTTAATGCAGGGGGTGAAAGGTTTGTGGATAAATTGTTATGGCTCTAATTAGGTAGTTTGATAATCTTTTTTCTTTTGAGGATCTGTAGTTTGATAATCTATACATCTATCTTCTATGTATGTCTAAGTAATGTTATTAATTTTACATGCGGTGATTGAAATAGATCAGTTGATCATTGTGTATGTATGGGTCTTTCATTTTGGAGCCATATGCACGTCTTATTATTTATGAACTTTACGCAAAATCCCTACTTATAAATTTATGGAAAAATTAACCATTTTGTTGAATAAACGGATGGGCGTAACATAGCCTTTTCCAGTGTTTTGCTGCTTGGAGCCCGATCCCCGTGTCGACCGCATCGGGCGACACGGGGAACCCTAGCCGCCAGCGCCCGAAGCCTCCCGTCCGCCTGCTCCGGCGCCGTCGCCGCCGCCGGAGGGCTTCTCGGCGAAGCCGCGCCGGGCCCCGGGATGATGGCGGCGGGGCCATTCTTCACCGACGAGCTGCCTCCTCGAGCTCTCCCTGTCCTCTGCGTCCCCCCGCACCCTTGACCGCTCTCGCGCTCCCGCCAGCGGAGGGCTTGCCGCCATGGTCGCGCTGGGCCCTAGCTCTCCCCCGACGCGCCTCCCCTCCTTGCGTTGTGGTGTCCCCACGCTCCTCCCTTCCCTAAGCTACGGGTCCTCCGACGACGCTGGTTTGTCGGCGGTGGTTGCCTCCTGCAGCGCGCCTGCCGAGAGGATGGCCGGCGCAAGCTTCATTCCTGCGCCCCCACCCTACAGGTGCAGCCTCGGCCCAACCGCCATGGACCCCCTCCCCCCCTCCCCTCCCGCCCCTTAATGGCTGGCCGGTGCGGCTACAGATCTGGTGCTCCGTGTGTGCTGCTCCCCTTCTGGCTTCTCCGGCTCGCTTACATCTTGGAGGCTCCGCACCATCCCCTGCAGGTGTTCTCTGTTGGCTAGCATTCACCCCGATGCAGCTTTGGCTCCGGCTTGCTCCTCGAGCTGCGCCCCCTTTTCCGGCTCCTTGGCTCGTGATACATCTCCAACATATCTATAATTTTTACTGTTCCATGCTATTATATTATCTGTTTTGGATGTTTTATATGCATTAATATGCTATTTCATATTATTTTTGGGACTAACCTATTAATCTAGAGCCTAGTGCCAGTTTCTGTTTTTTCCTTGTTTTTGAGTTTCGCAGATAAGGAATATTAAACGGAGTCCAAACGGAATAAAACCTCCGAAAATATTTTTTCTAGAAAATATGGAAGCCACGATACTTGAGAACCAAGGCAGAGGAGCTGCCATGGGGCCACAAGCCCACTTGCCGTGACTAGGGGGTACCCCGCGCCGGGCAGGCTTGTGGGCCCCTGGCACCTCCTCTAACCCTAATCTTCGGCCTATAAATACCCAAATATTTCATCATTATCAAAACGAGCCACGAAAACACTTTTCCGTCGCCAGAAGCCTCCGTTCCCGAGAGATCCAATCTTGGAGCCTTTTTCGATAATCTGTCGGAGGGGGATTCGATCACGGAGGACATTTACATCAAGTCCATTACCCCTCCGATGATGTGTGAGTAGTTCAGCACAGACCTACGGGTCCATAGCTAGTAGCTTGATGGCTTCTTCTCTCTCTTTGCTTCTCAATACCATGTTCTTTATGATCTTCATGGAGATATATCCGATGTAATACTCTTTTGTGGTGTGTTTGTCGAGATCCGATGAATTGTGGATTTATGTTCAGATTATCCATGAATATTATTTGAGTCTTTCCTGAATTTTTATATGCATGATTTCATATCTTTGCAAGTCTCTTCGAGTTATTGGTTTGGTTTGGCCAACTAGATTGGTAATTCTTGCAATAGGAGAAGTGCTTAGTTTTGGGTTCAATCTTGTGGTGTCCTCACCCAGTGACATGGTAGGGGTAGTGAGGCATGTATTGTATTGTTGCCATCAAGGGTAAAAATATGGGGTTTTCACCATATTGATTGAGTTTATCCCTCTACATCATGTCATCTTACCTAATGTGTTACTCTGTTCTTCATAAACTTAATACTCTAGATGTAGGCAGGAGTCGGTCGATGTGTGGAGTAATAGTAGTAGATGCAGAATCGTTTCGTTCTACTTGTCATGGACATGATGCCTATATGCATAATCATTGCCTTGGATATCTTCATAACTATTCGCTTTTCTATCAATTGCTCGACAGTAATTTGTTCACCCACAGTTATACTTTCCATCATGAGAGAAGCCATCTAGTGAAACCTATGGCCCCCAGGTCTATTTTCCACATTATATTTTCAGATCTAAAATCAAAAACACCAAAAATACTTGATGCATTGTTTTTACTTTTACTTTTACTTTCCGTTCAAGCATCCTATTATATCCATCTCTACAAGATCTCATCCTTGCAAATAACCGTGAAGGGATTGACAACCCCTTTATAGCGTTGGGTGAAAGAGTTTGATTCCTTGTGCAGGTATATCTATTGGTGTCTCGCTTGTATCTCCTACTGGATTGATATATTGGTTCTCAAAAACTGAGGGAAATACTTATCTACTTTGCTGCATCAAATCGTCCCTCTTCACGTGAAACAAACGCATGCTCGAGAAGTAGCAAGAAGGATTTCCGGTGCCATTGCCGAGGAGATCTACATCAAGCCTACCAAGTACCCATCACAAACTCATCTCTTGCATTTACATTATTTGCCATTTTCCTCTCATTTTCCTCTCCCCCACTTCTAAAACGATTTTCATAAAGATTTGCCTTTCGCCCTATTGGGGAATGATGCATGGGAAACAAAAAATTTCCTACGCACACGCAGATCTATCCATGGTGATGAGCATCTACGAGAGGGAGAGTGGATCTACATACCCTTGTAGATCACTAAGCAGGAAGCGTTAAGAAACGCGGTTGGTGTAGTTGAATATCTTCGCGATCCAGATCGCAATCCGTCCCGCGATCTCATCACGATCCGTCCCGTGATCTCATCACGACCCGTCTCACGATCTTGATCACGATCTATCCCATGAACTCATCACGATACGTCCCGCGATCTCATCACGATCTGTCCCGTGAACTCATCACGATCCGTCCCGCGATCTCATCACGATCCGTCTCACGATCTTGATCACGGTTCTTCCGATCTAGCGCCGAACGGACGGCACCTCCGCGTTCAGCACATGTACAGCTTGATGACGATCTCCGCCTTCTTGATCCAGCAAGAGGGAGCGGAGAGGTAGAAGAGTTCTCCGGCAGCGTGATGGTGCTCCGGTGATGGTGGTGGAGCTATTATGGCAGGGCTTCACCTAAGCACTGCAGAAATCCGATCTAGAGGAGAAACTATGCACTGGAGGAACGGGTAGCACGTGGCTAAAATCTGGTGCCAAAAAACCCTAAAACCTCTAGTATATATAAGAGTAAGAGAGGAGGAGGCTTGGCCCTCAAAGGACCAGCAATTGGGTCGGCCAAATCAAGTGGGAGAGGTGGAATCCACCTCCAATCCTAGTAGGACTAGGATTCACCCTATTTTTTGCCTTTTTCCACCTTTTTCTCTTTGGGCTTTTCTTCCCAGCCTCATGGGCCTTGTGTGGGATTTCCACCAGCCCACTAAGGGCTGGTATTTACTCTCCCACAGCCCATGTAGCCTCTTGGGTCGAAATACCCTTCCTTATGGTCTCTCGATACCCTATCGGCACTCCCGGTACACTACCGATGAGCCCGAAACTTTTCCGGCGACCAAAATAGGACTTCCTATATATGAGTCTTTACCTCCGGACCATTCCGGAGCTCCTCATGACATCCGGGATCTCATCCGGGACTCCTAACAACCTTCGGTCACCACCATACATAACTCTATACTATCCGAACGTCACCAAACCTTAAGTGTGCAGACCCTGTGGGTTCGAGAACTATGTAGACATGACCGAGACACCTCTACGGTCAATAACCAATAGCGGGACCTGGATGCCCATATTCGTTCCTACATATTCTACGATGATCTTTATCGGTCGAACCTCTATGTCAAGGATTCAGTTAATCCCGTATGATGTTCCCTTTGTTCTTCGGTATGTTACTTGCCCGAGATTCGATCGTCGGTATCTCCATACCTAGTTCAACCTCGTTACCGGCAAGTCTCTTTACTCGTTATGTAATACAAGATCCCGTGACTAACACTTAGTCACATTGCTTGCAAGGCTTATTGTGATGTTGTATTACCGAGTGGGCCCTGAGATACCTCTCCGTCACACGGAGTAACAAATCCCAGTCTTGATCCATGCCAACTCAACAGACACCCTCGGAGATACCTATAGAGCACCTTTATAGCCACCCAGTTACGTTGCGACGTTTGATACACACAAGGACCTCCTCCGATGTCTGTGAGTTGCATGATGTCATGGTCATAGGAACATATACTTGACATGCAGAAAATAGTAGCAATAAACTGACACGATCATATGCTATGTTTGTAGTTTGGGTCTTGTCCATCACATCATTCTCCTAATGATGTGATGCCGTTATCAAATGACATCGCATGTCCATGGCTAGGAAACCTTAACCATCTTTTGATCAATGAGCTAGTCTACTAGAGGCATACTAGGGACATGGTGTTGTCTATGTATCCACACATGTATCTGAGTTTCCGATCAACACAATTATAGCATGGATAATAAACGATTATCATGAACAAGGAGATATGATAATAACTAATTTATTATTTCCTCTAGGGCATATTTCCAGCAGTCTCCCACTTGCAATAGAGTCAATAATCTAGTTCTCATCACTATGTGATTCGCATTGTTATGAATCTAACACCCAATGAGTTCTGGGGCTCAATCATGATTTGCATGTGAGAGAGGTCTTATAGTCAACGGGTCTGCGACATTCAGATCCGTGTGTACTTTGCAAATCTCTATGTCAAACCGTAAACACTGCTACCACACTCCACTTGGTACTATTCCAAATGGCTGCTCCACTATACATATCCAGATTGCTACTACGAGTCATCCGGATTGGTGTTAAAGCTTGCATCGACGTAACTCTTTACGACGAACTCTTTATCACCTCCATAATCGAGAAACATCTCCTTAGTGTTTGAGTTACTAAGGATAATGTTGACCGCTGTCCAGTGATCCACTCCTGGGTCACTCTTGTACCCCTGGACGGACTCATTGTAAGGCACACACAGGTGCGGTACACAGCATGGCATACTGTACAGAGCCTATGGCTAAGGCATAGGGGACGACGTTCGTCTTTTCTCTTTCTTCTGCCGTGGTCGAGCTTTGAGTCTCACTCAACTTCACACCTTACAAATCAGGTGAGAACTCTTTCTCTAACTGATCCATTTTGAACTCTTTCAAAATCTTGTCAAGGTATGTACTCATTGAAAGTCTCATCAAGCATCTTGATCTATCTATATAGATATTGATGCTTAACAATTAGGTAGCTTTATCCAGGTCTTCCTTTGAAAAACACTTTTCAAACAACCGTTTATGCTTTCCAGAAATTCTACATTATTTCCAATCAACAATATGTCATCCACATATACTTATCAGAAATTCTATAGTGCTCCTATTCACTTTATTGCAAATACAAGTTTCTCGTAAACTTTGTATAAATTTCAAAAACTTTGATCACCTCATCAAAGTGTATATTCCAACTCCGAGATGCTTGCTTCAGTCCATAGAAAGATCACTGAAGCTTGCTCACCTTTTAGCATCCTTAGGACTGACAAAACTTTCTGGTTGTATCACATACAACCTTTCCTCAATTAAACCGTTAAGGAAACGATGTTTTGACATCCATCTGCCAGATTTCATAATTAAAAAATGCAGCAACTGCTAACATAATTCCAACAGACTTTAGCATCATTATGAGTGAGAAAGTCTCATCGCAGTCAACTCCTTGAACTTGTCACAAACTTCTTTGCAACAAGTCGAGCTTTACAAATGGTGACATTTACCATCAGCGTCTGTCTTCATTTTAAAGATCCATTTGTACTCAATGACCTGCCGTCCAACGAGCAAGTCTACCAAAGTCTGTACTTGGGTTTCATACATGGATCCTTTTCTCGGATTTCATGGTCTCTAACCATTTGTCGGAATCCGGGCCCATCATCGCTTCTCCATAGCTCGTAGGTTCATCGTTGTCCAACAATATGACCTCCAAGACAGGGTTGTTGTACCGCTCAGGAGCAGTACACATCCTTGTCGACCTACAAAGTTCGATAGTAACTTGATCCTGAAGCTTCATGATCATCATCATTAACTTCCTCTTAAACTAACGTAGGCTTCATAGGAACATCTTCCTGTGTTGCGCTACTCTCTGGTTGAATAAAGGTTTAACAACCTCATCAAGTTCTATCTTTCTCCCACTCAATTCTTTCGAGAGAAACTCTTTCTCGAGAAAGGACCCATTTTTAGCAACAAACACTTTGCACTTGGATCTGAGATAGAAGGTATACCCAACTGTTCTTAGGGTATTCTATGAAGATGCATTTGTCCTCTTTGGGTTCGAGCTTATTAGGTGAAAACATTTTTTCCACACAAGCATCGCAGCCCCAAACATCAAGAAATGACAGCTTAGGTTTCTATCAAACCATAATTCACATGGTGTCATCTCAACGGATTTAGATGGTGCCCTATTTAAAGTGAATGTAGTTGTCTCTAATGCATAACCCCAAAACTATAGTAGCAAATCGATAAGAGACATCATAGCAAGCACCATATCCAATAGAGCACGACTATGACATTCGGACACACCATCACACTATGGTGTTCCAGGTGGCGTGAGTTGTGAAACGACTTTCACATTGTCCAAAGTTGTATGCCAAACTCGTAACTAAGATATTCACCTCCACGATCATATCGTAGACATCTTTATCTTCTTGTCACGATGATCTTAAACTTCACTCTGAATCTGCTTGAACCTTTCAAACGATTCAGACTTGTGTTTCATTAAGTAAATATCCACTATATCTATTCAAATCATCAGTGAAGGCAAGAAAATAACGACATCCACCGCACGTTACAAGACTCATTGGATTGCATACATCAACATGTATCATTTCCAATAAACCACTTGCCCGCTCCATCAATCCGGAAAACGGGGTCCTTAGTCTCTTGCCCAAAAGGCATGGTTCGCATGTCTCAACTGATTCGAAATCGAATGAGTCCAAAGATCCATCAGCATGGAGTTTCTTCATGCGCTTTATACCAATATGACATTTAGCGGCAGTGTCACAAGTATGTGGTACTATCATTATTAACTTTGTATCTTTTGGCATCAAAAACATGTGTATTACTACGATCAAGATTCAACAAACCATTCTCACTGGGTGCATGACCATTGAAGGTATTATTCATGTAAACAGAATAACCATTATTCTCTAACTTAAATGAATAATCATGTTGCAATAAACATGATCTAATCACGTTCATGCTCAACGCAAAACACCAAATAACATTTATTTAGGTTTGTCACTAATCCCGAAGGTAGAGAGAGCGTGCGATGTTGATCACATCAACCTTGGAAACATTTCCAACACACATCGTCACCTCACCATTAGTTAGTTCTCCGTTTATTCCGTAGCTTTTACTTCGAGTTACTAACATTTAGCAACTGAACCGGTATTCAATACCCAGGTGCTACTAGGAGTACTAGCAAGGTACACATCAACCACACGTATATCAAATATACTTCTGTCGACGTTGCCAGCCTTCTTATCTACCAAGTATCTAGGGTTGTTCCGCTTCAGCGACCGCTCTCCTCATAATCGAAGCACTTAGTCTCGGGTTTGGGTTCAACTCTGGGTTGCTTCACTGGAGCAGCAACTAACTTTCCATCCATGAAGGTTTCCTCCTTGCCCTTGCCCTTCTCGAAACTAGTGGTTTTACAAACCATCAACACTTGATGCTCCTTCTTGATTTCTACCTTCGCGGTGTCAAACATCGCGAACAGCTCAGGGATCATTATTTCTGTCCCTGGCATTTTATAGTTCATCACCAAGTTCTAGTAGCTTAGTGACAGTGACTTGGAGAACTATATCAATCACTGTCTTATCTGAAAGATCAACTCCCACTTGATTTAAGCGATTGTAGCACCCATACAATCTGAGCACATGCTCAACGATTGAGCTATTCTCTTTCATCTTGCAGGCCAAGAATCTTATTGGAGATCTCATATCTCGCAACACGGGCACGAGCCTGAGATCCTAATTTCAGCTCTTAGAAACATCTCATATGTTCCGTGACGTTCAAAATGTTTTGGAGCCTCAATTCTAAGCCGTAATGCATGACGCACTAAACTATCAAGTAGTCATCAGAACGTGCCTGTCAGATGTTCACAACATCTATAGACGACGCTAGAGGGGTTGGCGCACCAAGCGGTGCATTAAGGATATAAGCCTTCTGTGCAGCAATGAGGAAAATCCTCAGATCACGGACCCAGTCCGCAATATTGCTACCATTATCTTTCAACTCTATTTTTCTAGGAACATATAAAAATACAAGGGAGCTACAACGTGAGCTAGTAATCTACAACATAATTTGCAAAGACACTTTGACTATGTTCATGATAATGAGTTGAATTAATCATATTACCTAAGAACTCCCACTCAAATTGACATCCCTCAGGTCATCTGAGTGACACATGATCCAAATTCACCAACTCAAGTCCGATCATCACGTGAGTTGAGGTGGCTTCAATGGTGAACATCATTATGTTGATCATATCTACTATATGACTCATGTTCGACCTTTCGGTCTCTTGTGTTCCGAGGCCATGTCTGTACATGCTAGGCTCGTCAAGTTTAACCCGAGTGTTCTACATGTGCAACACTGGCTTGCACCCTTTGTATGTGAACCTAGAGTCTATCACACCCGATCATCACGTGGTGTCTCAACACGACGAACTTTCGCAACGGTGCACACTCGGGGAGAACACAATGTATCTTGAAATTAAGTGAGGGATCACCTTATAATGCTACCATCGTCCTAAGCAAAACAAGGTGCATAAAAGGATTAACATCACATGCAAATCATAAGTGACATGATATGGCCATGAACTTGTGCTTTTGATCTCCATCATCAAAGCACCGACATGATCTCCATCGTCACCGGCACGACACCATGATCTCCATCATCTTGATCTCCATCAACGTGTCGCCATCGGGGTTTGTCGCGCCCAACATGCTTCTACTACTATTGCTACCGTAGCGATAAAGTAAAGCATTACATAGCGCTTAATGATTGACACGCATGTCATACAATAATTAAAGACAACCCTATGGCTCCTGCCGGTTGCCGTACTCAACGACATGCAAGTCGTGATAATCTATACATCACATGATCGTCTCATACATCACATATATCACATCATGTAATTGGCCATATCATATCACAACATACCCTGCAAAAACAAGTTAGACATCCTCTAATTGTTGTTGCATGTTTTACGTGGCTGCTATGGGTATCTAGCAAGAACAATTCTCATCTATGCAAAAACCACAATGGTGATACACTAGTTGCTTTTCAACCTTCTCAAGGACTGTCTTTGTCGAATCCGATCGAACTAAAGTGAGAGAAACTGTCACCCGCAAGCCATCTATGCAACAAGTTGTGGTTGAGGGAACCGGTCTCTCGTATGCGTACGAGTAATGTTGGTCTGGGCCGCTTCATCTCACAATACCGCTGAACCAAAATCCGACCAAGAGAGGAAGCAATCTAAGCATCAACGCCCACAAACCTTTTGTGTTCTACTCGAGATCTCATCTACACATAGACCTAGCTCATGATGCCACTGTTGGGGAACGATGCATGGGAAACCAAAAATTTCCTACGCACACGCAGATCTATCCATGGTGATGAGCATCTACGAGAGGGAGAGTGGATCTACATACCCTTGTAGATCGCTAACCGGGAAGCGTTAAGAAATGCGGTTGGTGTATTCGAACGTCTTCGCGATCCAAATCACCGAGCGTCCCGCGATCTCATCACGATCTGTCCCGCGATCTCATCACGATCCGTCTCACGATCTTGATCACGATCTGTCCCGTGAACTCATCACGCTCTGTCCCGCGATCTCATCACGATCTGTCCCGTGAATTCATCACGATCCGTCCCGCGATCTCATCATGATCCGTCTCGCGATCTTGATCACGGTTCTTTTGATCTAGCGCCGAACGGACGACACCTCCGCATTCAGCACACGTACAGCTTGATGACGATCTCCGCCTTCTTGATCCAGCAAGAGGGAGCGGAGAGGTAGAAGAGTTCTCCGTCAGCGTGACGATGCTCCGGCGATGGTGGTGGAGCTATTCTGGCAGGGCTTCGCCTAAGCACTGCAGAAATCCGATCTAGAGGAGAAACTATGCACTGGAGGAACGGGTAGCACGTGGCTAAAGTGTTGTGCCGAAAAATCCTAAAACCTCTAGTATATATAAGAGGAAGTGAGGAGGAGGCTTGGCCCTCAAAGGACCAGCAATTGGGTCGGCCAAATCAAGTGGGAGAGGTGGAATCCACCTCCAATCCTAGTAGGACAAGGATTCACCCTATCTTTTTTGCCTTTTTCCACCTTTTTCTCTTTGGGATTTTCTTCCCAGCCTCATGGGCCTTTTGTGGGATTCCCACCAGCCCACTAAGGGCTTGGTATTTACTCTCCTACAGCCCATGTAGCCTCTTGGGTCGAAATACCCTTCCCGATGGTCTACCGGTACACTACCGGCACTCCCGGTACACTACCGATGAGCCCGAAACTTTTCCGTGACCAAAATAGGACTTCCTATATATGAATCTTTACCTTCGGACCATTCCGATGCTCCTCGTGACATCCGGGATCTCATCCGGCACTCCGAACAACCTTCGGTCACCACCATACATAACTCTATACTACCGAAACGTCACCAAACCTTAAGTGTGCAGACCCTGCGGGTTCGAGAACTATGTAGACATGACCGAGACACCTCTTCGGTCAATAACCAATAGCGGGACCTAGATGCCCATATTGGTACCTACATATTCTACGAAGATCTTTATCGTTTGAACCTCTATGTCAAGGATTTAGTTAATCCTGTATGATGTTCCCTTTGTTCTTCGGTATGTTACTTGCCCGAGATTCGATCGTCGGTATCTCCATACCTAGTTCAACCTCGTTACCGGAAAGTCTCTTTACTGGTTCCGTAATACAAGATCCCGTACTAACACTTAGTCACATTGCTTGCAAGGCTTATTGTGATGTTGTATTACCGAGTGGGCCCTGAGATACCTCTCCGTCATACGGAGTAACAAATCCCAGTCTTGATCTATGCCAACTCAACAGACACCCTCGGAGATACCTGTAGAGCACCTTTATAGCCACACAATTATGTTGCGACGTTTGATACACATAAGGTACTCCTCTGATGTCTGTGAGTTGCATGATCTCATGGTCATAGGAACATATACTTGACATGTAGAAAACAGTCGCAATAAACTGACACGATCATATGCTACGTTTGTAGTTTGGGTCTTGTCCATCACATCATTCTCCTAATGATGTGATCCCGTTATCAAATGACATCTCATGTCCATAGCTAGGAAACCTTAACCATCTTTTGATCAATGAGCTAGTCTACTAGAGGCATACTAGGGACATGGTGTTGTCTATGTATCCACACATGTATCTGAGTTTCCCATCAACACAATTATAGCATGGATAATAAACGATTATCATGAACAAGGAAATATGATAATAACTAATTTATTATTGCCTCTAGGGCATATTTCCACCACGCCCTTCTTCGTTCGTCTTACCATTTGCTTTCTGCTTGCTTGTGTGCTTGATTGCTCGCTTTGCCATCATGTCTGAAAAAAGGAGGTTATCGCTGAAAATCTGGGGGGAATCACTAGTACTAATCTTGAGAAAAAATTTGAATCTTGTTCTCTAGATCATGGAATTGAATCTCTTCTTGAAACTAAAACTTTTCAAGTTGGAGATGGAAACATTATCGGTAAGAGCGTTATTCAAGAATTCTGTGATTGTACGGGAATAATACCTATGAGTAAGAGATCTATTCTTCTTAGCACGAATAGTTATGCGGATGCTATTGTCATGCTCATTAAAAAATTGGAAAGGAGATTTGTGCGCATTCATCTCGCTTTGCAGAAAGTGTTTTATGAACTTCCCAATATTAATCATCCTAAAGCAAAAAAGATTGCTACTGTTATCCTGATGTGAGAATTTGATTTCATCATACAGGAAGCTAGGGAGATTTTTGCCTTCTAAAATAAAGATGTTGAACACTCTCCTATTGAAGAAATCCTCCATGATAAAGAAACCTTGCGTAGCCTAGAATCTAGAGACTGTCAATCTTATAGTGAAAATCTTAGGAAGAGAGCTCCCTACACGGAAATAACTCACACCCTATATCATGAAACTTATGAGGAATTTGATTGGATTACTAGGAGAATTTTGGAAGGGTATGAGTATGATTTGCTTGAAAATATGATCAAAGAACCTCTTAGAAATAAGATACATGTGTTATATGATGATATTTATGGTGATGATCTAGACTACAGGTTTATGAATGTTAAAATCACTAACCACAGCCCCTTTCATGATATAAGTTCTTCTACTAGAAAAGAAATAAATGAAAGGATGGATCTAGTTAGGAAATATTTTGATGGACTGATCAAGTTTGGATTGTTTACCAAAGATGACAATACCTAGATCTATTGCGTTTTGCCTAGCTGGGGGCGTTAAACAATAACGCTTGTTGGGAGGCAACCCAAATTTATTTTTATTTCAGTTTCTTGCTTCTGTTTTGGTGTGTTTGGCACATTATTACTTCTGTAGTAATTGTGTTTTTGTGTTTAAATTAGTGTTTGAGCCAAGTAAAACCTTTGGGGTGATCCATGGTAGTTGTTGATTTGATCTTGCTGGAAAACAGAAACTTTTACGCTTAGTCCAGGATGTTTCTGGATTTTTCAGAGCATCAAATTGATCTAAAAATTTCACACAGGATTGATATACAAATTGCACTAGTTGTCCTAATGTTTCAGAATTTTGTCAGTTCCAGAAGTATTCTAAGTTTACAGATTTATACAGACTGTTCTGTTTTTGACAGATTCTATTTTCTTTGTGTTGTTTGCTTATTTTGATGTATCTATGGGTCGTATAGGGGGGTATGAACCATGGAGAAGTTAGAATACAGTAGTTATTACACAAATATAAATAAAGAATGAGTTCACAACAGTACCTAAAGTGGTGATTTATTTTTCTTATACCAATGGATCTCATGAGTTTTCTGTTGAGTTTTGTGTTGTGAAGTTTTTAAGTTTTGGGTGAAGATTTGATGAACTATGGAATAAAGAGTGGCAAGAGCCTAAGCTTGGGGATGCCCATGGCACCCCAAGTAATATTCAAGGATACCAAAGAGCCTAAACTTGGGGATGCCTCGAAAGGCATCCCCTCTTTCGTCTTCAATCCATCGGTAAATTTACTCGAGGCTATATTTTTATTCACCACATGATATGTGTTTTGCTTGGAGCGTCTTGTACGATATGATTCTTTGCTTGTTAGTTTGCCACAATCATATTTGCTGCACACATCTTTTGAGAGAGACACGATGAATCGCGAATTTGTTAGAATACTCTATATGCTTCATTTATATCTTTTGAGCTTGGCAATGTTGCTCTAGTGCTTCACTTATATCTTTTTAGAGCATGGTGGTGATGTATTTTATGGAAATTATTGAACTCTTGTTCTTCACTTATATTATTTTGAGAGTTTCTTAAAACAGCATGGTAATTTTTTTAGGTTATGAATTTAGTCCTAATATAATGGCATCCAAGAGGGATATAATAAAAACTTTCATAATTAAGTGCATTAACAACTATGAGAAGTTGGATTCCTTGCATATAGTTTTGAGATAATAGGGATGGTAATATGAGAGTCATGCTAGTGAGTAGTTGAGAAATGAAGAGATACGTGTGTTAAAGCTTGTGATTCCCGTAGCATGCACGTATGGTGAACCGCTATGTAACGAAGTCGGAGCATGACTTGTCTAATGATTGTCGACCTTTGTGTGAGGGTCGGGAGCGCGCGATGGATAACTCCTACCAACCTCTCCCCTAGGAGCAAGCGTCTAATGCTTTGTTTGATGAGTAATAGACTTTTGCAATAAGTATGTGAGTTCTTTATGACTAATGTGAGTCCATGGATTATACGCACTCTCACCCTTCCATCCTTGCTAGCCTCTCTAGTACCGTGGAACTTTCATCGGTACATCAAACCCTCCTTCCTCAAAACAACCACCATATATTCCTCAAAACAGCCACCATACCTACCTATTATAGCATTTCCATAGCCATTCCGAGATATATTGCCATGCAACTTCCACCATGTATTTTTTCTATGACTTGCATCATCACTTCATATTGCATATGGAGTTATATATTGTTATAGGAATCGAGTTGTAATTTCTTTTTCTTTGAGTTATAAGTAAATAAAAGTGTAATGATTTTTATGTTGCGAGACGTAGTAGTAAATCAAAAAAAATTCTACGTGTTCACCAAGATCTATCTATGGAGAAACCAGCAACGAGTGGGAAAGATATTGCATCTTCATACCTTTGAAGATCGCTAAGCAGAAGCGTTACAAGAACGCGGTTGGTGGAGTTGTACTCGCAGCGATTCAGGTCACGGTGGATTTCGATCTTAGCGCCGAACAACGGCGCCTCCGCGTTCAACACACGTGCAGCCCGGTGACATCTCCTACGCCTTGATCCAGCAAGGAGGAAGGAGAGGTTGAGGCAGAGCTCCGGCAGCACGACGGTGTGTTGATGGTGGAGCTGTGTGGTCTCCGGCAGGGCTTCGCCAAGCACCGCAGAGAATAAGGAAGAGGAAGGGTAGGGCTGCGCCGAGAGAGAGAGAGAGAACTCGTGTGTATGGCAGCCCCAAAACCCTCCACTATATATAGGAGGAGGGGGAAGGAGGGCGCAGCCCTAGGGTTCCCACCCTAGGGGCTGCGGCCGGCCCTAGATTGGCCATCTGGCCGGCGGCCATAGAGGGAGAGGGGAGGGCGCACCCGTAGGTGGGCCTTAGGCCCATCTGGGCCTAGGGTTTCCCCTCCTTCCCACCTTTCCTACACCTTGGGCCAGGGTGGAGGGCGCACCAGCCCACTCTGGGGCTGGTCCCTTCCACTCTCGGCCCATGCAGCCCTCTGGTGCCCGTGGCCCCACTTAGTGGACCCCCGGAACCCTTCCAGTGGTCCCGGTACGGTACCAGTGATGCCCGAAACTCTTCCGGTGACCAAATCCTCACTTCCTATATATCAATCTTTACCTCCGGACCATTCTGTAACTCCTCGTGATGTCCAGGATCTCATTCGGGACTCCGAACTACCTTCAGTAACCACATACACTATTTCCCTATAACCCTAGCATCATCGAACCTTAAGTGTGTAGACCCTACGGGTTCGGGAGACACGTAGACATGACCGAGACACCTCTCCGATCAATAAGCAACAACGAGATCTGGATACCCATGTTGGCTCCCACATGCTCCACGATGATCTCATCGGATGAACCACGATGTTTGAGATAGGTCTATGCGGTTTGTGACTTGGAGTCATCCGGATCTGTGTTGAAGCTAGCATCGACATAACCCTTTACGACGAGCTCTTCGGCACCTCCATATATGAGAAACATGTCCTTTGTCCTTTTCAGGTACTTCAGGATATTCTTGAACGCCGTCTAGTGTTCCACTTTGGGATCACTTTGGTACCTCCCTACCAAACTTATGGCAAGGTTCACATCAGGTCTGGTACACAGCATGGCATACATAATAGAGCCTATGGCTGAAGCATAGGGGATGACACTCATCTCTTCTTTATCCTTTGCCGTGGTCGGGCATTGAGTCATACTCAATCTCACACCCCGTAACATAGGCAAGAACCCCTTCTTGGACTGATCCATATTGAACTTCTTCAATATCTTGTCAAGTTATGTGCTTTGTGAAAGACCTATGAGGCGTCTCGATCTATCTCTATAGATCCTGATGCGTAATATGTAAGCAGCTTCTCCAAGGACCTTCATTGAAAAACATTTATTCAAGTAGGCCTTTACACTTTCGAAAAGCTCTATATCATTTGCCATCAACAATATGTCATCCACATATAATATGAGAAATGCTACAGAGCTCCCACTCACTTTCGGGTAAATACAGGGTTCTCCATAAACCTGTATAAAACCAAACGCTTTAATCACCTCATTAAAGCGAATGTTCCAACTCCGAGATGCTTGCACCAGCCCATACATGGACTGCTGGATCTTGCATACTTTGTTAGCATCTTTAGGATCGACAAAACCTTCTAGCTGCATCATATATAGTTCTTCGTTAAGGAAGCCATTAAGGAATGTCGTTTTGACGTCCATTTTCTAGATCTCATAATCATAAAATGCGGCAATTGCTAACATGATTCAGACGGACTTCGGCATCGCTACGGGTGAGAAAGTCTCATCATAGTCAACTCCTTGAACTTTTCGAGAACCCTTAGCAACAAGCCAAGCCTTATAGACGTTCACATTACCATCTGCGTCAGTCTTCTTCTTAAAGATCCATTTATTTTCAATGTCTCTCTTATCATCAGGCAAGTCCACCAAAGTCCATACTTTGTTCTCATACATGGATCCTATCTCGAATTTCATGGCTTCAAGCCATTTGTTGGAATCCGGGCCCGCCATCGCTTCTTCATAGTTCGAAGGTTCACCGTTGTCCAACAACATGATCTTCAGGACAGGGTTGTCGTACCACTCTGGTGCAGAATGTGTCCTAGTGGGCCTTCGACGTTCAATACTAACTTGATCTAAAGTTTCATGATCATCATCATTAACTTCCTCTCCAGCCGGTGTAGGCTCCACAGAAACAACTTCCTGTGCTGTGCTACTCTTCGGTTCGAGTGGAGGTACAATTACCTCATCAAGTTCTGTTTTCCTCCCACTTACTTCTTTCGAGAGAAACTCTTTCTCGAGAAAGGATCCATTCTTGGCAACAAAGACTTTGCCTTCGTATATGAGGTAGAAGGTATACTCAATAGTCTCTTTGGGATATCCTATGAAGAGGCACTTTTTTGCTTTGGGTTCGAGCTTCTCAGTTTGAAGTTTCTTCACATAAGCATTGCATCCCCAAACTTTTAGAAACGACAGCTTAGGTTTGTTTCCAAAACATAATTCATACGGTGTCGTCTCAATGGATTTAGACGATGCCCTATTTAAAGTGAATGCGGCAGTCTCTAATGCATATCCCCTAAATGATAGCGGTAAGTCGGTAAGAGACATCATAGATCGCACCATATTCAATAGAGTGCGATTACGACGTTCAGATACACCATTTCGTTGAGGTGTACCAGGAGGCGTGAGTTGTGAAACAATTCCACATTTCCTTAGGTGTGTGCCATACTCGTGACTTAAATATTCTCTGCCACGATCAGATCGTAGGCACTTTATTTTCCTGGCATGTTGATTCTCTACCTCACTCTAAAATTCCTTGAACCTTTCAAAGGTTTCAGACTTGTGTTTCATTAAGTAGACATACCATATCTGCTCAAGTCATCAATGAGGGTGAGAACATAACGGTAGCCACCGCGAGCCTCGACGCTCATTGGACCGCATACATCGGTATGTATTATCTCCAACAAGTCAGTTGCTCGCTTCATTGTTCCAGAGAATGGAGTCTTGGTCATCTTGCCCATGAGGCATGGTTCGCACGTGTCAAATGATTTGAAATCAAGAGACTCCAAAAGTCCATCAGCATGGAGCTTCTTCATGCGTTTGACACCAATATGACCAAGGCGGTAGTGCCACATGTAAGTGGGACTATCGTTATCAACCTTACACCTTTTGGTACTCACACTATGAACATGTGTAACATCACGTTCGAGATTCATCAAAAATAAACCATTGACTAGTGGGGCATGACCATAAATTGTTTATCTCATATAAATAGAACAAGCATTATTCTCAGATTTAAATGAGTAGCCATCTCGCATCAAACGAGATCCAGATACAATGTTCATGCTCAAAGCTAGTACTAAATAACAATTATTGAGGTTTAAAACTAACACCGAAGGTAGATGTAGAGGTAGTGTGCCGACGGCGATCACATCGACCTTGGAACCATTCCCGACGCGCATCATCACCTCGTCCTTTGCCAGTCTCTGCTTATTCCGCAACTCCTACTTGGAGTTACAAATGTGAGCAACTGCACCGGTATCAAATACCCAGGAGCTACTACAAGTGCTGGTAAGGTACACATCAATAACAAGTATATCACATATACCTTTAACGTTGCCGGCCTTCTTATCCGCTAAGTACTTGGGGCAGTTCCGCTTCAAGTGACCGGTACCCTTGCAATAAAAGCACTTAGTCTCAGGCTTGGGTCCATTCTTGTTCTTCTTCCTGGCAACTTGCTTACCGGGCGCGGCAATAGCTTTGCTGTCCTTCTTGAAGTTCTTCTTACCCTTGCCTTTGTTGAAACGAGTGGTATTATTCACCATCAACACTTGATGCTCCTTTTTGATCTCGACCTCCGCTGATTTCAGCATCGAGTAAAACTCAGGAATGGACTTCTCTGTACCCTACATGTTGTAGTTCATCACAAAGCTCTTGTAGCTAGGTGGAAGCGACTGGAGGATTCTATCAATGACCGAGTCATCTAGGAGATTAACTCCTAGCCGAGTCAAGCGGTTGTGCAACCCAGACATTTTGAGTATGTGCTCACTGCCAGAACTAATCTCCTCCATCTTATAGTTGAAGAACTTGTTGGAGACGTCATATCTCTCGACCCGGGAATGAGCTTGGAAAACCAGTTTCATCTCTTGGAACATCTCATATGCTCCGTGTTGCTCAAAACGATTTTGGAGCCCCGGTTCTAAATTGTAAGGCATGCCGCACTGAACAAGGGAGTAATCATCGCAGTGTGACTGCCAAGCGCTCATAACGTCTTGATCTGCTGGAAAAATGGGTGCGTCACCTAGCGGTGCATCAAGGACATACAATATTTTGGAAGCCATGAGGATAATCCTCAAGCCACGAACCTAGTCCGCATAGTTTCTTCCATCATCTTTCAGCTTGGTTTTCTCTAGGAACGCGTTGAAGTTGAGGGTGACATTAGCATTGGCCATTGGATCTACAATATAGATTGTAAAAACAATTTTAGACTAAGTTCATGATAATTAAGTTCACATAATCAAATTATTTAATGAACTCCCACTTAGATAGACATCTCTCTAGTCATCCAAGTGACACATGAGCCATGTCAACTAGCCCGTGTTCGATCATCACGTGAGACGGACTAGTCATCCATGGTGAACATCTCCATGTTGATCGTATCTTCTATATGACTCATGTTCTACCTTTTGATCTTCCGTGTTCCGAGGCCATGTATGTACATGCTAGGCTCGTCAAGTCAACCTAAGTGTTTTGCATGTGTAAATCTGGCTTACACCCGTTGTATGCGAACATTAGAACCTATCACACCCGATCATCACGTGGTGCTTCGGAACAACGATCCTTAGCAACGGTGCACAGTTAGGGTGAACACATTTCTTGAAATTTTATTGAGAGATCATCTTATTTACTACCGTCGTTCTAAGCAAATAAGATGTAAACATGATAAACTAGCCCGTGACATGATATGGCCAATATCATCTTGCTCCTTTGATCTCCATCTTCGGGGCACCATGATCATCACTGTCACCGGACGACACCATGATCTCCATCATCGTGTCTTCATGAAGTTGTCTCACCAACTATTACTTCTACTACTATGGCTAAAGTTTAGCAATAAAGTAAAGTAATTACATGGCGTTTATGATTGACACGCAGGTCATATAATAAAATAAGACAACTCCTATGGCTCCTTCCGGTTGTCATACTCATCGACATGCAAGTCGTGAATCCTATTACAAGAACATGATCAATCTCATACATCACAATGCGTCACATCGCATCCTTTGGCCATATCACATCACAAGGCATATGCTGCAAAAACAAGTTAGACGTCCTCTAATTTGTAGTTGCAAGTTTTTACATGGCTGCTATAGGTTTCTAGCAAGAACGTTTCTTACCTACGCCAAAATCACAACGTGATATGCCAATTGCTATTTACCCTCCATAAGGACCCTTTTCATCGAATCCAATCCGAGTAAGGTGGGAGAGACAGACACCTGCTAGCCACCTTATGCAACAAGTGCATGTCAGGCGGTGGAACCGGTCTCACGTAAGCGTACGTGTAAAGTTGGTCCAGGCTGCTTCATCCCACAATACCGCCGAATCAAGATAAGACTAGTAGTGGTAAGAAAATTAACAAGATCGACGCGCACAACAACTTTGTGTTCTACTTGTGCATAGATTCTACGCATAGACCTAGCTCATGATGCCACTGTTGGGAGACGTAGTAGTAAATCAAAAAAAATTCTATGTGTTCATCAAGATCTATCTATGGAGAAACTAGCAATGAGTGGGAAAGAGATTGCATCTTCATACCATTGAAGATCGCTAAGAGGAAGCGTTAGAAGAACGCGGTTGGTGGAGTTGTACTCGCAGCTATTCAGATCGTGGTGGATTCCGATCTTAGCGCCAAACAACGGCACCTCCACGTTCAACACACGTGCAGCCCGGTGACGTCTCCTATGCCTTGATCCAGCAAGGAGGAAGGAGAGGTTGAGGGAGAGCTCCGACAGCACGACGACATGGTGACTGTGGAGCTGCATGGTCTCCGGCAGGGCTTCGCCAAGCACCGCGGAGAACGAGGAAGAGAAAGGGTAGGGCTGCGTTGAGAGAGAGAGAGAGAGAACTCGTGTGTATGGCAGCCCCAAAACCCTCCACTATATATAGGAGGAGGGGGAGGGAGGGAGGGCGCAGCCCTAGGGTTCCCACCCTAGGGGCTACGGCCGACCCTAGATTGGCCATCTGGCCGGCGACCAGAAAGGGAGAGAGGAGGGCACAGCCCTAGGGTTCCCATGCTAGGGGCTGCGGCCAGCCCTAGATTGGCCATCTGGCCGGCGGCCAGAGAGGGAGAGGGGAGGGCGTAGCCCTAGGTGGGCCTTAGGCCCATCCGGGCCTAGGGTTTCCCCTCCTTCCCACATTTCCTACGCCTTGGGCTAGGGTGGAGGGTGCACCAGCCCACTCTAGGGCTGGTCCCTTCCACTCTCGGCCCATGCAGCCCTCTGGTGCCCGTGGCCCCACTTAGTGGACCTCTGGAACCCTTCCGATGGTCCTGGTACGCTACCGGTGATGCCCGAAACTCTTCCGGTGACCAAATCCTCACTTCCTATATATCAATCTTTATCTCCGGACCATTTCGGAACTCCTCGTGACGTCTGTGATCTCATCCGGAACTCCGAACTACCTTCGGTAACCACGTACACTATTTCCCTATAACCCTAGCATCAGCGAACCTTAAGTGTGTAGACCCTACGGGTTCGGGAGACACATAGACATGACCGAGACACCTCTCTGGTCAATAACCAATAGCGGGATCTGGATACCCATGTTGGCTCCCACATGCTCCACGATGATCTCATCAGATGAACCACGACGTCTGGGATTCAATCAATCCCGTATGCAATTCCCTTTGTCTACCGGTACGATACTTTCCCGAGATTCGATCGTCGGTATCCCTATACCTTGTTCAATCTCGTTACCAGCAAGTCTCTTTACTTGTTCCGTAACACATTATCCCATGGCTAACCCCTTAGTCACATTGAGCTCATTATGATGATGTCTTACCGAGTGGGCCCAGAGATACCTCTCCATCACACGGAGTGACAAATCCCAGTCTCGATTCGTGCCAACCCAACAGACACTTTCGGAGATACCTGTAGTGTACCTTTATGGCCACCCAGCTACATTGTGACGTTTGGCACACCCAAAGTATTCCTATGGTATCTGGGAGTTTCACAATCTCATGGTCTAAGGAAATGATACTTGACATTGGAAAGGCTTTAGTAGACGAACTACACGATCTTGTGGTATGCTTAGGATTGGGTCTTGTCCATCACATCATTCTCCTAATGATGTGATCCCATTATCAACAACATCCAATGTCCATGGTCATGAAACCGTGACCATCTATTGATCAACGAGCTAGCGAACTAGAGGCTCACTAGGGACATGTCATGGTCTATGTATTCACACATGCATTATGGTTTCTGGTTAACACAATTATAGCATGAACAATAGACAATTATCATGAACTAGGAAATACAATAATAACCATTTTATTATTGCCTCTAGGGCATATTTCCAACATTTTCATTAATAGAGAATTGTCCCATGAGAGAAAAGGATGATGGAGGCTATGACTCCCTCACAAGTTGGGACTAGTATCCGGACTTCACAAAAAAAAAGAGGCCAGCGAAGCCCAAACAAAAAAATAAAAGAGGCCAAAGAAGCCCACCAAAATAAAAAAATGAGAGAAAGAGAGAAGGGACAATTGCTACTATCTTTTTCCACACTTGTGCTTCAAAGTAGCACCATGATCTTCATGATAGAGAGTCTACTATTTTGTCACTTTCATAAACTAGTGGATATTCATTTTGCACGACCACTTAGTTTTCTTTTTGAGATTTCATACACTTATAGCTCTAAGTGCATTTGTTGCATGGCAATCCCTACTCACTCACATTGATATCTATTGATGGGCATCTCCATAGCCCATTGATATGCCTAGTTGATGTGAGACTATCTTCTCCTTTTTCCTTGTACCCCCACCATATTCTATTCCACCTATAATGCTATATCCATGGCTCACGCTCATGTATTGCGTGAGAGTTGAAAAGGTTTGAGAACACCAAAAGTATGAAACAATTGCTTGACTTGTTCATCAGGGTTGTGCATGATTTAGATACTTTGTGTGGGGAAGATGGAGCATAGCAAGACCATATGATTTTGTAGGGATAACTTTCTAAGGCCATGTTATTTCGAAAGGACATGACTACCTTGTTGGTGTGCTTGAAGAATTACTGTTTTTATGTCAATATTAGACTATTATTTTGAATCTAACGGATCTGAATATTCATGCCACAATAAAGAATATTACATGGACAAATATGTTGGGTAGCATTCCACATCAAAAATTCTATTTTTATCATTTACCTCTTCGAGGACGAGCAGGAATTAAGCTTGGGGATGCTGATATGTCTCCAACGTATCTATAATTTTTTATTGTTCCATGCTATTATATTATTTGTTTTGGATGTTTTATATGCATTAATATGCTATTTTTTCCTTGTTAGTTTCTGTTTTTTCCTTGTTTTTGAGTTTCGCTGATAAGGAATCTGAAACGGAGTCCAAATGGAATAAAACCTCCGGAAAGATTTTTTCTAGAAAATATGGAAGCCACGATACTTGAGAACCAAGGCAGAGGAGCTGCCATGGGGCCACAAGCCCGCTTACCACGGCCAGGGGGGTACCCCGTGCCGGGCAGGCTTGTGTGCCCCTGACACCTCCTCTAACCCTAATCTCCGGCCTATAAATACCCAAATATTCCATCATTATCAGAACGAGCCACGAAAACACTTTTCCGCCGCCAGAAGCCTCCGTTCTCGAGAGATCCAATCTTGGAGCCTTTTCCAGTAATTTGTCGGAGGGGGATTCGATCACGAAGGGCATCTACTTCAACTCCATTGCCCCTCCGATGATGTGTGAGTAGTTCACCATAGACCTACGGGTCCATAGGTAGTAGCTAGATGGCTTATTCTCTCTCTTTGCTTCTCAATACCATGTTCTTCATGATCTTCATGGAGATCTATCAGATGTAATACTCTTTTGCGGTGTGTTTGTCGAGATCCGATGAATTGTGGGTTTATGTTCAGATTATTCATGAATATTATTTGAGTCTTTCCTGAATTCTTATATGCATGATTTCATATCTTTGTAAGTCTCTTCGAGTTATTGGTTTGGTTTGGCCAACTAGATTGGTAATTCTTGCAATAGGACAAGTGCTTAGTTTTGGGTTCAATCTTGCGGTGTCCTCACCCAGTGACATACTAGGGGTAGTGAGGCACATATTGTATTGTTGCCATCAAAGGTAAAAAGATGGGGTTTTCATCATATTGCTTGAGTTTATCCCTCTACATCATGTCATCTTACCTAATGTGTTACTCTATTCTTCATGAACTTAATACTCTAGATGCAGGCAGGAGTCGGTCGATGTGTGGAGTAATAGTAGTAGATGCAGAATCGTTCTGGTCTACTTGTCACGGACGTGATGCCTATATGCATAAGCATTGCCTTGGATATCTTCATAACTATTCGCTTTTCTATCAATTGCTCGACAGTAATTTATTCACCCACTGTAATACTTGCCATCATGAGAGAAGCCATCTAGTAAAATCTATGGCCACTGGGTTTATTTTCCACATTATATTTTCAGATCTAAAACCAATAAAATCAAAAAATACTTGCTGCACTGTTTTTTTACTTTTAGTTTTACTTTCCGTTCAAGCATCCTATTATATCTATCTCTACTAGATCTCATCCTTGCAAATAAACTTGAAGGGATTGACAACCCCTTTATAGCGTTGGGTGCAAGAGTTTGATTCCTTTTGCATGTATATCTATTGGTGGCTCGCTTGTATCTCCTACTGGATTGATACCTTGGTTCTCAAAAACTGAGGTAAATACTTATCTACTTTGCTGCATCAAACTGTTCCTCTTCACGGGAAACCAACGCATGCTCGAGAAGTAGCAGCTACCTGGCACCCATTTGGCTCCGGTCCGGACGGCATGGATCTGCGCTCTTCTCCAGATCCGGGCTTGTTCAGCTTCAGCCACCTCCACTTCCCATGCGCGCTTCTCTTTCCGCCCGGCCTCCCAACCTCGTCCACCTCAGTGCCCCGTCCTTCCGCATGATCTATAGCTCTCATGTCCGGTGGCGTTCGGTGCCTTCTTCGGCGGCGAACGTAGATCCCTTTCTAGCGTTTCCGGCCGACAACTTGGCTTTAGCTTCTTCGAATCTTGTTCCGACAGTTGGGATTGTTCAGACTCTAGCCAGGCGAAATCCTTGCTCGAACTTTCAATGCTGGTAGTAGCGAGACCCGCGGGTGCCGTCCCCTTCTTGGTGCCGACATCTGTGCCCCTCTTCGAGCAATAGGGGAAACCCTAGGTTAGTCTATCCAGGTCGGACGGCGACGGCGTCTCGGCGTCGTTTTCCTTCTTGAAGGTGTTGTCTTGTTTGCTCGTGGTGTCCTCGGTGGTGGTTTTAAAGATATTGGTTGTAATGTTGGTTTGGTTTGGGTTGCTTCCCAGATGGCAAGTTTTTGCTGTGTTGTCTTCTTTCTTTGGGCCGAGCATCCCATGTCTCTCTGCTCCAAGTATCATGTTCATGCTTGTTGCGTTCATGTCATGTGGTGTACCAAAAAAGGCTTTCGCCCCGCTTTATATATAAAGCAACGGCCAACAACAACCCGGTACAAACGCACGCCACCCCAACACACACACCCAAGGCAGGATACTAAGGCGCTGAATGCAGCAACATCACCCTAGCACTAAGAGAGTAATCGGGGACTTCAACCGTGAACACATCACCGTGAAGAGATGAAGCCGCCTACGGCGAACCGTGGGCTTCAAGGCGGCGCCATCAGGAAGGATACGACGCCGTAATGCCACCGCCGCCCGATTCAAGAATCAAAGTTTCCCCTGAAGCCACACGACGGACAATGAGAGTCGCGACGACGCCTTCAAGAAGGGAACGATCTTCTCCGCCGCCAGTCCATCGAAGATAGATCAGGTTTTCACCACGGCCAACACTCACTGCCACCAAATGCCACACCCCGGCTACCACGTCGCCCACATGACCATGGCCACCAGGCAGCACCAAGCCACGACCTCCGCCCAAGAGAGCCGTGCTACCGCTACCAGAACCGCCGCCCCTGCATCCAAGAGGGATGAATCATAGTGTGTTTTTGTCAAATTGTTGAAAAAATAGAGCTGCTGGAGATGCTCTGTGCAAGATCACCGATCCATATGAGTTTAATTGTCATATTCTTTTGTTGATGAGTAAAAATTAACTAAGGTGCACTGTTTTGTACGAGTGTGATCTTCCCCGTACCATAATATCCTTAGTTTCCTAACTCCCACGAAATGCTGGGTTCTGGTTGGCCCGTTTGTAAATGGATGGATGTATCGCTACAAGTAGGCCCGCTATAGTCGGTTGGGTTCACGCTTTGTTTTTTTTCAAAACTGGTACGTTTTTTGTAGTGATTTCGAAAACTAACAGTGCTAACACGTTTTTTTTTGCAAAAGTAGCACCCCGTCGGTCGTTCGTCGGCCGAAAAGGGAGACTTCGGTCATCCGTTGGCCGAAGAGGGACTCTTCGGTCAGGCGTTGGCCGAAGAGCGAGTCCTCGGTCAGGCGTTGGCCGAAGACCTGCGGTGTTGGGCCGAAGATCTGTCTTCGGCCAGCAGATGGCCGAAGAGTCCTTTTCGTTCTTTCTTTGGCCGAAGAGTTCATACTTTTTACGTCAGCGCCGGACCGAAGTTGCATGAGAGTAATCTTCGGCTTACACAAGACCGAAGTGTTATTTTTTCCACTTAAATGCATTATAATTCCTGCACAACCATTCCCCCTCTTTTACATTCCAACTTGTACTTTCCCGTAACCATTTCTCGACATTCTATCTCGTCATTTTCTTTCCCGCCCAACTATCCCTACATATTCCTTCCCGCCCTTATTCTCCGCCAGTTTCTTTCCCGCCCTTTTTTCCCGCCAGTGTCTGGTTCCCATAATAGAGGAAGTTGGATACATATCGTTGGTCAGAGGCGCTTCAATCTGATCAGGAGCAGCACATGGAACCATGTAGACCCTCGTAGAATGCCTTTAAAGCTGCAGATACAACCCGAACTTGTCCCAATCTAAGGGTCGAACCTCATCCCAGATATGTGTTGGTGTGGTCGTCCATTCTAGAACATAAGGGCCAATGTTCTGAAGCCATAAATCCATGGACTTGTTCCCTCCTATGCGGCTCAACCTGCCATTGACATACGGGTAACACGGTAAGCAAAATTATGAAAGCAATGCTGACAACTAAATTAGAATTACTTACTTGTGCACGTGTGCCAGTATGTGTGGAATAACTGGAATTTCCTCCAATTGACAGTGACCGAGCTGTCTCATCACCCTAGGAAGAGTCATCTCCTCAACCGTCACGTCGAACACCAATCTCGCCTTGGTCATCCACTAGTGCCGATCTCTAGTGCGCAAGTCAGATATCCCAACTGGATACCTAGATGTTATAGCCTGCTGCAAGTAGGGCTCCTAGATAACAACATCCTTGTGCGAAGCATCAAACTACGCCATGAAGGACGGGTAGCAGCTCTTCACCTGCATACCCGCATACTGTCTTTATGCATGACAACAAATAAACATTAGTAATAGTATTGCATGGCAAGAAATAATCTAATGAAATGTTACGTAATACCTCTCTTCGGGCCCAAACAGATCCCATAATAGGCAAGTCGCCGATATGTTGCACATAAGCCCCTGCTATGTCTACCAACCCAAACGGTTTATCAACGCATACATGATACGTCTCCAACGTATCTACTTTTCCAAACTCTTTTGCCCTTGTTTTGGACTCTAATTTGCATGATTTGAATGAAACTAACCCGGACTGACGCTGTTTTTAGCAGAACTGCCATGGTGTTGTTTGTGTGTAGAAATAAAAGTTCTCGGAATGACCTGGAAATTTAGGAGGAATTTTTTTGGAATATATAAAAAATACCGGAGAAAGAATCAATTGGAGAGGAGCTGCCAGTGGGCCACGAGCCCAAGAGGCGCAACCCCTCCCTAGGCCGCACCTGGCAGGCTCGTGGGGCCCACGTGGCTCCTCCGACCTCCTCTCTAGCTCCATATAACCCTATTTGCCCAGAAAAAAATTCGAGAGAAGAAATCATCGCGTTTTACGATACGGAGCTGCCGCCACCACCTGTTCTTCCTCGGGAGGGCAGATCTGGAGTCCGTTCTGGGCTCCGGAGAGTGGAAATCGACACTATCGTCATCATCAACCATCCTCCATCGCCAATTCCATGATGCTTTCCATCGTTCGTGAGTAATCTCATCGTAGGCTTGCTGGAGGGTGATGGGTTTGATGAGATCTATCATGTAATCGAGTTAGTTTTGATGGGGTTTGATCCCTAGTATCCACTATGTTCTAAGATTGATGTTGCTACTACTTTGCTATGCTTAATGCTTGTCACTAGGGCCCGAGTTTTCTTTTTCTTTGGGTCGAGGTAGAAGACCATGATTAAAATGATTAGTGGCTCTCATATGCATTATTGTTTATCCATCAAAGAGCCATATTACTTTGTCTTGTCCTTTCAGTTTGCTTGCAGATTCCAGCTTAGTCCAATGCACGAACACTCTTATTATTATTCACATCATTCGGTCGTGCAAGTGAAAGGCAATAATGACGATATATGATGAAGTGACTGAGCCTGGAAAAGCTGGTGTGAACTCGATCTATCTTGTTTTTGTAAATATGACTAGCTCATCATTCCTAATCCGGCATTGTTATGAGAGAAACATGTTTGCAATGACAACTTAGATATCATAGTTACTTATGCCATGCTTAATTAGCTAGGAGCTTATAATGGTTTGTCTTGGATGCCAACATGAATTTTAAATAATTGTGATGTAGTATGATAGGATGGTATCCTCCTTTGAATGATTCAAGTGGCTTGACTTGGCACATGTTCACGCATGTAGTTGAAACAAAATCAACATAGCCTCCACGATATTCATGTTCATGGTGATTTATATCCTACTCATGCTTGCACTCAATGTTGGTTAATCTTAATGCATGTTGATGACTCTTGTCACTCTCTAGTTGATCGCTTCCCAGTCTTTTGCTATCCTTCACTTGTACTAAGCGGGAATACTGCTTGTGCATCACTTCCTGAACCCAAAGTTGTTCCATATGAGTCCACCATACCTACCTATATGCGGTATTTACCTGTCGTTCCAAGTAAATTTGCATGTGCCATTCTCTAAATCTTCCAATAATAATCTGATTTGTATGCGCGAACCGCTCATGTTGTGACAAGGGGCGGTCAGTATCATCCATGCTAGGCATGTTATCCTCGATATGTGTTTATTCACTATCACTCACGAGAAAGGGGCCGGTAATCGAAATGCCTAGTTCCATGCTCAAACCAAATAAAAATATAATTGCAAACAAACTCCCCCCGGATTGTTGTTGGTATGGACGACACCCGAGGATTCGGCTAGTCGTGGAGTGTGATCGATCGGGGGGGGGGGGGAGTCAAAACTTTACTATTCTATTTGGGAACCGCCTATAATACGTGTAGCATGGAAGATGGTGAAAACTCTTGGTCATCGCGTTGACAATGAAAGCATGCCACCCCAAAATTATTTATCTCTGTTTTAAAAAGCTTGAGCTCTGGCACCTCTGCGAATCAATGCTTCCCTCTGTGAAGGGCCTATCTATTTACATTTTTGTTGAGTCATCCTCTTCTTATTAAAAGCACCAGCTAGAGAGCACCTCCGTCATTTGTATGCTTCGCTATTAATTGATATTGAGTATGATTATGACTGGATCTTCTTTGCCATGAATTACAATTTCTAGTCGGCCCTTGGTCTTTGAAGGTGCTCTGCATTTATGTTTTGCGGTCTCGAAAAGGGCTAGCGAGATACCATCTATTCATATTGTATCATGATTGTTTTGATTGAAGTGTTGACGTTTGAAACTTATTATTATTACTCTCTAGTTAATTATGCCATTGATATGAGTATACCATGAGACCTAAATGTCATTGCTCATGTGGTTAGCTTATGATCTTGCTGAAAACCTGAATATGAGTTAGACATAATTATGCCAACAAGATCAAACAGAGTTCGTAAAAGTTTTTCTTTTGTCTCTTTCAGTTTATCAACTGAATTGCTTGACGACAAGCAAGGCTTTAAGCTTGGGGGAGATGATACGTCTCCAATGTATCTACTTTTCCAAACTCTTTTGCCCTTGTTTTGGACTCTAATTTGCATGATTTGAATGAAACTAACCCGGACTGACGATGTTTTCAGCAGAACTGCCATGGTGTTGTTTGTGTGTAGAAATAAAAGTTCTCGGAATGACCTGGAAATTTAGGAGGAATTTTTTTGGAATATATAAAAAATACCGGAGAAAGAATCAATTGGAGAGGAGCTGCCAGTGGGCCACGAGCCCAGGAGGCGCAGCCCCTCCCTAGGCCGCACCTGGCAGGCTCGTGGGGCCCATGTGGCTCCTCCGATCTCCTCTCTAGATCCATATAACCCTATTTGCCCAGAAAAAATTTCGAGAGAAGAAGTCATCACATTTTATGATACGGAGCTGCCGCCACCACCTGTTCTTCCTCGGGAGGGCAGATCTGGAGTCCGTTCTGGGCTCCGGAGAGTGGAAATCGACGCCATCGTCATCATCAACCATCCTCCATCGCCAATTCCATGATGCTTTCCATCGTTCGTGAGTAATCTCATCATAGGCTTGCTGGACGGTGATGGGTTGGATGAGATCTATCATGTAATCGAGTTAGTTTTGATGGGGTTTGATCCCTAGTATCCAGTATGTTCTAAGATTGATGTTGCTACTACTTTGCTATGCTTAATGCTTGTCACTAGGGCCCGAGTTTTCTTTTTCTTTGGGTCGAGGTAGAAGACCATGATTAAAATGATTAGTGGCTCTCATATGCATTATTGTTTATCCATCAAAGAGCCATATTACTTTGTCTTGTCCTTTCAGTTTGCTTGCAGATTCCAGCTTAGTCCAATGCACGAACACTCTTATTATTATTCACATCATTCGGTCGTGCAAGTGAAAGGCAATAATGACGATATATGATGAAGTGACTGAGCCTGGAAAAGCTGGTGTGAACTCGATCTATCTTGTTTTTGTAAATATGACTAGCTCATCATTCCTAATCCGGCATTGTTATGAGAGAAACATGTTTGCAATGACAACTTAGATATCATAGTTACTTATGCCATGCTTAATTAGCTAGGAGCTTATAATGGTTTGTCTTGGATGCCAACATGAATTCTAAATAATTGTGATGTAGTATGATAGGATGGTATCCTCCTTTGAATGATTCAAGTGGCTTGACTTGGCACATGTTCACGCATGTAGTTGAAACAAAATCAACATAGCCTCCACGATATTCATGTTCATGGTGATTTATATCCTACTCATGCTTGCACTCAATGTTGGTTAATCTTAATGCATGTTGATGACTCTTGTCACTCTCTAGTTGATCGCTTCCCAGTCTTTTGCTATCCTTCACTTGTACTAAGCGGGAATACTGCTTGTGCATCACTTCCTGAACCCAAAGTTGTTCCATATGAGTCCACCATACCTACCTATATGCGGTATTTACCTATCGTTCCAAGTAAATTTGCATGTGCCATTCTCTAAATCTTCCAATAATAATCTGATTTGTATGCGCGAACCGCTCATGTTGTGACAAGGGGCGGTCAGTATCATCCATGCTAGGCATGTTATCCTCGATATGTGTTTATTCACTATCACTCACGAGAAAGGGGCCGGTAATCGAAATGCCTAGTTCCATGCTCAAATCAAATAAAAATATAATTGCAAACAAACTCCCCCCGGATTGTTGTTGGTATGGACGACACCCGAGGATTCGGCTAGTCGTGGAGTGTGATCGATCGGGGGGGGGGGAGTCAAAACTTTACTATTCTATTTGGGAACCGCCTATAATACGTGTAGCATGGAAGATGGTGAAAACTCTTGGTCATCGCGTTGACAATGAAAGCATGCCACCCCAAAATTATTTATCTCTGTTTTAAA
Source organism: Hordeum marinum (assembly GCA_022496015.1). Lineage (NCBI taxonomy): Eukaryota > Viridiplantae > Streptophyta > Magnoliopsida > Poales > Poaceae > Hordeum > Hordeum marinum. The sequence goes on from CM039676.1 coordinate 85,189,525, forward strand.
AAGCTTGAGCTCTGGCACCTCTGCGAATCAATGCTTCCCTCTGTGAAGGGCCTATCTATTTACATTTTTGTTGAGTCATCCTCTTCTTATTAAAAGCACCAGCTAGAGAGCACCTCCGTCATTTGTATGCTTCGCTATTAATTGATATTGAGTATGATTATGACTGGATCTTCTTTGCCATGAATTACAATTTCTAGTCGGCCCTTGGTCTTTGAAGGTGCTCTGCATTTATGTTTTGCGGTCTCGAAAAGGGCTAGCGAGATACCATCTATTCATATTGTATCATGATTGTTTTGATTGAAGTGTTGACGTTTGAAACTTATTATTATTACTCGCTAGTTAATTATGCCATTGATATGAGTATACCATGAGACCTAAATGTCATTGCTCATGTGGTTAGCTTATGATCTTGCTGAAAACCTGAATATGAGTTAGACATAATTATGCCAACAAGATCAAACAGAGTTCGTAAAAGTTTTTCTTTTGTCTCTTTCAGTTTATCAACTGAATTGCTTGACGACAAGCAAGGCTTTAAGCTTGGGGGAGATGATACGTCTCCAATGTATCTACTTTTCCAAACTCTTTTGCCCTTGTTTTGGACTCTAATTTGCATGATTTGAATGAAACTAACCCGGACTGACGATGTTTTCAGCAGAACTGCCATGGTGTTGTTTGTGTGTAGAAATAAAAGTTCTCGGAATGACCTGGAAATTTAGGAGGAATTTTTTTGGAATATATAAAAAATACCGGAGAAAGAATCAATTGGAGAGGAGCTGCCAGTGGGCCACGAGCCCAGGAGGCGCAGCCCCTCCCTAGGCCGCACCTGGCAGGCTCGTGGGGCCCATGTGGCTCCTCCGATCTCCTCTCTAGATCCATATAACCCTATTTGCCCAGAAAAAATTTCGAGAGAAGAAGTCATCACATTTTATGATACGGAGCTGCCGCCACCACCTGTTCTTCCTCGGGAGGGCAGATCTGGAGTCCGTTCTGGGCTCCGGAGAGTGGAAATCGACGCCATCGTCATCATCAACCATCCTCCATCGCCAATTCCATGATGCTTTCCATCGTTCGTGAGTAATCTCATCATAGGCTTGCTGGACGGTGATGGGTTGGATGAGATCTATCATGTAATCGAGTTAGTTTTGATGGGGTTTGATCCCTAGTATCCACTATGTTCTAAGATTGATGTTGCTACTACTTTGCTATGCTTAATGCTTGTCACTAGGGCCCGAGTTTTCTTTTTCTTTGGGTCGAGGTAGAAGACCATGATTAAAATTATTAGTGGCTCTCATATGCATTATTGTTTATCCATCAAAGAGCCATATTACTTTGTCTTGTCCTTTCAGTTTGCTTGCAGATTCCAGCTTAGTCCAATGCACGAACACTCTTATTATTATTCACATCATTCGGTCGTGCAAGTGAAAGGCAATAATGACGATATATGATGAAGTGACTGAGCCTGGAAAAGCTAGTGTGAACTCGATCTATCTTGTTTTTGTAAATATGACTAGCTCATCATTCCTAATCCGGCATTGTTATGAGAGAAACATGTTTGCAATGACAACTTAGATATCATAGTTACTTATGCCATGCTTAATTAGCTAGGAGCTTATAATGGTTTGTCTTGGATGCCAACATGAATTTTAAATAATTGTGATGTAGTATGATAGGATGGTATCCTCCTTTGAATGATTCAAGTGGCTTGACTTGGCACATGTTCACGCATGTAGTTGAAACAAAATCAACATAGCCTTCACGATATTCATGTTCATGGTGATTTATATCCTACTCATGCTTGCACTCAATGTTGGTTAATCTTAATGCATGTTGATGACTCTTGTCGCTCTCTAGTTGATCGCTTCCCAGTCTTTTGCTAGCCTTCACTTGTACTAAGCGGGAATACTGCTTGTGCATCACTTCCTGAGCCCAAAGTTGTTCCATATGAGTCCACCATACCTACCTATATGCGGTATTTACCTGTCGTTCCAAGTAAATTTGCATGTGCCATTCTCTAAATCTTCAAATAATAATCTTATTTGTATGCCCGAACCGCTCATGTTGTGACAAGGGGCGGTCAGTATCTTCCATGCTAGGCATGTTATCCTCGATATGTGTTTATTCACTATCACTCACGAGAAAGGGGCCCGTAATCGAAATGCCTAGTTCCATGCTCAAATCAAATAAAAATATAATTGCAAACAAACTCCCCCCGGATTGTTGTTGGTATGGACGACACCCGAGGATTCGGCTAGTCGTGGAGTGTGATTGATCGGTGGTGGGGGAGTCAAAACTTTACTATTCTATTTGGGAACCGCCTATGATACGTGTAGCATGGAAGATGGTGAAAACTCTTGGTCATCGCGTTGACAATGAAAGCATGCCACCCCAAAATTATTTATCTCTGTTTTAAAAAGCTTGAGCTCTGGCACCTCTGCGAATCAATGCTTCCCTCTGCGACGGGCCTATCTATTTACATTTTTGTTGAGTCATCCTCTTCTTATTAAATGCACCAGCTAGAGAGCACCTTCGTCATTTGTATGCTTTGTTATTAATTGATATTGATTATGATTATGACTGGATCTTCTTTGCCATGAATTACAATTTCTAGTCGGCCCTTGGTCTTTGAAGGTGCTCTGCATTTATGTTTTGCGGTCTCAGAAAGGGCTAGCGAGATACCATCTATTCATATTGTATCATGATTGTTTTGATTGAAGTGTTGACGTTTGAAACTTATTATTATTACTCGCTAGTTAATTATGCCATTGATATGAGTATACCATGAAACCTAAATGTTATTTCTTATGTGGTTAGCTTATGATCTTGCTGAAAACCTGAATATGAGTTAGACATAATTATGCCAACAAGATCAAACAGAGTTCGTAAAAGTTTTTCTTTTGTCTCTTCCAGTTTATCAACTGAATTGCTTGAGGACAAGCAAGGCTTTAAGCTTGGGGGAGTTGATACGTCTCCAACGTATCTACTTTTCCAAACTCTTTTGCCCTTGTTTTGGACTCTAATTTGCATGATTTGAATGAAACTAACCCGGACTGACGCTGTTTTCAGCAGAACTGCCATGGTGTTGTTTGTGTGAAGAAATAAAAGTTCTCGGAATGACCTGGAAATTTAGGAGGAATTTTTTTGGAATATATAAAAAATACCGGGGAAATAATCAATTGGAGAGGAGCTGCCAGTGGGCCACGAGCCCAGGAGGCGCAGCCCCTCCCTAGGTCGCACCTGGCAGGCTCGTGGGGCTCACGTGGCTCCTTCGACCTCCTCTCTAGCTCCATATAACCCTATTTGCCCAGAAAAAATTCGAGAGAAGAAATCATCGCGTTTTACGATACGGAGCTGCCGCCACCACCTGTTCTTCCTCGGGAGGGCAGATCTGGAGTCCGTTCTGGGCTCCGGATAGTGGAAATTGACGCCATCGTCATCATCAACCATCCTCCATCGCCAATTCCATGATGCTTTCCATCGTTCGTGAGTAATCTCATCGTAGGCTTGCTGGACGGTGATGGGTTGGATGAGATCTATCATGTAATCGAGTTAGTTTTGATGGGGTTTGATCCCTAGTATCCACTATGTTCTAAGATTGATGTTGTACTACTTTGCTATGCTTAATGCTTGTCACTAGGGCCCGAGTGCCATGATTTCAGATCTGAACCTAATATGTTTTTATCAATATATGTGTGTTTTTGATCCTATCTTGCAAGTTGTAGTCACCTACTATGTGTTATGACCCGGCAACCCCGGAGTGACAATAGCCAGAACTACTCCCGGAGATGACCATAGTATGAGGATTCCATGTATTCACCATGTGCTAATGCTTTTTCCGGTTCTCTATTTAAAGGAGACCTTAATATCTCTTAGTTTCCATTAGGACCCCGCTGCCACGGGAGGGATGGACAAAAGATGTCATGCAAGTTCTTTTCTCTAAGCACATATGACTATATACGGAATACATGCCTACATTTCATTGACGAACTGGAGCTAGTTACATATCACCCTATGTTATAACTGTTACATGATGAATGTCATCCTACATAATTATCCATCACCGATCCAATGCCTACGAGCTTTTCCTATACTGTTATTTGGTTAGTTACTTTATCGCTACTGCTGTCACACTTGCTACACAAATCAGTGCTGCTACTGTTACCACTGTTACTGTTACTATCATATTACTTTGCTACTCAAACTTTGCTGCAGATACTAAATCTTTCAGGTGTGGTTGAATTGACAACTCAACTGCTAATACTCGAGGATATTCTTTGGCTCCCCTTGTGTCGAATCAATAAATTTGGGTTGAATACTCTACCCTCGAAAACTATTGCGATCCCCTATACTTGTGGGTTATCAATACATAGGATCGTCCAATAGGGAACCTCTCATATGACCAGAGCTGCAACAATAGTGGACATCCAATGAGACCTGATCTACGGGAGCTCAACATGCAACCTTTGCACATGCCTTTGTACATACTTGCCAACACAGCAGAACCAAAACTCCTCTGCATAATGTCCCCAGGGCAATGAGCGTCAGCTATCTCTCGTGCAATGTTGATGAGGCGCGCATCGACAGTGGTCACGTTGTTCTCCGTGAACATCGTCTTACCGAACAACCAAAGAATATATGCCTCTAGGGACCGATCAACCTATGCCCCTCACAACTGAAGTCCGGGGTATCCTAACGAGACAACCTGAAACTGGCTCAACCACTTAAAACGAGGCCCATGAGGATCGTTGTCTAAGGCCACAGCAGTCGGCACCACAACTAAAAAACGGGCCTGCAATGTAGGTAGCCATCCAGGTTCTGCCTCTAAAGGACCTATGGCAGTACCGGCCAACGATAATCCCAACAAGACACATCTTGTAGAGTAGGCGCCATCTCTCCCTAGGGAAAGTGAAAGTATGTGTCTCCGGTCTCCATCTATCTACTAAGCAGGTAAGGAGTGACCTGTCATAAGAGAAGCGTTTCATTTGCCTCTTGCGTAGCTGCATTGGTTCACCAGCTTCATCCAACTATGGATGATCAACCCACTGATACAATGTACCCTCAACCAGCCGTGCCAAGGGTAGCAGTCCAGCCCGCATTGACCTACAAAATAAAGAGAATGTACAACAAACAATTAGCGGACATCAAATATTCTATATTACAAAGTAAAACATTATATGCAAACATACCTATCAATCCATTCAGGGTGTATCATCCAGTTAGACTTTGGGGTGTGAGGGACCAACACATCTAAGTTCTTGCCCACTTGCATAAGTGCGGCCCGGTGTTTTTTATCGTTCGTATCTTTAAGCAACGCATACGAAGACATCTCTGAAATTAAAACATAGTTCAACATATTACAAATTAAAACATAGTCCGACATATTACAAATTAAAACATAGTCCGACATATTACAAATTAAAACATAGTCTGACTCATTCTATAGCTTCTGAGTTATTTCTTCCTCGTTGTCCCCTTCGGCCTCGAGTTCCTCGACCACGTCCGCCTCTTGCTCCTGTTGTCACACTCGCCGATGTGGATGCACCGTCTTTGTTAAGGTCGGGACAATATTTCATCCTATGCCCATAATTCGCGCATAGCAAACACTGTCTAGTTGGTCCGCCAGATTTAGATTGGCCCATATCATTACAGATGCGACAAATCTTACGTCTACCCCTATTGGTTCGCTGAAGATTAGGATCCGGGATGTATACTCTCTCATCATCGTTCACCTTGTTGAAATTGCCGACGACTCTAAACCCTGTCATCTTACCGGTCCATGTGTTGAGTACTGACTCTTTCAAATAGTATGGGGACACGAAGGAGATGGCATCCAACTGAATCTGGCCACACGCAGCCAAAACATGTGAGCAAGGAAGGTGCAACAACTTTGGTTTGTTGCATGTACACTCACACGTTGGATAAAATTCCGTTCCAATTTTTACCTCATGCGTCTTCACCTCATTTGACGTACCAAAACCATCGGTAGGTAGCTGAACCTCATACCTCCTTTCCTGATTACCTATGAGTTTGACAGTATGCTTCTTTGCTTTCTCTATCTTCTTTGTCATGTACTCCATGAGACGGCTGCAATAAGGTGTGTTCGGATGATCTGCAATATGCTTCTTTTCTAACTCGTGCCTTTCTCTAAAATATCTCAAAGTGCCATGGAATAAAACCTCGACAATAGCTGTGAGCGGCAATGCTCTATTCCTTCGAAGTACAAAGTTATACACCTCAGCAAGGTTGGTTGTCATGTGGCCATACCTAGCTCCATGGGTGTCATGCAGGAAAGATCAATTCACGGGAGGCTCTTTCTCTATCCACTGAGTAAAATTCTTTATTGCCCTGCCATTCGACCTCTTAGTGCCAGGAGGATCAATTGGTGGCAAGTCACAAAGAGCTACAGGTTGCTCTAGCTCCGCGATGATTATTGCTAATTTAACCTGATCTTGTTCCATTTTCTGTCTGGCTTTAACCTGCTTCTTAGTAAACTCATCTAGTTTTGACCAAATAAAATTATATTTGCGTGGCTGGTTCTGCTTGCATAATTTTTTGAACAAGTTCATCAACCGATTGTTCTTGAACTGTGAGAATTTTTTTGCCCCAAGATGGCGCATGCACCACCGACTCTGCAGGTCCTTCCATGGTGTTGATTCGTTCTTAGTTGGATCCCTTTGTGTCTTCACGGCCTTCAATATACCAGCATGTCTGTCATGAATGACACACACGTTCGGTCGGTCCTTCACGATGGCAATTTTCACTTGCCTCAAGAACCATATCCAGCTTGGAAAGTTCTCACCCTCCACAAATGCCATAGCAAGTGGGATGATTTGATTGTTCCCGTCAACACCAATAGCAGTAAGGATTTGCCCTATGTACTGACCAGTCAGGAATGTGCCATCCACAAACATCACAGGAGGACAATGCCGGAAAGCTTCGATGCAAATAGCAAAAGAAAAGAATACTCTCTTCAACACCTTAAAATCTGGTATACTCGCCAATCTTGTGTGTTGTACGTTAACATAAGTGCCCGGATTCCTCTCCTTCAATACTTGAAGGAGCCACACAAAATTATCATATGAGTCGAAGAACGTCCAAAACCTTTCCTCCATAACCTTCTACTTAGCCCTCCAAGCCTTCCCGTAAGGAATGACATAATTCCACCTGATCTTCACTGTTGTCTGGACGTGTTTTGCTTCCATGTCTTTTTTCTGTACTATCTCAGTATACATGAGTTGCACAATGAGAGTTGAAGACAGGTTCGGATGATTCACCAGAAGGTTTTTCCTTACACAAGTATGTGGAACAACATCGATGACAACCCAGTGGATGTTATACTTCGTCACGTGCCCGTGCACCTTCCCAGGACAACCTGTTTTAACACATTTCACGGTATAGTTTGTTCGATTTGATATGTGTGTCCGGAAAACCCTTTGCGTGGACATAGCCCACTTTATCGCCACATATTTCAATTTCTTCTTTGTATCATACATAGAACCTATCTGAACTTGGTTCAGATGATACTGCCATGGAGTCTCATGGCCATCGTTGACCATGAGACTGGTCGATAAGGCTTGATCCCATGCAACAGGAATCGGTACCTTCAATTCATCCTCGGAATTTTCAGAATCCAGATCCTCAGCCAGTCCATCCTCGTCCTCTTCCTCCATCACCCTCTGCATTTCCTCCCCTTCCTCATCCCCATCAGGAAAACCAGAACCAGCTAATATTAGCGACCGACTATTCTGCCCAGTATCGTTACCACATCCATTGGGTTGGCTAGCATCTGGCTCTTCCTCGGGTTGGCTAGCATCCACATCCATTGGTTGTGACCCGGATAAATAAATCTCGTTAGCCACTTGACTGCCCTGCCCGGGTTCATACCCCCCCTCTGGTTGTCCGGTATTCTCCTCCTTCGCCATAGGTTGCACTAGGGCATATGGGTGGATTTTTCATTCTCTACAACGCCTTAACAGGGTCAACCACTGTTGGCCCCTATCTATCAGCATCAACTCCCACTCGAAATTTTTACACGATTTGATCCACAATGCATGAATACTGATGGAGCATACCCCAGGATCCAGCCCAAAACTAGTTGTCAACTAGTACTTCAACTGTCTAATGTCTAGTCTGTCCAGATCTGGAAGTGTCATGACACATTTTTTATACTCGCTAAGATCAACCCCAACTCATTATATTGAACATTGCCAGGGCCATAGTAAGTAGTCAGATTTACTCAGACACTTCCATCTCATTAATCACAATGAACAAAATTATTACCCGCTCGCCGCTACACTAACTAAGCGCTAAAATGCCAGCACAAACCAATTAACACTAAAAAATGTGACGCGTGATTACCTTCGACGCTTGTGGCCACCTAACAGAGAACTTGCACTAACGCGCAACACCAACGCCACCCCCTCGGCAACACAAAGCTGCACCTCCTCCTCACCAGCAAAACCACCTCCTCCTCCTCAGCCCATCATCGCTTCTCCTCCTCCTCACCCCACCATGACTCCAACTCACTTGTACGCACAAATAACTATTCCATAGAAAAAAATTGACCGTAGGCCGGTGGAGATGGCTACGATCTACCATTTCTGTGGTTTGGATTCGAAAATAGGTGGAGAAACGGAGAGATCAGTGAGGGGGTGCAACGTACAGAGAGGAACACACGCGAGAGAGAGATAGAGCAAGAACATCAAGAGGAAGAAGAAACCCGGTTGGGCCTTATCCAAAGCTCTTCAGCCGCTGCTTAGCCGAAAAGGTCTTCGGCCACGGGCTGGCCGAAGAAGCCCGTCTTCGGCCTAGCTCACACACTCTTCGGCATACGCGTAACCGAAGAGGCCTCTTCGGTTTTCTGCTCGCCGAAAAGTCCCTGTTCGGCCAACAGCTGGCCGACGGGGTGCTAGTGTTGCAAATAACGTGTTAACACTGCTAGTTTTCAAAATTGCTATAAAAACGTGTTAGTTTTGAAAAAAATGGCTTTGTTTGACTCTCGCTGTCGCACCACCATACAACACCTCACGTACATCTCAGGGCAACTCCAACGCACGACTGCATCAATGCTCTCTTACAAGGAGATGGTGATCACCGACTGCCTCGATGCTCTCCTCGCGAGTGGTAGATCGCTTCGCCGGAACCACCAGAACAACGCGCGGTACAGGGAGCGATGCGTGATCAAGTTCATTGTGCCGCATCCACTAGAATGCACAGCTCCACCGTTGCAAGAAAAGTATCATACACGACAAATTTATGCACTTCAATGCGGAGGGAATCCTTGGCCTGCGCCGGCATGCCCGAGGAAGATCACCGCCAGATAGACAGAACCAGCCCAGAGCATCTCCAGCATCTCCACACCGGCTACGACGGCGGAGCTGGTGGCACCCCATAGTATTGGTGAGTTACTGGGGAGAGTCAGCCCCTCGTTATAAAAGGGGAGTGAGAAGTTGGCTTCGGTGCTCTCTTTATTTAAACATTTTGAAATTCGTGTTTTTGAAGTTTTAAAAAATGTGTTCTTTTTCCAGTGATATATATATACATTCTGAATACCCGTCGCAAGTTACGGTACAAAATCTCGTTTTATTTTGGGTTATGAAAATAAATAAATTCTGACAGTATATGAGAGAAAAAGGGTGCTATTTTTGTCAGAATTTTCTCTTTTTTGTATTTCCCAAAAAACAAAGTATTTCTTTTCCATATTTTTACCGGGCCTTGGGAATGTGTGTATGTATTCACGTATTTGTTTTTAGATTTTTTTGAGTACCAAAAATGTGTTTTTCAAAAAATTTAAATACCAAGAGTTGTGGAGCTCGGTAGCTGCAAGAACTTTTCGGAATTTAAGTGTTTTTTATCTCAAAAATTTATTGGGATGCTTTATCTATGCAAATCACCAATCCGTACCAGTTTAACCGTCATATTTTCCATCGAGTAAATATGAACTAAGTTGTACTGTTTTGTACGAATATGATCATCCCCGTATCGTAATATTTTTAGCTTTCTACTCCCTTTGTCTGGGTTTATTGGGCCCTGGATGGAGGGAGCGCGTCCGCTCATATTTGCAGCTAGCTACTCACCAAGAGCTCATTTTTCTTCTCTCTTTTCTCCTCTCTCCTCCAACTAAGCAAGGATATAATATTCTAGTTCTTATAGCCTGCTTATGTCATCTTATTGTACTTGCTCTAAGACCTCTTCCAATGCAAATGTACTTGGATGAGGTACTAAGTGTATTAAATAGCTTAGCAACTCAACCCTCAATGTATATGTGCTTAGTTTGTTGTTGCTAAGCTCACCTTATTTAATGAGTTAGCACCTACACTCTTTTATGCATTGGCCAACTCCTCTCATTTAAGTGGTTTGCCTAGGTTCACGTGCTTGACATTGGTTCTTTCTGGAGTCACCAAAGTGCTCTCTCCTCTTTAATTATGGTCCCATGTCATATTTTTCTTATGCGACATGCTTAGCACCTGTACACGATGGAACACTGGGAATGGCCTAATAGACCCGGACAAAGGGAGTAATTACTTATTCATTTGTAGTTCTTGTAGAGCTTCTAGAGTCTAGCTTTTGCTTTGAGTGAACTCCGGTTTTTACTACTTATTTTGACCTTTTGACACTAATTACCCCATTTAGCAGGATTCCATTTGTTTTACCCCATCTAACAAAAGTATTACCATAATTTACCTTCTTTAATTTTTTCACATGTCAGTTTCAGCGAGCATGCCACATCAATGGTTTTTTCCTAACATGTTTTCTGCATGTCGAACCACATCGCCTAGCTTCTCCCGACCGGCTAGGCTCGATGGAGGCCCATGCAATAGAGTTAGTAAAGTAGTATATTTACACCGGTTTTTATTTGATCCATAGAATCATGCATACTTAAGGCCGTATGCGATTATATTGAAGAAAAACATTCATTTTTTGAAAAAAGACGCTTTATTATTTAAAAGATTTAAGTATTACACCCAATCTCTATATAAATAAGACGTACACAGTCAAACAATGTCCTCTCAATCAAACGAAAAATAAAAAGGTGAAATACAAAGAAACATGCATAGTCTGTATAATGACTAAAGTGTAGAGGGGCCAATCTTAAGATCATGCTCTCACCCTTGTTGGATAAAAGTATCCCTCGTAGTAGCCTCTGATCGTGTACACACCTCCGTAAACAGGTCTCAATTCTTCACACGTTATAGAGAGAACCATAAACGAAGAGTCCTGATACATCTATAGATAACCTGCATAGGAGAAATACTTTTATCGTTAAAAACATGATCATTTCTACATAGCCAAAGCGACCAAATAACGACAAACGCTCCCACCCTGAGAAGAGTTCTAAACCCGTGATCAATTCCATATAGACGATTGCCAAATACATTAGCAACACTACAAGAAGAATACAAGTCAGAAGCTCTTTGGATGATTGACCATATAAAAAGAGCCAATTTGCATTGGAAGAATAAAATTTTTATTGTCTTTTCATGATGAAAAAAAATACATTAATGACTCCGCGACGAAGATACCATGCAAGATTTTATTCTTAAGCGGTATCTTCATCTTCCAGATCTTTTTGTTATCAAGATCAGTCTACATTAACGTTCTATACATAGACTCTACCGAGAACTGTCCATTCACATGTAGGTTCCATTGGAAAACACCAGAACCATGTGACAATTGCATTGTGGACAACCGTTAGAACAGGATGTTCCACGATTGGAGTTTGGATCCAATTAAATCCCTTCTGAACGTCACATTTGACGGAAATGATTTCATTACCGTGGCAATATTATCATCCTTATGACACACAATATTGTAGAGAGCCGGATATTTTTTCCGATAGTGTCATTTCCTAGCCACTTATCCTTCCAGAATCTAATTTCCGAGCCGTCCTTAATCGAGAAGGATCCGTAACATAAACATTTCTTTATAGTCATTAGACCCGCCTAAAAGTGAGAATCCCAAGGCTTTCAGTTTACTTGCGATACCATCTTGGAGCCCACATATTTCCTCCTGAGAAGGGATTGCCATACACCATCTCTCGACAGTAGTTTAAACACTCATATGCCAAGTAGGGCGTTATTCTTAACCTCAAGGTCATCAATGCCTAACTCGCCTTGGTCTTTGGGACGTCAAATCACACTCCATTTATCTAGTCAATATTTTTCTCCCGCTATCTCCTTGCCAAAATAATCTTGATCGAAAATAATCCAATCAATTTAAAAATCCTTTCGGCAATTGGAAGAAGAAAAACATACATGATTTCATATTATATCAGTAACAATTTCCCCTATAATTTATTCAATAGGAACTTGCCTTGCTGATCAAGTACAATAACCTCATCACAATACTTCTTTGTACTGGAACGAGTAGCCGAAATAGATCTAATATGCATCCCAGACCGAGAGAAAATCTATCCACAAAAAGTAATAATCACCGGGGGCAAGAAATAGAGGGTGCGGCCAAGGGGAGAAGATTGATGTACTAGTTGCCGCTCGTTCCCATGATCACCAACGGCCACGCCTTGAAGTCTTGCCTGCCGCTCATCGGCTACGTTCTCCTACCCCCTCCAAACAATTGAATATGAGCGATGTGTGTCGTGAATAATGGATGTCAGTGTGGTGCGGGCCCGACTTGGGCAACTTGGCCTTCGGGCACTGGCTAGCTACTCTGGTGTGATCGTATCGAGCCTCACTGGTCAGGAGAAGCTAGACGACGCAGTTCAATATGAAGAAAAAACATAAGAAAAACTTGTTGATTTAACGTCCCGGCTCGACCTAACAATTGGGACCCATCGATCAGAACACTCACAAAATTTTAAACAGGATAAATTATGGCATTACTTTTGCTAAATGGGGTAAAATAAATATAATCCCACCGAACGGGGTAATTAGTGTAAAAATGTCAAAATAGGGGGCAAAAACTGGAATTCACTCTTTTGTTATCTTTGCGCCATTTGCGGTCTTAGTTGAGTCTCACTGCTAGTTTTGGCAATAACATCGTTCGTTTTGTCGCACAAGAATTTTATCATGCTTTATATATAATAAAGAAATAATCAAAGTAGGCCCTCATACAAAGCGGATAAAAAACCAGGCAGGATAAATCAAACAGAAAAAATAGGATGGCCATGTACTGACATGGCTGGACCGAAGGCACCTGAACTCTACAACAACGCCCTCGAAAGGGTAACGGTGAAAAGCTTCGCCGCTGTCAAGTCTGAATAGACATGGCTTTCCACCGAGAGCCTTGGCCTAGGGAAGAGGCACACGATGATGTCTTCAAGAGGAACACAACACCCATTGAGTCGCCAACATTGACGCCAAAACGTTTGACCTTCGCTTGGAAACTCACCTGCACATCCTCGAGAGACCTAACCACCTAGGTCACCGTCATGATGAAGCCCAAACCCTACGACACAGGTTTGCGTGCCGCCCCTTCTGGGAAAGGGAGCCATCCATGACAACCTGCCTCTAGACATCTTGTCAACTACACGACCAAAAGGTGAATCACTAATAATTTTTTGCAGTTGAGTGCCAACATTACTAGAACATAATCATAAGATACAATTCTCTTATGAACCTACAATAGCAAGTAAATGATACATGGTGATTGTCTATAATTGACAGTTGACTAGGTATCTCAATGTGTAATAGATTGATTTCCTATTATCATTCAACAATCAAGAGCGTTTAGTAAATAGTCCCAATGGCAAATGTTTGGAAAGATTGTTAATATTAATGTAGGGAAGTAGGGTTGATCCTTGATGACCCACGAGTGTAGGGGATCTATCATAGCCTTTTTGATAAGTAAGTGTGTCGAACCCATAGATGACCAAAAGGAATTGACAAGTAATTTTCAACAAGGTTTCATTGAAAAGTTGTAAAGATAATTTTATAGAGATTGTTGGATAGTAAGATAATTTATAAAAAAGGTAAAAAAAAAAAAAGTGCAACAAGTGACCCAATCCTTATGAATGCTAAGGGCAAGACGGTTCTGTTTCTTATATCGTAATTTGGGCTTCGGCCTAGAGGGACGCACTCTCTTGGGACAAACCCGAGCTCTGTCTCTCTGTCTCTCTCACTCACTCACTCACTTATTTCTCTCGCCCTCCTGGTGCTTCTCTGTGTTGTAGGTACGCCGATGGTTCACTGGTGCAGTGACGTGCTATGCAAACGGTTTTTAACCCCTTTCAGTGACATAGTTTCAAACCGTCACCTTGTTAGTGTGGGCGATAGGGGGGGTCCATCGCACAATCCATACATCCCACACGGTTCAACACAAAAACCGTTTGCAATTTGGATTAGCGTCACACACGATTATTTCATGAAAATCGTATGTACTGTGCGATTCATTACACACGAGTAAAAATAAAAAACTGTGTATGATGTGAATGCCATCACACACAATTGGATCAAAAAAACTGTGTGCAATGTGTGATCTTAACGACGTGTTAATTAGTCCTAAAATCAGCTAGACATAATCAATTTACTATGATCATTTTTTGACAATCAAACATAATGCATAAATGCACATTCAAAATCCATTATATGATTTTTTTTCAAGCTTTGTCATACAACATACAAAAATACAAACGTAATATCGCACATCACATGACAACCAACACATACACTAACAATCACATTTAATTGTTAGGGGACGTTGCATGGAAAACAAAAAAATTCCTATGCACACGCAAGATCTATCCATGGTGATGAGCATCTACGAGAGGAAGGATGGACATATATACCCTTGTAGATCGCTAAGCGGGAAGCATTAAGAAACACGGTTGATGTAGTCGAACATTTTCTTGATTCAAATCGGCGACCATCCCGTGATCCAATCATGATCCGTCCTGATCTAGCACCGAACGGACGACACCTCCGCGTTCAGCACACGTACGGCTTGATGACGATCTTCGCCTTCTTGATCCAGCAAGAGGGAGCGGAGAGGTAGATGAGTTCTTCGACAGCGCGACGGTGTTGCGGAGATGGTGGTGGAGTAATTCCAGTTGGGCTTCGCCTAAGCACTGCTGAAACCGATCTAGAGGAGAAACTACAGACTAGAGGGCAGGGTTGCACGTGAGTGAAAAACTTAGTGCAAAAATCCTAAAACCTCTAGTATATATAGGAGGAGGAGAGGAGGAGGCTTGGCGCAAGGGCCAGCTCTATGAGGCTTTGGCCAAAGTGGAGAGGAGGAGTCCTCCTCCTCCACTCCTAGTAGGATTAGGACTCCTTCCTTATTTCCACATTTTTGCCTTTTCCTACCTTTTCTCTTTGGAATTTCTTCCCAGCCGCATGGGCCTTCTGTGAGACTTTGGCCAGCCCACTAAGGGCTGGTATTCATCCTCCCACAGCCCATGTAGCCTCTTGGGTCGAAATGCACCTCCCATTGGTCCCCCCGGTACCCTCCCAGCACTCTCAGTACACTACCGATGAGCCCCGAACTTTTCCGGTGACCAAAACAGGACTTCCTATATATCAATGTTTTCCTCCGGACCATTCCGGAGCTCCTCGTGACGTCCGGGATCTCATCCGGGACTCCGAGCAACCTTCGGTTACCACCATGCATAACTCTATACTACCGAAACGTCACCAAACCTTAAGTGTGCAGACCCTGCGGGTTCGAGAACTATGTAGACATGACCGAGACATCTCTACGGTCAATAACCAATAGCGGGACCTGGATGCCCATATTGATTCCTACATATTCTACAAAGATCTTTATCGGTCAAACCTCCATGTCAAGGATTCAGTTAATCCCATATGATGTTCCCTTTGTTCTTCGGTATGTTACTTGCCCGAGATTCGATCGTCGGTATCTCCATACCTAGTTCAACCTCGTTACCGACAAGTCTCTTTACTCGTTTCCGTAATACAAGATCCTATGACTAACACTTAGTCACATTGCTTGCAAGGCTTGTTGTGTTGTTGTTAGAAATATGCCCTAGAGGCAATAATAAAATGGTTATTATTGTATTTCCTAGTTCATGATAATTGTCTATTGTTCGTGCTACAATTGTATTAACCAGAAACCGTAATACATGTGTGAATACATAGACCACAACATGTCCCTAGTAAGCCTCTAGTTGGCTAGCTCGTTGATCAATAGATGGTCACGGTTTCATGACCATGGACATTGGATGTCGTTGATAACGGGATCACATCATTAGGAGAATGATTGGATGGACAAGACCCAATCCT
Source organism: Hordeum marinum (assembly GCA_022496015.1). Taxonomy (NCBI): domain Eukaryota; kingdom Viridiplantae; phylum Streptophyta; class Magnoliopsida; order Poales; family Poaceae; genus Hordeum; species Hordeum marinum. The sequence continues at coordinate 85,205,718 of CM039676.1, forward strand.
AAGCATAGCACAAGATCGTGTAGTTCGTCTGCTAAAGCTTTTCAATGTCAAGTATCGTTTCCTTAGACCGTGAGATTGTGCAACTCCCGGATACGGTAGGAATGCTTTGGGTGTGCCAAACGTCACAACGTAACTGGGGTGGCTATAAAGGTGCACTACGGGTATCTCCGAAAGTGTTTGTTGGGTTGGCATGAATCGAGACTGGGATTTGTCACTCCGTGTGATGGAGAGGTATCTTTGGGCCCACTCGGTAAGACATCATCATAATGAGCTCAATGTGACTAAGGCTTTAGCCACGGGATGATGTATTACGGAACGAGTAAAGAGAATTGCCGGTAACGAGATTGAACAAGGTATAGGATACCGACGATCGAATCTCGGGCAAGTATCATACCGATAGGCAAAGGGAATTGTATATGGGATTGATTGAATCCCCGACATCGTGGTTCATCCGATGAGATCATCGTGGAGCATATGGGAACCAACATGGGTATCCAGATCCTGCTGTTGGTTATTGGACGGAGAAGTGTCTCGGTCATCTCTACGTGTCTCCCGAACCCGTAGGGTCTACACACTTAAGGTTCGATGACTCTAGGGTTATAGGGAAATGGTATACGTGATTACCAAAGGTTGTTAGGAGTCCCAGATGAGATCCCGGACGTCACGAGGAGCTCCGTAATGGTCCAGAGGTAAAGATTGATATATAGGAAGTCCAGTTTTGGTCACCGGAAAGTTTTCGGGCTCATCGATATTGTACCGGGAGTGCCGGGAGGGTGCCGGAGGTCCCCCGGGAGGGGTGTGACGACCAGAGGGCCTCATGGGCTGTTAGATAAAGTGTACCAGCCCTTATTGGGCTGGGAAAGGCTTTTTCTAAAGGCCCATGTGCATAGGGATCAAGAGATAAGGGCAAAAGGATTTAAAAGGAGGAGATCCACCTCCCTTGTGGGAGGTGGACTCTCCCCCTAGTTCGGCCGAACCTCTCCTCCTTGGAGGAGGGGACAAGGCAGCCCTCCCTCTCCCTCCTCATATATATAATTGAGGTTTTAGCCTTTTGAGAACAGATCTGAACTCTCTCTCTCTCACGACGAAGCCCTACCTCTCTTCTTCCTCCTTCGCAGCGCTTAGGCGAAGCCCTGCCGGAATACCTTGCTACTCCACCACCACCACGACGTCGTGCTTCTGTTGGATCCCTTCCCCAACCTCTCCTTCCTCCTTGCTGGATGAAGGCATAGGAGACGTCACCGGACTGCACGTGTGTTGAACGCGAAGGCGTCGTTGTTTGGCGCTTAGATCGGAATCCACCGCGATCAGAATCGCTGCGAGTATGACTCCACCAACCGCGTTCTTGTAACGCTTCCGCTTAGCGATCTTCAAAGGTATGAAGATGCAATCTCTCCCCTCTCGTTGCTGGTTTCTCCATAGATAGATCTTGGTGACACGTAGGAATTTTTTTGATTTACTACTACGTCTCCCAACAGTGGCATCATGAGCAAGGTCTATGCGTAGAATCTATGCACGAGTAGAACACAAAGCAATTGTGGGCGTCGATCTTGTTAATTTGCTTACCGCTACTAGTCTTATCTTGATTCAGCGGTATTGTGGGATGAAGCGTCCCGGACCAACTTTACACATACGCTTACGTGAGACCGGTTCCACCGCCTAACATGCACTTGTTGCATAAGGTGGCTAGCGGGTGTCTGTCTCTCCCACCTTAGTCGGATTGGATTCGATGAAAAGGGTCCTTATGAATGGTAAATAGAAATTGGCATATCACGTTGTGGTTTTGGCGTAGGTAAGAAACGTTCTTTCTAGAAACCTATAGTAGCCACGTAAAACTTGCAACTACAAATTAGAGGACGTCTAACTTGTTTTTGCAGCATATGCCTTGTGATGTGATATGGCCAACAGGATGTGATGTGATGCATTGTGATGTATGAGATTGATCATGTTCTTATAATAGGATTCACGACTTGCATGTCGATGAGTATGACAACTGGCAGGAGCCATAGGAGTTGTCTTGTTTTATTGTATGACCTGCGTGTCAATCATAAACGCCATGTAATTACTTTACTTTATTGCTAAACGTTAGCCATAGTAGTAGAAGTAATAGTTGGCGAGACAACTTCATGAAGACACAATGATGGAGATCATGATGATGGAGATCATGGTGTCGTGCCGGTGACAGTGATGATCATGGTGCCCCAAAGATGGAGATCAAAGGAGCAAGATGATATTGGCCATATCATGTCACTATGTTGATTGCATGTGATGTTTATCATGTTTACATTTTATTTGCTTAGAACAACGGTAGTAAATAAGATGATCTCTCGATAAAATTTCAAGAGATGTGTTCACCCTAACTGTGCATCGTTGCTAAGGATCGTTGTTCCGAAGCACCACGTGATGATCGGGTGTGATAGGCTCTAACGTTCGCATACAATGGGTGTAAGCCAGATTTACACACGCGGAACACTTAGGTTAACTTGACGAGCCTAGCATGTACAGACATGGCCTCAGAACACGGAAGATCGAAAGGTTGAATGTGAGTCGTATAGAAGATGCGATCAACATGGAGATGCTCACCATGGATGACTAGTCCGTCTCACGTGATGATCGGACACGGGCTAGTTGACATGGATCATGTGTCACTTAGATGACTAGAGAGATGTCTATCTAAGTGGGAGTTCATTAAATAATTTGATTATGTGAACTCAATTATCATGAACTTAGTCTAAAATTGTCTTTACTATCTATATTGTAGATCCAATGGCCAACGCGAATGTCACCCTCAATTTCAATGCGTTCCTAGAGAAAACCAAGCTGAAAGATGATGGAAGCAACTATGCGGACTGGGTCCGTGGCTTGAGGATCATCCTCATAGCTTCCAAGAAATTGTATGTCCTTGATACACCACTAGGTGACCCACCCCTTCTCCCAGCAGAGCAAGACATTGCGAACACTTGGCATTCTTGCTGCGATGATTACTCCCTTGTTCAGTGCGGCATGCTTTACAGTTTAGAACCGGGGCTCCAAAAGCGTTTTGAGCAACACGGAGCATATGAGATGTTCCAAGAGCTGAAACTGGTTTTCCAAGCTCATGCCCGGGTCGAGAGATATGACATCTCCGACAAGTTCTTTAGCTGTAAGATGGAGGAGAACAATTCTGTGAGTGATCACATCCTCAAGATGTCTGGGCTACACAACCGTTTGACTCAGCTGGGAGTTAATCTCCAGAATGACTCGGTCATTGATAGAATCCTCCAGTCGCTTCCACCTAGCTACAAAAGCTTTGTGATGAACTACAACATGCAGGGTATGGAGAAGTCCATTCCTGAGTTGTACTCAATGCTGAAATCAGCAGAGGTCGAGATCAAAAAGGAGCATCAAGTTTTGATGGTGAATAAGACTACTAGTTTCAAGAAAGGCAAGGGTAAAAATAACTTCAAGAAGGATGGCAAAGTTGTTGCCGCGCCCGGTAAGCAAGTTGTCGGGAAGAAGAAGAAGAAGAATGGACCCAAGCCTGAGACTGAGTGCTTTTATTGCAAGGGTACCAATCACTAGAAGCAGAACTGCCCCAAGTACTTAGCGGATAAGAAGGACGACAACGTTAAAGGTATATGTGATATACTTGTTATTGATCTGTACTTAACCAGCGCTCGTAGTAGCTCCTGGGTATTTGATACCGATGCAGTTGCTCATATTTGTAACTCCAAGCAGGAGCTGCGGAATAAGCAGAGGCTGGCAAAGTACGAGGTGACGATGCACGTCGGGAATGGTTCCAAAGTCGATGTGATCGTCGTCGGCACGCTACCTGTAGTGGTTTTCTCACGGCAGATGTCCGGGTGACCGAACTTGAGTTCGGAGCCATCGCCATTGTAGTGGACTCAAAGGGGTTGATCGGGACAAAGGACACGAGTGTACCCAGGTTTGGCCCCTCAAGTCGAGGTAAAACCCTACGTCCTTCTTGTGTTGTTATTGCTTGTTGTATCGATTACATGGGGCTAGAAGCTTGACCTAGTTCTCGATAACCTCTCCTCTAAGTCACCCCGGGTCTGCCTTTATATAAGAGGTCAGAACCGTCGGGTCTTACAATTGTACAACCGGATCATGTTTACATCTCCGAGTCTATCTCTATCTTCTTAACCAAGTCATCCTTGACACGTCTTGCACATCCGGGTCTTCTCCGTCTGGCCCACACCAAGAGCCGCCTATCATCTTGGGCCTTCGGTTGACACCTTGCATCATGGGCCGGCTCACAAATCAGTGCTGTTAACCGGAACCTTCCAGCCGGGTCATATCTCGGGGTTATATCCCCAACACTACCTCTACATCTACCTTCGGGATTAGTTTTAAACCTTAATAATTGTTATTTAGTACCAGCTTTGAGCATGAACATTGTATCTGGATCTCGCTTGATGCGAGATGGCTACTCATTTAAATCTGAGAATAATGGTTGTTCTATTTATATGAGAGAAATGTTCTATGGTCATGCTCCGCTGGTCAATGGTTTATTTTTGATGAATCTCGAACGTGATGTTACACATGTCCATAGTGTGAGTACCAAAAAGTGTAAGGTTGATAACGATAGTCCCACTTACATGTGGCACTGCCGCCTCGGTCATATTGGTGTCAAACTCATGAAGAAGCTCCATGCTGATGGACTTTTGGAGTCACTTGATTTCGAATCATTTAAACCGTGCGAACCATGCCTCATGGGCAAGATGACCAAGACTCTGTTCTCCGGAACAATGGAGCGAGCAACTGACTTGTTGGAGAGAATACATACCGATGTATGCGGTCCAATGAGCGTCGAGGCTCGTGGTGGCTACCGTTATGTTCTCACCCTCACTGATGACTTGAGCAGATATGGGTATGTCTACTTAATGAAACACATGTCTGAAACCTTTGAAAGGTTCAAGGAATTTCAGAGTGAGGTAGAGAATCAACGTGACAGGAAAATAAAATGCCTACGATCTGATCGTGGCGGAGAATATTTAAGTCACGAGTTTGGCGCGCACCTTAGGAAATGTGGAATTGTTTCACAACTCACGCCGCCCGGCACACCTCAGCGAAATGGTGTGTATGAACGTCATAATCACACTCTATTGGATATGGTGCGATCTATGATGTCTCTTACCGACTTACCGCTATCATTTTGGGGATATGCATTAGAGGCTGCCGCATTCACTTTAAATAGGGCACCGTCTAAATCCGTTGAGACGACACCGTATGAATTATGGTTTGGAAAGAAACCTAAGCTGTCGTTTGTAAAAGTTTGGGGATGCGATGCTTATGTGAAGAAACTTCAACCTGAGAAGCTCGAACCCAAAGCGGAAAAGTGCGTCTTCATAGGATATCCCAAAGAGACTATTGGGTATACCTTCTACCTACGATCCGAGGGCAAAGTCTTTGTTGCCAAGAATGGATCCTTTCTCGAGAAAGAGTTTCTCTCGAAAGAAGTAACTGGGAGGAAAATAGAACTTGATGAGGTAATCGTACCTCCACTCGAACTGGAGAATAGCGCAACACAGGAAGTTGTTTTTGTGGAGCCTACACCGGTTGGAGAGGAAGATAATGATGATGATCATGCAACTTCATATCAAGTTACTATTGAACGTCGAAGGTCCACTAGGACACATTCCGCACCAGAGTGGTACGGCAACCTTGTCCTAGAGATCATGCTGTTGGACAACGGTGAAGCTTTGAACTGTGAAGAGGCGATGGCGGGCCCGGATTCCAACAAATGTCTTGAGGCCATGAAATCTGAGATAGGATCCATGCATGAGAACAAAGTATGGACTTTGGTGGACTTGCCTGATGATAAGCGAGCCATTGAAAATAAATGGATCTTTAAGAAGAAGACTGACGCAGACGGTAATGTGACCGCCTATAAGGCTCGGCTTGTCGCTAAGCGTTATCGACAAGTTCAAGGAGTTGACTATGATGAGACTTTCTCACCCGTAGCGATGCTGAAATCTGTCCGAATCATGTTAGCAGTTGCCGCATTTTATGATTATGAGATCTGGCAAATGGATGTCAAAATGGCATTCCTTAATGGCTTCCTCCAGGAAGAACTGTATATGATGCAGCCGGAAGGTTTTGTCGATCCTAAAGATGCTAACAAAGTATGCAAGCTCCAGCGCTCCATCTATGGGCTGGTGCAAGCATCTCGGAGTTGGAACATTCGCTTTAATGAGGTGATTAAAGCGTTTGGGTTTGTACAGGTTTATGGAGAACCCTGTATTTACAAGAAAATGAGTGGGAGCTCTGTAGCATTTCTTATATTATATGTGGATGACATGCTGATAATGGGAAATGATATAGAACTCTTGGAAAGTATAAAGGCCTACTTGAATAAGTGTTTTTCAATGAAGGACCTTGGAGAAGTTGCTTACATATTAGGTATTAAGATCTATAGAGATAGATCGAGACGCCTCATAGGTCTTTCACAAAGCACATACCTTGAAAAGATATTGAAGAAGTTCAATATGGATCGGTCCAAGAAGGGGTTGTTGCCTATGTTAGAGGGTGTGAGATTGAGTGCGACTCAATGCCCGACCACGGCAAAGGATAGAGAAGAGATGAGTGTCATCCCCTATGCTTCAGCCATAGGCTCTATTATGTATGCCATGCTATGTACCAGACCTGATGTGAGCCTTGCCATAAGTTTGGTAGGGAGGTACCAAAGTGATCCCAGAGCGGAACACTGGACAGCGGTCAAGAATATCCTGAAGTACCTGAAAAGGACAAAGGACATGTTTCTCATATATGGAGGTGCCAAAGAGCTCGTCGTAAAGGGTTACGTCGACACTAGCTTCAACACAGATCCGGACGACTCCAAGTCGCAAACCAGATACGTGTATATTTTGAATGGAGGGGCAGTCAGCTGGTGCAGCAGCAAGCAAAGTGTCGTGGCGGCATCTACATGTGAAGCGGAGTACATAGCTGCTTCGGAAGCAGCGAAGGAGGGAGTCTGGATGAAGGAGTTCATCACTGACCTAGGAGTAATTCCCAATGCGTCGGGCCCGATGACTCTACTCTGTGACAACACTGGAGCTATTGCCCTTGCGAAGTAGCCCAGGTTTCACAAGAAGACAAGACATCAAGCGCCGCTTCAACTCCATCCATGATTACATTCAGGAGGGAGATAGAGATATTTGTAAAGTGCATATGGATCTGAATGTCACGGATCCATTGACTAAACCTCTCTCACGAGCAAAACATGATCAACACCAGAATGCTATGGGTGTTCGATTCATCACAATGTAACTAGATTATTGACTCTAGTGCAAGTGGGAGACTGTTGGAAATATGCCCTAGAGGCAATAATAAAATGGTTATTATTGTATTTCCTAGTTCATGATAATTGTCTATTGTTCGTGTTACAATTGTATTAACCAGAAACCGTAATACATGTGTGAATACATAGACCACACCATGTCCCTAGTAAGCCTCTAGTTGGCTAGCTCGTTGATCAATAGATGGTCACGGTTTCATGAGCATGTACACTGGATGTCATTGATAACGGGATCACATCATTAGGAGAATGATGTGATGGACAAGACCCAATCCTAAGCATAGCACAAGATCGTGTAGTTCGTCTGCTAAAGCTTTTCAATGTCAAGTATTGTTTCCTTAGACCATGAGATTGTGCAACTCCCGGATACCGTAGGAATGCTTTGGGTGTGCCAAACTTCACAACATAACTGGGTGGCTATAAAGGTGCACTACGGGTATCTCCGAAAGTGTCTGTTGGGTTGGCATGAATCGAGACTGGGATTTATCACTCCGTGTGACGGAGAGGTATCTCTGGGCCCACTCGGTAAGATATCATCATAATGATCTCAATGTGACTAAGGATTTATCCACGGGATGATGTATTACGGAATGAGTAAAGAGACTTGTCGGTAACGAGATTGAACAAGGTATAGGATACTGACGATCGAATCTCGGGCAAGTATCATACCGATAGGCAAACGGAATTGTATACGGGATTGATTGAATCCCCGACATCATGGTTCATCCGATGAGATCATCGTGGAGCATGTGGTAACCAACATGGGTATCCATATCCCGCTGTTGATTATTGGCTGGAGAAGTGTCTCGGTCATGTCTACGTGTCTCCTGAACCCGTAGGGTCTACACACTTAAGGTTCGATGACGCTAGGGTTATAGGGAAATGGTGGGCTCTCCTCCTTGGAGGAGGGGCCAAGGAATCCCTCCCTCTCCCTCCTCCTATATATACTTGAGGTTTTGGCCTTTTGAGAACAGATCTGAACTCTCTCTCTCACGGCGAAGCCCTACCTCTCTTCTTCCTCCTCCGCGGCGCTTAGACGAAGCCCTGCCGGAATACCTTGCTACTCCACCACCACCACGCCGTCGTGTTGCTGTTGGAGCCCTTCCCCAACCTCTCCTTTCTCCTTGCTGGATCAAGGCGTAGGAGACGTCACCGGGCTGCACGTGTGTTGAACGCGGAGGCGCCGCTGTTCGGCGCTTAGATCGGAATCCACCACGATCTGAATCGCTGCGAGTACGACTCCACCAACCGCTTTCTTGTAACACTTCCGCTTAGCGATCTTCAAAGGTATGAAGATGCAATCTCTCCCCTCTCATTGCTGGTTTCTCCATAGATAGATCTTGGTGACTCGTAGGAAATTTTTTGACTTACTACTACGTCTCCCAACAGTTGTATTACCGAGTGGGCCCTGAGATATCTCTCCGTCATACGGAGTAAAAAATCCCAGTCTTGATCCATGCCAATCCAACAGACACCCTTGAAGATACCTGTAGAGCACCTTTATAGTCACCCGGTTACGTTGTGACATTTGATACACACAAGGATCTCCTCCGGTGTCCGTGAGTTGCATGATCTCATGGTCGTAGGAACATATATTTGACATGTAGAAAACTGTAGCAATAAACTAACACGATCATATGCTACGTTTATAGTTTGGGTCTCATCTATCCCATCATTCTCCTATTGATGTGATCCTGTTATCAAATGACATCACATGTCAATGGCTAGGAAACCTTGACCATCTTTGATCAATGAGCTAGTTCACTAGAGGCATACTAGGGACAAATTGTTGTCTATTTATCCACACATGCAATGTGTTTCCAATCAATACAATTATGGAATGGATAATAAAAAATTATCATGAACAAGGAAATATAATAATAAACACTTTATTTATTGCCTCTAGGGCATATTTCCAACATTAATTACGTCGTAAAGCTTCATCAATCTCTTGTTCATCGATTACATCAACTCGCAATCCTTCCCATATTTCTTATTGTATCTCATCCTTAAAAACAAGAGAAAAGGGTGACAAGGTCAAAAAAGTAAATCCTTACACAGAGCAGTGATTCAGTGCCGAGGCTCATCTAAACCTTCGATCGTAAAAAAATCAAAACAAATACTATAAAAATTTAAAAAATTCCAATTTTTTTGCTTGGTACAGAATTTGGCGCGTGAGGTTTGCTTTATATTTCAGATCATTTGGACATTTGAGTGTCCCTTAGCAAAAAAAACAAATTTAGGGTTTGTAAAAAAGTTTACTCTTCATGTATTGCTCTGACCCAATTTGTTTTTTGCTGACAACGACTCATATGTCCAAATGAGCTGAAATTTTGGAACGTATTTCACACACTAAATTTTCTACCAGTGAAAATTTGGATTTTTTTTAATTTTATTTCTATTTTAATGATTTTTTACCTTACGTACTCAAGTATCCTACTTGAAATTAGTTCTTACACTAGTTATGCATAATATTTTTATCAAATGTATTGGAAGAGAAAGTTCAGGACTACACAAGAGATATTTTCTGATTAATTTGATGTCTTGGGAGATCTTGCTGGCTGAGAAGAATCAAGAATCGATTAAATGGTTAGAGACATCATACTTAGACATACAAAAAACAAGATTAGTTTAGTACTATCCAGCAAGCTAGCTAGCAGCCGTCCTGGTGGATGGATTCTTGGATAGAGATGCACGGGAAGCTAGCTTACATGGTCACAAACTGCACCTCCTTGACACTACCTTTCAGGATGTAGAACTTGTTAAAGTAGTTGTGCCACCGGATGAGATCTCGGAGCTGTACGACCACTTCGTGCTCGTGCTCGTGCTTGCATCTACATCCAACGACGAGCCTCATGGCGTCCATGGCACCCGCACCACGCACGGCCGCCCGACGCCAAGCAGTGCCGCCGTGTCCTGCTCCTAGTCGGAGCTTGGAGCAGGCGTCGTCTGTCTCGCTGGCCATGATATAAAAGAAGTGTGTGTTATCTCTGTGGTTCTACAGGAGGTTGGATTGGTGCTAGTTAGATATATATGTGGATGTGGTAGAGTACGTGGTGAGGAGATAAGGCTAGAAATTTTTATTGGCTATGAAGTGTGGACGGATGGATTCATGCCATGTCATCGATCCAAGGCATCAATCTCTTCACCAATAAGAATTTAGTACACATATGTGTGCTTTCTTGCCATTTGATTTTTGCCCTTATACCATCAAAATAATTATGAATCTTTCTCAAATTTTTACTACAGTATAGTGAGGTATTATATTGAGACCATGTCAGGTTTCGTATTTATTAGACATTATTTACATTTTCTAGAATTAAAATACCAATAACTTTCATGTTCACGGTTGATTGTTCCCACATAGATATTTGAATTTTATTTTTATTTCTTCTATGAGGCATACACATATACTCACTGCCCTAAATATGATTTTTCAAATCATTTTTGTATACCTTTTTTTTGTACTCATAGTACAAATTTTAATTCGTCCGTTAAATGACTAGAAATGTAGTTAATGACTCAAATATAGCAAATGAGCTCCGAAAAATGCCAAATTTTATTGTGGAGGATTCTATGGTGTATCTTAACTATAGAAAAATAATTCAAGGTCAAATGATAAAGGAAAACATAAGTTCACCATCAATTTGGTCCATTCCCTCTCGAAACCATGAGCTAGCCTTGGAGGTTGTCAGATTTCAAAAGGATGTACATTAAAAAATTGTGAAACCTTCTCAATTTTTAACACATCATGGTGAGGTCATATCATGACAGTATGCCAAGTTTCATATTTTTCAGACTTCATTTACATTTTTTATCATTTCAATACCAATAAACTCTATGTTCGCGGTTGATTCTCTCCACACATGTCTAATAATTTTATATTCATCTTTTGGATGAAGCATACAAATATACTCAATAACCTAAATATGATTTTTCAAATCATTTTTGCATACTATTTCATGCACTCATAGTTCAAATTTGAATTATATTCATTAAATGACTAGAAATGCAGTTAATGACTCAAATATAGCAAATGAGCTCTGAACAGTGTCAAATTTAAACAGGGAGGATTCTATGGTGCATGTTAAGTGTAGAAAAAATTCCAAGTCAAACGACGAAGGAAAATGTCAGTTCGCCTTCAAACATATCGCGCAAACCAGTATTTTTTCAAAGAAAAACAATAATTGTAGGCATCGCACACACAATGTATGCAAAAAAGTGTGTGTGATGGCAGACTACTTTGCACACATAATGTATGCAAAAAACATGTGCAATGCATCACACACGTTTGCGTTTTTAATAATGTGTGCAATGATATGCTACATCACACACACACTTTTTGCAAAACCTGTGTCCGTGACATCACACCCGGTTGCATTATAATAACTATGTGCAATGATATAATACATCACACACATCATTTATAAAAACCGTGTGCAAAGCATCACACACGCAACTTTTTTACTAATCGTATTTGATGGATTCGCCATCACACACAGTTTGTGTCATTAGTGACGGAGGTTGAACAATTTCGTTTGCAATTGGTGGATCGCACACAGTTTCATCGAAGGGTCTCTGATTGATGTGTTGTCTTTGTACCATTCTGCAGTAGTGGTTGACCGCACCACAACTGTAGTGTGGTTGGGTATATGCCTCGGTGAAAGAGCACGGAGCCCCCATGTTTGGTTTTGGCAATTGATGACTATCCCTATGGACTAATGATTGCTTTGAGGTATACTTGAAGGGTTGTCCACATGCAATTCCTGAAGACCGTATGTTGGCTTCAAGGTTGAATGTAGAAGATTATTTGATGACCAGTGTGTTATTGAAGAAGTTATCCAAAGATAGGTCATCTGAGAGATGAGCCTATTGCAAGAATGTCTTGAAGAACAAGACTGGGTGAACATTCATGTGTACCTTCAAGCATCATCTTAATGAAGAGAGAATAAAATAATCTAGGTTGATCAAGACTAAGTGCTAAGAGTGGTTTCAAATTGATCAACACACTAAGTGTGGATGTTGTACCGAGTGGGATCAAGCGGTCACATGGTATGATAAGCAATTGTCCATTACACTTTGTATACTAACTTGTGATCTATGTGAGGTTTCTGTGTGGATTTAGATAGTTCCCCATGGGCTTCCAGCAAAATGAAGATCTCATATAATCCATGGAGGATGACATCAAGTGGTGATCCTCATCAAGGTTGAGTTGTGCAAATTCAAGTTGAGCATCACAAAGATATCACATGGTTGAAGCTTGTCATCCATATTGGTAATAATGAAAAAAATAAGATGTGCTGAAGAGAGGTTCTCTCATAGTGGAGTATGGGGAATGAATTTACTACTCTTCATCAAGCTACTGCAATCAAGAACGATGGCCCAACTTGAGTCCTGAATGATCATCATACTTTATCTCAAGTGGATTATGCGCAAGGCAAAGGTATAAACTTGATAGGTTTTCTATCTTATCGGTCTCATGGTGTTAGTCGGGAGACCGGGTTACATGATCAATACTCATACTATTAATGGGGCCTCTCGAGTGAGTAGCTTAATCGTATCGTTCATAGAGAGATCAAACCTTTCCATACTTGACATCATATTTCTTTGTTCTTGTTTGACTCTATGTGAGGTTTTAGAGCTTGTGTTTATCTTCATGACAAGCTTGAGTTCAACGAAAATAGATTTCCTCTGTAGTTTCTATTACATTTTTTATGTCGGATGTTTTGTCAACTCTTCACTTATGAAGGTTTCGCCTTCTTTATTTTTGGAATATCACTTCTAGTTCTGAATATTTCCATCAAGATTGAGTTTTACAACTCTTGTCATTAGCTTTCAATCAAGCTTGAGTTTGTCCAAATATAGTTTGTTTGCAGAAGTTATGACAGTTTGGTTTTACATGTTTCCGTCGTCTTAATCTGGCCCCGTTGTATCGCACGTGCTAGCGGTTGTATTGCTCCTTTGTAGAGTGGACATAGCTATGCACTACCAAGCGGTTGTACCATGCACTTTGGTGGTCGTATCGCTCCCTCATCGAATGGCACAGATGGACTAAGTACCCGTCCAACTACCTCCTATGGGGTTAGTCCCTTGGGTTCATAAATGGTGCTCGGGCAGTGGTCTAACAATTGTTTTAGGTAGTTTCATAATAACCAGTACAACCGGCAACCGAGCAGTTCTACCACTTTGTAAGCCATGGCCATGCTAGAGCTTGGCCATTGCAGTCACATTTTATGGCTTGGAGCGGTTGTACCGCTCATCCAAACGATTGTGCCGCTCCGATGTTTTTTTTGCACTATAATGGTTAGATTTGTGGGGTCCTATTTAATGGGATCTGCTTCCCCAATTGCCTTCAGGTTTTGAGGAAGTTCCCGCATCATTGTTGACCTCTTTAAGCTTGCTTTCTCTCTATTACTCCCATGATTCTTGCATCTATTTCAGGGAATAGAGATAGGGGACATCTAGATCTACAATTCCACCAATCCATTTCTCCTTTAAGTGAGGGGAACACTTTGGATCTAGGTCTTGGGGTTCTTTGGTTTTCTTCTCTTTTATTCTTATTGTCATATTCCTCCATAGAATTAGTTTTTGTGGTGGGATTTGGGAGAGTAGAACTTGAGCATTCCACATGTTCTTCCCATTGCATTTGTTTCATAGGTTTGAGTTCTCAACAAGGATTCGTGGAAGCAGAAGTTGAGAAGCTCTTTACTCTTGGGTGCTTGGTGCCCTAGAGGTTGTTCCTATTGGGTACTTGGGCGCCCTAGACGATTAGTGTTCTCGCAAAGCTCAATCATTGTGATGCATAGCTTTAGGAAAGCTTTGGGAGTCTCCAATTAAGTTGTGGAGATTTCCCCCACGCAATTGTATGGGTTTGGTGACCGCCCTCAAGGGTCTCCAATTGTACGGGTCCGATGACCGCCCTCAAGGGCCCCTTAGTGGATTCACAACACCTTGTATTGTGTGAAGGCGTGAGAGAATATAGTGAGCCATTGTGGTATTTGGGGAGTATTGTGCCTGCACACCGTCCCAACGGACATTAGCATCCGCAAGGGTGCGAACTTCGGGATATATCACCATCTCCGCATGCCTCGGTTATCTCTTAGATGTGTGCCTCGGTTAGTTTAATATCTTATCTCTCTCTCTCTTCCTATATTGTTGAGATTGTGTAAAACCGGTTTAACCGGATTCCTTGTACAATTGGATATGCCCCTCTCGCCAATCAATATAAGCTACGCGGCTCCCCCTTTGGGATTTGAGACGCTTCAATCATCTTCGACATACTACACATTCATACATGAGTATACTTCCACTGCAACACACATGCACTCACATTATTTATCAAAAGATATGCAAGCTTTGCGTATTTTGAGAAAAAGGTAATTCTAATATGCCCAGCTTGTGCAACTATATATTGCAGCAACTGAGCATATGGATTTCTGTTTTCAGGTCTACCATCTTGAACACATTCTTGAGATGATATCATTGATTTCAAATGCTGCAAATATAGAACACCGTTCTCAGATCACAAATCACATGTTATTGGTGGTGTTCTAGCTACTCGGCTGACATACACACTTGAGCACCTTGGCATCACCTTGTATTGTGCTTGTGTGTAAATGAAAAAAAAATTATTGGAAAATCATTTAGCACAAAGAAGATAATTCAGATTTTTCTTATTTGATATCTTCATGGAATATCAACCCAATTCAGCGACTGATGAAGTTTTTAAGCTTTTTTCAAATATTTATGTAAAATTTGCGTGTTTCAGCTTAAGCCGTATGAGATGAAAATTTCATTTTCATGCAACAAAAGGTTGAACTCAAGGTTACAACTTCCTCGGCCATATTAGGGAACTAATTCTCTTGCTTTCCTTGGGATACTTGTGTTTCTTCTTATAGATAAATAATGTTGAAAATGCCGAAATCATTTTCTCCCAAGACGCCTCTAATTTCATTGATTTTGTTGATCACCCGTGTGTGTGTGGCAAATTTGTTCTTGCTTATCTAATGCTTAGAAAGTAAGGCTTTCTCTGAAAAGGGTTGGTCAATGTCTAGTTACCAATGAGGTATTATATATGTTAAGAAATTGATGGAAAAAATAACCATTTATATCCAAAATATACTTAACATATGACTTACATCTATCAACCAATGTAATCTCTACATGGGATACAAATCTGAGTGAAACCTCATAAGAATGATAGCTACTCTTCCGTCAATCACAAGCGAAAGCCTTATATTTCAGTTTACAATAGACGGTTTCATTGACTTAATTTGTTTCATATTTGTTTAGAATGCTCTTCCAGGAGCATGGAACATGCTAAAAACGTGATTTTTTTCAAAAGTACTACCTATTTTGTACCAAATTCTAAAACCGTATGTCAAAATTAAAAAAAATCAAAAACAGTACCCTGTCGGCCTCTGGTGGGCCGAAGAGGGGCCTATCGGCCGCGGGACGCCGAAGGGGGACCGGTCGGCTTGTGGGCGGCCAAAGAGGGTCCATCGGCCCACGAGTGGCCGAAAAGCCTCCTGTCGGCTTGCGAGCGGCCGAAGAGGGCCCGTCGGCCTCCAGGAGGCCAAAGAGCCCCTGGATAAGGCCCAACCGGGACCTTCTTCCTCCTCAGTCGCTCGCTTATCCTCTGTCTCTCATTCTTCTTCTCCGATTCCCCCCCCCCCCCCGTCCGATCTCCTCCATCCTCCACCCATTTTCCTATTCAATCTGCTGAAACAATAGATCATACCCATCTACACCGGCCTACAGTCTCATTTTGTGCCATGGGTAGTTTTTTGTTCGTTTGGAGGAGCCATGGTGGGGTGGTGGAGGTGTGGATGGTGAGGAGGTGCTATGGTGGAGAGGAAGAAGAACGTGGAGAGGAATAAGAAGGGGACACATGCGTCGAAGGTATACCGATTTTTTTAGTTTAGGTTATTTTTTTATTGTACATAAAATTAGTTTATTTAGTATAGTCATTTTAGTGTACGTTTTGGTAGTGTAAGTTTATTTAGTTTATTTAGTGTAGTCATTCTTAGTGTACATTTATATAGTGCACGTAGGTTTATTTTAGTGTAGGTTTATTTAGTGTAGGTTTATTTTAGTGTAGGTTTATTTAGTGCATGTAGGTTTATTTTAGTGTAAATTTGTTCGTTGCGAATAATGAGAAGCTGGCAATGTCTGACAAGTGAAAATGTGTGAATCAATAAATTTGACTGTTTATTATGGCCCTAGTAATGTTCGATATACTGAGTTGAGGGTTGATCTTAGCGAGTTTAAAAAAGGTGTCATGACACTTTCAGACCCGGACATACTGGACATTAGGCAGTTGAAGCACTGGTTGACTACTAGTTTTGGGCTGGATCCTGAAGTCCGTCCAGTCAGTATTCATGCATTGTGGACCAAATCCTGTAAAAATTTCAAGTGGGAGTTTATGCCGATAGATAGGAGCCATCATTGGTTGTCCCTGTAAAGTCTTTCCAGAGACCGAAGAATCCACCCATATGCCCTAGTGCAACCAGTGGCAAAGGAGGAGAATAACGTACAACTCAACGTGGGGTATGAACCAGGCAAGGGTAGTCAAGTGGCTAATGATATTTATGTATCTAGGTCACAGCCACCGGATGTGGATGCTAGCCAAGCCGAGAAAGAGTCAGACTATGTGCCACACAATGTTAATGGTCATGATACTGGGCAGAGTATTCAGTTGATAGTATTAGCATGCTCTGGTGTTGCTGATGAGGATGAGGAAGGTGATGAAATGCAAAGGGTTATGGAGGAAGAGGACGAGGATGGGTTTGCGAAGGTTCTGGATTCTGAAAATTGCGAGGATGAAGTGGAGGTACCGATTCCTTCTGCATGGGATCATGACATATCCGCCGACATTACTGTCAACGATGGCCATGAGACTCCATGGCAATATAATCTGAACCAAGTCCAGATAGGGGCTATGTTTGACACAAAGAAAAAATTAAAGTATGAGGTGATAAAGTGGGCTATGTCTACGCAGAGGGTTTTCCGAACACACATATCAAGTCCAACAAAATATACTGTGAAGTGTGTTGAAACAGGTTATCCTGCGAAGGTGCATGTACACGTGCCGAAGTATAACATCCACTCGGTTGTCACCAATGTGGTCCCGCATAATTGTGTGAGGAAAAACCCGTTGGTTCATCATCCAAGCCTGACTTCAAATCTCATCGCGCAACTCATGTATACTGAGATACTGGAGAAGAAAAATATGGAAGCAAAACACATCCAGAAAGCAGTGATGGTCAGATGGAATTATGACATTCCATATGGAAAGGCTTGGAGGGCTAAGCAGAAGGCTATGGAGGAAAGGTTTGGGCTGTTCTTCGACTCATATGATAATGTTGTCCGTCTCCTTGACATACAGAAGGAGAGGAATCCCAACACTTATGTTAACATACAACACACGAGGTTGGATATTATACCAGATTACAAGGTGTTGAAACGAGTATTCTTCTCTTTGGGTTTATGCATCGAAGCTTTCCGGCATTGTCCTCCTATGATGTTTGTGGATGGTACATTCCTGACCGGTCAGTACAAAGGGAAAATCTGAACTGCTATTGGTTTGGACGGGAACAACCAAATCATCCCACTAGCCATGGCATTTGTGGAGGGTGAGAACTTTCCGAGTTGGGTATGGTTCTTCTGGCAAGTTAAAATTGCGATCATGAAGAACTGACTGAACGTGTGTGTCATTCATGATAGGCATCCTGATATATTGAAGGCCATGAAGACACTAAGTAATCCAACAACTGATGAGCCAACACCTTGGAAGGACTTGCAAAGCTAGTGGTGCATGTGCCATCTTGGTGCAAATTTTTTCTCACAGTTCAAGAACAAACGGTTGATGAACTTGTTCAAAAAGTTATGCAAGAAGAACCAGCAGGGCAAATACGAATTTATTTGGTCAAAACTAGATGATTTTACTAAGAAGCAGGTCCTTGCGAGGAAGAAAATGGAAAAAGACCAGGTTAAATTAACAGCACTCATTGCGGAGCTAGAGGAGCTAGTAGGTCTTTGTGACTTGCCAGCAATTGAGCCTCCTAATACATAGAGAAAGAAGGGTAGGGCAATAAAGAATTTTTCTGAGTGGATAGAGAAAGAGCCTCCAGTGAATTGATCTTTGCTGCATGACACCCATGGAGCTAGGTATGGCCACATGACAACCAATCTTGCGGAGGTGTATAACTTTGTACTCAGAGGGAATAGAGCATTGCCACTGACAGCTCTTGTGGAGGGTGTATTCCATGGCATTTTGAGATATTTCAGAGAAAGGCACGAGTTAGCAAAGAATCATATTGCATTTAATCACAACACACCTTATTGTAGCCATGTCATGCAGTACATGGCTCAGAAGATAAAGAAAGCAAAAAAGCACACTGTCGCACTCGTAGGTAATTAGGAAAGGAGGTATGAGGTTCATCTTCCTACTGATGGTTTTGGTTCTGCAAATGAGGTGAAGACGCACGAGGTTAAAATTGGAACGGAATTTTATCCAACTTGTGAGTGTACATGCAACAAATCGCAGTTGTTGCACCTAATTTGCTCACATGTGTTGGCTTCCTGTTGCCAGATTGAGTTGGACGGTATCTCCTTCGTGTCTCCGTACTATTCAAAAGAGGCAGTACTGAATGTCTGGACAAGTGAGATGACAGGGTTTAGATTCGTCAGCAATTTCAGCAAGGTAAATGGTGGTGAGAGAGTATACATCCCGGATCTTGGACTTCGGCGAACAAGCAGGGGCAGACGTAAGGTAAAGCGCATCCGAAACGATATGGACCAATCTGAAGCTGGTGGAGCAACCAGACAATGTTTTCTATGCGCGGCTTATGGGCATAGGATGAAATATTGCCCCGACCTGAACAAAGACGGTGCTTCCACATCGACGAGTGCTTCCACATCGACGACTGCAACAACAGTATCAAGAGGTGGTCGTGGCAGTCATGGTGGACGTGGCAGTAAGGGGCGGACGAGGAATAAATAACTCAAAAGCTATATAATTTGTCGGCCTATGTTTTAATTTGTAATATGTCTGCACTATGTTTTAATGTGTAATATGCCGGACTATGTTTTTATTTGTAATATGCAAACACCTATGTTTTATTTTGTAATAAGTGTGGACTATGTTTTAATGTGTAATATGATGGACTATGTTTTATTCTGTAATATGTGTGGACTATGTTGTAATTGCAAATATGGCTTCGTATTCGTTGCTTAATGGTAATATTGATAGAGGGCATCGAGGTGCACTTATGGAATCGGGCACGAACTTAGACATGTTGATCACTCGCACCCCAAAGTCTAACTGGATGATACACCCTTTAGGGATTGATAGGTATGTGTCCGTATAATGACTCACTATGTTTGACATCCTTTTGATAGCCGCTAACTATATGCTACATTCTATTTATTTTGTAGGTTAAGTTGGGATGGACTTCTACCCTTGTCACGGATGGTTGAGGGTACATTGGATGAGTGAGTTGATCATCCGGAATTGGATGAGGCTGGTGAACCAATGCAGTTGCACAAGAGGCAAGTCACACATTTCTCTTACGACAGGTCACTCCTTACCTGCTTAGTAGATAGATGGAGACCAGAGACACATACCTTTCACTTTCCCTGGGGAGAGATGGCGCCTACTTTACAGGATGTGTCTTACTTGTTGGGATTACCTCTGGCTGGTGCTGCCATAGGTCCTTTAGAGGCAGAAACTGGTTGGCTAGCATCTATGCATGCCCGTTTTCTGGTTGTGGTGCCAACTTCTATGGTGCTAGACAACGATCATCACAGGATTCTTTTTAGGTGGTTGAGCCAGTTTCATATTGTCTCCTTAGGATAACCCAATGTTCAGTTGTCAAAGGCACATATTGACCGATCCCTAGAGGCATATATTATGTGGTTGTTCGGCAAGACGATGTTCATGTAGAACCATGTGACCACTGTCGATGCACGACTCATCGGTATTGCACGAGAGATAGCTAATGCACGTTGCCCGGATAACATTGTGCAGAGGAGTTTTGGTTCTGCTGTGTTAGCGACTACGTATAGAGGCCTGTGCAAAGCTTGCCAGTTGAAGTCTAGAAAATCTAGTCTTGTTGGATGTCCACTATTGTTGCAGCTCTGGTCATATGAGAGATTCCCTATTGGTCGACCCTATGTCAACGTTCAAAAACCTTTTTGTTATGAGGACATGGCTGGGACTTACGTGCCTTCTATTGGCGACTTGCCTACTATGGGATCTGTTTGGGCACGGAGAGAGGTATTTTCATCATTAGTAACAATATGAATTACTAATGTTTATTTCTTGCTATTCAATAGTATTTACTAATGTGTGTTTTCACGCAGAGACAGTTTGCGCATAGCCAGGTGAGGGGCTGCTACCCCTCCTTCACGGTGCAGTTTGATAGTTTGCACGAGGATCAAGTTATATGGGAGCCATACTCCGATCATGCTATTTCAGAAAGGTGTCCAGTTGGGATTTCTGGATTGTGCACTAGAGATCGGCATTATTGGATGACCAAGGCCAAGTTAGTGTTCTACGTGACGGTTGAGGAGATGGCTCTTCATAGGGTGATGAGACAGTCGGTCTATGCCAAGAGCCTAACATTCCTGTTATTCCACACTTACCAGATCACGTGCACAAGTAAGTAATACTACTTTAGTTCTCATGTCTGCATTCGGCATATAACTAATCATGTAACGTGCATTTCAATCTCAGGTATAGTCACGTAGGAGGAAACATGTCCCAGGCTTCTTGGCTTTGCGACATTAGCGCTTACGTCGACGAATGGACTATTGCATCGACAAATATCTGGGATGAAGTTCGACGCTTTGACTGGGACAAGTTTGGATTGTATATGCAGCGTTACCGGCATAGCACGAGGATCTACTTGGTTCCATCATCAGCTCCTGATCATATCGATGCCCCTCTCACCATTGATCTGTTCCCAACTGCCTCAGTTGTGGGAACCAGACACCATGCGGTATGTGCTATGGTTCTCACATGTTAAGTTTTCCCTTAACCTGAACATATACAATTGGTTAACTCTCTGTGTACAGGGTGAATTGACATCCGAGGCGCTAGAGGAGGTTACCGCTTTAGTGCAATGCTTTGAGAGAGGAGAAAATATCCCACCGCGAGAGCAAGTCACATGGTTGAAGGGTCTTCAACGGAAGCTACGTGGGATTTACGCAGTTGTTACATGTAGACGATCTTCGGATGTTGCTAACACTCGTGCATCACATCGTCCGCCATGCCCCTCTATGCAGCGTTCAGAACCTCAAACCTCTGTGCACCGTTCGGAACCTCGACCCTCTATGCGGCATTCGGAACCTCGATCTTCACAACCCAGAGAGCTCCTCCTGGCAGCAAGCACCTGCTTCGCAACTAGGGATCTCTTCCTGGTAGCAGGCACCTCCTTCGCAACCAGGGATCTCTTCCTGGCAGCAGACACCTCCTTCACAACCAAGGAGCTCCTCCTGGCAGCAGACATCTCCTTCACAACCAGGGAGCTATTTCTACCAGTAGCCACCTCCTTCACAACCCGAGGGCTCTTCTTGGCTTCATCAGATGGACCTAGGTAACACTACTTTGTACATTCTTTAAAAAATTATTGGCTCGTAAATCAATTTTACATGTTTTACTTTACCGCAGTCGGCAACCAGTCGCAACCGTTCATGACTTCAGTCCAGTCACCTGTGTTTACTGGTCCTGGTTCGTACTTACCCGGCGAGGGCGACGACGATGACCGAGGTGCAAACACCTATGATTTCTCGAAGACATTTCTTGTCACTCCACCACCACCATCGACGCAGGAGACACAGACACTGACGGATGATGTGGTGTATGGTCGTGGTCATCGTGACACTCGTCCACCGCATCAGTGCTTATCGGCTTCCGGTCCTCGTCCGAGGAAGCCCAAGAATCATCGCCGTCCCCAGCAGTGATATAGTTATCTATGTATGAGAAATGACTATCTAAGTATGTATGAGACATATGTCTATCTTATGTATGGGACATATTCATGTATGAGACATATTCATGTTCTATTTCAGTGGTCAATTGGTTTAGAGGGATAACACTTGTACTGCAAACTAAATGCATCCAACGGAATTAAATAGTACAACTGAATTAAACGTTACAACTTAAATTAACAATACAACTGAATTAAATGTTGCAACTTAATTAAACAGTACAACTGAAATTAAAAAGTACTACATAAAACAGTACTACATGAATGCATCATCCTCCTCCTCCATCGATGCAGATCTCTTGCCCTTTGTCGATGCAAAACTCTTGCCCTTCGACGATGCGGTAGTCTTGACCTTGGTGCTCGGCATGAAGAGGTCGTCTTCATCTTCCGTCGATGCAGATCTCTTTCCCTTCGTTGATGTAGAACTCTTGCCCTTCGACGATGCGTTAGTCTTGACCTTCGTGCTCGGCATGAAGAGGTTGTCTTCGTCCTCCGTCAATGCAGATCTCTTGCCCTTCGTCGATGTATAACTCTTGCCCTTCGACGATGCGGTAGTATTGACCTTGGTGCTCAGCATGAAGAGGTCATCTTTGTCCTCACTATCTGCTGACCATAAATCTGAATTATTCACAACAATCCTGAGGTAAGCTTCACCCTTATGCAGTTGCTTCTGCCATCTGCCTTGCAACCTGAGAAGTTCTTTCCGTATCTCCTCAAAATTCCTGGAAGGACATGTCACCCACTCCTAGCTAATGAGCGAGCCAATTCATTCCTTATGGTGTCACTACTAATGAGTTCCTCCCATGGAACTACTCTATCATCCATCTTGAAATTGGTGGCTAGACGGAGAAGACGATCGGAATACCAGAGTGAAAACTACGATCAAAAGGATAATGAGGATGAGACATCTCCACGAAAGGATGGCGGGAGCGAAAGGGAAAAGAAGGGCCTGTTGACCCACCTTACAGCGGATGTGGTTATATAGGTTCACAAGATAAGATGGCGGGAGAGAAAGGCAGGAAAGAAAATGGAGGGAGAGAAAGGCGGGAAAGAAAATGGAGGGAGAGAAAGTCGGGAAAGAAAATGGCGGGAGAGAAAGGCGGGAAGGAAAATGGTGGGAGAGAATGGCGGGAAAGAAAGTGGCGGGAGAGAATGATGGTAGAGAATGAAGGGAAAGAAAGTGGCGGCAGAGTATGGTGGAAAAGAAAATGGACGGATAGTAGGACGGGAAAAGAAAATGTGGGGATAGTAGGGCGAGACTGTACGATCACTGTGACAGATGGCTGAAACAACAGCTAGCTCCTGTTTACACTCTTTGAAGGTTATGAGCACCAAATTGTTGACTTCAATAGATGATGCCAGAAGAAAATTACCGAAACCTTCCTTGTTCAACACCATTCTACCACCCAAGCCAATAAAGTAGGAACAAGGAATGCTCACAGATATATCATCATCTTCAAAATCCAAAGTAATTTCAAGAGTTAAAGAACAAGTCCTAGGAATTGACACAAATTCCTTCAAACTCCTCACAATCATTCTAGTACTAACCTGACAAAAAACATCAAGTTTTATGATATTCAGCTTACAAATTTAAAATAGTATGCTAGAGCAAAGAACAAATAAATAAAAAATAACCAAAACCAAAACTCACCATATGTTGAGAAATAACATTCATGGAATCCATCCTATGAACAAAAAGAGTACACAATATGTAGTTGTCATCAAAGAGCTGTCGCGACATGACATACATTTTATGATAATTCAGAGTGACACCATGATGTCTACTACACAACCTTCTTCTTGTAGACTCATGTTGGGCCTCCAAGCGCAGAGTTTTGTAGGACAATGGCAATTTTCCCTCAAGTGGATGACCTAAGGTTTATCAATCCGCGGGAGGTGTAGGATGAAGATGGTCTCTCAAACAACCCTGCAATCAAATAGCAAAGAGTCTCTTGTGTCCCCAACACACCCAATACGTAAATTGTATAGGTGCACTAGTTCGGCAAAGAGATGATGATACAAGTGCAATATGGATGGTAGATATAGTTTTTTGTAATATGAAAATATAAAAACGGCAAGGTAACAAATATTAAACAACGAGCAAGACATTGTATAAATGCTTGGAAACAAGACCTAGGGTCCATACTTTCACTAGTGCAATTTCTCTCAACATTATTGGCATAGTTGAATCATAAGTAAATACCTCTCATGCAACAAAGAGTTCACTCCAAAGTTAAAAATAGCGGAGAACAAACATAGAAATTATTGTAGGATACGAAACCACCTCAAAGTTATCTTTTCTGATCAATCTTGTGAGCTATCCCTATAAGTCTCACGAATAGCCCTAGAGTTCGTACTAAGATAACACCTTAAGATACACATCAACCAAAACCCTAATGTCACCTAGATACTCCAATGTCACCACAAGTACCCGTGGGCCTCATTATGGTATATGCATCACACAATTTTAGATTTGTTAATCCAACACAAAGAACTTCAAAGAGTGCCTCAAAGTTTCTACCGGAACATCAAGATAAGAACATGTGCCAACCCCTATGCATAGATTCCCAAGGTCATGGAACCCGCAAGTTGATCACCTAAACATACATCAAGTGGATCAATAGAACATCCCATTGTCACCACAGATATCCCATCGCAAGACATACATCAAGTGTTCTCAAATCCTTACTGACTCAATACGATAAGTAAACTTCAAAGGGAAAACTCAATTCATCACAACAAGATAGAGAGGGGGAAACTCCATATGATTCAATCTATATCAACAAAGCTCGCGGTACATCAAGATCATGCCATCTCAAGAACACTAGAGAGAGATCAAACACATAGCTACTGGTACATACCCTCAGCCCCGAGGGTGAACTACTCCCTCCTCGTCATGGAGAGCGTCGGGATGATGAAGATGGCCTCCAGTGATGGTTTCCCCCTCCGGCAGGGTGCTGGAATGGGCTCCTGATTGGTTTTTCATGGCTCTGGAGGTTTGCGATGGCGGAATTCTCGATCTAGGTTCTACTTTGGGTTTTTTGGAATATTTGACGATTTATAGAGCTGAGAGGGAGGTCGGTGGACTCCCGAGGGGCCCACAAGCCTAGTGGCCGCGCCCCTAGAGCTTGTGGCCTCCTCGGGAGTTTTTTGGCCCAACTCTGATGCTCCATAGGTCTCTTTTGTTCCAGAAAAAATCATATCGAAGGTTTTATTCCGTTTGGACTCCGTTTGATATACCTTTTCTGTAAAACTCAAAAACAAGGAAAAAACAGGAACTGGCACTTGGCTCTAGGTTAATAGGTTAGTCCCCAAAATAATATAAAGTTGTGGTAAAATGATTGTAAAACATCCAAGAATGATAATATAGCAGCATGAAACAAGCAAAAAATATAGATACGTTGTAGACGTATCAGCATCTCCAAGCTTAATTCCTGCTCGTCCTCGAGTAGGTAAATGATAAAAACAGAATTTTTGATGTTGAATGCTGCCTAACATATTTATCCATGTAATAATCTTTATTGTAGCATGAATATTCAGATCCGTAAGATTCAAAACAATAGTCTAATATTGACATAAAAACAGTAATACTTCGAGCACACCAACAAGATAGTCGTGTCATTTTGAAATAACATGGCCTTAGAAAGTTATCCCTACAAAATCATATGGTCTGGCTATGCTCCATCTTCTCCACACGAAGTATCTAAATCATGCACAACCCCGATGAACAAGTCAATCAATTGTCTCACACTTTTGGTATTCTCAAACCTTTTCAACTCTCACGCAATACATGAGCGTGAGCCATGGATATAGCATTATAGGTGGAATAGAATATGGTGTGGGTGCAAGGGAAAAAGGAGAAGATAGTCTCTCATCAACTAGGCGTATCAATGGGCTATGGAGATGCCCATCAATAGATATCAATGTGAGTGAGTAGGGATTGCCATGCAACAAATGCACTTAGAGCTATAAGTGTATGAAAGCTCAAAAAGAAAACTAAGTGGTCATGCAAAATGAATATCCACTAGTTATATGAAAGTGACAAAATAGGAGACTCTCTATCATGAAGATCATGGTGCTACTTTGAAGCACAAGTGTGGAGAAAGATAGTAGCAATTGTCCCTTCTCTCTTTCTCTCATTTTTTTATTTAGTGGGCTTCTTTGGCATCTTTTTTTGGTTGGGCTTCGCTGGCCTCTTTTATTTTTTGTAAAGTCTGGATACTCGTCCCAACTTGTGAGGGATTCATAGCCTCCATCATCCTTTTATCTCATGGGACAATGCTCTATTAATGAAAAATCATCCATGCCGCCCCCACGTAGGAGGGGCAGCGGAAGACTCCGTTCCAAGGGAAGTGGACCGGGAGGAAGACCCACACACCTCTAGTCGGTGTTCAGTGGGGTTGAGACAAGTGGGGGGACGCCCATGCAGCTCCCTCATCGGGGGAGGAATTGCCGAGGGAGTCTCCAACACGGTCTCCAAAGGGGTGATGCACCATCCCTGGTCTCGCTATGACCAGGGTCAGTGCGCGCCAGGGTGCTAGGGTCACCACGCGCCGCACAAGCACGGGCTTCAATCAACGCCCCATCAAGCCGCTCCTTGGCGCAGATAGCAGAGATCTACACCAGGATGGGCCCTTTCTCACCACGGAATACAATGCCACTATTTGCCGCCACCTCTGCCAGATGGGATAATGGAGGGAACCAAGGACAAAAAAACGGGAATCAGAACCAGAAAGAACAGAAGGGATGGGGGAAGTACCCGAGGACAGGTCACGAGAAGCTGCCCACATGGCGGCCTTTTCTTGGATCATAGGGACACGGCATCCAGAAGGACCCGGGACTGGATAAGCCGCGCACTCTAACATGTAGCCACCAGCGGGGAAGCCCCGCCCCGCAGCTTGGAACCAGGCGCGGTAGGTGTCACCACGGCCAGGTCCAAGGGCGACAGCGGCGGCTCCACGTCCGGGGACACCAAGGCTGGGGAAGGGGGGACCCCGGCGAGCGCGAGTAGTAGACCACCCCAGGTGAGTGCGGCGACGACGAAGGGTGCACCTCCATCCCCACACTCAGCACGTCCTCCTCCACGACCTCCAGGTCCGCCACCGGTGTAGCGACAGGGGAGGGGCGGCCAAGACCACAAACCCACCCCCGACGCCACCTGAGAAGCCGTCCCAGCAGGATAGGAGGACCCACCACTAGTAGAAACCGGGCTATGCCGCCCGTCAGACGAGGCCGGCGGAACCTCCTCGACATCCTTATCATCCTCACTAGAAGAGCTCCCCCCAGAAGAGGCCCGATCTCCACCATGCCCATCATTCGGGCGGGGCATAGTGGCAGCAGGGGCCGGCCCAAGCAGATCCTCAGGAATTGGAGAATCGAGCTCGTAGGTCAGCCGCTTCCCCTTAGTGCCAAAGTAGAATACCAGGGACAGACCATCAATCTTAGCCGGAGCGGGGCAAAGGATCTCAATGCGTGCGGGGCCATCATCCTCGAAGGACGCCAGATCGGCAGTCACTAGCTTGCCCACCGGCTCAGAGATCGCCTTGAGGATGTGTGCAAGCTTGCCACCTCGCGGCGCCGACCTACCACCGCGAGGCAGGCCATAGACAAGAACCCACACCTTCTCCAACGAAGGCACATGGTCCGGCTCCGCAGCAGCATCACGGACGGAGATCAGGAACTTGTTGATGGGGCATCGTATGGCATCGTGAGGACACACACGGAGTAGCTCAGCAGAGAGGAAGGGGACCGAGAAGACGAGGGGAGCTGTCTCGGTCACCTCCCAGGTGAAGTCGGAGTCGCGGAAGTCGCTGATGTATGCGGAGAGCTCAGCCTGGATGAGGTCAACCGAGATCACCACCCCCGACGGCAGGTCCTGCTCAGGGGCCAGAGTGACCGTCGCCAAGTGAGGCCGAACAACCTCGTCCTCAATCTCAGCATTCACGAAGTAGAAGCCACCCCCTCGGTCCCGTACCCTAGGTAGGCCAGGGTTGAGGGGCATCGGGGAGGGGCCTCACACTCCGAGCGGAAGTGACCCGCACATCCATAGTTGATGCACATCATCTCCTCGCGGGTCCTGGGGGGGCGACCGCTCCGGGAGCCACCGGCCGCCGGTGCCGCCGGAGCCACAGGATCCAGGCCTCCCAAGGGAGCAGGGGAGGCGGTCACCCCCGTGGTCTTCTTCTTCTTGTGCCTTTTCTTCTTCTTGTTCTAAACAGCCGCACCGGGGTGGTCAGGACACCGGCGCGGGGGAGAAAGGCGGTCTGGACGGGGCTCGCTCTGCCGTCGCTCGGGGACGGGGTCCCGAGGAGAGCGACAAGCATCCCATCGAGCGGAGTCGGAAGTGCGGGAAACCCGAGCCTCATCACCACGCCGTCCAGACGCACCATCACGCGCAGCACCCGGGCCACCCGAGCCCGACCCCCGACGCCACCAGTCACCATCAGACGGCCTGGGGACGGCATCGCGGGCCACCGAGTCACGGGGCGCCGGGGCCTCCCTGCCCCGAGACACTGGCGGTTGGCGGGACACCAGTTCCTCCCGCAACACCGACTCGCGACGCGCATCCTCCTGCCGCCGACACTCCGCATCGCTGCGGCGAATATCGCCCGGAGACCCAGGCAGCGGAAGTCGCGGATCCTGGGCAGGGTCCCGCGGGGGCGGCGGCCAACGCAAGGAGGTGTCGGAGTAGGTCGCGGCCGGCCGACCCAGCTCCCCACGGACAGAGCGCGCGGAGGAGGACACGTCGGAGGGAAGGCGGCGCTTCGGGCGAGGCTAGCTGTCCCCGGCGTCGCGCGCCATCAGGACTCAAGGAATGTCCGGGGGCGCCGGACGACGAGAACGTCGGGGAGGGCGAGGTCGGGTGCGGGCGCAGAAGGAGCTGCAACGGCGTAGGAGGGGAGTGAACGACAGGTGGTCTTCGTGGGCCAGGAACCAGGCCCGGTTGGCCTTGTCAATAATTTCCTGGGCCCGCCTGGAGGCCTCCCAGACCGCCTGGGCCGAGAGCCCACCAGCCGCCGCCGCCTTAGGACCGCGAGACGACCCACCCGGCACCACCGCCCGGCCGCCACCCCCCCCCCCCCCCCCCCCGCTCATGGCGACGGCCGGGGAGGGCAAGCGCACGGGAGCCGGCGGCGAGCACAGGGTGCCACAACGGTCACCAGAGCACCGAGTCCGTACGCGGGATTCAAAAGCCCGTCCACACCAGTGTGTACATCCTCGCCGTCTGATGCGCCCAGCCTAGTCAAACCTTCGCGCACATTCTTTGTCTTTTTTTTTTTTTTGAAACGCGGCCACATGTTTTGCCTTGCTTCCAATCCAACCTGTTCCACCGCAAACCTATGTTACACGGTATGGAGATACGGATATGGGAATGTGGGAATTGCAGCCAGATGCAAAATTATCTACTAATTGTTTTCGGTATCTTTTATGGCTGTGCCAGACTAGCAGCAGTGTGATATGACGATCAAAGGGGCAACTTTTAGAGTATCATTACTGTGGATAATTGTAGCTGTGGTAGATAGTACAATCAAAGAGGAAATGTAATACCTAAATCTAGTGCCTAAATTCGTAGCAGGATGGTAGATTGTATCACTAGGTATTTGGAGATCTCTGCATGTTCAAACTGAAGCCGGAGACACACATATGTTGACTGTGTATCCATTTGGTGTTGACCTTTTAGATATTTAGATAAATTCATTCACTGTAGGTCTATTCGTTTGACACTACTATAAGTATTTGTGAAAAATATTCACAATCCCTCCCACTGCAATGACAGGAGCAATGTGGCGGAAAAGCAGGGTTCATCACTAAGAACCACCTCTTCCACTGCAATATCAACTTGCTACTGGTATTTATCGTTCTCTTAGTGGCAGTTCTTATAATCTTATTTGACATATACAATCTGACATGTCGTACAACATGCTCCTCTTTCTCTTCAAGCCCTACATATATTTATGAAATAGTTTATGATAAGATTCTACTCCATCTTGCAGGTTATAATACTCAGTAGATTTTACATACACTGCCTCACAGCCGCCGCCGCTCTCGCGACACTCCATCGTCGTCGTCACTGTTGTTTTGCAATTTATGAATGCCGATTTTCTACTGTACCTTGAAGATTATGTTATAATTTGTGTAACGGTGTACTGTGGTCTGGAAGATTAATGGCTGAACTGTGAACAGGTTTGGAAGAATAATAGACTGTTCTGGGTGTGTATTTGATGCTTTGTTTAAGGACTTTATTAATCCGGCGTGAAAGCGTTCGCCTTGTGCGGACGCGCGACAGGCGTAGGTGTTCGAAAATGTGCGTTGGTTCAGTCGTTGCCCTGTACTGAGAAGCAACCCACTGTTGCATCGGCCAGCCTGCCGTACGCTCGTTAAGTATCCCGTTGTTTAATGTCAATTGTGTGCTGATGGCCAGGGCTGGCCCTGAGGGGGGGGGGGGGGGGGGCAGGGGGGCGGCCGCCCCCGGGCCCCCAAAATCAAGGGGCCCCTTCCCAAGTATACAATTAGGCTATGGCTTTTTTTGGAGCTGGACGTTGGGTCTGAGTACCTCACGCTGGAACGTATGCACACAACAAGGAAGGGATCCATCATCGATAATTTTCCTAATATACAGTGCTAGGTTAGCACGTGCACGTAAAAAATGGAATTGATTGATCCCATCGAAATAAAAGGAACTGACGGATCCTCCCACGTACCCACCCCGCACGTAATTCAGGGAGCGATTCCCAATTTTCTTGCTGCCGCCCACGTTCGTCTCTTCGCAGCTGCGCACACGACGGAGATCTTTTCCCCTTATCTCCTAAAAAATCAATTTTTGCTTTCTAATTCAGACCATCCGACTATCGAATTCAGTAGTTAGGCGGCCGCTGCAACCCCACTTTGCTCTCGGTCCATCAACGATTCGACCATCCGAGGTATGTCTTATATTCATATTGCGGTTCCTAGACTCCTAGACTAGTAATAATCACATCGGCAGTCTTCAACAATTGTCAATTGATTCTACAAAATTAATAATTTTCAGCATTGTGTCTTAATAATGTCGTCCGAAAGAAATTATCCATCTGGTTGATAAAAGGAAAAGAAAGAAAGTTGTGAATTACTTGGTACAATCACAAGTTCACAACACATAAATATTCATACTACTATATTGTTTAAGAATAATACTGGTACATCGACTACTTTGTTAAACCCAAACGATGCGTTGGCGATAGTTGCCATAGAGAAAGGCCAACCAAGTAATGGGAATTCAGAATCTGATCAGCTAGAAAATAATCTTGACACCATATTGTGCCTCTTAGAATGTAGCTAATTCATCGGATGCACATGCACAACCAGCTAGTGTAGATGAACAACCAGTTTATACTGCTGATATTTACCATTCAAGATTTGATAGTAAAGCAAGGCACATTTTAGTTGAGAAATGGCCTATGAGAGAGGGAAAAAATGGGATACCATCTAGACGATGAAAGAAGACATTTTTCATATGCTCAGTTGATAGGAAATTAAGCAATGGAGAGGAACAATTAGTAAAGAGAAGTTAAATGATTTGACAACATTATTTGGATGATATTGACATCAACCCAATCATAATTGACTTTGCATCAAGGAATATTAGAAGAAACTATTAAGAGAATATGTATGAATTGTTTCATATATATGTATATTCCTTTTTATTGTTATGAAGTCCATATTGAGGGCCCCAAGTTTTAGTCTCGCCCCGGGCCCCCAAAATCTCAGCACCGGCCCTGCTGATGGCATGTTTGTTACCAATTATGCATCTGCACATCTACGAAGCACCGATAGAAATCTGTGTATCGCCGATCAATACTTCGCCGATACGCTAGATACGGCTTCGCTACAGGTATCATCAAAGTATCGTGTTTTTAATTTAAAAAGAAAAGAAAAAATAATGTCGATACGGGTATCTTCGAAGTATCGTCGTTCAGTACTGCTCCTTGTTTGATGTATTGTTGATCCGTTTAGGTAGGTAGTGGACCTGTACTGATGTAATAGTTGGATAAAAATGCTTGCTAAGGATGCTGCTGTTGGATAAAATTGCTTGTTGGTGATGTTGGCTTGCTGGTTGTTGATGTTTATGGCATAAAATTACTTGCTAATGTTGTTGATACCTCATATTGCTAGGGAAGAAGATACAAATATACACCATGGTATCTTTTAGCTTTCTTCGTCATCATTTGAGCATTACTAATGTGTATTGCTTGCTCATTTTAATTATCGTCATGTTCATAGGTGAGAGTTTCTATTTATCGTTATGAGAAAAAGAGCTCAATGAAGATTATGCTCTCGATATTGTTATCAAGAAAAAACTTCTAAAATGTGAGGAGAAGATTAGTACCCGTTCATTGTTTGGCTCACTCCTGCAATTCAAGGTTTGCTCTTTATATATGTTTGTCATTTGACAATCTCAAGTTCTCAACTTTAGAAAGTTTGTTGATTTTATGTTGTTATGTTAATAGGTACTACAGTGTAAATTGGGTTGGAAGTGAGATTTTTAAAATGAGAAACATGAAGGCATGGAAGCAATTAGGCAATCAATGAAGCGCTATTTTGATCTCATCTCACACATTTTATTATGCTAGTTTTTATTATATGTCATGTTATTAGAATTTATATATTCTTGCCGTATCGTCTTATTGCTGTTTCTAGAAATTATCGTATTCTATATAACCGTATCCGTATCGCCGTAATCGGTGCTTCGTAGCTGCACATCATTTGGGTGGCTGCGCGTTTGGTACTGTTAGTTATCTTCACATCATTCGGGTGGCTGCA
This sequence comes from Hordeum marinum, assembly GCA_022496015.1. Lineage (NCBI taxonomy): Eukaryota > Viridiplantae > Streptophyta > Magnoliopsida > Poales > Poaceae > Hordeum > Hordeum marinum. Next base: position 85,238,805 of record CM039676.1, read on the forward strand.
TGTAGGCTGACTGCATTAGGGAAGCAATTTTTGCCTCTTGTTTGGTTGCCAAGGTTGGTTGGGCTGATGTAAGATATGATTAGGAGACGGTGGATGCGGCGTCATGTTTGACGCGACGAGCATGGATTTGCGGGCAAGTGAACCCATTGGTGGCGTGGTGAACCAGTTGCTTGCGTCGTCATTGCAGTGGGGAGGGACAAATAGGATGGCTGAGACAGAGGTCGGGGTAGGAAAAATGCAGTGTGCACATCATGCTAGCGTCAGTGTAGTAGGATGCGGGCGAGAAGGCCGAAAGGAACGACGATGATTGCGGTTCAGTGTAGTAGGACATTGGTGAGGAGGTCGAGAAATGATGCTGGTGTTGGAAATATGCCCTAGAGGCAATAATAAAATGGTTATTATTGTATTTCCTTGTTCATGATAATTGTCTATTGTTCATGCTATAATTGTGTTAACCGGAAACCATAATACATGTGTGAATACATAGACCACAACATGTCCCTAGTGAGCCTCTAGTTGACTAGCTCGTTGATCAATAGATGGTCACGGTTTCATGGCCATGGACATTGGATGTCGTTGATAACGGGATCACATCATTAGGAGAATGATGTGATGGACAAGACCCAATCCTAAGCATAGCACTAGATTGTGTAGTTCATTTGCTAAAGCTTTTCAATGTCAAGTATCGTTTCCTTAGACCATGAGATTGTGCAACTCCCGGATACCGTAGGAATGCTTTGGGTGTGCCAAACGTCACAACGTAACTGGGTGGCTATAAAGGTGCACTACGGGTATCTCCGAAAGTATCTGTTGGGTTGGCACGAATCGAGACTGGGATTTGTCACTCCGTGTGACGGAGAGGTATCTCTGGGCCCACTCGGTAAGACATCATCATAATGAGCTCAATGTGACTAAGGAGTTAGCCACGGGATGATGTATTACGGAACGAGTAAAGAGACTTGCCAGTAACGAGATTGAACAAGGTATGGGGATACCGACGATCGAATCTCGGGCAAGTATCATACCGATAGACAAAGGGAATTGAATACGGGATTGATTGAATCCCCGACATCGTGGTTCATCCGATGAGATCATCGTGGAGTACGTGGGAGCCAACATGGGTATTCAGATCCCGCTGTTGGTTATTGGCCGGAGAAGTGTCTCGGTCATGTCTACGTGTCTCCCGAACCCGTAGGGTCTACACACTTAAGGTTCGATGACGCTAGGGTTATAGGGAAATGGTATACGTGATTACCGAAGGTTGTTCGGAGTCCCGGATGAGATCCCGGACGTCACGAGGAGCTCCGGAATGGTCCGGAGGTAAAGATTGATATATAGGAAGTCCAGTTTTGGTCACCGGAAAGTTTTCGGGCTCATCGGTAGTGTACCGGGAGTGCCGGGAGGGTGCCGGAGGACCCCCGAGAGGGGTGTGACGACCAAAGGACCTCATGGGCCCTTAGAGGAGGTGTGCCAGCCCATATTGGGTCGGCCAAGACCATCTATGTGGGCCCATGTGGCTGGAGATAAGTAGATAAGGCAAAAGGGATTTAAAAGGAGGAGATCCACCTCCCTTGTGGGAGGTGGACTCTCCCTTTAATTCGGCCGACCCTCTCCTCTTTGGAGTAGAGGCCAAGCCAGCCCTCCACGTCCCTCCTCCTATATATACTTGAGGTTTTGGATGTTTTGAGAGAAGATTTGATCTCTCTCTCTCACGGCAAAGCCCTACCTCTCTTCTTCCTCCTCCGCAGCGCTTAGGCGAAGCCCTGTCGGATTACCTTGCTACTCCACCACCACCACGCCGTCGTGCTTCTGTTGGAGCCCTTCCCCAACCTCTCCTTCCTCCTTGCTGGATCAAGGTGTTGGAGACGTCACCGGGCTGCACGTGTGTTGAACGCGGAGGTGCCGTCCGTTCGGCACTTGATCGGATCTACCGCGATCTGAATCGCTGCGAGTACGACTCCATCAACCGCGTTCTTGTAACGCTTCCGCTTAGCGATCTTCAAAGGTATGAAGATCCAATCTCTCCCCACTCGTTTGCTGGTTTCTCCATAGATAGATCTTGGTGACACGTAGGAAAATTTTGATTTACTACTACGTCTCCCAACAGTGGCATCATGAGCTAGGTCTATGCGTAGAATCTATGCACGAGTAGAACACAAAGTAGTTGTGGGCGTCGATTTTGTTAATATGCTTGCCGTTACTAGTCTTATCTTGATTCGATGGTATTGTGGGATGAAGCGGCCCGGACCAACCTTACACGTACGCTTACGTGAGACCGGTTCCACCGCCTCACATGCACTAGTTGCATAAGGTGGCTAGCGGGTGTCTGTCTCTCCCACCTTAGTCGGATTGGATTCGATGAAAAGGGTCCTTATGAAGGGTAAATAGCAATTGGCATATCACGTTGTGGTTTTGACGTAGGTAAGAAACGTTCTTGCTAGAAACCTATAGCAACCACGTAAAAACTTGCAACTACAAATTAGAGGACGTCTAACTTGTTTTTGCAGCATATGCCGTGTGATATGATATGGCCAAAAGGATGTGATGTGATGCATTGTGATGTATGAGATTGATCATGTTCTTGTAATAGGGTTCACGACTTGCACGTCGATGACTATGACAACCGGCAGGAGCCATAGGAGTTGTCTTATACTATTGTATGACCTGCGTGTCAATCATAAACGCCATGTAATTACTTTACTTTATTGCTAAACGTTAGCTGTAGTAGTAGAAGTAATATTTGGCGAGACAACTTCATGAAGACACAATGATGGAGATCATGGTGTCGTGCCGGTGACAGTGATGATCATGGTGCCCCGAAGATGGAGATCAAAGGAGCAAGATGATATTGGCCATATCATGTCACTATATTGATTGCATGTGATGTTTATCATGTTTACATCTTATTTGCATAGAACGATGGTAGTAAATAAGATGATCTCTCAATAAAATTTCAAGAAAGGTGTTCACCCTAACTGTGCACCGTTGCTAAGGATCGTCGTTCCGAAGCACCACGTGATGATCGGGTGTGATAGGTTCTAACGTTCGCATACAACGGGTGTAAGCCAGATTTACACATGTGAAACACTTAGGTTGACTTGACGAGCCTAGCATGTACAGACATGGCCTCGGAACACGGAGGACCGAAAGGTCGAACATGAGTCGTATAGAAGATACGATCAACATAGAGATGTTCACCATGGATGACTAGTCCGTCTCACGTGATGATCGGACACGGGCTAGTTGACATGGATCATGTATCACTTGGAAGACTAGAGAGATGTCTATCTAAGTGGGAGTTCATTAATAATTTGATTAAATGAACTTAATTATCATGAACTTAGTCTAAAAATGTCCTTGCAAATTATGTCGTAGATAGCTCACGCTGTAGCTCCCCAGTTTTATTGATACAATCCTAGAGAAAAGTAAGTTGAAAGTTGATGGTAGCAATAATGCGGACTGGGTCCGTGATCTGAGGATTGTCCTCATTGTTGCACAGAAAGCTTATGTTTTTTATGTACCGCTAACTGCATCACTCCCTCAAGCGTTGTCTGTAGATGTTGTGAACATATGACAGGCACTTTTTGGTGACTACGTGATAGTTCAATGCGTCATGCATTACGGCTTAGAATTGAGGCTCCAAAACGTTTTGAACGTCACGGAACATATGAGATGTTCTAGGAGCTGAGATTGTGATCTCAGGCTCGTGCCTATGTTGAGAGGTATGAGACCTCCAACAAGATTCTTTGTCTGCAAGATAAAGGAGAATAGCTCAATCGCTGAGCGTGTGCTCGGATTGTCTGGGTGCTACAATCACTTGAATCAAGTGGGAGTTAATCTTCCAGATGAGATAGTGATTAATGCAGTTCTCCAAGTCACTGCCACCAAGCTACTAGAGCTTCGTGATGAACTATAACATGCCAGGGATGGATAAGATGATCCCTGAGTTGTTCGTGATGTTTGACACCACGAAGGTAGAAATCAAGAAGGAGCATCAAGTGTTGATGGTTAAGTGAAACCACTAGTTTCAAAAGGGGCAAGGGCAAGAACGGAAAACTTCAGGAATGGCAAGCCAGTTGTTGCTCTAGTGAAGAAACCCAAGGTTGAGCCCGAACCCGAGACTAAGTGCTTCTGTTATGAGGAGAATGTTCGCTGAAGCGGAAAACCCCTAGATGCTTGGTAGATAAGAAGGCTGGTAATGTCAATGGAAGTATATTTGATATACGTGTTAGTGATGTGTACCTTGCTGGTACTCCTAGTAGCACCTGGGTATTGGATACCGGTTCGGTTGCTAAGTGTTAGCAACTCGAAATAAAAGCTACGGAGTAAAGGGAGACTAGCTAGGTGAAAGGTGACGATGTGTGTTGGAAGTATTTCCAAGATTGATGTGATCACCATCGCACGCTCTCTCTACCTTCAGGATTTGTGATAAACCTAAATAAATGTTATTTGGTGTTTGCGTTGAGCATGAACGTGATTAGATCATGATTAGTGCGATACGGTTATTCATATAAGTTAGAGAATAATGGTTATTCTGTTTACATGGATAATGCCTTCAATGGTCATGCACCCACTCGAAATGGTTTATCGAATCATGATCGTAGTAGTACACATATTCATAACATTGGTACCAAAAGATACAAAGTTAATAATGATAGTACCACATGCTTGTGGCACTGCCACGTAATGTCATATTGGTATAAATCGCATGATGAAACTCCATGATGATGGATTTTTTTTTGACTCACTCGATTTCGAATCGGTTGAGACATGCGAGCCATGCCTCTTGGGCAAGATGACTGAGACCCCGTCATCCAATATGATGGAGCGGGCAAGTGGCTTATTGGAATTAATACATGTTGATGTATGTGGTCCAATGAGTGTTAAAACACACAGTGGATATCGTTGTTTTTCTTTACCTTCACTGATGATTTGAGTAAATATGGGGATATTTACTTAATGAAACACGAATCTGAAATGTTTGAAAGGTTCAAGGAGTTTCAGAGTGAAGTTAAAGATCATCGTGACAAGAAGATAAATGTCTATGATACGATCATGGAGGTGAATATCTAAGTTACGAGTTTGGTATGCAATTTTAGACAATGTGGAAATTGTTTCACAGCTCACGCCTCTTGGAACACCATAGTGTGATGGTGTGTTCGAACGTCGTAGTCGTGCTCTATTGGATATAGTGAGTACTATGATGTCTCTTATCATTTTGCCACTATCGTTATGGGGTTATGCATTAAAGACAAATCCATTCACTTTAATAGGGCACCATCTAAGTCTGTTGAGATGACACCGTGAGAATTATGGTTTGACAGAAGCCTAAGCTGTCATTTCTTAATGTTTGGGGCTGCGACTCTTATGTGAAAATGGGTTTTTCACCTAGCGAGCTCGAACCCAAAGCAGACAAATGCATCTTCATAGAATACCCTAATGAGACATTGGGTATACCTTCTATCTCAGATCCAAGCGCAAAAGGTGTTTGTTGCTAAGAACGGGTCCTTTCTTGAGAAAGAGTTTCTCTCGAAAGAATTGAGTGGGAGGAAGATAGAACTTGATGAGGTTGTTGAACCTTTGTTTCAACCAGAGAATAGCGCAACACAGAAAGATGTTTCTGTAGAGCCTACTCAGTTGAAAAGGAAGTTAATGATGATGATCATGAAGCTTCGGATCAAGTCACTATCGAACCTCGTAGGTCGACAAGGACGCGTACTGCTCCTGAGTAGTACGACAACCCTGTCTTGGAAATCATGTTGTTGGACAGCGATGAACCTACGAACTATGGAGAAGCGATGGTGGGCCCGGATTCCAACAAATGGGTAGGAGCCATGAAATCCGAGAAAGGATCCATGTATGAAAACCAAGTATGGACTTTGGTAGACTTGCCTGTTGAATGGCGGGTCATTGAGTACAAATGGACCTTTGAGATAAACATAGACGCTAATGGTGAAATGTCACCGTTTATAAAGCTCGACTTGTCGCAAAGAAGTTTCCGCCAAGTTCAAGGAGTTGACTGCAATGAGATTGTCTCATCTGTAGCGATGCTAAAAGTCTATTAAAATTTTGTTAGCAGTTGCTGCATTTTTCGATTATGAAATCTGGCAGATGGATGACAAAACAAGGTTTCCGTAATGGTTTCTGTGAGGAAGAGTTGTATGTGATACAACCAGAAGGTTTTGTCAATCCTAAGGATGCTAATAATATGCAAACTCCAGCGATCCTTCTATGGACTAGAGAAAGCATCTCGGAGTTGGAATATATGCTTTGATGAGGTGATCAAAATGTTTAAGTTTATACAAAGTTTATGAGAAACTTGTATTTGCAAGAAAGTGAGTGGGAGCACTATGGAATTTCTTATAAGAATATGTAGTTGACATATTATTGATCGGAAATGATGTAGAATTTCTGGAAGAGCATGAAGGGTTGTTTGAAAAGTTTTTTTTTCAAAGGAAGACCCAGATAAAGCTACTATTTTATTGAGCATCAAGATCTATAGGGATAGATCTATTCGCTTGATAAGTTTTTTCGACGAAGACATACCTTGACAAGTTTTTGAAGGAGTTCAAAATAGATGGGTCAAAGAAGGAGTTCTTGACTGTATTGTAAGGTGTGAAATTGAGTAAGACTCAATACCCGACCACGGCAGAAGATAAAGAAGAGATGAGTGTCATCTCCTATGCTTTAGCCATAGGCTCTATATAGTATGCCATGCTGTGTACCGCACCTGTGTGTGCCTTGCCTTGAGTCTGTCAAGGGGTACAAGAGTAATCCAAGAGTGGATCACTAGACAGCGGTCAAAGTTAGCCTTAGTAACTTGAGAACTAAGGAAATATTTCTCGATTATGGAGGTGATAAAGAGTTCATCGTAAAGTGTTACGATGATGCAAGCTTTAAAACCAATCCGGATGACTCTTAGTAGAAATCCAGCTACGTATAGTGGAGCAGCCATTTGGAATAGCTCCAAGTGGAGCGTGGGAGCAGTATCTACAAATATGAAATGGAAAGTTTGCAAAGGTACACACGGATCTGAATGTCGCAGACCCGCTGACTAAAAACCTCTTTCACAAGCAGAACATGAACAAACCCCAGAACTTATTGGGTGTTAATCACATGATGATATGATCACATGGTGATGTAAGTGTTAATCACATGGTGATGTGAACTAGATTATTGACTCTAGTGCAAGTGGGAGACTGTTGGAAATATGCCCTAGAGGCAATAATAAAATGGTTATTATTGTATTTCCTTGTTCATGATAATTGTCTATTGTTCATGCTATAATTGTGTTAACCGGAAACCATAATACATGTGTGAATACATAGACCACAACATGTCCCTAGTGAGCCTCTAGTTGACTAGCTCGTTGATCAATAGATGGTCACGGTTTCATGGCCATGGACATTGGATGTCGTTGATAACGGGATCACATCATTAGGAGAATGATGTGATGGACAAGACCCAATCCTAAGCATAGCACTAGATTGTGTAGTTCATTTGCTAAAGCTTTTCAATGTCAAGTATCGTTTCCTTAGACCATGAGATTGTGCAACTCCCGGATACCGTAGGAATGCTTTGGGTGTGCCAAACGTCACAACGTAACTGGGTGGCTATAAAGGTGCACTACGGGTATCTCCGAAAGTATCTGTTGGGTTGGCACGAATCGAGACTGGGATTTGTCACTCCGTGTGACGGAGAGGTATCTCTGGGCCCACTCGGTAAGACATCATCATAATGAGCTCAATGTGACTAAGGAGTTAGCCACGGGATGATGTATTACGGAACGAGTAAAGAGACTTGCCAGTAACGAGATTGAACAAGGTATGGGGATACCGACGATCGAATCTCGGGCAAGTATCATACCGATAGACAAAGGGAATTGAATACGGGATTGATTGAATCCCCGACATCGTGGTTCATCCGATGAGATCATCGTGGAGTACGTGGGAGCCAACATGGGTATTCAGATCCCGCTGTTGGTTATTGGCCGGAGAAGTGTCTCGGTCATGTCTACGTGTCTCCCGAACCCGTAGGGTCTACACACTTAAGGTTCGATGACGCTAGGGTTATAGGGAAATGGTATACGTGATTACCGAAGGTTGTTCGGAGTCCCGGATGAGATCCCGGACGTCACGAGGAGCTCCGGAATGGTCCGGAGGTAAAGATTGATATATAGGAAGTCCAGTTTTGGTCACCGGAAAGTTTTCGGGCTCATCGGTAGTGTACCGAGAGTGCCGGGAGGGTGCCGGAGGACCCCCGAGAGGGGTGTGACGACCAAAGGACCTCATGGGCCCTTAGAGGAGGTGTGCCAGCCCATATTGGGTCGGCCAAGACCATCTATGTGGGCCCATGTGGCTGGAGATAAGTAGATAAGGCAAAAGGGATTTAAAAGGAGGAGATCCACCTCCCTTGTGGGAGGTGGACTCTCCCTTTAATTCGGCCGACCCTCTCCTCTTTGGAGTAGAGGCCAAGCCAGCCCTCCACGTCCCTCCTCCTATATATACTTGAGGTTTTGGATGTTTTGAGAGAAGATTTGATCTCTCTCTCTCACGGCAAAGCCCTACCTCTCTTCTTCCTCCTCCGCAGCGCTTAGGCGAAGCCCTGTCGGATTACCTTGCTACTCCACCACCACCATGCCGTCGTGCTGCTGTTGGAGCCCTTCCCCAACCTCTCCTTCCTCCTTGCTGGATCAAGGTGTTGGAGACGTCACCGGGCTGCACGTGTGTTGAACGCGGAGGTGCCGTCCGTTCGGCACTTGATCGGATCTACCGCGATCTGAATCGCTGCGAGTACGACTCCATCAACCGCGTTCTTGTAACGCTTCCGCTTAGCGATCTTCAAAGGTATGAAGATCCAATCTCTCCCCACTCGTTTGCTGGTTTCTCCATAGATAGATCTTGGTGACACGTAGGAAAATTTTGATTTACTACTACGTCTCCCAACAGCTGGTAGTGGCGCCAATGTAGGCAGTGGAGAGGAGGCCGAGAGGAACGACCCCGGCGGTGGTGCCAGTTCATCAAGATGTAGGAAAGGAGGCCGAGAGGAACGACATCGGCGATGGTGCGAGTGTTACAGGACGCTGGAATTGAGGTCATGAGGAACGACGCCGACGGTGATGCCAGTGTAGCAGGACGTGTGAGGGAAGGCCTAGAGAAACGATTAGAAGGGATGGAAAAGATTAAAAGGTATCATTAAGACAAACCTTACACATGCATATGTAAAGGCCACGAGGAAGATATCTAGTTGTCTACATCGCCCAATAGAAAATATGCAACATGAAAGTACTGCGAAACTGCGAATTGAACACCTGAATTTTTTTGAAAGGTCAACCGTGCACAACGAATTTAACAAAATTCATTGGAAATAGCTTCAAACATAAAGTTAAAATTGAACATTTACAGTCGAGAAACTAGGAACCGAACGCCTGAATTTAAGCATAACAATGATATGCCTCTTTTTCGTGTAAAACTTATTTCGAACCGAAACACCGTGATGTAGATTTCAAAGGAAAAATTAGAGAAGGAGATTAATGAAGATACATACCAAATCACGTATAGGGTGCATACTCATGTGCACTTCATATAGCTCGATTCAGCCTGGTTTGACGGAACCTGGCGATTCATTCATTCCTAGAAGGTTGAGGAGTGCTTTAAGTTTCGCATAATGCAGGCAAAGCAATGAACACAAGCTATCAAACAATTTATTTTCTTTTCGTGCGGGCTTGATTGATTGATTTGTACGCAGGCAACCAAACACTCCATGAACTATTGTAGGTTGGTGCGGATTCAATCCACACATGAGAAACGATTTGGATGGGGTTGGATGCAAAATAAAATGGTTTGAGACGGTTCGGGCTCTAAATTAAATTTTTGGATTGAAGTGATGCGGTAAACTCAAGTAATTCTCCATGATTTGGGCAAAGATGCTAGGTAGGTTTTAAGCCCCCTTTGTGCGGGGTGCAGATTCTAAGAATCACTATGGACCATTACTAGGTTGAGGTATAGGGCATCGTCGATTGATGCTAGCGGTCATAACGTCCGAGGACGTCAGTCTTTCCTGGCATGGTCGTCGTGTCCGTGGACGCCATGAAGTTACGTAGTTGACGTCGATGACGATGTGGTTTAGGTTCATGTCGGCGTTTTGTGGGTTAAGGAAAGTGTCGAACTGAACAACGACGATCTGGTCGTCGCCTGCCCGTTGGTGAAGGCCGGGAGGAGGCCGAGGCTGCCACCCTCGCTCTTGGGCGGGGTCACTGAAGGTCAGTGATCGAGGAAGAAGGTCATCCCGTCGCCGGTGTTGGACGGGCTGTCCTTTTCCGGGGTGATCTGGAAGGAGAAGGTGGGGTGAAGCTAGATCCTCTTATACAGAGCGTTACACGATTTCTCAAAAAAGAAAAACGCAACGCGTTACGCGCGCCGTAGGATGTCCCAGTCGTGTACCCAGACGTGATTCCTGTAGGTAACATAGTAAGAGTTCAAAAGAGATTCTAAAAAGGGAAATAAAGAAAATAAGAGTTCAAACGAGAAACCTACGTCCAACTCAAAAACAAAAAAGAGAAACCTACGTTATAACGGGAGATCAGATGAAGCGGATACGGAGATTCAGCTTGAGGCCGGTGGATTCAAGCAAGCAAACAAATTAACCCCGTACGTGTGGAACTACCAAGCCAACCAAACCGAAGGAAATTTAGCGGACCCACCAATTGAGATCGAGTCTATCTATCTTATTAAGCTAGCTTGGTGGACGTGCGATCCATGGCCGACCTCGAGCAGCAGCTGGACCAGGTGATCGCGGAGGCCGACGAGCGTAGCAGGTGGGCACTGACGTGCCTTTTGGGCAGCGCTGGTGTTTCGCTTTTCTGCATATCCTGCATCCTGACTCGAAAATCCGTAGACGTTGAATCAAGCTTACCGCCTAACGTCGCGGGCGTCCTTGGGTTTCTGCTCTGCCTTCCAGCCGTCTTCCTTTTCGTCTTTGCTGCAATTGTGGTTATTGAGTGGTATTGTGGTAATATTAATCCAGAGGACCAACCGGTTGTGGATAGATTGTTGTCGCTCTAATTACATAGTTTATTAATCTGTATATCTATCTTCTATTGTATATCGAAGTAATTTTATTAATTGTATACATGCGGCAAATACATCAGTTGATCAGCGTGTCTATGTAATCTAGAAGGACTGGACACGCTTTGCGGTGCCGTTAGACTAAAAAAAACCTAATCTTCTTGATTTAAAATACAATGTGTATTACTTTTAAAAAAATGGTAAACCTTTTTAATTTGATTAAATTTGTAGATAAATATATCAAAATTCACAATATCAAATTGTTGTCGCTAGATCCATCGTTAAATGAATTTTATTGTTTTTTATTTAATATTGTGGATGTTGATAATTTTGCTCTCAATTTGGTAAAAGTTAAATAATTCAACTTTCCAGAAAATAATACCCCATATATTTTGAAACTAATGAAATATTGCGTTTGATGTGTGGGGGAGATGACATAGCGTGTTTTATTTTTCTTTATAATTCGGTAATTTGATGGGCCTTTCGTGATGCAATTTTATATTATATGCTAACCAACCTATATTGTGGGAAAATTTCTACGTCGACGGCTGCATGGGCGTGATTGATATGTTTTTATAGGCCCGTTGTTGTTGATTGATTTGAAAAACTGTTAGTTCGGTCAAAATTGTAAACCAAACCCATTAGAAAGCACAGTGCATTTGTCTAAAAAATTAAACGAGAGAGTTTTAAGAAATTGTTGACCCGGTTAAAATTGGGTAACTCAATTTTAATAGGAGGTCTTAGAAATCACAATTGAATGCGACCTCTTTAAAACTAACAAGTATATTGTCATGAAGGTATAAATAAAATAATTAAATAAGAGAGCTTTAAGAAATTATTGACCAAGTTAAAATTAAGTGTCACAATGTCAATTAAAGACCTCAATTGAATGTGGGCTCTCTAATTCTAGAAAAATTAGTGTTATAGTATATATCTATCTTTTATTGTATATCTAAGTAATTTTATTAATCGTATATTCGGCAAAATACATCAATTGATCGGTGTGCATGTATACGTCTTTCTTTTTTAGAGGCATGATGCACATATTATTATCTTATTATTACTAGTAAAAATGTCCGTACGTTGCATCCGGTTAAAAAACCGCACGTCTTAGCCCAATAAACATGGCTCAAGACCCATCACAGTAAAAGCTCTCTATTTCACACAAAGCCATATCCATTTTGACCTTTATTATCTTTCCCGTCCTCGTTGGCAGTGGCAACAATGTCCACCCGATCAAACAAATAAGTGTATAACTTCAAGTTCGGCAATATAATAAAAGTAAATAATTAAGAATGTGTCACACACAATTTTATGATATCTTGCAAGGAAAAATATGAGAAAAAAACTTCATTGATGCAACGCCTTGGTACATGGTTATTTTGAGTTACATTATCTTAACATGTCATCTTTCTTGCCAATAATATTTCTAAACAACACACATTCGAATTCGTACACAATACCTAATAGTTATCCAAAGGTTCTTTTTTGTAGAAGGTTATTATCACAAAATCACATTAACTTGTTCCTCATATTCCCTGTGAAAAATAGTTGCTGCCTCATACATAAAAAATAAACCATGATAAGGGCAAAAGTGAACTATAATTATATATAGAGAAGAAGGCTCAATATAGGTGACACAAGTTTGTGCATTTGCTGTTCTGTGCTTTAGCAGGTGGAAATCAGCAACCTCGTGTAGAAAAGACTAATGTCTCCAACTTGCCGGTGTCAGCGTGTAACAAATCGTATGTCTCGAACTTGTCAATTCATATTCAAATACCATATGTATAGCTCGAACTTTTATGTGCAGTGGTGGCCCATGGAAGGAGAGTAACAACGGCTACAGGCACGGGTGGCCTGATGGGACAGGATTTGTGTGTATGCAGAATCAAAAAAGAATTCTTGCTACGTCAAAACAAAAGTATTCTTGCAAAGAGTAGCACAAACAACACAGGAACACCGGCGACGTTATCTTCATCATCAAATCCACAAAGTACTCTGATTTCTTATCTAACCACGAGCGTTGGAAGAAAAAGAGAAAGCATATGCTAGCATCAAAAAGTGTATGCGTGACACAATGTAGTTACCAAATGCAGAGAATTCAGAGCTCTTTCCTATATTCACAGATGAAAGATTGAGGCATTTTCTAGCGGATGAGCCCCCGCACCCATGCTCCTGCGACGTGCCGTCTCGGCGCCGCATCCACCTTTATCATTGCCGCGTCCCTCGCCTCTCCGACCAACGCGTCCCCCTCCTCATTGTGGTTCCCCCCAGGGTTCCCTTCACCGCGGTATGGACGCCTCGAGCTGGTGGCCTCGCTCTTCCCCCAGCTGGCGTCGTCCCCCTTGCAGGCTCCCCAGATCTGGCTACCACGCCTTCCCCCTCGCCGCCTACGGCTGATGCGGCCGACGCAGAGGTGACCCAGCGACGCGTTTGCTTTGCCATCAAGGAGGATCTGCTCCAAGATTTCCCTCCTCCTCCCATTCAAGGCGCGCTCCGCCCATGCATCAAATCCGCATCTGGTGCTGCAGTCAAGTCTAAGGCCGATGCGTCGCTGCGAGCGCCTCCTCGAGCAGTGTGCCGGCTGCTGTAGATTCAAGCATTATTGCCCCTGCCTCGACCGCTAAGATCCATCAATGGCATTTGGTGAAGCATGCATATTGGTGGAGAGAGGAGCGGTCCAACCACCCTCATTCAAGACGACGTGTTGCGGCTGGATATTCCCCTCGATATAGACAAAGGCTTAAAGACAGAGAGTGCCATCGCTGCCTGCTCAAGGGCTTGAGCAAGTGCCGGGCCAACTGTTGAAGCTCCCTCACCTACCAGCGATGTCGTAGGGTTGGACATATGGTGAGGGGCTGCACCAACCCGCTATCCCCCAAGTCTAGAGCTATTGCTTCCCCTTCTGTGAGTCCTGAAGCTGTGGCCGCTTCGACCCGAGATGCTTCGACATCCTCATCTCTTGTGGCAGTCCCCATGCCACGGAAGGAGCCACGTGTCGGTGACCCTTCGCTGCGCCCCGAGGAGGGGAGCATGGTCATCATCTCCACTCTGGAGATGGATGCCAACGCCGCCAGCCTTGCCTCTCTAGGCGCATTCCTCTGTCTCGGTCAGGCCTGCTATCAGTGCTGCTGAGATCAAGGAGGCTCTCTATGTGCAGTTCGACGTGTGTGATGTCAAGGTGGTTCCCTACTACCCGGAAGACTTTTTCGCCTTCTTCGACTACCAGCACCACCACGATAAGATCGCGGCAGCCGGAAGATTCGGACACAACGGCCTCGACATCCACTCCGCTAACTGGCGTCTTGATGCACACTCCAATGTGGTGAAAGCAGACTACCACGTCCACCTCTCCATTGAAGGGATTCCGCTTAGTGATTGGTGCGACTCCGTGGCGGCACAAGTGCTTGGGCCGAACACCTTCGTCCACTACTTCGACGTCGACACCCTTTGTCATGATGATGTTACCAGCTTCAACCTCTGGGCGTGGTCAGCGAATCCCTTTGCCATCCCCAAAGTTCAGCAAGTTACCATTGCTCCTCGCATGCCCACTGGCGTTGGATGTGCCCCATCCATTGCCACCGGGCATGGTGGCATCCGACGACGTGCTATCATCCACCTGGACCTGCTGGAGGACTACACGTCCGACGCGGCCGACAACATCCCGCACCGCACGCACACTGTCCCCTTCACTTGGCGATTCGGGGTGGCGGACGATGAGTCTAGAGTTCGGGACTGGCAGGAGCCCCCACCGCGGCGCCGAGATGATGAAGACCGGCACCGCCGCGACGACGACCACGATAGGGACGGCAGGCGCAGGCACGATAATGATCAGCCCTGTTCCTCTTGGAACGACCACCTCTTCCGAAGCCGCTCCCGTGCCCCTGAACGACAGGCTGAAGATGGGCACCATGGTTCCCATCGCGAGGAGCATGGCGGGGACCGTGGCCGTGCTGACCTACGTCGTACGGGAGGCAGCCTGTGAGATCGATCAGCTCGTGGATGCTCGCTGCCGCCCTCCCCTCACACTACCTCTAGCAACATCATCGAACTTGTTCCCATGGGTTCAACCTTGGAATGGCTGTGTGGCACGGCTCTCAAGATCACCAAGGTCCAACCTTCACTCACGATGGATGAGCAGTTTCATCCCAGCAAGGAGACCACACATGTTACCTCAACATTGTTGGCCTAGCTTGTGGCGGCATCACCCTGATAACAAAAGAGTTAGCAAATTCAATATACAAACGGCTAAGGAAATCAAATATTACCTCTCCATAGATGCACCAGTTGATGCAGACTCGCCTCTAAATGGTGGCTTGTCTACAGCCGCTTTGTTCTTCTTCTTGCTGGGGCCGGCTTTAGGCTTGCTAGCCGGGACTTCCTTTTCTTCTCCCAGATGGGAGAAGACGCGTGCAAAGTTTGTTGATGTAAGTAACATAATAAAGCATTCAAATTTGAAGAGGTTCTACAAAGAGCAATCAAAGGATTGTCACAAGTTTTAACCGAAGTAGCCGGGTTGAGGGCGTTAAAGGGTTTCAAGCCAACTTGATCACAAATTGCTTGAGGTTCTCCCAGCAGCTTCTTCCCAATCTTATTTATGTCATCCTCTATCAAAACCATCTTACTATATTGTTGTGGATCGTACACTCGGCCCGAATAGTTGCACATCAAATCATTTCGGTGGCTTAACGACAGGATCATCTAGGATGCCCAGCATCGGCTCAGGTCTACTCCTGTTAAGCCCTGAGACTGTAGAGCCGCTAGCTTTGGAAATACGAAAGCGAATTGATCACGCTCTTCTTGAGAAATCCCGGCCAGATCGGTCAAACTCCATCGGAAGGCGATCTGGTCTGTAACCCAACAAGGGGTTTTCATTCTCAGGAGCAGTGTTCCGACAATAAAACCAAGTCTTAGCCCATCCTTTGGGATGACTCGACACAACAACAACAGGAAAGCCGCCATCTCTACACCTCTGAAGTGAAATTACACATAACTCTTGGCTAGGACCATCGATGCACTCACTCTGATGATTCAAGTAGAAGAATTCCAGGAATAGTGGGACAGTGGGTTCTATTTGTTGATAAACCTCGCATACGACTTGAAATTGGCAGAGGTATGATATGGAGTTAGGGGCTAAATCTTGCGGATGAAGGCGAAGGAAGTTGAGTGCATCCCGGAAAAACTTTGACCCGGGGGAGAAAAGCCTGTGAGAAGATGATCTATGAAAACTACAACTTCCCCTTCGCCGGGATTCAGGCGTGCTTCTCCTAGCGGAGCCTGCCATCCAATTACATCTTTAGGTGGCAACAAACCCGAGTCTACATATTCTTTGATCACCTCTTCTGAAACTTGTGAAGGCATCCAGTTACAGATGGAAGTTTTTGACATAATGAAATGCCTCGACACAAGAAAAGGAATTTCAAGAAAGCTTGTGATATAATCAAGGATAAGACGACATAGATGCCTACAATAGAAGAGATGCCTCAAAAAAGAGCCGACACCCAAAATAGACAATATCTACATATGGCGAGTTACGATCATGAGGACAAGCCGGTGATTATAAGGGTGCCTTACATCAAATGGAAAGTTTCTAATTTTTATTAAGTGTGAAACAAACAGGTTTCTAACAAACTGGCTATAGTTATAGATCTGAAAAAGGTTGAGAAAAAGAAATAGTTGCTAAACCTAAGAATGAAGCATGGAGGCCGTAGTGGACAGAACTAGGAGTTCCTAGAAGGGATTTGAGTATACAGCGCCCAAAACGGAACCGTCATTTCTACCGCTTCATTCTTACGAGGAAAGAAGATCGGAAACATGCAGGAAGCAGCAATGGCGATGAACAGTCGGGAACGTTTCGCTGTTTTCCAATGAACTTCAATGAATCAACGCAAGATCTAAAGGAAAGGAAAATGACGTACCTCACAGGTTGCCGAGGGCTCTGAAAGTGCTTGTATGAATCTCGTAGGAGATGGGGTGCTGTTGTAGCCTAGAGACGGCCGCCGGAGAGGGCAGATGAACATCAATGATGGCACAACTAGGTTTCAGGCTTGAGGAAGAAGAAGAAGAGAAGGCGAGGTAAAAAGTGAAAGGAGGGGACCTTCACCAATATTTATAAGGAAATACCCGAAGGGGCAACTGCTAGGTGCGAGAGAAGAGGAGGCACAGTAAAAATTTGGAGAAGGTGACACCTCGGTTTTCCGGATAAAGATATGCGCACATATCCATTGTGATGTAATCATGTCTTCCCTAAATTTCCGACAGGTGATGTCATAGGCAGATGACACATGGAAAATTTCAAAGTGTGAAAGTGACACAAGCTGACGTCTGAGAGAAATTGAGAAGACACAAATACAAAGGCGAAAGCTAAGGCGCTTGAAGGGAGCAAAGAAGATTGACATGAACAAGTTCAAATCAACCTGGGGCCTAATGTCGGGGATATGATCCCGCAGTATAACCCACCATTTGGGTCGGGTTAGACCATACACGGCTTAAGAAGCATATGCTCGATTGGCCATAGAGATGACAGAAAGGCAAGTAAGAAGACTTACCAAGTAAGCTGCCTGGCGGCCGAGTATATGAAGATGGCGACTCAAGGCCCATGAGGTAGAAGATGCTAGGAGATTTCCTAAACTTGGGTGGCAGAATAAGGCAGAATTATAATAGGTCACGAGACACAATATTACTCGGACTCTTGTAAACCCGGGGGCTCAACTTGTATACAAAGGTGAGCCCCTGAGGCCGATAGGACTGGTTAGAAACTCTCGAAAGCTAGGTTAGCGATTTCGCACCCTTATAATCGAGATCACCATCAATATAGACAGCAAAGCAGGATGTAGGCTTTTACCTCCATCGGAGGGGCAAACCTGGGTAAACCCGTCTCTCGTTTCGGATCAACCCCTTCGAGTCGCCACATAGCAGCGATGGCCTCACATCTAAGTTCTCCTACGAGAACATCTGCCATGAAAAAATCATGATGTCTTCCCTCTACACTAATGATGCAGCTATTTTTATTGCTCCCATAAAAGAAGTCAAGTTCTTTGCGGACACGCTTGCAAACTTTGGTGAGGTCACGGGCCTGACCACCAACTGCTCAAAAAGCCTGCTTGCCCCAATCCGATGTGACAACTTGGATCTGAACGATATCCTTCTCTGCTTCCCGGTCAACCGCTCCTCATTCCCTATGAAATATCTAGGGCTGCCTTTGTTGATCAAGAGATTAAATAGAATCCACTTTCAGCCCCTTGAGGATAAGATTGCGGCTCGACTCGCACCTTGGATGGGAATACATGTTGCATCGCCGGGAAGGGTGGTGCTTGCCAAGTCGGTCATCATGGCCATTGCCATTTATTACTTGACAGTGCTAAACCTCCCTGTAGAAGTCCTGAAAAAGATCGACTCCCTGAGACGTGCATACCTATGGGCTGGTTGTGACATGGTCTCTGGTGGAAAATGCGAGATTAATTGGAAACAAGTATGCAAATCTAAAGTGCATGGTGGCCCAGGTATACTTAACTTGGAAAAATTTGCTACTGCCCTTCGCATTCGATGATTGTGGGGTAGTTTGGATGGACCCAACCAAAGCTTGGGTAAACTCGGGGAACCCCTGTGATGACAAAGATAAAGATATATTTCCTGCTGCCACCAAGATCCTGGTTGGAGATGGGTTAAGGGCTACATTCTAGGAATCGACTTGCCTCAATGGGGTTAGACCCAATGACATTGTACCAAAAATATTTGAAATCTCTACAAGGAAAAACAACACTGTCCAGAAGGCCTTACACAACAACTCTTGGATTTCCAGAATAGACATAGCAAGGAGCATCATGGTCAACCACATAGCAGAGTCCATCAACCTTTGGACACAAGTGTCTCAGGTTCAACTCAATCCTGAGGTGGCGGATTCAATATCCTGGAAGCTCACCAATGATGGCCAATATTTGGTGGTGGCGGCGTACACCACTCAGTTCCTTGGCCTTATTGACACGGATATGCCTTTGCTGGTATGAAAAAATTGGGCTTGCCCCAAATGCAAATTCTTTGCTTGGTTGGCCATCAACAATAGGATTTGGACCGCGGATCGGCTTCAACGCAGGGGCTAGCCAAACTGTAACCTCTACCCGCTATGCAAACAGACTACGGAAACGGCGGCTCACCTTCTTTTCCAATGTTGGTACACAGTGAGAGTGTGGGGAATGATAAAAACTTGGCTAGGTCTTCATGAGGTCCATCCTACGGATTGGGTACACATGGTGTACGTTAAGGAATGGTGGCGCCGCAATGCTTACGGGAGATGACTATCAAAGGGCGCTTGTCTTCCTTATGCTTCTCATCTCTTGGAAAGTCTGGAACGAGCTCAATTAACGGGTGTTCCGCAATATCGTGATTCCGGTCGATGTACTGGTGACCTATATCAAAGCGGAGGCATCGGTGTGGTGCCTTGCTGGGGCGAAATTTATGTGTAACATAATCCCACGAGAGTGATGACTGTAATTCGGCCTTTCACCTAAACTTTTAAAACCTTCTTCTTAATTAATGAAAATGGAAAATGCTTTGCCTTGTTTCAAAAAATATATATTCACAGATGAGCACATAGTATCATCAGCCGAACATACGTTTTTTGACAGTAAATTAGACGATGGGGGACTGCTGACGAAGATTCTTGAAAAGAAACGGACAACTACCGGACATTGCAAGTATGTGAGCAGAGGCAATGCCGTTATCAGCGAAAAAAATCACACCAATACATGAGGGCATGTACAATGGTTGATAAGATAATTTTATCTTAAGTCTTGCATGTAATTTAAAGGTGATAATTTTTTTTGTCTATAATGGGTTATCTCTTAGCCTGATCTTCGATAACTAGTTATTTCTAAAAACATGATGAGACTTATTATGCTAAGAGATCATTTCTTGTCTTTTCTTAAATATAAGAGAAGGCAAAACTTTTTTTCTAAATTATTTCTCCTTTATCTTATTATTTATCCTAAATGACACTCCTAAAATAATATTATTGTACCTGCCCTGAGCTTTGAACGCACACACCGCACGAACACATACCCAGCATCCCGGGTTGCGCATCTGGCCAGCGAAGGCGCTACCCCACGAGCCCCTGAAGTCCTGCCCGCCGGCCACCGTCTCTATCCATCCGGTCAGCGCCCACCTGCTTTCGTCGCTCCTCCCTCGTCCACACGCCTCTCCTCCTGTCAACGATTGGTGCTTCCATCGACCTCATCCGCCAGCACCCTCCACCAGTCGGCTGCGTGGGACGATCGGCTCATCGCTCATGCAATCCACGCCCGCGGGCGAGCGGCTCCAGCGAGAAGATGTTGAGAGCTGGTGAGGCGGTTGCCTCCAAGGTTGAGCCAGACGACGATCTTCATGTCGCCGGTGCTCGTACTCTCTTGCGACGCTGGTCGATGGTCTTCATGCCGGCGGCGCTCGTACTTCCCTTGCGGCGTCGGGTCCTACACCTTTGTGTTCACGATTTCTCTGACTTCCATCGATTCTATCCAAACGTGGGGTTCTTCGATCTGTACATATTTATGGGTAAATAAAGTTTAAACCGTGTTACATTAGGTTCCGATTTCGTAGGAAAACATAGCATACCTTTCTTTCTTTGATAACAATTTCGGTTGTTTGAGTTGGTTCATGTGTGGTTGTTTTTTACACTGGAGGCTGAGTCCAACCTGGACGCTCCGGTTCGAGTCCTCCTACGGTGTGTTTGGTTGCTGTCTTGAGCTGGAATGTTACGGGTCGGACCAGTTCCTAGGCCTTGTTCTTGCGTTTGGTTTACCAACCGAAACAAAACCCACTCATTCCACCTTAAGGAATATCCTATCCAGATGCGGAATGTGCCAATACCACCAAATCGACGGAATCACAGGAAACGAGCCCTCTCCTCTCCCGCAACCCTATCCTCGACCTCCTCCGTCAGGTGCGCCGCCGGCCCTCCCCTCCCACTCTGCTGCGCCGCCAGCCCTCTCCCTCCCTCTCTGCTCTGCCGCGCCGCCGGCCCTCTCCCTCCCTCTCTGCCACACCGCCGACCCTCTCCCTCCCTCTCTGCCGCGCAGCCGGCCCTCTCCCTCCCTCTCTGCTGCGTCACGGCTCTCTCCCTCGCTCTCTTCTGCTCCGCCGGCCTCTCCCTCCCTCTCTGTCGCGCCACCGGACGTCTCCCTCGCTGCATCTCCTGCACAGCCGGCCCTCTCCCTCCCTCTCTGCTGCGCTTCTGATTCATGCCATGTCTCGATCTGCAGGGTACAAGGGGAAGAAGGTGCTACTCCGGCGCGGCGACAGAGCGAAGCAAACCCGCCTCTCCTCAAGGTACGAATCTCTCTTGCACTCCCCTTGTATATGCTGTTGTCCAGCACATTTTTTTGCTCAAATTGCTGGTGTCCAGGACATTATTTTGCTCAAACTGGTGCTGTCCATTATATATTTTTGTTCGAATTGCTTCCGTCCATTACATGCTTGCAATATATCTGTCCAATACATCTTTGTAATATTTTTGATAGCAATTGTAGATGGTCAAGAAGATGAACAAAAGAAAAAGGATGGTTAGGGGAGCTGCAGTTTTTGTCACACTTGCTGCAATAGCAGTCATTGTTAGAGCTTTAATAAGGAAGAGAAGACCACGTATTACATATGGCCCAATGCATGAAAGAGATCGGGTCAGATTTGATTATCTAGACCAAAAAATTTGGCAAAGGGATGTGGTGTGTAAAAACATGTTAAGGTTTGAAAGAGCTGCGTTTTTTCGCTTGTGTGGCATACTGAGGGGTCGAGGGTTGCTAGAAGACAGTCCACATCTTAGCGTGGAGCAACAATTAGCGATGTTTTTACATACAATTGGGCACAATGTTCGGAATAGGGTTATTTCAGCCAATTTTTGTAGATCATACGGCACAACCAACATCTACTTTAGAAAGGCTCTTCATGCCATAGGCGGGCTTCGTAATGATTACATAAGGCCACCATCATTGGAGACCCCTGCCAAAATTGCTGGAAACCATCGATTTGACCCATATTTTAAGGTAAATTCAGAAACTATTCGCTGGCTATGAAGGCTATATGATATGCCATTTAATACTTGTCACTATATAGGATTGTATTGGAGCTATCGATGGTACACATGTGCGAGCAGGTGTTACCAAAGATGTGGAGCATTCCTTTCGGGGTAGGAAGGCCTTCACCACTCAAAATGTGATCGCAGCGGTAGATTTTGACCTACGCTTCACATATGTGTTGGCTGGTTGGGAAGGGTCAGCACATGATGCTACTGTTTTAGCTGATGCATTAACGCGTGAGAGAGTCTTACAAGTGCCACCGGGTAAGAAGTTTCCCAAGATAGAAAATTGTCCATTTGTTATTGCCTTACAATAACCATTGTCACCAATTTTTGTTTTATTTTTTTAGGAAAGTTCTACCTAGTTGATGCTGGTTATGGAGCAAAGCCTGGGTTCTTACCACCTTTTCATGGTGTGAGGTACCATTTGAATGAGTGGGGCAACAATCCGGTCCAAAATGATAGGGAGTTGTTCAACCTTAGGCACTCATCTCTATGGGTCACAGTAGAGAGGGCTTTTGGATCTCTTAAGAGGCGTTTCAAAATTTTAGATGATGCCAAACCCTTCTTCTCTTTCCCGGTGCAGGTCGACATTGTTATAGCTTGTTGTGTTATTCATAATTTTGCACTGTCACAAGGGATTGATGAATTTATTATACCGGAAGTGACATGGACCACCTAACCAATTCGAACAACAAGGCAACAAGCAAGTGACCATAGGGCCACGGTAGACCGTAGGCTGCAAATTGCCGCCCAAATGTGGGAAGATAGGCAAATCATGTATGCAAATTTATGAGTGTGCGACACTACATGTATCATGTATCATTTATTGTGTTCAAACCATGTATTTGTAGTGTTGAAACCACTCCTTTGGATTTATTTGATGGCTAAACAGATTGCATCATCTATGATATTGAAACCATGAATTTGTTAAACTATAATCCATTTTTTGCAATCTTTTGATGTCTTGACAGAAATGGACAATACCGAAGTCACCACTGCAAGTGGGAACTCCACAAAGAGTGGGGTCATTGTATGGACTCCTGCCATGACCAACGCAATGCTGGGGTTTTTGGATGACCTTGTTGCTAAAGGAAAGAGGACTTCTAGTGGGTTCAGGGAGGCACATCACAGGCAATGTGCTGCTGTTTTGAATGAGCAGTTCAAACTAGCTGTCACTGGAGAACAAGTTTGAAACCATCTCAAGAAGTGGAGGAAGATTTGGGGAAGGGTTGTCATCTTGAAGAATTTAAGTGGAGATCTATGGGATGAAGATACTTGCACAATTAGGCTTGCCGAAGAACACTATGCAGGTCATTGCATGGTAAGCTTCTAATGCTATGAAATGATATCATGCTATTTTCTGCCTACATTATGCTAATCACTTGCACATTTTTTGTAGGCACACAAAGCTGATGCCCCTTTCTTGAACACCCCAATTGAACACTATCATGCTATGGTGACCATCTTTGGGACAACCGTGGCTTCGGGGATGAATGCTAGGTCTGGGAATGATCTACTTTCTATTGATGTGGAAGATGAGGAGAATGGTGAGGTGAACACATCACCAAATGTTGTTGAGTCCTCTCACCCCAAAGGACCACCAAAAAAGAAGGCTAAGGTAGTGAAAGTTCTTCAAGATCCACTAGTTACCACTCTCAATTACGGGTTCAAACTTGTGGCTGATGCTCTTGTGAAGTCTGGGGATGATGATATACCCGCTGAACTTTGGGATGAGGTCTGCAAGTTGGGAGAATTTGATGAAGAGCACCTAGCCCACTACTATGCTCATCTTGTTGACAATTCGAAGATCGCAAAAGCCTTCATGAAACTTTCCCAAACCCACAAATCTGTTTGGATGAGTAGGTATGTGAAGAAGAACTTCTAAATTCGATATGGTTATATGGTTGTCAAGTATGTGAACTTGACATGTATGGCTGTAGTGCCATTTGGTTTCTTTTGGATATTTGGTATGTGAACAACATGTATGGCTGTAGTGCACTTTGCTTTGGATATTTGGTTGTTTGCTTTTGGATGTGGCTGATTGTCAAGTATGGTTGTAGTGCACTTGACAAGTATGTGAACCTGATTGCTACTTATGATATTGTTGCTGAAAATTGTGTTACATGTCAATACATATATTGTTGTGTTGTTTTTCTTCAAAATACAAACGAAATGCTGCTGAAATTTTGAATTTTTGTTCTTCCATTTTTCATTCCATGCTTGCCAACCAAACACTGGAATGGAACCACCCCGTTCCACTTTTTTGCTCGAACCAAACACAGGAACGGAACCGACCCGTTCCTCTGGAATGGAATCTTTCCATTCCATGACACTTGGTTCTTCAACCAAACACACCCCTAAAGCATAGATTTTTTTTCTCCACCGGGATGGCTGCACACATACTTGGTAGGCTGAGGCGATGGCCGAGTAATGAGACAAAGACGTTTTTTTCTAGACTAGACTACGTGTTTATTATAAAAAAGGCAACAGGCTTTTTTGCAAAATATTAATGACGGACTCTCGGTATGTGGACCATCACGAGAGTTTATCTCGTGATCAGTGCAGCAAGAGGTATAGGTACAAGAATAACTTTCGTTTTCTAATCTATACCTCTCTGTATCTAAATACGTGTAGTTGAAAAGAACTATTTTCTCCGTCACAGTTTACAAGGCATGCGCGTATATTTAGGTCGTTAATTTGACTTATATAACGGACCGCTATGTGTGATCTGTTCGCCTTAGGTTTCTTGAGCATGCATACTAGCATAGTGTAGTCTGACTTCACGACATGGTTGTCCGTACTCCATGCAAGAGCGAGGTCAAACCCTTCCATGAGAGCTGCAACTTTAGCCTTGAGGGCATTCGCACACCTTTGGATAAACCTATAGGAGGTCGAGATAATGGATCCAGTGTGATCCCAAAGCACCATCCCAGCACCTCCTGTGCCATCCTCACCATTCCATGACCTGTCAATATGCAGCTTGACCCATCCCACCGGCGGTTTGCTCCATCGCTCCGGAGGGCGCCCTTGCGAGGCAGTCATTTCATGTAGACCTCTTCCTCGTCTCCCTCCGTAGGATATAACTGTTTTCCCTTTGGCTACGTCCGCCATGGGGTGTTGTTGAATATTAAGCAACATATTGATGTACCCGCATAGGAATCTGCTCGATGCCTCGACTGGTGGTGCCGGCTTTGCATGGTACACCTCATTCCGCACATACCAACTTCTCCATAGTATCATCAAGACATGAAGGCGCTCATCATGGGTACATCCGTCAAGCAGATGGATAATCCACCCGGTTCCATTGTTGATGACGGTTTCCAACTTGGGCATGGTCCAGAACTTGGCCATCTCCTTCCACAATGTTCGAGCAAGGGGGCATCTGCATAAGGCATGAAATGTGTCCTCTCGTTCCATTCCACATAAAGCACACATGTCAGAAATCTCAAGCTTCCGCTTATGCTTATTTTCAAGAGTAGCCAAAGAATTTGTCGCCACACGCCAGGCAAATACTCGTACCTTTGGGGGAGCAGGGAACCCCCACACTGCCTTCCAGACAGCACGCGTGCCATCGAGTGCCCTGCTTGATCGTGGCGCACATGGTAGTCCTAGTTTGTGTTGGGAAACGTTGCATGGGAAACAAAAAAATTCCTACGCACACGCAAGATCTATCCATGGTGATGAGCATTTACAAGAAGGAGAGTGGATCTACGTACCCTTGTAGATCGCTAAGTGGGAAGCGTTAAGAAACACGGTTGATGTAGTCGAACTTCTTCGCGATCCAAATCGTCGAGCGTCCCGCGATCCAATCACGACCCGTCCCGATCAAGCACCGAACGGACGACACCTCCACGTTCAGCACACGTAAAGCTTGATGACAATCTCCGCCTTCTTGATCCAGCAAGAGGGAGCGGAGAGGTAGACGAGTTCTCCGGCAGCGTGACGGCGCTGCGGCGATGGTGGTGGAGTAATCTCAGCAGGGCTTTGCCTAAGCACAGCTGAAACCGATCTAGAGGAGAAACTACGAACTAGAGGGTAGGGTTGCACGTGGCTGAAAATCTTGTGCCAAAACCCTAAAACTCTCTAGTATATATAGGAGGAGAGGAGGAGGAGGCTTGGCGCAAGGGCCAGCCCCTTTAGGCTTTGGCCGAAGTGTAGAGGAGGAGTCATCCTCCACTCCTAGTAGGATTAGGACTCCTTCCTTATTTTCACCCTTTTTGCCTTTTTCCAGCTTTTCCGCTTAGGAATCTCTTCCCGCCCGCATGGGCCTTGTGTAGGACTTTGGCCAGCCCACTAAGGGCTGGTATTAGTACTCTCAAATCCCATGTAGCCTCTTTGGTCGAAATACCTCTCCCGATCATCCCCCGGTACACTACCGGCACTCCCGGTACACTATCAATGAGCCCGAAACTCTTTCGGCGACCAAAAAAGGACTTCCTATATATCAATCTTTACCTCCAGACCATTCCGGAGCTTCTCATGAAGTTCGGGATCTCATCCGAAACTTCGAACAACCTTCGGTCACCACCTTGCATAACTCTATACTACCGAAATGTCACCGAACCTTAAGTGTGTAGACCCTGCGGATTCGAGAACTATGTAGACATGACCGAGACACCTCTACGGTCAATAACCAATAGCGGCACCTGGATGCCCATATTGGTTTCTACATTTTCTATGAAGATCTTTATTGGTCGAACCTCTATGTCAAGGATTCAGTTAATCCCATATGATGTTCCCTTTGTTCTTCGATATGTTTACTTGCCCGAGATTCGATCGTCGGTAACTCCATACCTAGTTCAACCTCGTTATCGACAAGTCTCTTTACTCGTTTCGTAATACAAGATCCCATGACTAACACTTAGTCACATTGCTTGCAAGGCTTATTGTGATGTTGTATTACCGAGTGGGCCCTAAGATAGCTCTCCGTCACATAGAGCAACAAATCCCAGTGTTGATCCATGCCAACTCAACAGACACCCTCGGAGATACCTGCAGAGTACCTTTATAGTCACCCAGTTATGTTGCGATGTTTGATACACACAAGGCATTCCTCCGGTGTCCGTGAGTTGCATGATCTCATGGTCATAGGAACATATACTTGACATGCAGAAAACTATAGCAATAAACTGACACGATCATATACTACGTTTATAGTTTGGGTCTCGTCCATCTCATCATTCTCCTAATGATGTGATCCCGTTATCAAATGACATCACATGTCAATGGCTAGGAAACCTTGACCATCTTTGATCAACGAGCTAGTTCACTAGAGGCATACTAGGGACAAAGTGTTGTCTATTCATCCACACATGCAATGTGTTTCCAATCAATACAATTATAGCATGGATAATAAACATTTATCGTGAACAAGGAAATATAATAATAAACACTTTATTTATTGCCTCTAGGGTATACTTCCAACAGTCTCCCACTTGCACTAGAGTCAATAATCTAGTTCACATCACTATGTGATTTACATTGTAATGAATCAAACACCCATGCAGTTTTGGTGTTGATCATGTTTAGCCGTTGGAAGAGGTTTAGTCAACGGGTCTACAACATTTAGATCCATGTGCACTTTGCAAATATTTATGTCCTTCTACTCGATGTAATCGCGGATGGAATTGAAGCGTCACTTTATGTGTCTGGTCCTCTTGTGAAACCTTGGTTCCTTGGCCAGAGCAATGGCACCAGTGTTGTCACAGAACAGAGTCATTGGATTCAGTGCACTTGGCACTACTCCAAGATCTGTCATGAACTGCTTCATCTAGACACCTTCCTTCGCTGCCTCCAAGGCTGTGATGTACTCCACCTCGCATGTAGAATCGGCTACCACGCTTTGCTTGGAATTGCACCAGCTTACCGGTCCCCCGTTGAGAATAAATACGTATCCGGTTTGCGACTTAGAGTCATCCGGATCAGTGTCAAAGCTTGCATCGATGTAACCTTTACGATGAGCTCTTCATCACCTCCATAAACGAGAAACATTTCCTTAGTCCTTTTCAGGTACTTAAGGATATTCTTGACCGCCATCCAGTGCTCCATTCTAGGATCACTTTGAAACCTTCTGGCGATACTTATGGCAAGGCTGACATCGGGTCTTGTGCACATCATTGCATGCATGATAGAGCCTATGGCTAAAGAATAGGGGATGACACTCATCTTCTATCTATCTTCTGCAGTCACTGGGCATTGAGTCTTACTCAACTTCACACCTTGTAACACAGGCAAGAACCCTTCTTGGACTGATCCATTTTGAACTTTTTCAAAACTTTATCAAGGTATGTGCTCTGTGAAAGTGCTATTAATCGTCTCGATCTATCTCTATAGATCTTAATGCCTAATATGAAAGTAGCTTGTCCTAGGTTGCTGGAGTCTGCAAACTTTGTCAGCATTCTCTGGATCGACAAAACCTTCTGGTTGCATCATATACAACTCTTCCTCAAGGAAACTGTTGAGGAACGCTGTTTTTACATCCATCTGCCAAATTTCATAGTCGAAATAAGCAGCTATTGCGAACATGATTCTGACGGACTTAAGCATCGCTACGGGTGAGAAGGTCTCATCGTAGTCAACTCCTTGAACTTGTGAAAAACCCTTTGCCACAAGTCGAGCTTTATAGACAGTGACATTACCGTCCACGTCCTTCTTATTCTTAAAGATCCATTTGTTCTGAATGGCCTTTCTCCCTTCAGGTAATACTTCCAGAGTCCATACTTTATTTTCATACATCGATCCCATCTCGGATTTCATGGCCTCTAACCATTTCTCAAAATCCGGGCCCATCATCGCTTCTTCATAGCTCATAGGTTCATTGTTGTCCAACAACATGACCTCCAAGACAGGGTTGCGGTACCACTCAGGAGCAGTACGCGCCCTTGTCGACCTACGAGGTTCAATAGTAACTTGATACGAAGCTTCTTGATCATCATCATTAACTTCCTCTTCAACTGTCGTAGGCTCCACATAAACATCTTTTTGCGTTGCGCTACTCTCTGGTTGAAGTAAAGGTTCAATAACCTAATCAAGCTCTATTTTCCTCCCACTCAATTCTTTCGAGAGAAACTCTTTCTCAACAAATGTTTCGTTCTTAGCGAAAAACACTTTCCCTTTGGATCTGAGATAGAAGGTATACCCAACTGTCTCTTTCGGGTATCCTATGAAGACTCATTTCTCCGCTTTGGGTTCCAGCTTTTTAGGTTGAAGCTTTTTGACATAAGCATCACATCCCCAAACTTCAAGAAACGACAACTTTGGCCTCTTGCCAAACCATAGTTCATATGGTGTCGTCTCAACGGATTTCGATAGTGCCCTATTTAAAGTGAATGCAGCTGTCTCTAATGCATAACCCCAAAATGATAGTGGCAAATCAGCAAGAGACATCATAGAACGCACCGTATCTAATAAGGTTCGATTACGACATTCGGACACACCATTACGCTGTGGTGTTCCAGGTGGTGTCAACTGTGAAACAATTCCAAACTGTCTTAAGTGACTGCCAAACTCATAACTCAGATATTCACCTCCTCGATCAGATCGTAGGAATTTAATCTTCTTGTTACGATGATACTCAATTTCACTCTGCAATTGCTTGAACTTTTCAAACGTTTCAGATTGTGTTTCATTAAGTAAATATATCCATATCTACTTAAGTCATCGGTGAAGGTGAGAAAATAACGATATTCACCGCGCGCTGCAACATTCATTGGACCGCACACATCAATATGTATGATTTCCAACAAGTCACTTGCCCGTTCCATTGTTCCAGAGAACGGCGTTTTAGTCATCTTGCCCATGAGGCATGGTTCACATGTGTCAAGTGATTCAAAATTAAGTGACTCCAAAAGTCCATCAGCATGGATCTTTCTCATGCGCTTTACACCAATATGACCCAAACGACAGTGCCACAAGAAAGTGGTACAATCATTATCAACTCTACATCTTTTGGCATCAATATTATGAACATGTGTATCATCACTATCAAGATTCAATATGAATAAACCCCTCACATTGGGTGCATGACCATAAAAGATGTTACTCATATAAATAGAACAACCATTATTCTTTGATTTAAATGAGTAACCGTCTCGCAATAAACAAGATCCAGATATAATGTTCATGCTTAACGCAGGCACTAAATAACAATTATTCAGGTTCATCACTAATCCCGATGGTAATCGAAGAGAGAGCGTGCTGACGGCGATCACATCAACCTTGGAACCATTTCCCACGCGCATCATCACTTCGTCCTTCGCCAGCCTTTGTCTATTCCGTAGTT
This sequence comes from Hordeum marinum, assembly GCA_022496015.1. Taxonomy (NCBI): domain Eukaryota; kingdom Viridiplantae; phylum Streptophyta; class Magnoliopsida; order Poales; family Poaceae; genus Hordeum; species Hordeum marinum. Next base: position 85,269,217 of record CM039676.1, read on the forward strand.
CCTGTTTTGAGTTGCAAATGTGAGCAACCGAACCGGTATCAAATACCCAGGCACTACAACGAGAGCTAGTAAGGTACACATCAATAACATGTATATCATATATACCTTGTTTGTTGTTGGTCGCCTTCTTGTCAGCCAGGTACTTGGGGCAGTTCTACTTCCAGTGACCAGTTATCTTGCAATAAAAGCACTCAGTTTCTGGCTTGGTTCCAGCCTTGGGCTTCTTTACAGGAGTAGCAACTGCTTTGCCATCCTTCTTGGATTTAACCTTCTTGCCCTTGCCCTTGCCATTCTTCTTGAAACTAGTGGTTTTATTGACCATCAACACTTGATGTTGTTTCTGGATTTTAGACTCAGCAACTTTCAGCATCGCAAACAGCTCGGCGACTGACTTGTTCACCCCATGCATGTTATAGTTCATCACAAAGCTCTTGTAGCTAGGTGGCAGTGATTGAAGAACTCTGTCAGTGATCACCTCTGTCGGAAGGGGCATTCCCAAGTCCGCCAGACGAGTCGAATACCCAGACATTCTGAGTATATGTTCACTGATAGACCCGTTCTCCTCCATTTTGCAAGCATAGAACTTACCGGAGGTCTCATACCTCTCGATCCGAGCATTCTTCTGAAAGATAAACTTCAACTCCTGGAACATCTCATATGCTCCATGACGTTCAAAACGTCTTTGAAGTCCCGGTTCTAAGCCATACAACATTGCACATTGAACTATTGAGTAATCTCCAGAACGTGCCTCCCAAACGTTCTTAACGTCTTCGGATGACATGTCTTCGGGTTGGTCACCAAGCGGTGCATCAAGGACATATGACTTCTGGGAAGCCGTGAGGATAATCCTCAGATTACTGGCCCAGTCCACAAAGTTACTCCCATCATCTTTCAACTTAGCTTTCTCTAGAGAGGCATTAAAATTCAGGGGTGCTACTACGCGAGCCATTGATCTACAACGTAAATATGCAAAGTTTACTTAGACTATTGTTCAAGATAATGAGTTTGGTTAATCAAATTACTAAAACTCCCACTCAAATTGACATCCCTCAGGTCATTTTGAGTGTCACATGATCCAAATTCACCAACTCAAGTCCGATCATCACGTGTGTTGAGGTGGTTTTAATGGTGAACATCATCATGTTGATCATATCTACTATATGACTCATGTTCGACCTTTCGTTCTCTTGTGTTCCGAGGCCATATCTATACATGCTAGGCTCGTCAAGTTTAACCCGAGTGTTCTGCATGTGCAACACTGGCTTGCACCCGTTGTATGTGAACGTAGAGTCTATCACACCCAATCATCACGTGGTGTCTCAACACGACGAAGTTTCGCAACAGGGCACACTCGGGGAGAACACAATTCATATTGAAATTTAAGTGAGGGATCACCTTATAATGCTACCATCGTCCTAAGCAAAACAAGGTGCATAAAAGGATTAACATCACATGCAAATCATAAGTGACATGATATGGCCATGAACTTGTGCTTTTGATCTCCATCTTGAAAGCACCAACATGATCTCCATCATCACCGGCATGACACCATGATCTCCATCATCTTGATCTCCATCAACGTGTCACAGTCATGGTTGTCGTGCCCACCATGATTGTACTACTATTCCTACCGTTTAGCGATAAAGTAAAGCATTACATAGCGCTTAATGATTGACACACAGGTCATACAATAATTAAACACAACCCTATGGCTCCTGCCGGTTGTCGTACTCATTGACATGCAAGTCGTGATATTCTATACAACACATGATCATCTCATACATCACATATATCTCATCATGTAATTGGCCATATCACATCACAACATACCCTGCAAAAACAAGTTAGACGTCCTCTAGTTGTTGTTGCATGTTTTACGTGGCTGCTACGGGTATCTAGCAAGAACAATTCTCACCTACGCATAAACCACAACGGTGATACATAAGTTGCTTTTAAACCTTCTCAAGGACCGCCTTAGTTGAATCTGATCCAAATAAAGTAGGAGAAACAGACACCCGCCAGCCATCTTTGCGCAACGAAGTTACACGTCAGTCGATGGAACTAGTCTCTCGTAAGCATACGAGTAGGGTTGGTCCGGGCCGCTTCATCCCACAATACCGCTGAACCAAAACACGACCAAGGGAGGAAGCAATCTAAGCATCAATGCCCACAAACTCTTTGTGTTCTACTCAAGATCTCATCTACACTTAGACCTAGCTCATGATGCCACTATTGGGGAACGTTGCATGGGAAACAAAAATTTCCTATGCACACGCAAGATCTATCCATGGTGATGAGAATCTACGAGGGGGAGAGTGGATCTATGTACCCTTGTAGATCACTAAGAGGGAAGCGTTCAGAAACGTGGTTGATGTAGTCGAACGTCTTTGCGATCCAAATCGCCGAGCGTCCCGCGATCCAATCACGACCCGTCCCGATCAAGCACCGAACGGACGACACCTCCGCATTCAACACACGTATAGCTTGATGACGAGCTCTGCCTTCTTTATCCAGCAAGAGGGAGCAGAGAGGTAGACGAGTTCTCCGATAGCGTGATGGCACTGCGGCGATGGTGGTGGAGTAATCTCAGCAGGGCTTTGCCTAAGCACAGCTGAAACCGATCTAGAGGAGAAACTACGAACTAGAGGGTAGGGTTGCACGTGGCTGAAAATCTTGTGCCAAAACCCTAAAACCCTCTAGTATATATAGGAGGAGAGGAGCAGGAGGCTTGACGCAAGGGCCAGCCCCTCTAGGCTTCGGTCGAAGTGGAGAGGAGGAGTTCTCCTCCTCCACTCCTAGTAGGATTAGGACTCCTTGCTTATTTCCACCCTTTTTGCCTTTTTCCACCTTTTCCACTTAGGAATCTCTTCCGAGCCGCATGGGACTTTTGTGGGACTTTGGCCATCCCACTAAGGGCTGGTATTAGTTCTCCCACAGCCCATTTAGCCTCTTGGGCCGAAATACCTCTCCTGATGGTCCACCGGTACACTACCGGCACTCCCGGTACACTACCGATGAGCCCAAAACTTTTCTGGCGACCAAACTAGGACTTCCTATACATTAATCTTTACCTCCGGACCATTCTGGAGCTCCTCGTGACGTCCAGGATCTTATCCGGGACTCCAAACAACCTTTGGTCACCACCATGCATAACTCTATACTACCGAAACGTCACCGAACCTTAAGTGTGCAGACCCTGCGGGTTCGAGAACTATGTAGACATGACCGAGACACCTCTACGGTCAATAACCAATAGCGGGACCTGGATGCCCATATTGGTTCCTACATATTCTGCAAAGATCTTTGTCGGTCAAACCTCTATGTCAAGGATTTAGTTAATCCCGTATGATGTTCCCTTTGTTCTTCGATATGTTTACTTGCCCGAGATTCGATCGTCGGTAACTCCATACCTAGTTTAACCTCGTTATCGGCAAGTCTCTTTACTCGTTTTGTAATACAAGATCCCGTGACTAACACTTAGTCACATTGCTTGCAAGGCTTATTGGGATGTTGTATTACCGAGTGGGCCCTGAGGTACCTCTCCGTCACACGGAGTAGCAAATCCCAGCGTTGATCCATGCTAACTCAACAGACACCCTCAGAGATACCTGTAGAGTACCTTTATAGTCACCCAGTTACGTTGCGACGTTTGATACACACAAGGCATTCCTCCAGTGTCCGTGAGTTGCATGATCTCATGGTCATAGGAACATATACTTGACATGCAGAAACTGTAGCAATAAACTGACACGATCATATGCTACATTTATAGTTTGGGTCTCGTCCATCCCATCATTCTCCTAATGATGTGATCCTGTTATCAAATGACATCATATGTCAATGTCTAGGAAACCTTGACCATCTTTCATCAACAAGCTAGTTCACTAGTTGCATACTAGGGACAAAGTGTTGTCTATTCATCCACACATGCAATGTGTTTCCAATCACTACAATTATAGCATGGATAATAAAAAATTATCATGAAAAAGGAAATATAATAATAAGCACTTTATTTATTGCCTCTAGGGCATATTTCCAATAGTTTTCCCCTCTAGGGCGGTTTTATAGGAAGAACGTACACTGAAGATACCGCGGTTGTCGGGCGCCCAAGCTAGGACGTCCTCCAGACCCCGTGGGCTGGCCTTGATAGTCAATATGCACTCAATGTCTGGGCCGGTGAAGTGTCGTTGTAGAAGATCCACGTGCACCGGACCGTTTTTGTCCAGGAGCTCGGACACTCGCCATAGCCGGCATGTGCCTCGCGGTGTGATAGGCCTGTAGGTCATTGGTCGAGGTAGCCACGGATCCCGCCAAATGCAAATGCTCTGACTTTTTCCCACCCGCCATATTAGTCCCTGCTTTAGCAACTCAAGGTCATATTGGATAGCATGCCACATGGGGGAGGCATCTCCTGAAAATATAGTGTCCTCTAGGGACCCATTAGGGTAATATTTTACTTTCAATAACTGAGAGCATATGGAGTCCGGCCGGGTAAGTAGACGCCAAGCTTGGCGAGCAAGCAAGGCTTGGGTGAAGATATGGAAGTCACGAAATCCAGGTCCTCCCTTCCCCTTGCGCTGGATAATTTTCTCCCAGGCTTGCCCGTTCGTTTTTTGTTTCCCTAGTTTTGAGCCCCACCAGAAGTTCCTCACTAGGCGTGTGAGATCATCACAAACTGAAGCAGGGAGCCTAAACACCCACTGCTAGAGAATGGTCCAAACATGATACATCAATCAGAGACCCATCGACGAAACTGTGTGTGATGCATGAATCACAAATGATATAGTGCAAGCTTCGTCGCTAATGGCACGAACTGTGTGCTAAGGTGGATGCATCAAATAAGATTCAGAAAGTAGTTACATGTGTGATCTATGGCAGACAGTTTGTTCTTATGAACCGTTTGTGATTAGAGAAGATAACAGAAGTGGTTACCAAAACTACATACATGTGTGAAGTACGACATACAGTTCACTCGAATAAACTATGTGCGGTGATACAACCGAACACAAACGACTAGGCATAACACAATGTGTGCGATATACAACAAACATGTGAGTAATGATAATCGTGTGCAAACACCAGAGATAACACAAACGATTCATACTAACATGCTGTGTGTGTTGTGGGCAGACGGTTGCTGCCAAATAATTGTTAGCAATGGATGAAATCCTTACAGGCGCTTCTTGATAACCCACAAGTATAGGGGATCGTAACAGTTTTCGAGGGTATAGTATTCAACCCAAATTTATTGATTCGACTCAAGGGGAGCCAAAGAATATCCTCGAGTATTAGCAGTTGAGTTGTCAATTCAACCACACCTGAAAGATTTAGTATCTGCAGCAAAGTTTTAGTAGCAAAGTAATATGATAGTAAGAGTAGTAGCGGTAACAGTAGCAGTAGTGATTGGTATAGCGAGTGTGACAGCAGTAGCGGAAAAGTAACTAAGCAAGAACTAGTATAGGAAAAGCTCGTAGGCATTGGATCGGTGATGGATGATTATGCCGGATGATATTCGTCATGTAACGGTTATAACATAGGGTAATATGTAACTAGCTCCAGTTCGTCAATGTAATGTAGGCATGTATTCCGTAAATAGTCGTACGTGCTTATGGAAAAGAACTTGCATGACATCTTTTGTCCATCCCTCCCGTGGCAGCGGGGTCCTAATGGAAACTAAGGGATATTAAGGTCTCATTTTAATAGAGTACCGGAACAAATCATTAACACATGGTGAATAGATGTAATCCTCATACTATGGTCATCTCCGGGGGTGGTTCCGGCTATTGTCACTCCGGGGTTGCCGGGTCATAACACATAGTAGGTGACTACAACTTGCAAAATAGGATCAAGAACTCACATATATTGATGAAAACATAACAGGTTCAAATATGAAATCATGGCACTCGGGCCCTAGTGACAAGCATTAAGCATAGCAAAGTAGTAGCAGCATCAATCTTAGAACATAGTGGATACTAGGGATCAAACCCCATCAAAACTAACTCGATTACATGATAGATCTCATCCAACTCATCACTGTACAGCAAGCCTACGATAAGATTACTCACGATCGATGAAGAACATCATGAATTTGGTGATGGAGGATGGTTGATGATGACGATGGCTTCGATTTCCACTCTCCGGAGCCCAAAACAGACTCCAGATCTGCCCTTCGGAGGAAGAACAGGTGGTGGCAGCGGCTCCGTATCGTAAAACGCGATTATTTCTTCTTCTTAATTTTTCTGGGACGAATAGGGTTATATGGAACTGGAGAGGAGGTCAGAGGAGCCACGTGGGCCCCATGAGCCTGCCAGGCGCGGCCAGGGGGCGCCTCCTGGGCTCGTGGCTCACTGGCAGCTCCTCCTCGGTTGATTCTTTCACCGGTATTTTTTATATATTCCACAAAAAATCCTCGTCAATTTTCAGGTCATTCCGAGAACTTTTATTTCTGCACAAAAACAACACCATGGCAGTTCTGTTGAAAACATCTCAGTCCGGTTAGTTTCATTCAGATCATGCAAATTAGAGTCCAAAACAAGGGTAAAAGAGTTTGGAAAAGTAGATACGTTGGAGACGTATCAACTCCCCCAAGCTTAAAGCCTTGCTTGTCCTCAAGCAATTCAGTTGATAAACTGAAAGAGACAAAAGAAAAACTTTTACGAACTCTGTTTGATCTTGTTGTTATAATTATGTCTAACTCATATTCAGATGTTCAGCAAAATCATAAGCTAACCACATAAGCAATGACATAAAGGTCTCACGGTATACTCATATCAATGGCATAATCAACTAGCGAGCAATAATAATGAGTTTCAAATGTCAACACTTCAATCAAAACAATCATGATACAATATGAATAGATGGTATCTCGCTAGCCCTTTCTGAGACCGCAAAATATAAATGCAGAGCACCTTCAAAGACCAAGGGCTAACTAGAAGTTGTAATTCATGGTAAAGAAGATCCAGTCATAATCATACTCAATATCAATTAATAGCAAAGCATACAAATGACAGAGGTGCTCTCTAGCTGGTGCTTTTAATAAGAAGAGGATGACTCAACAAAAATGTAAATAGATAGGCCCTTCGCAGAGGGAAGCATTGATTTGTAGAGGTGCCAGAGCTCAAGCTTTTAAAACAGAGGTAAATGATTTTTGGGGTAGCATGCTTTCATTGTCAACGCGATAACAAAGAGTTTTCACCATCTTCCATGCTACACGTATTATAGGCGGTTCCCAAACAGAATAGTAAAGTTTTGACTCCCCCACCACCAATCAATCACACTCCACGACTAGCCGAATCCTTGGGTGCCGTCCATACCAACAACAATCCAGGGGGAGTTTTGTTTGCAATTATATTTTTATTTGATTTGAGCATGGAACTGGGCATTCCGATTACTGGCCCCTTTCTCGTGAGTGATAGTGAATAAACACATATCGAGGATAACACGCCTAGCATGGAAGATACTGACCGCCCCTTGTCACAACATGAGCAGTTCGGGCATACAAAACAGATTATTATTCGAAGGTTTAGAGAATGGCACATGCAAATTTACTTGGAACGGCAGGTAAATACCGCATATAGGTAGGTATGGTGGACTCATGTGGAAGAACTTTGGGTTTATGGAGATGGATGCACAAGTAGTATTCCCGCTTAGTACAAGTGAAGGCTAGCAAAAGACTGGGAAGCGACCAACTAGAGAGCGACAACAGTCGTAAACATGCATTGAGATTAACCAACACTGAGGGCAAGCATGAGTAGGATATAAATCATCATGAACATGAATATCGTGGAGGCTATGTTGATTTTGTTTCAACTACGTGCGTGAACATGTGCCAAGTCAAGCCACTTGAATCATTCAAAGGAGGATGCCATCCTATCATACTACATCACAATCATTTTAAAATTCATGTTGGCATCCAAGACAAACCATTATAAGCTCCTAGCTAATTAAGCATGGCATAAGAAACTCTGATCTCTAAGTTGTCATCGCAAACATGTTTCTCTCATAATAATGCTGAATTAGGAAGGATGAGCTAGTCATATTTACAAACACAAAATAGGTCGAGTTCATACCAGCTTTTCCAGGCTCAGTCACTTCATCATATATCGTCATTATTGCCTTTCACTTGCACGACCGAATGATGTGAATAATAATAAGAGTGTTCGTGCATTGGACTAAGCTGGAATCTGCAAACAAACTTAGAGGAGAAAACAAGGTAATATGGCTCTTTGACAGATGAACAATAATGCATATGAGAGCCACTAATCATTTTAATCATGGTCTTCTACCTCGACCCAAAGAAAAAGAAAACTATTTACACGGGAAAGCTCCCAACAAGCAAAAGAAGAACGGGAAAATCTTTTTGGGTTTTCTTTTTAATTGCTATCTAGCATGCAAGAATATAAAGTTATAACTATTTTTTTTGTTTTTTCTCATTTTGTTTTGAATTTTCTTAAGTTAAACAAACACACAAGAAGAATGCGAGAAAAGAAAATAAACTAGCATGGATGATATAATGAAAAAGTGTGAACACCGACTATCAAAGTGAATGTGTGAACATGAATATAAAGTCGGTGAGAAACACGTACTCCCCCAAGCTTAGGCTTTTGGCCTAAGTTGGTCTACTCCCAAGGAGGAAAGTAACCAGCTCCTGGGTACTCCGGGTGATATCCAAAATCAATGGGGGTTGTACTGGGACGCGGCAACTACCGCCTGAATAGCTGCCTCACGAAGGCGAGCAACCTTCACTTCTCTCTCATACTCCTCTACCTCTCTTCTAGTTATATAATATCTTCGTTTTCCCTAAAAATCAAAGAAGGCAGGAGCAGGAAGAGTAATATGGAAAACACGCTGTCGATCAAATATTAGCCGGTATAGGAGGGACTCATTGCTCCTCTCAAGGAACTGGAAACGTATCATGGCAGGACGATCAAGGAAGGCATTGTGGAGCGGGGTATCTCCATCTTGGATGGGTATTCTAAGATAATTAGCTAGGCGAGTGGTATAGATACCACCAAAGAAATCTCCCTCATTAGCATTGTTATTTAGTCTCCTAGCAATTATAGCTCCCATGTTAAAACTTCTATCACCTGTGACTGCACTCTTAAGTATACTGAGGTCAAGAGCGTAGAGGTGGCTATGATCACGCTTACCATTAATGCATCTACCTATGAAGAGAGCAAAATAATGTAAAGTAGGAAAATGAATGCTCCCCATGGTAGCCTGTGTAATATCTCTAGTCTCTCCAACAGTTATACCAGCAATAAAATCTCTAACCGATGATTTAGGAGGACATTGGTACTACCCCAATCAGGTATCTTACATATTCTATTAAAATCTTCTAAATCCATGGTATACGATTTATCATAAAGATCAAACAATATGGATGTGTTACAGCCAGATGAAAATTTAAATCTACGGACAAAGGAGGCTATGAGGGAAATATACTGTTCACATTTATCGGAGATGAATTCTTCGAGCCCGACGTTACGGATAAATGTATCAAACTCGTCCTTGAAGCCTGCTTCAATCATGAATTCATCATAAGGCCATTCACATGGTTGGGCCGATGCGTGTCTCAGCTGATAAAAATCGGGCTCCCGAATCGCGGGACGGGGACCCCTCCTGCTTGAGGAACCACCATGATAGCTCTTCCTAAACATTTTCCTTTTTCTGAACTAATTCTGAAATTTTTAGTGATGCAAAATAAAAGTGAACAAAACTTAACAAAACTCATAGCAACTACTCCTACAAGTGCCTAGAGGCCATATATTGCATCAAAACTACTTGGGACAAAATAAAATTAATATGCAAAGCTCAAGAATAGGGTCACCAAGGCAGCAACAATACGCAACGAATAAAGCACTAGAACAAAAACTAATTGGACCAATGGAGGAGTCACATACCAAGGAACAATCCCCCAAAACAGTTTGGTGAATGGGGCTTTGCACAAGGAGATCGAAAAACACAGCAAAATGAGCAAGAACACGGGTTTGAGCTGTGGAATGATTTTTCTGGAGGTGGAAGAAGGAGATGGGGGCTGGAATAAGTGGAGGGGGGCCACGTGGGTCCCACGAGCCTGCCAGTCGCGGCCAGGGGGTGGCCATGCTTCCTGGGCTCGTGACCCACCGGTGCATCCCCTGCGGTTGTTTTGTCTCAAAAGTTCTTAAATATTCCAGAAAAAATCATATTAGAATTTTAGGGTATTTGAAGGACTTTTATTTTCAGGTTATTTTTTATTGGACAGATAATGCAGAAAATAGGAAAATAATGCTATTTTTATTATTTTTCTACTAAGTAACTAAATGTAAAAGTTGGGAGCAGAAGGTTGTTACTTCTAGATTCATCCATCTCATGGCCAGCAAAAGAAATCCATCAATGAGGTTGATCAAGTCTCCTTGACAAACTTTTTCCGAATCACATGAAACCGGAGAATTTCGAAAAATCACTAAGTTACCTCAATGGGGATGTGCATATCCCCAACAATAAGTATATCATATCTCATCTTGACAGTAGGTACAGGGAATTCAAAGCTTCCAATAATAATTGATGAAGGTTTTTCAATAGAATTTATGCAATGAACCCGATATTGTTTCTTCGGAAAGTGCACCATGTGCTCATTACCATCAACATGGAAAGTGACATTGCCTTTGTTGCAATCAATAACAGCTCCTGCAGTGTTTAAAAAGGGTCTTCCAAGGATGATTTCCATGGCATCATCCTCGGGAATATCAAGAATAACAAAGTCCGTTAAGACAGTAACATTTGCAACCACAACAGGCACATCCTCGCAAATGCCGATAGGTAAAGCAGTTGATTCATCGGCCATTTGCAAAGAAATTTCAGTAGGTGTTAACTTATCCAATTCAAGTCTATGATACAAAGAGAGAGGCATAACACTAACACCGGCTCCAAGATCACATAAAGCAGTTCTAACATAATTTCCTTTAATGGAGCAAGGTATAGTGGGTACTCCAGGATCACCTAGTTTCTTAGGAGTCCCACCCTTAAAAGTGTAATTAGCAAGCATGGTGGAAATCTCAACATCAGGTATCTTTCTTTTATTAGTCACAATATCTTTTATGTATTTATCATAAGGAGACATTTTAAGCATATCAGTCAAACGCATTTGCAAAAAGATAGGTCTAATCATTTCAACAAAGCGGTCAAAATCCTCATCATCCTTCTTCTTGGATGGCTTAGGAGGAAAGGGCATGGGTTTCTGAACCCAAGGTTCTCTTTCTTTACCGTGCTTCCTAGCAATAAAATCACTCTTATCATATCTTTTGTTCCTAGATAGTGGGTTATCAGGTTCAATAGCAGGTTCAATCTCCACATCATTATCGTTACTAGGTTGAGCATCAATATGAACATCATTATCAATATTATCACTAGGCTCATGTTCATCACCGGATTGTGTCTCAGCATCAGCAATAGATATATCATTTGGATTTTCAGGTGTAATAGCAACAGGTTTACTAGCATGCAAGTTCCTATCATCTTTCTTTTTCTTCCTATTACCAGGATAACTAGGTGTATCAGTATTAATTCCTTGAGAATCTTGCTCAATTCTCTTAGGATGACCCTCATGATACAAAGGTTCCTGAGTCATTCTACCACCTCTAGTAACAACTGTAAAAGAATTATCATTCAATTCATTAAGCAAGTCATTTTGAGCCTTAAGTACTTGCTCTACTTGAGTAGTGACCATACAAGCAGGTTTACTAATAAGCTTAAGATCATTAACATTTCTATCCACACAAGCACTTATATGATTAATCATACGAGCATTTTGTTCAAGTTGTCTGCTAACATAATCATTAAAACTTTGTTGTTTGGCAACAAAATTATCAAATTCATCTAAGCACAAGCTAGTAGGTTTATCATAAGGAATATCACTCTCATTGAATCTACGAAGAGAATTTACCTCTACTACCTGTGTCGGCTTATCAAGACCATGTATCTCTTCTACCTTTGTTGGGTTATCAAGACCATGTATCTCTTCAATAGGTGTTAGATTCTTAACATCTCCAGATTTAATACCTTTCTCTCGCATAGATTTCTTTGCTTCTTGCATATCTTCAGGACTGAGGAATAGAATAGCTCTTTTCTTCGGAGTTGGCTTCGGAGGTGGTTCGGGAATAGTCCAAGCATTATCATTGCTCAAGATATTATTTAATAGAATTTCAGCTTGTTCCACAGTTCGTTCCCTGAAAACACAGCCAACACAACTATCTAGGTGGTCCCTAGAAGCATTGGTTAGTCCACTATAAAAGATATCAAGTATTTCATTTTTCTTAAGAGGGTGATCAGGCAAAGCATTAAGTAACTGGACAAGCCTCCCCCAAGCTTGTGGGAGACTCTCTTCTTCAATTTGCACAAAGTTATATATAGGAAAAGCTCGTAGGCATTGGATCGGTGATGGATGATTATGCCTGATGATATTCGTCATGTAACGGTTATAACATAGGGTAATATGTAACTAGCTCCAGTTCGTCAATGTAATGTAGACATGTATTCCGTAAATAGTCGTACGTGCTTATGGAAAAGAACTTGCATGACATCTTTCGTCCATCCCTCCCGTGGCAGCGGGGTCCTAATGGAAACTAAGGGATATTAAGGTCTCCTTTTAATAGAGTACCGGAACAAAGCATTAACACATGGTGAATACATGGAATCCTCATACTATGGTCATCTTCGGGAGTGGTTCCGGCTATTGTCACTCCGGGGTTGCCGGGTCATAACACATAGTAGGTGACTACAACTTGCAAAATAGGATCAAGAACTCACATATATTGATGAAAAATTAATAGGTTCAGATATGAAATCATGGCACTCGGGCCCTAGTGACAAGCATTAAGCATAGCAAAGTAGTAGCAACATCAATCTTAGAACATAGTGGATACTAGGGATCAAACCCCATGAAAACTAACTCGATTACATGATAGATCTCATCCAACTCATCACCGTCTAGCAAGCCTACGATAAGACTACTCACGATCGATGAAGAGCATCATGAAATTGGCGATTGAGGATGGTTAGTGATGACGATGGCTTCGATTTCCACTCTCCGGAGCCCAAAACAGACTCCAGATCTGCCATCCGGAGGAAGAACAGGTGGTGGCGGTGGCTACGTATCGTAAAACGCGATTATTTCTTCTTCTTAATTTTTTCTGGGACGAATAGGGTTATATGGAACTGTAGAGGAGGTCGGAGGAGCCACGTGGGCCCCACGAGCCTGCCAGGCGCGGCTAGTGGGGCGTCTCCAGGGCTCGTGGCCCACTGGTAGCTCCTCCTCCGTTGATTCTTTCGCAGGCATTTTCTATATATTCCACAAAAAACCCTCGTCAATTTTCAGGTCATTCCGAGAACATTTATTTCTGCACAAAAACAACACCATGGCAGTTCTGCTGAAAAGAGCGTCAGTCCGCGTTTGTTTCATTCAAATCATGCAAATTAGAGTCCAAAACAAGGGCAAAAGAGTTTGGAAAAGTAGATACGTTGGAGACATATCACCGCTACGTTGGGAAGTGCCATTTGCCTGTATTAATATCGCATACATTTTCTTATTTTGACCATGTGGCTCCGCTCAGTTCGTCCTTGCTACTTCTCCACAACGTCACGAGAAATTGGCAAGTTGATGTGAGATTTCTTAAATTGCGTTGGTTTTTCCCTTGAAGAGGAAAGGGTGATGCAGCAAGGTAGCGGTAAGTATTTCCCTTAGTTTGAGAACCAAGGTATCAATCCAGTAGGAGTATCAAGATGGAGCAACAGGGAACCTGCACAAACACCTACAAACTTGCACCCAACGCGATAAAGAGGTTGTCAATCTCTTCACGATTGTTTGCAAAGTGAGATCTGATAGTGATAGTAGATGAATATAAATTAGTAAATAAAATTTCAGCAACATATTTTTAGTGTTTTTGGTGTTTAGATCTGAATAAATAATGTGTAAAATAGACCCGGGGGCCATAGTGTTCACTAGAGGCTTCTCTCATGAAAGCAAGTATTGCGGTGGGTGAACAAATTACTCTTGAGCAATTGATAGAATAGCGCAAAGTCATGATGATATCTAAGGCAATGATCATACATATAGGCATCACGTCCGAGACAAGTAGACCGATACTTTCTGCATCTACTACTATTACTCCACACATTGACCGCTATCCAGCATGCATCTAGTGTATTAAGTTCATGATAAACGGAGTAACGCTTTAAGCAAGATGACATGATGTAGAGGGATAGGTTCATGCATATGATATAAAACCCATCTTTTTACCCTTGATGGCCACAACACGATGCGTGCTTCGCTACCCCTTCTGTCACTAGGTGAGGACACTGCACGGTATGAACCCAAAACCAAGCACTTCTCCTATTGCAATAACTATAGATCAAGTTGGCCAAACAAAACCCATAACTTGAAGAGAATTACAAGGATATGAAATCATGCATATAAGAATTCAGAATAGACTCAAATAATATCCATAGATAATCTGATCATAAATCCACAATTCATCGGATCTCAACAAACACACCGCACAAGAATATTACATCGGATAGATCACCATGAAGATCATGGAGAACTTTGTATTGAAGATCAAAGAGAGAGAGGAAGCCATCTAGCTACTAGCTATGGACCCGTAGGTCTGAGGTGAACTACTCACGCATCATCGAAGAGGCAATGGTGTTGATGAAGATGGCCACCGGCGATGAATTCCCCTATGGCAGGATGCCGGAACGGTCTCCCGATTGGTTTTTGGTGGCTCTGGAGGTCAGCGGCGGCGGAACTTGCGATCTAGGTTTATTTCTGAGGGTTTCCCTATTTATAAGGCCGTCTGGAGTCGGGAACAAGTCGAAAGGTGGCACGAGGAGGTCATGAGCCCCCTAGCCGCGACTAGGGGGGCCCACGCCTCCCAGGCTCGTGACTCCCTCGGGCCGCCTCTCCGGTATCTTTTTCTTCCGTTATTTTTCATATTTTCCATAAAAATCATGGCGAAAGTTTTATTCCATTTGGACTCCATTTGATATTCCTATCTGAAAAAGGTCAAAAACACGGAAAAAACAAGAACTGGCATTGGGCACTGCATTAATAAGTTAGTCCCAAAAATAATATAAAATAGCATATTCTTGCATAGAAAACATCCAAAGTTGATAATATAATAGCATGGAACGAGAAAAAATTATAGATATGTTGGAGACGTATCAAGCATCCCCAAGCTTAACTCCTGCTCGTCCTCGAGTAGGGAAGTGATAAATAATGATTTTTTGATGTGGAATGCTACCCAACATATTTGTTTATGTAATATCTTTATTGTGGCATGAATGTTCAGATCCGTAAGATTCAAAACAATAGTTTAATATTGACATGAAAACAATAATACTTCAAGCATAATAGCAAAGTAATCATTAACTTTTGAAATAACAAGGCAAAAGAAAGTTATCCCTACAAAATCATATAGTCTGGCTATGCTCCATCATCCCCACACAACGACTTTAAATCATGAACAACCCCGGTATTGGTCAAGTAATTGTTTTCGCACTCTTATTTTTCAAACCTTTTCAACTCTCATGCAATATATGAGCGTGAGCCATGGATATAGCACTATAGGTGGAGTAGAATGTGGTGGAGGTTGTGAGGTAAAAAGGAGGAGATGGTCACATTGACTCGACGTATCAATAGGTTATGGAGATGCCCATCAATATATATCAATGTGAATGAGTAGAGATTGCCATGTAACGGATGCACTAGAGCTATAAGTGTATGAAATCTCACAAATGAAAACTAGTGGGTGTGGACCCAACTTGCTTGCTCATGAAGACCTAGGGCAATTTGAGGAAGCCCATCATTGGAATATACAAGCCAAGTTACATAATGAAAATTTCCACTAGCATATGAAAGTGACAAAACAAGAGACTCTCTATCATGAAGATCATGGTGCTACTTTGAAGCACAAGTGTGGTAAAAGATAGTAGCATTGTCCCTTCTCTCTTTTTCTCTCATTTTTTTCTTTTTTTTTGTTTGGGCATCTCTGGCCTCTTTTATTTGGTGGGCCTCTTCGGCCTATTTTATTCCCTCACATGGGACAATGCTCTAATAACGATGATCATCACACTTTTATTTACTTACAACTCGATACTTAGAACAATGTATGACTTTATATGAATGCCTCCGGAGGTGTACCGGGATGTGCTATGATCTAGCATAGCAATGACATCAAAAAACGGACAAGCCATGAAAACATCATGCTAGCTATCTTATGATCATGCTAATCAATATGACAATGATGATGCATGTCATATAAACGGAACGGTGAAAGTTGCATGGCAATATATCTCAGAGTGGCTATGAAAATGGCATAATAGGTAGGTATGGTGGCTGTTTTGAGGAGGCAATGGTGGGTTTGTGCACCAGCGAAAGTTGCATGGCACTAGAGAGGGTAGCAATGGTGGAAGGTGAAAGTGCATTTATACCATGGACTCACATTAGTCATGAAGAAATCATATAGTTATTGCAAAAGTTTTATTAGTAATCGAAACAAAGTGCTAAACGCATACTCCTAGGGGAAGGGTTGTTAGGAGTTAACCATCGCACGATCCCGACCTCTACACAAAGGATGACAATCAATAAATAAATTATGCTCCGACTTCCTAACATAGAGGTTCATCATACGTGCATTCTACGGCAATCACTAACTTCAACACAAGTATTTCTAGATTCACAACACCCTACTAACATAACTCTAATATTACCATATCCATATCTCAAAACTAGATGCAAGGTATCAAACTTATCTTACTAATCAATGCACTTGAATATGAAAGTTTTTATTATATCCTATTTGGATGCCTATCATATTTAGGACTAATTTCATAACACACGTCAATTACCAAGTTATCTAGATAGATCACTCTCAAAATGATATAAGTGAAGACTCGAGAGTTTGTATTTCTACAAAATATGACACCGCCGTGCTCTACAAAGATTTAAGTGAAACACTAGAGAAAAATTATCTAGCTCAAAAGATATAAGTGAAGCACATGTGAGAAAAATTTCCAAGCTCAAAAGATATAAGTGAAGCACATGTGAGCAAAATTGCCAAGCTCAAAAGATATAAGTGAAGCACATGTGAGCAAAATTGCCTAACTCAAAAGATATAAGTGAAGCTCATTGAGTATTCTATCAAATTCACGATGAGTGCATGTCTCTCTCAAAAGGTGTGCAGATAGGATGATTGTGAAAAAAAGCAAAGACTCTTATAATACACGACACTCCAAGCAAAACACATAATATGTGGTGAATAAAAATATAGCTCCAAGTAACGTTACCGATGGATTGAAGACGAAAGAGGGGATGCCTTCCCGGGGCATCCCCAAGCTTAGGCTTTTTGGTGTCCTTGAATTTGGCTTGGGATGCCTTGGGCATCCCCAAGCTTAGGCTTTTGCCACTCTTTATTCCATTGTCCATAAGAACATCACCCAAATCATGAAAACTTCACAACACAAAACTTAAACAGAAACTCGTGATAGCATTAGCATAAGAAAACAAACCACCAACTTTGAGGTACTGTAGTAAACTTTAATTTCCATTTATATTAATGTTATATTACTGTATTCTCACTTCTCCATGGCTCGTACCCCCCGATACTACCCATAGTTTCATCAAAATAAGCAATCAACACAAGAAAAAACAGAATCTGTCAAAAACAGAATAGTCTATAGCAACCTGTATATTTAGTATACCTCTGTTAACTCAAAAATTCCTAAAAAATTATGAAACTTAGGTAAATTTGCATATCAATCAGAAGAAAAACAAATCAACTCAAAATCTCTTTCTGGATAGAAATAAAAAATAATTTCGTGAGCACAAAGTTTCTGTCTTTTTCCAGCGTGATTAAACAACTATCACCAAAACTAATCATAAAGGTTCTACTTGGCACAAACACTAATTAAAACATAAAAACACAATAATAACAGAATCATGATGGTGTTAACTCAACAAAACAGAAGGTAAAAGAGCAAAAGTAAACCTATTCATTGGGTTGCCTCCGAAGAAGCGCTATTGTTTAACGCTCTTAGCTAGGCATAAGTCAATAGAATCAAGTATTACCATCTTTAGTGCTCAAACCATAAGTAGCTCTCATAATAGATTCATAAGGCAATTTTATTCTCTTTCTAGGAAAATTTTCCATGCCCTTATTTAATGGAAGTTGAAATTTAATATTCCCTTCCTTCATATCAATAACCACACCAATAGTTCTAAGGAAAGGTCTACCAAGAATAATGGGACATGTAGGATTGCAATCAATATCAAGCACAATGAAATTTTGGGCACATAATTCCTATTTGCAATAATAAGAACATCATTAATGCTTCCCATAGGTTTCTTAATAGTAGAATCCACAAGATGTAAATTAAGAGAGCACTCATCAATCTCATTGAAACCTAGAACATCACATAAAGATTTTGGAATTGTGGAAACACTAGCACCCAAATCACACAAAGCATGGCATTCATAGTTTTTAATCTTGATTTTTATAGTAGGTTCCCACTCATCATGAAGTTTTCTAGGAATAGATATTTCCAACTCAAGTTTCTCCCTTAGTTCATATATGCCATAAAAGAATTTTGCTCCCTTAGTTCTCTACGAAAGAAACTATTATGATCAAACTGTGTAGACATGAAGCTTTTGACACTAGTTTCAACTCTTCCAACTTTTTATATTAAACATCATAATTATTTGGTTGGGCCATGAGGATGAATAAGATACTACACACGAGCAAACAGAAAGCAAGCGAAAGAAAAGAGCAAATAAAGAAAGACAAATATTTTTGTAATTTTTTTAGAAGTGGGGGAGAGGAAAACGAGATGCAAATGGAAAATAATGTAAATGCAAGGGATAGGTTTGTGATAGTTACTTGTAGATATGGTTCACTTGAATACTCCCCGACAACGGCGCCAGAAATTCTTCTTGCTACTTCTCCACAACGTCACCAGAAATTGGCAAGTTGATGTGAGATTTCTTGACTTGCGTTGGTTTTTCCCTTGAAGAGGAAAGGGTGATGCAGCAAGGTAGCGGTAAGTATTTCCCTCAGTTTGAGAACCAAGGTATCAATCCAGTAGGAGTATCAAGATGGAGCAACAAGGAACCTGCACAAACACCAGCAAACTTGCACCCAACGCGATAAAGAGGTTGTCAATCTCTTCACGATTGTTTGCAAAGTGAGATCTGATAGTGATAGTAGATGAATATAAATTAGTAAATAAAATTGCAGCAACGTATTTTAGTGTTTTTGGTGTTTAGATCTGAATATATAATGTGTAAAATAGACCCGGGGGCCATAGTGTTCACTAGAGGCTTCTCTCATGAAAACAAGTATTACGGTGGGTGAACAAATTACTGTTGAGCAATTGATAGAATAGCGCAAAGTCATGACGATATCTAAGGCAATGATCATACATATAGGCATCACGTCCGAGACAAGTAGACCGATACTTTCTGCATCTACTACTATTACTCCACACATTGACCGCTATCCAGCATGCATCTAGTGTATTAGGTTCATGATAAACGGAGTAACGCTTTAAGCAAGATGACATGATGTAGAGGGATAGATTCATGCATATGATATAAACCCCATCTTTTTAACCTTGATGGCAACAACATGATGCATGCCTCACTACCCCTTCTGTCACTAGGTGAGGACACCGCACAGTATGAACCCAAAACCAAGCACTTCTCCTATTGCAAGAACTATAGATCAAGTTTGCCAAACAAAACCCATAACTCGAAGAGAATTTCAAGGATATGAAATCATGCATATAAGAATTTAGAACAGACTCAAATAATATTCATAGATAATCTGATCATAAATCCACAATTCATCGGATCTCAGCAAACACATCGCACAAGAAGATTACATCAGATAGATCACCATGAAGATCATGGAGAACTTTGTATTGAAGATCAAAGAGAGAGAGGAATCTATCTAGATACTAGCTATGGACCCGTAGGTTTGAGGTGAACTACTCACGCATCATCGGAGAGGCAATGGTGTTGATGAAGATGGCCACCGGCGATGAATTCCCCTCCGGCAGGATGCCGGAACGGTCTCCCGATTGGTTTTTGGTGGCTCTGGAGGTCTGTGGCGGCGGAACTTGCGATCTTGGTTTATTTCTGAGGGTTTTCGTATTTATAAGGCCATCTGGAGTCGGGAACAAGTCGAGAGGTGGCACGAGGAGGTCACAAGCCCCCTAGCCATGGCCAGGGGGGCGCGCCTCCCAGGCTCGTGACTCCCTCGAGCCGCCTCTCCGGTATCTTTTTCTTCCATTATTTTTCATATTTTCCATAAAAAGTCACGGCGAAAGTTTTATTCCATTTGGACTCCGTTTGATATTCCTATCTGAAAAAGGTCAAAAACACGAAAAAAACAGGAACTCGCATCGGGCACTGGATTAATAAGTTAGTCCCAAAAATAATATAAAATAACATATTCATGCATAGAAAACATCCAAAGTAGATAATATAATAGCATGGAACGATCAAAAAATTATAGATATGTTGGAGACGTATCAGTCCTCTTCTCTCACGTCTTGTCATCGCGTTGCCGCCCGAGTATTCCAGTGCACGCTTCGACACCGCTTTGGGGTTTTGGCCACGCACCCGCTCGATGATCTTATTCCCGCTCAAAACCGCACAGGTTTCCGCGTGCAAAACCGTCCTACAGCTCTAGCTTGCCGCCATGCTCGGTGAAATCCCCAATTCTTTGTCAGCATGCTATATAAACGCTTACGGCCGGCGACTCCACATTGCGTTCACCCCCCTCCCCGTAGTTTGTCTAGTTTGCTTCTCCCCCAAGCGCCAAGGATACAGGACGTTCGTCGTCGCCCAACCACTCCGCCAAAGGTCAGCTCCAGCTCAGAGGTTTCACCACGTCGCGCGGCAGTTCTCTGAAGTTTGTGGTGCATGTGGCCTCTCTGGTGGGTGTGCGCACGCCACCAATGTGACAGCCCAAGTGTTGTCCCTATCTTTTATGGCATGTAATCTCTTGTATGAACCTTGTGTCTTCAGAGTAATGAATGATTTGCACCTTGTCATACCATGCCTTGTTTTGCATTCATGCATCATGCATCATTTCATCCATCCTGCCATGTCTTGCTTGTTTATCATGTGACCTTGTGTGGTTGGTTTTGATCTTGTATTGTGTGGTGTGATGTGGTTGGAGTGTTTGTGAGGCAACTCTCTTCTTCTTCCCCCTCTTTATTTTCCTTCTCAAACATCCCCTTCCAATACCCATTTTCTTCATGTTATTATTATCAACAGAATTAACCTGCTTTTAAAATTGTTTAAAAATGTTCAAGTGCTAGCCTATATTGTTTTGAGCATGTGAGTGTTTGTATTTTGTGGTTTGAGCCTTCATGCATTTGGGGTATTTAAATAACAGGGTTTGCTAGTTTAAAAAATATTTAAATTATTTGTCCAAAAAATCATTTTGATATTTTTAGTAAATAGTGCATTTTGTTTTCATTGCAAAAGTAATTTTGTTCTGAACAAAAACCTTTTATTTTACTCTGGGGTTTTTCCCTTGTGTTGTGGTGTTTTAAACAAAAAAATTAAAGCCTTCTCTATTTTATTTGTTTTTGAGAGAGAGAGAGAGAACCAGGTGGGCCTTGTCCCTCCCGCGTCCCAGCCCACTCAAGGCAACGGCCAACTGCCCCGTCTGTCTCCTCCGTCAGCTAGCAGAGAGTGAGCGTCCGCCGTCCCCCTTTTCCGTCGCCGCCGCCGTCAGCCCGTGGGTATTTAGCCCCCCTCGGCATGCGTGCCCCCTCGGCTAGGTTTCCTCTCTCTTCCTCCGCCACCGCAGCTCCCATCTCCCTCTCAATTCCTCTCCCTCCTCTCTTCTCCCCCCTGCCAGGTAAGCTTCAAAGAGTTTCAGAGAGAGAGAGAGGCAGAGTAGTCGCCGGCGACCAGCTCGTCGTCTCCATCGGCCTCGTCGTCGATCATGGTGTCCAGGAGCTCGGGGTTCATCCCCGCGTTCGATTCCTGCCGCTAGGAGCCCCAGAGAGGCTCTGCAGCGACGGCCCCGTCGTCATCTTCACCGGAGGGCTCCGCTCCGTCGTCTTCTTCCCCTGCTTCGACTCCGGCACACGTCCCCGACTCCTTCGTCATCTTCTTCTCGTCTGGCTCGTTGTCGCCCTCCCCTCGGTGAGCAGCCGGTCCCCATAGCCCCCCTTCTTCCCCATGTAGGACATCGGTAGCTGCGCTGTGTCAGTCACCGCCGGTCGCAAGGCGGGCACTTGCCGCTCGCCTCCTTCCTCCTCATCGCAAGGTGACCATGGGAATGGGACCCCGGTTGTTCCCTCATTCGTGAGAGCCATTGGCGTCGCCGGATCTGCCGTGTGCTCACCGGAATTGCCGCCGCCGTGCACTATCGCCGTGGTTGATCAGGGTTCAATTTCGTCAGAGTTGTATGCTGTGCGTGTGCTTGTATTAGAGGGCCTATGCCCCTCCTCTGTTAAGTGTCACGGCCATAGCGCAGTGGTTGGCGCTAAGGGGAGACGACCTGGTGGTCGTGGGTTCTTGCCAGACCCCTCCCCCCTTTTCTTTTGTTTTTTTCGTGTTTTCTTTTGTTTTTCTCTTTTGCTCATGTATATGTGTGTGTAGATGCAACCTGAATATGTGTAGGTGTTTGTTTTATTTTCTGTGGATGTGTGTGTGTGCTACATAGTGTGGTATGTATATATGCATGTGTGTAAGTGAGTGTGTGCTTGTGTAGAGTGTATGTGGGTATGTGTGCTTATGCATACATACTTATGTATATGTGCATGTGTAGTGTTAGAGTGTGTGTAGTGCATATGTGTGTGTGCACATATGCATGTGTGCTTGTGAGTGTGTGTGTGTGTGAGTGGTCGTCCTATGCGTATGTATAGGAACATATGCACTTGTGCATATGTGTATGTGCATATGTGAGTGGATGACCACCCACACACATGATCTTGTGTATGTGAGTGCCCATGTGCACTTGTGTGTATGTGAGAGTGAGTGAGTGTGTGTGTGTGTGTGCCTATATGCATTATGCATATGTGGGCATATGAGTGTGTGTGTGTGGATGAATACCCCCTCTTGGGTGGTATGGTCATGAGTGAGCTTGTGCTCATATGCCCTTAGGCATATGGAGCATGTGTGTGCTTTGTAGAGTGTGTGTGTGTAGAGTGTATGTGTGTGTGGGTGACATGTGGGTTTCCCCACTTGACTTACCCCTTGTTGTAGATATGCTTGTTTGTAGGTTTGTTAGCTCATTTCCAATTCTAGATAAGTTTCCAAATATGCTTATGTCCATTTAGAGTAAAATTCCACTTATAAGAGTAGATGATATTTTGCTAGTATAGTTTGTGCCATGTTGCTTCAGATGATCATATGAGTATGGCACATGCTTTTGGGGTAGAAAGAGCCAATGAATCCATTGGTGCTTTAAGATTTCACTTTTGAGCAAGTTTATAAAACTATCATTTTCAGCTGTGATGCTACTTTGTCATTTTTGCATGATTTAATCCTTGCTTGCTTTGGGGCATGTGCCAACTAGGAAGTGCTAGTGTTTTATGTCTATTATGCCATGGTATTTTTTTTAACATGACATTCACCCATATAAGTGGGAAACATGCTGCAAAGAAGCTCACTTGATGTTTCTGTTTTCAACATGCTAAATAATTCAAGTCTGAGAATCTGCTGTTATTTTTATGCCATGAAGAGTGGGTGACATCTAGTTATATGTTGAGACTTTGCTCATGCTTAGTGCTAGTAATTTGGAGTAGATGTTGTCTACTACCATCCTATTAATTTTCATGCCAAGAGGTGGTCTCTAACACATTTAACTTCTGCTGTCAACATGCTACTATATTAACTCAGATTCCAGAAAACTGTTATTTTCACTAAGTCTGAGAAAACTGTTTCATCATGCCAACTTGATAGCTTCATGCTTATTTATGTGTGACTCCTTTGCAGATTGTGTAGTTGGATGATTTGATAAGAATGTTATGTAGTTTCTGTCAATACCTTGTTTGTCGCTGTAGGGTTCCTTTAGCTCAAGTTGTGGGCTGTGAAAGTTGCTATGTTGCTGTTTTGTGGCAGATTGTTAGTTTTATTGTTTTGTGACTTGTGGGAGCTATGCTCCATGGAATTGATTGATGTTTGAGTCTATTGTGGTTGGTTTTTAATTGCCTAACCAGTGGATACCTTGGAATGCCAAGAATTAGCCCATGGCCTTGTTTGTATTGAGTTTTGCCTGCGTACCTTGTCGTGAGCATATCGTGAGAACCGTAACTCCGTTTCTTGCGTTCTTTATATGCATTTCTATCGATTTTGCATGATGCATACATATTTGACATGTTCATGCATGTTTAAATAACTTAACATGAGGTTCTGTCCAGATTAATTAATAACCAATCCTTGCATGTGAAACATGACTAGTTTTGGATTGCCATGTTAAATTCTTCATAAATGAATCATGCATCATCTTGCTTGTGCATTGCACCTTGGTTGGATGTTTATTGTTGCTGTTTATCTTGGGTAGACGCGAGTGTTGATACTGAGTACGAGGACCCAAGAGAGTACCACTACGAGGATCCCGCTACTTGTTCCGCTGAAGAACCAATAAGCAAGATGATCATACCGGGATCCCGATACTATTTTTGCTTGCTAATGTCTCACTCTTATCATTACAATTGCACTACCTACCACTTGATATCAGCCTCCTAATTGCCATGATAGCCTCTAACCCTCCACATCCTAGAAAACCATTGATTGGCTAAGTTACCGCTGCTCAGCCCCTCTTATAGCGTTCTTAGTTGCAGGTGCAGGTTGTTCCATGTGATAACAGGGTTTTGGATATCACAATATTATCTGTTATTTAATTTAATGCACATATATATCTTGGTATTGGTGGAAGGCTTGGCCTTTTGCTAAGTGATTTGTTCCGTTGTTACCCGCCATAGTTTCTTGTTACCGGTGTTATGTTTTCCATATTTTGCGGCCCTAACATGCTCGGGGTTGTTATGGGGCGCCCCTTGTTTATTCGGTCGAGATTAAAACTTGTCTGGCAAGACCCAACTTTGGTACTACATTTTCTTAACAACTTAATAAACTTGCATAGGGCTTTGCAACCCCGTGGATAATTAATCAACCCCCGGGCCAGTGCTCCTCATGAGTGTTGGTCCAAACTAGAGCACTGTGTGGGGCCAACCCAGGGCAACTTGGGAGATTTCTATCAGGCCACCGTACACTAGCTTATCTGTCGTGTCGTGAGAACGAGATACGCGGCTCTTATCGGGTTCGTCAACATGTTGGGTGGTCTTGCTGGATTTGTTTTACCTTTATCGAATGTATTGCGTGTGGACTCTGACTTTCTTTGGGTTATTTCGAGGTGTTGGAATTCCTTTGGAGTTACCTATGATGATCACGAGATCCGTGGTCGAGGCTATTCCTGCGGAGTATGGTTATTTGTGATGGAATAGTTGGAGCACCCCTGCAGGGTTAAATCTTTCGAAAAGTCGTGCCCGCGGTTATGTGGCAACTTGGATATTTGTTTAACACCCTGTTATAGTAAACTTGAAGTAAACTCTAATAAAATACACCAACTATGTGAGTTACCGTGATCGTCTCTGCTCGTGAACATGATCCAAGAGAGAACACGGTGGGGTTATGATTGACGTAAGTAAGTATTCAAGATCTCAAAGAGGTCATACTAGATTCAATTGTTCATCGTAGGCCACTCACATTTACATTCATTTTACGTAAGTGTAGCCACCACACATGCTTAGTGTTGCTGCAAACTAAACACATACCACATCCCAACCTTAAGCTTGAATAGTCTCGGTACCCGGGCGCATGAATGTTGAGTCCGTGTGGCTCACAGTTTACTACAACACTCCAGGTACAGGTTCAGATGAGTACGTGCAGGATGATCTTACCCAGCTCCAGTGGGAATATGACGAGGAAAGAGGCAGGATGTATGTGACGTACCTGGATGAGTAGAGGACCATGGTCGTGATCTTTGGGATAGCGAGATAGTGTCATTTGCATCTGTTTTATCGTTTGATTTCGTCCGTAGTCAGACCCTGTCATCATCTTGATGATTTGAACTCTGTGTGGAATTGTAATTTAGTATGTGGCGAGTGTAAGCCAAACTTTTATACTCTTCTCTTCTGTAATGTATGATGCAATGGTACTATACTTGCGAATGGCAAGATGCGCATCTATTCCTTGCGAGGCCCTCGTGTCTTAATATGGATAGGCGCACATCTTGAGCATGACAACCAACTACACGCTCCACCACCGCTGCTCGAAGGTAGCTGCTACCGGTGGCCGCCGTGGCCGCCGCCCCACCATAGCCCATCTTTGCCACGACCCCGCTATCAGGCTACGGGGTCATAACCCGAGCCGCCACCAAGGCCCGAATGCGGGAGGTGGAGTCCACCAAAGGCCTGCCGCCGGGCTTCTGCATTTCAACCCTTTCGTGCTACATCTACTTCCTAGAGAAGGAGGTGAAGCACCAAGTCACGCACGTCAAGAAGCTCACCAACGCCATGGCTGGAGGAGAAGCCGCGGCGGCGGCACGGAATGCCGAGATCACAGAGTCTCGTTGCTTCGAGGAGGGATGTCTTGAGCATCGGAGGGCAGCACTTGCACGCAATGGACACGTACGGCTCCACCAACTCGTCGACAGGCTCCTCCTCCACTTGCTCTTACTGAGCGCGCTCGATTCTGCTGGAAGTAGTACAAAGCCCCTCCATAGTACTAGTATTTAGGGGCTATTTTGTTCAGTTCATCTAACTATAGATATGGTTAAACTGTATAACGCACTTTAATTAGCTAGTATATAGTTGAAGTAGCTAATTCAATACGTGGTTGGCAACAATTGGGGAAAAGTTTGTTCGGTTCAGCTATCGACTTGAATTGTATTGTACAAAGACCAATGCTTAATGTATGGATGAAATCCATGTTTAAAGTCAATTTTAGTTACAAAATTACATCCTAATTGCGATTTTGTTTCTGCAATACTTGAAAAATTCCATTGCTACAATGTTGACAAATGCCGGTGTTACTAGATCGACAGATGCCAATGTTTGCAATTTGACACATGGAAATTTACCCAATATGATAGATGCAAACCTTTCTGGATTGTATGTACTAGGCACATGGATCACATTAGAGAAACGTTTGCGATGATGCATTGGACCAATCCTACGCGCGAATATTTTGACTTGGCTTACGGGCAAAGAGAGTTGTCGATCTTCAAACGGGTATTCAACCTGAACTGTTTGTGATGTGTGTTCATTCAAATAAAACTACGATGGTTTTTTGTTTGCTACGTGAATTCAGAGATAAATACTTAGTTAGTCAAACCATAGATTTCATTCAGTCAAGCTTTCAATTTACACTCGTACAATCGAGATACGATATAAAGAAAACTAGTTGCGGCGGCGGCAGCCTCGTGCGACGGCGTTCACGTGCTCCGAGGTGCAGTTGTACAGTTCTTCAACCAAGACCAGAATGTTATGGACTTCACAATCAAACAGCCGGTCATCGCGCGATCGAGAGGCGAGGGGTCAGGGGGGCGGCGACTAGCGGTGCTACGAGTAAGCTGTCGATGGCGGCAGACCAATCCGTTGAGGGGGGCGTGATGGGTGAAGGCGCGTGCACGAGCATGGGCACGCTGGGTGCAGGCGTGCGCACGGGCATGGGCACGGTGGGTGTAGGCGCGCGAAGGGGTCGGCAGCCGTTAGTGCGGGCACGCGCACTAGGACTTGCGTGTCGTGTGCAAGGGCGCGGATGAGCACGTGGGCAGGAGGAGGTGCTGGCACTTGCACGTACACGAGCTTACGCGGGTCGGCGGGGACCTCCTTGACGCTTGCGGTTTCTAGCGCTACGATGATGCTGGGTGACCAGCCCATCAATGCCACAGGGATGGTGGTTGGCGCGGGCGCGGCGATGGTTGATGGCGAGTGCGTCGGGGCAGCATCCGCTGCGGCATGCAGCTCTTCCAGGGAAATGCCAATGGTGTCCAATTCGTCTTTATGTTCTATCTCTTCCATCTTAGTGAAAACTTCACCAAACCGAAACACTAGTGGCATATGATCCTTCTGCACCATGGCGTAGGTCGCCGTGGAGGTCTGAAGATGGAGGGGAATATGAGGCGAAGATATATGGAGGATTGTGAGTGAGTGGACAGTAAAGCCGCCTATTAAACAGCGGCTCGGGCGCCATTGATGGACAGGTTGGAAGCGAGGAGGGAGGATACGGAGGTCAAAGGGCTCGATTCTCGGTGAGTCTTTGGCATACTGACCGCATGCCTCCCGCTGAGCCTGCGCGACGGATGCCAGCTTGCACGCCTCCTATCAACTCAAGTAGCTACTCGCACGACACCTCCTAAGCCCTAGCCAATAAAAGAGTGCGACTCTTGGCAACACGTAAAGGGCAGTAGAATGCCAACGGTTTGAAAATAATGCAACCATCTGCGTTGAAATGTGACAGTTCTTTGTTCCAAAAAGCTTTTGTTTGCTATTGATGACACGAAAAATACCACAAGATATTTATGCTATATAATGACGCCATGCCAAATTTCTTGATTTTGTGTGAGTTCTATATTTACTATAATTTAATTAATATTCTCAATGATGTCTCTAAAATAAAATATATATTAAAAACAAATATCAAATAGGGAAACAAAATGCTATGACGCCTTTAGGTGGCATGTTCATGAAACCATGCCAAGTTTCATGTATCTCCTGACAAGTTTTTGATTTACATGATTTAAATACTAGTTTCTCAATATTTCTGTGGCCGAGCCAAGACCTCGAGATGTTTGAAATTAATTCACATGTTTTGCATGGGACCTAAAGATGCATGCACACTAATATGGTTTTTAACCCATTTTGATGCACCAGACCTTCTCATTGTAGTTCGGATTTGAAGTGTGCATGTTAAATAATGCATATAAAAATAAAATAATATATAAAAAGGCCAAACGAACCATGTATATTTTCATATTTTGGCATGACACTCCCATTTCAGCATATGTTGCCTATAGAAATTGTTCAAGACGAGAAGAGGAAACATATGTCAATTCGCCCAGATAAGGTGACACATTTCATATCGAAACAATAAAGCTTCATGTGATAATTAATCTTTGGTTTGTGCTGAGCTTGTGCCTAAACTTGTCCCGAATTGGACATTATTTTACCAGGACACATATGAGCCATGCATGTTATGACACCATGCCAAGTTTTATGAATTTTCCGACTAGTTTATGATTTACACATGATTTAAAACCCGAGTTTCTCAATGTTTTTGTGGGCAAGCCAAGACCGCGAGATGTTTTAAATCTATTCCCGTATATTTCATGGGATCCTAAAGATGCATGTACACTTATACGGTTTTCAACCCATTTAGATGCACCGGACACTCTGATTATAGTGCAAATTTGAATTATGCATGTTAAATAATGCATATAAAATTCGATTAATGTATAAAAGGGCCAAATGAACCATGTATAATTTCAAATTTTGGCAGGATACTCTCATTTTGGTGTATGTTGCCTGTAAAAAATAGTTCAAGACGAGAAGAGGCAGCGGATGTCAATTCGTCCACATAAGGTGACACATTCCATATCGAAGCTACAAAGCTTCATGTGACAATTAATGTTTGGTTTGTGTGCGGTTTGAGCCCAAAATTATCCCAAATTGGACATTATTTTACCAGGGCGCATATGGGCCATGCATGTTATGACACCGTGCCAAGTTTCATGATTTTTCTGACTAGCTTTTGATTTATTCATGATTTAAACCCCGTGTTTCTCAGTGTTTGTATGGCCGATCCAGGACAGGGAGATGTTTGAAATTCATTACCATATATTGCATGGGATCCTAAAGATGCATGTACACCTTATACGGTTTTCAACCCAATTTTGCTGCACCATACCTTGTGACTGTATTCAAATTTGAATTATATTTGCATGTTAAATAATGCATATAAAAGTCAATTAATGTATAAAAAGCCCAAATGAACCATATATAATTTCATATTTTGGAACGACGCTCATTTTGGTATATGTTGCCTCTAGAAATATATAGTTCAAGACGAGAAGAGGCAGCGGATGTCGATTCGCCCACACAAGGTGACGCGTTACTTACCGAAACCACAAAAGGTAGCTTCCCGGTGAGTAGCTGAAGTTTGTAAGGGCTTGTGTCAAAACTTGTCCCAAATCGAACAATTTATCATCAGGACACATACGAGCCATACCATGACACCATGTCAAGTTTCCTGATTTTCTGATGAGTTTTTGATTTATACAAGAATGTAAAACCAAGTTTCTCAATGTATGTTGCCGATTTAAGACCCCGAGATGTTTGAAATCCATTCCCATATCTTGCATGGGGCCCAAAGTAGCCATGGACACTTATATGATTTTTTAACCCATTTTGATCCATCGGACCTTGTGACTTTAGTTCAAAATTTGATTATCCACATTGTATGCTTAGAGAACTCAGTTAACGTATGAAAATGAGAAAAGAACCCTGAATAATTCCATATTTTAGCAAGACACTCTTACTAGTGCGAGTTGCCTCTAACAAAAGTTCATGGAGAGAAGATGAGCGGATGTCGTTTTGCCTACGTAAGGCGACGTTTTCCTTATCGGGACCTCAAAGATTGAAGTGAGAAGCTCTGCTTTTTGTAAGGGACTTGTGGCTAAAATTGTCCCATGTTGGACAATTCTTTTACCATGGCACATATGTGCCATGTCATGAGAACATTCCAAGTTTTTAGAATTTATGACGCGTTTTGGATTTACAGTAATTTAAACACCAAGTTTATCAACGTTTGTGCCCGAGCCAAGATGTCGGGATGTTTGAAGTTCGTTCCCATTTGTTGCCCGTGACCTAAAGATGAAGCAATGGACACTAATTTGATTTTTCATCCCATTTTGATGCACATACATTGGGACGATAGTTAAAATTTGAATTATAAACATTAAATCTCTAGAAAACTCAATTAATTTATAAAAATGCGAAACAGACCTTGAATAATTCCATATTTAGGATGACACAACTATTGATTAGTGTTCACTGCATATAAATCTATTTGCAAACTAAACACCGTCCTTTGTCGAGTTAACCTCATTTTCTTTTTTTTTGTTTAAATTAAGTCTTTCACAAATAGTTGACGTTCGCGAATCATTTGTGATGTAGTACAAAATATCTTGGGCCAATTCTCGTAATGAATGGCTTAGGCCTGAAGCTTCGTCGTCTGCAGTACACCATCGGGAAGTTTACCGCACTGCCTCCTGAGACCATTTTACATTTCAATCATCGTCGGTGAAAGATGGGGACGTGAATCCCCATCGTGAGGGAAACTTCGGCAACCGACTCCGGCCGGAGCGCGGCCGCATCGGCCATGAGAGCTCTGTCAACATGCTTGAATGCGGCCGCTACCTTCGACAAAGCGGTTGCAGCAACCGAAAGGGCAGCAGCTGCAACTGACAGGGCGGCAGCAACAATCGCGACGGGGATAGCAAATGGCGAGAACGACACTTCAACTGTCAGTTCCTCAGTGGTTGCCGTAGCCCTGATGGGGGACGCCTAGTCCCATCTCGAGGTAGCTCACATCCATCTCATGTCAGTCGATACACAAATCACATTTGCCTTCTCTGACACCGATCGACAACCCACCTCCATTGAGTTGGTAATCATTGAGTGTGCTCTAGAAGGCGTCTGTTTGTCGGCGGCCTCCGTAGCCAAGATGTTGGCCGTCCATGCCCGGAGCAAGGCCGCCCATGCCCATGTCATGGAGGCCTTATCCAAAGAGATGATGCACGAAGACAGCGAGATGCCGGAGTATGTGGCGATGGATCCCATGGATCTCCATTTGCCAGAGTTCGTCGAGTGGGAGCTGGTCATCGAGGAGGCGGCGGAGATTGACGAATGGCAGGCGGGATATTAGCCTCTGTCAAGAGCGATAGTGTTTTGTTAGAGTAATGCTTAAGTTAATTAACTAATATTTATTAGTTGCTCGATTAAGTAAGTGCGGACGGTGTTGTAGGCTCTTTTGTGTAGTACACAAATTTGCTAGTGTTGTTAAACTAAGCAATGTCCAATGTAACAAGGCAAATTCAGACCAAAATTTGCTGCCGTATCCCCATTTTCTCTTCCAAATGAACATGAAATACAAGTACAGTGTGCAATGTAGTATCGGATATCTTATGTCGGAAGCTTGGAGACCAAAATTTCCACGTTCAGTCTCATCACACACGGGATAAACTATAGGATACATTTGTATTGTTGAATATCGCACGCAGTTATGGTAATGGTACTGTGTCCGATGTGACTATGCGTGCTACTTTTTCGCCACACCGAACGAATTTTTGGGCTGCCGCGCAAATATCTACCTACAACCAAAAGCAACATTTCCCATTCCGCTGCTTTCCCTTCATTTCCTAAGTTCAAACCTTCACTGTTTGCTTTCAGTGCCGCCTCCTCACCGGTGACGCTCCTTCCTGTTGGTCAGCCTCATCCTGCTAGTCATGGTTAGGTAATCCAAACCTTCCCCATACCCACTCCCCCCTGCACCCCTCCTCCTCCATTCCACATGGCCCGACCGCCGGCGCGACACATTCCACCAAAATCAAAGGCCCACTCCCACATAATTGCCGCCTAAAGACATGGTGCAGACAATATAGCCACGATCTCAAGGAACACCTAGCAGCAGAGAAGCAAATCGCAACCGCACGCGCGGATGAGGCCGCGATGGCTGCCATACTTGCAGACCCCCAGATCTTGGAGCAACATCTAGATATCAAGGCCACCGCCGACGCCTCGCGCACGGACGCCACCACGCAGTTGGCTGCTTTGAACAATAGCTCGTTGTGTTTTCTCCAATGCTTCGCGTTGCCTTCGAGGATGACTCTGACTTGTTTTCTCAACATGGCCGTGCTTTCCTCAACTCCATAGCAGGCAGGTTGTTTCCCGGACAGGCTGAGGCAACTCACCACTACGAGGAGGGCACCCACGATGTGGAGGCCTCACCCTCATCCTAGCCCAGCGTTATTGATATCTCCAACAACGAGGAATATCTTGTTTTTTAAGATTAATTACTAATGATCTTTGTACAACTAGCTACGCCTATTACACATGTTTATTTTACCTGCTACATGTGCTGCTCCTGCCTTCCCTTAAGAAACTCTACTGAAATATGCATCGTAATGCTAGTGTGCAATCTGACCTTCTACTACTATGTTGTATTGTGCAATGTGATGCTTTGTTAACTGTTTGGTTCAGTTGTTTTGGGGATCATCTACAATGTGATGTACAATTATTGTTGGTACAATTTTGTTTTGTTATGCATGTGAAATCTACAATTTCTATATTTCATAGTTCTTAGCACGCTTGACTTTTCCATGTGGCTTAAATTCATATTTTGGATATGCAATGCGTTTATCGTTCATTCACAAATGTTACTTATCAATATCTATTCTTAAACATGTTATAGGGGGGACAATGGGAGACACGGAGGTTTACCATCAAGGTTTGCACTTTATGATCCTTTGGCTAATAAGACATTATTGTGCAATTGAAGGAATCATTCTAATATTTAGGTTTCTATTAATAATTTGATCTTGCACATGTAGGTCCTGCCTTAAGAGGTTTAGACCCACTGTTCGACCCATTTTGCATGTGGGGAAATGATGTGTTCATGAATATCAGTCAAATCAAACTCGAAAAGATTGTTAAGATAAAGAAACTTCCGACGAAAAACAACAAGCTATTTGTCTACACAATCAAGAAGACATCAGTGAACTATAGGATGGTACTATCTCTTTTACCTTGTCTTTTTCTCCTTTGTGACATTTCAAATTTTAGTAACATAATTTACGCATATCTTTGTTTCTAGTCCTTTCCAAGGCAGATCATCGATGAGTACGTCTCAAACCACCTGTGTGGTGAAGAGGGGAGGAAGGTATTCATAAAGCACCCATGGTATAATCTTGAAGTCTTCCTCAAAAGGATGAAGGATGGGCGGCAACCATCCATAGGCACTGGCATAAAGTTGCAAGAACCTTCAACATCAGTGAAGGCTCAATATTTTCCTTCCCCTTCAACCGTTTTCTAGACGAGATTCATCTGTCTATTTATAGTATATGATGCTATTTTCCAAAGTTTTTAGATGTTGCATGTGAAACTCGGTCCTGTCGTGTAATTGGGTAGCTAGGTACTATATGCCTATATGATGTTGTACTCTCTTGTATTTCAATTATGAAATCCGTGTTGCCGTAATATGAAATGAAATATATTGTGTGCTTGATATGAAGTATCAATTTGTTTACTAGCTGGATTATAATAATAGAGCAATTAGCCTGATTATCGGGGTTCCATATTGCGGACGGTTTGTCATAGAACACCGTTCGCGATGACCTCAAAAAACCCGTACGCTTGCTAGAAAATTGGTGTGTTGGATCAGTGAACAATCATACACGATTTCCGAGCGCAAACTATGTGCGTTAGAATACCCATTCGCAAACGTTATCACATAAATCGTGTGTGTGATGGACAACCCTATGCCAAGCAGTTTCTTCTAGACACCGTGCATGATGGCCACCCCTAACACAAACGATCTTAAACAGAAAATTTTGTGTGATGTACAATACGAACTGAAACGTATGTTTGGGATTCACTGTGTGGGATGGTATGCACATCTCACATGATTTCTCCTAAATACCTTCTTGGGATAGTCCTTCCAATCGCACACGACATATATTTGCCTATCGTGTGTGAACAGGAGCAGGCATCGCCAACGGTTTTTTCGGGTCGTATGGGATAGCCGACCCCCCCAAATTGCCCACACATGCAATACGATGGTTTGAGACTACATCACGGAAAGGGATTAAAAACCGTTTGTATAGCAGACGCCTGCACTAGTGACCCCCATGATATATGTGGGTATTGCCTGCAAGACAGATTTGATGAACGTCTCCTTACCAGCTTGAGATAGGGTGTCACCCCATGCCATTATATGCTTGGTCAGACTAGCCTGCAACATCTGAAATTTTCATTTATGCATGCGACCATCTGGCGTTGGCGATCCAAGGTACTTCCCTTCAAACTCCATTTTTTGTACCTGTAGCACTTGCCTGATTTCATGTTGTGTATCCACAGGACAGTTATCACCAAATTGCATGGAACATTTCTATGGGTTGATGAGCTGGCCAGTAGCCCGCACGTTCCTGTCTCAAAAGGTGCAATATTCCCGGTGCTCAGTTGCATATTTTCAGAGGTTGGAACTCCTGTAACTCCACTCCCTATCTCAAAAGTGCAGACAACCCATCAGCAACAAAGAGGGAAAAAACGAAGATAGGGGATCAACTTGCCGAAGCCCATGCGTTGGTGCAAATGAATCCAAGATGGCTTCATTATATTTAACTAAATATCTCACCGAGGTTACACATGTCATTATCCATTGAACCCACTGATGAGAGAAGCATAACTTTTCATCGCCTGCTTCGAGAACCCCCATCCACCCTGTCATATGCCTTTGATAGATCAAGCTTGTATGCACAAAAATTGTTCTTTGGATTTTTCTCATGCTAAAGAAAATGTAGGGACTCAAACGCTAGCAGCACATTATGAGTGATCAAACACCCTGGGACAAACGCACTCTGGTACGAAGAGATAATATCATCCAGTATGGGACGAAGTCTATTCACCAAACATTTAGTCACAAATTTGTAAATGGCGTTCCAAAGACTTATAGGTCTGAAATTAGTGATACGGACCAAGTCATCCACCTTAGGAATAAGCATAATTACCGTTTCATTCACTCCCTCACGCATGCAACTAGTCCGAAAAACTCCTGTACCGACTTTACAATTTCAGCCTTCATAACTAGCCACTACCGGAATCGGCCCCTATGCCAATGGCCAGGTCTCGTCGGCGTAGGCAAGAATACCGTCAGCATAGGGCTACGCCGATGTCCCTCATCGGCGTAGGTCGTTGGGATCGCGACCG
This sequence comes from Hordeum marinum, assembly GCA_022496015.1. Taxonomy (NCBI): domain Eukaryota; kingdom Viridiplantae; phylum Streptophyta; class Magnoliopsida; order Poales; family Poaceae; genus Hordeum; species Hordeum marinum. The sequence goes on from CM039676.1 coordinate 85,305,262, forward strand.
TCGGCATACCCGGGCATTTTCGTCGGCACAGGAAAACCGTCAGCGTAGGTCCCCTATGCCGACCTCCGGCCGTACGACCGTCGGCGTAGATGGGCCGTCAGCGTCCTTTTTCATGTGACGGTGGCTGTCAGCGACGTCGAAGTTTTTCCACCAACCAAAAGCTGCCACGTTACAGGGGCTACGCCGACGTTGTAACGGCATAGGCCAGGAGCTATGCCGACGGTATAACCGTCGGTGTAGCCCTACCATGTGGCAGCTTATGGCGCACGTGGAGGCAGGGCTACACCGACGGATACACCGTCGGCATAGGACAGGAGCTATGCCGACGGTGTAACCGTCGGCGTAGCACTGCCACATGGCAGCTCCTGGCGCATCCGAAGGCAGGCTACGCCGACGGTTACACCGTCCTGTGGCAGTGCTACGCCGACGGTTACACCGTCGGCATAGGTGTTGTTTTTTGTATTTATTTTATTTCTCGATAATATACATCACAAATAGATCACAAATAGTACACAACATATATATATATCATAGATCCACATCATTATTACCATAATATAAGTATTGTCGCCACAATATAAGTATTACCATCACAACATAAGTGAAATCAATAAAACATACGTCGAAACAACACAACATAAGTCTGAACAACATAATATAAATGCATGAAAGATAAGTCATGACCACCACCATCTAGAGGCTTAAGCGTCCGGAGGTCCACCACCAAGGTCGGTACCGCCAAGACTGCCAAAGCCAAGGTCATCACTACTACCAGCACCGCTATCGGCAAGACCGTCACCGCCTCCTCCTCGGTGGATCGGAGTGACCGGGCTACATGACTCGGGAGTGATGCCATAATTGGCACCACCACCAACGGAGGATCGATCGGTTCCCTCCATGTTTGAAAAGAGATATATGATAGTGTTGAATGCATGGTAAGTAGTTGGATAGTTTGGGGATGTACTAACCGGAGTAGGACAGTGTTGTGCCACAAAGTCTTCAAACATAAGCAGAATTGGTTGTTCTCCAGCAGGTGGTGGTGGTGGTTCCATTATAGGAACCGTTCCGACCGCCATGGACTCAAAAACGAGATGCATGTTAATTAGAAGAAATGAGAATGAAAATGTGAAAGTCAAATGAAATAGGCTGAACTAACCTTCATCATGCGACTGGCGTGGTCCGAGACTACTTCCATGCCATGGTCTCTTGACATTGGTACTCCATGTAGGCCTTCAATATAGCATGATGAAACTCATAAGAACATCTTGGTGTGGAAAATAAAATGAGGAAAAGGAAGATAAGAGGGAAAATTCTTATAGAGTGTTGCTGGGCTAGGAGGGATAGTGAGTGTGCACTTGTCATCCTCGACTGCGGGCTCATGCTCAGGTTGGTAACTCGGGGCTATGTGTAGGAGATATAAGGAGTGACCACGGCATCCAGAACTCACTATCGACCATGACTCTTTGGCCCTATGCCGACCACCGCCCTGTTGTCCATATCCTCTTTTATGGGGTCAGGTGTGTCAGGATTGTACAGATTATACACCTTCTTGTAGGTCTCAAGGTGCTCACCGGAGTTTTCGTAGTACTTGCCCTTGCCTTCCTTGGGCTTAGTCCGCACATGGGCTAGCTCCCACACCTCCATGTCTGAGAGTGGCCGCTTCGGTTTCTCCTCCTGTACCACCAAGCAGCACCAAATAGAGGTTAGTCATAGATAGAAGTAGAAAAATGTTTCATGTACATAGATATACCTGAACTTTCTTGTGGCTCCAATGGTTCCGGTTTCCCTGACTATGTGTTTCGTTATTTCCTCGATTATCCCGGTTTTGGATGCTTTTAGCAGCCCACTTTTCATCATCACTGAGCCACGTATCAACGAATGCCTCCCGTGATTCCTTTTTTTCCAAAACACCAACCAGGACACGCCTACATAATGAAAGCATAGTGGCATGTTGACACAAAACAATGATATTTAACACAAACATCGGAATGAAAAGTCTGTTATACTTACAACCGTGTATTGCTCCTTAGTCAAGGTAAGCTGCTCCTCCCGCGCGAAATCCTTGGGCATCTTCATGTCACGATAATTGTAATAATATTGCGAGATGGCCACCTAGCGCACCTCATACTAGATCTGGTGGGCCCTCTTCTTTGCAGCTCTCTGAAATAGCTTGTCGGCAATGGGCTTGTTCTCGTCAAGAACTCGATAGTATTTCTACAGTTATTCATGAAAACAGAATGAAAGAAGCCATGAGTTAAACCATTCGATGAAAAACTATGAATGAAACTCAAGACTCATGGTTCTGAAGAGAACTTACCCAAAAATTTGTTTACACGGCCTAGCATGTGTCGGATAGTCCGCATGGTTAGCCAATTTGTAGTGGTCCCAGGTCATAGCCAAAACCCGGTGCTCCGGGTGCTTGACTGTGTCCGGAACGAACAACCCTGACCAATATTCCTTCAGCGAGATAGTGATGACACCGTTCGGAACACGGGCTTTTGGAGGGACCTCCCAGCCCCTACAAAAGATAGAAAATATGAGCATGTTTACAAGCAAAACAATTAAAATATGATTAAGAGGCACTTACTCTTTCCCCTTTGCCGTAGTGATCCACTTTTTCTCCTCCGTATCAGGTTCGGGGGGGGGGGAGTCTTGCTCGACCATGCAGCCACCTCTTGTTGTTTCCAACCCCCTCCCCCTCCCTGCCACCACCAACCTCCTCCCCCTCCCTGCCACCACCAACCTCCTCCTCCTCCCTGCCACCACCAACCTCCTCCCCCTCCCCAAACTCCTCCTCCTCCTCCTCCTCCTCCTCAACCTCCTCGCGAAACTCCTCCTCCTCAGTAGAGGGTACCTCACTAGAGGAGGGTACCTCACTACAAGAGGGTCTTTCACTAGAGCAGGGTACCTCACGACCGGAGAGCCTTGTAAAAGGCACCCCTAAGTCGGTGAGGGATCGTTGTTTCTGGCCCCGACCACCCCCTCCACCTCTAGGGCTCTCCCCGCACCCCTCCACCTCTAGGGGCTCCTCCCGCACCCCCTCAACCCTAGGGGCACCTCTCTATTGACCTACCTGTGAGGAGTCATCCTCAAGTAGTCGAGACGAAACAGTACGGGCCCGACCACTCCGACTGGTAATCGATTTGAGTTTGCTAAGTAAACCCATGCCATCGGCCTTGCCCTTGCCCATGCTTAGCAAACCTGCATTGAGAAGAGAATAAAAAATTAGTATAATAATAAGGAAGAAAAAACATATAAAATACATTGATAAATAAGCATATTAATAAACCATAGTAAAAATCAATGAAACATACATCTGCAAGGACCCATACGAATCATCACTGTCACTATTACTATCAGACATATCATCTTCATTGTGGGACGGAGGTGGAGGCTCTTCCTCGTCGTCATCGTCTTCATTTAACAACTTTTCTAGCATACGTATGTATTTTTCATTAATAATGGTTTCACCATCATTCCGTGCATCATCATTGTTTGGATCCACATCATCATCACCCAAGGAGTCATCATAATCGCTTCTGACCATCATCATCATCATCATCATCATCATTGGGTTGCTCTTGAAAGAACACTCCCTGATACGTCATGGGGTTAATGTTGTAATAGTCGTCATCGTTTGGGTCCGATAACTTACTATGTGGCGACACCTTGAATACAACTTCCCAACCCTTTATGTATTGTTTCTGGCATGGGTAAGGCAGATAATAAACTTGTGTGGCTTGGGTAGCCGCAATAAAGAGATAGGCTCCAACATAGACGGTTGATCGTTTAACTTCGACCAAACCATTCGAAGGCGTATGTTTCAGCCCCTTTACTGGGTCGAACCATCGGCATTTGAACATGGGGAGACTCAGGGTTTCGCGGCCATGACTGAATGAAATCTCGGATATTTTTCCCACCCCTCGGTAATACTGGCCTGGGGTGTACACTCCAGTATTTATAGTTTTGGGATCAGGCCAGTTGTTCTGGTGCTCCTCTGTATGGAAGCGATACCCATTCACATCATACTTTTCACATGTAATGACCGAAGGGTTAAAACCCATGGAAACCCATCTCAATTCGTCATCCATAGATACGTTCCGATCTTTTCCCTACAAGTTTAATTGAAATTGTTTGGTTAACTAATAAAATGTTCAACTAGGTATTTAATAGGGGAATGTGAAAAATTACTTTAGCCATGAACCAAGCAACAAAATTTTGCCTTCCAGGGTTTCCATGTCAAAGAAGAGTAAGTGCCTCCGCCTGAGTATGATGAATCATTCCCTTCCACTCCTCATAAATGAATTGACTGAAAGAAGAAAAGCGGTGTTTAGACCGAGACTAAGAGAACATAGAACACGACGTCATGCAAGACATAAAGGAATGGTGTGGTGGTATTACCTCAACCACTCCTCCTCAACTTCCTTGATGTTATGCAAGACATAGAACATGATGTCCTCCCACTCTTGTTCTGGCATGTTATAACATTTCGAGCACCCAGCACTGCCACCTTGCCCGCTGAATAGACCGAGCTTGGGTTTATACTTGGGCTCTTCCATATTGTAACGAGGCACCTTATTATGCAGGCTAGGAACATGGTCTGGATAGTACAATGTCCTAAGGTTTGACACCTCCTCAAGGATAACTGCCTCAGCTATGGAATCTTCAATCTTAGCTTTGTTTCCTCATTTATTTTGGAGATGCTTGTTCTGTCTCTCAGGGTCGTACTACCAACGACTCTGCATAGGTCCCCCACACAATACCTCTTTCGCGAGGTGTAAAATGAGATGTGTCATCGGAGTAAAGAAGCCTGGCGGAAAGGTCTTATCTAGCTTGCATATCAACTCTAGTGCCTTCTTATGGAATTGTCCAATCACCTCGGGACATACGTCTTTAGCATAGAGCGTGCGAAAGAAATGGCTTAGCTCCGCAAACACTCGCTAGACACGCTCAGGGACATAGCCTCGAACCATCACCGGCATTAACCGCTCAATCCATACATGATAGTCATGACTCCTGAGCCCGTTGACTTTGCCCTTTGAAAGATTGACTCCATTACTTATATTCGATGCATAACCATCAGTGAACTTCACAATGTGTTTGAGCCACATAAGCACCTCCTTATTTTCTAGCGCTATAAGGATGAAGTCAGCCTCTGGCTTGAACCAGTTTCTTCGACCGCCTGTGGGAGGTTGCATGTTTAGACGTGGTCTATCACAATTTTTTTGTTGATCGGCTCTAGCTTGAACGTTATCCTTTGTCTTATCAGGAATGTTGAGGATTGTGCGAAAAAGGGACTCTGTGACATTCTTTTTGGAGTGCATCACATCGATGTTATAAGGACGTTTGAGGTTTTTGAAATAGGGAAGCTTCATGAAGGGGCTAATGTGAGTCCAGTTGTGTGTCTCACCATATCCCTCGAAGCGTTTGCATTTGCCTTTCCCTTTGACTTCAGGCTTGAGAGCTTTTAGCTGAGCAAGAACAACTGCCCCCGAAAATGTTGGAATCTCGTTTACTTCATGGACAACCCGACCTTTCGTGAAGTTCTTCTTACCTTCCCTGTCTGGATGGTTTGGAGGGAGGAACTGGCGGTGCTGGTCAAAGGCTACATACTTGCGACCCTTCTGCAACCAAATAAAATGTAGAGCCTGCATGCACACTGGGCATGGCATCTTACCACTTGTACACCATCCGTAGAATAGGGCATAGCCGAGAAAGTCATCCATGCAATACATCAACCAAACTTTCATCAAGAATTTTTTTTGCAAATGTCGGTTGTATGTCAACCTTGGGAAGTACCAAGAATGTTGCAAATCATCCACCCGCGGCTGCATTAACACTCCCAAATTCTTCCCAGGGTATTCGGGCCCTGGAATGATCGGCGACAAGAACATGGTGTTGCGTTGCATTAGGACACCGGGAGGGAGATTGAGCGGAATAACAAACACGGGCCAACAGCTGTATGAATTGGACGACATACCATATGGATTGTTCCCATCACCTGTTATTGCAACTCTGACATTCCCATCCTCGGCTGCTTCCTCGGGGTATTCTTTATCGAATGACTTCCATTCTTCACCTCCTGATGGATGTACGATTTTATTTGTATGGTACCTTTTCCCTTGCTTGTGCTACTTCCTCATTTTGGCAGACTCCTCCGTGATGAAAAGGCGCTGCAGTCTTTTTATGAAATGAAGATATCGATGAACCTTTCCGGGGATGCATAGCTGCCTCTTTTGACCATCCTTACCGACCACCTCAAGGTACCAAGAGGAACCACACTTCCTACAATACTTGTCATCAGCATACTCGTGCCTAAACAAAAGGCAATTCTTCGGAAAGACATGTATTTTCTCATAATCCATAGATAGTGTATTCATGATTTTCTTCGTGGCATACATGCTTTCCCGCAGTTCATGACCATCGGGAAGGCTGTTAGCCCATACTCCCAGAAATTCTTTGACGCAAGCTTGGCTACAGCCGTACTCAGCCTTAACTGCCATTAGTTGCAAGATGGCATCTAGTTGAGAGATTTTGGCTCCCGCATAAAGAGGCTTCTTTGACGTAGCCAAGATCTCCAAGCAGGACTTTGTGGTTGCCTCCGGCTCCTCTAGTTCATTGTCTGAAGGTGTCGCACATGTCGCCTCTGTAGCAATGACGTCATCTAGCATGTCTCTGACCACATCGTCCACATAACCACCGATGCGTTGACGCATCACCTCCTCTCTACTACGGTCCCGCTCGGCAAAGTTTATCGGTACGTCAAAGTTTTTCATATATCCATGCGTGCGAAGGTGCCAGGTCATTTTGTCCTTGCCTTTAGAGTGACGTCTGCCACATCTCGCACACTGGCAATGTGGGATCATTCTCATTGGACCACGGAATGTCTCCGTCAAAAACACATCGGTTTTGGCCATCCACTCTGATGTTACTCGATTCCCATGGGGGCCACGGGTAAAACCACCATACTCCACCTATTATCTGCCATCCTCTGCTTTATTGGGAGCCACACAACAAAATTAAAATTTAATTTGAATTAATCACATCAAATATTTATTTTCTACTGCGTTGATGGTACTGAATCCCCCTACATCTCTAATAAGTAAAGAGGGTCCTAATCCCACCCGAGTATGTGTAGATAGAGTAAGTTCTCCATGCTCTATCCCGTTTCGAGACAAAATTTTGGCAACACCTTCCCATTGTTCTCCAGATACACGTCTCGGCAAATAGCTGAGAGAATGTGCTCCGGAGAACAACGGGGAGGCGCCGCTGAAATCTTGTCTCGGAACGGGGTAGGCATGGAGAACGTACCCAATCTACACATCCTCGGGCTGTCCATGGAAAACGATGGACAATCCGAAAGAGTTGCGGTGATAAATATGCAATTGAATGCATATTTATCCATGCAACCATTTCGAACGGGAGATTCCTAGGTTACGCGACTTGACGTGAAAACAAAATCTAGTGACATGATTAAAAAATCATAGAAGGTGAAGGTGGATTCGTAGCTCACCCTCGGTTGTAGAGGAAGTAGTCGAACAACAGAGGGACAATCGGGGACCAACAACTCTGACGTCGATGATCACTCCATGGAGATGCAACACTACAAAGCCTGTAAATTCCAACAAGTGAAAAAAATAGGCCATCACATCTCGTATAGCAATCTTTTATGACAAAATGATAGCATCCATCCATCCAAAAAAACATTCGTAGCATTCAGCATATCACATATAGCATATAGCATCTCCTATAGCATATCACATATAACATATAGCGTCTCCTATAACAAATTTGACCAACATTCCATCCATCCATCTATGAATCTAAAAACATCCATACTATCTACAACATACTAGTTCATGCATCCATCCACCTACAATCAGTAGCAAAAAACTAAAAAAACAAAGGAAAAAAACTCACAATGGCCACGGATGGCAAAGGGTCGTTGCGGGTGCGAGTGCAACGGAGGATGGCCGGCTGGAGATGCAGCGGGGGAGGGCCGGTTGGAGTAGCAGAGCTAGCCGGGAATGGGCACGGGATGGCCGGAGCCGTGGCGAGCCGGCGGCGAGGAAAGTCAAACAGGGGTTGTGCAGGGCGATAGTCGGGGTCGGGGCTGTAGTTGGAGACAGGGAAGCGGTCGGGGGCAGCAGGTGGTGGCAAGGAAGGGGGCAGGCGCTACTGTGGTAGGGCGGGGCTGGGCAGGCTAGGGCGAGGTCGGGGTGGGCAGGTGGGGGGCGAGGCGGCGGGGCGAGGCGGGGGCGGGGCCGGGGCCGGGTGGGGCAGGCACTACGACGGCTGGGCGGGGCCGGGCAGGGTGGGGCGAGGTCGGGGCGGCAGCCATGCCGGGGCGGTGAGTAGGGGCAAGGTGAGGTCGGGGCGGCGGCTAGGCTAGGGCCATGGGTGGGGGCGAGGTGGGGTCGGGGTGGTGGCCGGGCGGGGCAAGGCGGCAACTAGGTCGTCAGGCGAGGCGGGGCGGCGAGTAGGTCGCCGGGCGGGGTGGCGCGAGTAGGCGGCGAGTGAGGTCGGGGTCGAGAGTTGGCTGGTTGTGGGAGTGAGTGATTGGTGGAGAGAGGTGGGGTGAGGGGATAAGGCGACTCTATACCGACGGCTTAGCCGTCGGCATAGATTCAGTAGCCACGTGGCAACCTATGTCGACGGCTAAGCCGCACGCATATCTTTTTTTTTTTCATTTTTTCGTTATATTTTTTTACTGACATTAATTTTAATATATTTTTAAAATGTCCTAGCAATTTTTAAAATGTTCATATCCTTCCTCCCATCCAAAGACCCGGTGCGATATTCCGGTGGCATGCTACCCACAGACGCCCCCCGACCAGACTAAACCCTAGCCCCGTTGACCCGGTGATCCGGGCTTTTGACTTTCGCTGGACGTCCGTTGACCAGTGGACTCTTCCACCTCGTTGAGATAGGAAACCCATAGGAACATCCCCGAACATGGTCTCGGACCAACCCCCCATTTGATTCGCTCCGTCTCGACCCGATGCGCATGTTCCCCCCTCCATGTGACGGCGTCATTGCCGTCCGTGGATGGGGGCACACCCGATCGGAGACCCAAGAATGGCGTATACACATGACACAAAACTTTCACACATGTAGGGGGCCCATGACATGTTTTGGTGACCAACACGACACTGTTGACCGAACGGATCTACCCCTTTGACTTTCACCAGATGGGGTTTGACCGAGGGACATTTTCACCTGGGTGTGATAGGCCAGCCCATAGCAACATCTTAGCACAAGGTCCGGGCCCAACCAACCGCAAGATTCCCTCGGTATCGACCCGATGCGACAGTTTCCGAACGTAAGAGGGCCCAGGGCAAGACCTGGCGGCATTGCCACCCCCAGGTCCCCCGTCCCGTCTAACCCCAACACTGTTGACCAAACGGATCTACCCCTTTGACTTTCACCGGACGGGGTTTGACCGAGGGGCATTTTCACCTCGCTGTGATAGGCCAGCCCATATTGCAACATTTTAGCACAAGGTCGGGGCCCAACCCACCACAAGATTCCCATGGTATCGACCCGACGCGATAGTTTCCGAACGTAAGAGGGCCCAGGGCAAGACCTGGAGCCATTGCCACCCCCAGGCCCCCCGTCCCGTCTAACCGTGACACTGTTGCCCAAACGGATCTCCCCCTTTGACTTTCACCGGACGGGGTTTGACCGAGGGACATTTTCACCTGGCTATGATAGGCCAGCCCATAGCAACATCTTACCACAAGGTCCGGGTCCAACCCACCGCAAGATTTCCTCGGTATCAACCCGATGCGACAGTTTCCCAACGTAAGAGGGCCCAGGGCAAAACCTGGCGGCATTGCCACCCCTAGGTCCCTTGTCATGTCTAACCCTGACACTGTTAACCGAACGGATCTACCCCTTTGACTTTCACTGAATGGGGTTTGACCGAGGGACATTTTCACCTCGCTATGATAGGCCAGCCTATATAGCAACATCTTAGCACAAGGTCCGGGCCCAACCCACCGCAAGATTCCTTCGGTGTCGATCCGATGCCACAGTTCCATACGTAAGATGGCCTAGGGCAAGACCTGGCGGCATTGCCACCCCCGAGGTCCCCCGACTTGTCTAACTCTGACACTGTTAACCAAACGGATCTCCCCCTTTGACTTTCACCGGACGGGGTTTGACCGAGGGACATTTTCACCTAGCTGTGATAGGCTAGCCCATAGCAACATCTTAGCACAAGGTCCGGGCCAAACCCACCGGAAGATTCCCTCGGTATTAACCCGATGCGATAGTTTCCCAACATAAGAGGGCCCAGGGCAAAACCTGGTGGCATTGCCACCCCCTCGGTCCCCCGTCATGTCTAACCCTGGCACTGTTGACCGAACGGATCTACCCCTTTGACTTTCATCGGACAGGGTTTGACCGAGGGACATTTTCACCTGGCTGTGATAGGCCAGCCCATATAGCAACATCTTAGCACAAGGTACGGGCCCAACCCACTTCAAGATTCCCTCGGTGTCGACCCGATGCCACATGTTCCCAACGTAAGAGGGCCTGGGGCAAAATCTTGCGGCATTACCACCACCTAGGTCCCTCGTCCCGTCTAACCCTGACATTGTTGACCGAACGGATCTGCCCCTTTGAGTTTCAACCAACGGGTTTGGCAGAGGGACATTTTCACCTGGCTGTGATAGGCCAGCCTATAGTAACACCTTGGCACAAGGTCCGGGCCCAATCCACCGCAAGATTCCCACGGTATCGACCCGATGCCACATTTTCCCAACGTAAGAGGGCCAGGGGCAAAACCTGGCGGTATTGCCACCCCCAGGTCCCCCGTCATGTCTAACCCTAACACTGTTGACCGAACAGATCTACCCCTTTGACTTTCACCCGAAGGGGTTTACCGAGGGACATTTTCTCCTGGCTGTGATAGGCCAGCTGTCGTGGATTTATCACGGTAGATGTCTGGGTGAACATACCTGGATTCGAGGCCATCGCTAACGAGGTGGACTCAAAGGGGTTGATCGGGACAAAAGATACGGATTTACCCAGGTTCGGCCCCTCAAGTCGAGGTAATAGCCTACGTCCAGCTTGTGTTTGTATTGCTTACGTATCGATTACAAGGAGCTAGAAGCTTGACCTAGTTCTCGATTACCTACCCCTAAGTCGCCCCAAGTCTGCCTTTATATAGGAGGTCAGGACCACCGGGTCTTTACAATTATCTATCCGGGTCTTCTTGTGACTCCGAGTCTCTCTCTATCTTCCTGTCCATGTTTTTCCTTGAGGCGGCTTACATGTCCGGGTCTTCTCCGTCCGGGCCATCACGCGGCCCATACTAAGAGCCGCCTATCTTCATGGGCCACCAGCTTTACGGCTCACCTTTGGGCAGGCTTATGAGTCAGTAATATCAGCTGGAGCCTCCAAGCCGGGTCATATTACTGGGTTATATCCCTAACATTAGGCCCCAGGTTGAAATGAGCTTGCTCACTTCATCCTTCTCTTCTGATTTGGGCGAGCCGCCCGGAAATGACCCGGCGTGATGTCATGGGATCTGCTGACGTATCATCGAATCTTTCATTAACTGTCATCCCGAGAATCGAGGCGTTTGCCTCGGTCAAACATTGTCGTCGCCTGGATTTTCGCGCCTTCCTCGTTCCTTCTTTAAATATGACCCGTGCAGGTTGAAGCTTTCATTCTCCCGCTCGTGCCCCTTCTTCTTCTTCCCGTCGCCGCACCAGCGTCTTCGAGCTCTGCTCTGGCACCGTCCTATGTCGTCCCCAACTTTGGCTGTTGCATCACCCTGAACGTACCGGAGTCTCGTCCGCCTCCGCCGCGCCATCTCCGGTGAGTTCTCCTATTCCCTAGATCCTCACCATCGTAAATAGGGGTTTCACCGATAGCTCCGCCGCCACCGCTCGGCCTCCGGCGCCGCCGCCTGCGGGTGTGCCCTGACACCATAGGTGTTCTTAGCATGTGCGCTCACTCCGCCGCCACGCACTGGCCGGCCGCGCGCAATGCGTGGACCGCGATGGCTGCGGTCCATTTTTTTCCTTCCGCTGTTCATCGCTAGGTCGGGAAACAATCTTTTTCTCCGCTTTTCTAGATCCGTAGCCATAGCAATAGTTTGCAGAATCTATTTTTAGGACTTAGCCGATTTCCAATCTTCCTTTCCCTATATGAGTCGCTAGCCTCTCCGGCTCTTGTCACCCGGACGGGGGCAGGTTATTGTAGAGCCCTTAGAATTATAAGCCGCAGTAGATTCCTGCTTGTTCTTGACTCGTCGTCTTTATCTCCTTTGTACAGTATTTAAGCCGCCGCCAGGTCTCGTGCGTCCAACTCATGCAACCGGGTTGGCTCCTTCGTCACGAAAGAATACTTAGCAGATCTTGTCGAAGCAAGCACTCTTCCTCCCAAAGAGGCTCTTCACTGGCGGGTTCCGGGTAATGAGACCCGACCTGTACCCAAGAAAGGAGAGGTAGTCATTTTCACCGACCACATTGAGCGAGGGTTCGTGCCGCCCGGCTCTAAGTTTTTTCGGGACGTTCTTCATTTGTATAAACTGCACCCTCAAGACTTGGCCCCCAACTCTATCTCAAATATATGCAACTTCCAAGTGCTTTGCGAGGCTTATCTGCAGTCTAGAGTGTCTGTTGGTTTCTTTTGGGAGTTCTTCTACACCAATCGCCAAACGGAGATGAAGGGTGGTCCGAGTCTGGAACTTGGAGGGGTCTCTATTCAGCGGCGCAGAGACATTACCTTCCCGGCTATGAGGATGCCAAGCCACCCAAAGGACTGGAATAAAACCTGGTTCTACTGCAAGGATACTTCTCCTGAGGGTGAGCGCCCTTTGCCGGTTTATCGTGCTTCCCGGCTCAAGACGGATTCAGAACTTCCATGCCGGCTCTCAGTATCGGAGCGTGCTAAGTTTGGACCAGCTCATGCCAGGCTCAAGGCGCTCCTACCCAACGGATTAACAGGAATGGATTTGATTCGCCGCTGGGTTTCTTAGCGGATCATGCCGCTAGGCCGCAGGGGCCGGCTAATCTGCGAGTACGAAGACAAATATGACATCTCCTTGTGCCTCAGCCGATCCACCTTGATAGAGGATAATATCGCCATGAACGTCCGGAGTCTTGTTCATGAAGCTTCCGGCTCCTGCAGCACCATCGGGCTGACGCTTTTCTGTGCTACTAATCCCGCTCCGGACGTAAGTTGATCTCTTCACGGGTCACTTTTTGTATGTTGCTTTTAACTTACTGATTCATTCCCCTTTTTCCGGGTCACTTTTCTAGGCCGACTCAGACTTCTGGAAGAAGGAGTATGTCCCTCCTCCAAAGAAGGCCAAGAAGAAAGTTGCGGGCAAGAAGCCAAAGAAGAGCGCTCCACAAGAAAACTGGCTTGAGCAGCCGCCGTCGTCTGATTCAGAGGTAAGGTCTTTGATTTGCCTGCTTAACCTTTTGCCCTCTCTACTTGTTATTAATGTTTATTGGATTCATAGGATGAAGTGGAGACCAGCCATGCCGATGCTCCCGAGGTAACTTATACTTCTTCCGAGTCAGAACGTTTTGTTCCCCGAAGGCCGCGGCGGGTTATCAGAAAAGTTCTTCTCTCTCATCCTTTAGCTTACATGGCTCCCGACTTTCTTTTGAAAAAGCAACAGCACGCCGAGTGTCGACAAACCCGGAGCACCGGCTCAACTGAGCTCGTGTCCGGTTTACCAAACTCTCCGGCTCCCAAGAAGCGCCCTGCAGAGGTTTATGTCTCTACTTTTCCTTTGACTTTCCTTTGTAATCTTGATGCTTTCTCATTTTTCCTGTTTCATTGTTTTTAGAAAACCCCATCCTCTGGCGACTCTTCGGCGTCGGTTCTACCACCGCCCAAGATCAATCCGCTGTAAGTATTCTTTATCATGGCATCTGGATCTTCGGCTCTTTAATATGATAGTAACCTCTTTAAATGCTGCTCTTTCCATTTGCAGTGCTCAAGCCTAGCGTCTTAAGACTAACAAGCCCTCCCCCGGCCCTGTCATCCAAGACAAGGAAAATCAAACACCCGAAGGAGGCTCATCCGGAAGCAAGTCCGCCGGCTGCCTCTGCGGAGCCGACTGCTGAAGATATCATTATGGAGAGTCCTCCCAGAGCGCCTTCCAAGCCGTCGACTCCTGCAAAAACTCCTGCAACCCCGGACGTTGTCATCACCGGGTCAGCTCAGCTGACTAAACATACGGAACCATCGGAGGCCTCGAGGAAGTTAAACTTTGATGCTTCGTATGAGAAGATGACAGCTGATGAGCTCCATGCCGGATATATGAACCGGCTAAATACCAGCCGTGACTTGGAGCTTCGGCTGGTGACCTTGTTGAAAACCAAATATGAGGTACCTTTCCTTCTTACCATATCCTTACCTAGACTCCAAGAACCAGTTTAATCTAGTTGGTAGTTGAACCGGATCTTTCTTTATCTTCTGTAGAGTATGGGTTACATTGTCATGCCAAATTAACATAGAATTGCTTTAACTCGGCACTATAGATAAAGTGAACCGCCAATCCTAGCCCCCAAGGGCCGGCTCAGATCTTATTTGAGTCGGGTCTGTAGTGTAGACAGGTTGAAGATCTGATCATAGCCCCCAAGAACCGAGTCGATTTTGACAAAAAATGAGTCGGATCTTCCATCAGGAATAGTCTTTTGGAGAACCAATTCGTAGCCCCCAAGGGCCGGCTCAAACTTGATCAAGTTGAGTCAGTGCTTCTATTAGTAGTACTTTGAAGAGCCATATGGTAGCCCCCAAGTTCCGGATTAACTTCGAAGGAGATGAACCGGAATTATATTGCATTCTGAAAGATCAAATATACATTGGCCCCCAAGTGTCAAATATATTGCTTGCAATCTGTTTGAGACTTGCATAAATTTACTTTTAACACTCGTCCTATATTCTGGCAACTTATCCTGTATTTTGACGTATTGTAGGAAGCTTTGAATGAAGCCGGCTCTCAGCTGTCTGACATGAAGGCAAACTTAGCGGCTCAACAAGAAGCCCACGTCGTCTCTGATGAGAAGTGTCAGCTGCTACCTGAAGAGCTGGTCCAAATTAAGGCGGAGCTTGCTGCTCTCAAGGAGTCTTTTGAGTCGAAGAAGGCTGCTTTAACCAAGCGAGCGGATGACGCCGACCAGCGGCTGATAGCCGTGGTGGATGAGCTTCAAGGCTTAAAGGGTCATATAACCAAGATGGCAGCTGCTCTGTTTGGTAAACTCTTACTCATTTCATGTCTCCAGCGTGTCCCATTTTTCTTGTGTTGGCGACTCATCTGATTTGTTTGATCTATACAGGCCCCAGAAGCCGGCAATTGGTGTCAGATAGCCTTTTACCGCTGAAGGCCATTTACACCTTTGCAGAACAACTTTATTGCGACGCTATCTTCACGATTAAGATGGTTCAATATAAGGAGAAGATCCCCACCGCTCTGAAGGGTGTCTTGGGACTCTTCTCCATAATGCCTAAGCAAATAGAGGAGCTGAAGAAATCCGCCTTCCGCCAAGGAGCCGTCGCAGGATTGAGCAGGGCTCTGGCCTTCGCCCCCGAGCTGACGCCGGCTGAAATGATGGATGATTATCCATCCAAAAAAGATGATGGCTCAGAATTCACTGAAGAAGATTACATCTGATGCATCAAGGACTCGCGTTATCTGGCCTCCGTGTTGGCGGATGAAGCTGATTTGAATACCTATCAGGCGGCTTACGACGCCGAGGAGAAGAGGATCCACGGGCCTCTCTATGAGTGGAAAGATCTGACACCCGCCTGCAGTAAGGATCTCTTCCCTTGTGAGCTTGACACGTCCCCTTTTCTTGAGGGGTCTTTCGCTGCTCTGGCTGACTATAATTGGCAATTGGGGAATCTCCAGATAAAGCCAGCAGAAGAGCCGGAGCAGGATGAGCCGGCCACTAATTGAACTTGTACTTTTCTCTGCTGAGCCATGGCTCATGTAAAGACCCACCGTGGGCGGTGAAACTTAGCAACACCTTTTGACTCCTTCTGAGAGTAATTTTTGTAATAGCTTAAGGATAACTCTGTTGTTCTGAATATAATGCTGGTTGTATATATTTCCATTGCTCTATGTCTGTTTCCGTCTCTCTTATGTGTTGCCGGCTCTTCCTGAATTGATTCCCTCTTTGCATAAATCTACTTTTGACTTGTAGAACCGGCGCTTGTCTTTTAATGATGTCACGCCTTCCTCGGCAATTTAGAGCCGGCTAAAACTTTGAAACTTGTCAACTGGAGTAGCATGACTCCGGCTCTTATAAGATGAACTCTGTCGAGAATCGGTTGTCGTAGGGTAGTGTAAGCTGCACTCAGTGCTAAGAAGCCTCCTGTTCTGAAGATCGTACATGCGGACGCCGGCTAACGATGGGAGATGTAAGCTATACCCTAAGGCAAGAAGCCTCCATCGACAGCCGCGGCTAATAATTAGCCTGAGACGGCATAAAGCTGTCTGTTTGAAAGGAGATGTAAGCTATACCTGAAGGTAAGAATCCTCTTTCAACAGCTATAGTTGATAAGCAACTTAGTTTGGCGTAAAGGCCGGTTGTTAGGGTGAGATAAGTGAACCCGTCGGTAAGAAGCCCCCTTTGACAACCGCGGTTAATAAGTAATCGGAAGTGGCATAAAGCCGGCCATTAGGGTGAGATAAGCGATACCCGTCGGTAAGAAGCCCCCTTCGATGGCCGCAGTTGATAAGCAACTGGAATTTGGTGTACACGCTGTTGTCTTAGGGTCATGTAAGCTATACCAAAGATAAGAAGCCTTCATCAACAATAGCGCTTAATGTAACCAAACTAGGCATAAAGCCAACTATGCAAGGGAGATGTAAGCTATACCCAAAGGCAAGAAGCCTCCTCGCAATAGTTTAATAACAGCTGGCTGCACAAAGGAGATGTAAGCTATACCCGAAGGCAAGAAGCCTCTTTGCAACAGTGCTTAATTGGGCATAAAGCCGGCTATGCAAGGGAGATGTAAGCTATACCCGGAGGCAAGAAGCCTCCTTGCAACAGCGTAAAAGCAGACCGTGCAGGGCAGATGTAAGCTATACCTGAAGGCAAGAAGCCTCCCTGCAACGACGCATGATAGGGCATAAAGCCGGATGATAGATCAGCCGTTTGACGGCAAACAAACCACTTTAACTCAATTTTGTGAGCCGGAAAAATTTCATCTTGATTGCACAAGGATATACATAAGAGCAGAGGCTCCAGTCTTTGTGGGGATGCTAACTTTTACTCATGTAAATATGATATATACAATGATAGCGGCTTTCAATGCCTGCTAAGTAAAATATGGTCGTAGATGCGCGATATCCATGGTCGCAAAGTCTCCTGATCCGTGGTGTCTGACTCATCTCGGATATCAATGAGATAGTATGACCCGTTGTTAAGGTTTCTGTTGATCACAAAAGGCCCCTCCCATGGTGGAGATAGCTTATGCATTCCAGATTGGTCTTGAATCAACCGGAGCACCAGGTCACCTTCCTGGAACCTCCGGGTCTTCACCCTGCGGCTATGATAGCGTCGCAGGTCTTAATGATAAATTGCTGACCTGGCTGCTACTAACTCTCGTGCTTCGTCCAAGGCGTCCAACACATCTTGGTGTGCTACCTCATTGTCCGTCTCAACATAGCCGCCTTCCTTGGCGAGTCATGCCGGATATCGCCGGGTAAAACCGCCTCGGCACCATACACCATGAAGAAAGGCGTAAAACCTGTAGACCTGTTAGGCGTAGTCCGGATGCTCCATAAGACGGAAGGTAATTCATCAACCCAACATCCGGGTGTCCG
Organism: Hordeum marinum; assembly: GCA_022496015.1. Lineage (NCBI taxonomy): Eukaryota > Viridiplantae > Streptophyta > Magnoliopsida > Poales > Poaceae > Hordeum > Hordeum marinum. The sequence goes on from CM039676.1 coordinate 85,323,068, forward strand.
TTTCAAAGGAACCATGAGCCGTGGTTTAACTCCTTTTAAAATTTCCTGATTGGCTCGCTCCGCCTGACCATTAGACTGCGGATGCGCTACGGCTGAAACATCAAGCCGGATATGCTCCTTCTCACAGAACGCTTTCATAGCTCCCTTGGATAGATTTGTTCCATTGTCAGTAATGATACTGTGCGGGTAACCAAAGCGATAGATCAGCTTCTTGATGAATTGAACCGCCATAGCCGCATCACATTTGCTGACCGGCTCTGCCTCGACCCACTTAGTAAATTTATCAACCGCCACCAGGAGGTGTGTTTTCTTATCCTTGGATCTCTTGAAAGGTCCTACCATATCAAGCCCCCAGACCGCAAACGGCCAAGTGATTGGTATCATCCTCAACTCTTGAGCCGGAACGTGAGCACGCCGGCCAAATTTCTGACAGCCGTCACACCTACGGACTAAGTCCTCTGCATCCTTGTGAGCCGTCAACCAGAAGAACCCATGTCGAAAAGCCTTGGCCACTAAAGATTTTGACCCGGCATGATGTCCACAGTCGCCAGCATGAATTTCACTCAAGATCTGTCAGCCCTCCTCTGGTGATACGCAACGCTGAAAGACACCTGTCACACTGCAATTGTGTAACTCACCATTGATAATCGTCATAGACTTAGAATGTCGGGTGATTTTCCTGGCCAGATCCTCATCCTGCGGTAACTCGCCTTGTGCTAAGTATGCCAGATAAGGAGTAGTCCAGTCTGGGATAGCATGCAGAGCCGCCACCAATTCCGCCTCCGGGTCAGGAATGGCCAGATCCTCCTCAGAGGGCACCTTGATAGTTGGATGATGAAATACATCCAGAAAAACATTAGGCAGTACCGGCTTTCGTTGAGAACCTAACCGTGACAAAGCATCTGCTGCCTCATTCCTGCGACGATCAATATGATCTACCTGATACCCCTTGAAATGACCGGCAATGATGTCAACCACCTGCCGATAAGCCGCCATCCGCGGATCCTTAGAATCCCAAGTACCTGAAACTTGCTGAGCCACAAGGTCTGAGTCGCCTAGGCATCTAACCCAGCTTAAGTTCATCTCTTTAGCGACTCTGAGACCATGGAGCAGCGCCTCATACTCAGCTGCATTGTTAGTACAAGGAAACAGTAGCCGGAGCACATAACAAAACTTGTCACCCTTGGGGGAGGTGAGAACAACCCCAGCACCGGACCCCTCTAGCTGTTTGGACCCATCAAAGTGTATAGTCGAATATGTGTTGTCCGACTTCTCTTCAGGAGCTTGGCATTCTGTCCAATCATTTATGAAATCCACCAAAGCTTGGGATTTTATCGCTGTACGAGGAACATACTTGATGTTAAGAGGACCCAGCTCTAAGGCCCACTTGGCAATCCTCCCCGTGGCTTCCTATTTTGAATGATATCTCCCAACGGGGCAGAACTGACCACAGTTATCTAGTGCCCTAGAAAGTAGTGTTTTAACTTGCGGTTGGCCATGAAAACTCCGTATACAAGATTCTGCCAGTGCGGATACCTCTATTCAGACTCTGCCAAAACTTCACTGATATAATAAACCGGCCTCTGCACAGGATACTCTTTCCCTGCCTCCTTGCGCTCAACCACAATTTCCACACTGACCGCTCTGTTGTTAGCCGCCACATAAAGGAGCAACGGCTCTTTCTCAGTCAGAGCGGCTAATACTGCCGGCTCAGTCAACTGCTTCTTAAGAGCTTCAAGTGCTTCAGCCGCTGCTTTGCTCCACTTAAACTTGTCTGTCTTTTTCATCATCTGATATAAGGGAATGACCTTCTCCCCAAGCCGGCTTATGAACCGGCTCAACGCAGCAATCCATCTTGCGAGGCGCTGAATGTCATTAATGCACGTCGGCTCTCCCAAAGAAGTGATAGCCTTAATTTTATCCGGGTTAGCCTCGATGCCCCGCTCAGAGACCAAGAAATCCAAAAGTTTTCCTGCTGGAACACCAAAAACACACTTCGTCGGGTTAAGAATCATCTTGTAGACCCGGAGATTGTCAAAAGTTTCCTTCAGATCCTCTAGGAGGGTTTCCTTCTTTCTGGATTTCACCACGATTTCATCTACGTAAGCATGAACATTACGGCCAATCTGACTGAGAAGGCAGTTCTGTACACATCGTTGGTAAGTCGCCTGGGCACTCTTAAGCCCGAAAGGCATGGAGACGTAGCAGAACGCCCCAAAGGGTGTAATAAACGCCGTCTTCTCCTGATCTTTTGCTGCCATCTTGATCTGATGATAACCTGAATACGCATCCGGGAAGCATAAACTTTGAGATCCGGCTGTACCATCGATAATCTGATCAATATGAGGTAGTGCAAAGGGGTCAACCGGACAAGCCTTGTTGAGGTCCGTGTAATCTATACACATACGCTAGGTGCCGTTCTTTTTGAGCACCAACACCGGGTTAGCCAACCACTCCGGGTGAAAAACTTCCACTATAAAGCCTGCAGCCAAGAGCCGGGCAACTTCCTCCCCAATAGCTTTACGTCTCTCTTCGTTGAACCGTCGCAAAAACTGTTTAATTGGCTTAAAATTCGGATCCACATTAAGGTTGTGCTCAGCGAACTCTCTCGGTACACCTGGCATGTCAGAAGACTTCCATGCAAAGATGTCCCGATTCTCATGGATGAATTCGATGAGCGTGCTTTCCTATTTGGGATCCATGTGAGCCCCAATGATGAACTTCTTGGATGAGTCGCCCGGGTTGAAATCTACTGTCTTGGTATCATCCGCTGAAAACATGAGTGGCGGCTTAACCTCCGTAGTAGGCTTCTTCAGCAGGGTCACACCCTCCGGGTCAACGTTGTCCTTGTGAAATTTAAGCTCCTCCTGGGCACAACTAGACTCTGCATAAGCCGCATCTCCTTCCTCACACTCAAGAGCCGTTTCCGGATTATCGTGCATGGTAATTGTACCATTTAAGCCGGGCATTTTGAGTTGTAAGTAAACATAGCAAGGCCTATCCATGAATTTGGCATAAGCCAGCCTCCCAAACAGTGCATTATAGGGACTCTTGATTTTAACCACCTCAAACCATAAGGACTCCACCCTGTAATTATACTCATCGCCAAAAGCCACTTCCAAAGAAATCCGGCCCATCGGGTATGCCGACTTACCAGGGACCACACCATGAAAGACGGTAGAAGAAGGTTTAAGGTCTTTGTCAAGCAACTTCATCCGCCGGAAGGTGTCATAATAAAGGATGTTGATACTGCTGCCTCCGTCCATGAGCACTTTGTTCACCATATAACCATTCACCTGAGGGGCCACAACTAAAGCCAGCCGGCCCGGGTCATCTACCCGCGGCGGGTGATCCTCCTGACTCCACATTATGTCATACTCAGACCATGGCAAGTACCGCAAGAGAGCCGGCGCAACCACATTAACCGCTTGCCTCCACAACTTCTCATCTCGTTTACTGTGACCGGTTGTGAATACATGATACTGTCCAAAACTGAGCTGCTTCGGGTTACTCTGGAACCCGGATTGATTACGCTACTGCTGCTGATTGTTATCGCTGTTGTTGCCAGGATGTTGTTGGGTCCTCCTTGGTTTGTCACAACCCTAGTTAGATGTCATAGGGTAAGCATGTGTGTTGCATCATGTTCCATTTTGCATCAACAAGAAATGGGGAGGAAAAGAAACCCGAAGCTCATTTTGAATTCAAACAATTCAAATCTGGTGATATTTTCAACAAATCCAAAATGCCCATCAAAAATGTTCCCTATGTTTGATAATTAAGGACATGAATATATCAGGGACCATTCTAATTATTTGAACAATTAAAAGAATTTAAAATAAGTAATAAAGCCTCTGAAATTGATAAATAAATCATTATCATTATTACTACTAGCAAAATACCGTGAAACTTTTTGGACAGGTTTGAAATATTCAAACTTTATTTTAGAAAAGATTTGGGATGTTTTGAAAAGTCATTTGGACCTGCAACTAAAATAAACAAAAGTTAGAAAACCAGAAACGGAAATAAATGGAAAAGAGGAAAAAGGAGAAAATCCTATCTGGGCCAGGGGAGAAGCTGGCCCAGCCCACCAGGGGCGAACATGTCATCTCCAACCTCCGGCCAGGAGGACGGCGAGCGCGTGGTCGCCACACGCCGGCCACCTCCTCCCTGCCTGGCAGCTGGCCTGGAGGGCCGGGAGGGCGCCAGCGCGAGGCCACCGCAGTGGCCTCCTTCTCATCTCCCTCTCTCCCCCGCGAGCTCTCTCTCTCTCTCTCGCTTTCTCCTCCCCCTGCTCCGCCATAGCCGAGCTTTGCTCGAGCTCGCCGCCGTCGTTCTAGCCGCCCCCGCGTTCCCCTGAGCCAGCCAAGAGAACCGTCGTAGCCCCCTCGTCCTCCTCGTGACCCTAGAAGGCGCCGGGAGCCCCTCTACGCCGCGCCATCGCCGTTCCACCCCGCCGGTCACCGAAGCCCCACCGCGACGTTTTGCCCCGTCCGGACCTCCCCTAACCTCGCCGTTGCCTCTGTTGGAAGCGCGGTGAGGCGCTGGTGCTCCTCCCCTTCTCCCCCTTCTGTCCCGTGCCCCGTAGCCATCGCGCCCATCTTGCCCGAGCTCCGGCCGCCGCCGTCCTCAACGCCGGCGCCGATCCCGGCCACCCCAGCCTCAGGGGTGTGTCCAGATGGATTGGCGCATGCGTGGGAATCATTTTGAGCCCATCCGACGTTCGTTTGGTCATCGGAGGGGTAATTCCGATCCCCTCCGCCGCGTCTGGTGCCGCCGGCGGCTCAACGCCGGTGGGCACAGCCGTTTGACCATGGGGTTTTGACCCCTGGGTCACTGGCAGGTGGGCCCGGCCCTGTTTAGACTAATCAATGATTAAAACTAAACTAATTAATTTAATTAACCTAATTAGACACTGACAGTCGGCCCTGCTCCTGTTAATTAATTAGGATTTAGTTTAATTAGTTAGTTAAGTGACTGAGTCACTAACCTGTGGCCCCCACATGTCAGGTTTGACTCTCAGCCGGTGAGCTGACCAGCAGATGTCATCATGATGTCATGCTGATGCAATAAAGCAATTTCTAATTTAAAAATAATTCCTGAAATTGTTTAAAACTTCAAAAATTCATATAAATTAATCTGTAAGTCAGATGAAAATAATTTATATATGAAAATTTATCAGAAAAATCCAATGAATCCAATGGTGCTATTGTCATGCATGTTAGAGAAATCTAAATAGGTGAACATGGACATTTATCAATAGGTTAATATATGGAATTTGTAATGGAGAACAACTTTGAACCTATATTCAAATCCATTTCAAATCAACATGATCACTAGCTGCATTAGGTCATCCATACATGCTACCATGCCATGATCATGCATCATATTGTTGCACTTGGGTGTATTGATTGTTTCTTATCTGCATTGCGGTAGGCCCTGCTCCTGAGGATAACCCCGAGTATCCCACCGAAGGAGAAAACCTTCCTGCAACCCAGCAAGGCAAGCAACCCCTTTGATCATTCCGATAAGATCCCACTCTCTCGCTCCTGCTCTTGTTTATTGCATTAGGATAAACGATCACATGGGAGTCATACACGTAGATGGTCCTATTCTTTTGCATGACCTGACTTTGTCACAGTAAATAGCTAAACCTTGCAACCTAGCATACCTGGTAGATGCTTGTGCCATGATGTGCTTAGATTACTTTGCCTACTATGCTTACCATGCTTAGAGTTGTGTCAGGTCTGATTCATCTGGGTGATGAACTGAGTGAAACAATGTTGTCTGATGTGATGAGCATATGATGAATACGATTTGGTAAAGGTAGCAATGAGAGTTTATGTAGGAGTACATAGCGGGTTGTCTCATTGGGACCGTTCTTAGGAACTGAGTTCTGTGTTTGTGATCCAAGACTAGTTACTACCACACATTGGGTTCCGGTAACTCGACCCCTCTCGACTTATCAGTCGCTTAGTCCTTAGTCTAGGAGTTGCAAATAGTTTCTGGTGTTTATAGCATGATGGAGGCCGTGCGTAGCGCTGACCCTCGGGGTGGCTTATGACGCGGTAGGTAGTGGCACGGTGTACCAAGGGTCACCCGAATGGTGGGCTTGGGAACCCTGCGCACATCGTTTGGGGTCGTAGCGGAAACTTCAGCCGGACTTCCGTGCGGGTTCAGTCTCAAATAGGCGATAGCCTGGACTAGAGGTCTTATGTGATTGACGGTTCTGGCCGACTCCCTCGCTGGGCATCCGCTTGAAGGTTGCCGAGGTGCATGTTTTATGGCACACAGTGATAAGTGGCGAGAGCATGTGCGAAGAAGTACACCCCTGCAGGATATGAAACTATTCGAATAGCCGTGTCCTCGGATATGGACTACTTGGAGAACTTATGATGTTCATAGATAATCAAATGGATACTCATAAAAATATCAAGACAAGTGTGAGTACCGAGGATGGCACTCTCCCGGAAGGGGAAAGTGAATCCATGGTGGTGTATTGTGATGGAGGTAGTGGACTCGTGTGCGATAACTAAAATTGTAACAAAGAGTTAATACTGAGTAGTGTAGGTTAGCCATGAGTCAAAGCTGGCATTGCTGCATAAACTCCACCACTCCCCCTTGTTGATACATGAGCATAAATAGACTAGGTTTGTTTTAAAGACTTGCTGAGTACGATTGTACTCACGTTTGCTTAATAAATGTTGCAGATGAGACCCAGGACCTATCAAGTGGGTTCTATCTAGATGTTGACGATGCCGAATAGCTGGTGTCCCAGCTACGACCTTGCCCTGTGGCGGAGTGTAGATAGTCAGGCCGTGTGCCTTTTTACCCCTTTCATCTGTCTGTACCCAGACAGCTTTAATGCTTCTGCTTGGTTTGTATGAACATGTTTGTATGACTTGTGTGTCGGGTCATGTGACCCCTATCTGTAAGACATATTATGCAAGGCTCATCTGAGCCTCTTAAATAAAAGTCATGTTGTTGTATGGTTATGTTGTGATGCCATGGTTGTATCTATGCATATCAGGCATGTCGTGCGTACGTGTGACGTGCAACGGTATGTATGGGATCCGACACCTAGTCGTGTGCCTTTAGTTGTACTCTTTACGGGAAACTGCCTCTTTGTGCTTCCACCGAGCCATGGTATCTCGCTACTGCTCCAGACACATTGATTGACTAGCATGTATCCTTCTTTGCTGTTGTGTCTGTCCCTTCGAGGAAATGTCTCGCAATGTAATGGAGTCCCTATAGCCTGCTACGACTCGCTTACGAGCAGTGATGGCATTCTTGTCTCACGACGTAATGGAGTCCTTGTAGCTTGCTATGACTCGTCTACACATGCTTGAGGCCGACACCTGCATTGTTGGGTTACGTATGCCTGTTTCCGTATGGATGTGCCACTTGGGTTCTATGACTAGTCATGTCGGCCCGGGTTCTCTGTTGTGTGATTGCCAGCGACATGTTCACATACGTGAGCCAAAAGACGCAAACGGTCCCGGCCTAGGTAAGGCTGCAGCCGTGGAGCTTACCGTGCGTGAGGCCGCAAAGTGATGTGATATGCTACAGTCTGGATTCATATGACTTAGGATCGGGGTCCCGACCGCGTTGGTATCAGAGCCTGACTGACTGTAGGACTTCCAAGCCAAACCGGTCGAAGTTGAGTCTAGAAACGCTAGAGATAAGTAGGGGAATTGATTGTGGAAGGGAACGTAAGGCTCTTTTTACTCCTCTTCTCAAGTTATTCTATGCTGGGTCGTTCTCATCTTTCTACGGGGATAGGAACTAGGATTCTCATCTATTGCTTAGGATGACGAGTTACTAACCATGGACCAATAGCTTGCTTGTTTGCAAGTGAGTGTAGTTATTCAAGTATTGTTGGTGTGACAAACAGATGGAGAAGAGATTTGAGTCTAGATAGTCGAGTGGTTATGCTTTTCCAATCTTTGCAGTTGTCTCAAAATCCTTTTTGAGCAATTATAGCCATTATGCTGTCCAATTTCTACTAGGATCTCTAATGTCTTTGCATCATTCTCTGTTTGAGATGCCCCTCGTCCTTCCCATCAGGTGGTCCGTCTGACCAGGTGCATCGATGTACCGGGTCACACGGCCATGTTGGTTAGAGTTATGATGGAGGCTGGATACCGTTGGTACCTAGAGTACACAGTGGAGGAGCAGTATCGAGATTTCAACCAGAGTCAGTATATGACTACTGTTAGGATATATCCTTCATATCCTGGAGCTGCAGAGCCGCTTCACTGGACACATGGATTAAGTGTTACCATAGATATGGCAGTTCAGGAAACCGCCTACACTATGCTGACTATCATGAGGTTTCACCATGGTCTGCTACAGAACACGGAGTTCTGCTATGTTCCTGCTTCCATGGGAGGAGAGGATGGATATCTTAGTGCAGCCTACTATGATCATTCTCATGAGGACCGTAGGCTGCAGGTGACTGCTCAGATGTTGGAGAACAGGGATCGTGATGCACGTGCCCTTCGGATGGAGCTTTATGCTACCCGTGCACGTCTTTGGACAGACTTGACGCAGTTGGCACCTGTCGTGCAGACAGGCTATGGAGATTTGGAGATGCTGACCCCATCGCGGACTCATTTGCCAGCACACGTGGACTGGCCTGATGTTGGAGGCATCACCCCTCTTCGAGGACCGCTGTTGCCGCCGACAAGGGGGCCAAGGCCACATCCGTGTCCTTATGGTTTCCAGGGATCCCTGGCTAGAGTGTTTCCAGATCCTCAGGTTCAGCTCCCAGGTCACGGGGGTAACCTGTACAAGGCATTCTACGGCGATGCTTGAGTGCGTGGATGTTAGTTCTAGTATGGTAGTAGTCGTATCGTCATAGTCCTGCGTGTCTTGTGGGATATGACCAAGGTTGAGAGTTGAGTTCCGGAGGTGTAGATAGATAATGTATAGGTAGCTTGTAATGCCTCCGATGAGTTGTGTCATCTCTCCGTAGTTGTTTTCAGCTTGGGCTTGTACTGAACTAAGTCATGGTGTGTATGAAATCTAATGTTCATATGGTAGTTGCTTTACCATGTTGATTGGTGTTTATCCTACATGCCATGTTGACAAGTACATTCCTTATCTCATGTCTTAGAGTTGATGTTCTCTATGTCTAAGCTGTGGATTGTTTTTCCCAGGATGGTGGCAACTAGGAACAACCCCGTGCCTGCTCCTGAGCAGGACGAGGGAAGCCAGCCAAGGCTAGAGGATCTGCCACATGCGCCATCCCTGGCGAAGGTGATGCTAGATGCTGAACGGAACAAGAGGGAGACCAACAGGCTGCTGGAAAGAATTGAGCAGAACACAGCTCGTGCTCCCCGCAATGATCACAACGATGGAGTGTCACTTGGTGAGTTTGTCAAGCTGTGCCCGCCCAAGTACCATCATTCGATCGACCCCCTCGATGCGGATGACTGGCTGACTAGTATGTTCCGGAAGATTCGGGCTGCTAATGTGTCCGAGGCCAACAGAGTGTCTTTTGCCACCTATTTTCTGGAGGACCCTGCCAATCTGTGGTGGGAGAGCTATGAGGCTATGTGTCCCCAGGGACCTGCACCAACCTGGGCAGAGTTCAGTGCCGCATTTCGTATCCATCACATCCCGGAAGGGCTGATGGATTGTAAAAGAGAGGAATTCTGTGCCTTCACCCAGGGCAGACTGTCAGTGGATGCTTACAGTCGCGAGTTCGGTAATCCTGCTCGCTATGCTCCAGAAGAAGTTTCGACTGATGCCAAGAAGCAGGCCAGGTTCCGCAAGGGACTTAATCCTGAGCTTTGCCGAGATCTACGCCTGCATGAGTGCACCACCTTCCAGGCTCTTGTCAACAAGGCCATCAATGCAGAGTCCGGACAGACTGACTATGAGGCCACGAGGAAGCATAATCGTGACTTCAACCCTGCTTCTGGTTCAGGCCCTAACAAATGCCGAGTGTGGGTGCCCAATGCAGCTTTGCCGCCAAGATACACTACGAGGCCATCCTTCCAGGCGCCTCACCCAGTCCAGCCCAATCCTCCAGTCAGACCATTTGGAGGTCCGTCTACAAATGCTGCACCTCGTGCCACCATGGTATGCTATAAATGTGGAGAACTGGGGCACTACTCTCGTGAGTGTCCCCATAACAATGCTAAGCCCGCTGGACATGGAAAACCAGGAAAAGTCTTCTATGTGAAGCCAGCTCCTGCTCGTGGGCGAGTGAACTATGTGTCTGCTGAAGAATACCTTGAAGATCCTGATGTTATTCTAGGTACGCTTCTTGTTAATAGCCATCCAGCATCTGTTCTATTTGATACTGGGGCATCTCATTCCTTCATCTCAGAAAGTTATGCACAATTGCATAACATGTCTTTCTATGACATGCCCACACCCTTAGTAGTTCAGACTCCTTGTTCAAAATGGCAAACTTCTAGAGTGAGCCATGACAATGAAATTCTGGTGGATAGACTAGTATTCCTAGCATCCTTAATAGCTCTTAAGTCTTCGGACATCAATATCATTCTAGGTATGGATTGGATGAAAGACCACTATGCCAAGATTGATACTCATTCTAGGAATGTTCAACTTACACATCCATTGGGTGAGATAGTTAATGTCTCTACTCGAACAACCAAGCGCCAACTCTATTCCCTAAATGCGAGCCCTCTTCCAGAGTTAGAAGATATTCCGATAGTCTGTGACTTTCCGGATGTCTTTCCAGAAGAACTGCCAGGTATTCCACCTGTCAGAGATGTTGAGTTTGTGATAGAACTCATTCCAGGGACAGTCCCAATAGCCAGAAGACCCTATAAGATGGCACCCTTAGAACTGTCCGAGCTAAAAACCCAACTCGATGAAGCTTTGAAGAAAGGTTTCATCCTTCCTAGTTCTTCTCCTTGGGCTTGTCCCGTCCTCTTTGTTAAGAAGAAGGATGGATCGGATCTGATGGTTGTGGACTATCGACCAGTGAATTTGGTCACCATCAAGAACAAGTACCCGCTCCCCAGGATCAACAATTTGTATGATCAACTCGCTGGATCCTCTATCTTTTCCAAAATGGATTTGAGATTGGGATACCATGAAATCAGAATAAGAAATAGGGACATTCCAAAAACTACCTTTGTTACTCGTTATGGCCAATACGAGTACACCGTTATGTCTTTCGGTTTAACCAATGCCCCAGCCACCTTCTCTCGCCTGATGAATTCGATCTTCATGGAGTATTTGGATAAATTCGTCATGGTTTACCTCGACGACATACTCATCTACTCGAAGAACGAACAAGAACATGCCGAGCATCTAAGGCTGGTATTGATGAAACTTCGAGAGCACCGCCTATATGCCAAATTCTCCAAGTGTGAATTCTGGTTGCCAGAAGTGACCTATTTGGTTCACGTGATCTCTGGTAAAGGTATTGCTATCAATCCCGAGAGAGTTTAGGCCGTCCTTGATTGGACTCAACCTGAATCGGTTAAGCAAGTTTGGAGTTTCCTTGGCTTAGCGAGCTATTGTTGCCGCTTTGTTGAGAACTTCTCCAAGGTTGCGAAACCTCTGACTGAACTCCTCAAGAAGGATAAAAAGTTCGAGTGGACCCCACAATGCGAACACAATTTTTAGGAGTTGAAAAGATGACTGACCTCTGCTCCCGTTCTGTTGCCACCAGATTTCTCTAAGGACTTTATTATCTACTGCGACGCCTCGCGACAAGGATTAGGTTGCATTCTCATGCAAGATCGTCATGTGATTGCATACGCATCTCGACAGTTGCGACCACATGAGGATAATTATCCAACACATGATCTTGAGCTTGCAACTATAGTCCATGCACCGAAAACATGGCAACATTACCTTCTGGGTAATCGTTGCGAGATATTCACTGATCACCAAAGTCTGAAATATATCTTCACCCAGCTGGATTTGAATCTCAGGCAAAGACGGTGGGTAGAGTTGATTACAGATTACGACTTAGGGATAACTTACACCCCGGGGAAAGCCAATGTCATGGCTGATGCACTAAGTCGTAAGTCTTATTGTAACAATTTGATGTTACAACAAGGTCAACCGCTTCTCTATGAGGAATTTCGGAAGTTAAACCTTCACATCGTTCCTCAAGGATTTCTATCCAACCTGGTGGCGAAACCTACTATTTCGGATCAAATCATAGAAGCCCAGAAGCATGATGCCGGGATATCTCGGATCAAGAAAAACATTAAGAAGGGTAGTGTTAGATGCTTCTTGGAAGATGATTGGGGTGTTGTCTTCTTTGAGAATCGTTTGGTGATCCCAAAGAAACAACATCTGTGACAATTGATCCTTAGGGAGGCTCATGATTCTCCTCTCACATTTCATCCGGGTAGTACCAAAATGTATTAGGACCTACGCCAGAGGTTCTGGTGGACTAGGATGAAGAGAGAAATTGCTCAATATGTTGCTAACTATGACGTTTGTCGTCGCGTGAAAGCAGAACATCAAAGGCCTGCTGGCACCCTTCAACCTTTAGCTATTCCTGAATGGAAATGGGATAAAGTCGGTATGGATTTCATCACCGGTTTTCCCAGGACCAAGAGAGGGAACAATGCTATATTTGTAGTCATTGATCGCCTTTCCAAAGTGGCTCATTTTCTTCCTGTTCGGGAAAGCATTACTGCTAGCCAGCTAGCGGAGTTATATGTTTCTCGAATAGTTTCTCTTCATGGTGTTCCTTTGGAGATTAACTCAGACCGTGAAAGTATCTTTACTTCTCGATTTTGGGAAGGTTTTCAAACCGCTATGGGGAACCATCTATCCTTTAGCACTGCTTTCCACCCTCAATCAAGTGGTCAAGTTGAGCGAGTCAATCAAATTCTCGAAGACATGCTCCGAGCTTGTGTTATATCTTTCGGTATGAACTGGGAGAACTGCCTTCCATTTGCTGAATTTGCATATAACAATAGATATCAATCAAGCTTGGGCAATGCCCCTTTTGAAGTTCTCTATGGACGAAGATGTCGAACACCTCTTAACTGGTCAGAAACCGAAGAGAGGCAACTCTTCGGCCCGGATATGATCCAGGATGCAGAGGAGCAAGTTCACATTATCCGTGAAAAGTTGAAAACACCCCAATCCCGTCAAAAGAGTCAATATGAACGTCATCATAAGTCTGTGACCTATGAAGTTGACGAGAAGGCTTACCTTCGGGTTACACCACTGAAGGGTACCCATCGATTCGGTATCAAAGGCAAATTGGCTCCTCGTTACATTGGACCTTTTCGCATCCTTGCTAAACGAGGAGAGGTTGCCTACCAATTGGAACTTTCGCCGCATCTTTCCAAAGTTCATGATGTCTTCCACGTCTCGCAACTCAGGCGTTGCTTTTTGGACCCTATCCACGAAGTAGACCACGAAGTGCTTGAACTCCAATATAACCTTACATACTGAGAATACCCTATTCGTATTCTCGACCAAGCTGAGCGTACCACTCGGCGTCGGAACATCAAGTTTCTTAAGGTTCAGTGGTCACACCATTCTGACAAAGAGGCCACATGGGAAAGATAAGATTGTCTTAGACTAGAGTACCCCGCGCTCTTCACGATGTCTTCGAAATCTCGGGACAAGATTCTTTTGAGTGGGGGTGAGTTGTCACAACCCTAGTTAGATGTCATAGGGTAAGCATGTGTGTTGCATCATGTTCCATTTTGCATCAACAAGAAATGGGGAGGAAAAGAAACCCCAAGCTCATTTTGAATTCAAACAATTCAAATCTGGTGATATTTTCAACAAATCCAAAATGCCCATAAAAATGTTCCCTATGTCTGATAATTAAGGACATGAATATATGAGGGACCATTCTAATTATTTGAACAATTAAAATAATTTAAAATAAGCGATAAAGCCTCTGAAATTGATAAATAAATCATTATCATTATTATTACTATCAAAATACCCTAAAACTTTTTGGACTGGTTTGAAATATTCAAACTTTATTTTAGAAAAGATTTGGGATTTTTTGAAAAGTCATTTGGACCTACAATTAAAATAAACAAAATCACAAAATCAGAAAACAGAAATAAATGGAAAAGAGGAAAAGGAGAAAATCCTACCTAGGCCAGGGGAGAAGCCGTCCCAGCCCTTCAGGGGCGAACCGGTCATCTCCAACCTCCGCCGAGGAGGACGGCGAGCGCGTGGTCGCCACACGCCGACCACCTCCTCCCTGCCTGGCAGCTCGCCTGGAGGGCCGAGAGGGCGGCAGCGCGAGGCCACCGCCGTGGCCTCCTTCTCATCTCCCTCTCTCCCCCACGAGCTCTCTCTCTCTCTCTCTCTCGCTTTCTCCTCCCCCTGCTCCGCCATAGCCGAGCTCTGCTCGAGCTCGCCGCCGCCGTTCTAGCCGCCCCCCGCGTTCCCCTAAGCCAGCCAAGAGAACCGCCGTAGCCCCCTCGTCCTCCTCGTTACCCCAGAAGGCGTCGGGAGCCCCTCTACGCCATGGCATCGCCGTTCCACCCCGCAGGCCACCGAAGCCCCGTCGCGACGTTCTGCACCGTCCGGACCTCCCTCGACCTCGCTGTTGCCTCTGGTGGAACCGCGGTGAGCCGCTGGTGCTCCTCCCCTTCTCCTCCTTCTCTCCCGTGCCCCATAGCCGTCGCGCCCTTCTTGCCCGAGCTCCGGCCGCCGCCGTCCTCAACGCCGGCGCCGATCCCGACCACCCTAGCCTCAGGGGTGTGTCCAGATGGATGGGCGTGTGTGTGGGCGTCATTTTGAGCCCATCCGCTGTCCGTTTGGTCATCGAAGGGGGAATTCCGATCCCCTCCGCCGCGTCTGGTGCCGCCGGCGGCTAAACGCCGGTGGGCACAGCCGTTTGACCACGGGGGTTTGACCCGTGGGTCACTAGCAGGTGGGCCCGGCCGTGTTTAGACTAATCAAAGATTAAAGCTAAACTAATTAATTTAATTAACCTAATTAGACACTGACAGTGGGCCCAGCTCCTGTTAATTAATTAGGATTTAGTTTAATTAGTTAGTTAAGTGACTGAGTCACTGACCTGTGGCCCCCACATGTCAGGTTTGACTCTCGCCTGGTCAGCTGACCAGCTGATGTCATCATTATGTCATGCTGATGCAATAAAGCAATTTCTAATTTAAAAATAATTCCAGAAATTGTTTAAAACTTCAAAAATTCATATAAATTAATTTGTAAGTTAGATGAAAATAATTTATATATGAAAAATTATCAGAAAAATCCAATGAATCCAATGGTGCTATTATCATGCATGTTAGAGAAATCTAAATAGGTGAACATGGACATTTATCAATAGGTTAATATATGGAATTTGAAATGGAGAACAACTTTGAACCTATATTCAAATCCATTTCAAATCAACATGATCACTAGCTGCATTAGGTCATCCATACATGCTACCATGCCATGATCATGCATCATATTGTTGCACTTGCGTGTATTGATTGTTTCTTATCTGCATTACGGTAGGCCCTGCTCCTGAGGATAACCCCGAGTATAGCGCCGAAGGAGAAAACCTTCCTGCAACCCAGCAAGGCAAGCAACCCCTTTGATCATTCCGATAAGATCCCACTCTCTCGCTCCTGCTCTTGTTTATTGCATTAGGATAAACGATCACATGTCAGTCATACACGTAGATGATCCTATTCTTTTGCATGACCTGACTTTGTCACAGTAAATAGCTAAACCTTGCAACCTAGCATACCTGGTAGATGCTTGTGCCATGATGTGCTTAGCTTACTTTGCCTGCTATGCTTGATATGCTTAGAGTTGTGTCACGTCTGATTCATCTAGGTGATAAACTGAGTGAAACAATGTTGTCTGATGTGATGAGCATATGATGAATACGATTTGGTAAAGGTAGCGATGAGAGGCTATGTAGGAGTACATAGCGGGTAGTCTCATTGGGACCGTTCTTAGGAACTGAGTTCTGTGTTTGTGATCCAAGACCAGTTACTACCACACACTGGGTTCCGGTAACTCGGCCCCTCTCGACTTATCAATCGCTTAGTCCTTAGTCGAGGAGTTGCAAATAGTTTCTGGTGTTTATAGCATGCTGGAGGCCATGCGTAGCGCTGACCCTCGAGGTGGGTTATGACGCGGTAGGAAGTGGCATGGTGTACCAAGTCACCCGAGTGGTGGGCTTGGGAACCCCGCGCACATCGTTTGGGGCCGTAGCGGAAACTTCGGCCGGACTTCCGTGCGGGTTCAGTCTCAAATAGGCGATAGCCTGGACTAGAGGTCTTATGTGATTGACGGTCGTGGCCGACTCCCTCGCTGGGCATCCGGTTGAAGGTTGTCGAGGTGCATGGTTTATGGCACACAGCGATAAGTGGCGATAGCGTGTGTGAAGAAGTACACCCCTGCAGGGTATGAAACTATTCGAATAGCCGCGTCCTCGGATATGGACTACTTGGAGAACTTATGTTGTTCATAGATAATCAAATGGATACTCGTAAAAATATCAAGACAAGTGTGAGTATCGAGGATGGCACTCTCCCGGAAGGGGAAAGTGAATCCATGGTGGTGTATTGTGATGGAGGTAGTGGACTTGTGTGCGATAACTAAAATTGTAACAAAGAGTTAAAACTGAGTAGTGTAGGTTAGCCATGAGTCAAAGCTGGCATTGCTGCATAAACTCCGCCACTCCCCCTTGTTGATACATGAGCATAAATAGACTAGGTCTGTTTTAAAGACTTGGTGAGTACGATTGTTCTCACGTTTGCTTAATAAATGTTGCAGATGAGACCCAGGACCCATCAGGTGGGTTCTATCTAGATGTTGACAATGACGAATAGCTGGTGTCCCAGCTACGACCTTGCCCTATGGCCGGCTGTAGATAGTCAGGTCGTGTGCCTTTTAACCCCTTTCATTTGTTTGTACCCAGACAGATTTAATGCTTCCACTTGGTTTGTATGAACATGTTTGTATGACTTGTGTGTTGGGTCATGTGACCCCTATCTGTAAGAACATATTATGCAAGGCTCATCTGAGCCTCTTAAATAAAAGTCAAGTTGTTGTATGGTTATGTTGTGATGCCATGGTTGTATCTATGCATATCGGGCATGTCATGCGTATGTGTGACGTGCAACGGTATGTATGGGATCCGACACCTAGTCGTGTGCCTTTAGTTGTCCTCTTTATGGGAAACTGCCTCTTTGTGCTTCCACCGAGCCATGGTAGCTTGCTACTGCTCCGGACACATTGATTGACCGGCATGTATCCTTCTTTGCTGTTGTGTCTGTCCCTTCGGGGAAATGTCTCGCGGTGTAATGGAGTCCCTGTAGCCTGCTACGACTCGTCTACGTGCAGTGATGGCATTCGTGTCTCACGACGTAATGGAGTCCTTGTAGCTTGCTATGACTCGTCTACACATGCTTGAGGCCGACACCTGCATTGCTGGGTTACGTATGCCTGTTTCCGTACGGATGTGCCACTTGGGTTCTATGACTAGTCATGTCGGCCCGGGTTCTCTGTTGTGTGATTGCCAGCGACATGTTCACATACGTGAGCCAAAAGACGCAAACGGTCCCGGCCTAGGTAAGGCTGCAGCCGTGGAGCTTATCGTGCGTGAGGCCACAAAGTGATATGATATGTTACAGTCTAGATTCATATGACCTAGGATCGGGGTCCCAACATGGTTATTCTAACCTGGGTGCCCAGCTCCTGAACCGCCGGCGCCAAATCCAGGCCTTGATCCACCGTGTCCTGAGCCGCCAGGCGGGCCACCGCCCTAGTTATTGAGTGGCTAGGAATGCTGGTTTTTGAATCTTTGCATGATAAAGCAATCACCCCATGCATGCAACGTCGGCTTATCAGGCGTGTCGTGCTCCGGACAAGGCTTCTTAAGCACTTCTTCTAAATTGAAAGGACCTCTGTTCCTTTGGTGAAACGGCCTAAATTTTGCATTCCCCCGGGGATGGTTCTGTCCTGTGTTGGTGTTTGCCACTAGCTCTGACCCGCCCTCGGCGTTCTTCCGTTTATTCTGATTTCCATTGTTCACAAAACCCTTGCCTTGATTGTTCTTCTTCCCTTGATTGGCTTTCTCCTCATCTGAGCCTGGATCCTTGGTGTTATCTGAGTCGGCATACTTTGTCAGGGCCGTCATGAGCTCTCCCATATCCTGACACGTGCGCTTGAGCCGGCCGAGCTTCTGCTTCAATGGAACAAAATGATAGTTCTTTTCCAGGATGAGCACTGCTTGAGCTGCCGTGATCTGCTCTGAAGAGTGAATAATGGTCGACACCCGCCGGTCCCAATGATGGGCCGACTCATTCTCCTGTTGAACGCAATGGTCCAAATCCATAATGGTCATAGGCTGCTTATAGGTCCCCTGAAAATTCTTAATAAACTTCGCTCTCAGCTCCGCCCATGAGCTTATCGTGTTAGGCGGTAGGCCTTTCAGCCATGTGCGAGCCGGACCCTCAAGCATCATGATGAAATATTTTGCACACACCGTTTCACTGATGTCCAACATCTCCATGGCCAGCTCATAACTCTCAACCCAAGCCTCAGGGGGTAAATAGGCTATGTAATTTGGAACTTTTCGAGGCCCCTTGAAATCTTTCGGCAGTCGCTCACTTCTCAGAGCCGGTTTTAAGCACGGCACCCCTACGGCTCTGCTGCTACCTGCTCCCATTGAAATAGAAAGAGCCGGCTCAGGACGGGTTGCCGCTAACTCCGCTTCTTGCCTGTTCCTCGCCCGGTCCACGAGGGCTTGTGCATCTAGATCCGCCTGCTCAGCCTCTGGTGGTCCCCGACGTGGATGACTGCTGGAACATGCCGGCGACTCGTAGCGCCGGTTGAAACTTCGACTAGGGAGAGGGGTAGAGTAAAGCCGGCTCCGGCTGTGAGCATACCTCTCTTGCTGGGCCATGGCTGTTTGTAAATATCCAATGGCGTTTCGCACGTCCTCTGCAAAGGGTGCTTCGTCTGGGATGGGGATTGTCCCAAGCTGGGTGGCCGCCGCCACCATGTTCTCGACCGGGTTAGATTAATGGCCTGCCGGTGTTGGAAAAGCTCCAGGTGAAGTTTGGTTATGTTGGGGAGGATGAGTCGCTGGGCGTTCCATAGGGTGGCTCTCCGACGCACCCGCAGCCCGCCCCGCACCAAGGGTATTAAACAGGTTCCTTGCTTCGTAACGCTCTGGCAGACGGGATTGATGCCTCCTCCGGTGTACCGCAGCTGCTGACCTTTGTTCCAACTCAAGATGGAAAGCATCTTCTTTGATACGCTCTGCTTCTTCCTCCATCCGGATCTTCAGCTCCGCCATCCTTTGTCGTTCCTCTGCCATCCGGCCCTTGATCCGTGTCACCTCCAGATTCTGGGTAGCTTGATTATCTGGTGTCACTTCCGTGGCCATGAGATCCGTAAGCTCGTCCATCAATTCCACTAAAACCATAGCTGGCGGCCGCGGGCTATCACCCGCCGCGGCGGCTCCCGTAGCTGTGTGACCGGCGGCTGGAGCCGATCCTGCCATGAAGACCGCTGCATGAACCAGAGGTCTCGGAGCATCCGACTCAAAGCCCTCTACCCCAGAATAGGCGTCATCGTAGCCCCCAAGGCCACCATTATTGAGCCGATACACTGACTCTGTCTCACACTGGAGGACTCATCTTCCAAGCAAACAAAGGTTCCCTGCGACCCGGACGCTTCCAGATCCATACCTTGAGTGAAGCCCACGAGAACGTGTTTCTGACCTGGATGGGCATGGGCAGGCCGCACGCTACTCACAGATCGGAGACGCCGAGCCGGCTCGGCGATGCTGGTGCAGATGTCCGGCCCGGGTGTAGATCCACTAACCTTTCCAATGAAAACCTGGATCCCGCCAAACGGAACCTGGAATCCATACTCCACAGAATCAGCATTAAGCCCCCAGCCGGCGTTGTCGATGTAGAGCCGGCCGCGGCGACTCTTGCTCATCCTTCGAACCATGTATCCCTCGAGCCCTGGGAGAGAGCCCTTTGAGAACTCAACACCACCAAGTGCTAGCCCCACGGTGAGCGCCAACTGTCATGGATTTATCACGGCAAATGTCCAGGTGAACGGACTTGGATTCGAGGCCATCGCAAACGGGGTGGACTCAAAGGGGTTGATCGGGATGAAAGACACGGATTTACCCAGGTTTAGCCCCTCAAGTCGAGGTAATAGCCTACGTCCATCTTGTGTTTGTATTGCTTACGTATCGATTACAAGGAGCCAGAAGCTTGACCTAGTTCTCGATTACCTACCCCTAAGTCGCCCCGGGTCTGCCTTTATATAGGAGGTCAGGACCACCGGGTCTTTACAATTATCTATCCGGGTCTTCTTGTGACTCCGAATCTCTCTCTATCTTCCTGTCCAAGTTTGTCCTTGAGGTGGCTTACATGTCCTGGTCTTCTCCGTCCGGGCCATCATGCGGCCCATACTGAGAGCCGCCTATCTTCCTGGGCCACCAGCTTTACGGCTCACCTTTGGGCCGGCTTATGAGTCAGTAATATCAGCCGGAGCCTCCAAGCCGGGTCATATTACGGGGTTATATCCCCAACACCAGCCCATAGAAACATCTTAGCACAAGGTCCGGGCCCAACCCACCGCAAGATTCCCTCGGTATCGACCCGATGCCACAGTTTCCCCGTAAGAGGGTCCAGGGCAAAACCTGGCGGCATTGCCACTCCCAGGTCCCCCGTCATTTCTAACCTTGACACTGTTGACCAAATGGATCTACCCCTTTGACTTTCATCGGACGGGGTTTGACCGAGGGATTTTTTCATCTGGCTGTGATAGGCCAGCCCATACCAACATCTTAGCACAAGGTCCGGGACCAACCCACCGCAAGATTTGCTCGGTTCGACCCGATGCCACAGTTTCCCAATGTAAGAGGGCCTAGGGCAAGGTTCGTGCCTAGCCCGCCACAAGATTCCCTTTGTGTCTCACCAGCATGACCGTTTCCATACTCCGTGTGACGGCAGCAGCGACATCCCTGAGGAGGGACACACTCTAGAGACGCATGCGAGGTGCTTGCACTTGCCACCACACTTTCATACGTGTAAGAGGGCCCAGCGCAAGACCTGGTGGCACTGCCAACCCCCCAAGTACCCCGTTCCGTCGAACCCTCACACTGTTGACCGGACGGATCTACCTCTTTGACTTCCACCGGACAGGGTTTGACCAAGGGGTATTTTCACTTGGCTATGATAGGTCAACCCATAGCAACATCTTAGAATAAGATTCCCTCCATGTCGACCCAACGAGAATGTTTCCCCCCTTCAGGTGAAAGTGGCAGCGCCGTCTGTCAAGACTATGTGCAGATTATATATAACATGATATTTTAGCGCCTATACACACAGCTAAATAGACGATGCATTGAAAAAACAGTGTGTAGACTATATATAACATGGACATGGGCTATAGACTTCCTAATTAAAATTAATTTTAATACAGGGGAAAGATTTAAAAAAAATGCACCTATGTCGACAGTTACATCGTCGGCGTAGGTGAAATAAACAGAATTGCGCCTATGCTGACGGTTACACCGTCGGCGTAGCTATAATAGAAAACAATTGTACCTACGCCGATGATTACACCGTCGGTGTAGCCCGAAAGGTATGCCGATGGCATAACCGTCGGTGTAGCTATGCCCCCAGATCCTCACCTCCCTCGGATCGGTGACGTGGCACCTGCCTCGGATCGATGACGTGGACCATCGAAGCTATGCCGACGGTGTCCGTCAGGGCCGTCGGCATATCTTTGACAACGTCAAATGGGTGTTACTCATCGAGTGTCCGGTCCCGCTGATATGGCGACGGGGTGTCTACACCGATGACCACCGTAGGCATAGGTGAATCTACGTCGACGACCTTTGTACACCGACGGTGGCCATCGCCATACGTTGATCTACGCTGACGGTTTTTAGTACACCAACGGTGAGGCATTGGTTGTCGGCGTAGGGTGACGTATGCCGACGGGGGCCGTCGGCATAGTTTAGGCCGTCGGCAACGATCCTGATTTGGAAGTGAGCCAATTCCTTTGGAAGAACTTCGTTGGAAATCCATCCTTTCCAGGTGCTTTCAGAGGTCCCATTTGAAAGAGACTCTCAGATATTTCCTTTTCACACAACTCTGCACATAAATGTTCATTCATATCGGGTGTGACCTTCTCCTTGTATAGGTCCAGTAGTGACTGATGCTTGATATGTCCATTTTGCATCATGCTTTTATATTGATATTTATCGCATCTTGAGTTGTTATAACACATTATGGTGCAATACTCATGCCTTTTCTCTCTTATTTTACAAGGTTTACACCAAGAGGGAGAATGCCGGCAGCTGGAATTCTGGGCTCGAAAAGGAGCAAGTTTGAGATGGCTATTTTGCACAACTCCAAAAGCCGTGAAAATCAACGAGGAATTATTTTGGAATATATAAAAAATACTAGGCCGGAGAAGTACCAAAGGGGAGCTACCAGGAGGTCACGAGCCTGCCAGGCGCGGGCCACCCCCCTGGCCACGCCTTGGGGGCTCGTGGGCCCCCTGAAGCCCTCTGCCCCCATCTTCTCCTATATGGAGGGTTTCGTCCGAGAAAAATTAGAACAGAGCTTTCGGGAGGAGACGCCGCCACCACGAGGCGGAACTTGAGCAGAACCAATCTAGAGCTCCGGCAGGGCTGTTCTGACGGGGAAACTTCTCTCCCGGAGAGGGAAATCGTCGCCATCGTCATCACCAACACTCCTCTCATAGTAGAGGACCCATCTCCATGAACATCTTCATCAGCACCATCTCATCTCCAAACCCTAGTTCATCTCTTGTACTCAATCTCCGTCTCGCAACTCCGATTGGTACTTGTAAGGTTGCTAGTAGTGTAAATTGCTTATCGTAGTTGATGCTAGTTGGTTTATTTGGTGGAAGATTATATGTTCAGATCCTTAATGATATTCAATACCTCTCTGATCATGAACATAACCATGCTTTGTGAGTAGTTACTTTTGTTCCTGAGGACATGGGATATGTCTTGCTAATAGTAGTCATGTGAATTTGGTATTCGTTCGATATTTTGATGTGTTCTATGTTGTCTCTCCTCTAGTGGTGTTATGTGAATGTCGACTACATGACACTTCACCATTATTTGTGCCTAGAGGAAGGCATTGGGATGTAATAAGTAGATGATGGGTTGCTAGAGTGACAGAAGCTTAAACCCTAGTTTATGCGTTGCGTCGTAAGGGGCTGATTTGGATCCACTAGTTTAATGCTATGGTTAGACTTTGTCTTAATTCTTCTTTCGTAGTTGCGGATGCTTGCGAGAGGGGTTAATCATAAGTGGGATGTTTGTCCAAGTAAGGGCAGCACCCAAGCACCGGTCCACCCACATATCAAACTATCAAAGTAGCGAACGCGAATCATATGAACATGATGAAAACTAGCTTGACAGTAATTCCCATGTGTCCTTGGGAGCACTTTACTTTATATAAGAGTTCATTCAGGCTTGTCCCTTGCTACAAAAGGGTTGGGCCATATTGCTGCACCTTTGTCACTATTGTTACTTGCTACCCGTTACAAATTATCTTATCATACAACTATCTGTTACCGACTATTTCAGTGCTTGCAGAGAATACCTTACTGAAAATCGCTTATCATTTCCTTCTGCTCCTCGTTGGGTTTGACACTCTTACTTATCGAAAGGACTACGATAGATCCCCTATACTTGTGGGTCATCACTGCTCAAGAGTGGTATCGCATGTATAAAGACCTTGAAATAGGACCTGGTCATGCTGCTGATTATCTTGTGATGGCCATGGCTACAACCTGTCAGAGAATATTGTTAGTTGTAATCTCAACCTCCTTCCTATCTAGTATCCCTTTCAAACTCTTGTAATCTTCTTGTACGCCAAGGCAAGGCTTCTGCCCATATGAATATATACACAGCCGCGGCTCCCCTCGAGGGAGTAGGAATGCTTATAATCTTTCATGGTCATTAGAGCCACCTCTTCCTATACATCTAGCCACAGACCAAAACCCTAGAACGCATATCATCGTCTCCATGGCTTCCTCAGCCGGCTTCGCCCTCAACCTTGGATCGCCACCATCTGAGAAGCTTGCAAGAGGAAACTTTATCCTCTGGAAGACGCATGTTCTCCTAGCCCTGTGAGGTGCGCAGGCAACTGGGGTCCTAGACAACTCCGACGCTGCTCCACCCAGGATGGTGGAGGTCACGTAGTGAGACAAGAGCATGGCCCTAGAGCCGAACCCTCTGTACAAGCCCTGGATCACCAAAGACTAGCAGATCCTCTCATATTTACTCAATTCCATGTCTCCAGATATTCTCGCATAGGTCGTCGGGAAGGAATCCACCTTCGAGCTCTAGACGACGGTCACAAACCTCTTCGCCTCAAAATCGCAGTCTTGTATTACCAATCTGAGAATTGCGATGACCAACACCAAGAAGGGCACCATGTCGATCTCGGCATACATGGCAAAGATGAAGAGCCTTGGGGATGAACTAGTTGTTGCTGGTCGTCCCGTCTCTGATCCGGAGATGGTGGACTACATCCTTGCAGGGCTAGACCGCGACTATGACTCTGTGGTGGCGGCGATCGGTGCCGTCAAGAGCACCATCATGGACGATGACCTCTTTGCTCAGATCTCTGCCTTTGATCAAAGGATGGAGATGCTGGGTGACTCGTCTTCAGGCGGGTTTCATTCATCTGCTAACGCGGTCTACAGAGGCCATGGCTAGTCTTGCGGTAGGTCTCATCGCGGACGAGGAGGAAGGGGGCACGGCCATGGCGACCGCTGCGACCGGCAACCCTCTCTTGTCAACGGAGGCGGCGGTTCAAGAGGACACCCCCGACAACAACAACAAAAACAGGCGCACGAACAGCGGCACAACTACCTTGAATGTCAGATATGCTACAAGCATCATCCAGGAGATGCACGTGTTTGTTGGTGGAGCTATGAAGAGAACAATCAAGAAGAAAAGGAGGCGCATGTTGTCTCCTATGGTGTCGATACAAACTGGTATGCTGACAGTGCAGCAACAAATCACATCACAAGAGAACTTGACAAACTGACGATGCGGGAAAAGTACAATGGAGGCGACCAAATTCGCACGGCAAGCGGCTCTGGTATGGACATCACACACATTGGTAGTTCAATTGTTAAAAACCCCGTGAAAAATTTGCACCTGAATGATGTCTTGCATGTCCCTGAAACATCAAAGAATCTTGTTTTCGTTCATCGATTCACTCTGGATAACAATGTTCTTATATAATTCTATCCTTACCTTTTCTTGGTTAAGGACTTGACAACAAGGAGAATCATTCTTAGAGGACAGTGCGTGAGAGGCCTCTACCCGCTCATATCATCATCATCATCTTCCTGGTCAAATAAACAAGCAAATGTTGTCACCAAGACTTCATCATCATGGTGGCATAGTTGCTTGGGTCATCCATCCTCGGTCATAGTTAGATTTGTTCTTAGTAAAAATAAATTCTCTTATGAGCCTAGTGTTGAGTCAGTTTGTGATCCGTGTCAACAAGCCAAAAGTCATCAATTACCTTATCCCATTTCCAGTCGTATATCTACTGATCCACTACAATTGATATTTTTAGATGTATGGGGACCAGCTCCTACCTCACTTAGTAGATTTTCCTATTATGTAAGATTTATTGATGACTATAGTAAATTTACTTGGATTTACTTGTTAAAGAAAAGATCTGATGTATTCCAAGTCTTTGTCAATTTTCAAAATCTTGTCGAACGCAAACTGAACTCCAAAATCATTGCCATGCAATCTGACTGGGGTGGTGAGTATGAAAAATTGAACTCTTTCTTTCAAAAGCTTGGCATCTCTCATCACGTCTCTTGCCCCCATGCTCATCAACAAAACGGATCCGCTGAAAGAAAGCATCGTTACATAGTTGATATGGGACTAGCACTACTAGCAAATGCATCCATGCCACTAAAGTTTTGGGATGAAGCATTCTTAACTGCCACATACCTCATCAATTTGCTTCCAATTAAAGTTATCGAACTTGAAACACCCATTACATGACTCCTTGGTGTCACACCCAACTACCAATCTCTTAGTGTTTTTGGTTGTGCTTGTTGGGCCAATCTTAGACCCTACAACACATGCAAACTCGCTTTCCGCTCTAAAAGATGTGTCTTTCTAGGCTATAACCCCATGCATAAAGGGGTCAAATGTCTCGACATTCCCACTGGTAGGGTCTATATATCCCTAGATGTTGTTTCTGATGAGTCGGTGTTTCTGTTTGCCTCACTTCATCCGAACGCCGGTGCTCTTCTCCGCAAGGAAATTCTACTTCTTCCTTCACATCTTCGGTCTTTTGATCACGGGGGTGATGATTGTACTAATCAAAGTGATGATATTCCTGCTGGTGCCGCTTCTACTCTTATGCCTGTGCAGGTCCCTGACGAAAACGGTGCTCAAAATGATCAAAATCTCGAAAACATAGCTCAAGTTGAACCTATATTGCATGTTGGAGAAGAAAACAAACCTGGCACGGTCGACGAAGGCGATCCGGCTGCGCCTGCTACTCCTGCAAGCATGCATACCTCGGATCGCGCGAGCGGATCTTCCTCGGATCGCACTCCTATCGATTGCAGTCCCGGCTCGTGGGTGAGCCACTCCCGCGCCAACACGACAGCAACCGGCGGGGCGAGCAGCGTGGTTGGCTTTCCCTCACAACGCGCGTGCATGCAGCTATGGTCGGGCTTCGGATCTTCTACGTCGGCTCGTGCAGTTATCACTCATGGTTCTACAGGAGCGGCGGCCACACCAGCAAACACAGGATCTCCTTCGGCAACGGATTCTTCAACAGCATCAGCACATGCAGAATTTCCAGGATCTTCTGTGGCAAGTGTACCTGTGGCTCAATCTACAGCTCCTCCATGGATCATGACTCGGCTATAGAAAGGTATACGTAATCCTAAAATAAGAACAGATGGGACTATACCATATGGTATGTTATGTATTTCAGGAGAACCAACAACGTTGAGCAGTGCACTTGGTGATCCTAAATGGAAGAAGGCAATGGATGAAGAGTACTCTGCACTTATGAGAAACAGAACTTGGCATCTTGTCCCGAATCAGAGAGGTAAAAATATCATTGATTGCAAATGGGTGTACAAAATTAAAAAGAAGGCAGATGGCTCCATTGATAGGTATAAAGCACGTCTAGTTGCAAAAGGCTTTAAGCAACATTATGGTATTGATTATGAGGACACCTTTAGTACCGTTGTGAAAGCTGCAACTATCACACTTGTGATGGCCATTGCTGTATCTAGAGGATGGAGCCTAAGACAGCTAGATGTACATAATGCGTTTTTGCACGGTGTATTGGAAGAGGAAGTATTCATGAAACATTCACCTTGGTATGAGGATAAGAAATTGCCACATTATGTTTGCAAGCTTGACAAAGCACTTTATGGCTTAAAACAAGCACCAAGAGCATGGTACTCCATATTGAGCTTACAGTTGAAATATCTTGGCTTCATTGCTTTCAAGGCTGATACATCTTTATTCATTTACAACAAGGCAGGAGTAGTTATTTTTGTGCTTATTTATGTTGATGACATCATAGTTGCAAGTTCTTCACAAAATGCTACTAATGCTCTTCTACATGACTTGAGTTCAGAGTTTGCCTTGAAAGATCTAGGTGATTTACATTTCTTCCTAGGTATTGAAGTCAAGAAAACTCAAGATGGCATTGTTTTTAATCGGGAAAAAAATGTCATTGAACTTCTGTCTCACATGGGAATGAAAAATTGTAAGCCAGTGCCAACACCCTTATCCTCCTCAGAGAAACTCTCAGCATATGAAGGAGAGCCACTTCAAGAGGAGGAGAGCACAAAGTATAGGAGTACCGTGGGAGCATTACAATATCTAACTCTCACATGATATCTCATTTGCTGTCAACAAGGTTTGTCAATATCTACATGCACCTATTTCTACACATTGGACAGCTGTCAAGAGAATTGTAAGATATGTAAAGCATACTATGGGAATAGGACTTCATTTCAAACAGTCTAATTCCACAGTTGTGAGTGCATTCTCTCACGCTGATTGGACAGGATGTAGTGATGACAAAAAAACAACTGGTGGCTTTACAGTTTTCTTTGGCTCTAATCTGATTTCTTGGAGTGCCAGAAAGAAAGCCACTGTGTCACGGTCAAGTACAGAAGCTGAATACAAGTCCTTGGCAAATGCAAGTGCTGAAATCATTTGGGTTGAATCACTTCTTAAGGAATTGGGGATCAAGAAAAATCATGTCTCATGCTTGTGGTGTGATAATCTAGAAGCAACATACTTGTCTGCAAACCCAGTGTTTCACGCAAGAACAAAGCACGTAAAGATTGATTTTCACTTTGTACGAGAAAGAGTTGCAGCAAAGAAACTTGAGATACGTTTTATTCCCTGTAAGGATAGAGTGGCGGGTGGCTTTACAAAGATGATACCATCAAGGCCATTTGAGGAGTTCAAGAGTAATCTTAATTTAGGATAGCTGAGATTAAGGAAGGGTGTTAGAGAATATTGTGAGCTGTAATCTCAACCTCCTTCCTATTTAGTATCCCTTTCAAACTCTTGTAATCTTCTTGTACGCCAAGGCAAGGCTTCTGTCCATATCAATATATACACAGCCGTGGCTCCCCTCGAAGGAGTAGGAACGCTTATAATCTTTCACAACCCTCATCAGCAATCAAGCGTTTCACTTTGTTCTTGCGTGCCCGCCACACCGTGCGGCTCTGGAAAAAAATTGTATTCCGGTCTCCTTCGCGCAGCCAATCAACCCGACTCCATTGCATCTATAACATCTCTTCGCGATACAGCAGCTCCTGCATATGATCACTAACCTTCCTTATCTCATTTCTATCTACGTTCATCCTCATAAGTTCCTCCAGACGTATTCTGGACTGCTCAAGTTCCTTCATAATATTCCCAAACTTTTCTTTACCCCATGCATGCAGCTCCATCATAATTTTTGAAAGGCCAGACCGGATGTCCCTTAGACTGAATTTCTGTCCGGCCTTTTTCCATGCCGCAGCAACACGTTCAGGTAAGCTCTCATCTCTTTCCCAATAGGTTTCATATCTTCGGACGTTACTATGGATGTTGTTCTCTTCCTCCTTTATGCACTTCAACAGAAGTGGGTTATGATCAGAGCATGGAGAAACCTTGTATAACACACAAGCTTAAGAGAAAATATCCCGCCACCGATTGTCGGTAACTGCTCTATCCAACCGTACGCAGACATTCTTGCGTCCCTTCTGCCTATTGTCATATGTAAACGGTAACCCAAAAAAAAGATCAATTAATCCGCATACCTCGGGATTGCCTCGGAAGGCCAACATCTGAGATTCATTTCGTGGTGTTCAGAAAAGTGTTCAAAGGACCACAATGCTTCATTAAAATCACCAAGGACACACCACGGAAGGTCAGACTGTTGTTTCAGGTTTTGCATTAGTGTCTACATGTTGTGACGATTTTCTGTCCGTGGTTCACCATAGACACATGTCAACCGCCACAAAAGATCATGTTCAGAAGGCCTCACAAACGCATCAATATATCTATCATTAGATGACTGAACTTCTACATGCAGACTATCACACCAAAAGAGAGCTAGACCTCCACTCAGGCCATTAGAACTAATACCAGAGAAACTTCTTAGACCTAATCTACCACGCAAACGCTTCACTTTGTCTGAACTCTGCCTAGTTTCACATAAAAAGACTATCTTAGCTTGAGATGATTTGACCACACCACTTAACTCACGAACTGTCGGTTTGTTGGTAGCCCCCCGACAGTTTCATCTTAGGCAATTCATTGCTCTTGACGGGACGCTACAAACGGCCCCGTCAGTTTACCCGTGGCCCCTGGGCCGGTTGCCTCCATATCCACCTCACACACCATGTTGGCCTCCTCATCCACTAGCCTTACAACACCGTAGTCGGCCTGCTCCTCAACAATATACTTTCCGGCGGTTAAATCAGCTATCATATCTCCCCAATAGGAGGCAGTACAATTCTGAAGTCTTGCTGGTTTGGCATTGTTTCCATCCTTCTGAACCAGGACTCTGCTCTGTTGTACAAGGCTGCATTCAAGCTCAAACTCTTCCTCGCGCAGCAAAGCTGGCACCTCATCATGTGCAGCCTGTATTGCATCGTCCGCCTAGTGTTCAGTTACATTGATAACAAGTGCATCCGGGTTCTCTGTCGCAGGATCCACAAATTCCCCGTCGGTCAGCTTTGGGCGGGCAACATCCACAAAGGTAGCCCCATAATCGCCCCCACTAGCCCTCAGGTTCACTAGAGGCCCCGGACGCGATCCCCACGTGTAGCACAGGAGGGGTAGGTGTGGCCTCACTGTTCGTCTTCACAGATCGCTGAACTGGTGCGCGTGGCCGGTCAGGTGGATCGCATGCCTTGGGCATTGGCTCTTTTGATCGCATGGGGGTTCCTTACTATGAAGCACCGATACCGCGACACCGGTACGCGATACTAGTACGCGCATACGGGTTATGGCAATTTCTAAAATAACAATACGGCGATACGACAAGCATATATAAATAATAATAAAATAACATGTAATAAGAACTAATATAATAAAACATGTGAAATGAGATCAAAATATCATCCCATTGGTTGCCTAATTGCTTCCATGTCTCGTTGTTTCTCATTTTAAATTTTTTACCATCATCAAAGGGGTAAGTCCAACTCCAACGTCCGACCCCATCCTGTCCGTCCGCGTTCGTTTGGGGCAAAACGGACACACCAGGCGGCCCAACGCGTAGGCGCAAACGGACTTTTATCCGTTTTCTGTCCGATTTCGACCCATCTCCGGCCCAAACTTGGTCCAGTTTTAAGGTGAAACGGACAACGCGCGGACGGGCGGGACCCGTGCTTGTCCTCCCCTGCCCCGTCCGTCGGTGGCACAAAGCAGCATGACCTTCTCGCCCGCACGCCCCATCCCAATTCATTTCTCCCCAAAAGCCCTCCCACGTCCCGCCCTCCCCTCCCGCCATGGACGACCCCCTGCCGAATTCCGGCGACCCGGCCATCGTCTCGTCCACCAAGGCGAAGTAGAAGAAGAAGCCCAAGGGTACGAAGAAGTGGCGGGCGGACCTCACGCCGGAGGAGATCGCAAAGCTGGACGTGGAATCAGCCAAGAGGACGAACCGGCGGGCTGAGGCGAAGAGGAAGGAGGCCGCGACCCTGTACGCCATCGAGTGCGTTGCGTTGGAGGCCGTGCGGTAGAAGGCCGATGCTATAGAGAAGGAGGCCATCGTCAGCAAAGCGCACGCCCTCCTCATGATGGGGTTGTGCCGTCCGACAAGCTTCGCGGCTGCGCTCGTCGGGCCGGCGAGTACAGGCTTGTCGGGTGTCCGGCCTCCACAGTGCCCCTCCCCGACGTCGTCGACCACGCCATTGTCGCCCGATTTCCCTCCGCCAAGGTGTCAAGCCCAGGCCCGTGTGTCGGGATCGCCGGAAGTCAGCGTGATCACGCCGTCCACGCCGCGCCTCTATTCGAATGCTTGTGTTTGAAAATGAGGCGGATAGGATGCGGCCAAGGATGCGTCCACATTGGGCGCACAACCACCGCATCCCAGAAATGGCCCGGGCGCGACCCCGTCGCCCACCCCAAATGGACAGAATCCGGACAAAACGGACATCCGGATGTGGTCGCGCGCTGGAGTTGGCCTAACACGGCTACGGACTACCCCAACATAATTCTTTTCTTGATAACAATTTATCAAAATACCACCCCACTACTCTTCTCCCAACGTTTTAGAAGTTTTTTCTTGATAACAATGTCGAAAGCACAATCTTCACCGAGCTTCTTTTTCTCATAACTACAAATAGGAACTCTCACCTATGAACATGACGATAATTAAAATCAACAAGCAATACACATTAATAATGCTCAAATGATGATAAAATAAGCTAACAGATGCCATGGTGTATACTTGTATCTTCTTCCCTAGCAATAGGAGGCAACAACAACATCAACAAGTAATTTTACATCACAAACATCAAAAAGCAGCAAACCAACAACACCAACAAGTAATTTTATCCAACAAGCAGCATCCTTGGCAAGCATTTTTATCCAACTCGTACATTAGTACATTACACATTCACTATCTACATACACGGATCAACGATACATCAAGGCAGGAGCAGTATTAAACGACGATACTTCAGGGATTCCCGTATCGGCATTTTTTTAAAATTAAAAAAGTCGATACTTGGGGGATACCCGTAGCAAAGCCGTAACCGGCGTATTGGAGTATCAGAGAAGTACCGAATGACGATACACAAATTTCTGAAGTATAGGTGCTTCGTAGGTTCCTTACACAATAGCCAGTCTTCCCATCGCTACCCTTGCCAGACTCCTGTCGTCGTTTGAACTCGGAGCCGCCCATGATTCCCTTGCCGATCTGATCTCCAACGGGACCGACAGGAATACGAGGTTCCCCCGGTGTGAGGGCGGACAAAGCCGCAATAGGGCCATACCACGCCAGTGCGACGCACATGGCAACATCGCCAGCCACCATGAGACCACTTGTAGAAAACAGGCCTTTAGTCCTAGTTCGTAAGGGCCTTTAGTCCTGTTTGTGGAACCGGGACTAAAGGCCTCCACTTTGGGTTGGATTACGAACCGTGACTAAAGGGGCTCTGTGTGGCAGCTTTCTGGAGCGGGACCTTTAGTCCCGGTTGGTGTTACCAACTGGGACTAAAGTTATTTTTTAAAATATTTTTTATTTTTTATTATTTTTTTACTGATTTTCAAATCTTTGAATTATTTGACAATTTAATCTCTAATCACCCCTCCTCACTGCTCTTGAATTATTTGACAATTTAATCTATAATCATTCCTCATTCCAAATCGTCTAACTTCCTGGTCGGTCACCCATCCTCTCACTGCTCCAACCACAGCATGCTTAACTTTCGAGTTCTATCACCCCTAGTTTCCAAGTCTGTACTTGTTGTTTTCTTGACAATAGTAAGTTATCAATCCTATTAATCCTTAGGTCCTGATGTAACATGATTTAATTTTTTGAATTCCAAAAAAATTATTAAAATAAACAACAACGATTAACAAATAATAATGATTAATTTAAAATCTCCAAAAAAACTTCAAAAAAGGCAAAAAAAATCAAAAACAAAATCTCTAAAATTCTCAAAAATAACGAAAAAACCAAAATAATAAAAAGTTCACAATAAAATAAGTAATAATAATGTTGAATTTAAATGAAAATAAAATAAGTAATAATATTATTTTATTCAATTTTTGCAATTTATTCATTTTATATGGCATAATTAATATCTTTAAATCTGTAAATAGAAATTCGACAAAAAATATATCCATTATTATGAGAAGAACGCGAGGAATCGAAATATGATATCATTTATTAAAAAAAATCCATAACACTTTTTTTACATCGTAAGCAAAAGTTATAGCCGTTTTACTTTTTCAGAACACTTTTTTTAAACTTGTTTCAACTCCAGACTTTTTGTGCGTTCAACATGCACCATCCAAAGCCACATTATCAATTTTCAATCCTTTCCCACTTCATTCGCTATTTTTCATGTATTTATTAAAAAAATTGAGCTAAATGACCCTGAAATTGAAAAGCACTACAAATGAACTCGGACAAAGTTGAAACTTGGCATGGTATCATCATTTCACCCACATAGCATGTGCTAAAAAGTTGAGAGGGTTACAGTAAAAACTATATGCACTTCATGTACAAACTGGACAATCCCTTTCGAAGTAACAGATGAGTTTTTTGGACGAAAACTCATCTGTTACAAAGGCATTTCGATTTTTGCAACTTATTTAAACTCCAAAGTTTTTGTGTGTTCAACATCCACCATTCAAATCCACATCATCAATTTTCAACCATTTCCCACTTCATTCGCTATTTTTCATGCATTTATTAATTTCTTTGAGCTAAATGACCCTGAAATTGAAAAGCATTACAAATGAACTCTCAAAAGGTTGAAACCTGGCATGGTACCATTATTTCACCCACATAGCATGTGCTAAAAAGTTGAGAGGGTTACGGTAAAAACTAGATGCACTTCGTGTACAAACTAGACAATTCCTTTCGAAGTTTAGGGTTTTGGACAAAAATCTTCTGTTAGAAAGGTATTTCATTTTTTAACTTATTTCAACTTTAGAATTTTTGTGCGTTCAACATGCACCATCTAACATGTGCCTAGGAGCAACAAGAATTAAATTAAAACTATTTTCAAACTGAAGTTATTCACAATCTAGGGTTTGAAGCAAATTTGAACAAATTCAAATTTAACCATTGAAATTTGAAAACTAATTGCACAAACAGAAACTAGACAAAATCTTGAATCTAATGCGAAAAGAATCACTCAAAAACATAAAATATCCTAAAAGATATAAGAAATTTAAAACAGAAACTAAAAACGGAAAACAAATGGAAAAAACAAAAAAAAAAACTTTCAAAGCCCTTTAGTCCCGGTTGGTGTCTCCAACCGGGACTAAAGGTCTAGCCTTTAGTTCCTGTTGGAGACACCAACCGAAAGCTCCAACCCCTTTAGTCCCGGTTGGTGTCTAAATTCTTCACCTTTAGTCCTAGTTGGAGACATGAACCGGGACTAAAGGGTATCGACCCCTTTAGTCCTGGTTGGTCTCTCCAACCAGGTCTAAAGGTCCCATTTGAACCGGGACTGATGCCCGACTGGTGCCCTAGCCACTTGAACCGGGACTAATGCTCATATTAGTCCCGGTTCATAATGCAACCGGGACTAATGTGTAGATCGAGCTATGACGAAAATCCTGTTTTCTACTAGTGGACCTAGGTCTGGCGGCGGCGGTGGCGGTGACTGATGACCCACAAGTATAGGGGATCTATCGTAGTCCTTTCGATAAGTAAGAGTGTCGAACCCAACGAGGAGCATAAGGAAATGACAAGCGGTTTTCAGTAAGGTATTCTCTGCAAGCACTGAAATAGTCGGTAACAGATAGTTGTATGATAAGATAATTTGTAACGGGTAGCAAGTAACAATAGTAGCACATGCACAACAATATGGCTAATCCCTTTTGTAGCAAGTCACAAGCCTGAACGAACTCTTATATAAAGTAAGAGTCTTGATGACCCACAAGTATAGGGGATCTATCGTAGTCCTTTCGATAAGTAAGAGTGTCGAACCCAACGAGGAGCAGAAGGAAATGACAAGCGGTTTTCAGTAAGGTATTCTCTGCAAGCACTAAAATAGTTGGTAACAGATAGTGGTATGATAAGATAATTTGTAATGGGTAGCAAGTAACAATAGTAGCACAGGCGCAGCAATATGGCTCAATCCCTTTTGTAGCAAGGGACAAGCCTGGACGAACTCTTATATAAAGTAAAGTGCTCCGGAGAACACATGGGAATTATTGTCAAGCTAGTTTTCGTCATGTTCATATGATTCGCGTTTGCTACTTTGATAGTTTGATATGTGGGTGGACTGGTGCTTGGGTGCTGTCCTTACTTGGACAAATATCCCACTTATGATTAACCCCTCTCGCAAGCATCCACAACTACGAAATAAGAATTAAGACAAAGTCTAACCATAGCATTAAACTAGTGGATCCAAATCAGCCCCTTGCGATGCAATGCATAAACTAGGATTTAAGCTTTTGTCACTCTAGCAACCCATCATCTACTGATTACTTCCCAATGCCTTCCTCTAGGCCCAAATAATGGTGAAGTGTCATGTAGTCGACGTTCACATAACACCACTAGAGGAGAGACAACATACAACACATCAAATATCGAACGAATACCAAATTCACATGACTACTCTTAGCAAGACTTATCCCATGTCCTCAGGAACAAACGTAACTACTCACAAAGCATAATTATGTTCATGATCAGAGAGGTATTGAATAGCATTAATGATCTGAACATATGATCTTCCACCAAGTAAACCAACTAGCATCAACTACAATAATCAATTAACACTACTAGCAACCTTACAAGTACCAATCGGAGTTGCGAGACGGAGATTGGATACAAGAGATGAACTAGGGTTTGGAGATGAGATGGTGCTGATGAAGATGTTGATGGAGATGAGTCCCCTCCGATGAGAGGAGTGTTGGTGATGACGATGGCGACGATTTCCCTCTCAGGGAGAGAAGTTTCCCTGGCAGGACGGCCCTGCCGGAGCTCTAGATTGGTTTTGCTCAAGTTCCACCTCGTGGCGGCGGCATTTCTTCCCGAAAGCTCCCGATTGTTTTTTGGCGATGAAACCCTTCATATAGGAGAAGATGGAGGCCAAAGGAGCTGCAGGGGGCCCACGAGCCCCCCAGGCGCGCCCAGGGGGGTAGGCCGCGCCTGACAGTCTCGTGGCCTCCTGGTGGCTCCACTCTGGTATATCTTCGGCCCAGTATTTTTTATATATTCCAAAATAATTCCTCGTTGATTTTCACAGCTTTTGGAGTTGTACAGAATAGACATATCAAACTTGCTCCTTTTCCAGCCCAGAATTCCAGCTGCCGGCATTCTTCCTCTTCAGGTAAACCTTGTAAAATAAGAGAGAAAAGGCATGAGTATTGTACCATAATGTGTAATAACAACTCATAATGCGATAAATATCAATATAAAAGTATGATGCAAAATGGACGTATCAACTCCCCCAAGCTTTGACCTCGCTTGTCTTCAAGCGGAAGCCGAGATCGATAAATATGCCCACATGTTTAGAGATAGAGGTGTCGATAAAATAAAATACGGACATGCAAGCATCATGATCATATTTAGAACAGCAATATCGTAATATAATCCCTTATGCTAAAGTGACAATTCATTCACAATGTAAAGCATGCATCAAGAACCTTATTGCGAATTAACAACCAATAGTCTTTAGTCATTGAAGCAATTGCAATTTATCGTAACATTGGAAAGAGTCAAATACGAGCTTGTAAAGAAAATCCACATACTCAATCATCTTTTAGTCTTCTACTATTGCTAAAACTCACGTGGTACTCACGAGATCAAAGTTTCAGTTGGACACAGAGAAAGATAGGGGCTTATAGTTTCGCCTCCCAACTATTTACCTCAAGGGTAATGTCAACAATAATAATTCATGATTACTTACTTCCAAGTTGATATATGAATATAGATATTTCCCTAGCACATGACACTTGCCAAGATGATGGCAAAATAAGGAATTGGTGACAATCACCATGACTCTTTTAAAGATAAAACGTAAAGGTACAAGATAGGCCCTTTGCAGAGGGAAGCAGAGGTTGTCATGCGCTTTTAAGGTTTGGATGTGGGATCTCTTAGTGTGAAGGAACGTCACTTTATATTGCCTCCTGTGATAAAGAACTTTATTATGCAGTCTGTCGCTTTTATGTCTTCCTCATCACAGGTTCGTACAAAGCTTATTTTCCACACACTAATAGATCATACATATTTAGGGAGCAATTTTTATTGCTTGCACCGATGACAACTTACTTAAAGGATCTTATTCAATCCATAGGTAGGTATGGTGGACTCTCATGGTAAAACTGGGTTGAGGGTTTTATGGATGCACAAGTAGTATCTCCACTTAGTGCGGAAATTTTGGCTAATATGAGGTGGAAGCAAGCGTCACATGCTAAAGGATCCATAATCATATAACATTGTTCGGAACCAGGCAAACATAATTCATTATGTTGTCTTCCTTGTCCAACATCTACTTCTTAGCATGTAATAGTTTAATGAGTGTTCACAATCATAGATGGTGTCAAAGATGATATATTTATATGTGAACCTCTCTTTCTTTATTATTTCCTATTAACTGCAACAATGACCAAAATCTACGTTTGTCCACTCACAACAAGTTTTAGTCAACATTCTTTTTATATGTGAAGCCATCACTTCCCATAAGATCATCACATGATCTTTCATGCTTTTGTTCTCTTATTATTATTTTCTTTAGATCATGGCAAGAAGCAAAGCCCTTAACTAAAACACTCTTTATTATATAACTCACGAACTCGATTACATTGGGGGTAACACAAAGCAAAACTCAATCCTAAATCATACTAAGAACTTTATTCTACTAGATAATGATATTACCAAAAGGATCGAACTAATATATAAAGGTAAAGGCAAAATATATAATGGTGATACAATACCGGGGCAACTCCCCCAAGCTTGGCACAAGCCAAGGGGAGTGCCCATACCCGTGTGTTTAATTGTCTTCCTTCGGAGGTGATGGTGGTGGAGTTAGGGTGCTGGTCGGCTTGCCCAAGCTGGCCTTTAGATCCAATAACTCGCTGAGCACGTGCTGAATCATAATGGTGTTCTTCTGGATTTCTTCCAGAAGGTGTTTGTTGGTAGGCCCCCATGAGCTTACTCCTACATTATTTTCACTCGGACGGGATATATCCCAATTGGAGGGTATGTGTGTGCGGGGTGTATTTTCAACTCCATAGTTATAAATCAAATTGTGGAAGTTGTTCTGATGTAACCTGTGTAACGGCCTCCTAGAAGGG
Source organism: Hordeum marinum (assembly GCA_022496015.1). Classification (NCBI taxonomy): domain Eukaryota; kingdom Viridiplantae; phylum Streptophyta; class Magnoliopsida; order Poales; family Poaceae; genus Hordeum; species Hordeum marinum. The sequence goes on from CM039676.1 coordinate 85,361,544, forward strand.
AGCCCTTCTTGTGCTTGTTGGCCTTCGCGATTGTTGATAGTGCCCATGGCTTGATGAGGATTTGGAATAGTGGAGATGCGAGCCAAAGTACCCCGCTTCGAAGCCGGAGGGTGCACCTCAGAGGAATCCCCCACATCTTCCTCCATGTTTGTCTCCTCGACTTCTGATCCTTGAGACTCCATCCGCATCAACCAGTCATCGTCGTGCACTTGATTGGAGTCAGAAGACGACATGATGCTTGACCTTCGGAATCTTGGCAGAAAACAGCTCGAAACGAAAACAAAGGATATTTGCGTGATACGAGGGTCAGACTTTTCGGGAGATTTTATAATGAATTTTTACCGACCATAAGGAGTGTTCCACCAGAAAACGGAGTCCGGGAGGCACACGAGGAGCTCACAAGCCCCCCAGGCCCGCCCAGGGGTTGGGGTCGTGCCTGGCAGGCTCGTCGCCTCCTCGTGTGCTTTCCGGACTACCTTTAATTTTTGTACTTTTCTAAATATTCCAAAACGGAGAAAAATTACTATTGGAAAAGTTTTGGAGTCGGTTTGCTTACCGTATCACATACCTCTTCGTTTTCGGAGTCTGAAACAGGCTGGTAAACATCCCTTATGTACTCCTCCGGGCTTATGGTATTAATTATATTGCTTTCTACATTTATGGGAGTACCTGAGATATAATGCTTGATTCTTTGCCCATTCACAACTCTCGAAAAAGTGCCTTCTGCGTTGTTGATTTTGATGGCACCGGAACGATATACTTCCTCGATAATGTAAGGACCTTCCCATTTAGAGACAAGTTTGCCTGCAAATAATCTTAAACGAGAATTGTATAGAAAGACATAATCACCTACATTGAACTCACGTTTTTGTATCCTTTTATCATGCCACCTTTTAATTTTCTCTTTAAACAACTTGGCATTTTCATATGCCTGAGTTCTCCATTCATCAAGTGAGCTAATATCAAATAACCTCTTCTCACCAGCAAGTTTGAAATCAAAGTTGAGCTCTTTGATTACCTAATAAGCCTTATGCTCTAGCTCAAGAGGTAAATGACATGCTTTACCATAAACCATTTTATACGGAGACATGCCCATGAGATTCTTATAAGCAGTTCTATAAGCCCACAGTGCATCATCAAGTTTTTTAGACCAATTCTTTCTATACCTATTGACAGTCTTTTGCAGTATTAATATAATTTCTCTATTACTTAACTCTACTTGACCACTAGACTGAGGATGATAAAGAGATGCAATTCTATGGTTGACATCATACTTAGAAAGCATTTTACGGAAAGCACCATGAATAAAATGTGAACCACCATCAGTCGTTAAATATCTAGGGACTCCAAATCTAGGGAAAATAACTTATTTAAGCATCTTAATAGAGGTGTTGTGATCAGCACTACTAGTTGGAATAGCTTCTACCCACTTAGTAACGTAATCAACAGCAACTAAAATATGAGTATACCAATTGGACTTTGGAAAAGGTCCCATATAATCAAAACCCCAAACGTCAAATGGTTCAATAACAAGTGAATAATTCATAGGTATTTCCTGACGTTTACTAATATTACCTATTATTTGACATTCATTACAAGACAAGGCAAACTTACGAGCATCCTTAAAGAGAGTAGGTCAATAAAAACCGGATTGCAATACCTTGTGTGCAGTTCTATCTCCAGCATGGTGTCCTCCATAAGCCTCGGAGTGGCACTTCTGTAGGATCTGTCCCTGTTCATGCTCAGGTACACAACGTCTAATAACACCATCTACTCCTTCTTTATACAGGTGAGGATCATCCCAAAAGTAATGTCTCAAATCCTAAAAGAACTTTTTCTTTTGTTGGTACGTGAAACTAGGTGGTATATATTTAGCAACAATATAATTAGCATAATCAGCATACCATGGCGTACTACGTGAAGCATTGATGACATTCAATTGTTCATCAGGAAAGCTATCATCAATAGGTTGTGGGTCATCAAGAACATTCTCTAACCTAGACAAGTTATCTGCTACGGGGTTATTAGCACCCTTCCTATCAACAATATGCAAATCAAATTCTTGTAGCAAGAGAACCCATCTAATAAGTCTAGGTTTAGCATCTCTCTTTTTCATGAGATATTTAATAGCACCATGATCAGTGTGAATAGTAACTTTAGAATCAACAATATAAGGTCTGAACTTATCACGTGCAAACACAACTGCCAAAAATTCTTTTTTAGTAGTAGCATAATTTCTTTGGGCACTGTCTAGAGTTTTACTAGCAAAATGAATAACATTTAATTTCTTGTCAACTCTTTGTCCTAGGACAACACCAACAACATAATCACTCGCATCACACATAATTTCAAAAGGTAGGTTCCAATCAGGTGGTTGAACAATAGGTTTAGTTTCAAGGCCTTCTTGAGTATTTCAAATGCTTCTTCACAATCATCATAAAAAATAAATGGAATATCTTTTTGCAAGAGATTAGTGAGATGCCTAGAAATCTTAGAGAAGTATTTAATGAACCTTCTATAGAAACCAGCATGGCCAAGGAAACTTCTTATACCTTTAATGTTTGTAGGGCATGGCATTTTCTCAATGGCATCAACTTTAGCCTTATCAACTTCAATACCTCTTTCAGAAATTTTATGTCCCAAGACAATGCCTTCATTAACCATAAAGTGGCACTTTTCCCAATTCAAGACAAGGTTAGTATCTTAACATCTCTGCAAAACTCGATCAAGGTTGCTCAAGCAATCATCAAAAGAAGATCCGTAATTCTTTTTAAATAGTACCATAATTTAAATAGTACCATAATTTATTTGGGCACTGTCTAGAGTTTTACTAGCATAATAAATAACATTTAATTTCTTATCAACTCTTTGTCCTAGGACAGCACCAACAGCATAATCACTAGCATCACACATAATTTCAAAAGGTAGGTTCCAATCAGGTGGTTGAACAATAGGTGCAGTTATCAAGGTTTCCTTGAGTATTTCAAATGCTTCTTCACAATCATCATAAAAAACAAAGGGAATATCTTTTTGCAAGAGATTAGTGAGAGGCCTATAAATCTTGGAGAAGTCTTTAATAAACCTTCTATAGAAACCAGCATGACCAAGGAAACTTCTTATACCTTTAATGTCTTTAGGGCATGACATCTTCTCAATGGCATCAACTTTAGCCTTATCAAATTCAATACCTCTTTCGGAAATTTTATGTCCCAAGACAATGCCTTCATTAACCATAAAGTGGCACTTCTCCCAATTCAAGACAAGGTTAGTATCTTCACATCTCTGTAAAACTCGATCAAGGTTGCTCAAGCAATCATCAAAAGAAGATCTGTAAACGGAGAAATCATCCATGAAAACCTGAACAATCTTTTCACAAAAGTCAGAGAATATAGCCATCATACATCTTTGAAAGGTAGTAGGTGCATTACATAAACCAAAAGGCATACGTCTATAAGCAAAGGTACCGAAAGGGCAAGTAAAAGTGGTTTTCTCCTGATCAGATTGTGAAACAGGTATTTGGGAGAAACCAGAATAACCATCTAGAAAGCAAAAGTGTGTATGTTTAGACAATCTTTCTAGCATTTGATCAATGAAAGGTAGATGGTAATGATCTTTCTTAGTAGCTTTATTTCATTTCCTAAAATCGATTACCATCCTATAGGCGGTAACAATTCTTTGTGGGATCAATTCATCTTTATCATTAGGAACAACGGTAATACCTCCCTTCTTAGGGACACAATGCACCGGACTTACCCAATCACTATGAGCCACAGGGTAAATAATACCTGCTTCCAGGAGCTTTAGTATTTCTTTTCTTACCATCTCTTTCATCTTAGGATTCAGTCTTCATTGGGGATCGACAACTGGTTTGGAATAAGGATCAGTTTTAATTTTATGCTGGCATAGAGTGGGACTAATGCCTTTAAGATCATCAATAGTATATCCAATAGCAGCACGGTGCTTCCTTAGAGTTTTCAATAATTTCTTTTCTTCATGCTCTGAAAGGTTAGCACTAATAATAACATGATATCTCTCTTTTTCATCAAGATAAGCATACTTAAGAGTATGAGGTAATTGTTTAAGCTCAAACACAGGGTCACCCTTTGGTGGAGGTGGATCTCCAAGTAATTCAACATGCAAATTAGTCTTAAGGATAGGACGTTGTTCAAAGATAATTCTATCTATCTCATTCCTCTCATCCATATGCATATCATTTTCATGTTCAAGCAAGTATTACTCTAAAGGATCAGTAGGAGGCACAACAATAGAAGTAAGAGCAATAATTTCATCCTTACTAGACAATTCTTTTTCATGAGGTTGTCTACTAAACTTAGAAAAAATAAATTCATGCGACACACCTCCAAAGCCAAGAGTAACAGTTTGTTTCTCACAATTAATTTGAGCATTAACAGTATTGAGAAAAGGTCTACCAAATATGATGGGACAAAAGCTATCTTGTGTGGTAGCAAGATCGAGAAAATCAGTAGGATACTTACTTTTACCACACAAGACTTCAACATCTCTCACAATTCCCACAGGGCAGATAATATCTCTATTAGCAAGTTTAATAGTAACATCAATAAATTCCATCTCGACAGGTGCAATCTCATCTTTAATTTCATTATATAAAGATTAAGGTATTACACTAACACTAGCACCCACGTCACATAAACCATGATAACAATGATCTCCTATCTTAACGGAAACAACAGGCATGCCAACTACAGGTTTATGTTTGTCTCTAGTATGAGGTTTAGCAATTCTAGCAGAAGCTTCACAGAATTGAATAACATGCCCTTCAACATTGTCGGCCAAGAGATCTTTAATAATAGCAATACTGGGTTCAACTTTAATTTGCTCAGGGTCCGTAGGTCTTCTAATGTAGCCCTTACGTATCACAATTGAATCTTTAGCATGATCCTTTATTCTAACAGGGAAAGGTGGTTTCTCAATGTAAGCAGTAGGAACAATAGAATCATTATAAGCAATTACTTTCTCTTCAACTGGAACAGATTTAGCTACATTAACTTCTATGGAAGGATGATATTTAAACCACTTCTCCTTAGGGAGATTGACATGAGTAGCAAATGATTCACATAAAGAAGCTACTATCTCAGAGTCAAGTCCATGTTTAGCGCTAAAATCACAAAAAACATTTGTTTCTACGAAAGATTTAACGCAATCGAACTTAAGATTCATACCTGACTCCTTACCTTCATCAAACTCCCAATCTTCAGAATTGCATTTAATTCTTTCCAATAGATCCCATCTGAAGTCAATATCTCTCTTCATAAAAGAACCGGTACAAGAAGTGTCGAGCATGGTGCTGTTGTCATGAGAAAGCCGAGCATAAAAGTTCATAATAATAATTTCTCTAGGGAGCTCATGGTTGGGGCATGAATATAACATTGACTTAAGCCTCCCCCAAGCTTGAGCGATACTTTCTCTATCACGAGGCCAAAAATTATAGATATAATTCCGATCACGATGTACCAAATGCATAGGATAAAACCTTTGATGAAATTCCAATTTCAATCATTTGTAGTTCCATGATCCAGTATCATGACATAGCCTATACCATGTCTATGCTTTATCCCTCAAAGATAAGGGAAATACCTTCTTCTTGACCTCATCCTCGGGCAAACCTGCAAGCCTAAATAAGCCACAAACTTCATCTACATAGATAAGATGCAAGTCGGGATGTGATGTTCCATCTCCTGTAAAAGGATTAGCCAACAATTTCTCTAGCTACCCGAAGGAATTTCATAATAAATATTTTCAGCAGGTGCATTAGGTTGAGGAGAAACTCTTTGTGCTTCCGGTCGAGGTGAAGATACCCCGAACAAGCCCCTCAAAGGATTAGTTTCCATAGTGACGAGTGACAATAAATTTCAGCACACTATATAAATGTTTCCTTACCAAAGGCGCTTCACTCCCCAGCATCGGCGCCAGAAAAGAGTCTTGATGACCCACAAGTATAGGGGATCTATCGTAGTCCTTTTGATAAGTAAGAGTGTCGAACCCAACGAGGAGCAGAAGGAAATGACAAGCGGTTTTCAGTAAGGTATTCTCTGCAAGCACTAAAATAGTCGGTAACAGATAGTGGTATGATAAGATAATTTGTAATGGGTAGCAAGTAACAATAGTAGCACAGGCGCAGCAATATGGCCCAATCCCTTTTGTAGCAAGGGACAAGCCTGAACGAACTCTTATATAAAGTAAAGTGCTCCCGAGGACACATGAGAATTATTGTCAAGCTAGTTTTCATCATGTTCATATGATTCGCGTTCGCTACTTTGATAGTTTGATATGTGGGTGGACCGGTGCTTGGGTGTTGTCCTTACTTGGGCAAACATCCACTTATGATTAACCCCTCTTTGAAGCATCCCCAACTACGAAACAAGAACTAAGACAAAGTCTAACCATAGCATTAAACTAGTGGATCCAAATCAGCCCCTTGCGACGCAACACATAAACTAGGGTTTAAGCTTCTGTCACTCTAGCAACCCATCATCTACTTATTACATCCCAATGCCTTCCTCTAGGCACAAATAATGGTGAAGTGTCATGTAGTCGACGTTCACATAACACCACTAGAGGAGATACAACATACAACGCATCAAAAAATCGAACGAATACCAAATTCACAGGACTACTCTTAGCAAGACTTATCCCATGTCCTCAGGAAAAAATGTAACTACTCACAAAGCATAATTATGTTCATGATCAGAGAGGTATTGAATAGCATTAAGGATCTGAACATATGATCTTTCACCAAGTAAACCAACTAGCATCAACTACAATAAGCAATTAACACTACTAGCAACCTTACAAGTACCAATAGGAGTTGCAAGACGGAGATTGGATACAAGAGATGAACTAGGGTTTGGTGATGAGATGGTGCTGATGAAGATGTTGATGGAGATGAGTCCCCTCCGATGAGAGGAGTGTTGGTGATGACGATGGTGACGATTTCCCTCTCCGGGAGAGAAGTTTCCCTGGCAGGACGGCCTTGCCGGAGCTCTAGATTGGTTCTTCTCAAGTTCCGCCTTGTGACGGCGGCGTTTCTTCCCGAAAGCTCCCGATTGATTTTTTCTGCGACGAATCCCTTCATATAGGAGAAGATGGAGGCCAGAGGAGCTGCAGGGGGCCCACGAGCCCCCCAGGCGCGCCTAGGGGGGTAGGCCGCACCTGGCAGGCTCGTGGCCTCCTGGTGGCTCCTCTGTAGTATATCTTCGACCCAGTATTTTTTATATATTCCAAAATAATCCGTCGTTGATTTTCACGGCTTTTGGAGTTGTGCAGAATAGAGATCTCAAACATGCTCCTTTTCCAACCTACAATTCCAGCTGCCTGCATTTTCCCTCTTCAGGTAAACCTTGTAAAATAAGAGAGAAAAGTCATGAGTATTGTACCATAATGTGTAATAACAACTCATAATACGATAAATATCAATATAAAAGTATGATAAAAAAATGAACATATCAATGACTTTGGACGCGACCTAGCAGATCGAGTAGTACACCTAGTGTATATATACACATGTGCCTAACTAACGATCCAAGTCACACTATGTTTACTTGGAGGCGATGCACATGTTTGCCTATTTAGACATGCCAGCCCCTTCATGTCGCACACTGGACATAGCGATTTGGTAGTGGATGGGATGAAAATCTTCTTCAAGTGCGATTTAGGTTATCATTGTGCAGATTCGTCGAAATTTGTGCTTAATAAGTTTTGGGTTTCGGTTGGGTGTGTGGGGAATCCAGCTTGTGCGATACAACGAACCAGAAAACGGTTCTTCGTATAAGTTACCACGGTGGTAGTTAGAAAATAAAAATAAAATCAGTGACGAACCTGGTGTGCACAATTGATATTAAAAATAAAAATATGACCGCACCAGGAATAGTGCTTCTTTTTTTAGCTAGTTAAGAAAATAAAAAATAGTATAATTTTTCAACCTTCCTTTGGAAGAAATGTTGTCATAAAAAATGGTAGAATGCATCTTAATTGAATTGATTAGGAAGACTGTGTAACATCTATGGTTGGCTAAAAATTGAATTGCGTAGATGGTCGAACAGTTTTCATCCTTTGGTAGAGAGGGGCTGACAATAAAATATCATTGTACGTGTGATTTATCATGTGCCCATGCGAGTGTAAGATATGAGAATTTCTTGAAATTTTTACATATGAAAAGTGCCGATTAGTACACTTAGAGTGCCATGGGGTCCATGTTAGATGCAATAATGGTACGACACTGAAAAACTGACGGGAGGTATATGTTTAATTATGTATGTAATTGTTAGTGCTAGGGGAGCGGTTGTTTTTAAAACTAGATGATACCCTGTGCGTTGTTGCGGAATCGGTTGCAATATATTTCAAGCGTGCTTTGATTGTGTGAAATATAAATATTTAGATTAATAGCACGTGAACCAAAATTAAAATACATGTGACTTATTATATTTGATTACGCATAGTTGTAAAGTACTTACTGAATATAAGTAGAATATTGGAATGAAAAATATTTTTCTATGCATGGATGCATTTGGTGGTGGGTCTTTTCTCATGCATGGTTGCATGTTAAGGTGTGTCTTATCTCATTCATAATTATGTGGTGATGTGGCATGTTTGCATGTTGAGATAAATAGATTAGTGGGGATGAATCTCTTAGGTATATAGGATAAAACGCTAGTATAAAATGGCAAACTATGTGAATGCATTTTTGTTGATAGCTTGTGAAAAGTTGACACGGCTTGAATGAGTTGCGGTAGCTGTGCAGATTTGCCCGCATACACTTATTTGTATATCACATGAGGAGTGGCTGTGTAGTTACGTGTTAAAAGTAGCATAATTGTGATGAAAGAAATTGTCACCAGAAATTTGTAACAAAAAATTGGGATGCAAAAATAATCTGGAAAATGGATCTAGACAATGAATGCATGTGAAGGAAAAATGTCATTCCGAGATGTGACAATAAATACAATTACAAGCTTTAGCATGGTTGGTCTTTTTTACGACCGTCCGTTGTCATTGATCTAAGGGTCGTAAAATAGTTAGTACTTCGTAATACTGACTCGTAAGTACTCGAAAGTATTAATGAGGATGGGGTCGCTACTTTTAATTGAAGGGCAAATTAGTCTAACATTTTTCCCACGTATGCCGTTGTCCCTGTAGCCCAATCCAAAACCGCGGCCGAGCCCCATCCTCTTCCATTGGCATCATTTCTTCTTTCCGCCACCGTCGAGCCCCATCCTCTTCCATTGGCATCTTTTTTACTTCCCACCGCCACCCCTGTCGCTAGAAACCGCCGATCCCTATCGTCATCCGCTGCCATTATTTCTTCCAACCCGTTGCCGCGGAGCCCTATCTTCTTCCATTGCCCAACATCTCCTCTTCCATGGCCACAGCACCGGTGATCCCGTTTTCTGAAGAGGAGTACGTGAAGCTCTCCTGCAGAGAGGAGGTAAAGTTAGCCAGGCTGAGGGAGATCGGTTCTTGGTTTGACAACAAGTGACAATTAGCGGGGACAGTGCACGTGATGTGCACACATTTGAAAGATAGCGAGAGAACTTCTATCCACCTGGGCAGACTCGTGCGCGAACCCATAGAGGTCCTCCTCCGGGCCATGGAGCAGTCGGATTCGCCGACTGCGATCGTCACGTGGAGGTGGTGTTGTTATCGGTCCAAGATCGAGCATCTGGAGGATGAAGAACCAGAGAGAAGCATGATAACCCACAAGTATAGGGGATCACAACAGTTTTCGAGGGTAAAGTATTCAACCCAAATTTATTGATTCGACACAAGGGGAGCCAAAGAATATTCTCGAGTATTAGCAGTTGAGTTGTCAATTCAACCACACCTGAAAGATTTAGTATCTGCGGCAAAGTTTTAGTAGCAAAGTAACATGATAGTAACAGTAACAGTAGTGACATCAGCAGTAGTGATATGTGTAGCAAGTGTGACAACAGTAGCGTTAAAGTAACTAAGCAAAGATCAGTATAGGAAAAGCTCGTAGGAATTGGATCGGTGATGGATGATTATGCCAGATGATATTCGTCATGTAACGGTTATAACATAGGGTAATATGTAGCTAGGTTCAGTTCGTCAATGTAATGTAGGCATGTATTCCGTATATAGTCATACGTGCTTAGGGAAAAGAACTTGCATGACATCTTTCGTCCATCCCTCCCATGGCAGCGGGGTCCTAATGGAAACTAAGGGATATTAAGGTCTCCTTTTAATAGAGTACCGGAACAAAGCATTAACACATGGTGAATACATGGAATCCTCATACTATGGTCATCTCCGGGAGTGGTTCCGGCTATTGTCACTCCGGGGTTGCCGGGTCATAACACATAGTAGGTGACTACATCTTGCAAAATAGGATCAAGAACTCAGATATATTGATGAAAACATAATAGGTTCAGATCTGAAATCATGACACTCGGGCCCTAGTGACAAGCATTAAGCATAGCAAAGTAGTAGCAACATCAATCTTAGAACATAGTGGATACTAGGGATCAAACCCCATCAAAACTAACTCGATTACATGATAGATCTCATCCAACTCATCACCGTCCATCAAGCCTACGATAAGATTACTCACGAACGATGAAGAGCACCATGAAATTGGCGATGGAGGATGGTTGAGGATGACGATGGCTTCGATTTCCACTCTCCGGAGCCCAAAACAGACTCCTGATCTGCCCTCCGGAGGAAGAACAGGTGGTGGCGGCGGCTCCGTATCGTAAAACGCGATTATTTCTTCTCCTTAATTTTTTCTCGGACGAATAGAGTTATATGGAACTGGAGAGGAGGTCGGAGGAGCCACGTGGGCCCCACGAGCCTGCCAGGCATGGCCAGGGGGGCCCGCGCCTCCTGGGCTCGTGGCCCACTGGCAGCTCTTCCTCGGTTGATTCTTTCGCCGGTATTTTTTATATATTCCACAAAAAATCCTCGTCAATTTTCAGGTCATTCCGAGAACTTTTATTTCTGCACAAAAACAACACCATGGCAATTCTGCTGAAAACAGCATCAGTCCGGGTTAGTTTCATTCAAATCATGCAAATTAGAGTCCAAAACAAGGGCAAAAGAGTTTGGAAAAGTAGATACGTTGGAGACGTATCAACTCCCCCAAGCTTAAAGCCTTGCTTGTCCTCAAGCAATTCAGTGAGAAACTGAAAGAGACAAAAGAAAAACTTTTACAAACTCTGTTTGATCTTGTTGTTGTAATTATGTCTAACTCATATTCATATTTTCAGCAAGATCATAAGCTAACCACATAAGCAATGACATAAAGGTCTCACGGTATACTCATATCAATGGCCTAATCAACTAGCGAGCAATAATAATGAGTTTCAAATGTCATCACTTCAATCAAAACAATCATGATACAATATGAATAGATGGTATCTCGCTAGCCCTTTCTGAGACCGCAAAACATAAATGCAGAGCACCTTCAAAGACCAAGGGCTGACTAGAAGTTGTAATTCATGGTAAAGAAGATCCAGTCATAATCATACTCAATATCAATTAATAGCAAAACATACAAATGATGGAGGTTCTCTCTAGCTCGTGCCTTTTTAATAAGAAGAGGATGACTCAACAGAAATGTAAATAGATAGGCCCTTCGTAGAGGGAAGCATTGATTTGCAGAGGTGCCAGAGCTCAAGCTTTTAAAACAGAGGTAAATGATTTTTGGGGTGGCATGCTTTCATTGTCAACGCGATAACAAAGAGTTTTCACCATCTTCCATGCTACACGTATTATAGACGGTTCGCAAATAGAATAGTAAAGTTTTGACTCCCCCACCATCGATCAATCACACTCCACGACTAGCCGAATCCTCGGGTGCCATCCATACCAACAACAATCCAGGGGGAGTTTTGTTTGCAATTATATTTTTATTTGGTTTGAGCATGGAACTGGGCATTCCGATTACCGGCCCCTTTCTCGTGAGTGATAGTGAATAAACACATATCGAGGATAACACGCCTAGCATGGAAGATACTGACTGCACCTCGTCACAACATGAGCGGTTCGGGCATACAAAACAGATTATTATTCGAAGGTTTAGAGAATGGCACATGCAAATTTACTTGGAACGACAGGTAGATACTGCATATAGGTAGGTATGGTGGACTCATATGGAATAACTTTGGCTTTATGGAAGTGGATGCACAAGCAGTATTCCCGCTTAGTACAAGTGATGGCTAGCAAAAGACTGGGAAGCGACCAACTAGAGAGCGACAACAGTCATAAACATGCATTGAGATTAACCAACATTGAGTGCAAGCATGAGTAGGATATAAATCACCATGAACATGAATATCGTGGAGGCTATGTTGATTTTGTTTCAACTACATGCGTGAACATGTGCCAAGTCAAGCCACTTGAATCATTCAAAGGAGGATACCATTCTATCATACTACATTACAATCATTTTAAAATTCATGTTGGCATCCAAGACAAACCATAATAAGCTCCTAGCTAATTAAGCATGGCATAAGAATATATGATCTCTAAGTTGTCATTGCAAACATGTTTCTCTCATAACAATGATGAATTAGGAACGATGAGCTAGTCATATTTATAAAAACAAAATAGGTCGAGTTCATACCAGCTTTTCCAGGCTCAGTCACTTCATCATATATCGTCATTATTGCCTTTCACTTGCACGACCGAATGATGTGAATAATAATAAGAGTGTTCGTGCATTGGACTAAGCTGGAATCTGCAAACAAACTCAGAGGAGAAGACAAGGTAATATGGCTCTTTGACGGATAAACAATAATGCATATGAGAGCCACTAATCATTTTAATCATGGTCTTCTACCTCGACCCAAAGAAAAAGAAAACTATTTACACGGGAAAGCTCCCAACAAGCAAAAGAAGAACGGGAAAATCTTTTTGGGTTTTCTTTTTAGTTACTACTAAGCATGCAAGAATATAAAGCTATACTTTTTTTTGTTTTTTTTTCTCATTTTATTTTTTTTGGATTTTCTTAAGTTAACCTAACACACAAGAAGAATGCGAGAAAAGAAAATAAACTAGCATGGATGATATAATGAAAAAGTGTGAACACCGACTATCAAAGTGAATGTGTGAACATGAATATAAAGTCGGTGAAAAACACGTACTCCCCCAAGCTTAGGCTTTTGACCTAAGTTAGTCTACTCCCAAGGAGGAAAGTAACCAGCTCTTGGGTACTCTGGAGTGTACTGAGGGTGCCACTGCTGGGTGAGCTCCTTCGAGTCCCACTGATAAACTGGCGTCTGGTACTCGACTGGTGGCTCGGGCTCGGGCGCCTGAGGTGGCGCCATGCCCCAGTGTGTGTAGATGTCCGAGGGCATAATAATGTACCTGCCTAGATGAAGGTTGAACAAAGAAGGAACAGGCAGGGTAATGACCTCACGAGTACCCTGGCTAAATACCAAGTTATAAATTAACCTCCCATTATCATTTTTATCAATAAAGTCATGGCGAACCATGCTATCATAATCTAAATATCTCTCTGGAAGAAGCATCTCTCCCTCCTCATGCAGCCTAGCAGGTATCCCAAAATGATTAGCTAGACGAGTAGCATAGATACCTCCGTATACCGCGCCCTTGGAACGGTTCGTGTTCAACTGTTGGGCAACAATAGTGCCCAAACTATAAGTGCTATCATTATGTAAAGTTGAGCGTAGGACTGCAAGATCTGGGGAACTGAAACCCCCGGCCTTTCCACGGCCAATCAAACATTTTCCTACAAATAAAGATAAATAACGAAGCACTGGAAAATGCATGCTGGCAATTCTAGCACTAGACACCCCTCTTTCCTCTCCTACGGCAATAGTATCAATGAAAGCCTCCAAGTCTCGTTGAAGAGGTTCATGAATATCCCCAACATAAGGTCATTTGCAAACATTGCAAAAGTCCTGAAGTGACATACGCTGGGGTATATCATATAACTTGAACTCAACCATAGGAGGACTCTACCTCAGATAGAAATTAAAGCTTTGCACGAAAGTATTAGTGAGGAGGAGGTATTGTGGACACTTATCTTCGACAAATGCGGTAAGGCCGTTGTTCTCCACCAAGTAATAAAAATCCTTATGAATACCGACAACGTGCAAGAACATATCGCTTGGCCACTCGCATGCTCGAACTTCTGCAACTCGGGGGACCGGATACTTGGGTTTCTTCTTCTCATTTTCATCTTCCTTGGGATTACGGCTCGAAGAGCCCCTTAGAAACCTCCTCATGGTTCCCTTTTATTCCTCTCAATGGGGATATGCATATCCCCAACAATAAGTATATCATATCTCATCTTGACAGTAGGTACAGGAAATTCAAAGCTTCCAATAATAATGGATGAAGATTTTTCAATAGAATTTATGCAATGAACCCGGTATTGTTTCTTCGGAAAGTGCACCGTGTGCTCATTACCATCAACATGGAAAGTGACATTGACTTTGTTGCAATCAATAATAGCCCCTACAGTTTTTAAAAAGGGTCTTCCAAGGATGATTTCCATGGCATCATCCTCAGGAATATCACGAATAACAAAGTCCGTTAAGATAGTAACGTTAGCAACCACAATAGGCACATCCTCGCAAATGCTGATAGGGAAATCAGTTGATTTATCGGCCATTTGCAAAGAAATTTCAGTAGGTGTTAACTTATCCAATTCAAGTCTCCGATATAAAGAGAGAGGCATAACATTAACACCGGCTCCAAGATCACATAAAGCAGTTCTAACATAATTTCTTTAATGGAGCAAGGTATAGTGGGTACTCCAGGATCACCTAGTTTCTTAGGAGTCCCACCCTTAAAAGTGTAATTAGCAAGCATGGTGGAAATATCAACATCAGGTATCTTCCTTTTATTTGTCACAATATCTTTCATGTATTTAGCATAAGGAGACATTTTAAGCATATGAGTCAAACGCATTTGCAAAAAGATAGGTTTAATCATTTCAACAAAGCGCTCAAAATCCTCATCATCCTTCTTCTTGGATGGCTTAGGAGGAAAGGGCATGGGTTTCTGAACCCAAGGTTCTCTTTATTTACCGTGCTTCCTAGCAATAAAATCACTTTTATCATATCTTTTGTTCCTAGGTTGTGGGTTATCAGGTTCAATTGGAGGTTCAATCTCCACATCATTATCATTACTAGATTGAGCATCAACATGAACATCATTATCAATATTATCACTAGGTTCATGTTCATCACCGGATTGTGTCTCAGCATCAGAAATAGATATATCATTTGCATTTTCAGGTGTAACAACAATAGGTTTACTAGCATGCAAGTTCCTATCATCTTTCTTTTTCTTCCTATTACCAGGATAACTAGGTGTATCAGTATTAATTCCTTGAGAATCTTGCTCAATTCTCTTAGGATGGCCCTCAGGATACAAAGGTTCCTGAGTCATTCTACCACCTCTAGTAACAGCTTTAACAGAATTATCATTCAATTCATTAAGCAAGTCATTTTGAGCCTTAAGTACTTGCTCTACTTGAGTAGTGACCATAGAAACATGTTTACTAATAAGCTTAAGATCATTAACATTTCTATCCACACAAGCACTTATATGATTAATCATACGAGCATTTTGTTCAAGTTGTCTGCTAACATAATCATTAAAACTTTGTTGTTTGGCAACAAAATTATCAAATTCATCTAAGCACAAGCTAGCAGGTTTATCATAAGGAATATCACTCTCATTGAATCTACGAAGAGAATTTACCTCTACTACCTGTGTCGGGTTATCAAGACCATGTATCTCTCCTACCTTTGTTGGGTTATCAAGACCATGCATCTCTTCAATAGGTGGTAGATTCTTAACATCTTCAGATTTAATACCTTTCTCTCGCATAGATTTCTTTGCTTCTTGCATATCTTCAGGGTTGAGGAATAGAATACCTCTTTTCTTCGGAGTTGGCTTCGGAGGTGGTTCGGGAATAGTCCAAGCATTATCATTGCTCAAGATATTATTTAATAGAATTTCAGCTTGTTCCACAGTTCGTTCCCTGAAAACACAGCCAGCATAACTATCT
Source organism: Hordeum marinum (assembly GCA_022496015.1). Classification (NCBI taxonomy): domain Eukaryota; kingdom Viridiplantae; phylum Streptophyta; class Magnoliopsida; order Poales; family Poaceae; genus Hordeum; species Hordeum marinum. The sequence goes on from CM039676.1 coordinate 85,377,586, forward strand.
AGGTGGTCCCTAGAAGCATTGGTTAGTCCACTATAAAAGATATCAAGTATTTCATTTTTCTTAAGAGGGTGATCAGGCAAAGCATTAAGTAGCTGGACAAGCCTCCCCCAAGCTTGTGGGAGACTCTCTTCTTCAATTTGCACAAATTTTATATATATCCTGCAAGGCAGCTTGTTTCTTTTGGGCAGGAAACAATTTCTTAGAGAAGTAGTATACCATATCCTGGGGACTACGCACACAACCAGGAGCAAGAGAAGTAAACGAAGTTTTAGCATCACCCTTTAGTGAGAAAGGAAACAACTTCAGGATATAGTAATAGCAAATTTTTTTTCCTCATTAGTGAATAGGGTGGCAATATCATTCAGTTTAGTAAGATGTGCTACAACAGTTTCAGATTCATAACCATGAAAAGGATCAGATTCAACCAAAGTGATTAACTCAGGATCGATAGAGAACTCATAATCCTTATGAGTAACAAAGATAGGTGAAGTAGCAAACTTAGGATCATATTTCATTCTAGCATTCAAAGATTTTTGTTTCCACTTGCATAATAATTTCTCAAGATCATAGCTATCCTTACAAGCAAGAAAGTCTTCAGCTACCTCTCCTTCCATAACATAACCCTTAGGTATATTAGGAAATTCATATTTAGGAGGGCTAGGTCTAACAGGTGTAATAGTAGATTCCATTTCAATAATTTCATCAGTTTCAGAAGTATCATTTGATTCCGTAGTAACTCTCGCAATTTGTGCATCAAGAAATTCACCAAGTGGCATATCATTACCAAGCAAAACATCATCATAATTATCATGTATAGCAGAAGTTGCATCATCAAGCACAGGCGACATATCAGAATTAATAGCAGGTGGCGGTGTCGCCAATTTACTCAAAACAGAAGGTGAATCAAGTGCAGAGCTAGATGGCAGTTCCTTACCTATCCTCGTAGTTGAGGGCAGAACTTTAGCTTTTGGATCTCGCAAATTCTTCATAGTGATCAATAGATATAAATCCCAAGGGACTCAGAGAATAGAGCTATGCTCCCCGGCAACAGCGCCAGAAAAAGGTCTTGATAACCCACAAGTACAGGGGATCGCAAGAGTTTTCGAGGGTAAAGTATTCAACCCAAATTTATCGATTCGACACAAGGGGAGCCAAAGAATATTCTCGAGTATTAGCAGTTGAGTTGTGAATTCAACCACACCTGAAAGATTTAGTATCTGCAGCAAAGTTTTAGTAGCAAAGTAATATGATAGTAACAGTAACAGTAGTGACAGTAGCAGTAGTGATATGTGTAACAAGTGTGACAGCAGTAGCGGTAAAGTAACTAAGCAAAGACTAGTATAGGAAAAGCTCGTAGGCATTGGATCGGTGATGGATGATTATGCCAGATGATATTCGTCATGTAACGGTTATAACATAGGGTAATATGTAGCTAGCTCCAGTTCGTCAATGTAATGTAGGCATGTATTCCGTATATAGTCATACATGATTAGGGAAAAGAACTTGCATGACATCTTTCGTCCATCCCTCCCGTGGCAGCGGGGTCCTAATGGAAACTAAGGGATATTAAGGTCTCCTTTTAATAGAGTGCTGGAACAAAGCATTAACACATGGTGAATACATGGAATCCTCATACTATGGTCATCTCCGGGAGTGGTTCCGGCTATTGTCACTCCGGAGTTGCCGGGTCATAACACATAGTAGGTGACTACAACTTGCAAAATAGGATCAAGAACTCACATATATTGATGAAAACATAATAGCTTCAGATCTGAAATCATGGCACTCGGGCCCTAGTGACAAGCATTAAGCATAGCAAAGTAGTAGCAACATCAATCTTAAAACATAGTGGATACTAGGGATCAAACCCCATCAAAACTAACTCAATTACATGATAGATCTCATCCAACTCATCACCGTCCAGCAAGCATACGATAAGATTACTCATGAACGATGAAGAGGATCATGAAATTGGCGATGGAGGATGGTTGATGATGACGATGGCTTTGATTTCCAATCTTCGAAATGGAGGATGGTTGATGATGACGATGGCTTTGATTTCCAGTCTTCGAAGCCCAAAACAGACTCCAGATCTGCCCTCCGGAGGAAGAACAGGTGGTGGCGGCAGCTCCGTATTGTAAAACGCGATTATTTCTTCTCCTTAATTTCTTCTGGGACGAATAGGGTTATATGGAACTGGAGAGGAGGTCAGAGGAGCCACGTGGGACCCACGATCCTGCCAAGCGCGGCCAGGGGGGCCGCGCATCCTGGGCTCGTGGCCCACTGGCAGCTCCTCCTCGGTTGATTCTTTTGCCGGTATTTTTTATATATTCCACAAAAAATCCTCGTCAATTTTCAGGTCATTCCGAGAACTTTTATTTCTGCACAAAAACAACACCATGGCAGTTCTGCTGAAAACAACGTCAGTCCGTGTTAGTTTCATTAAAATCATGCAAATTAGAGTCCAAAACAAGGGCAAAAGAGTTTGGAAAAGTAGATACGTTGGAGACGTATCAAAGCATCATGGTGTCGTTTGTGAAGGCGACAGTGATCCAAGATGCGATGGAGTCCTCGCCCACCCACCACAAGTGGAAGAAAGCATTTGTCCCGATGTCGCTTTCTCGTCGTTCTCCATGGTTACTTTGCCTTTCTCCCCGTCTCATGGGGCAGAGGTCTGAGGCCAATGAATAGTAAGCTTTGCACTTGATCTGATATGTCTTCTGTTCATGCTTACAATCATGGTGTGGGTGTTAAGATAAACAAGTTTTTAGGATAGTTGGACGTCAACTATTTTTCAATTTATAATTTTTTTTGGCATTTTGCAAGCAACTTGTAGTCACTTGCTTAATGTTGCAGCCACTATCTTCACTTTTGAATTACTGTCAATTGTGTCTTGCTTCAATAGGTCTGCATCTAAAAACAAAAATATAGGTCATGTCTCCTTGAAATATTTGGACGAGTACTTTTGGTAAAGATGTTGGCTTGGTCATGTTGCAGTGATTTATAGCATTTTGCTTCACTTCCTGTAAGTGCTTCTTGCATCTTGCAAAAGTTATATTAATTCAACATTAACTTATACAACTTGGTATTCAAATTGGTATCGATGGGTTATTCTATCAGATTGGCTTGTCATCTTCAAATGACCATAATGTCATCTTTCATCTTTATATGTATTCAATCGGAAATTTTCAATTATTTTTACGCTTAAGGTGGAAGCATGGATACGTTGCTGAAGATGCTGGGTCTCACATCAACAAAGGAAGTTGTTTTGCATTTCTAGTTGTTTCAATATTTCATGTTATGTATTTGAACACCGATACGTCTCCAACGTACCTATAATTTATGAAGTATTCATTCCACATTTACAATAATTCTATATGATTTTGGTATGATTTTATTAGAACTAACCCGGACTGACGCTATTTTCAGCAGAACTACCGTGGTGTTGTTTTTGTGTAGAAATAAAAGTTCTCAGAATGGGCTGAAAATTTAAAGAGAATATTTTTGGAAAATATAAAAAATACTGGAGCGAAGAGCTGGGCCAAGAAGTGGACAAGGAGGCCACAAGCCTGCTAGGCATGCCCCCCTGGCCGCGCCTAGCGAGCTTGTGCGCCCCTCGAGCACCTTCTTGACGTGATTCCAACGCCAAAAAGTCCTATAAATCTAGAAACCTCTGAAAAGAAACCTAGATTGGAATTTCCGCCACCGGAAGCCTCCAGAGCCACGAAAAACCAATCGGGAGCCCGTTCTGGCACCCTATCGGAGCGGGAAACCAACACCGGAGGCCATCGTCATCATCCCGGCGGCCTCCATGACAAGGATGGAGTAGTTCACCCTGAGGGCTGAGGGTATGTACCAGTAGCTGTGTGTTTGATCTTTCTCTCCCTCTCTCTCTCTCTTGTTCTTGAGATGGCACGATCTTGATGTACCGTGAGCTTTATTGATATAGATGAATCATGTGGAGTTTTCCCCTCTCTACCTTGTTGTGATGAATTGAGTTTTCCTTTGAAGTTTTCTTATCGGATTGAGTGTTTAAGGATTTGAGACACATGATGTATGTCTTTCAATTGGATATTCGTGGTGACAATGGGATGCTCTATTGATCCACTTGATATATGTTTTTGGTGATCAACTTGCGGGTTTCGTGACCTTGGGAATCTGTGCATAGGGGTTGGCACACGTTTTTGTCTTGACTTTCCCGTAGAAACTTTGGGGCACTCTTTGAAGTTCTTTGTGTTGGATTGAATATGGTGAATCTGAAATTATGTGATGCTTATCGTATAATCAAGCCCATGGGTACTTGTGGTGACATTGGAGTATCTAGGTGACATTAGGGTTTTGGTTGATGTGTATATTAAGGTGTTATCTTAGTATGAACTCTAGGGATATTCGTGAAACTTATAGGGATAGATCATAAGATTGATCGGAAAAGATAACTTTGAGGTGGTTTCGTGCCCTACAATAATTTCTTCGTTAGTTCTCCACTATTTGTGACTTTGGAGTGAACTCTTTGTCGCACGAGAGGTATTTACATATGATTCAACTATGTTAGTATTGTTGAGAACTTGCACTAGTGAAAGTATGGACCCTAGGCCTTGTTTTCAAGCATTGCAATACCATTTTAGCTCACTTTTGTTACTTGTTACCTTGCTGTTTTTATATTTTCAGATTAAAAAAACCTGTATCTACCATCCATATTGCACTTGTATCACCATCTCTTCGCCGAACTAGTGCACCTATACAATTTACCATTGTATTGGGTGTGTTGGGGACATAAGAGACTCTTTGTTATTTGGTTGCAGGGTTGTTTCAGAGAGACCATCTTCATCCTACACCTCCCACAGATTGATAAACCTTAGGTCATCCACTTGAGGGAAAAATGTTGATGTCCTAAAAAACTCTACGCTTGGAGGCCCAACACGAGTCTACAAGAAGAAGGTTGTGTAGTAGACATCAAGCTCTTTTCTGGCGCCGTTGCCGGGGAGGTGAGTTCTTGAAGGTATATCTTTAGATCTTGCAATAAAATATTTTATTTTCTTGTTTTTCACCAGTTTGGTTTTATATAATAAAACTGCAAATAAATGGAATTGAGGTAGCCTCATATGCTTCATCTTTTTAATGTCTTCCGTGAAACTGATGGAAAGGAAAACAATTCTCAAGTGTTAGGAGAAGATATTAAAATGTTTGGCACTATGGCATGATGTAGACAAAGTAAACTCAATCAATATGAATAAACCCAATCGTCTTATCCTTAGTAACAGCAACACAAAGACGTAACTTGTCCCCTTCTGTCACTGGCATATAGAAACACGTTAGGAACCTACTAGTCCCTCCGTCTCGGTGTATTAGTCATCTTATGTTGTGCAGCGCGACCAACTGGAGAGAAAAACAAGAGAATTTAATGTTCATTTGCTAATTAATACCATTGCATGCAATGAACTAACCACTTCATGTTGTGCTAGGTAGTCTCAAGTCATTAAAAACATACACGTCCCATGTCTCTTATTGGTTAATTCTTTTATTAATGTCAAAAAACAAGAAACGAGGTGGGAGTTAATGAACCGCACCTAAGTGTTTTGGATTTTTTGGTTTTCATAAAATGACTTATACACCGAGACGGAGGGAGTACAATGCACCACTCCCACCGAAGAAATATCAACCTAGTTGGCCAAACTATCTCAATAGATCGGAGAGCATTATGAAGCTATGATGATCATGCAAATAAGAATCATAGTATTCAGGTTTGACTCAAATGATTTTCATGAATAATCTAAACATAATCTCACAATTCATCGGATCCCAACAAACACATGATACAAAGGGTTTACATCAAATAGATCAAGTCGTGCGATGAACATTGTATTGAAGAGAGAGAGAGAGAGAATGATTGCCATCTAGGTACTACCTACGGACCCGTAGATGTGTGGTTAACTACTCACACATCATGGTGAGGGCAGCAAGGTTGATGAAGAGGCCCACCGTGATCGATCTCCTCTCTAGCAGGGTGCCGGAACGGAGGTGTAGATGGCCTCCTGTCGGAACCGAGACTTGGGGCGGTGTAAAAAGTGTTTCAGGAGTGCTTCTAGGGTTTTTGGAATATATGTGAATTTATAGGAAAAATAGGGGCATCGGGAGGCGCCCGAGGGAGGTACAAGGCTTGTGGGCCCCTCGTGGATCTCCCGGCCTCCTCCCAAAGCTTCCAGGTCTTGTTTTGGTCAAGAAAAAATCATCAAAAAGTTTCATGGCAATTGGACTTTGTTTGGTACTGTAAACCTGAAAAGTCAAAAACATGCAGAAAAAAGCAACTAGTGCTAAAAAATATTATAAATTGGTAAAAAAAGTGCAGAAAAAGTATCCTAGAATTATAATATATTAGCATGGAACAATCAAAAATTATAGATACGTTGGAGACGTATCAGCATCCCCAAGCTTAATTCCTACTCGTCCTCGAGTAAGTAAATGATGAAAACATAATTTTTGATTTGACATGGTACACATTATGTAATCTTTTGTATGTATGCTCATTGAGAAACGATGAATTAACAAACAACAACACAACAATATTTATAACTATAAGAAACTAAATCATTGATTTTTCAAAGTATACGATCCTAAAAGAATGTTTACCCCTACTCATCTTATTATATTAGCAAGGAATGGCTCCGTCTTCACCACATCAATACAAATGTTAAGCACCACGATGTCCAAGTCAGACAATTGGATCGTACTTTTTTTAAATATAAATCAACTTCTTTATTCTTCACGCAATACATGAGCGTGAACCATTGGACATAGCATATATGTGGAATAGAATATGATGGTAGATATCAAAGGGGTAAAAAGTGGAGAAGATAGTCTCACATCAATGAGGTATGGAGATGCTCATCGATAGATGTCAATGCAAGGAGTAGGGGTTGCCATGCAAAGGATGCACTAGAGCCATAAGTGTTTGGAAGCTCAACTGAAGCTAAGTGGGTGTTCATCCAACTTGCTTGCTCATGAAGACCTAGGGCATTTGAGGAAGCCCGTCATCGGAATATACAAGCCAAGTTTATTATATGAAAAGGTAATTCCCACTAGCATATGGAAGTGACAACATAGGTGACTCTCTATATGAAGAACATGGTGCCACTTTGAGGCACAAGTGTCGTCAAGGATAGCAACAAAGTCTCTTCTCTCTTTTTCTATCATTTTTTTCATGGTGGGATTCTCTCCCCCGCCCCCCAATTCATATATTTATATGGTGGGCTCATTTGCTTTCCCTTTTTATTTTATTTTCATCTGGAGTCTCATCCCGACTTGTGGGGGAATCATAGTCTACATCATCCTTTCCTTAAGGATCATGATCACACTTTTACTTACTTACAACTCAATATGAAGAACTAATAGGAACATATGAATCTATATAAATGCCTCTAGTAATGATCTAGCATTACAAGTATCAAAAACATGATAAACAGCGGCTTAGCCACAAATACTATGTCATCTCTATATGATCATGCAAAGCAATATGATAAAGAACAAACTAGCCGTGTGAAGTGACGATGGAATTTGCATGGCAATATATCTCGGAATTGTTATGGAAATGCCATAATAGGTAGGTATGGTGGCTGTTTTGAGGAAGATATAATGAGGCATGTGTGCAATAGAGCGTATCATGTCATGGGGTTTGGATGCACTGGCGAAAGTTGCACCAATCCTCGAGGTGAGAATGGGCTATGCACGGTACCGAAGAGGCTAGCAAATATGAAAAGGTGAAGATGTGTATGTCCATGGTGTCACATTATTCATAAAGAACTCACATACTTATTGAAAAGTTTTATTAGTTTTATCACAAATCAAAGTACTCCTTGCATGCCCCGAGGGAGGAGGTTGGTAGGAGTTAACCACCGCGTGCCCCCGACTCAAAACAATAGTAGGATTTCAACAAGGAATAAAAATGCTCGCACATCATCACCATGGCTCTTTGATTTTTAGATGAATAAAAATTTCGCACCTATTAATCTCGACACTTCTACGAATCACGAATTGTAGACTCGCAACTTTTTCATATTACCACATCAATGTCATTAACACAAAATTTCTCGATATGTGCTACATGATGGTTTGGATTACCATTCATTGAATACCTATTATTTGTAGACTAGTCTTATGACCCATGCAAATTACCGTCACTATTTATTCAGATCTCAATCAAATATAAGTGGAGAATGAGAGAATTATTTCTGTAAAATCTACATGCCACCGTGCTCAAAAAGATATAAGTGAAGTACTAGAGCAACTGCCAAGCTCAAAAGATATAAGTGAAACACATAGAGTATTCTAGCAAATTATGATGGAGGTGTGTCTCTCTAAAATAGGAGTGTCCATAAAATTATGATTGTGACAAACTTAAAGTAAAATAAACTAAAAGGAAACAACGCTCCAAGCAAAACACATATCATATGCTGAATAAAAATATAGCTCCAAGTGACATACCGATGGATTGAGACGAAAGAGGGGATGCCTTCCGGGGCATCCCCAAGCTTACACGCTCGAGTCTATTTGGAATTTTACTTGGGGTGCCTTGGGAATCCAAAAGATTAGGCTCTTGCTACTCCTTATTCAATGGTCCATCGTGATCACACCCAAAACATGAAAACTTCAATCACACAAAACTCAACAAAACTTCGTGATATCCGTAATTGTAAGAAACATATTGCTTACCTTAGGTACTGTAATAAATTGATTCTTAATTCATTTTTTCAAATAGTTACTGTATTCTAACTTCTCCATGGCTTCTATCCCAGGGTACAATCCATAGCATAATCGGAACAAACAAATTATGCAAGCAAAACAGAATTTGTTTAAAACAGAACAGTCTATAGCAATCTGTAAAGAGCCCATACTTTTGTAACTCTAAAAATTATTAAAAATTAGTACAAAGTAAAGAATTTTTATATAAAAAACGTCTAAGAATTTCAAATCATTATCATGCTCCATTAAAAATAATACTCATGTACTGGGGTCAAAGTTTTTGTTATGTTTCAGCATCATTTCTACTCATCTTGTGAGTCATCCCAAAGTCTTTACTTGGCACAAACACTAATAAAACATGAAAACATAATCATTACATAGGAAATAATCATGTTATCACAAAATAATATAAAGTGAAAACAAAAATTAAGATACATATTGGGTTGCCTACCAACAAGCGCTATTGTTCTATGCCCCTAGCTAGGCATAATGCATAGTTTCAAGTGTTGTCATCTTTGACACTCATTACATAAGTGGACCTCATAATTGATTCATAAGGTGGTTTAATTCTCTTCCTAGGTAATTGTTCCATTCATTTCTTTAATGGGAATTGGAACCAAATGTTTCCCTCTTTCACATCAATAATTGCACCTATAGTTCTTAAAAACGGTCTTCCAAGTATTATGGGACAAGAAGGATTGCAATCGATATAAATCACAACAAAATATAAAGGCACATAATTTTTGTTTGCAATAATAAGGACATAATTAATTCTACCTAAAGGTTTCTTGATGGTAGAATCCGAAAGATGCCAGTTTAGGGAATACTCTTAAATATTGGTGAGACCAAGTACATCACATATGGTTGAAAAACTAGCACCAAGGTCACACAAAGCATTTCATTCATACTTATTTATCTTTATTTTGTGAGTAGGTTCCAACTCTTCATGCAATTTTGTAGGAATAGAAACTTCAAGTTCAAGTTTCTCATCGTAAGCTTTTATGATAGCTTCTACTATATGTTCAGTAAAAGCTTTTTTTGTTCATAAGCATTGGGTGATCTAATAATGGATTGGAGCAAGGAAATACATTCCACTAAAGATCCTTTATCATAATTAAATTCCTTGTAATCCAAGATGGTGGGTGACGTGGCTTGAGGCTGCGTCAGTATTTCCCCAAAGAGGAAGGGATGATGTAGCACATCGACGGTAAGTATTTCCCCCAGTTATGAAACCAAGGTATCAATCCGTAGAGGAAGATAATGCACCCACGTAGACAACACCTGCACACAAATATCAAATACTTACAACTTGAGGGAGTTCTGGTTTAAGGGTCCTCAGATAGTCAACATGTTTCTCACGGGACAGATTGTGTGGGCCGTTTGAGCAAAGGCCCCATCGTTTGGGGGCGAAGCTTCAAGGAGCCATGGCGTGTCCTCCAAGTTTTCGATAGTAGATAGGCATGTTTTCCTTTTGATGTGTAACCGACCATGTGTAAACCCTAGGTACCCTCGGCATCTATATAAGCGGAGGGTTTTAGGTTGAAGAGAGAAGACAACTCATCTAGGGTTTAGCTATTCGATCATGAGGTAGATCTACTCTGTAAGCCACATATCGTCAATACAATCAAGCAGGACATAGGGTATTACCTTCATAGGAGGTCCTGAACCTGGGGAAAACATCGTCTCCTTCGTCTCATCTTACCATCGATTCTAGTCCCACAGCTTGGGACCCCCTACCCGAGATCCACCGGTTTTGACACCGACATTGGTGCTTTCATTGAGAGTTCCGCTGTGATCGCCAAAGGAATCGATGAATCACATTGTCACGAGCAACGAGATCCGCATCCAGGGGATTCTCACCCCCGATCAGACTCTCACAGGCGGCAACATCTTGTCACACGCCGACCCGACCGACCACCTTGGCTAGATCGAAAACTTTCCCCCTGACCAGAGAATCAAGTTTGGAACCTTAGAGTTTGTCGCTGATTCACGGGGAGTTCTCATCTTGATGGAACCCTCGACCCAAAGGAGCCTGTAAGTCTCGATGCCTTGACACTGAAGACATTGGGCCCCGCTTCCAACAAAGTCGTCGCCCCCGGGCTGTCTAGAACGCCGAATCCAGCCGATGTGACCAAATCCACCATGGCTAGACGGAACCCGGATCTGCTTTCGCGCAGCTCTGGAACCGCAACGCCGCATATCAACTCCACTCACTTCAGCGACACACATCCTACCATTGCCTCGTTTTTAAATGAGCTATTTGATTGGATTGAGACCATGCGTATGTCGGAGGACCAGGTTCCGGTGTATGACCGGCTCGGGTATAAACCTGACGATAGGGATATTCACGTCCCCACGGTCACCCACCTAGTCGCTATCGTCGAGTGCCCGGTTGAGGCTTGTCCCCTTAACAACCGGAATTAAAAACGGTTTATACCCTTGTCTCCGATCACCGAGACTTCATTTGCAAACCGGATGCCGGAATTTGCCCTGGAGATGGACTATTACCGGTTCCTGATCTATCACACAATTCGGAGTCTGTGATTCCGGACATACAATGTGGCGTGGAGTCAAATTTTTTCCCACCGACCACCCAAGTCGATCATCCTAGTATCGCACCGAAGCCCACGTCTTCGGACTTACGGGATATTAAACCATTACTAGGTGAGTCAGTTCATCATTTTTGGGCTAGACTCCTACTCGCTAGAAGCAGAGAAAAAGATCTTAGTGACCAAGAGATAATGGCAACCTTCAGCTTCAATTGCCATGATTAAGGGATTCTTAACACCCTAGCTCGCCGACACATTCGTAACTTCGCTGAGCTGTACGATTTGGTACAAAAATATTGTGGCATGGAAAGCGCTTGGCAAGCCGAACGTTACTTTCGGAACCAACCTTCACGAAACACCCTATTGGAGATCAGAAATAGAGGATGCCTCCAAAGCTCCAAGCTAGATTCGAACCCGCCGAAAAAAGAAGCAGGCCCCTTACAGGGTTTAGTACTGTCTTTGACGGACTATTGGATAAACCATGCCCCATACATTCCGTATTGCTGAACACAAGCCCGACTCACAGCGTTAGAGCTTGTTGGGTCATCAGGCAGGTCGCAAAAAGCGGTGAGGCCATTCTTGAGGCGCTACCACCGAGTAAGCATTCCACATCATCATCCGAATAAAACAAAGTCCGAACGGTCTACGAAATGTTCCCCTCAAGGAACAAGAGGAAAACAGCTCTTAGATAATTCGAACGGGTCTATAATGTGGGAGCAACAAGTGCATAGGCATACATACCCTTTACCTTCGGAGATATTGACCAACCAGCCATTCTTCTCAGACATTCACAGGCCGCACTAGTCCCGAACCCCATCGTCGATGGCTACAGGTTACACAAAGTGCTAATGGACGGCGGGAGTGGTTTAAACCTGATATACGAAGGCACCCTGGAAAAAATGCAGTTCGACCGATCTCGCATCGAGCATAGCAACACGACTTTCCGGGGAATCATACCGGGGAAAGAGGCATGCTGTTCAGGACATATCGTCCTGGACATAGTGTTCGGCACGCCCGAAAATTACCCATCTGAATAACTCCTCTTCCATATCGTGTCATTCCCCAGCGGCTACCATGCCCTATTGGGATGTGGCACCTTTACAAAATTCCAACTTATACCCCATTACGGGTATATGAAACTCAAAATGCCAGGACCAAACGGAGTAATCACAATCGCTAGTGATCCGAACATAGCCCCTCGGGCCAAAAACAAAACAGCAACGCTCGCCCTTGAGGCATTAGCCGAGACCTTCGCTGCAGAAGAACTGACCACACTACGATCAACAATTTACAAAAACGACATGATCCTTAGCAAAAGACCCAAGTCCACGCCCTTGATACCCGTAGAGGAAATCGTTAAATTTCATGTGCACTCGACGGACCCCAAGAAGATAGCATCCATCGGAGCTCAGCTCAATCCCATAGTGGACAAGGCACTGCGGACATTTTTACGGGAAACTGGGATATCTTCGCGTGACATCCTTCCGATATGCCTAGAGTCCCATGGCGGCTGGCACGACATAGTCTGAACATCATTTAAGGCTTCAAGCCCGTTAAGCAGACTCTATGCCGCTTTTCCGAACCCAAACAGTGGGCTATGCGTGAAGAATTAGCTAAACTACTGGAGGTCGGATTCATTCAGGAGATTAAACACCCCGAATGGTTGGTAAACCTGGTGATGGTACCAAACAAAGATAAATCCCGGCGGCTGTGTGTCGATTTCAAAGACGTCAACAAGGCCTACCCTAAGGACCCTTTCCCCTTACCATGCATAGACCAGATCATTGACGCCACAACCGGACATGACTCATTGTGTTTCCTTGACACTTATTTCGAATACCATCAGATCAAAATGAAGGAATTCGACCAAGCGACATCCGCATTCATCACCCCCTACGGGCCATTCTGATTTAACACACTCCCCTTTCGGCTAAAAACACTGGGGCAACGTACCAGCACATGATCCAGACTTGTCTCGCGAAATAGGTCTGTAATACAGTCGAGGCATACGTGGATGATGTGGTAATCAATACAAAACACATCAGCCAGTTGATCGATTACCTACGGCAAACCTTTGCCAGCCTACACGAGTATGACATACGACTCAATTCCGAAAAAATGTGTATTCAGAGTTCCCGTCGGTAAACTGCTCGGATTCATCGTCTCCCATAGAGGAATAGAAGCGAATCCGGCTAAGATCCGTGCTTTATCAGAACTTGCAATTCCGAGAGAGCTAAAGCATGTCCAGAGGTTGGCTGGTTGCGTAGTGGCGTTAAGCCGCTTTATCTCCCACCTCGGAGAAATGGCTTTACCGTTGTATAAGCTGCTGAAACAGACCAACAATTTCGAGTGGACCAACGAAGCAACGAGTGCATTAGAGGAAATTAAAACACTAGTGGCAAGCAATCCCATACTCACAGCACCAGGAGCCGGTGAGCCCATGTTACTATACCTATTGGCTACCAACCAAGTCGTTAGGGCAGTGCTCGTCGTCGAACGAGAGCAGGAGGGACACAAATTCTGGACTCAGAAGACGGTCTATTACGTGTCAGAAGTACTAACACAGTGCAAGTCTAGATACCCACACTACTAAAGATAGCCTACACAATATTTATGGCATCACGGAAACTCAGACACTACTTCCAAGAGTGTGTGGTAACGGTGGCATCCGAAGTACCCCTAGACGATATAATCAACAATAGGGACGCGACTGGCCACATAGAGAAGTGGGCCATTGAGCTCCTTCCCTTTGAAATAACCTACAAGCCACGCCATAACATAAAATCTCAGGTACTAGCAGACTTTCTGGCTGAGTGGACAGAGGATGAGCTCCCCAAGGAATACAATACATACTCCCATTAAAAATGTACTTTGATGGATCCAAAACCTTGGCTAGACTGGGGGCTAGAGTTATCCTCACATCCCCTGCACGCAACAACATGTGATACATGTTGCAGATCAAGGATGCCGACTCCAACAATGCAGCCGAATACGAAGCGCTCTTGCACGGTCTTCGGATGGCAGTATCAATGGGCACACGACGGCTGGAGGTACGGGGAGACTCCAACTTGCCCATCTCCCGAATCAATGGTGAATTCGACGCCAAAAACCCAATGACAGCGGTGTACATAAACGCCATCCTAAAGATATCCGTACGGTTCGAGGGGCTGGAATTTCACCACGTCGCTCGCGACAACAACCAAGCCGCCGACGTACTGGCCCACATGGGGGCCAAACGCGCCCCTGTCCCAAAAAACATCTTCCTAGAGCGGCTCTTTAAGCCATTCGTGGTTTGGCAGGATGATCACAAGGGTGCCGGTCTAAATATGGCGGAAGAGATTGTTCCCCCTATAAACGAACCAAACGATGAAATTATCGGTGGCTCCGTAATGAATGAAACTCCTTCGAATCATGAGGTTATGGCAGTAATCACGCCATGGACCGAGCCCTTCCTCGCCTACCTTCTTCGCAAGGAACTCCCAAACGATTACACAAAGGCGCGGAGCATAGTTCGGCGATCAAAAGCCTAAAAAGTGCACGAGGGGTATTTATACAAGAAAAGCACCACTAGAATATTACAGTGGTGCATATCTTAGGACGAAGGACGAGAGCTCCTAGCCGAAGTCCACGCAAGAATGGGCGGCCACCATGCTATGGCAAAAGCCTTAGTTAGCAAGGCCTTCTGAGCTGGTTTCTTTTGGCCCACTACTCGGGGAGACGCCCAGACACTTGTCAAATACTGCATGGGGTGCCAACTTTTTGCGAATCAAAGTCACATGCCCCCAACAACTCTTCGGACTATCCCGATTACCTGGCCTTTCGTAATCTAGGGGCTGGACATGGTCGGACCCCTTAACGGGGGGACCAAGAAGAATAAATACTTACTAGTGATGGTTGACAATTTCACCAAATGGATAGAGGCAAAACCTGTCAAATCGTCCAAGTTCGGACCAGTGATCGCCTTTATCTCCGGTGTAGTACACCATTAGGGTGTCCCTCACAGTATAATAATGGACAATGTATCTAACTTCACAGCCCAAGAGGTCAATGACTGGTGCGCAAAAACAGGCATAAAGCTCACTTACCCATCAGTGTATCATCCGCAAACCAATGGACAAGTCGAACGAGCAAACAGACTCATCATGAGCGGCATTAAGCCACGTTTGGTCCGATCTCTTCATGAGTCCGACTGTCATTGGGTGGAGGAGCTCGACTCCATTTTATGGGGCCTGCGCACCACCTCAAACAGATCAACATGATACACATCATTCTTCATGGTCTATGGGGCAGAAGCAGTCCTCGCCTGTGACATTATTCATGACGCACCAAGGGTGTGCATGTACGAGGAAAAGGAGGCCGAGTTAGATCAGCAGGACGACCTAGATGCCTTAGAAGGAGAGCGCGATATAGCTCGGGCTCAGTCTACTTTTTACCAAACGCAGGCCCGACGTTACCAGAATAGGGAGCTCAGGGGAAAAGCGTACAACGTGGGCGAACTCGTCTTACGGCTCCCAGAGAAGCAGAATCATAAACTCAACCCCAAATGGGAGGGCTCCTTCATAATCGATGAAGTACTCATGGGAGTTGCTTATCGTCTTCGGAACCCGTCGGACAACCGCCTTGAACAAAACCCATGGAACGCAGCTCGTCTTTGGCGCTTCTACGGATAAACCGGTGTTGTCACACTCTTTAACCCTTTTGTTTTTCTCTTTTTTCTTTTTTTCCTTCCCCTCCCACTCTGTTGTTTGCTAGTATTGTTTTTTTCCTTTTCTTCCTATCTTTGGTTCATCCGATCTTGTACTAAGACTCTTGGCTTACACCTAAAGTGTCAAATCCGAACACAACAACTAGGGGCTTCTTTCTGAAGCCTACGCTTTTATGATAAGCATTTACCCACACTTATTGGGTACACATGTTTACTTTGTCGCGTTTTAAGCCACCATATGCATCAATTCAAACTAAGACTTTGCCAAGATGGGTTGCCTCGCTCCCACGCTTACCCTCTATGTTTCTGATTGTTCGTCTAGAGGGTAACGGGAGCACCGATGCAATTGTTATGATTGGGTCATCCGGATACGTGCCTCAGATGTGTGAAAGCAAAAGCTAGCTATCTTACATAGACAATTGGTCAGCCATGACGGAAGCAATTAATAAGACCATGGTTGTTATCACCATGGCTTGGGCTTCTCTTCTCTCAAAAGCCCTTAACCGCATACTAGCAGTATGCGGCCTTCAACCTACGATCTTCGTAGAACCCTGAAGAAAGGTATCGATAGAGGTACTATTTTCCTAGGAAGATATTTGTTATGCTAAGCAGTAATATAACATATCTCCCTGTGTGCTTTCTGTCTGTTTGCACCAAATGGCTGGATTGCCTGGTTCCCCGAACATAATTCGCTCTTCTAGGGTGATAAATTACGAGGAACACTCCGAGCTCTTTGCACGGGAGGCAGAAGTTGATCGCCGGTTAAGATAAAGTTTACAATACAGATGGAGCAACTACTCGATTGTTCATACATAGTCATATATAATTATACATTCGACTGTTGATCGAGACTGTCGATTATAGTGTCTAGGGAGCAGCCTTCTTGTGAGAGACGGGCGACAGGAATCACCTGGTCGTACACCAGGTGGAGCGGCACTTCTTGTCCGTCTGGCCCCACAAGCCCAACCGGAGCCATACGCTTGGGGTTAATTCCAGTATAGGATGTCTTGATCATCGCCCACGCCTCTCGTGCTCCCTCCCGACACGCCGATGTAGCGACCCGACCTAAAAGGTCGAATCTCCGGTGTTTCCGTACCATCCCAAGATCATACTGGTACACACACGGTACATCAATGTATATATCAAAGGGAAATCACACAACATTTATTAATCGAAATCTCATATCGAGTCCTTTATTACAATAAGAATTACAATAAAGTGGCTGAAGGTCAACTCATGAGATAAACTAAATCAAGTCTTGCGGAAGCATCGAGGTAGTGAGTCCATCCGACTCCAAGGGCATCTCACCGAGCGTAGAGCGTAATCCTCACTCCTGGTCAGAAAAGTACTCTGCAACATGATACGTTGCATCCGTGTAGGTCAGCATATTGAATATGCTGGCAATGTCACCAAAGAGAAATGGAGAAGGTAACTTCTATTCTATATGCAAAAATATGGCAGGGGTGGTAAGTTTTTGCATAAAGCCATATTTTCCTACAACAAGAGGGGGCAAAGCAAAAGTTATTACTACAATGTTGGTTGATTAATGAGATGGTTCCGCCAACCAAATCACATACCAAGGTTATTATTAATACCCTCATCAATATAATACTTGGTGTTGAGAATTCCAGACAGTTCATTTCCTTCGCCTCAACTTGTCCATGACCGTGGACACGGCTAATCGATTAGGATTGGGTACTCTGTAGAGTTTTGCACACGTTCCCCACAAGATTTGATCGCCTCCGTTGGACTTCTCGCACTTCAGGGTGTTTGATAAACGGATGACCAAAACATGGTCATCTAAAGGGTTTCCCTGAGACTACGCCGGTGCCCATCCTGTCCTACCGTTGTTCTACATCTCGTTTTAGTGTCAAATTCTTTTTAGTATTACTAATAGTCAAACAACTATTTTTGTTAACCAAGCAATAGTTAGTAGAAAAATAAATATATATATATAAATATAAATATTTGTAAACAGAATCAAATTCACTAAAACTTTTTGTAAAGAAAAACTACTAAAATTTTATAATTTGTAAAACACTACTAAATGATAATATCTAGCATTTTCCTATAACTTTAGAGTAAGGAACAAAACAACATTATCATTATCACTATTATTATTATCATCATATTACTTAACAGAATAGAATTACTAAAATTATTTATTAGAAAACATAATTTAACCTTCTAAATAGTTGGTGGAAGTGCAACTAGATTGTTTTTAGAAAACTCTACCTAATGAAAAGAAATAAATTATTTTCCTATAACAATAGGTTATAAAACTAAACAATTATTCTTATTATTAGCAAGTAATGTCACCTAAATGTTTGGATCAACAGAACCTAATGAAAACTATTTAACAAAAGTTAAACTAATTCAGGTTCAAATTAAACTAAAATTACAATAACTAAACTATATTAAGAACTAAACAGATTCTGTTTTTGTTAAAAACCCTAATCAAATTTATCCTAAAATTTCTCAAACAATGTAGGATGATAGTTCTAACTAATACAAATCAGTGGCAAAAAGATTCACTCAAAAATAAATTTTTTAAACTCATGTTATACAGATTTTAGTAATTTAAGAAAATTCGGTTAGATTCAAATTTTAAAGTTGAAATTTGAAATCTAAGCATACAGACATAAACTACAACAAATTTGTGACTTATTGCAAAAAGAATCAATCAAAAATACCAAATATTTTAAAAAATATGATAAAAACAAAAACAGAAAACATTCTGTTTTCTAAAACAGAAAAGAAAAAGAAAAACTACCTAACGGTCGGACAGGGTCTACGTGGCAGGTTTTGATTGGCCGCGAGGGCGTGCGTGCGTGAGCTAACATGCGGTCGGCCGAGTCTAAGCGCGTACCGGTTCGGTGTTTTTAAGTGATCTAATTTCGATCGTTGGATTGGGATCGGATGGCTACGGCGAGGTGCGGTGACTTACAACGGTGGGGGTCGGGGTTTCGGCGAGGTCGACGACGGTCGGTGGTCGGAGGTGGTCGTTGGCGACGGTGCGGTGGTCGGGGACGACGTCCAAGGTGCTCAGGTGACGGCGGCGAAGCTCCGGCGTCGTTTGGTGGCGTTGGCTGGGGCTGGGGGTGAGTGTGGCGACGGGCACGAGCTTTGGGAGTTTCGGTCGGCGTCCGAACTCCGGCGAGGTCGTGAGGCAGCGTTCCGACGAGGGAGGAGGGGGTTTCAGGTGGGGAACAGAGAGAGGAGGGTCAGGGCTTTATATAGGAGCGGTGCGGTGGTCGGGGAGGGCACGAGGGGCATCCACGGCGGAGGGATCTGCGACGACGTCGGAGGCGCGGGGAAGGGGATGAGCGCGGCGACGCCGCGGTCGGACGGTGGGTCCGGCGCGTTAGTGAGGGTTGGAGGCGCGGTTAGCGCGTCGGTGGCCGACCCGGAGTAGTTTCGGGTCTTAATGGCTATGGGCCGGCCCGTTCCTAATAAATCCATTTCATTTAATATTTCCTGAGCGTTTAAAACCCATTTAAAACATTCAAAACATTTCCAAATATAGGAAATATATATATCAAAATGATGAGGAGAAATAATGCTATTTAATGAAAAAATTTCCTCTATCATGTTGAATACTTTAAAAGAATTTATTTCTCAGAAAAATGCCTATTTGATTTTAAATCCTTTTGCAAATATTTTTCAAAAGACCCCCTGGTTTTATTGTCAAATATTTCACCAAGGTGCCCGTGGTGTGGAGTGTCATGTTACTCCTCTCTTTTCTTTGAATTTTTCCAGAGATTCCAAATAGGTGAAACAAATAAAGGAAAAGATGAAAAGTGCCGTTTCAAAATTTTAAGGGAAACACTTCAACCATTCTATTCATTCAAACAATGAAATGATGATGCATAGATATATTTCATAACATTCCAAAAGGAAATTTTGGGATGTTATAGCCAATGGCTTCCACGGCTCGAACCTACTTCGGGCCCCCTTGAATCGATCGACTAGTTTGGCCACCCCCTCCGGAGGTTGCTCGGCGGGCCATAACGCCTTTACCATGCCTTTCATGGCCTTGCGAGTCCGCTCATGCAAGGCGGGAATCTCCTTCAGAAGACTCCCCCGGTAGGATCCAATCTCTTCTCCGGGTCGCCCGATCAGGAGACCTACACATGAGTCAAAGGCATGCCCATTATGCTTCATTTATAAGAAGTACTTCTCGATGGTAGAATCGCACTTACCGAACATGCCCCTCTATAGTTTCTGGTTCTCTTCTTGGGCCTGGGCCAATTGAGATCTTAAACTCTCAATTTCTTTGGCATGTTGTTTATTCTCCGCTTGGAGATGATTCAAAACACGAGAGCCAGCCTCGTGCTGGGACTCGGCATATTGATGAGATTCTCGAGTTGCATCCAAATCTCTTTGCATTTTCCCTATTGATTCAGTTGCTAAAATGTATCCTTGTGTCAGCACGGGAATATACTAAGATTATCAACACAGACATACCCACCATGTGCCTCCCGAGTAAAGCTCTTCACTTGCTCTAGTTCGGCCTTCATTGATTCCACCTGTGTTCGGCTATCTTCTAGCTCCTTGGCCAGTTGCGCGTTCTGCTGCTTCAAAGCCTGTATTAGCAATAAAACAACACAAGGACCCTTAATTCAATCGTTTTGACAAATTTAAGGCTCGAGGCTACTGGGTTTATATGAGTGTTCGTACTCTAA
Organism: Hordeum marinum; assembly: GCA_022496015.1. NCBI lineage: Eukaryota > Viridiplantae > Streptophyta > Magnoliopsida > Poales > Poaceae > Hordeum > Hordeum marinum. The sequence continues at coordinate 85,398,261 of CM039676.1, forward strand.
AGAACCGATTAATTACCTACAGGCTGGACGATATTAATTTCATACCTTCTCCAAACCCATCACGGGCAGCACCGACGTTCGCGTCCGCTGTGCATAGAGCACTGAACTCTTGTTCGGAGAATACTAGGTGGCGCAGGGCCTCTCGTTGTCGATGATGATGCATGGTGCTTCCTACTCTAATTTGGTAACAGACACAGCATCACCGGAATCGGCAAGAGCCGGATTGGCCATAGGGACGTGGGTAGCAGGTTCGGCATGAGCCATAGCTCTAGAATTTTGAGCACCGCCGGACACCCTACCAACCTCTTCGATAATAGAAGTTTGGGCCTTTCGCCTGTGTATTTTGATGTAAAAATTGCTATAAGGCTCTATTAGTTGTGATAGTAAGCAAACAACCGAACAAAATACCTTTGGATTGAGCGAGTAGGTGAACTCGTCCTCGATCCCTGTTGCTTTCGATCCGGGCACTGCTTCTATTGTCGACGTATGACGCATGGATCGACGAAGCTTGGGAGTAGGATCTGGTGCGTTTGGGGCATTGGAGGATGCTTGCCTTTTGCGGGACGAGCTTTTCTTCTTCTTGTTTGTTGTAGGAGAACGGAAGGATCCAGGATAATCGGCTATGATAGCCACCTTGGAGCGGTCGAGACTCTCCTGGTAGAAGACCCCATCTTCAAATTCAATTGAAAGATCCGGGTCCTCATGAAAACCCGTATCATCATCATGGGAATAGTCTTCGGGCTGGGGAGCCGGACAGTTAAGTGTCTCGACAAAGCTTGTCTAGTCCTGTTCACGTGAAGTTAAAGACTTTGTACAATAAAGAGATTCCCCAAACTATGTTCATAGAGGTGAAAGGCTTACCCATTCGATGGGGTTGTGGCTTGAATATCCCTCCTTGGTCGACCGCCAAATAAAATCGTCTTGCTCTCCTTTGTATAGGTCGATAAGTGCGGCGGCCAACGCCGTGTAATCGGCAGGACCCAGTCTTCGGGAGCGTCTGGTGTCACTTGTCCCGTTGTAACGCCACAAGGGATGTATCCTTTGTTGAAGAGGCTGCACGCACCGGGTGATGGTGGCGGCCATGACATCGATCATGGTAAGATTGTGGTGGGCAAGTATCCTCACTCGGGCTGCCAAGTGTTGCACTTCAACGCTGTCCTCTTGGGACGAACTCTTCGGGTGCCAATTGTACCTTTTATTCAAGGGGCATCGGAGTACTCGAGCAGACCCCTCTGAGCTGGATCGAACAGGGGGACTTCTTCGATATAAAAACATTTCAAATACCATTTTTCAGACTCCTTCGGTTTCGCACTGGATACCCCGTCCCCGCTATGCTGCATACTTCAGCTCCGCCGACCTCCAAGATTGTCTTGTCCCGAGTTTGAGGGACAAGGTAGAAATACCTCCTCCACAGTTCAAAATGCGCCTCGCAGCCCAGGAACATCTCGCAAAGGTCTACGAAGCCCGGGATGTGCGGGATAGACCCTGGGGTGAGGTCGTGTAGCTGGATCCCATAAAATTCTGGCAACCCTCTCAAGAACGGGTGAATGGGAAACCCGAGACCCCGGAGAAGAAAGGGCATGAAGCATACGCATTCCCCCCTTTGAGGATTGGGGGAAATTCTCCACGAAAACTTCGTTGTTGAAGGAGGATAAACTTGTGCGGGTCACCGCAAGATTCGAGAAGGGAGGTACCCCTGGATCTCCGGATAGCGCTGTCGCAAGAGCGATACGGAGCAACTGGTCCAATCCCCGAGACGGGAGCCATACAGACGCGAGGAAGAGCTGGGGGCGTTTGCCATGTTTTTCGTGGTGATCTTCCGCTAGGAGTTTTTTCCCATGGGGAGGAGGAGGTTGTGGTCTAAACCACTATTCTATTTGTTTAAATGGGTGATGCCTCCATTACAGAGGGGCAGTATTGTAAAAAAGCATTGAATCACTCGTCTCCCTAGGACGCAAGAAAATCGAGGAATGTGGGTTGTTATTATAATGGACCCGATGAGCTCGTGACGGTTGGGATTTCACTGATGACTGGTCGGTTGTGGAACAAGGAGTGTAGGGACTCACCTCACAAGCCGAAGACCTCAACGCACAAAGATTGTCTGGATATACCTCGGTGATGGAGGCAGTCCGGGGCTACTGAGGGAGTTCCGGTTTAAGGGGTTCTCGGATAGCCGACCTGTTTCTCACAGGTCGGACTGTGTGGGCTGTTGGATGAGCAAAGGCCCCGTCGCCAGGGCGAAGCTTCAAGGAGTCATGGCGTTTTCTCCAAGTCGTTGATAGTAGATAGGCATGTTTTTCCCTTCGACGTGTAACCGACCATGTGTAAACCCTAGGTACCCTCGGCGTCTATATAAACCAGAGGGTTTTAGGTTGTAGAGAGAAGACAACTCATCTAGAGTTTAGCTATTCAATCTCGAGGTAGATCAACTCTGTAACCCACATGTCGTCAACACAATCAAGCAAGACGTACAATATTACCTCCATAGGAGGGCCCGAACCTGGGTAAAACACCATCTCCTTCGTCTCCTATTACCATCGATCGTAGTCTCACAGCTCGGGACCCCCTACCCAAGATCCGTCGGTTTTGACACCGACACAACCCGACGCGAAAGAGAGGTTGTCAAGCTCTCTACGGTGAAAAGATAGATTAGGTGATGATAGTTTTGGCAAATAGATCTTGCAAGAGCACAAAATAAAATAAGTAAACAAAAAGTGCAGCAAGGTATTTTTTTTGTTTTTTTGGATTAATAGATCTGGAAAAAAAGTCAAAATTGTAGATCGCAAAGCAATATGTTGGAAAAGTAGTCCCGGGGGTCGTAGGTTTCACTAGTGGCTTCTCTCATGAGTATAGCGCACGGTGGGTGAACACATTACAGTTGGACAATTGATAGAAGATCGAATAATCAGGATGATATCTAGGCAATGATCATTATATTTGCATCACATCCAAGATAAGTAGACCGAAACGATTCTACATATACTTCTATTACTCCACACATCGACCGCTATCCAGCATGAATCTAGTGTATTAAGTTCATGGGAAAACGGAGTAATGCAATAAGAACGGTGACATGATGTAGACAAGATCTATTAATGTAGGAATATAACCCATCTTGTTATCCTTAATGGCAATGATACATGTGTGCCGTGTTGCCCCTTCTGTCACCGGTAAAGAACACCGCAAGATCGAACCCATCACAAACCACCTCTTCCCATGGAAAGAAAAATCGATCTAGTTGGCCTAACTAAACCAAAGTTTCGAGTTAGAAATATGAGGCTATAAGTAATCGTGCAAATAAGATATCAAAGAATACTCAAATCATATTCATGGATAGAAATTGGTCATGGACTCAAAAGTCATCGGATCCCAATAAACACACCGCAAAAGTCATTACATCAAATAGATTGATACATCTCCATCGTATCTACTTTTCCAAACTTTTTTGCCCTTGTTTTGGACTTTACTTTGCATGGTTTGAATGGAACCAACCCGGACTGACGTTGTTTTCGTTAGAATTGCCTTGGTGTTATTTTTGTGCAGAAATAGAAGTTCTCGGATTGAGCTGAAAATTTGTGGAGAATATTGTTGGAATTAATAAAAAATATTGGCGAAAGAATCAACCGAAGGGGGCCACGCACAGGCCACAAGCTTGCAAGGCGCGACCACCCTCCTAGCTGCGCCTAGCAAGCTTGTGGGGCCCCTGTGGCTCCGCCGACCTCAGTTCTACTCCTATATGTTCCTATCCGCGGAGAAAAAAATCAAGGAGAGGAGTTCATCACATTTCACGATACGGAGCCGCAGCCACCTCTTGTTCTTCCTTGGGAGACCAGATCTGGAGTTTGTTTTGGGCTCCGAAGAGGGGAAATTGACACAATCGTCATCACCAACCATCCTTCATCACCAATTCCTTGATGCTCTCCACCGTTTATGAGTAATCCCATCGTAGGCTTGCTGGACGGTGATGGGTTGGATGAGATTTATCATGTAGTCGAGTTAGTTTTTTTAGGGTTTGATCCCTAGTATCCACTATATTCTGAGATTGATGTTGCTATGACTTTGCTATGCTTAATGCTTGTCACTAGGTCCCGAGTGCCATGATTTAAAATCTGAACCTATTATGTTTTCATGAGTATATATGTGTTCTTGATCCTATCTTGCAAGTTGTAGACACCTATTATGAGTTATGATCCGCATCCCCGAGGGTGACAATAACTGGAATTCTTTCTGGTGATTACCGTAGTTTGAGGAGTTCATGTATTCACTAAGTGCTAATGCTTTGGTCTGGTTCTCTATTAAAAGGAGGCCTTAATATACCTTAGTTTCCAATAGGACCCCGATGCCACGGGAGGGTAGGACAAAAGATGGCATGCAAGTCCTTTTCCATAAGCACGTATGACTATATATGGAATACATGCCTACATTACATTGATGAATTGGTGCTAGTTCTATGTCACCCTATGTTATAACTGTTGCATGATGAATGCCATCCGACATAATTATCCATCACTGATCCATTGCCTACGAGCTTTCCACATATTGATCTTTGCTAAGTTACTTGTCCGTTGCTACTATTACAATCGCTACAAAATTGCTACTGTCACTATTTCCACTGTTACCATTACTTCCATATTACTTTGCTACTGAATACTTTGTCGTAGGTATTAAGTCTTTCAGGTGTGGTTGAATTGACAACTCATCTATGAATACTCGAGAATATTCTTTGGCTCCCCTTGTGTCGAATCAATAAATTTGGGTTGAATACTCTACCCTCAAAAATTGTTGTGATCCCCTATACTTGTGGGTTATCGAGACTTTTTTCTGGCGCTGTTGTCGGGGAGCATAGCTCTATTCTCTGAGTCACATGGTATTTATATCTGTTGATCACTATGAAGAATTTGAAAGATGCTAAAACCAAGATCATCCCCTCTTCTACCAGGATAGGTAAGGAACTGACATCTAGCTTTGCCTTTGATTCACCTTCTGTTATGATTAAATTTGCAACACCACCACCTTCTAGTAATTATGATATGTCGCCAGTAATTGATGATGACACTTCTGCTATGCATGATGCTTATGACGATACTTTGCTTGATAATACTATTCCACTCGGTGAATTTCCTGATGAACAAATTGCTAGAGCTAGTGCTGAAAGTTATGATACTTCTGAAACTGATGAAATTATTGATACTAAACACTTTGAGACACCTGCTAGACCTATCTCTCCTAGATATGAATTGTCTAATATTCCCAAGGGTTATGTTATGGAAGGAGAGGTAGCTAGGGGATTTCTTGCTTGTAAGGATAGAGATGATCTTAAGAAATTACTATGCAAGTGGAAAGAAAAATCTTTGAATGCTAGAATGAAATATGATCCTAAGTTTGCTACTTCATCTATCTTTGTTACTCATGATGATTATGAATTCTATGTCGATCCTGAGCTAATTACTTTGGTTGAATCTGATGCTTTCCATGGTTATGGATCTAAAACTGTTGTGGCACATCTTACTAAATTGAATGATCGAGCCACCCTATTTACTCATGAGGAAAAAATTCGTTATTACTATATTCTTAAGTTGTTTCCTTTCTCATTAAAGGGTGATGCTAAGATATGGTTCAACTCTCTTGCTCCTGGTTGTGTGCGTAGTCCCCAGGATATGATATATTACTTTTCTGGAAAATATTTTCCTGCCCATAAGAAACAAGCTACCTTGCAGGAAATATTTAGCTTTGTGCAAACTAAAGAAGAGAGTATCCCACAAGCTTGGGGGAGGCTTCTCTAGTTACTTAATTCTTTGCCTGGTCATCATCTCAAGAAAAATGAAATACTTGATATCTTTTGTAATGGACTAACTGATGCTTCTAGGGACCACCTAGATACTTGTGTTGGTAGTGCTTTCAGGGAACGAATTGTTGAACAAGATGAAATACTATTCAATAATATATGGAGCAATGATAATGATTGGACTATTCCCGAACCACCTCCGAAGCCAACTTCGAATAAAGGTAGTCTATTTCTCAGTCCTGAAGATATGCAAGAGGCAAACAAATCTACGAAAGAAAAAGGTATTAAAGCCGAAGATGTTAAGAATCTACCACCTATTGAAGAAATACTATTGGGGAATATTGCATGGGAAACAAAAAAATTCCTACGCACACGCAAGATCTATCCATGGTGATGAGCATCTACGAGAGGGAGAGTGGATCTACATACCCTTGTAGATCGCTAAGCGGGAAGCGTTAAGAAACGCGGTTGGTGTAGTCGAACGTCTTGGCGATCCAAATGGCCGAGCATCCCGCGATCTCATCATGATCCGTCGCGCGATCCAATCATGATCCGTCTCGCGAACTCATCACGATACGTCCCACGACATCATCATGATCTGTCTCGCGATCTTGATCACGGTCCTTCCGATCTAGCGCCAAACGAATGACACCTCCGCATTGAGCACACGTACAGCTCGATGATGATCTCCGCCTTCTTGATCCAGAGAGAGGGATCAGAGAGGTATATGGGTTCTCCGACAGCGCGACGACGTTGCGGCGATGGTGGTGGAGCTATTCCAGCAGGGCTTCGCCTAAGCATCGCTGAAAACCGATCTAGAAGAGAAACTGCGATCTAGAGGAGAGGTAGCACGTGGCTATTAGGGTTAGATTTTTCCTCTAAATCCTCTAGTATATATAGGAGGGAGGGAGGGAAGGAGGCAGCCTCAAACCCTCAAGGTTTGGTTGAAATTGGAGGTGGAGGAGTCCTACACCAATCCTATTAGGAGTAGGATTCCTCCTTTCCACTTGGAAACTCTTTCCACCTCTCCACCTTTGGATTTTTTCCTTCTCAAACCACTCCAGCCGCATGGGCCCCTAGAGGAGGCATAGGTCAGCCCACCAGGGGCTGGTTTACCTCCTCCCACAGCCCATGTAGCCTCTTGGGTCGAAATACCTCTCCCGATGGTCCCCCGGTACACTACCGGCACTCCCGGTACACTACCGACACTCCCGGTACACTAGCGATGAGCCCGAAACTTTTCCGGCGACCAAAACAGGACTTCCTATATATCAATATTTACCTCTGGACTATTCCGGAGCTCCTCGTGACGTCCGAGATCTCATCCGGGAGTCCTAACAACCTTCAGTCACCACCATACATAAGTCTATACTACTGAAACGTCACCGAACCTTAAGTGTGCAGACCCTGCAGGTTCAAGAACTTTGTAGACATGACCGAGACACCTCTATGGTGAATAACCAATAGCGGGACCTGGATGCCAATATTGGTTCTGACATATTCTATGAAGATATTTATTGGTCGAACCTCTATGTCAAGGTTTCAGTTAATCCCGTATGATGTTCCCTTTGTTCTTCGGTATGTTACTTGCCCAAGATTCGATCGTCGGTATCTCCATACCTAGTTCAACCTCGTTACCGGCAAGTCTCTTTACTTATTCCGTAATACAAGATCCTGTGACTAACACTTAGTCAGATTGCTTGAAAGGCTTATTGTGATGTTGTATTACCGAGTGGGCCGTGAGGTACCTCTGCGTCACACGAAGTAACAGATCCCAGTCTTGATCCATGCCAACCCAACAGACACCCTCGAAGATACCTGTAGAGTACCTTTATAGTCACCCAGTTACGTTGCGACATTTGATACACACAAGACACTCCTCCGGTGTCAGTGACTTGCATGATCTCATGGTCATAGGAACAGATACTTCACATGCAGAAAACAATAGCAATAAACTGACACGATCATATGCTATGTTTGTAGTTTGGGTCTTGTCCATCCCATCATTCTCCTAATGAGGTGATCCCATTATCAAATGACATCTCATGTCAATGGCTAGGAAACCTTAGCGATCTTTGATCAACAAGCTAGTCTATTAGAGGCATACTAGGGACATGGTGTTGTCCATTTATCCACACATGTATCTGATTTTCCGATCAATAAAATTATAGCATGGATAATAAACGATTATCATGAACAAGGAAATATGATAATAACTAATTTATTATTTCCTCTAGGGCATATTTCCAACAGTCTCCCACTTGCACTAGAGTCAATAATCTAGTTCACATCACCATGTGATTCGCATTGTTATGAATCTAACACCCAATGAGTTCTGGGGCTCGAGCATGCTTTGCATGTGAGAGAGGTCTTATGGTCAACATGTCTGCGACATTCCGATCCGTGTGTACTTTGCAAATTTCTATCTCAAACTATAAACACTGCTACCACACTCCACTTGGTACTATTCCAAATGGCTGCTCCACTATACGTATCCTGATTTCTACTAAGAGTCATCTGGATTAGTGTTAAAGATTGCACCGACGTAACTCTTTACAACGAACCCTTTATCACCTTCATAATCGAGAAACGTTTCCTTAGTCTTTTAGTCACTAAGGATAATATTGACCGCTGTCCAGTGATCCACTCCTGGATCACTCTTGTACCCCTTGACGGACTCATGGCAACGCACACACAGGTGTGGTACACAGCATGACATACTATAGAGAGCCTATGGCTAAGGCATAGGAGACGACATTCGTCCTTTCTCTTTCTTCTGCCGTTGTCGAGATTTTAGTCTCACTCAACTTCACACCTTACAAATCAGGTGAGAACTCTTTCTCTGACTGATCCATTTTGAACTCTTTCAAAATCTTGTCAAGGTATGTACTCATTGAAAGTCTCATCAAGCATTTTGATCTATCTCTATAGATCTTGATGCTCAACAATTAGGTAGCTTTATCCAGGTCTTCCTTTGAAAATCACTTTTGAAAAACCATTCATGCTTTCCAGAAATTCTACATTATTTCCGATCAACAATATGTCATCCACAAATACTTATCAGAAATTCTATAATGCTCCGACGCACTTTATTGTAAATACAACTTTCTCGTAAACTTTGTATAAACTACAAAACTTTGATCACCTCATCAAAGTGTGTATTAGAACTCCGAGATGCTTGCTCCAGCCCTTAGATGGATTGCTGGAGCTCGCACACCTTTTAGCATCCTTAGGACCGACAAAACCTTCTAGTTGTATCACATACAACCTTTCCTCAAGTAAACTGTTAAGGAAACAATATTTTGTCATCTATCTGCCAAATTTCATAATTGAAAAATGCAACAACTGCTAACATAATTTCAATAGACTTTAGCATCGCTACGAGTGAGAAAGTCTCATCGCAGTTAACTCCTTGAACTTTGTCAGAAACTTCTTCGCGACAAGTGGAGCTTTATAAATGGTGACATTTACCATCAGCGTATGTCTTTATTTTAAAGGTCCATTTGTACTTGACGACCTGCCGTCCAACGAGCAAGTCTACCAAAGTCTATACTTGGTTTTCATACATGGATCCGTTCTCGGATTTCATAGCCTCCAACCATTTGTCGGAATCCGGGCCCGTCATCGCTTCTCCATATCTCATCGGTTCATCATTGTCCAACAACATGACCTCCAAGACAGGGTTGTCGTACCACTCAGGAGCAGTACGCATCCTTGTCGACCTACGAGGTTCGATAGTAACTTGATCCGAAGCTTCATGATCATCATCATTTACTTCCTCTTCAACTGACGTAGGTTTCACAGAAACATCTTTCTACGCTGCGCTACTCTCTGGTTGAAACAAAGGTTCAACAACCTCATCAAGTTCTATCTTCTTCCCACTCAATTCTTTCGAGAGAAACCTTTTCTAGGGAAAGGACCCGTTTTAGCAACAAACATTTTGCACTTGGATCTTAGATAGAAGCTATACCCAACTATTCTTAGGGTATTCTATGAAGGTGCATTTGTTCGCTTTGGGTTCGAGCTCATTAGGTGAAAACCTTTTTTCACATAAGCATCGCGGCCCCAAATATTAAGAAATGACAGCTTGGGTTTCTATCAAACCATAGTTCAGACGGTGTCATCTCAACGGATTTAGATGGTGCCCTATTTAAAGTGAATGTAGTTGTCACTAACGCATAACCCCAAAAACTATAGTAGCAAAACGATAAGAGACATCAGACCATGCACCATATCCAATAGAGCACAACTATGACGTTTGGACACACCATCACACTATGGTGTTCCAGGTGGCGTGAGTTGTGAAACAATTTTCACATTGTCTAAAGTTGTATGCCAAACTCGTAACTCATATATTCATCTCCATGATCATATCATAGACATTTATATCTTCTTGTCACGATGATCTTAAACTTCACTCTGAATTTGCTTGAACCTTTCAAACGATTCAAACTTGTGTTTAATTAAGTAAATATACACTATATGTACTCAAATCATCAGTGAAGGTAAGAAAATAACGATATCCACCGCACGCTAAGAGACTCATTGGATTGCATACATCAACATGTATTGTTTCCAATGAATCACTTGCCTGCTCCATCCATCTGGAAACGGGGTCCTTAGTCATCTTGCCCAAGAGGCATGGTTCGCTTGTCTCAACCGATTCAAAATCGAATAAGCCCAAAGATCCATAAGCATGGAGTTTCTTCATGCGCTTTATACCAATATGACATTTAGCGGCAGTGCCACAAGTATGTGGTACTATCATTATTAACTTTGTGTCTTTTGGCATCAATGTTATGAACATGTGTATTACTACGATCAAGATTTAACAAAACATTCTTACTGGGTGCGTGACCATTGAAGGTATCATTCATCTAAACTGAATAACCATTATTCTCCAACTTAAATGAATAACCATGTTGCAATAAGCACGATCTAATCACATTCATGCTCAATGCAAAACACCAAATAACATTTATTTAGGTTCGTCGCTAATGCCGAAGGTAGAAAGTGCGTGCGATGTTGATCACATCAACCTTGGAAACATTTCCAACACACATTGTCACCTCACCCTTAGCTAGCTCTCCATTTATTCTGTAGCTTTTATTTGGAGTAACTAACATTTAGAAACCGAACCGGTATCCAATACCCAGGTGCTACTAGGAGTACTCGCAAGGTACACATCATTAACATGTATATCAAATATACTTCTGTCGATGTTGCCAGCCTTCTTATCTACCAAGTATCTAGGGTTTTTCCGCTTCAGCGACCGCTCTCCTCATAATCGAATCATTTAGTCTCGGGTTTGGGTTCAACTTTGGGTTGCTTCACTGGAGCAGCAATTGTCTTGCCATCCATGAAGTTTCCCTCCTTGCCCTTGCCCTTCTCGAAACTAGTAGTTTGACTAACCATCAACACTTGACGCTCCTTCTTGATTTCTACCTTCGTGGTGTCAAACATCGCGAACAGCTCAAGGATCATTATTTCTATCCCTGGCATTTTATAGTTCATCACCAAGTTCTAGTAGCTTAGTAACAGTGACTTGGAGAACTATATCAATCACTATCTTATTTGGAAGATCAACTCCCACTCGATTCAAGAGATTGTAGCACCCAGACAATCTGAGCACATGCTCAACGATTGAGCTATTCTCTTTCATCTTGAGGGCAAAGAATCTTTTTGGAGATCTCATATCTCGCAACACGGGCACGAGTCTGAGATCCTAATTTCAGCTCTTAGAACATCTCATATGTTTCGTGACATTCAAAACATTTCAGAGCCTCAATTCTAAGCCGTAATGCATGCCGCACTAAACTATCAAGTAGTCATCAGAATGTGCCTATCAGATGTTCACAACATCTACAGACGACGCTAGAGGGGTTGGCACACCGAGCAGTGCACTAAGGACATAAGCCTTCTGTGCAGCAATGAGGACAATCCTCGGATCACAGACCCAGTCGGCAATATTGCTACCATCATCTTTCAACTCTATTTCTCTAGGAACATATAAAAATTCAAGGGAGCTACAACGCGAGCAAGTAATCTACAACATAAATTGCAAAGACACTACTGACTATGTTCATGATAATGAGTTCAATTAATCATATTACTGTAGAACTCCCATTCAAATTGACATCCCTCCGGTCATTCGAGTGATACATGATCCAAACTCACCAACTCAAGTCCGATCATCACGTGAGTTGAGGTGGTTTCAATGGTGAACATCATCATGTTGATCATATCTTCTGTATGACTCATGTTCGACCTTTCGGTCTCTTGTGTTCCAAGGCCATGTTTGTACATGCTAGGCTCGTCATGTTTAACCCGAGTGTTCTGCATGTGCAACACTGGCTTGCACCCATTGTATGTGAACGTAGATTCTATCACACCCGATCATCACGTGGTGTCTCCACACGATGAACTTTCGGAACGTTGCACACTCGGGGAGAACACAATTTATCTTGAAATTAAGTGAGGGATCACCTTATAATGCTACCATCGTCCTAAGCAAAAAAAAGGTGCATAAAAGGATTAACATCACATGCAAATCATCAGTGACATGATATGGCCATGAACTTGTGCTTTTGATCTCCATCTTGTCAGCACTGGCATGATCTTCATCGTCACCGGCATGACACCATGATCTCCATCATCTTGATCTCCATCAACGTGTTGCCATCGGGGTTGTCACACCCACCATGCTTCTACTACTATTGCTATCGTTTAGCGATAAAGTAAAGCATTATATATCGCTTAATGATTGACACGCAGGTCATACAATAATTAAAGACAACCCTATGGCTCCTGCCGGTTGCCGTACTCATCGACATGCAAGTCGTGATATTCTATACAACACATGATCATCTCATACATCACATATATCTCATCATGTAATTGGACATATCATATCACAACATACCCTACAAAAACAAGTTAGCTGTCCTCTAATTGTTGTTGCATGTTTTATGTGGCTGCTACGGGTATCTAGCAAGAACAATTCTCACCAACGCAAAACCACAACGGTGATACATAAGTTGCTTTTCAACCTTCTCAAGGACCTCCTTTGTCGAATCCGATCCAATTAAGGTAGGAGAAATAGACACCCGCCGGCCATCTTTGTGCAACGAAGTTACACGCAGTCGATGGAGTCGGTCTCTCGTAAGCGTACGAGTAAGGTTGGTCCGGGCCACTTCATCCCACAATACTGCTGAACCAAAACATGACCAAGGAAGGAAGCAATCTAAGCATCAACGCCCACAAACTCTTTGTGTTCTACTCGAGACCTCATCTACACATAGACCTTGCTCATGATGCCACTGTTGGGGAACGTTGCATGGGAAACAAAAATTTCCTACGCACACGCAAGATCTATCCATGGTGATGAGCATCTATGAGAGGGAGAGTGGATCTACATACCCTTGTAGATCTCTAAGCGGGAAGCGTTAAGAAACGCGGTTGCTGTAGTCGAACGTCTTCGCGATCCAAATGGCCGAGCATCCCGCGATCCAATCACGATCCATCTCGCGAACTCATCACGATCCGTCCCGCGATCTCATCATGATCCGTCTCGCCATCTTGATCACGGTCCTTCCGATCTAGCGCCGAACGGACGGCACCTCCGCGTTCAGCACACGTACAGCTCGATGAAGATCTCCGTCTTCTTGATCCAGCAAGAGGGAGCAGAGAGGTAGATGAGTTCTCGGGTGTAGCGACCTGACTCAAAACGAGTCAAGCCTCTGTGTGTTCCGTGCCATCCCTGGATTAGTATGCTTTCACACACAGTACATCAATGTATATATCAAAGTGCAATCACATGTAATTAACGTAAAACTGATATATACCTTAAAATCTTGGCGGAAGCGGTCAACGGGAGTGGAGTCCCAATAACACCCATGACAGGTTGAGTGCCGACCGTAACCCTGAATCATACTCTTACTCGTCGAAGTAGAGTGTCTGCAACATGATACGTTGTAGCCGTGCAGGTCAGTACATTGAATGTACTGGCATGATCACCATAGCAGGAACAGAAGATAAAACTATTCTATATGCAAGGCTTTGTGGCTCTGTGGCTATGTTTTTGCGTAAAAGCTGCTTTTGTTTTCCTACAACAAAGGAATACTACGAATTTTTCTATGGAGTTACCTATCATGACATGGTTCTGCCGACCAATGTCTAAATACCCAAAAGTATCATAAGTTACCCACAATTAGTTCTCAGTCCAGTGTTGAGAGTTCAGAGATAGATCCAAGTCTAGAAGCTCAAAATTGTCCATAACCGGGGACACGACTAATCCATTAGGCTTAACTCTGCAGAGTGTTGTGTACTTTACCCACAAGATTCGTTCCCTGCTAGTATTCCTCGCACTACATGGCGTTTGAGAACAGGATGAACGAAACATGGTCTTTCAGAGTTGTTTCCCTGAATACGGACAGTGCCCATCCCAATCCTAACGTCGACTACATCTCGTAGCACTGCCTAGACAGAGTCACAACAAAGATCAACCAAGCCAGAGCCCATAATGACTTGTGGCTACACAGGTAAGCTTCCGGGCATGAAGTATTCATCCGTCTCTTTGAGTCTGGGTGAGGCTTTCCGCGTGAATACTGGCACTTCCCCAGCAACACCTAGGCTAACCACGGGCTTCCCCAGGGCGCCGTTCAAAACCATCCTTCGCCCAGTAATGTGTACTGAAAACTTGCTTCTCGAGTCTCAAAGTCTTGAGATCTTGAAGGTGCAGGACTTGAAGATGTCTTCATGAAGTTGTCGTCTTGATGTAGAGTCCTCCTTCTCACACCACTCACGATCACTCATACCAGTCCCCGTCTACTTTAGCATAGCATTGAAATAACTAACGTTCCCAGGGCTTTCGTAACAAGTGGTGGGTTCCTACCTCATGCATTCTATCCAACTACAAGAATTTCAATAACACTACTGGAGGGATTTGTTGAAGGATGTCACTACATGCAATAAAACATAGGTATGAAATGGATGGTCAAAGTGAACTTGCCTGTACTATTGATGAAGATATTAATATCGCTCTTAGAAGTAACTTGATAGACTATTCGTCACTCCCCGATATAAATCTATATAATCAGACATTGCATTCTTATAAGCAATCATACTAGCAGTCAATACTAACAATCAAAAGGCAACACAAAACCAAAAGCAACACAGTGGTGATGAAGGAAATACTTGAGACAAAACTCAAATATCAAAACTACATCATCACAACTAAGGTGATGATGAAGGAAATACTTAAGACAAAAACTCAAATAACAAAATTTCGTCAACACAACTAAGGTGATGATGAAGGAAATACTTAACACAAAAACTCAAATAACAAAATTACATCAACACAACTAAGGTGATGATGAAGGAAATACTTAAGACAAAAACTCAAATATCAAAATTACGTCAACACAACCAAGGGTTGGTTTTCTCTACAAATGATCCTATTTTCAAAGTGAGAAAACAATACAAGGAAAATTAAAATCCAAAATAGTTTAGTAAATTTTTTACTTAGCAAAAAGAATTACTTTTGAAGAACAACTAATACTTTAGAAAACCATACTCTAGCAACATAGGTTTTTATCTACTAGAATATATCACCAAGAAAACACTGAGTTTATAAAATAAAAACAAATTTTAAAACAAATAATTAACAGAAATTATTTTTCTCATAAGTCTTTTCTTTGCAAAAAGAACTAATTGAAAAGCTTTTATAAAGATTCTTCTTTTGATAATAAGCAAAGTCATTCTTTGCTTAAACCACAAACAATCTCAACTATAATACAAATTGTTTCTGGTCTAAACCTTGACTAACAGCAAATCAAACTTATCAAAACATTTTGTGGAAACTATTTTCAAATAGAAGATCAACATAGCAAATGAAAATTCAATTGCAAGTTATAATTGAACTAGATTTGATTTTCATGCTACCAACTACTAAAATATTTGGTTGAAAGGCTGTTGTTTTCTAGCAGAAAACTTTATAAAATCTATCAACTAATATAAAAGAAAAATAATTTAAAATAATTTAAAACAAAAGGAATATAAATGAACCTAAAAGAAGAACTAAACAGAATCTGTTTTGCTAGGAATACTAATTTAAAATATTCAAAAAAATTCCAAACTCTACCTACTCATAACTAAGGTCACAAGTGACAAGTAGCAAAAAGAATCAACTCAAAATATATTTTGAAACTCAAGTTATTCAGAAAACAAGATTTGGATCAAATCTGTTTGAATCCAATTTTAAATAATTCAAAATGGTCCAACTTGATATAAACAGAAACTAGAACAAATTTGTGACACAATGCAAAAAGAATCAATCAAAAACTATCAAGAACATAAAATATATAACAAAAATAAAGACAAAATCTATTCTGTTTTCTAAAACAAAACAGAAAAAGAAAAAAAATTAACCAACGAACAAGGGCTACGTGGCATGCTATGATTGGTCTCGAGTGTGTGCGTGTGGGTGCTAACGAGCGGACGGCCGACACTTAACGGAAAACATTTCCGCTAAAATTAACTAAAAGAAAACCGGCCGGTTCACTAATACTAAACCGAACGGGTATGTTAGATCTAATCAAGGCCGTAGATTGAGATCCTACGGGGGGGAGAGGCTCACCGCGCCGGGAGGTCAACTCCGGCGAGTTCGACGGCGGCCAGCAGCTTGGCTTGATGCAGGCAATGGCTCCGGTGGTCTTCGGCGTCGAGGAAGGGGTCCGATCGATGCGCGCGGGCAAGGTGATCACGTAGGTGGTCTTGGCGTTGACGGAGGCGGTCGAAGGTGTCGGCGACGAGCTCCGAGGCGGCAGCGGCATTCGGGAATCGACGGGGAGGTCCCTCAGGTGGGTGCAGGGCTCAGGCGAGAGCGTGGGGAGGTGCGCAAGGCCGTGGGAAGGTGGATGGTGGCCTCGGAAGACCTCGGGGAGGTCGAGGTGGAGCGGCACGATGGAAATGGCGCGGCGGCGGCGCTCGGGCTCCGACGAGCAAATACGGGAGCGAGAGGCTTCGGGAAGAGGGGGAAAGTGGGGGAATGGGTAGAGGAGAGGACCGGGGGCTTTTATAGAGCCTCGGGGTGGTCGGGGAATGGAAGGGGAGGCGGATCCGGCGCGGTGATCTCGCCGGCGTGGTTTGGGGAGTGAGAGGAGGGAGGTGACCGAGAGGATGGCTCGGTCGGGCGATGGGGTCCGCAGTCAGTGAGAGAGAGAGACAGCGGGGTGAGCGGTGATCGTTGCGAAGAGGTTTCGGGGAGAGATCAGGGGCAGGTGGGCCGGCTCGTTAATACACGCGTTAATTTTTCCTTTATTAATTTACAGGGCATTAAAAACAACATTAAGGCATTCAAAACTTAGTCAAATAATAAAGTTTTATATATCAAAATGATCCGGGAAATAAATGCCATTTAATGGACATTTTTCCACGGCCAAATTGAATATTTAAAAAAATTATTTTTAGAAAATTCCTAAATGGCTTTATTTATTTTTGCAAATATTTTTCAAATAACCACTTGGGTTTTATGACTCAAAAACTTCACAAAAATACCCTTGGTGTGGAGTGTCATATTACTCCTCTCAAAAACTTTGTCAAGGGGTTTGAATGCTTACAAATTCAAATAGGGAATTCAAATATGGAAGTGAAACTCCATATGAGAATTTCTCAAATAGTTTTCTTATCCTTCTTTTAAACTTCCAACTCATATTTCATATAATTTGAAAAATAAAGTTTCTGAATTTGAAATATTTTCCAACGAAATTCAAACCATTTTCAAATCCCTTTTCATTTCTTTAAATAGAAGAAGTCATATCATCTTCACTCTGGGATTTGTGATGAAATGAATTTGAATTCCTGCAGAGGGAAAGTTTTGGGAAAGTCATTTTATTCCCTCTCATTCAAAAGTTTTCAAAAATTTCAAATTTCACTCAATTTCAATCACTCAAGCGAACAATCAATCATTCTAGTATTTATTATAACATTCCAATTTTTTTGATGTTACATCGCGCAGCATGACGGCGTTGGGGCGATGATGGTGGAGCTATTCCAGCAGGGCTTCGCCTCAGCACCGCTGAAAACCGACCTAGAGGAGAAACTGTGATCTAGAGGAGAGGTAGCACGTGGCTATTAGGGTTAGGTTTTTCCTCTAAATCCTCTAGTATATATAGGAGGGAGGGAGGGGAGGAGGAAGCCTCAAACCCTCAAGGTTTGGTGGAAATTGAAGGTGGAGGAGTCCTAGTCCAATCCTATTAGGAGTAGGATTCCTCCTTTCCACTTGGAAACTCTTTCCACCTCTCCACCTTTGGATTTTTTCCTTCTCAAACCACTCCAGCCACATGGTCCCATAGAGGACGCTTAGGCCAGCCCACCAGGGGCTGGTTTACCTCCTCCCACAGCCCATGTAGCCTCTTGGGCCGAAATACCTCTCCCGATGGCCCCCCTGTACACTACCGGAACTCCCGGTACACAACCGATGAGCCCGAAACTTTTCTAGCGACCAAAACAGGACTTCCTATATATCAATCTTTACCTCCGGACCATTCCAGAGCTCCTAGTGATGTTCGAGATCTCATTCGGGACTCCGAACAACCTTCGGTCACCACCATACATAACTCTGTACTACCGAAACGTCACCGAACCTTAAGTGTGCAGACCCTATGGGTTCGAGAACTATGTAGACATGACCGAGGCACCTCTACGGTCAATAACCAATAGCGGGACCTGGATGCCCATATTGGTTCCGACATATTCTATGAAGATCTTTATTGGTCGAACCTCTATGTCAAGGATTCAGTTAATCTCGTATGATGTCCCCTTTTTTCTTCGGTATGCTACTTGCCCGAGATTCGATAGTCGGTATCTCCATACCTAGTTCAACCTCGTTATCGGCAAGTCTCTTTACTCATTCCATAATACGAGATCCCGTGACTAACACTTAGTCACATTGCTTTCAAGGCTTATTGTGATGTTGTATTACCGAGTGGGCCCTGAGATACCTCTCTGTCACACGAAGTAACAAATCCTAGTCTTAATCCATGCCAACCCAAGAGACACCCTCAGAGATACCTGTAGAGTACCTTTATAGTCACCCAGTTACGTTGCGACATTTGATACACACAAGGCACTCCTCCGGTGTCAGTGAGTTGCTTGATCTCATGGTCATAGGAACAGATACTTGACATGCAGAAACCAGTAGCAATAAACAGACACGATCATATGCTATGTTTGCAGTTTGGGTCTTGTCCATCCCATCATTCTCCTAATGATGTGATCCCGTTATCAAATGACATCTCATGTCAATGGCTAGGAAACCTTAGCCATCTTTGATCAACGAGCTAGTCTATTAGAGGCATACTAGGGACATGGTGTTGTCTATGTATCCACACATGTATGTGAGTTTCCGATCAATACAATTATAACATGGATAATAAAAGATTATCATGAACAAGGAAATATGATAATAAGTAATTTATTATTTCTTCTAGGGCATATTTCCAACAAATACAATGGTCTTGATAATCCGACACGGGTAGTAGAGGTAAATTCTCTTCGTAGATTTGATGAAAGCGATATTCCTTATAATAAGTCTGCTAGGCAATGCTTGGATGAATTTGATAATTTTGTTGTTAATCAAGAAAATTTTAATGCTTATTTTAGTAGACAATTGAAACATAATGTTTGATCACTTAGGTGATTATATGAGTAGAACTATCAATGATCTTAAACCTATTAATAAACATGATTCCCTGGTAACTACTCAAGTGGAACAAGTACTTAAGGCACAGAATGATTTTCTTAATGAGATGAATAGTAAGAACAATGATCATTCTGTTAGAGTTGTGACTAGAGGTGGTAGAATTACTTTGGAAACCTTGTATCCTGAGGGCCATCCTAAGAGAAGTGAGAAAGATTCTCAAAGGAGTAATATTGATGCACCTAGTCGGTCCAGTAACAAGAGGAACAAAGATGATGATAGAACCTTGCATGCTACTAGTGAACCTATTATGGATACTCCTGAAAACCCAAATGATATTTTTGTTTCTGATGCTGAGACACAATCTGGTGATGAGCATGAGCCTAGTGATAGTATTAATGATGATGTTCGTGTTGATTCTCAACCTAGTAATGATAATGATGTGGATATTGAACCTGCTATTGATCTTGATAACCCACAACCTAAGAATAAAAGATATGATAAAAGAGATTTTATTGCTAGGAAGCACGATAAAGAAAGAGAACCATGGGTTAGAAAACCCATGCCTTTCCTCCTAAACCATCCAAGAAAAACTATGAAGAGGATTTTGCGCACTTTGTTGAAATGCTTAGACCTGTCTTTTTTGCGTATGCGCTTGACTGATATTTTGAAAATGTCTCCTTATGCTAAGTATATGAAAGATATTGTGACTAATAAAAGAAAGATACCGGAAGCTCAGATTTCCACCATGCTTGCTAATTATACTTTTATGGGTGCAGTACCAAAGATATTAGGAGATCTAGGAATACCAACTATGCCATGCGCTATTAAAGAGAATTTTGTTAAAACTGCTTTATGTGATTTGGGAGGTGGTGTTAGTGTTATGACTTTATCTTTATATCGTAGACTTGATTTGAATAAGTTGACACCTACTGAAATCTCTTTGCAAATGGATGATAAATCAACCATTCTACCTATTGGTATTTGTGAGGATGTACCTGTCGTAGTTGCAAATCCTACTATCTTAATGGGCTTTGTTATTCTTGATATTCCCGAGGACGACAGTATGCCAATGATCCTTGGTAGACACTTTTTGAATACTGCAGGGGCAATTATTGATTGCAACAAGGGCAATTCCACTTTTAATATTAATGGTAATGAGCATACGATACACTTTTCGAAGAAACGACCCCAAGTCCATAGTATCAACTCTATTAAAAAAATTCCAACAATTACTATTGGAGACTTTGAATTTCCTCTTCCTACTGTCAAGAAGAAATATGATGTACTTATTGTTGGGGACATGCACATCCCCATTGAGGTAACTTAGTGTTATTCAAAAATTCTTCAGTTTCATGTTGCTCGAAAGAAGTTCGTTAATAAGACTTGATCAACCTTATTGATGGATTCCTTTTGATGAGCATGAGATGGATGAATTTAGAAAGCACAACCTTCTATACCAAACTTTTACTTTCTGTTAGTTAGAATGAATAACGTAAATACTATTACTTTTCTGTTTTCTGTGTTTTCCGAGCAATAGAAAAAATGACCTGAAAATAAAAGTTCTTCGAATGCCCTGAAATTTTAGTATGATTTTTTCTGGAATATTTAAAAATATCTGGCACTAAGCACACTATAGGAGGCTGTACCAGTGGTCCACAAGTCCACAAGGCACGACCACCCCCTGGCCGCGCCTAGCAAGCTTGTGGGTCCCGCGTGGCCCCCTTCACTTATTCCAGCACCCATCCACATCATCTTCCTCCAGAAAAAATCCCACCAGTGCTCAAAACCGTGTTCTAACTCATTTTGCTGCCATTTTCGATCTCCTTGTGCAAAGCTTCATTCACAAAACTGTTTTGGGAGATTGTTCTTCGATATGACTACTCCAATGTTCCAATTAGTTTTTGTTCTAGTGCTTTGTATATTGCAAATTTTTGCTGCTATGGTGACCTTATTCTTGAGCTTGCATGTCAAATTTGTACAGTCCCAAGTAGTTTTGTTGCATGATATAGGCTCTAGGCACTTGTGGGACTAGTTGCTATAAGTTTTGTTGAGTTTGGTTCACTTTTATTTTGAGTCACTAAAAATTTCAGAATTTTTCAGATAAGGAAATGATGAGGAGATTTCTAAGAGGCTCTTCAATCCGGAGTTGTAAAGAAGATGAAAATGAAATGAAGGAGAATCCCAAGTATAATATTCCCCGCATTGCAGAAGTTCTACCATGTGAATGGCCGAGCGACGCATTCTTGAGTGTTGCCGAAATTTACGAAGATTTCTATTATTTGGCTGAGAATGCAGGCATCTCCGACTTCCTCAGCGATAAGTGTGACCAGTACCTCTTTCTCACGAATACCTTTGTGCAAAACTTTCATTTTCATTCTAGGTAAAACCCTCCTACGATAGAATTTCACTTATATCATGTACCTAAGAAAATGAACCTTTGTGATTTTTGCAAGGTTTGCAAAATTCCCTATGAGGGCAGCATCAGGGAGCCACGTCCTAGAGACATGGAAGATTTTATTGCTCAGTCACTGTAGGGGAAGAGAGAGGGGTGTCAAAGGCAAGAGCAGCTAGTTTACATTTTCCTGTGTGACGCTATTATTCATTATTTGCAGGGAGATTTTTAGTTGTTCGTTGGGAGAGTGGAAGTCTTAGTGCTCCTGACCTCACCATTTTGTGCCATGCTTTACTTGCTGATAGAACCTTTAGTCTAGGCGCTATGGTGGCCCAACGGTTGAATACCAACTGTTCAAAGGGGACCATATTCGGGGGCATTTTATGCATCTCGTTTAGCCAAACACTTTGGGATACCCTTTAGGCTTAATGAGGAAAAAGAAATTTTGCTACCCACAAAATTTCTAGACTATGAGCATATGGTAGCACATGATTTTATTAAAAAGAACGATGATAGGAGGCTGCTTTACAAGTTAGTTTTTAGCCAGGGTACTTGTGAGATTATTACTCTGCCTGCTTCTTCTTTGGTCGATATTCATTCAGGAAGGTACACCATTATGCCCGGAGACATTTACAGATATTGGGGTCTGACGCAACCCCCAGCTCCAAAACCGGCACCAGCCCTTGATCCGTACCTGGAGCTAGTTTTTCAGTGGGAGCCACAGGAGTTTGCCAACCAATGGAACTCTCACGCCGCTCTTGAGTATCCGCAAGAGAGCTCTTTCCAGCCATCGCCCTAGACCAACTTAGGACAAAAGCCTAAACTTGGGGGAGTACGTATTTCTCACCGACATTACATTCATGTCCACACATTCATTTTAGCAGTCGGTGTTCATACTCTTTCATTGTGCCGTCCATAGTAGTTTATTTGTTTTTCCGTTTTCTTCTTCTGCGTTTAATTAAGAAAAAATCCAAAAAAATTAGTTCTGGCTTTACTTTTCGGTTTGCTTAGTTATAGCATTAAAAGAAAACCAAAAGGATTTCTTGTTTTTCTTTTAGCTTGTTGGGAGCTTTCCCATGTAAATAGTTTTTCTCGTTCTTGTTTTTTGAATTTTCTTTCTTTGGGTCATAAGGAGAAGACCACGATGAAAATGTTGAGTGGCTCTCATATGCATTATTGTTGACCTATTAGAGATCCCATGTTGCCTTCTCTTCTCATTTGAGTTGTTGTTTGCAGATTCCAGCTTAGTCCAATGCACGTGCACTCTTATTATTATTCACACTATTCAGTCGTGGAAGTGAAAGGAAGTAATGACGATATTTGATGAAAAGATTGAGATGGTGAAAAGTTGGTATGAACTCAACCTATCTTGCTTTTGTAAATATGATTAGCTCATCGTTCCGAATTCAGTTCATTATGGCTGAAACATATTTGCAATGACAATTAGAGATTATAGTTATTCATGACATGCTTAATTAGCTAGGAGTTAATAATGGTTTGTCTTGGGTGCCAACATGCATGTTAAAATGGTTGTGATGTAGTATGATGGGATGGTATCCTCCTCTGAATGATTCAAGTGGCTCGACTTGGCACATGTTCATGCATGTAGTTGAAACAAATCAACATAGCCTCCATGATATTTATGTTCTACTCATGCTTGCATTCAATGTTGGTTAATCTCAAAGCATGTTGATGACTGTGTCGCTCTCTAATTGGTCGCTCCCTAGTCTTTTGCTAGCCTTCACTTGTACTAAGCGGGAATACTGCTTGTGCATCCAATTCCTCAAACCCAAAGTTGTTCCATATGAGTCCACCATACCCGCCTATGTGCGATATTTACCTACCGTTCCAAGTAAATTTGCATGTGCCAAACTTTAAAGCTTCAAATAAACATTCTATTTTGTATGCCCAAATCGCTCATGTGGCGACTGGGGGCTATTAGTATTTTCCATTCTAGGTGGGTTATTATCAGGATATGTGTTGATTCACTATCATTCATGAGAAAGTGGCTTGAGGACAAGCAGTGGGTTAAGTTTGGGGGAGTTGATATGTCTCCATCGTATCTACTTTTCCAAACTCTTTTGCCCTTGTTTTGGACTCTAATTTACATGATTTGAATGGAACTAACCCGGACTGACGTTGTTTTTAGTAGAATTGCCTTGGTGTTATTTTTGTGCAAAAATAAAAGCTCTCGGATTGACCTAAAAATTTACGAAGAATATTTCTGGAATTAATAAAAAAATATTGGTGGAAGAATCAACATCTAGGATAAGGTAAAAAATATTTCTTTCATTTCGGGACTAGGCATCCCTATTAGCGTTGTACTCTTGTGCAATGACAAGTGAATAACATTCATCTTGAGAATCACACATCTACGATGGAAAAATATCAGTCACCTCCTACCGTTTCATGAGCGGTACAAGCACACAAAAAGGAAATTTTATTTTCAAATTTAGAGATGGCACATACAAATTTGCTTGGAATGGCATGGAAATACCGTGTGTAGGTAGGTATGGTGGGCTCATATGCCAAAACTAGGTTTAAGGATTTTGGATGCTCAAGTAGTATTTCTACTTAGTACAAGTGAAGGATAGCACTAGATTGAGAACCATCCAACCAAGAAATGAAAAATCACATAGGCGAGCATTAAGCATAACTAGCACCAAATAATACACCATAAGTAGGATGTAATTTCGTAGCACAACTATTGACTTCCGTGCTTGCATAGGGAATCAGAAATCTTAACATAAATATTCTTACTAAGCATAATTACTCATTCACATAACTCACCTATTACTATCATCATATCTCAATACTATTACAAAGAATCAAGTTTAATTTGTCCAATGATCTTCATGAATGTTTTTATTATATGCCTCTTGAATATCTCAAAACTATTACAAAGAATACATGTGTGCCTTGCTGCCCCTTCTGTCACTAGGAAAGAACACCGCAAGATCGAATCCATAACAAAGCACCTCTTCCCATTGTAAGAAAAATCGATCCAGTTGGCCTAACTAAACCAAAGATTCGAAGAAGAAATACGATGCTTTAAGTAATCATGCCAATAAGATATCAAAGAAGACTCAAATCATATTCATGGATAGAAACTGATCATGAACCCAAAATTCATCGTATCCAAGCACACACATCACAAAAGTCATTACATCAAATAGCTCTCCAAGAGACCATTTTATTGAGAATCATCGAGAGAGAGGAAGCCATCTAGCTACTGCCTACGAACCCGTAGGTCTATGGTGGACTAATCAAGCATCATCGGAGAGGCACCTATAATGAAGATGAACCCCTCCGTGACGGTTGCAATTGTGTCTCGATGACTCTCCTAGGGTTTTCCAAATATTTCTGAATTTATAGGCTCGATAGTTGGTGGAGGGGGTTCGCAAGGTGGCCACCACCCTCTAGGCCGCGCCAGGGGCTCTCGCGCGCCATGGTGGGTTGTGGGCAGGCTGGGGCCCCTCCCTGGTAGTTGTTTGGCCCATCTTGGGTCTTCTGGTCCATAAAAGATCTCAAAAAATTCCAAGATGTTTGTTCTCCATTTGGTATTGATTTTCTGCAAAGTAAAAAACAAGCAAAACAACAACTAGCACTTTGGCACTATGTCAATAGGTTAGTCCCAAAAACATGATATAAAATTGCTATAAAATGATTGTAAAACATCCAAGATTGATAATATAACAACATGGAACAAGTAAAAAAATATAGATACGTTTGAGACGTATCAGTGGGCACATCACTAGATAAAGTTTTGACCTCTCCAAACCCACTTTTTTTAGTTTTAGCATCAAAATTTTAACCCTCCATGGAAAGGGACACTCTAACTAATGTTGCCTCGTCTTGAGTACCTTTATAATTCATATTCATAGAAGTAAACAGAGCATCAATAGGAGAAACACCAATCATCTTAAGATCTTCATCATGATTCCGCTAAAAATCGGGTGGAAGAGATTTTTCTAAGAATTCTCGCTTAGCTCTCAACTTAGAGGACCTCTACTTACTTTCATTAACAGATAAATGGATAGGTTTAATAGTCTCATTAAAATCATGCTTGTGTGGTAAAGATTTATTTTTAAGAGTTTCAACATCAAGAACGATTATATCCATGTTTTTAGCCAAAGTATCAATCGCATGCAACTTTTCTTCTACCGTAGTGTTGAAAAACTTTTCAGAATTAATAAATTCCTTAACTGTGTTCTCAAGATCAGAAGGTATCCTATTAGTGTTTGTAGAATAATTTCCATAAGAATTTCCATAGTTGTTAGAGGAATTGCCTAGATACGGTCTAGCATTGAAATTTCCTATACAAGCATTGGCATTGAAATTATTTCGCGAGATGAAGTTCACATCAATAGCATAATTATTTTTGCTCAATCATAGTAGACAAAGGAATATCAATTGTATCAATATGAGTACTTTTATTATAAACCATATTCACAAGAGCATCCACTTTTTCACTCAAAGTAGGGATTTCTTCGACAGAATTTACCTTCTTACCAGTTGGAGCTCTTTCGGTATGCCATTGAGAATAATTTGTCATAATGCTATCCAGAAGTTTTGTGCCCTCTCCTAAGTTCACATCCATAAAGGTACCACCTGTGGCATAATGTAGAAGATTTCTAGACACAAAGTTTAGTCCAGCATAGAAATGTTCGATAATCATCCACAAGTTTAAGCCATGAGTTGGACAATTTCTTATCATTAATTTCATTCTCCCTCAAGCTTGTGAAACATGCTATTGGTCTTGCTGTTTAAAATTCATTACTTGATTTCTAAGGGAGATGATCTTAGCAGGAGGAAAATACTTGGCAATAAAAGCGTCCTTACACTTATCCCATGTTCCAATACTATTACGAGCTAAAGATGAAAACCAAGCTTTAGCTTTATCTCTTAGTGAGAAAGGAAATAATTTAATTTTATAATATAATTATCCATATCCTTTTTATTTGGCATATCACGTAATTCAACAAAGGTATTAAGATTTGATGCGGGATCCTCATTAGGACTTCCCGGAAATTGATCTTTCATGACAAGATTTAGCAATGCAACATTAGTATCAAATGCCTCCGCACTAGTGGCGGGTGGTATAGGAGTACTAATAATATCATTATTATTAGTATTTCAAAAATCAAACAACTTAGTAGTATCTTGAGACATGGTGACCGAACAAACAAAGCAATAAGTGGGACAAGTAAACTAGCAAGTAAAGCAAACTAGAAGTAAATTAGTAACTAGCAAAGATAAATATTTTTGTATTTTTGATTTTTATGAGACAAAATAAATATAATAGGAAATAAAAAGAATAACAATATAACGAAGACTTGTAAGAAGTTACTTGGTAGTTGGTGATGGTCCCCGACAAAGGCGCCAGAAATCCTTCCTGATACTTGTGATTTGTTTTGGGTTTTCCATGAACAGGAATGGGTTATCGCAGCACAAAGTGCATAAGTATTTCCCTTAGTTATGAAACACAGGTTTATCGAACCAGTAGGAATACCAATCCTCAACCATTTTCAGCGGCTGCACACAAAAGAATAAACAACTTGCACCCAACGACGGCAAGAGGGTTGTCAATCCCCTTGATCTCGTTATTTGCAAGCAAGTGAGTTGTGTAGATAATTGTGAACGCAAAATAAAAAAGCCAAGTAAATAACATAAAGGTAATGATAGTGTTTTTGAATATCTAAGTGGATAGACACGGGGGCCTTAGAGTTCTCTAGTGGCATCTCTCGTAGAAATAGCATACGATGGGTAGAAAAATTACTGTTGGGCAATTGATAGAAAAGCGAATAGTTATGTGATTTTCACGGCAATGATCATGTGTATATAGGCATCACGTCCATAAGAAAATAGGATGACTCCTGTCTGCATCTACTACTATTACTCCACTCATCGACCGCTATCCAGCATGCATCTAGAGTATTAAGTAAAACAGAGTAATGGTTGAAGAACAATGACATGATGTAGACAAAGTAAACTCCATCAATATGAATAAACTCCATCGTTTTATTCTTTGTAGCAGCAACACAAAAATGTAACTTGTCCCCTTCTGTCACTGGGATATAGAAACTCGTTAGGTTGAACCTACTACAAAGCACCACTCCCACCGAAGAAATATCAATGTATTTGGCCAAACTATCTCAATAGATCAGAGAGCAGTATGAAGCTATGATGATCATGCAAATAAGAATCTTTGTATTCAGGTTTGACTCAAATGCTTTTCATGAATAATCTGAACATAAACTCACAATTCATCGGATCCCAACAAACACACCACACAAAGGGATAACATCGGATAGATCAAGTCAAAGATGTGATGAACATTGTATTGAAGATTGAGAGAGAGATTGCCATCTAGGTAATACCTATGGACCCGTAGTTCTGTGGTGAGGGAACCAAGGTTGATGGAGAGGCCCTCCGTGATTGACCTCCCCTCCGACAGGGTGCCAAAACAGAGGTGTAGATGGCCTTCTGTCGGAACAGAGACTTGTGGCGGCAAAAAATTGTTTCGGGAGCGCTTCTGTTTTTTTTTGGAATATATGTGAATTTATAGGCCAGAGAGGGGCGTCGAGGGGCGCCTGAGGGAGGTACAAGCCATCAAGTCACACCCCCTAGTGTCGTGCCCTGTTGGCTTGTGGGCCCCTCATGGCTCTCCCGACCTCCTCCCAAAGCTTCCAGGTCCTCTTTTGGTCCAAAAAAATCATCAAAACTTTTGTGGCAATGTTGACATCTTAAATGATCATCAATTCCTCCATTCCTCCAATCCAAAATCACCATTGACCCAACTCTAGTTCAACCATTTTATATATTTTTCTCATGACCAGAGAGGTCTAAGAAAAATATATTTCCTATTTATAGAGCACTTTTATTTTTTGTTTGTTGTGTTGCTTATCGTGGTTGTTTTCGACGATGGTTGACGAAGTAGATGAAATGCTCGGAGTGGACGAGAAGCGGGTGAAGACCTCGAAGACTTTGATAAGCCAGGCAAGCAGCCCTTTGACCATGTTAAGAAACCTTTTTCATTGCATGACATATAGCACTCTACTTTTGATATACTTGATCATGTGAAGTAGTGACCCCTCCGGTGGGTTTTTTTTGAGCTGTAATCAGTAGGAGAGGCTCCTACTGCTTTATATTAATTGAACCATGTTACAATTTACATGTTGTGGGTTTGACCGGATGGTTTCCCCACTGTCCAACCAAAACAAGAGACTGAGTCGAAGACAAAAAGAAGGAGGAGGCTCTAGATGCAACTAGA
The DNA here is from genome assembly GCA_022496015.1 of Hordeum marinum. Taxonomy (NCBI): domain Eukaryota; kingdom Viridiplantae; phylum Streptophyta; class Magnoliopsida; order Poales; family Poaceae; genus Hordeum; species Hordeum marinum. The sequence goes on from CM039676.1 coordinate 85,427,413, forward strand.
GGAATTGCAATGCTGGAGATACTACTATTAAATAGTCCCAAAACTTGGGATCAACCTTGTGCTTCAACCAGAGGAGGTCTTCTTTTGATCTATCCTTCCAGGTAGAATATTGTGATGGAATGTGCCTGAAGATGAAGTTATTTCTCTCTTTCCATATGTTCCAAGCAACAATTCCCACCAATTCAAAAAACAGTTGACCTGTGAAGGATAGCTTAGCCTGCTGAATGGCAGATGTGATCGATGTATTTGGAGTCTAGGTAATGCCCACTCTACTCCAGCAATGAACACTAAAAGGACACTCAAAGATTAGGTGTTCAATCGTTTCCTCACACCCTGTCGTGAAGAACACACATGAGTAAATATTGCCAATATTGAAATGCCTCCTTTTGAGCATGTTTCTGGTGTTCAATCGATCAGCCAGGAGAAACCACATGAAAATCTTCAGTTTCATGTGTAGTTTAGATGACCAGATCCATAAGAAAGGAGCAGGAGCTGCTATCGATGCATGACAATGCATATAAAGTTTTTTGGCTATGAAACTACTGCCCAAGTATATGTCCACGAATCAGATACCAAAGAATTGTTTGCAGGGAGTGGACCAAGGTTCAGTAAAGTCTGTAATTCATCATGAGCTTCTGGAGACAGTGGTAGATAGAACTAGAATATGGGTCTGCTTCCTGGAAGAACCTGTGAACCGAGATATCTTCCTCGATGACAAATGAGAATAAGCATTGCAGTGAGTGGCTAAGCAAGTCCTCAGTCCAACTATCATGCCACAGAGAGATGTTCTTGCCATTACCAACAGAGGGTGAAGCAATACCACGAAATATGGGCATGAGCTTTATGAGCTGTCTCCACCAGAATGAACCAATCATGGGTTTTGCATGTGGAATAGAATCATCATAGTATGAATCTCATAATAGCTGTACCCATGGAAGATCTGCCTTATTGTAGAACTTGTCTAGGAATTTCAACAGGAGGGCTTGATTCTGAATTTTAATGTTTATGACTCCAAGGCCTCCATGTTTCTTAGGGTAACACACTCTATTCCATGCCACCAAGGAGTTACAGGATTCTCCTTATTCAGTTGTCTTTGTCCAAATGCATCTTCTTCTTATCTTGTCAAAGTTCTCTAAAAACTTAGGGGGTAGTTTTAGAGTACACATGGCATGATTGATCATGGAAGTGACAAGAGAGTTGACCAGTGTGATTCTTGATGCATGACACAGAAGGTAACACGTACTTGAAAGTGTTCTTTCCACTCTGTCCACCAAAGGCATCAGATCAGTCATGGTTGGTTTCGTTGTGCCTAGAGGTAAGCCCAAATAGGTAAAAGGAAGCTTCCAAATTGTGCATCCAAGAATGGTGGCCAGGGATTCAGATTTTGCAGTCTCAATGTTCAAAGGAATCAAGCAGGACTTATGAAAGTTTATATTCAATCCACTTGAAGCTGCAAACTGCAGGAGTGTATTCTTGAGGTGTGCAATCTGGTGCTCACAGGCTGGCATGATCAACAACGTATCATCTGCATAATAAATAATTGGGAAGTCACCTTGTCTTGGGATGGGAAGAGAGAACCTCCCTTCCAAAAATTCTTTATTGATGATACACTGCAACAATTCTGCTGCCAGAACAAAAAGAAGTGGGGAAAAAGGGTCTCCTTGGCGAACCCCTCTTTTACAATGAAAGGATTTCCCAGGGATGCCATTGAGCAGCACAGATGAGTGGCCAGATGATAGAATAAGCTTTACCCAAGTAATCCAGCATTCATCAAAACCCAGATGTTGCAGCATTAAGATGATTAGATCATGTTCAACCATATCAAACGTTTTCTCAAAATCCAGTTTGATAATAACAATCTCCCTTTTTGATTGAGCACATTGATGAATGTATTCAAAAGACCATGCTAAACAATCCTGGATCGACCTCCCTTTGATGAACCCATACTGATTTTTGTGAATAAGTAGAAGAATCACCTTCTAAAGATGGTCAGCTAGTAAATTTGTCAGTATTTTCATACAGCAATTGAGCAGGGAGATTGGTCGATAATCATTAACTGTAGTTGGGGCCAGTTTCTTTGGAATAAGTGTGATTAGTGAAGCATTGAGACTGTCTAGGAAGATATTACCTGACCAGAATTGATTACAAAGCTCATAAAAATCGTGTTTGATGATCTCCCAACAGTTCTTGAGAAAGCAACCATTGAATCCATCTGGTCCAGGTGCCTTGTCCAAAGGTAGTTTACGGACCACCTCATCAATTTCTTTTTGGCTGAAGGGGATAGAGAGACTCTCAAGATCCAGGTTTGCTGCCACAAGATGGTGCAAGTTAAACTGAACATCAATGGGGACAGAGGATCCCAACCTGTCTTTAAAAGCATGATAAATTGATTCTGCCTTGCTGGTGTGGTCTTCCAGCACCACACCACTCGGAAGTGTAATCGATGCAATCGTATTTATTCGGTGTCTCTCTGTTGCCATCCGATGGAAAAACTTGGTAGGTTCATCACCAAATTTGATATACCGTACTGTGCATCTCATACGCCAGCATTGTTGTTTATAAGTTAAAAGCCGGATGATGTGAGCTTTAATAATTTTCCTAAAGTTCCATTCATGAACTTCGAGTTGACGCTCATTCTCAATACTATCAAGAAACAACAATGTTTGATTGGATTTGTCAATAAGCCTTGAGAGATTGGATATGGATTTACTCCAATGTTTCAGAGCACCTCTAAGTGATTTATGTTTCTCACTAATCTTTCTAGCAGGGCCAGTGTATTTGGTAGCAACATTCCAAGAAAGTTTGACCACGTCCATAAACCCAGGATCACCGATCCAATAATTTTCAAATATGAACATGTGAGAGCGAGGAATGCATGTTTGAACTGAAATGAGAAAGGGGACATGATCCGAGACCGGCCTCGCCAAGGGTTTAGGAGTTGTAATTGGGAATTTAGATGTCTAGTGATTAGAAGTAAAAACCCAATCTAACTGTTCGAGTAGCGGCTGGTCTTGCATATTACTCCAAGTAAAGGATATACCTTGTAAAGGGACTTCCACAAGAAATAATACTCGAATAATATCATTGAATAAAATCATATCCGAGACATCACCGCCAGAACGATTCCTGTTCTCTGGTGATCTCAAGAAATGAAAATCTCCGGGTAAAATCCAATCCTCCTGTGAGCCAATGTTGAGATCGTATAACCAAGAGGCAAAATCTGACCTAGGCGTGTCCGAGCAAGGACCATAAATATTGAGAAGAGTCCAAGTGTCCGCAGAAAGAACCAAGCGAAAGGAGATCACAATTGCCCACTGATGCATAGAGATCACAGTACCAGTGAACACAACACTATTCCATATTACTATTTGTCCATCCGAATTACCCTGAGAGGGGACAAACGCAAACTGATCAAAGCATCGAGGGCAAAATTTCCATAGGAAGGAGTGGTCAAAGTGTTCGCGCTTAGTTTCCTGAAGACAGATAACCAACCAACCACTACTATCAATATGCGATTGCAGCGAAGATTGTTTATCATTCGAGCCAGTGCCATGGATATTCCAACATAAAATGTTCCACGGCCTAAACTGATTGTTGGTAAGGAAATAAGGATTAGAACAAGTAAGCAAAGTGCTATCCAGACAAGTTCAGAACAGAATAACCACAAATTTGACCGCAAAAGCAGAATGCAAGTAAGAAATGGCAGATTAAGCACCATCCTCATCCACCATCGGAGTGAGAAGCTTCTCCCTGGAGATTTCGGATGCAGGAATGCCACAATCCTCCACTCCGATCTTCTAAAGAGCCTCGATGGATAAGATTCCTGGTGGGTTGGGGGGGTCAGCAGACGACCCGGCTGCAGGGTTAGCCACCTTCATATTTATTTTGGGAATGATGAGAGACTTGCATGGCCTTGCATCAGTAGTTATTGGCACTTTGAAGCCCCTGTACATGGTCGAGCGAGGACTGCGACGAACCTCCGAGGAGACAAGAGGAGTTGTTGCTCTCCCTCTCCTCTTTTTGGAGCTAGAGACACCAGTAGGAGGGTTCGAGTGAATAGCCAGGGAGGAACTAACTTCATATTGACGAATGTCAGAGTTGATGCATCTTCAATGTCTTTCTCAGTTGATTCAGTAGTGGTATCGAAGGCAACTGTGTCATAATCGACCAAGGGCAAGCAAGGAGAATCATCAAAGCACAGCTTGCGCGCCACTTTCCTGGTCTCGGCCATGGGGTGATACTGAGATCCAGCCTTGCTCGTGCTTCAAAACTTGATAAGATAAAGGGGGATCACAGGGAGCTCGGGGTTTTTGAGACCAAAAGAACTGGATAGCCCAAGGAAAGATTTGAACATTGGTGAAGCAATCTGAAAATGCATTGTTGTTGCTGGGTGTGACAGTTGATCTGGAATCAGACAAAAGTTTACTTGCATTTGAGAGGAATCTGCCGAAACCATAGTGTCCAAACTGCCAGCAGAAGCCAATGAGTCAGCATCAGAACCCATCATAGTCTCGTGATAGGCCGAGAGGGGACTGTCCAGAACATTGTTCGCAGGAGCAATGCCATCTGAGAATCGGACACGTTGATCCTGAAGGATGTCTTGGAAATTGATCTGTCCTCTGGCTGGCAAGCAAAGCAGGGTCCTGTTGGCAATGGGATCATGATGAACTGGTGGGTTGCTGCCAGCAGCTCCTCCTTGGGGTACCACCCCGTCACGCTGAAGCCAAGCTTGCAACCTGACCTGGAAGGTTTGCTTTGCAGTCATGTGCGGGCCAAACAACGGATGGGCATCTCCATTCGGAGGGAAGGGATCCTCACCCTACAACGGCACATCATCCACAAAGATATTCCCTTCATCTGATCTGAGAATGATCACAGGTACCGTCCAAGATCTACGCTGTCCACCCATCTATCTCATAACAAAGTCCTTAGGGATCGAAGCAGAACTCATGATCCAAGCTCTGACTAAGACTCCCGAGAGAGGTTCTCTAGGACTGAACCAATTGATAAGCTTGCCAAACTGTGAAACTGCCTTGTCAACCCAGAAGTTGGTCTGATAATCCAAAGGAAAGGCTAGGAAGAGAACCCAGGTATATCTCCCCAGCGATGGCATATGCATGTGAATTCCTTCATCATGCCACACAAAGGTGACCTCTATGTCCTCATGAATCGTATAAGTTTTCCCAACAGTGGCGTCCTGAATCGGCAGAGTACGCATACAAAATAGCCCAAGGCCAAGGGGGGAATCTTCATAAAATCTAACAGAGAATCCATCATGGCTGAGCATACCAGCAATCTCCGCTCTGGCTTCTCCCCGCAGCTGCACCGGAATCGCTCTGCTCGTTTCCGCAATGAGCGCGGTGTCGTTGCTCAGTGGAGGATGGCCGGACAGCGCCAACTCCGCCCTCCCCTTCTGATCGACGGGGCCATGATCCACTGTCATGCCATGGGGCAGAAAGGCGAAGGGGTTGACAGGGAAGTTGGCCACAGCGAGGTTGGCGAGGGTTTTGGCAGAGAAATGGAGTGGGGAGCCGCATGTTGCTCTAGAAGACAAACCGAGAGCGGTGGGTGAGGGTTTTGTTGTGAGAGAGCTAGTCTTTGGAATCCAGAGCGGCTGCCTCCTCGAGAATCGCAACTCCTTGCAGCCCACAATTGAATGACCGTATCTAGAACAAGATCGACATCGCGGCGTGAGGCAACATTTGAGAGAAGGATGGCCCACGGCCAGGCACCTGACACAGGAGAAATCGTTGCACAGGGGGCCACAATTCATAGGCTCCCACGAAGAAACATCCCGGCAGCTAATATCAATAGAAGGGCACAAACGGTGAACGTGACCAAACTGAAAACAATTTAAGCAGCGATAACCCTGTTGGCAGTTCTGGGAAACGTGGCCAAATTCCAAGCAATGAGTGCATGCCCAAACAAACTTGTTCACGAATTCCATAATACCGTTAGACGAATATCCAGCCCGCAACAGATCCTTGACGTGATCCAACGTAAAAATCTCGGCAAAAATAAGGTCCGGTTGGAGAACTCCCTTCCAAGAAGTCCGAAGCCTAAAACCCAGGGGATCTGGTGCCGTGTAATTCAAGGACAGACAAAATTTAAATTACCAATGCAAATCGGCTGAGAAAAAATGTCTAGATCCGATGAATCTAGAACCGATTTTTGACTCATAGACAATTTGAATGAGACGTCCAATGAATCCTTCTGATTGAATTTTGCAGCCCAATTCACCGCGATAGGGTGATAATTATTCAAACCCTGGAACAGTTCTGCGACTGGTTTCGTATTATGCCTGTGGCGATGATTACCATTTAACAAATGATACGACACATCACGCAAGTATCGTTAAACAGAATGCTTTCGAGAAGTCGGCTTAGACCAAGAATCATCATGATCATAAGTCTTAGTGCCATAGGAGAGGATATTAGAGAATAATTCAAATGTGCAGGAGAACGTCGGGCACTTAAACCCTCTAAGGGAACGAAGAAAATTTCCAACTCTGTTGGATGCCACCGAAAATTTGAACCGATGATCAGAGAGGGCAATAACTCGAAATCTCTTAATGTTGCCACCCAAGCACAAACATAAGGCCATGGCCACTGAATCAACATCCAAGAGAAAGGACCAATAGTGAAAAGAAACCACCAAGAAGAACTCCGAATGTGCTAGAGATCCATCAAAGTGAATTGGAGATTTGAACCGGCGACGCATCTGAGCAGCCAGCCGCTGGCCATGAGAGAAATCCCAATCAATAATTGAATCCATCCTAGCAATCTATGGGAGGCCATTGCGGCCAGCCGAGGTAGGGAGGTGGGAGGCAGGCGGGAGGTGGGAGGAGGCCATCCCTCCCCTGTTCTATGTGTTGGTTGAATTTTTCATGATCCCCCTCCGGTGGGTTGCGTCCGATACTTTTGCCATTGACACTTGCATCGTGCATGACCCTACCACCTCATGAGGGTTATGTGGGTGGGTGTAGTTAGGATGCTAATAGATGCTACGCAAGTGGGTTGGGTTTTTATGCATGATGATGGGAAGGAAAACAATGATTTCAAAGACTTTTCGAAAACCCATGGGGTGCCACTAATGCCCAAGGGAGAAGATGATGAGTTGGGTAACCACTTGAGAAAGAAGTGGTGTACCAGAACAAGTGAGTGTGTGTGTTTTCGAAAACGGAGAGTTTTAAGGTCTTCTGACCTTCCCAACCTTACATGTACAACCACACTACCCCTATATAGGAAGGGGCTTTGCTGATTACTAAGGTTGGTGCTAGCAAGGAGCCCGCATTACTAGTGGAGAGAGTGAAGAGGTCACTCACGATACTGGGTCGTCCCAGAGTGGAAGGTCATGCGCTGTCTTTACAAGCACCAAGCACACCGTTGCGCGCCCTCATGGATGATACGAGTGATGTATATCATGAGGAATGGCACCAACGAGTGGACTCTTTGTTTAATATCACCCTGGGAAAGGCATTGTTCGGGTGCTTACCTCAGGTAGTTATATACCGCGAGTCGTGGATGACATGAAAGTTCCCCGAGTCTTGTGGGTAAAGTGTGAAACCTCTACAGAGTTTAAAACTATTCGAATAGCCACGTTTGTGGCCATGGACAGTTGGAGGTCCTTCTTAAACTACATCCGGATGTTTTCGTTAAACTTGGTGTGAGTATGGATGTGATGGTCACAAAGAGGTCACATGAGCTAAGTCTGATGACTTAGTATGGGAATTGAACTAAGTCCGATGACTTAGCATGATGGATGAACATGAGGTGTTCAACCCCTACTTATGATGATATTTGTAACTTGTTCATATGGATATCTGCCTGTTGATGATACATGCTTACTACTTACTTGATCATGTCATTGCATTTAAAACTAGCTTTCCGCAAATTACCTACTTAGTGCGACATCATGCATCATTGTTACCTTGTTCCACGACTTGGGTTGCTTGCGAGTACATTCAAAGTACTCATTGGCTTGCCACTAGTTATTTCATTGGCCAATAATGAAAGATTAGGTTATGATGAAGATTACCTTGGTGACGGACATGTGAGCTAGGACGCTTCCCAATCAGAATGCCTGTAGGTTTAAGGCAGATGGCATGGGTTCACGCTATCGTTGAAGATTTCCGCTACAATCATATGAAGAATTGGCCATGAAGGCCATATATGAGTAATACGGTATGTAATGGATGTAAGACTCTTGTTAATCAGTTTCTGTGTGTTCAGTGAGCATTGATCTCTCGGATCACTGTGCACGTACATTCGGTGATCACGACTTATGATTCGGTGTCCCCACAGAGCTGGTATTAGAGCCATCATGACTGTAGGAAGCCCTTAGTTAACATGGACGTTAGTTAGGACAAAATTATTTTCCCAGATCGTTCAAAACACTTGCAAAGGCTACCATATTTCTTAGCTCTTCTAAGCTTTGAAGGATTGTGCCTAGCACTTCCACCACTTCTCATTTTGGCTCTCCTCGTTTACTTTTCAAAACTTTGCAAATGGTCGCTACTACCCTCGTGTCCCTGACCACGGGATTCCTTGTAATCCTCGTGGGTAACCTAGAAGGAAGCTACCTTGACAGAAGATTACCGATATGTCCTGGACCCAAGTTGACACTAGACAAGGAGCTACTAGCAGAGGATACCTTCCTGAAGGATGAGGATGTCACGACTTAGATGATGGTGACGCCCACGACACAGCCCCAGGATGATGCCACCCTGGCCTTCGATGACCAGGGCACAAGACATGCAATTTCATGATGATGCATCGCTAATAGAGCAACACTGCCCTTTTCGTTGTTATATCGGTAACCACCGGTGGATGAGAACCCCGCCATTTGGTCCGCCTCACTAGTGAGCAGGAAAAACGGTTCTCTTCATCCCCCGCTCTCGGTGACGATATTAACAACGTGATCGGCAGGATACAACTCTACCAGGCCTTGTTAATGACATTGCATAGAAGGCTGCCTACCTAGAATGCTCGATGTCTCAAGAAACAAGAAGGCATTGTCACGATCACGAGGACACCAGAAGACCCTATCAGCAACGGCCGTGAAGAATCACCTTCGTCGTCAAGTCAACAGACCCGAAGTCATCAAGGACTCTTCAGGCGCAACCAGGATCATCTTGATGAAAAACAACCAAAGACATAGCGACACCTGAAGGAGACCCAGAAGGCTAAGCGGACTCCTCTCCAAGACACAAAGCAAGAACGACTACTGAGTTTGAGGACTCCTAGGGTAGGATAGGTCGTGTGTCCCCTATGCGAAGTCGAGTCCGTATGATGGTTCAGATGGAACCATGATGTGTGTTGCTTGTTTTTTTCTTTTTGTGCTTTGGTGTAAGTCACACTTTTGCCGTAGGCAACAAGTGTGTGACAATATCACCTACCTTACCTAGATGTTTGTGTTTGGCCCTTTTGGCACTTGCTTGATTGCACTTGCACTATACCACCCCCTTTAGTCACTCCTCTCTATGCTACTTTCCCTCTCCCCAATCTCGTCAACTGAAGACCTGCTAGACCGGATGCACCAAGGATCCACCTCGACAAGCAACCGACACCAAAGACTTCGACTACAACAAACTCAACAAGACACAACCCCATAGAGTTATGCATTTCCCTCAAGGTTGGAGACCTTCCCGTGCCCAGCCTAGACCTCACAAGCTCCCGAACACAAGTCTCTGAATCACGTGTTTAATACACGGATTTGCTAGAGCACGTATTGAGCTTCAATAACCCCTGCCTAGCATTGGGTTCGTTATGGAGCTAGTGATCATAGTGAACAAACATCCTTCATCCTTACGATAGCACTAGAACCATGGTGCCATAAGGAAGGATCATTCGGACGATGTACTATTTGCGGGCAATAATTTGATTTAGCCATGATAGATGTCTTGAGGAAGCAGCTGAGACCCTTTGGTGGACTACGAGGCTTAATGTTGGTAGATGAACTTGGTGGATCAAGATTGATAGAGTAGCATAACTTACTTGTCCTTTGAGCGAATTAGATTAGTAGGGGGCTCTTACTAGATGTAAAACTTGGATTTAAATAGGTAATCCTACCAGGTGCTCAGGATCTATTAAACCACAGGGTTTGGAGTAATTTGGATTTATTCCAATGATCTTGATCATGATACCATGGTTCTCGGTGGATGATAATAGAAGGAATCGGATGATGTTAGGGATAATTCAGGGATCTATATAAGCTCGACCTTGGAGTGTAGCTGGCGATGAGGTTGGGAGTTCATGACAATAAGTCCTTGCAATTATATGTGGATTATGTGAACTCAAGGACATTATGTTGGACACCATCGGTGCTGGATTTGTAGCGGTAATGGATCAGGTAATAGTGGATGAAAATCAAGGTTCGGTTAATTGGATTCATAGGAAGGAAACAAGATCTTGGATTGGTATACTACATGTTTCCTTAGCTCAGAGATGCAACCTCTCAGACCTTGGATATATTAGCTGAACACTTGGATTTGTAGTGTCATGCTCAAGCTTAGCGTCTTGTAATTTATCCCAAGGATTTTTACATAGGGATATATGTGTGAGTTAGCTATAGTATGCATATGAGATTTTGGTAAGATCCTTATCTCAAAACCTTGGAGATATGAGTAGCATCTGCAATATTGGATTTGACTCATATCAGATGATACCTTCGAGGATATAGGGTGATTTTGTTTGGAGTATTAGGCAGTACTATTGGCATCTAATGGTTGTGCTCAGGATGAGGTATTAGACATTCACTCACATCCTAAGCTCCTTGAAGCCCGAAGCTTTACCAGACCATGACGCGGTCGAATTATGACCATTGGCCTTGGACTATAAGTCCTTAGACTATGGTCGGTACTCCACCTTGACCACCACCAATCCTGTTCAAAAGGAAGGTGGCCACAAAGACCTTTACTAGGTTGGACCTCGAAAGCTTGAGACTAGTGACCATCCGGGATGAATGCCCGCTCCTCTAACATACCCCATGAACAATGTGTTTATGTGGTACTTTGGGAAATAGGTTGTCGTCCTCCGGGATGACATACTTATTTACCCAATGAGAGGAGGAACACTTTAGTCCTGTTTGGACCAGCCCCAGGAATACCGATTTCCATGCCTCTCGAGCATAAAAGGTCCCACCTTGAAAATTTTGGCCTCCTTGAAGCACCCTCCCTGCAAAAGAAGACTTTCTTACCAAAGAAACATGAAGAACCACTACGATCGCGAAGCCGCGACAACGATGAAGAAGTCAACCTCCACTCCTCTACCGACTGCATCAACTAGACTATATCAAGAAGCATCGACGTCCAAGCATGATGAAGCCCTTGCACAACAAGAGGATTGAAGAACCCCTTGTCATGATTGGTCATCCATCAGTTCTTGACTAAGGGGGAACCGATGAGCTGAGAGCACCCCCTTACTCCACCACCTTAATGGTGTACGTTGAGTATGACGTCCCTACTCCCTCTAGATGCCTGGAATGGAGTAGAACAACTATCATGACCTCATTGCTAGCCCCTTTTTGGTTCAATCAGGGACATGAACCTGACTCAATCATGGTAAGCCACCTATTGAAGGTAGTTCACACCGCTTACCAAGACTTAGGCCTTGGGGATTAGATGGCTGATCTATACTACAGTAAGCTTATCTAGAACCCCCACTGAAACCTTCCCATATAGTAGAACCTGTTCTGACACCAAGTCTCTAAGCTCAATCTTAGGGGTGAGACCCATCATAGACTTTGCCACGGAGTGACGAGTAGGCCAAACACTCAAGGAACCTCCAGAACCGTGCGTCCATGACGATAAAGACAAACGACCAAAGAAGAATGAAGAATCTACCTGGGCAACTTACTCAAGCAGAAGATCTCGACGAGAAGCCCACGATGGAGCACCTCAGCACTCTGAAGAATGGAGACCACCTACGACTGAAGACCTCCTGCTGTAAGGAAGATAAGGGCTTCCCCAACAACAAGAAGCTACACCAAGACTCAACCCTTCTATTCTAATGAGAGACATCTAGATGTCACTAACCAACGTGAGCAGTCCCAGAACCAGCACACAGACATGCTACTTGGCCATGTATTCCGATCTTGGAATGCACACGCAAGCCAGGCCCTTGCCAAACCCTGTTCACCCTCAGACATAGTCAACAATGCACTCGAAGGCATGTCATCAGACACTTAAAGATCCATAAGGACAACCACAATAGAGCAGAAGCAACATGGAACGTGAAGACCACCTCGCATCTGAATTTCCGCATCTCTTCTACGCCTAGCCTAGGAATCTTGGGGACGAGATTCTTGTAAGGGGGGTAGGTCTGTCACACCCTATGATTTGCCTCGTGACTAAGTTATCATGACTCAAAAAATCAGGGCCAATTAAAACTTTTGTGTGCTCGTTATGCTTGACTTGACTGTTGATTGTTTGATTGCTTGTTAGTGCTCTATATTCATAAATATCTCTCCTACTCTCAAAACTCTTTTCCTTGACCTAGAAGTCTTTTCCAACGATCATGCCATGTGTATAGGACTTAAAACTATTTTTATCAAAATTTATTTTTACCAAAAAGAATTTATTCAAATTAGGTTTTCAAAAAACCCTGAATTGAGGGTTGTACTACCAGTCCTCAAATTGGGTGGATACTTTTTCCCCAAATTCTTTATTTCGAACCTACTATATATATATAACTTCCCAAAACCACAAAATATTATTTTAAAATATTATTTTCATATTTTATTTAAAAGCTTTTTCTTAAGACCAGAAATAGTCTTTTATAGGGAAAAATTATTTAAATGCTTTAAAAATATTTGAGAAAAATTATAAAAACTCAGTGGACATATATTTTCCATATGTAAGAGTTTAGACACATGGTCATGTTCAAAGTATTGGACAAAACCCCTCAAAACCATTTCTGCCAATTTCAAGGATTTGAAATATTTCTATAAGAAATATTCTCAAATAAATCCAGGAAAATTCTAGCATGTCACATATGATATGTGTGTTCATCTTACCAAGTTTCATCTCAATCCCAATTGTTTTGGTTCACTAGATTATCCTAAAACCATTCATGTCCAGAGCCAAATTTGATCAACTTTACATTGTGAAGTATCTCCTAATGATCCCAAACTTTGTGGGCATTCTCTATTACCCAAATGATGATGCTACATCAAGTGGTGCATCAAGGGAAATAAAATTTCATGATCAGATCTACAGAAATCCATTTCTGTCCATTTCTAGGGTTTACCAAGTTTACATTACAAACTTCCTTCAAATCATCTCAAAATTTGTGATCGGGACCAAATGGACTTACCATTTACCCCTGGTAAATCTCAAGGTCATAGGATTCCCCTGCCTAGCACAACCACAGCACAAACACTTTCAGCCTTAGACTGGTGGACAAGCAAGGTGGGCCCAAAGAGATTCCCCTTGCCCCCAACTTTTTGCCACAACATATTATAACCCTCTTCCACCTCCAGTAACTTGGCCAAGGCCTCTGGTCAATTATTTGGGGGATAACTTCCTCTTATCCCCTCTCTTTTTACCATGGCAGCACCTCTCCTTCCCTTCTGATCATGCCAATCACCCCAAACTTTTACACAACCTCACTTGCATACCTATGCATCAAACCAAACCCAAATATGGAAGCCTCATGTGAAAAATATGAGCATTTCATCTAAACCCACATTATGGCACTAAGTGTAGCTTTGTACTCCAGTAACCTTGCCCTCTCATCTCCACGATCTGAAAATTGGTGGAGTTGTAGTCCCTCCGTAGCTTAGTCCCCTAGACATGGTTTTGTTCCAAGTAGACCACAGTAGAAACCCCTTAGATGAGCCCCCAGTTTGCTATTGCAAACTTACCCCCCTGTAAAAACCCCATCTACCTAGCTCCATTTACCCTCCCACTTCACCAATTATCTTTCCCATGCGTGCCTCACACGGTAGACATGTTTGGCCAACCAAAAGGGTGCTCTGGAAATGAAGTGGCGTGGTGACCACGCTGCTGACCTGCTGAAACAGCGCTCTGCCAATGAACCATGTCGGGTAGCTCATGTCTGGCCTTTGCAGGGCATCCACGGATGCCAGGGAATCTCCGTTGATCTCCCACGCTCCTCCCCGATGCTCGCAAGCCTCCAAGGCAGCCTTGGCACGCGTGCTCTCCTCGCCCGAGGGCATCCATGGCATTCCCGACCTCCCCCTTGTCACCCCCCTATTTCTACCCGCTCCCGAGCCCCTCTCTCTCCCTCTTGCCTCTTCATCGCCCTCTTGGACCTCGCCAGACTGAGCCCCATGCTCCCGTGGCCTTCTCCTCCTCCCACGACCGTCGCTTGGATTCGGGCTCCCCCGTGCCTCTTCTTCCTCTTGAACCTCTTGGGCCACCTCTAGCACCACCGCCACCCTCCCTCTCTCTCCGTTTCGTCCTCCGGTGGCCGGAGCACCAAGCTCCATGGCCGTCGTCGCCGGGATCCGCCGCGGGAGAGGCCGCGCATGCGTATAGCACTACCCGTCGGAGGGAAGGACCCCGGAGTGGTGCGACTCCTCCTCCTGAGCTCACCGGTGGTCGGAGCCTGGCCGGAGGCATCCTAAGCCGTTGGGGGCATCGCCGGTGCCCCTCGACCGTGCCTCCCCTATTTTCCCCTACCTAGGTAGGAGGAGGGGGAAGAACCCGACAGGCGGGCCCCCCCCATCAGTGAGCCAACCGTCGGGCCCACGGCTTAAGTGGAGGCGGGGACGCCAGGGGATGCCTTCTCCAGGGGAAGGCCTATTCCCCTGGGTGCGCCTTCGACGTGGCCCTCCCTCCAGGCCGGCTAAGCCACTGGGCTGGACCAGTTGGCTATCTAGCGCTCTATGCGCACTTTAGCCCAAGCTGGTTAATAGCTTTTCTTTTTTCCTTTTCTTTTCCTAGAGAGATTAATAAATGCTTAATAAATTCATTTGGACTCCAAATTTAGTGATTAGAATTTCCACAAGCTTCTAAAATCGTGGCCTAACCAAATAAGTGCATTCGACATTTTTCCATAAATATTTTCTGTTGAGTTCAAATTCAAATTTGAATCTGAACTCTGTAGAACCCCACTTTGCAAATTCCTAGAGAATTCTTATGAACTCCAAGTGGAGTGATTCAAGTTCCTAGGTGTATCTAAATTCATGCACTTAGTAGTGATCAGTTTTATATACACTTATTCTGCCATGTAAATTATTGGGCCATTTATTCATATGTGACCCACTTTCAAAATCCATAGGAAAATCTTGCCAACTCCAAATCCAGTAAAACCACTTCCCACCTATTTCTAGAATCATGCCCTATTTGTTGGGTCCATCCACTCCTTTTTACAAAAATATTTTATGTTCACATCTTAAAGGATCATCAATTCCTCCATTCCTCCATTCCAAAATCACCATTAATCCAACTCTAGTTCAACCATTTTATATATTTTCTCATGACGAGACAGGTCTAAGAAAAATATATTTCCTATTTATAGAGCACTTTTATTTTCTGTTTGTTGTGTTGCTTATGGTGGTTGTTTCTGATGATAGTTGACAAAGTAGATGAAATGCTCAGAGTGGACAAGAAGCGGGTGAAGACCTCAAAGACTTTGATAAGCCAGGCAAGCAACCCTTTGACCATGTTAAGAAACCTTTTTCATTGCATGACATATAGCACTCTACTTTTCATATACTTGATCATGTGAAGTAGTGACCCCTCCGGTGGGTTGCTTCCGATACTTTTGCCATTCACACTTGCATCGTGCATGACCCTACCACCTTATGAGGGTTATGCGGGTGGGTGTAGTTAGGATGCTAATAGATGCTACGCAAGTGGCTTGGGTTTTTATGCATGATGATGGGAAGGAAAACAATGATTTCAAAGACTTTTTGAAAACCCGTCAGGTGCCAGTAATGCCCGAGGGAGAAGATGATGAGTTGGGTAACCACTTGAGAAAGAAGTGGTGTACCGGAACAAGTGAGTGTGTGTTTTCGAAAATGGAGAGTTTTAAGGTCTGTTGACCATCCCAACCTTACATGTACAACCACACTAACCCTATATATGAAGGGGCTTTGCTGATTACTATGGTTGGTGATAGCAAGGAGCCCGCATTACTAGTGGAGAGAGTGAATAGGTCACTCACGATACGGGGTCGTCCCAGAGTGGAAGGTCATGCGTTGTCTTTACAAGCACCGAGAACACCGTTGCACGCCCCCATGGATGATACGAGTGATGTATATGGTGAGGGATGGCACCAACGAGTGGACTCTTTGTTTAATATCACCCTAGGAAAGGCATTGTTTGGGTGCTTACCTCAGGTATGTTATATACCGCGAGTCGTGGATGACACCAAAGTTCCCCGAGTCTTGTGGGTAAAGTGTGAAACCTCTACAGAGTGTAAAACTATTCGAATAGCCGCGTTTGCGGCCATGGACAGTTGGAGGTCCTTCTTAAACTATGTCCGGATGTTTTCGTTAAGCTTGGTGTGAGTATGGATGTGATGGTGACAAAGAGGTCACATGAGCTAAGTCCGATGACTTAGTATGGGAATTGAACTAAGTTCGACGACTTATCATGATGGATGAACATGAGGTGTTCAACCCCTACTTATGATGACATCTGTAACTTGTTCATATAGATATATGCATGTTGATGATGCATCCTTACTAGTTACTTGTTCATGTCATTGCATTTAAAACTAGCTTTCCGCAAATTACCTACTTAGTGCTACATCACGCATCACTGTTACCTTGTTCCACAATTTGGGTTGCTTGCGAGTACATTCAAAGTACTCATTGGCTTGCCACTGGTTATTTCATTGGCTAGGCATGAAAGATCAGGTTATGATGAAGATTACCTTGGTGACGTACATGTGAGCTAGGACACTTCCCAGTCAGAATGCCTATAGGGTTAAGGCAGATGGCATGGTTTCACGCTATCGTTGAAGATTTCCGCTGCAATCATATGAAGACTTGGCCATGAAGGCCATATATGAGTAAACCGGTATGTAATGGATGTAAGACTCTTGTTAATCAGTTTCTGTGTGTTCAGTGAGCATCGATCTCTGGGATCACTGTGCACGTACATTCGGTGATCACGACTTATGATTCGGGGTCCCCACAGGCAATTGGACTTCGTTTGGTACTATAAACCTGAAAAGTCAAAAACATTTAGAAAACAGCAACAGGCACTAGGCACTGGGTCAATAGGTTAGTGCTAAAAATAATATAAATTGCTAAACAAATGCCCAAATAGTATCCTAGAATGATAATATATTAGGATGGAACAATAAAACATTATAGATACATTGGAGACGTATCAGCAAGCATCATGTATTGAGGATAGATCTGGATAAATATATCATGTTGAATGTAGGTGATTATGAACCATTTTTGTTGACATTATCCTTGAGGTAAATAAGTTAGGTGGCAAAAACTATGAAGCCCCCATCTTCGATCATAGAAGACTATATGATAGTTGAGTATGTGAACTTGCTATAGTGAAAGCTCTTACATATACTCTTCTCTAGAATATGATGAGTTGTGATTG
Source organism: Hordeum marinum (assembly GCA_022496015.1). Classification (NCBI taxonomy): domain Eukaryota; kingdom Viridiplantae; phylum Streptophyta; class Magnoliopsida; order Poales; family Poaceae; genus Hordeum; species Hordeum marinum. The sequence goes on from CM039676.1 coordinate 85,444,952, forward strand.
TCTCAATAACTAAGAACATAGTTTATTGATTGTCAATAATGTTTATGCTTTATACTTTGATATTGTGGATGTATTTTTACTAGCTTATGATAATCTCTATGATAAAAAATGCTTCTATTTTAATATCCGTGATGCCCTCATGTCCGTATTCTATTTTTATTGACACCTCTCTCCCAAATTATGTGGTTATTATTATCAAGTTTGACTTTTGCTTAAGGACAACCGAGGTCTAAGCTTGGGGAGTTGATACGTCCATTATGCATCATGAATTCGTATTGATATTTATGTTATTGTTGTCCATTATTCCTCATTATTATATAATTCTTATGTCTTTTCTATCTGAATGTGCAAGGTACATCACAAATAGGGAAATCTCTAGAAACTGGAATTCTGGACCTGAAAACCAATAAAATGGCAGAAAATTCACGGGACTCCAAATGACCTAAAACCTCACGGAGATTTTTTTATGGAATATATAAGAATTATCAGGACAAAAAATAACAAAGGGGGGCCACCTGTTGGCCACGAGCCAACAGGACGCGGCAACTCCCCTGGGCGCACCCTGTTGCCTCGTGGGGGGCAGCGGGTCTCTAGACCCCCCCCACTTCTCCCATATGGTGTGTTTTGACCTAGAAAAAATGATAAGCGACCTTTTGGGGCAAAGCACCACCGTCTCAGGGTGGAAGGTTAGGCAGAGGCCCTTTTAAACTCCAGCAGACAGATTCTATCGGGGAAATTCCTTTCCGGGAGGGGGAGGTCGAAGCCATCATGATCACCAATGCTTCCTTCTTGGTGGGAGTACCAATCATCATCAACATATTTACTAGAACCATCTCATCTCAATCCATAGTTCATCTCTTGTATTCAATCTTTGTCCCAAAACCTCAGATTGGTACCTGGGGGGTGCTAGTAGTCTTCATTACATCTTGTAGTTGATGGTTGTTGGTTTACTTGCTGGAAGATATTATGTTCACAAACTTGATCACCATTATTATACCTCTGATCTTTAACATGTTGATGAGGTGTGAGTAGTTAATATTGTTCCTGAGGACATGGGAGAAGTCTTGTTATAAGTAATCATGTGAAGTTTGTATTTGTTCGATATTTTGATGATATGTAGGTGTTGCTTCTCTTAGTGGTCTCGTGTAACGATGACTACACAACACTTCACCATGTTATGGGCCTAAGGGAAGGCATTATGTAGTAACAAGTAGATGATGGGTTGCGAGAGTGATAGAAGCTTAATCCCTAGTTTATGCGTTACTTCATAAGGGGCTGGTTTGGATCCACATGTTTCATGCTATAGTTAAATTCAACTTAATTGTTCCTTCGTATTTGCGGATGCTTGCGATAGGGGGTAATCATAAGTGGGTTGCTTGTTCAAGTAAGAACAACACCTTAGTACCGGTCCACCCACATATCAAATTATCAAAGTAGTGAATGTGAATCAACTCAACATGGTGAACATGACTAGACAGTAATTCCCATGTGTCCTCGGGAATGTTTGCTTTATATAAGAGTACTTTCCAGCCTGTCCTTATCTATAAAAAGGATTGGGATACCTTGATGCACACTTTCTACTTTTGTTACTTGTCACTTGTTACGAATATCTTGCTACAAAACTATCTATCAATGGTACCTACAGCACTTGCGAAGAATACCTTGCTGAAAACCGCTTGTCATTTCCTTCTGCTCCTTGTTGGGTTTAACACTCTTACTTATTGAAAGGAATACGATTGATCCCCTATACTTGTGAGTCATCATACCGCTCCAAGAGGAGCGGTAGTACTGCCCGGTGCGGAGGTCATCAGGGCAACCACCACCGTGGGTTAGATCTGGTACTACCAGTGATGCCAAATTCAAATTTTCTCGAATAGAACTTCAAATCTACTCACTATCCTCCTTCCACAACCCTACTCATGCCTTGATTTGACTAAAAATTGTAGAATGCATCGCATATTGCCCTAAATCCTAGATTCAAGAAATATAATCATAGAAGAGGAGAATGGGGGAAATATCGGCATTTATGGCAAGAGGAGAGGGTGGGGATCGAGTCTATCGGTTGGAATCACGGAACAATGGTTGGAAACGAAGGACCAGCGGGAGCCTCCTGAGCTCTTGGATCGCATGGAAAGACAACAACACGGGGAGGAAGAGGGGTGAATGGGTATGGGGAAGTGGTAACTCCCCTGCCAGCCCCATAACCCCTCACCGTGGGCGCACAAGCGGTAGTACCGCTGGGAGAGCGTCAGTACTGCCTCGGTACTACAATGTGGTAAAAGGCCGGGTAGTACCACTTATGATTGTAAGGGGTAGTACCATGCCACCAGAGGTAGTACCGCCTAAGGCGACCACTGAGCCAACAAATAGTTACGAAAGTGGTTTATGCACAATATAGGCGGTTTTGAGATGAGAGAGGGATTAGGATGGAAACACAAAACCAGCAAGTGGAAAGGGACACTCCAAGTTCAAAAGGTCAAAATAGAAGAAAAGTAAACTTGGAGTGACCCAAAACACAAAATGCTCCCAAAAGCAAATACCTCACTAGGAGGGGGCGGTGGCTAAGGCCACCAATGTTTGAGTCAATCACTAGTGCAGGCACCTGCTATACAAATGGTTTTTAACCCCTTTCCATGACGTAGTATCAAACCGTCACCTTGCATGTGTGGGCGATAGGGGGGCCTATGGCACATGACACGAAAACCCCGTTGGCGATGCCTGCTCCCGGTCACACACGGTAGGCAAAATTATGTCGTGTGCGATTGAAAGGACTATCACAAACAGGTATTTAGGAGAAATCATGTGAGATGTGCATACCACCCACACAGTGAATCCCAAACATATGTTTCCATTCGTATTGTACATCACACACAACTTTCTGCTTAACATCGTTTGTGTGAGGGGTGTCCATCATGCATGATGCCTAGAAGAAACAGTTTAGCATTGGGCTATCCATCACACAAAAATTTATGTGAAAACGTTTGCGAATGGGTTTTATAACAGACATAGTTTGCTCCCAAATATCGTGTGTGATTGTTCACTGATCCAACATGCCAATATTCCAGCAAGCGTGTGGGTTTGTTGAGGTCATTGCTGATGGTGTTCTATGACAAACCGTTTACAATGAAACCCCAATAATCTGTCTAATTGCTATATTATATATAATCCAGCTAGTAAACAAATTGATACTTCATATCAAGCATGCGATATATTTCATTTCGTATTACGGCAACCAGGATTTCATAATTGAAATACATCAGAGTACAACATCATATAGGCATATACTACATAGCTACCCAATTACACGACAGGCCCGAGTTTCACATGCAACATCTAAAAACTTTGGAAAATACCATCATGTACGGTAAATAGACAGATGAATCTCGTCTAGAAAAGTGTTGAAGAAGAAGGCAAATATTGAGCCTTCATAGATGTCGGAGGTTCTTGCAACTTTATGCCAGTGCATGTGGATGGTTGCCCTCCCATCCTTCATCCTCTTGAGGAAGACTTCATGATTATACCGTGGGTGCTGTATGAATACCTTCCTTGCCTCTTGACCATATAGGTGGTTTGAGAAGTACTCATTGATGAACTGCTTTGGAAAGGACTGGAAACAAAGATATGTGTAAATTTCATTTCTAAAAAGTGAAATGTCACAAAGGGAAAAAAGAAGGTAAAAGAGATAGTACCATCCTATAGTTCACTTATGTCTTCTTCATTGTGCAGAAAAACAGCTTGTTGTTTTTCGTCGCATGTTTCTTTATCTCAACAATCTTTCTGAGTTTCTTGATTTGACTGATATTCATGAACACATCATTTCACCACATGCAAAATGGGTCGAACAGTGAGTCTAAACCTCTTACTGCAGGACCTACATGTGCAAGACCAAATTATTGTTAGAAACCTAAATATTAGAATGGTTCCTCCAATTGCACAATAATGTGCTATTAGCCAAAAGATCATGAAATTGCAAACCTCAATGGTAAACCTTGGTGTCTCCCATTGTTCCCCCTGTAATGTGTTTAAGAATTGATACTGATCAGTAAAATCTATGAATGAAAGATAAATGCATTGTATATCCAACATATGAATTCAAGCCACATGGAAAAGCCAAGCGTGCCAAGAACTATGAAATATAGCAATTGTAGGTTTCATGTGCATAACAAAACAAAATTGTACCAATAATAATTGAATGCCACATTGCAGATGATCACTAGAACAAGTGAACCAAACAGTAAACTGAGCATCACATTGCACAATACAACATAGTAGTAGAAGGTCAGGTCGCATAGTAGCATTACATTGCATATTTCACTAGAGTTTCTTAAGGAAAGGCAGGAGCAACACATGTAGTAGGTAAAACAAACATGTGTAACAAGCGTAGCTAGATGAACACAGGTCAATAGTAATTACGCTTAAAAAAGATATTCCTCGTCGTTGGAGATATCGATAACGCTGGGCTTGGACGAGGGCGAGGACTCCACATTGTGGGTGCCCTCCTCGTAGTGGTGAGTTGCCTCAGCCTGTCCGAGCACCAACCTGCCTGCTATGGAGTTGAGGAAAGCACGGGCACGTTGAGAAAACAACTCAGAGTCATAGTCGAAGGTAACAGCGGATCCCTGGAGAAAACACAAAAAGCTGTTGTTGAAAGCAGCCAACCGCGTGGCAGCGTTCGCGTGCTAGGCGTCAACGATGGCCTCGACGTCTAGATGCTGCTCCAAGATCTGGGGTCAGCACACATGGCAGCCATCACGGCCTCAACCGCGCATGCGGTATTGATTTGCTTCTCCGCTGCCACGTGCTCCTTGAGATCATGGTTATACTACGTGCACCATGTCTTTCTGTGGTGATTATGTGGGGGTGGGCTGGTGATTTTCGTGGAATGTGTTGCACCGGCGTTCAGGCCATGTGGAATGGAGGAGGGGTGGAGTGGGGATGGGGTATGGGGAAGGTTTGGATTACCTGACTATGACTAGATGGATGAGGCCGAGCAGCAAGAAGGAACGTCACTGGTGAGGAGGTGGCGCTGCACAAAAGTAGTGAAGGTTTGAACTTAGGAAATTAAGGGGGAATAGGGGGAATGGGAAATGTGGCTTTTGGTTGGTACGAGGGGCGGGGAGGTAGATATTTGCGCGGCAGACCAAAATTTCATTCGGTGTGGCGAAAGAGTAGCGCGCACTATGACATCAGACACAATACCTTTACCATAACTATGTGTGATATTCAATAACACAAATGTATCCTATAGTTTATCCCGTGTGTGATGAGACTAAAAGTGGAAATTTTGGTCTCCAAGCTTCGTACGTAAGATATCGGTACTACATTGAACACGGTACTTGCATTTCATGTACATTTGGAAGAGAAAATGGGGATATGGCAGTAAATTTTGGTCCGAATTTCCCTTGTTACATTGGTCATTGCTTAGTTTAACAACACTTGCAAATTTGAGCACTACACAAAAGAGCCTACAGCACTGGACGCACTTACTTAATCGAGCAACTAATAAACATTAGTTAATTGACTTAAACATTACTCTCACAAAACACCATCGCTCTAGACAGAGACTAAAATTCCAAGTAGCATTTGTTGATCTCCGCCGCCTCCTCGATGACTAGCTCCCGCTTGACGAACTCCACGCAAAGGAGATCCATGGCCACATACTCCAATATCTTGCAGTCTTCATGCACCATCTCTTTGGATAAGGCCGCCATGAGCCGGTGGTGGGCAGCCTTGCTCCGAGCATGGATGGCCACAATCTTGGCTAGGGAGGCCGCTGATGAATGGACGCATGCTAGAGCACATTCAATGATTACCCACTCAACGGAGGTGGGCTGTCGACCGGTGTGAGAGAAGGCATATGTTATTTGTGAAGTGACCGACACAAGATGGGCGTGGGCGGCCTCGAGATGGGACTAGGCATCCGCCACCAGGGCTACGGTGACCGCCAAGAACTGATAGCTGATGTTCCATTCTTGCCATTTTCTATCCCCATCGCGGTTGTTGCTGCCGCCCTCTTAGCTGCAGTAGTTGCCCTTTCGGTTGCTGCAGCCGCTCTGTCGGAGGTAGCAGACATGTTCAAGCATGTTGAGAGCGCACTCATGGCTGATGCAGTCGCCCTCTGGCCAGAGTCGGTTGCCGAAGTTGCCCTCATGACGGGATCGACGTCCCCATTTTTCACCAGCGACGGTTGAAAAGTAAAATGGTTCGAGGAGTCAGTGTCGTAAACTGCCCGGCAGTCTACTGCAGCCAACGAAGCTTCCGGCCTAACCCATGCATTATGAGGATTGGCCCAAGATATTTTGTACTGCATCACAAACGATTCATGAACGTCAACTGTTGTGAAAGACTTAATTTTCAAAATGTTTTCAAAACAAAAAATTAGGTTAAATCGACAAAGGATGGTGTTTGGATTGCAATAAAATTTATGTGCAGTGAATATTGACCAATAGTTGTGTCGTGCTAAAATATGGAATTATTCGGGGTCTGCTTGGCATTTATATAAATTAATTGATTTTTCTAGACATTTAATGTGTATAATAAAAACTTTGAATCCTCGTCCCAATGTCCATGCATCAAAATGGGATGAAAAATCATATTAGTGTCCATGGCTTCACCTTTAGGTCACGGGCGATAAATGGGAATGAACTTCAAACATCCCGGCATCTTGGATCGGGCAAACATTGAGAAGCTTTGTTTTTAAATTACTGTAAATCCAAAATGCGTCTGAAATGCTAAAAACTTGGAATGTTATCATGACATGGCACATATGTGCCGTGGTAAAAAAATTGTCCAACATGGGACAATTTTAGCCACAAGTCCCTTACAAAGCAAAGCTTCTCACTCCAATCTTTGAGGTCCCGATAAGGAAAATTTCACCTTATGTAGGCAAAAATACATCCGATCATCTTCTCACCATGAAGTTTTGTTAGAGGCAACTTGCACTAGTAAGAGTGTCTTGCTAAATTATGCAGTTATTCAGGGTTCTTTTCTCATTTTCATACGTTAATTGAGTTCTCTAGGTATAGAATGTGGATAAATAAAATTTGAACTAAAATCACAAGGTCCGGTGCATCAAAATGGGTTGAAAAATCATATAAGTGTCCATGGCTCTTTTGTGCCGCATGCAAGATATGGGAATGGATTTCAAACAACCCGGGGTCTTGACTCGGCCACATACATTAAGAAACTTGGTTTTACATTCATGTACAAATCAAAAACTCGTGAGACAATCAGGAAACTTGGCATGGTGTCAGACATGGCTCATATGTGTTCTGATGATAAATTGTTCAATTTGGGACAAGTTTTAGCACAAGCCCTTACAAACCTTAGCTACTCGCAGGAAGCTAGCTTTCCTGGTTTTGACAAGGAATGCGTCACCTTATGTGGGCGAATCGACATCCGCTACCTCTTCTCGTCTTGTACTATATATTTCTAGAGGCCACATATACCAAAATGAATGTCATTCCAAAATATGAAATTATACATGGTTCCTTTGGGCTTTTTTTACATTAATTGACTTTTATATGCATTATTTAACGTGCATAATTCAAATTTGAGCTACATTCACAAGGTATGGTGCATCAAAATGGGTTGCAAACCGTATAAGTGTACATGCATATTTAGGATCCCAAGCAATATATGGGAATGCATTAAAAACATCTCGCTTTCCTGGAACGGCCATACAAACACTAACAAACACGGTTTTAAATCATGTGTAAATCAAAAACTAGTAAGAAAATTCATGAAACTTGGCATGGTGTCATAACATGCATGGCTCATATGTGCCCGGGTAAAATAATGTCCAATTTGGGACAAGTTCTGGCACAAACCTGTCACAAACGAAAGATTAATTATCAGTGAACCATTGTTGCTTCGATATGGAATGTGTCACCTTATGTGGGCGAATCGACATCTGCAGCCTCTTCTTGTCTTGAACTATTTTCATAGGCAACATATATCAACATGAGAGTATCCTGGAAAAATATGAAATTATTCATGGTCGTTTGGACTTTTTATACATTTATCGACTTTTATATGCATTATTTAATGGGCATAATTCAAATTTTAACAACAATCAGAAGGTTCGGTGCATCTGAATGGGTTGAAAACCGTATAAGTGTACATGCCTCTTTAGGATCCCATGCAATATATGGGGATGAAATTCAAACATCTCGCGGTCTAGGATTAGCCATAAAAACATTGAGAAACAAGGGTTTTCAATCATGTAAATCAAAACTCGTCAGGAGATTCATGAAACTTGGCATGGTTTCATGAACATGGCACATAAAGGCGTCATAGCATTTTGTTTTCCTATCTGAGACTCGTTTTTTAATATATATATATTTTCTTTTAGAGCCCACATTGATAATATTAGTTAAATTATAGTAAATCTAGAACTCACACAAAACTCAAAAAATTTGGCATGGCATCATTATATACCAAAAATATGTTTTGGTATTTTTCTTGTTATTAATAGCAAACAAAAGTTTTTTGGAACAAAGAACTGTCACGTTTCCATGCAAACGGTCGCACTATCTTAAAACGTTGGCGTTCTACTGCCCTTTACATGATGCCAAGTGTCGCACTCTTTTATTGTCTAGGGCTTAGGAGGTGTCGTGCGAGCGGCTACTTGAGTTGACAGGAGGCGTGCGAGCTGGCATCCTCCATGCAAGCTCACGGGAGGCGTGCGGTGTAGGAGATATGCCCTAGAGGCAGTAATAATAGTTACTTTTGTATCTCCAAGTTTGTAATGAATGTTTATGATCCATTCTATAACTACAATGATTCTCGAGTCTGCAATATCCATGAGGCTTGGAGGGAAACTCATGTGCACATGTGGTATAATAAATGGTAAATTGTATTCCTAGTCTTGCCTCTAAGAATGGTAAATTGTATTCCTAGTCATGTAAACGTCATCCGTAAATGGGTGGCTATTACGGCGGCTTACGGGTTCATGAAAAGTATGTCAAGTAACTTGATAGATCAAGATTGGGATTTGCTCCTCCGACGATGGAGAGATATCTCTGGGCCCTCTCAGTGTTACGGTATGGATCATTGTCTAGCCAGACACTTTGTGATTTGATCACAGGGATGCCGGAACACGGGAACGAGAAAAGAGAAAAATACAGACAACGAGGTAACTGGCATAGTGGACAAGTTGTTGATTCATGGGGATGCCAACATGTCTCACCACGGGTAATTGTAACATATCGTGAAGCGACAGGAATAGCACACGGCAACTGGAGCTTCACTCGAATATTCATTCATGTGGGTATAGGGGTCAATATGCGTGTCCACGGCTCCGATGTTGATCATTGATCGGAAGGGGTTCCGGGTCATGACTATACTTCACCGAACTTATAGGGTCACACGCTTAAGGGTCATCTATCTGTTGAATACTAGACAGGGAGTCTGAGAGAAAATCACCGAAAAAGTTTCGAACACCGGAAAAGTTTCAGACAGCGGAAAAGTTCTGCAAACAGTACACCGGAACAGTTTTGGTAGAACTAAAAAGTAGTTTCATGGGATACCGTTAAGTCAAATTGGTTTCGGCACATGCCTGATAATTCTTGGAGGGTGCCAGAATCATTCTGCAAACTTCTGGGAATTTTCCGGAAGAAATACCAGAAATGTTCCGAAGCTGCCGGAACCGCTTCACATGCTTTTCGCAGATGAAAATCACTATTCTGGAATTGTTCCGGATCGCATTGAGACTCATTTTAGTGGAGTACTAGAATTGTTCTAAGCCCACATAAATATTTTCAGTTCGACTGGATGCTAAAAAATGTCATCGTGAATAGTGAAAGTGCTTTTTGGATTACTTTATTGGAAAGCCACATTTTTAGGCTTTTGCTGAAAAGATCTTGGGGTATGACATGGATGGATAGGATCCCCATTTTGGGGGACCCACTAGGGGTGGCCGGCCACAATGGGGCACCTCCATGGAGCCCCCACTTGTTCCTTGGTTTCACCTTTTGGGTCCTTGGGAAGGACTCCTTTCCATGTGGTTTTTTTGGTTTTCTTTTAAAACCACCCTACCCCTAGGTTTTCCTATAAATAGGAGGTGAGGGGCAGGCCAAACCTTCATCCTTTGCTCTCGTACACATGCTATGCTTTTGCTAGCTCTCTCTCCCTCCCACGAAAAGAGTTTTTCGTAGAGCCAAAAGGTTCTCTAGGTTCCGGCAGGAACTAGTTCTGGACAGCGAAGCCCTGCTGGATAGATGACACCGTATGTGTGCAACCCCATAGAGAGGTCGTAGTTTTGATCTTTTGCCCGAGGGGATGTTCATGTGTCCTCCCAAAGGGCTGTCCGCGACATCGTCCGGGGACTGTCCGACCGCCTCCCGAAGGGCTGTCCGGTGAGGGAGTACATCCTCGCGGTTGGGAGTTTGTAAAATCCTAGCTGCGGGGATCTGCACCAATGATCTCCACCAACTCTTCTTCCGCTGCGCTTCGAGTCGGTACGGATCAGATCAAACCTTGTATGCAGACTCCATAGTGGTCCTGGGCATGCTCGCTATACCGAATTTTTTTATTTTTTGTCGCATTCCCCTACAGTGGCATCAAGAGCCAGGCTATGAGTAGATGCATGTTATGATCTAGAATACATGAGATGTATGGGTATTGCATAGTATACTTTTGTAGTAGATGAGATCAATTGCTGAAAATTATTTGTGCGGGTAGCAGATGAAATCTGTTACCCGATGTTCCTGTTGCTTCCCGTGAATTTGTGTAGTCCTGATCTTGAAAGAATGGTGGAATCTTACAATGGTCTGGCAATCCGCGATCCTTTCATGCTGCTCCTGAGTATGCTGATTGACAGATCAACGAAGTGCTAACAGTTCTTTGGGTTCCACCATAGTTAAAGAAAGAAGGATGTTTCATAGACGAAAGGGCAATGCAAATATGATCTGCACGGGGGTCACGCGTATGACGAAGTTTAGTATGGGGCTCAAGATTTTATTATCTCGTGTTTCATACACCCTGGAAAGTTAATCTAGCAACTTGAATTATCATACTTGATGATAAAACTTTGGTAGCTGCGGTTTGAGTCATAACCTTAGAAGCCACGTAAAATAAAATTTTGTATAAACCGATTAGAGGCGTCTAACTTGGTTTTGCAGGATGGTTTGCATGTGATGTGGTATAGCAATATTCATATTCAATTTGATTATGTATGAGATGGCTATATGATGTAATTAACATGACCTGCGTGTCATAATTCGTCATGATGGCTGGAGCCATATGATTGCACTTTAATGACCTGCGTGTCAACCTTATGTAATGCACTTATTTTATTAGCTATAGAGATAGCAATATTATCTGGTGCATCGACAAGGTGGTGGCAATCTTCGCAAAGGTGAACACCGACGTGAATGCCAAAGACGAAGAAATACTTGACTTCTCCATCAGAAAGGGCTATACCATATCATGATAATTATGAATTGCCTGAGATGTTTGTCCCTCTTGATGCACCCTTCTTGATTTCGCGGTAGTCACTTTTTATTAGGGTGATCTCTCACAAAAATATCTAGTTAGTGTTCTCCCAAGTGTAGCACCGTCACGGCACCTAACTTTTCGGGGTGCGCCATGGATGCATGGGTACGAACGATTAGGGATATGCGAGGCGGGTGAGTAAAGACCTCACAGCAATATCACTTGGTTGTCGTGACGTTCAGGCAAGAAAGTCATGAGCTCGGAACACACGCATCGAAAGATGAACAAGAGTCACATGGAGATGTGATCGTCAAGTTAGCCTACCGATTAAAATTCCCGTCATGTGATGATGATTCTATGGCGATGAATTGAAGTCTGGGTCTTGAATCACTCATAATCAATTTTGAGAGATATTGATTTGAGTGGGAGAGCACCTTAGAATAAAATTGTTTATTCACTAGTGCAAATATCATTATGAACAAAGTCTAAGTGAATTTGTGTTTTCCATTGTAGATCAAATGGCTCGCAATAGCGCGTTCAACTTAGGCCCGATGTTAGAGAAAGAGAAGTTAGCTATGAATGGAAACAACTATGAGGACTGGGTCCACACCCTGAGGATTGTCCTCAGGGGTACTAAGAAAGTGTACGTGCTTGACGGACCTCTTCCTCCTAAACTGGCGGCAACTGTCGCGGCAGACTGCTGCTTCTCGAACCTGCGTTGGTTTTTCCCTTGAAGAGGAAAGGGTGATGCAGCAAAGTAGAGATAAGTATTTCCCTCGGTTTGAGAACAAAGGTATCAATATAGTAGGAGTATCAAGATGAGGCAACAAGGAGCCTGCACAAACACAAACAAACTTGCACCCAACGCGATAAAGAGGTTGTCAATCCCTTTATGATTACTTGCAAGGTGAGATCTGATAGTGATAGTAGATGAATATAAATAAGTAAATAAAATTGCAGCAAGGTATTTTTGATGTTTTTGTATTTAGATCTGAATATATAATATGTAAAATAGACCCGGGGGCCATAGTGTTCACTAGAGGCTTCTCTCATGATAGCAAGTATTACGGTGGGTGAACAAATTACTGTTGAGCAATTGATAGAATCGCGCAAATTCATAACGATATCTAAGGCAATGATCATACATATAGGCATCACGTACGAGACAAGTAGACCGATACTTTGTGCATCTACTACTATTACTCCACACATCGACCGCTATCCAGCATGCATCTAGTGTATTAAGTTTATAACAAACGGAGTAACGCTTTAAGCAAGATGACATGGTGTAGAAGGATAAACTCATGCAATATGATATAAACCCCATCTTTTTACCCTTGATGGCAACAACACGATGCATGCCTCGCTACCTCGTCTATCACTAGGTGAGGACACCACACGGTATGTGACGGGGATATACCCCGCGGTATGACCCGGCCTGGCGACTCACAAGAGACCCGGTCAAAAACATGACATTCTCATTAAAGACCCGGCAGACGAGTCACAGGATGACCAAGCCCAAGACCCGACGGGTGAGCCGGCGCCAAGCGGCTCACAAAGAGAAGGCCCACAAGAGAAGGCCCGAAGAGAGAAGGATTCCCTTAAAGGAAATAAGACCCGGAGTAGGATTCGTGAGAGGCTAGTCGTAATCCTACCCCTAGTTGGACTCTATTTGTAAGCCTACCCTCTCCACTTATATAAGGAGGGGTAGAGCACCCCTAGAGGGACAAGTTCACAAGAGACACAAGTCCACAAGTTTAGACAACACAAGAGATTAGAGACAAACAGATTAGAGGCTCTCGTGATTAGAGGTAGCAATTAGCACCCTTGTAACCGAGAGATCTTCATCATCATCAGTACCAGACAAGCAGGATGTAGGCTTTTACCTCCATCAGAGGGGCCGAACCTGGGTAAAACTTCGTGTCTTCTCGATTCCGATCAACCCCTTCAAGCCACATGTAGTTGCATCTCGCCCCGAATCCAAGCCCGTTCACCCGGACATCTGCCGTGATAAATCCACGACAGTTGGCGCCCATCGTGGGGCCCGAGCACGATGATGTTGTGTTCGTGGGGGACCTCTTCCATGGATCGAGAAGCTCATGATTGTTTGGATGAAGAAGATCCGACTTAGAAGGATCTGCATGGTCGACGAGAAGTCAAAACTGCATCGGATGAGATGAATAAGGGTTTCGCGTTTGTTGCTATGGTGCAACTTGCCGACCATGGACCAACAGTCGTACTACGATTTGCTCGATCGTTTTTAAGTCTCTAGGACCAACAGTTGTACTGCAAGTATACGTTTCAAGGAGACCTCCTGTATTTGATCTGTTGACTGGATTAAAAAAAGGGGTGCAAGGATGGATTGCCTATGCCGGTTTCCAAAGTTTTGGCTGAAAATGTTCATGACGTTCGTCCATGATGCGTCATCCATCACCACTACGATCCAGATAGGAGTAGTGCAAAATTCATCAATTAGAATTTTTTTGGGAGTGGATCGATCTGCATGTCTGAACTCAGGTTGCTACGTCCTCGTTCATCCGAGAAAATAATCAAGTGTTCTCTTTTCCATTTATTTATCAGTACATACTAAATTCTTTTGAGAACAAATTACTCTCGCTGCGATATTTCTTATGCAGGGTAATTATTCACTGCAAGAGCGTCCGTCGGGCCATGTACGTAGAGCTCACGCAAACATCATATTGTGTCGGTATCACGCACGCTCACCTGCCAGTATGAGCCACCCAATGGACGTGGCAAGCCGCCGCATTTGCGATATGGTCTTCACCAACAACGCCATGGCCAACTCGTCGTTCTCGCCGGTTTTCAACGCCACCGGTGACTCGCACGTCCGCATCGGCTTACAACGCCATCCACGCCGGCTTACAATGCCGCGACTGTCTTTCACAACAGCGCCATCTTACAATGCCGCGGATGTTTTCTACGTCTGCATCAACTCACCAGCGACCTCGTACACAAGTACGAGCCGCCCAACAGATGGTTCTGAATCGCCGCCTTGTGATACAATCTATATTGACATCAGGTGCAGTGCTCGCATATGTGAGCCGCCCAACAGACGCGCGCAAGATGCCACCCACACTGTGGTCTACATCAACATATCGGTGCAGTGCTCATCAATACGAGCCGCCCAACGGACAGGCACACAAGTCGCCACCACTACAGTCTGATTCACTTCAACAAACAGTCGGAACGAACCATCGACCGGATCATTAAAACAATTCGTACGGGATGATCTCTAACCCTCCACGGCCAGCCTCAACTTTCCCAAGCCGCCTCTCTGAGTCAACTTAAGACTCAGGGGCTACAGACATGGCGAGACATAGTTGGTCGTTTTCAGCGAGAACCACGGGTTTTTTTGAAACGAATCCCGGGGGCTATTACATTATTGGCGGAAGATTTAAAGTTGCCCAAGAGGACGAACCGCCGTAATGCACCATTCAAACATAGGTGCCCCGGATTTATTGGATCATCACTTGGAGCTTCTGCTGTTTCTTTTTACAAGATGGCGACTTACAAGATGAGGCACAAAAGTGCGGTTGTAGGGGGCTTCTTACCTTCGGGTATAGCTTTATCTCACCCGGAACAACCAGCGTTCATGCCATGCTATTGTAAGGAGGCTTCTTGCCTTCGGGTATAGCTTACATTACCCTTACACAGCCGGCTTTATGCCCAATTAAACACTATTGCAAGGAGGCTTCTTGCCTTCGGGTATAGCTTACATCACCCTTGCACAACCGGCTTTATGCCCAATTAAACGCTGTTGCAAGGAGGCTTCTTGCCTTCGGGTATATCTTACATTACCCTTGCACAGCCGGCTTTATGCCCAATTTGGTTACATTAAACGCGGTTGTCGACGGAGGCTTCTTACCTTTGGTATAGCTTACATTACCCTAAGACAAACCAGTGCGTACACCAAATTCCAGTTGCTTATCAACTGCGGCTATCGAAGGGGGCTTCTTACTGACGGGTATCACTTATCTCACCCTAATGGCCGGCTTATGCCACTTCCGGTTACTTATTAACTGCGATTGTCGAAGGGGGCTTCTTACCGACGGGTTCGCTTATCTCACCCTAACAACCGGCGTTTTACGCCAAAATTCAGTTGCTTATCAACTGTAGCTGTTGAAGGAGGCTTCTTACCTACGGGTATAGCTTACATCACCCTTCAAACAACCGGCTTTATGCCGCTTCCAGCTTATCATTAGCCGCGTTTGTCGATGGAGGCTTCTTGCCTTCGGGTATAGCTAACATCACGCATCGACAGCCGGCGTCCGCGCATACAACATTTGCTGTTAAAAGGAGGCTTCTACCTATGGGTATAGCTTACATCACCCTTCAAACAGTCGGCTTTATGCTGCTTCTGGCTTATCATTAGCCACGGTTGTCGATGGAGGCTTCTTGCCTTTGGGTATAGCTAACATCACCCATTGATAGTCGGTGTTCGCGCATACAACATTTGCTATTAAAAGGAGGATTCTTACCTTCGGGTATAGCTTACATCACCCTTCAAACAGCCGGCTATACGCCGCTTCCAGCTTATCATTAGCCGTTGGTGTCGATGGAGGCTTCTTGCCTACGGGTATAGCTAACATCACCCATCGACAGCCGGCGTTCGCACATACAACATTTGCTGTTAAAAGGAGGCTGCTTGCCTATGGGTATAGCTTACATTACCCTTCAAACAGCCGGCTTTAGGCCATTTCGGTTGACATGTCAGCCGTGGATTATTCAAGGGGGCTTCCCACCTCCAGGTAACATGCCGGCTTATCAAGCTGGGTCATAGCAAGATTATGAGGAAAGGAACAATGTTATGAAAGATATAACATCTCCGGGTTGAGCATCTTCAAGCCGCCCTCACAACAATGTAGAATATATTCTGTCTTGTGTATTTTTTGCAGGTATTATCTCTTAAGATGAGCCGCCGTTAAGTGTTCTGCAAGAGCAAATGGATCTTTTAATACCCAATTTGGCTGGATCTTCATGGTTTATCATAACCAGTAATAAATGATTGGGGTTTTCAAAGCCAGCTCAGAGAATTTATTATTTTTCAACAGCCGCCCTGTCAGATATAATGCCTTGTCATCTAATTGGCTGGTTCTCGGACTTCTTTAATTGTGCTCTGTAGTAATCTACAACACTCATGGATTTCTCAAACTTATATTTGCCGGGTTGCACCGCAACCACGAGTAGGAATTTCATGTCAAAGACAAAGGAATTATTCCAGGATATTCATTCCGGGTTATATTCAACAAATTGTGGTGAGTCATATTATTCTCACATAGTACCGAGTCGCTGCAGGCAGACGACCCGGCACTTGGGGGCTACATTGTTCAAGTCCAAGTTTATATCAAATATGTAAGTCCCATGTCGCTGCAAGCATGCGCCACGGCACTTGGGGGCTAATGCAAGCCGGTTTTCAAAATCATTACATTGTCATCAAGACCCTATTATCTCAAGGAGATTACCCGGCCTTTCTATATTTTCTCAAGAACATGAGCCGGCCTTTCTATATTTTCTAAAGTCCCAGCCCAGTAATTCTTACTGACCCGGAACTTGGGGACTACACCGCTCAGATCAAATTTTCTAAAGTCCCACGTCGCTTTAGGCGTGCGACCCGGCATTTGGGGGATACAGTATTCAGCCATTTAAACAGATTATGAGGTTCAAATTGAAGACCCGGCACATCACATTCTGATGAGCTGGCCCTTGGGGGCTACACCCGCCGAAACATTATAAGTTATAAAGCAATTGTAAGTCCCAGGTTGCTGCAGGCAGGACAACCCGGCACTTGGGGGCTACACAGTCCAAAATGTTATTTGCAAAGCACAAAGTTATCCTGGATAATCTCGGAGCTTGGGGGCTAGAAGTAATATGGACATATCAAAAACTTTGAGGAGAATTCTCAAGATATTGGAGTTCAGTTATTAGATTCGGCATTGCCAACATTCATGACCCGGTATTATCAAAAGATCATAACCCGCCAGAGTTCATATAAGCCGCCTTGCCTCACAATAATGGAAGCCCAGTTTTACATCAGATGGATTTTCATCCCAATATTTTTATCAAGTCAGCTGGTTTCTAGTTATTAGACCCGGCATCACCAATGATAATGACCCGGCATCATCAATGATTATGACCCGATGGCGATGACCCGCCAAGAGTATTGGAAGCCGACTCAATGGCATATGGGTGTTCTATTCTTAATATTTTTCAAAGGACATTGAGAAGCAAGATGATTATCAAGACGACTCATTCATATGCATAAAAGACCCGGATTTCTGAGGAGCCAAGGATATTGGAAGCCGACTCAATGGCATATAGAAAACACCCGGATTTCTGAGGAGCCATTTCATGAGCCGACCAAAGGAGCAAGCCGGCCACTTAACATATTTGTTACTTTTATTTCAGGAGCTTACCATGAATAAATTCAAGCTAACCTGGGGGTTAATGACGGGGATATACCCCGCGGTATGACCTGGCCAGGCGACTCACCGGAGACCCGGTCAAAAACATGACATTCTAATTAAAGACCCGACAGACGAGTCACAGGATGACCAAGCCCAAGACCCGGCGGGTGAGCCGGCACCAGGCAGCTCACAAAGAGAAGGCCCACAAGATAAGGCCCGAAGAGACAAGGATTCCCTTAAAGGAAATAAGACCCGGAATAGGATTCATGAGAGGCTAGTCCTAATCCTACTCCTAGTTGGACTCTATTTGTAAGCCTACCCTCTCCACTTATATAAGGAGGGGAAGAGCACCCCTAGGGGGACAAGTTCACAAGAGACACAAATCCACAAGTTTAGACAACACAAGGGATTAGGGATAGACAGATTAGAGGCTCTCATGATTAGAGGTAGCAATTAGCACCCTTGTAACCGAGAGAGCTTCATCATCATCAATACCAGACAAGCAGGACGTAGGCCTTTACCTCAATCAGAGGGGCCGAACCTGGGTAAAACTTCGTGTCTTCTCGATTCCGATCAACCCCTTCAAGCCACACGTAGTTGCATCTCGCCCCAAATCCAAGTCCGTTAACCCGGACATCTGTCGTGATAAATCCACGACAATATGAACCCAAAACCAAGCACTTCGCCCATTGCAAGAACTATAGATCAAGTTGGCCAAAAAAAACCATAACTCGAAGAGAATTACAAGGATATGAAATCATGCATATAAGAAATCAGAGGAGACTTAAATAATAATCATAGATAATCTGATCATAAATCCATAATTCATCGGATCTCAACAAACACACCGCAAAAGAAGATTACATTGGATAGATCACCATGAAGATCATGAAGAACTTTGTACTGAAGATCAAAGAGAGAGAAGAAGCCATCTAGACACTAGCTATGGACCTGAAGGTCTATGGTGAACTACTCACGCATCATCTGAGAGGCAATGGTGTTGATGAAGATGGCCACCGTAGATGAATTCCCCTCCGGCAGGATGCCGGAACGGTCTCCCGGTTGGTTTTTGGTGGCTCTGGAGGTTCGCGGCGGCGGAACTTGCGATCTAGGTTTAATTCTGAGGGTTTCCGTATTTATAAGACCGTCTGACGTCGGGAACAAGCAAAGAGGTGCCACGAGGAGGTCACGAGCCCCCTAGCCGTGGCCAGGGGGGCCCACGCCCCCCAGGCTCGTGACTCCCTCGGGCCACCTCTCCGGTATCTTTTCCTTCTGCAATTTTTGATATTTTCCATAAAAAATCACGACGAAAGTTTTATTCCGTTTGGACTCCGTTTGATATTCCTATCTGAAAAAAGGTCAAAAACACGGAAAAAACAGGAATTGGCACTCGCTGAATTAATAAGTTAGTCCCAAAAATAATAAATAGCATATTCATGCATATAAACATCCAAAGTTGATAATATAATAACATGGAACAATCAAAAATTATAGATATGTTGGAGACGTATCAAGCATCCCCAAGCTTAAGTCTTGCTCGTCCTCGAGTAGGGAAGTGATAAAGAACAAATTTTTGATGTGGAATGCTACCTAACATATTTGATCTATGTAACTTCTTTATTGTGGCATGAATGTTCAGATCCATAAGATTCAAAACAATAGTCTAATATTGACATGAAAACAATAATACTTCAAGTATGATAGCAAAGTAATCATGAACTTTCGAAATAACAAAGCCAAGGAAAGTTATCCCTACAAAATCATATAGTCTGGCTATGCTCCATCATCCCCACACAACGAACGAATTTAAATCATGCACAACCCCGGTATTGATCAAGTAATTGTTTTCGCACTCTTATTTTTTCAAACTTTTTCAACTCTCACGCAATACATGAGTGTGAGCCATGGATATAGCACTATAGGTGGAATATAGTGTGGTGGAGGTTGTGAGGCAAAAAGGAGGAGATGGTCACATCGACTCGGCGTATCAATGGGTTATGTAGATGCCCATCAATAGATATCAATGTGAATGAGTAGGGATTGCCATGAAACGGATGCACTAGAGCTATAAGTGTATCAAAGCTCACAAATGAAAACTAGTGGGTGTGCACCCAACTTGCTTGCTCACGAAGACCTAGGGCAATTTGAGGAAGCCCATCATTGGAATATACAAGCCAAGTTATATAATGAAAATTTCCACTAGCATATGAAAGTGACAAAACAAGAGACTCTCTGTCATGAAGAACATGGTGCTATTTGAAGCACAAGTGTGGAAAAATATAGTAGCATTGTCCCTTCTCTCTTTTTCTCTCAATTTTTTTGTTTGGGCTCTTTGGCCTCCTTTTTTTATATTTTTTTATTTGGTGGGCATCTTTGGCCTCTTTTATTTCCTCACATGGGAAAATGCTCTAATAATTATGATCATCACACTTTTATTTACTTACAACTCGATACTTTAGAACAATAATGACTCTATATGAATGAAAGTGATGGCACATGTCATGAGACGGAACGGTGGGAGTTGCATGGCAATATATCTCGGAATGGCTATGAAAATGCCATAATAGGTAGGTATGGTGGCTGTTTTGAGGAAGGCATATGGTGGGTTTGTGCACTGGCGAAAGTTGCATAGCACTAGAGAGAGTAGCAATGGTGGAAGGTGAAAGTGCATCTATACCATGGACTCACATTAGTCATGAAGAACTCATATACTTATTGCAAATGTTTTATTAGTAATCAAAACAAAGTTCTAAATGCATACTCCTAGGGGAAGGGTTGGTAGGAGTTAACCATCGCGCGATCCCGACCACTACACAAAGGATGACAATCAATAAATCAATCATGCTACAACTTCCTAACATAGCGGTTCACCATACGTGCATGCTGCGGGAATCGCTAACTTCACACACAAGTATTTCTAGATTCACAACACCCTACTAACATAACTCCAATATTACCATATCTATATCTCAAAACTAATTCCGAGGAATCAAACTTATCTTACTAATCAATGCACTTGAATATGAAAGTTTTTATTATATCCTCTTTGGATGCCTATCATATTTAGGACTAATTTCATAACACACGACAATTACCAAGTTACTTAGAGAGAGCACTCTCAAAATGATATAAGTGAAGATTCGAGAGTTTTTTATTTCTACAAAATATGACACCGCCGTGCTCTACAAAGATTTAAGTGAAGCACTAGAGAAAAATTACCAATCTCAAAATATATAAGTGAAGCACATGGGAGCAAAATTACTAAGCTCAAAAGATATAAGTGAATCACATGTGAGCAAAATTACCAAGCTCAAAAGATATAAGTGAAGCACATGTGGGCAAAATTACCAAGCTCAAAAGATATAAGTGATGCTCATCGAGTATTCTAACAAATTCACGATGAGTGCATGTCTCTCTCAAAAGGTTTGCAGCAAGTATTATTGTAATAAAACAAAAAGCAAAGACGCCTATAATACGCGACGCTCCAAGCAAAACACATATCATGTGGTGAATAAAAATATAGCTCCAAGTAACGTTACCGGTGGATTGAAGACGAAACAGGGGATGCCTTCCCGAGGCATCCCCAAGCTTAGGCTTTTTGGTGTCCTTGAATTTGGCTTGGGATGCCATGGGCATCCCCAAGCTTAGGCTCTTGCCACTCTTTATTCCATTGTCCATAAGAACATCACTCAAAACTTGAAAACTTCACAACACAAAACTTAAACAGAAACTCGTGATAGCATTAGCATAAGAAAACAAACCACCAACTTTTATGTACTGTAGTAAACTTTAGTTTCCATTTAGATTTATGTTATATTACTTTATTATCATTTATCCATGGCTCGTACCCCCCGATACTACCCGTAGTTTCATCAAAATAAGCATCAACACAACAAAAACAGAATCTGTCAAAAACAGAACAGTCTGTAGAATCTGTATATTTCGTATACCTCTGCTAACTCAAAAATTCGGAAAAATTTATGAAAATTAGGGAAATTTGCATATAAATCAGCATAAAAAATAATCAACTCAAAAGCTCTTTCTGGATAGTAATAAAAAATAATTTCGTGAGCATAAAGTTTCTGTCTTTTTCCAGCATGATTAAACAACTATCACCAAAACTAATCATAAAGGTTCTACTTGGAACAAACACTAATTAAAACATAAAAAACACAATAATAAAAGAATCATGATGGTGTGGACTCAACAAAACATAAATTAAAAAGCAAAAAGAAACCTATTCATTGGGTTGCCTCCCAACAAGTGTTATTGTTTAACGCCCTTAGCTAGGCATAAGGCAATAGAATCAAGTATTGTCATCTTTAGTGCTTAAACCATAAGTAGATCTCATAATGAATTCATAAGGCAATTTTATTATATTTCTAGGATAATGTTCCATGCCCTTACTCAATGGAAATTGAAATTTAATATTCCCTTCCTTCATATCAATAACCGCACCAATAGTCCTAAGGAAAGGTCTACCAAGAATAATGGGGCATGTAGGATTGCAATCAATATCAAGCACAATGAAATATATGGGCACATAGTTACTATTTAAAATAATAATAACATCATTATTCCTTCCCATAGGTTTCTTAATAGTAGAATCCACAAGATGCAATTTAAGAGAGCACTCATCAATCTCATTGAAACCTAGAACATCACATAAAGATTTTGGAATTGTGGAAACACTAGCACCCAAATCACACAAAGCATGACATTCATAATTTTTAATATTGATTTTTATAGTAGGTTCCCACTCATCATGAAGTTTTCTAGGAATAGATATTTCCAATTCAAGTTTATCTTCAAGAGATTTCATCATAGCATCAACGATATGTTTAGTAAAAGCCTTATTTTGGCTATAAGCATGTGGAGAGTTTAGCATGGATTGCATCAAGGAAATACATTCAATCAAAGAGCAACTATCATAATTAAATTCCTTGAGATCCAAAGTAGTAATTTGATCACTATTCAAAGTTTTGATATCCTCTACTCCACTTTTAGTGTTTTTAGCATCAAGATAAATAGACTCCAAATCATTGGGGCATTTCTCAACCAAAGTGGATTCACATCCAGACCCATCATCATTAAGATTGACATTAGAAAACAAGGATTCAATAGGAGTCACACCAAGCACTTTAAGATCCTCGTGATTCTCATCACGAGAACACGCCTTTTTGAGCCATTCATGTCTAGCACGAATTTGGGCGGTTCTTTCTTTACTCTCATTCATAGAAACATGCATAGCTTTCAAAGTTTCATCCATATTAATCTTGGGAGGAACACATCTCAATTTCAAAGCATCAATATCAAGAGACGTTCTATCAACAGTCCTAGCAAAGTCATCAATTTTAAGCCGTTTTTCTTCTATGGAAGCATTGAAAATCTTTTGCGAATTAATAAACTCCTTAATATTACTTTCAAGATCAGAGGGTATTTTATTATAATTTCCATGAGCATTGTTGTAGGAATTGCCAAAATTATTAGAGGGATTGCTAGGAAAAGGCCTAGGATTAAAGTTACCTCTATAAGCATTGTTGTTTCCAAAATTATTCCTACCAACAAAATTAACATCCAAATTTTCATTGGTATTCTCTATCAAGGAAGATAAAGGCATATCATTTGGATCTAGAGGAGCACTCTTACTAGCAACCAACTTCATTAACTAATCCATCTTAGCACTCAAAGAGTTAATTTCTTCTATAACATGCACTTTTTTACTAGTAGGTGACCTTTCAGTGTGCCATTGAGAATAATTTGTCACGATATTATCTAAGATTTTTGTAGCTTCTCCTAGTGTGATTTCCATAAAAGTTCCACCGGAGGTGGAATCCAAGATATTTCTAGAAGCAAAATTCAAACCAGCATAGAAAATTTGTATAATCATCCAAAGACTTAGACCATGAGCGGGATAATTTCTAATCATAAATTTCATTCTCTCCCAAGATTGTGCAACATGTTCATGATCTAGTTGCTTAAAATTCATGATATCATTATGGAGAGACATAATCTTAGTAGGTGGAAAATACTTGGAAATAAAGGCATCTTTACACTTGTTCCATGAATCAATACTATTTTTAGGTAAAGATGAAAACCAAGTTTTTGCTCGATCTCGTAATGAGAACGGAAATAGCTTCAATTTAATCATATGATTATCCACATCTCTCTTCTTTTGCATATCGCATAACTCAATAAAGTTATTAAGATGGGAAGCGGCATCTTCACTTGGAAGGCCGGAAAATTGCTCTTTCATAACAAGATTCAACAAGGTAGCATTAATTTCATATGATTCCGCACTAGTGGTGAGAGCAATTGTAGTACGAATAAAATCATTGTTATTAGTATTAGAGAAATCACACAATTTAGTGTTTTCAGACATGGTGACTTAGCAAGCAGACAAGCACACAAGCAAACAGAAAGCGAGCGAAAGAAAAGGGAAAATAAAGAAAGGAAAATATTTTTGTAATTTTTTTATAAGTGGGGGAGAGGAAAATGAGAGGCAAATAGAAAATAATGTAAATGCAAGAGATGAGTTTGTGATAGGTACTTGTATATATGCTTCACTTGATTACTCCCCGACAAAGGCGCCAGAAATTCTTCCTACTACTTTTCGAGCTTGCGTTGGTTTTTCCCTTGAAGAGGAAAGGGTGATGCAGGAAAGTAGAGATAAGTATTTCCCTCAGTTTGAGAATCAAGGTATGAATCCAGTAGGAGTATCAAGATGAGGCAACAAGGAGCCTGCACAAACACAAACAAACTTGCACCCAACGCGATAAAGAGGTTGTCAATCCCTTTACGATTACTTGCAAGGTGAGCTCTGATAGTGATAGTAGATGAATATAAATAAGTAAATAAAATTGCAGCAAGGTATTTTTGGTGTTTTTGTATTTAGATCTCAATATATAATATGTAAAATAGACCCGGGGCCATAGTGTTCACTAGAGGCTTCTCTCATGATAGCAAGTATTACGGTGGGTGAACAAATTACTGTTGAGCAATTGATAGAATCGCGCAAAGTCATGACGATATCTAAGGCAATGATCATACATATAGGCATCATGTCCGAGACAAGTAGACCGATACTTTCTGCATCTACCACTATTACTCCACACATCGACCGTTATCCAGCATGCATCTAGTGTATTAAGTTTATAACAAACGGAGTAACGCTTTAAGCAGGATGACAGGATGTAGAAGGATAAACTCATGCAATATGATATAAACCCCATCTTTTTACTCTTGATTGCAACAACACGATGCGTGCCTTGCTACCCCTTCTGTCACTAGGTGAGGACACCGCACGGTATGAACCCAAAACCAAGCACTTCTCCCATTGCAAGAACTATAGATCAAGTTGACCAAACAAAACCCATAACTCGAAATGAATTACAAGGATATGAAATCATGCATATAAGAAATCATAGGAGACTCAAATAATATTCATAGATAATCTGATCATAAATCCACAATTCATCGGATCTCAACAAACACACCGCAAAAGAAGATTACATCGGATAGATCACCATGAAGATCATGGAGAACTTTGTATTGAAGATCAAAGAGAGAGAAGAATCCATCTAGATACTAGCTATGGACCTGAAGGTGTGTGGTGAACTACTCACGCATCATCGGAGAGGCAATGGTGTTGATGAAGATGGCCACTGTAGATGAATTCCGCTCCGGCAGGATGCCGGAACGTTCTCCCGATTGGTTTCTGGTGGCTCTGGAGGTTTGCGGCGGTAGAACTTGTGATCTAGGTTTAATTCTGAGGGTTTCCATATTTATAAGACCGTCTGGCGTCGGGAACAAGAAAAGAGGTGCCACGAGGAGGTCATGAGCCCCATAGCCGCGGCCAGGGGGCCCGCGCCTCCCAGGCTCTTGACTCCCTCGGGCCACCTCTCTGGTATCTTTTCCTTTTGCTATTTTTGCTATTTTCCATAAAAAATCACGGCAATAGTTTTATTCCGTTTGGACTCCATTTGATATTCCTATCTGAAAAAGGTCAAAAACACGGAAAAAACAGGAACTGGCACTGGGCATTGAATTAATAAGTTAGTCCCAAAAATAATATAAAATAGCATATTCATGCATATAAAACATCCAAAGTTGATAATATAATAGCATTGAACAATCAAAAATTATAGATATGTTGGAGACGTATCACAGACATACAAAATGTGTGGGTCACTAAGGATGATGATTACAACTTAGTGCAGTGCCTCATGCTATCTTGCATGAGTTCAGAGCTTCAAAAACGTTTTGAATTCCATAACTCCTTTGATATGATCAAAGATCTAGATGCTCTTTACAAGTTTAATTCACGGTCTGAATGTTTTGACATCATGAAAATGATGGCTGAGACCAAGATGGCTGAGGGCAGTTCAGTTGGCGAGCACATAGTCAATATGCTTGGCTACGCTGAAAGGCTTAAAATCCTGGAATTCCCACTTCCAGAAGTGCATGTTATGGACTTGTTGCTAGGTTCACTCCCCCGTCTTATGGTGGCTTTAACATGAACTACAACATGAATGGGATGGACAAAATAGCAAATGAGGTGCTTGCCATGCTGAAAACTGCTGCAGGATGATTGTAGAAAAATCGCAAGCAAGTGTTGCTTGTGAATAAAACTGCCAGATTCAAAAAGAAAGGCAAGCCAAAGAAGGGCAAGGGCGCCGGTAAGACCGGTTTCCAATGCAAATCTAAGGGCGGAGCCAAGAATGAAACCGAGTACTTCTACTGCAAGGGCACAGGTCACAGGAAGAGAAACTGCAAGAAGTATCTGGAAGATAAGAAGTCTGGGAAAACCGGAAAAGGTATAATTGTTATACAAGTTAATGTCATTGACGTTTTTCTGGATAGCAAAAATTCTAAGTCTTGGGTATTTGATACCGGTTCGGTTTCTCACATTTGGAACTCAATACAGGGGCTTCAAAAGGTGCACAAGCTGGTAAAGAATGAAGTCGTGATGCGTGTCGGAAATAGCGATGGGATCACCGCTCAAGCCGTCGGCATTATGCCTCTACGTCCCCCTTCAGGATTTATTTTGGAACTTACTAACTATTATTTTGTTCCGTTGTTGTGTAGAAACATTATCTCTGGATCATGTTTAGTACACGATGGGTACTCCTACAAGTCTGAGAACAATGGTTGTTCACTTTATTGTAAGGATATGTTTTATGGATTTACACCTATTGTTGGGGGCCTTTTCATACTGAATCTTGAATGTGAAAATGATGTCTTTAACGTGAATGCCAAACGCCTTAATAAGGTTGATACCACCACCACTTTCATGTGGCACTGTCGGCTTGGCCACATCGGAAAGAAACGCATGCAAAGACTCCATAAAGATGGAGTTTTACCGTCTTTTGATTTTGAATCATTTGACACATGTGAAGCTTTCTTGATGGGAAAATGACCAAGACGCCGTTCACGGGTCATCCTGAACGGGCGAGTGAATTATTGGAAATAATGCATAGTGATGTATGTGGTCCAATGATCACAGTCACACGGGGTGGGTATTTCTACTTCGTAACTTTTACTCATGATTTAAGTAGGTATGGATATATCTACTTGACGAAGCATAAGTCGGAAACATTTGAAAAGTTCAAAGAATTTCAGAATGACGTAGAAAATCATCGTAACAAAAAGATTAAGTTTCTGCGGTCTGATCGCGGGGGCGAATATCTTAGTCACGAGTTTGGCCAACATCTGAGTGACCGTGGAATCGTTTCACAGCTTACGCCTCCCGGAACTCCACAGCGAAACGGAGTGTCAGAACGACGTAACCGAACCCCGTTAGACATGGTAAGGTCGATGATGTCTCTTACAGATCTACCGATATCTTTTTGGGGTCATGCACTAGAAACTGCCGCTCACACACTAAACAAAGCACCGTCTAAGTCTGTTAAGACGACACCACATGAGATGTGGCATGGGAAGAAACCTTGTGTGTCGCATCTTAAAATTTGGGGTTGTGAGGCATACGTAAAGCGTTTACAGCCTAGCAAACTCGATCCCAGATCAGACAAATGTTACTTTGTAGGTTATCCAATAAGCACTGTTGGGTATTCCTTCTACCTACCCTCCGAGCACAAAGTGTTTGTCGCTAAAGGCAGAGTCTTTCTTGAGAAAGAGTTTCTCGCTAAAGAAGCTAGTGGGAGGACAGTACAACTTAATGAGATTAGTGATTCTTCAACCACCGTTGATATGGCTAAGGAACCGGAAGTAATTCCGCAAATTATCCCTACAACTGGGTCGGAAGTTGTCGCATGTGATGCGGAAACTTCAGACAATATTGTAACTGAACCGCACAGATCAGGTAGGGCTATCCAGCCACCTGAGTGGTTTCATAACGAAATCTTCATTCTTGAAGACGATGAACCTGTAGACTACAAGGAAGCGATGGCGAGGCCTAGCTCAAGGGAATGGCACAAGGCCATGAGATCCGAAATGGAATCCATGTACGAGAACCAAGTTTGGAACTTGGAAGAACTTCCAGATGGCGTAAAACCCATTGGTTGTAAATGGAATGTCAAAAGAAAGACGGACGCAGATGGTAACATTACTATCCACAAAGCTAGACTTGTCGCGAAAGGGTTCACGCAAGTTCCAGGAGTAGAGTACGACGAGACTTTCTCGCCCGTAGCTATGCTTAGGTCTGTTTGGATATTACTAGCAATTGCTTCTTATTTCGATTATGAAGTATAGCAGATGGATGTCAAAATGGCTTTCCTAAATGGAAACCTTGAATAGGATGTATACATGATACAGCCAGAATGTTTTGTCGATCCTAAGAATGCTGGAAAAGTATGTAAGCTTCAAAAAGCCATTTATGATCTGAAGCAAGCATCAAGGAGGTGGAACATTCGTTTTGATGAAGTGGTCAAAGAGTTTGGCTTCATAAGGAACGATGAAGAATCTTGTGTTTACAAGAAGTTTAGTGGGAGCGCAAAAGAATTTCCAATCTTGTATGTGGATGACATATTGTTGATTGGAAATGATGTGGATTTTCTTAGCGAAATAAAAGACTCATTGAAGAGGAGTTTTTCAATGAAAGACTTAGGTGAAGCGGCATATGTATTGGGCATCAGGATCTGTAGAGATAGATCAAGACGCCTAATGGCGCTTAGCCAAAGCACGTACATAGACAAGGTGTTGAAAAGGTTCAACATGGAGAACTCCAAGAAAGGCCTACTCCCCATGTCACCTGGCACAGTGCTTTGCAAGAATCAGAGTCCTCGGACCCTCGATGAGCGAGTACAAATGAATGATATTCCATATGCTTCGGCAGTTAGTTCTATTATGTATGCCATGCTATGTACAAGACCGAATGTTTCCTATGCGCTAAGTGTTAGCAGCCGGTACCAAGGTGATCCAGGATTGGAACACAGGGCCGCAGTCAAGGGTATTCTTAAGTACCTCAGAAGGACCAAGGATTTACTCCTTGTGTACGGAGGTGATGAAGAGCTCATTGTAAGTTGTTACACTGATGCAGGCTTCATGACTGACCCAGATGACTTCAAATCTCAATTTGGCTATGTTTTCATATTGAACGGCGGAGCAGTTGATTGGAAAAGTTCCAAACAAAAGACTGTGGCGGATTCTACGACAGAGGCGGAATATGTTCCTGCTTCTGAAGCCTCCAAGCAAGTTGTCGGTATCAAGTAATTTCTTGAAGACCTTGGTGTGGTTCCAAGTGCTTTGGACCCGGTGGAGATTTGTTGTGATAATAGTGGCGTCGTGGCTCAGGCAAGGGAACCATGTTCACACCATAAGACAATGCATATTCAATGCAAATATAAACTCATTTGACATCATGTCGAAGAAGGTTTAGTAAAAGTACGCAAAGTTCACATGGATCTGAATGTGTTAGACCCGATGATAAAGCCTCTACCACGAGCAAAGCATGAGCAACACTGGATAGCCATTGGTGTTAGGGAAGCCATGTAACTGGATTATTACTCTAGTGCAAGTGTGAGTATGTAGGAGATATGCCCTAGAGGCAGTAATAACAGTTACTTTTGTATCTCCAAGTTTGTAATGAATGTTTATGATCCATGCTATAACTGCAATGATTCTCGAGTCTGCAATATCCACGAGGCTTGGAGGGAAACTCATGTGCACGTGTGGTATAATAAACGGTAAATTGTATTCCTAGTCTTGCCTCTAAGACTCGCTCAAGTATTGCATGATGATCTTGTTTTCCTGATCATGGGCATGGCTATGCTGGCAATTTTGAGGGCACAATGTTGGTAGAACACTTGTGTTGAATCAATCTGAATTGATGTTATGCTATGAGATACATTCGTCACAAGTTAATGCTTAATAACACAGAGATGGTTTACATTTGCATAATTCCTTAGACCATGAGAGTATCGAGTTTCTTCATGCTTGCTTCATGAACTTTGGGGTTTGCTAAACGTCATCCGTAAATAGGCGGCTATTACGGTGGCTTACGGGTTCATGGAAAAGTATGTCAAGTAACTTGGTAGATCAAGATTGGGATTTTCTCCTATGACGATGGAGAGATATCTCTAGGCCCTCTCAGTGTTACGGTATCGATCATTGTCTGGCCAGACACTTTGTTATTGGATCACAGGGATGCTGGGACACGGGAACGGGAAAATAGAACAATACCGGCAACGAGGTAATTGGCATAGTGGACAAGTTGTTGATCCACGGGGATGCAACATGTCTCACCTCGGGTAATTGTAACATATCGTGAAGCGACAGGAGTAGCACACATCAATTGGAGGTTCACTCGAATATTCATTCGTGTGGGTATAGGGGTCAATATGGGTATCCACGGCTCCGATGTTGATCATTGATCGGAAGGGGTTCCGGGTCATGTCTATGCTTCACCGAACCTATAGGGTCACATGATTAAGGGTCATCTATCTGTTGAATACTAAACAGGGAGTCTGAGAGAAAATCACCGAAAAAGTTTCGGACACCGGAAAAGTTTCGGACAGCGGAAAAGTTCCGCAGACAGTACACCGGAACAGTTTCGGTAAAACTAAAAAGTAGTTTTACCGGCACATGCCTGATAATTCTTGGAGGGTGCCAGAATCATTCTGGAAACTTCTAGGAATTTTCCGAAAGAAAACCGGAAATGTTCCGGAGCTGCCGGAACTACTTCAGATGCTTTTCGCAGATGAAAATCACTATTCCGGAATTGTTTCGGATCGCATTGAAAATAATTTTAGTGGGGTACTAGAATTGTTCTAAGCCCACATAAATATTTTCAGTTCGACTCGATGCTGAAAAATGTCGTCGTGAATAGTGAAAGTGCTTTTTGGATTACTTTATTAGAAAGCCACCTTTTTAAGCTTTTGCTTAAAAGATCTTGGGGTATGACATGGATTGATAGGATCCCTCTTTTGGGGGACCCACTAGGGGTGGCCGGCCACAATGGGGCTCCTCCATGGAGCCCCCACTTGTTCCTTGGTTTCATCTTTTGGGTCCTTGGGAAGGACTCCTTTCCATGTGGTTTTTGGGTTTTCTTGTAAAACCACCCTACCCCTTGGCTTTCCTATAAATAGGAGGTGAGGGGCAGCCCAAACCTTCATCCTTTGCTCTCATACACATGATATGCTTTTCTAGCTCTCTCTCTCTCCCTCCCACGAAAAGAGTTTTTCGTAGAGCCAAAAGGTTGTCTGGGTTCCTACAGGAACTAGTTCTGGACGGCGAAGCCCTGCCACATAGATGACACCGTATGTGTGCAACCCCATAGAGAGGTCATAGTTTCGATCTTTTGCCCGAGGGGCTATTCGTGTGTCCTCCCGGAGGGCTGTCCGTGACATTGTCCGGGGGATTGTCCGACCGCCTCCCGAAGGGCTGTCCGACGAGGGAGTACATCCTCGCGGTTGGGAGGTTGTAAAATCCTAGCTGCGGGGATCTGCACCAATGATCTCCACCGACTCTTCTTCCATTGCGCTTCGAGTCGGTATGGATCAGATCAAACCTTGTGTGCAGTCTCCATAGTGCTCCTGGGCGTGCTCGCTATATCGGAAATTTTTATTTTCTGTCGCGTTCCCCAACATGCGGGCAGTATGCTGAAGACTTGCCGGCAATCGAGCCCTTGAACCTCTGTATCCACCCACCTCGCTTCCAACCTGTCCATCAATGGAACCCGAGCCACTGTTTAATAGGCGGCTTTACTTCCCACACACTCACAGTCATCCATATATCTTCGCGTCACATTCCCCTCCATCTATGGACGTCCACGGCGATCTACGCCATGCTGTAGAAGGATCGTGTGCCACTAGTCTTCCGATTTGGTGAAGTTGACACCGAGATGAAAGAGATAGAACATAAAGATGAATGGGACATCAGGGACATGGCCTTGGAAGAGCTGCATGCCACAACAGATACTGCCCCGGCGCACTCGCCATCAACCATCACCGCGCCCGCGCTAGCAACCATCCCCGTGGCATTGAGTGGCTCGTCACCCAGCATCATCACAGCGCTGGAAACCTAGGGCAGCAGGGAGGTCCACATCGACCCACATGAGCTCGTGTACGTGCAAGCGCTAGCCCCTCCTCCTGCCCCTGTGCTCGTACATGCCCTTACACATGACATTCTCGTGTAAGCGCTAGCACCTCCTCCTGCCCCCGTGCTCGTCCTAGTGCGCGTGCACGAACTGACGGCACCCGACCCCTTGCGCACGCCTACACCCACCGTGCTCGTGCTCGTGCGTGCGCCTGCATGCGTCACGTCCCCCTCAGCGGATTGAGTTGTCGCCGTCGACAGCTTTCTCGCAGCGCCGCTAGTCATCGCCCTTCGGCCCCGCACCCGTTGATTGCGAGACGATCGGCTCTATGAGTGATAAGTCCATAACATTCCGGTCGCGGTGGAATAACTATATAACTGCACCCCTGATCACAAGAACGCCGCCGGAGGAGGCCACCGCCGCCGCTACAACTAATTTTCTTTATGTTGTATCTCGATTGTATGAATGTAAAGTGAAATCTTGACCGAATTAAATCTATGGTTTGATGAACTAAGTATTTATCTCCGGATTCACGTAGAAAACAAAAAACCATCATAGTTTTACCTAAATGAACACACATCACCAACGGTTCAGGTTGAATACCCATTTGAAGATCGACAACTATCTTTCCTTCGCCCGTAAGCCAAGTCAAAATATTGGCACAAAGGATTAGTCCAATGCATCATCGCAAAAGTTTCTCGAATATGATCTGTGTACCTAGTACAAATAATCTGGGGAGATTTGCATCTATCAGAATGGGTAAATTGCCATGTGTCAAATCGAAAACATTGGCATCTGTCGATCTAGTAACAATGGCATTTGTCAACATTGTAGCACTGGCATTTGTCAAGTATTGCAGAAAAAAACACAATTAGGGTGTAATTTTGCAACTAAAATTGACTTTAAATATGGATTTCATTCATACATTAAGCACTGGTCTTTGTACAATACAGTTCAACTCGATTGCTGAACCGGACAAACTTTTCCCCAATTGTTGCCAACCACATAGTGAATTAGATAGTTCAACTATATACTCGCTAATTAAAGTACGTGGTATAGTTCAACCATATCTATAGTTAGATGAACTGACGAAAATAGCCCCTAAATACTAGTACTACGGAGGGGTTTGTACTACTTTCAGAAGAATCGAGCGCGCTCAGTAAGAGCAAGTGGAGGAGGAGCCTGCCGACGATTTGACGGAGATGTGTCTGTTGCCTGCCAGTGCTGCCCTCCGGCGCTCAAGACGCCCCTCCTTGACGTGATGGGACTCTGCGTAGGTCTCTGCATTCCATGCCGCCACTGCGGCTTCACCTCTGGCCATGGTGTCGGTGAGCTTCTTCACGTGCGCGACGTGGCGCTCCATCATCTTCTCTAGGAAGTAGATGTAGCGCACAAGGGTTGCGACGCAGAAGCCCAGCGGCGGGCCTTTGGCGGACTCCACCTCCCGCATTGGGCCTTGGTGGCGACACGGATTATGACACTGCAGCCTGACAGCAACGTCATGGCAAAGACGGATGACGGTGGGGTGGCGGCCCCGGCGGTGGCCGGCGTGGTGGTGGCCACGGCGGCCACCGGCAGCAGCTGCCTTCGGGCAGCGGTGGTGGAGCGTGTAGTTGGTGGCGTGTGCACACCCACCAGGGATGCCACGTGCACTACATGCTTCAGAGGACTGTGTTGTCGGCGCGGTGAAGCCTCTCAGCTGGATTTGTCCTCTATCAGAGTGGCTGGGCGACGAGGAACTGCCGGTGCCATTGGCGATTAGGGGAGAAGCAACCTAGAGAAGCTATGTGGAGTGGGGATGAAGGCAATGTGGAGTCGCCGGCCGTGAGCGTTTATATAGCAGGCCAGCAAGCATTGGGGATTTCACGAGCATGCCCGGGAAGCTAGAGTCGTAGCACGGTTTTGCGTGCGGGAACCTGCGCTGTTCTGAGTGGGAACAGGATCATCTAGTGGGCGCATGGCCAAAATCCCAAAGCTCTGCCGAAGCGTGCATTGGAATACTCGAGCGACAATGCGGTAACAAGACGCTAGCGAGAAGGACGGACTGATGTGGAGGCACACTATCAAAATAATAAAATGTCTGCAATATTAATACAGGCAAACGACACTTCCCAACGTAGCGTCTGTAATGATTTCATCCATCGCTGACAATTATTTGGCAGCAACCGTCTGCCCAAAACACACATAGCTTGTCAGTATGAATCATTTGTGTTATTTCTGGTGTTCGCACACGATTCTCATTACTCACCGTATTGATGTATATCGCACACATCGTATTATGCCGAGACATTTGGGTTCGGTTGTATCAGCGCACACAGTTTATCCAAGTGAACTGTATGATGTACTTCACACATGAATGCAGTTTTGCTAACCATTTCTGTCATCTTCTCTAATCACAAATGGTTCGTAAGAACAAGCCGTCTGTCGTAGATTGCACACGCAACTACTTTCTGAATCGTATTTGATGGACCCACCTTCGCACACAGTTCATGCCATTAGCGACAGAGCTTGCACTATATCGTTTGTGATTCATACATCGCACACAGTTTTGTCGAAGGGTCTCAGATTGATGTGTTGTATTTGGACCATTCTGTAGAAGTGAATTGGTATGGCTCCGCGAAGATTTGAACCTTGGGCCCATGATCAAAACTCGTCTTTGAAGCACGGGTACCATAAAAATGGCTAATGTGAAAGACTTGATCGATTTGTGCATAACAGGGAGAGGGAGAGTTCATTGAGAGAACAACACTCCCCCTATATCCATGCCTACATTTAAACAAGATACAATGATGAGTGCGGTGGGGTGTACATTACTTCAAGCCACATAGCTCGAATCAATGATATTTAGCTCATACATTAACTCGTGAAATCTTGTTTCATCCAGTGGCTTTGTGAACATATCTGCAAGTTGATCATGAGTGTTGAGATGAAAAAGATCAATCTCCCCACGCTTGATGTGCTCCTGGATGAAGTGATGACGAATCTCAATACACTTCATCTTGTAATGTTGAATCGGGTTGTTGGAGATATTGATAGCACTCCTGTTGTCATAGTAAAGAGGCACTTTGTCAGGAGTGACTATATACTCGGTGGCTACATACTCGGCTTCGGTGGAAGAGAGAGAAACACAATTTTGTTTCCTTGAAGACCAACTTACCAAAGAGCGAGCAAGGAATTGGCAACCTCTGGAAGTTGACTTCCTATCCACATGATCTCCTACCCAATCCGAGTGCGAATATCCTATGGGATCAAATGAAGCACCTTTGGGGCACCATAAGACAAAGTTTGGGGTATGAGCCAAATATCTAAAGATTCGCTTGACCGCCACATAGTGGTTTTCCTTAAGCGCGGCTTGAAATCTTGCAAAAATTTCCACACTCAACATAATATCTGGTCTAGATGCATAGAGATAAAGAAAGTATCCAATCAGGAGTGACATGGCTTGAGACTGCATCGGTAGTTCCCCAAAGAGGAAGGGATGATCCAGCACACCGATGGTAAGTATTTACCTCAGTTTATGAAAATAAGGTATCAATCCATAGAGGAAGATCATGCACCCACATAAACAACACCTACACACAAACAACAAATACTCACAACCCCACGCGAAAGACAGGTTGTCACGCTCTCTACGGTAATAAGATAGATTAGGTAATGATAGTTTTGGCAAATAGATCTCGCAAGAACACAAAGTAAAATAAATAAACTAAAAGTGCAGCAAGGTATTTTGGGGTTCTTCAGATTAATAGATTTGATAACAAAACTTGCAAATAGTATATCGGAAAGCAATATGTTGGAAAAGTAGACCCGGGGTCGTAGGTTTCACTAGTGGCTTCTCTCATGAGTATAGCACACGGTGGGTGAACAAATTAATGTTGGGCAATTGATAGTAGATCAAAAAATCATGATGATATCCAGGCAATGATGATTATATAGGCATCACATCCAAGATAAGTAGACTGAAACGATTGTGCATCTACTTCTATTACTCCACACATCGACCTCTATCCAGCATGCATCTAGTGTATTAAGTTTTGGGGAACGTTGCATGGGAAACAAAAATTTCCTACGCACATGCAAGATCTATCCATGGTGATGAGCATCTACGAGAGCGAGAGTGAATATACATACCCTTGTAGATCGCTAAGCGGAAGCGTTAAGAAACATGGTTGATGTAGTCGAACGTCTTCACGATCCAATCATGATCCGTCCTGCGATCTCATCACGAGCCGTCGCACGATCCCATCATGGTCCTTCCGATCTAGTGCCGACTCGGACGACACCTCAGTGTTCAGCACACGTCCAGCTCGATGACGATATCCTCCTTCTTGATCCAACAAGAGGGAGCAGAGAGGTAGATGAGATCTCCGACAGCGCGACGACGCGGCGGCGGTGGTGGTGGAGCTGATCCGGCAGTGCTTCGCCAAGCACTACGGAATCAATCTAGAGGAGAAACAGATCTAGAGGAAGAAGAGGGCAGCACGTGGCAATTAGGGTTAGGGGCTGCCCTCAAAATCCCTCAATATATATAGGAGGAAAGGGAGAGGAGGCATACTTGGCCCCTACTCCAAGTAGGTTCGGCCGAACCAAACAAGGGAGGTAATCCACCTCCCATAAGGGAGGTGGGATCCTATTAGGACTCCTTCCTAATTTGGATTTTCCTTCCCTTCTTAGGGTTTTTTCCTTTCCCACTCTTTCCTAGCCGCATGGGCCCTTAGAGGAGGCTTTGTCCAGCCCATCAGGGGCTGGTTTACCTCCTCCCACAGTCCATGTAGCCTCTTGGGTCGAGACACCCCTCTCGATGGTCCCCCGGTACCCTCCTGGCACTCTCGGTACACTACCGATGAGCCCGAAACTTTTCTAGCGACCAAAACAGGACATCCTATATATCAATCTTTACCTCCGGACCATTCCGGAGCTTCTCGTGACATCCGGGATCTCATTTGGGACTCCTAACAACCTTCGGTCCCCACCATACATAACTCTATACTACTGAAATGTCACTGAACCTTAAGTATGCAGACCCTGTGGGTTCGAGAACTATGTAGACATGACCGAGACACCTCTACGGTCAATAACCAATAGCGGGACCTGGATGCCCATATTGGTTCCTACTTTTTTTACGAAGATATTTATCGATTGAACCTCTATGTCAAGGAGTCAGATAATCCCTTATGATATCCCCTTTGATCTTCGGAATATTACTTGCCCGAGATTCGATCGTCGCTATCTCTATACCTAGTTCAATACCGTTACCAGCAAGTCTCTTTACTCGTTTCGTAATACAGTGTCCCATGGCTAACACTTAGTCACATTGCTTGCAAGGCTTATTGTGATGTTGTATTACCGAGTGGGCCCTAAGATACCTCTCCGTCACACGGAGTAACAAATCCCAGTCTTGATCCATGCCAACCCAACAGACACCATTGGAGATACCTGTAGAGCATTCTTATAGTCACCCAGTTACATTGCAACATTTGATACAGACAAGGTACTCCTTCGGTGTCAGTGAGTTGCATGATCTCATGGTCTTAGGAACAGATACTTGACATGCAGAAAACTGTAGCAATAAACTGACACGATCATATGCTATGTTTATAGTTTGGGTCTTGTCCATCACATCATTCTCCTAATGATGTGATCCTGTTATCAAATGACATCTCATGTCCATGGCTAGGAAACCTTAACCATCTTTGATCAACGAGCTAGTCTATTAGAGGCATACTAGGGACATGGTGTTGTCTATGTATCCACACATGTATCTGAGTTTCTGATCAATACAATTCTAGCATGGACAGTAAATGATTATCATGAACAAGGAAATATGATTATAACCCATTTATTATTTCCTCTAGGGCATATTTCCAACAGTCTCCCACTTGCACTAGAGTCAATAATCTAGCTCACATTGCCATATGACTTGTTATGAATCTCACACCCAATGAGTTCTAGGGTTCGATCATGCTTTGTATGTGAAAGAGGTTTTAGTCAAGGGGTCTGCGACATTCAGATCCATGTGTACTTTGCAAATATCTATTTCATAATGTAAACACTGCTACCACGCTCCACTTGGAGCTATTCCAAATGGCTGCTCCACTATACGTATCCGGATTGCTACTAAGAGTCATTCGGATTGGTGTTAAAGCTTGCATTGACGTAACTCTTTACGACGAACTCTTTATCACCTCCATAATCGAGAAACATCTCCTTAGTCCTCTGGTTACTAAGGATATTTTGACCGCTGTCCAGTAATCCACCCCTGGATTACTCTTGTACCCCTTGACACACTCATGGCATGCACACACCAGGTGCGGTACACAGCATGGCATAATATAGAGCCTATGGCTAAGGCATAGGGGACGACCTTCGTCCTTTATCTTTCTTCTGTCGTGGCCGTGCTTTGAGTCTCACTCAACTTCACAGCTTACAAATCAGGCAAGAAACCTTTCTTTGACTGATCCATTTCAAACTCTTTCAAAATCTTGTCAAGGTATGTACTCATTCAAAGTCTCATCAGGCGTCTTGATCTATCTCTATAGATCACAATGCCCAACAATTAAGTAGATTTATTTAGGTCTTCCTTTGAAAAACTCTTTTCAAACAACCCTTTATGATTTCCAGAAAATCTACATCATTTCCGATCAACACTATGTCGTCCGCATATGCTTACCAGAAATTTTATAGTGCTCCCACTCGCTTTATTATAAATACAAGTTTCTCATAAACTTTGTGTAGACTCAAAAACTTTGATCACCTCATCAAAGCGTATATTCCAACTCCGAGATGCTTGCTCTATCCCATAGAAGGATTGTTGGAGCTTGCAAACCTTTTAGCATCCTTAGGACTAACAAAACCTTCTGGTTGTATCCATACAACTTTTCCTCAAGTAAACCATTAAGGAAACGATGTTTTGACATCCACCAGCCAGATTTCATAATTGAAAAATGCAGCAACTTCTAACATAATTCCAACAGGCTTTAGCATCGCTACGAGTAAGAAAGTTTCATCATAGTCAACTCCTTGAACTTGTCGGAAACTTCTTTGCGACAAGTCGAGCTTTATAAATGGTGACATTTACCATCAGCGTCTGTCTTCATGTTTAAAGGTCCATTTGTACTCACTGACCTGTTGTCCAAGGAGAAAGTCTACCAAAGTCTATACTTGGTTTTCATACATGGATCCTTTCTCGGATTTCATGGCCTCTAACCATTTGTCGGAATCCAGGCCCATCATCACTTCTCCATAGCTCGCAGGTTCATCGTTGTCCAACAACATGACCTCCAAGACAGGGTTATCATACCACTCAGGAGCAATACGTGTCCTTGTCGACCTACAAGGTTCGATAGTAACTTGATCCGAGGTTTCATGATCATCGTCATTAACTTCCTCTTCAAATAACGTAGACTCCATAGAAACATCTTTCTGTGTTGCACTACTCCCTGGTTGAAACAAAAGTTCAACAACCTCATCAAGTTCTATCTTCCTCCCACTCAATTCTTTTGAGAGAAACTCTTTCTCGAGAAAGGACCCGTTTTAGCAACGAACACTTTGCACTTGGATCTGAGATAGAAGGTATACCCAATTGTTCTTAGGGTATTCTATGAAGATGCATTTGTCCGCTTTGGGTTCGAGCTCATTAGGTGAGAACCTTTTTCACATGAGAGTCGCAGCCCCAAACATTAAGAAATGACAGCTTAGGTTTCGGCCAAACCAAAATTCATACAGTGTCATCTCAACGAACTTAGATGGTGCCCCTTTTAAAGTGAATGTAGTTGTCTCTAATGCATAACCCCAAAACAATAGTGGCAAATCGATAAGAGACATCATAGTTCGTACCATATCCAATAGAGCACGACTACGATGTTCGGACACACCATCATACTATGGTGTTCCAGGTGGCGTGAGTTGTGAAACAACTTTCACATTGTCTAAAGTTGTATGCCAAACTTGTAACTCAGATATTCACCTCCACGATCATATCATAGACATTTTTTTATTCTTGCCATGATGATCTTAAACATCACTCTGAATTTGTTTGAACTTTTCAAATGTTTCAGACTTGTGTTTCATTAAGTAAATATACTCATATATACTCAAATCATCAGTGAAGGTAACAAAATAACGATATCCACTGCATGCTACAACACTCAGTGGACCGTATAAATCAACATGTATCATCTCCAATAAGTTACTAGCCCACTCCATCATACCGGAAACGGGGTCTTTAGTCATCTTGCCCATGAGGCATGTTCCGCATGTCTCAACCGATCCGAAATCGAGTGAGTCCAAAGATCGATCAGCATGGAGTTTCTTCATGCGATTTATACCAATATGACATTTAGTGGCAGTGCCACAAGTATGTGGTACTATCGTTATTAACTTTGTATCTTTTGGCATCAATCTTATGAACATGTGCATTACTACGATCAAGATTCAACAAACCATTCTCATTGGTTGCATGACCATTGAAGGTATTATTCATGTAAATAGAATAACCATTATTCTCTAACTTAAATCAATAACCATGTTGCAATAAACACGATCTAATCATGTTCATGCTTAACGCAAACACCAAATAACATTTATTTAGGTTCTTCACTAATGCCGAAGGTAGAGAGAATGTGCGATGTTGATCACATCAACCTTGGAAAAATTTCCAACACACATCATCACCTCACCCTTAGTTAGTCTCCGTTTATTCCATAGATTTTATTTCGAGTTACTAACATTTAGCAACCGAACTGGTATCCTATACCCAGGTGCTACTAGGAGTACTAGCAAGGTACACATCAATAACACGTATATCAAATATACTTTTGCCGATGTTGCTAGCCTTCTTATCTACCAAGTATCTAGGGTTGTTCCGCTTCGACGACCGCTCTGCTGATAATATAAGCACTTAGTCTTGGGTTTGAGTTCA
The DNA here is from genome assembly GCA_022496015.1 of Hordeum marinum. NCBI lineage: Eukaryota > Viridiplantae > Streptophyta > Magnoliopsida > Poales > Poaceae > Hordeum > Hordeum marinum. The sequence continues at coordinate 85,486,227 of CM039676.1, forward strand.
ACTTTGGGTTTCTTCACTGGAGCAGCAACTGACTTGCCATCCATGAATTTTCCCTCCTTGCCCTTCTCGAAACTAGTGGTTTCACTAACCATCAACACTTGATGCTCCTTCTTGATTTCTACCTTCGCGGTGTCAAATATCGCGAATAGCTCAGGGATCATTATTTCCATCCCTGGCATTTTATAGTTCATCACTAATCTCTCGTAGCTTTGTGACAGAGACTTGGAGAACTATATCAATCACTATCTTATCTGGAAGATCAACTCCCACTCGATTCAAGCGATTGTAGCACCCAGACAATCTGAGCACATGCTCAACGATTGAGCTATTCTCCTTCATCTTGCAGGCAAAGAGTCTTGTTGGCGATCTCATATCTCACAACACGGGAATGAGCCTGAGTTCCCAATTTCATCTCTTAGAACATCTCATATGTTTCGTGATGTTCAAAACATTTTGAATCCTCAATTCTAAGATGTAATGCATGACACACTAAACTATCAAGTAGTAATCGGAACGTGTCAGATGTTCACAACATCTACAGACGACGCTAGAGGGGGGTGGCGCACCGAGCGGTGCATTAAGTGTTGGAAATATGCCCTAGAGGCAATATATAAAGTGTTTATTATTATATTTCCTTGTTCATGATAATTGTTTATTATCCATGCTATAATTTTAGTGATTGGAAACACATTGCATGTGTGGGTAAATCGACAACACTGTGTCCCTAGTATGCCTCTAGTGAACTACCTCGTTGATCAAAGATGGTCAGGGTTTCCTAGCCATTGACATGTGATGTCATTTGATAGCGGGATCACATCATTGGGAGAATGATGTGATGGACAAGACCCAAACTACAAACGTAGCATATGATCGTGTCAGTTTATTGCTACTGTTTTCCTCATGTCAAGTATATGTTCCTATGACCATGAGATCATGCAACTCACGGATATCGAAGGAGTGCCTTGTGTGTATCAAACGTCGCAACGTAACTGGGTGACTATAAAGGTGCTCTACAGATATCTCCGATGGTGTCTGTTGAGTTGGCATGGATCGAGACTCGGATTTGTTACTCTGTGTGACGGAGAGGTATCTCGGGGCCCAATTGGTAATGCAACATCACAATGAGCCTTGAAAGAAATGTGACTAATTGTTAGTTGTGGGATCTTGTATTACGGAACGAGTAAAGATACTTGCCGGTAACGAGGTTGAACTAGGTATGGAGATACCGACGATCGAATCTCGGGCAAGTAACATACCGAAGAACAAAGGGAACGTTGTACGGGATTAACTGAATCCTTGACATAGAGGTTCGACCGATAAAGATCTTTGTAGAATATGTAGGAACCAATGTGTACTTCCAGGTCCCGCCATTGGTTATTGGCCATAGAGGTGTCTCGGTCATGTCTACATAGTTCTTGAACCCGCAGGGTCTGCACACTTAAGGTTTGGTGACGTTTCGGTAGTATAGAGTTATGTATGGTGGTGACCGAAGGTTGTTCGGAGTCCCGGATAAGATCCCAGATGTCACGAGGAGCTCCGGAATGGTCCGGAGGTAAAGATTCATATATAGGAAGTCCCAGTTTGGTCGCCGGAAAAGTTTCGGGCTCATCGGTAGTGTACCGGGAGTGCCGGTAGTGTACCGGGAGACCTTCGGGAGGGGTATTTCGACCCTAGAGGGACCATGGGCTGTGGGAGAGTATTAACCATCCCTTAGTGGGCTGGTAAATCAGCCTAGAAAGGCCCATGGCGTAGGAGAAAAAGGCTAAAGGAAAAAAGGCCAAATATCAGCCAATAGGAGGCAATCCTACTCCAACTAGGATTGGAGGTGGAATAGGATTCCACCCTCCTATTCGGCTGAACCAAGAGGCCCTTGGCTGCCAATCCTCTCCTCTCCTCCTATATATACTGGTGGAATAGCTAGGGTTTTGGCAGAAATTACGGCCACGTGCTACCCGTTCCATCGGTGCTCCTCTAGATTAGTTTTCCGCAGTGCTTAGGCGAAGCCCTGCCGGAATTGCTCCACCACCACCATCACCGGAGTGCCGTCATGCTGCCGGTGAACTCTCTCTCCTCTCCACCTCCTCTTGCTGGATCAAGACGGTGGAGATCGTCATCAAGCTGCACGTGTGCTGAACGCGGAGGTGCCATCCGTTCGGTACTAGATCGGAAGGATCGTGATCAAGGCCACGGGACGTTCGTGATCGGATCACAGGACGGATCGTGACGAGATTGCGGGACGGTTCGTGATTGGTTCGCGGTTCGGTTTGTGATTAGATCGCGGGACGCTCGGCGATTTGGATCGCGAAGAAGTACGACTACACCAACCGCGTTTCTTAACGCTTCCCGCTTAGCGATCTACAAGGGTACGTAGATCCACTCTCCCTCTCGTAGATGCTCATCACCATGGATAGGTTTGCGTCTGCGTAGGAAATTTTTTGTTTCCCATGCAACGTTCCCCAACAGTGGTATCAGAGCTAGGTTGATGGTTCGATGAGTAGAACACAAAAAGTTTTGTGGGTGTTGATGCTTAGATTGCTTCCTCCCTTGGTCAGATTTTGGTTCAGCGGGATTGTGAGATAAAACGGCCCAGACCAACATTACTCGTACGCTTACGAGAGACCGGTTCCCTCGACGCAACTTGTTGATTAGATGGCTTGCGGGTGACAGTTTGTCTCACTTTAGTTGGATCGGATCCGACAAAGGCGGTCCTTGAGAAGGTTGAAAAGCAATCTATGTATCACCGTTGTGGTTTATGCGTAGGTGAGAATCGTTCTTGCTAGATACCCTTAGCAGTCACGTAAAACATGCAACAACAATTAGAGGACATCTAACTTGTTTTTGCAGGGTATGTTGTGATGTGATATGGCCAATTACATGATGAGATATATGTGATGTATGAGATGATCATGTGATGTATAGATTTTCACGACTTGCACGTCGGTGAATACGGCAACCGGCAGGAGCCATAGGGTTGTCTTTAATTATTGTATGACCTGCGTGTCAATCATTAAGTGCTAAGTAATGCTTTACTTTATCGCTAAGCGGTAGCAATAGAAGTAGATGCAGGGCTGGCGTCACAACCCCAATGGCAACACATTGATGGAGATCAAGATGATGGAGATCATGGTGTTGTGCCGATGACGATGGAGATCATGCCGGTGTTTCGAAGATGGAGATCTTAAACACAAGTTCAGCCATATCATGTCACTTATGAATTGCATGAGATGTTAATCCTTTTATGCACCTTGTTTTGCTTAGTACGGCGGTAGCATTATAAGGTGATCCCTCACTTGAATTTCAAGATGAATTGTGTTCTCCCCGAGTGTGCACCGTTGCGAAAGTTCGTCGTGTCGAGGCACCACGTGATGATCGGGTGTGATAGACTCTACGTTCACATACAACGGGTGCAAGCCAGATTTGCACGCGCAGAACACTCGGGTTAAACTTGACGAGCCTAGCATGTACAGACATGGCCTCGAAACACAAGAGACCGAAAGGTCGAACATGAGTTATATAGTAGATATGATCAACATAATGATGTTCACCATTGAAACCAGCTTAACTCACGTGATGATCGGACTTGAGTTGGTGAATTTGGATCATGTGACACTCAGATGACATGAGGGATGTCAATTTGAGTGGGAGCTTTAGTAATTTGATTAACTAAACTCATTATCTTGAACAATAGTCTAAGTAACCTTTGCATATTTATGTTGTAGATCAATGGCTCGCGCAGTAGCACCCCTGAATTTTAATGCGTTCCTAGAGAAAGCTAAGTTGAAAGATGACGGAAGTAACTTTGTTGATTGGGCCCGTAATCTGAGGATTATCCTTACGGCTTCCTAGAAACAATATGTCCTTGATGCACCGCTTGGTGACCAACGAGAAGACATGACCTCCGAAGACGTTAAGAACGCTTGGGAGGCTCGTGTTGGAGACTACTCAATAGTTCAGTGTGCAATATTGTATGGCTTAGAACCGGGACTTCAAAGACGTTTTGAATGTCATGGAGCATATGAGATGTTCCAGGAGTTGAAGTTTATCTTTCAGAAGAATGCCCGGATTGAGAGGTATGAGACCTATGATAAGTTCTATGCTTGCAAAATGGAGGAGAACGGGTCTATCAGTGAGCATATACTCAGAATGTCTGGGTACTCAAACCTTCTAGGTGAGTTGGGAATTACCCTTCTACCAGAGGCGATCACTGATAGAGTTCTTCAATCACTGCCACCTAGTTACAAAAGCTTTGTGATGAACTATAACATGCACGGGATGAACAAGTCAGTCGCTGAGCTGTTTGCGATGCTGAAAGTCGCTGAGTCTGAAGTTCAGAAAGAACATCAAGTGTTGATGGTCAATAAAACCACTAGTTTCAAGAAAAATGGCAAGGGCTAAGGCAAGAAGGGTAAAACCAAGAAGGATGGCAAAGCAGTTGCTGCTCCTACAAAGAAGCCTAAGCACGGACCTAAGCCAGAAATTGAGTGCTTTCATTGCAAAGGAACTGGTCACTGGAAGCGAAACTGCCCCAAGTACCTGGCTGACAAGAAGGCGGCCAACGACAAACAAGGTATATATGATATACATGTTATTGATGTGTACCTTACTAGTTCTCGTAGTAGTGCCTGGGTATTTGATACCGGTTCGGTTGCTCACATTTGCAACTCAAAGTAGGAACTACGAATAAACGAAGACTGGCAAAGGACGAAGTGACGATGCGCGTGGGAAATGGTTCCAAGGTTGATGTGATCGCCGTCGGCATGCTCTCTCTTCGATTACCATCAGGATTAGTGATGAACCTGAATAATTGTTATTTAGTGCCTGCGTTAAGCATGAACATTATATCTGGATCTTGTTTATTGCAAGACGGTTACTCATTTAAATCAGAGAATAAAGGTTGTTCTATTTATATGAGTAATATCTTTTATGGTCATGCACCCAATGTTAGGGGTTTATTCATATTGAATCTTGATAGTGATGACACACATGTTCATAACATTGATGCCAAAAGATGTAGAGTTGTTAATGATAGTACCACTTTCTTGTGGCACTGCCGTTTAGGTCATATTGGTGTAAAACGCATGAAGCTCCATGCGGATGGACTTTTGGAGTCACTTGATTTTGAATCACTTGACACATGTGAACCATGCCTGATGAGCAAGATGACTAAAACGCCGTTCTCTGGAACAATAGAACGGGCGAGTGACTTGTTGGAAATCATAGATACTGATGTGTGTGGCCCAATGAATGTTGCAGCGCGCGGTGGATATCGTTACTTTATCACCTTCACTGATGACTTGAGTAGATATGGGTATATTTACTTGATGAAACACAAGTCTGAAACATTTCAAAAGTTCAAGAAATTGCAGAGTGAAGTTGAGAATCATCGTAACAAGAAGATTAAATTTCTACGATCTGATCGAGGAGGTGAATATCTGAGTTATGAGTTTGGCAATCACTTAAGACAATGTGGAATTGTTTCACAGTTGACACCGCCCGGAACACCACAGCGTAATGGTGTGTCTGAACGTCGTAATCGAACCTTATTAGATGTCTCTTGCCGATTTGCCACTAAATTTTTGGGGTTATGCATTAGAGACAGCTGCATTCACTTTAAATAGGGCACCATCAAAATCCGTTGAGACGACGCCATATGAACTGTGGTTTGGCAAAAAGCCGAAGTTGTCGTTTCTTAAAGTTTGGGGATGTGATGCTTATGTCAAAAAGCTTCAGCCTGAAAAGCTGGAACCCAAAGCGGCAAAATGCGTCTTCATAGGATACCCGAAAGAGATAGTTGGGTATACCTTCTATCTCAGATCCGAAGGCAAAGTGTTTGTCGCTAAGAATGGAACATTTCTTGAGAAAGAGTTTCTATCGAAAGAATTGAATGGGAGGAAAATAGAGCTTGATGAGGTTATTGAACCTTTACTTCAACCAGAGAGTAGTGCAGCGCAGAAAGATGTTTCTGTGGAACCTACGACGGTAGAAGAGGAAGTTAATGATGATGATCATGAAGCTTCGGATCAAGCTGCTATTGAACCTCGTAGGTCGACAAGGACGCGTACTACTCCCGAGTGGTACGGCAACCCTGTCTTAGAGGTCATGTTGTTAGACAACAATGAACCTACGAGCTATGGAGGAGCAATGATGGGCCCGGATTCCGAGAAATGGTTAGAGGCCATGAAATCCGAGATGGGATCCTTGTATGAAAACAAAGTGTGGACTTTGGAAGTACTACCTAAAGGGCGAAAGGCCATTCAAAACAAATGGATCTATAAGAAGAAGACAGACGCGGACGGTAATGTCACCGTCTATAAAGCTCGACTTGTGGCAAAGGGTTTTTCACAAGTTAAAGGAGTTGACTACGATGAGACTTTCTCACCCGTAGCGATGCTTAAGTCTGTCAGAATCATGTTGGCAATAGCTGCTTATTTCGACTATGAAATTTGGCAGATGGATGTCAAAACGGCGTTCCTCAACGGTTTCCTTGAGGAAGAGTTGTATACGATGCAACCCGAAGGTTTTGTCGATCCAGAGAATGCTGACAAAGTTTGCAAACTCCGGCGATCCATTTATGGACTGGTGCAAGCATCTCGGAGTTGGAACAAGCACTTTGATGAGGTGATCAAAGCGTTTGGGTTTATACAAGTTTATGGAGAAGCTTGTATTTACAAGAAAGTGAGTGGGAGCTCTATAGCGTTTCTAGTGTTATATGTGGATGACATATTGCTGATTAGAAACGATATAGAAATGCTGGAAAGCGTGAAGGAATATTTTAATAAGAGTTTTTCAATGAAGGACCTAGGAGAAGCTGCTTTCATATTAGGCATTAAGATCTATAGAGATAGGTCGAGACGCTTAATTGCACTTTCATAGAGCACATACCTCGATAAAGTTTTGAAGAAGTTCAAAATGGAGCAGTCCAAGACAGGGTTCTTGCATGTGTTACAAGGTGTGAAGTTGAGTAAGACTCAATGCCCAGTGACTGCAGAAGATAAAGAAAAGATGAGCATCATCCCCTATGCTTCAGCCATAGGCTCTATCATGTATGCAATGTTGTGCACAAGACCCGATGTCAGCCTTGCCATAAGTATGGCCGGAAGGTTTCAAAGTGATCCTGGAGTGGAGCACTAGCAAGCGGTCAAGAATATCCTTAAGTACCTTAACAGGACTAAGGGCATGTTTCTCGTTTATGGAGGTGATGAAGAGCTCGTCGTAAAGGGTTACGTCGATGCAAGCTTTGACACTGATACGGACGACTCTAAGTTGCAAACCGGATATGTATTTATTCTTAACGGGGGAGCGGTAAGCTGGTGCAGTTCCAAGCAAAGCGTGGTAGCTAATTCTACGTGCGAAGCGGAGTACATCGCAGCCTCGGAGGCAGCGAAGGAACGTGTCTGGATGAAGCAGTTCATGACAGATCTTGGAGTAGTGCCCAGTGCACTGAATCCAATAAACCTGTTCTGTGACAACACTGGTGCCATTGCTCTAGCCAAAGAACCAAGGTTTCACAAGAGGACCAGACACATAAAGCGACGCTTCAAATCCATCCAGTTCTACATCGAGGAAAAGGACATAAATATTTTCAAAGTGCACACGGATCTGAATGTTGCAGACCCGTTGACTAAACCTCTTCCAAGGGCTAAACATGATCAACACCAGAACTGTATGGGTGTTCGATTCATTACCATGTAAATCACATAGTGATGTGAACTAGATTATTGACTCTAGTGCAAGTGGGAGACCATTGGAAATATGCCCTAGAGGAAATATATAAAGTTTTTATTATTATATTTCCTTGTTCATGATAATCATTTATTATCCATGCTATAATTGTAGTGATTGGAAACACATTGCATGTGTGGGTAAATAGACAACACTGTGTCCCTAGTATGCCTCTAGCGAACTAGCTCGTTGATCAAAGATGGTCAGGGTTTCCTAGCCATTGACATGTGATATCATTTGATAGCGAGATCACATCATTGGGAGAATGATGTGATGGACAATACCCACACTACAAACGTAGCATATGATCGTGTCAGTTTATTGCTACTGTTTTCCGCATGTCAAGTATATGTTCCTATGACCATGAGATCATGCAACTCACGGATATCGGAGGAGTGCCTTGTGTGTATCAAATGTCGCAACGTAACAGGGTGACTATAAAGGTGCTCTACAGGTATCTCCGATGGTGTCTGTTGAGTTGGCATGGATCGAGACTGGGATTTGTTCCTCCGTGTGACGGAGAGGTATCTCGGGGCACACTCGGTAATGCAACATCACAATGAGACTTGCAAGCAATGTGACTAATTGTTAGTTGCGGGATCTTGTATTACGGAATGAGTAAAGAGACTTGCCGGTAACGAGGTTGAACTAGGTATGGAGATACCGACGATCGAATCTCGGGCAAGTAACATACCGAAGAACAAAGGGAATGTTGTACGGGATTAACTGAATCCTTGACATAGAGGTTCGACCGATAAAGATCTTCATAGAATATGTAGAAACCAATGTGGACGTCCATGGCCCGCCATTGGTTATTGGCCGTAGAGGTGTCTCGGTCATGTCTACATAGTTCTCGAACCCGCATGGTCTGCACACTTAAGGTTTGGTGACGTTTCGGTAGTATAGAGTTATGTATGGTGGTGACCAAAGGTTGTTCGGAGTCCCGTATGAGATCTCGGACGTCATGAGGAGCTCTGGAAAAGTTTCGGGCTCATCGGTAGTATATCGGGAGTGCCGGTAGTGTACCGGGAGACCTCCGGGAGTGGTATTTCGACCCTAGAGGGACCATGGGCTGTGGCAGAGTATTAACCAGCCCTTAGTGGGCTGGTAAATCAGCCTAGAAAGGCCCATGGCACAGGAGAAAAAGGCTAAAGGAAAAAAAGGCCAAAAATCAGCCAATAGGAGGCAATCCTACTCCAACTAGGATTGGAGGTGGAATAGGATTCCACCCTCCTATTCGTCCGAACCAAGAGGCCCTTGGCTTCCTCTCCTCTCCTCTCCTCCTATATATACTGGTGGAATAGCTAAGGTTTTGGCATAAATTACGGCCACGTGCTACCCGTTCCACCGCTGCTCCTCTAGATTAGTTTTCCGTAGTGCTTAGGCGAAGCCCTGCCGGAATTGCTCCACCACCACCATCACCGGAGTGCCGTCACGCTGCCGGTGAACTCTTTCTCCTCTCCACCTCCTATTGCTGGATCAAGACGGTGGAGATCGTCATCAAGCTGCACGTGTGCTGAACGCGGAGGTGTCGTCCGTTCGGTACTAGATCAGAAGGATCGTGATCAAGGCCACGGGACGTTCGTGATCGGATCGCGGGACGGATCGTGACGAGATCGCGGGACGGTTCGTGATTGGTTCGCGGGATGGTTCGTGATTAGATCGCGGGACGCTCGGCGATTTGGATCGCGAAGAAGTACGACTACACCAACCGCGTTTCTTAACGCTTCCCGCTTAGCGATCTACAAGGGTACGTAGATCCACTCTCCCTCTCGTAGATGCTCATCACCATGGATAGGTTTGCGTGTGCGTAGGAAAATTTTTGTTTCCCATGCAACGTTCCCCGACATTAAGGACATAAGCCTTCTGTGCAGCAATGAGGACAATCCTCACATCACGGACCCAGTCTGCAATATTGCTACCATCATCTTTCAACACTATTTCTCTAGGAACATATAAAAATTTAAGGGAGCCACAGCGTGAGCTAGTAATCTACAATATAATTTGCAAAGACACTACTGACTATGTTCATCATAATGAGTTCAATTAATCATATTACTTAAGAACTCCCACTCAAATTGACATCCCTCCGGTCATTCGAGTGATACATGATCCAAATTCACCAACTCAAGTCCGCTCATCATGTCAGTTGAGGTGGTTTCAATGGTGAACATCATCATGTTGATCATATCTACTATATGACTCATGTTCGACCTTTCGGTCTCTTGTGTTCCGAGGCCATGTTTGTACATGCTAGGCTCATCAAGTTTAACCCGAGTGTTCTGCATACGCAACACTGGCTTGCACCCGTTGTATGTGAACGTGGAGTCTATCACACCCGATCATCACGTGGTGTCTCGACACGACAAACTTTCACAACGGTGCAAACTCAGGGAGAACACAATTGATCTTGAAATTTTAGCGATGGATCACCTTATAATGCTACCTTCGTCCTAAGCAAAACAAGGTGCATAAAAAGATTGACATCACATGCAAATCATAAGTGACATGATATGGCCATGAACTTGTGCTTTTGATCTCCATCCTTAAAGCACCGGCATGATCTCCATCGTCACTGGCATGACACCATGATCTCCATCATCTTGATCTCCATCAACGTGTCGCCACCGGGGTTGTCACGCCCACCATGCTTATACTACTATTTCTACGGCTTAGCAATAAAGTAAAGCATTACATAGCGCTTAATGATTGACACGCAAGTCATACAAAAATTAAAGACAACCCTATGGCTCCTGTCGGTTGCCGTAATCATCGACATGCAAGTCGTGATATTCTATAAAATGCATGATCATCTCATACATCACATATATCTCATCATGTAATTGGCCATATCACATCACAACATACCCTGCAAAAACAAGTTAGACGCCCTCTAATTGTTGTTGCAAGTTTTACGTGGCTGCTACGGGTATCTAGCAAGAACAATTCTCACCTATGCAAAACCACAATGGTGATACATAAGTTGCTTTTCAACCTTCTCAAGGACCGCCTTTGTCGAATCTGATCCAACTAAAGTAGGAGAAACATACACCCGCCAGCCATCTTTGTGCAACAAAGTTACACGTCAGTCGATGGAACCGGTCTCTCGTAAGCATACGAGTAAGGTTGGTCCGGACCGCTTCATCCCACAATATCGCTGAACCAAAACACGACCAAGGGAGGAAGCAATCTAAGCATGAATGCCCACAAACTCCTTTGTGTTCTACTCGTGATCTCATCTACACATAGACCTAGCTCTTGCCACTGTTGGGGAACGTTGCATGGGAAACAAAAAAAATCCTACGCACACGCAAGATCTATCCATGGTGATAACCATCTACGAGAGGGAGAGTGAATCTACATATCCTTGTAGATCGCTAAGCAGAAGCGTTAAGATATGCGATTGATGTAGTTGTATGTCTTCACGATCCGTCCCGCGATCTCATCACGAGTCTTCTTGCGATCCCATCGTGGTCCTTCCGATCTAGTACCGAACGGATGGAGCAAAGAGGGAGCAAGAGGGAGCAAAGAGGTAGATGAGTTCTCCGGCAGTGCGACAGCGCGGCGGCGGTGGTGGTGGAGCTAATCCGGTAGGGCTTCGCCAAGCACTACGGAATCAATCTAGAGGAGAAACAGATCTAGAGGAAGAAGAGGGCAGCACATGGCAATTAGGGTTAGGGGCTGCCCTCAAAATCCCTCAATATATATAGGAGGAAGGTGAGAGGAGGCAGCATTGGCCCCTACTACAAGTAGGTTCGGCCGAACCAAACAAGGGAGGGAATCCACCTCCCACAAGGGAGTTGGGATCCTATTAGGACTCCTTCCTAATTTGGATTTTCCTTCCCATATTTGGGGTTTTTCCTTTCCCACTCTTTGCTAGCCGCATGGGCCCTTAGAGCAGGCTTTGGCCAGCCCACCAGGGGCTGGTTTACCTCCTCCCACAACCCATGTAGCCTCTTGGGTCGAGACACCCCTCCCGATGGTCCCCTGGTACCCTCCCGACACTCTTGATGCACTAGTGATGAGCCCGAAACTTTTCCGGCGACCAAAATAGGACTTCCTATATATCAATATTTACCTCCGGACAATTCCTAAGCTCCTCGTGACGTCCGGGATCTCATCCGGTACTCTGAACAACCTTCAGTCACCGCCATACATAACTCTATACTACTGAAACTTCATCGAACCTTAAGTGTGCAAACCCTGTGGGTTCGAGAACAATGTAGACATGACCGAGACACCTCTATGGTCAATAACCAATAGCGGGACCTAGATGCCCATATTGGTTCCTACATATTCTATGAAGATCTTTATATGTTGAACCTCTATGTCAAGGATTCAGTTAATCCATTATGATGTTCCCTTTGTTCTTCGGTATGTTACTTGCCCGAGATTCAATTGTCGGTATCTCTATACCTAGTTCAATGTCGTTACCGACAAGTCTCTTTACTCATTCCGTAATACAAGATCCCGAGGCTAACACTTAGTCACATTGCTTGCAAGGCTTATTGTGATGTTGTATTACCGAGTGGGCCCTGAGATACCTCTCCATCACACGGAGTAACAAATCCCAGTCTTGATCCATGCCAACCCAACAGGCACCCTTGGAGATACCTATAGAGAACCTTTATAGTCATCCAGTTACGTTGCGGCGTTTGATACACACAAGGTATTCCTCCAGTGTCAGTGAGTTGCATGATCTCATGGTCATAGGAACAGATACTTGACATGCAGAAAACTGTAGCAATAAACTGACACGATCATATGCTACGTTTATAGTTTGGGTCTTGTCCATCACATCATTCTCCTAATGATTTGATCCCTTTAGAAAATTACATCCCATGTCCATGGCTAGGAAACCTTAACCATCTTTGATCAACGAGCTAGTCTATTAGAGGCATGCTAGGGACATGGTGTTGTCTATGTATCCACACATGTATCTGAGTTTTCGATCAATACAATTCTAGCATGGACAATAAAAGATTATCATGAACAAGTAAATATGATAATAACCCATTTATTATTGCCTCTAGGGCATATTTCCAACATTAAGTTCATGGGAAAACGGAGTAATGGAACAAGAACGATTACATGATGTAGACAAGATCTATTAATGTAGGAATAGACCCCATCTTGTTATCCTTAATGGCAACGATACATGTGTGTCTTGTTGCCACGTGTGTCACTGGGAACGAACACCACAAGATCGAACCCATCACAAAGCACCTCTTCCCATGGCAACAAAAATTGATCTAGTTAGCCTAACTAAACCAAGGATTCGAAGACGAAATACGAGGCTATAAGTAATCATGCAAATAAGGATCAAAGAAGACTCAAATCATATTCATGGATAGAAACTGATCATGAACTCAAAATTCATAGGATCCCAACAAACACACTTCAAAACTCATTACATCAAATAGATCTCCAAGAGACTATTGTGTTGAGAAACATGGAGAGAGAGGAAGCCATCTAGCTACTTCCTACGGACCCATAGGTCTATGGTGGAATACTCACGCATCATCGGAGAGGCATATATGAAGAAGATGAACCCCTCTGTGATGGTGTTAGATTGGATCTCGAGGTTCTGGAACTTACGGCGGCTGGAATTATATTTTGTCGACTCCCCCTAGGGTTTTTGAATTTTCTAGGAATTTATAGGCTCGATATTCGGTTGACGGGGTGCCCGAGGTGCCCACCCTCCACCAGGCCACGCCAGGGGTCTCCGACACGCCCGGATGGAGGGTGGATACCTCGGGCCCCCTCTACTGGTGTTGTTTGGCACATCTGCTTCCTTCTAGTCCATAAAAAATCCACAAAAATCCCCGCAATGTTTGGGCTCCATTTGTTACTGATTTTCTGTGAAGTAAAAAAAACAGGAAAAACAACAACTGACACTTTGGCACTATATTAATAGGTTAGTCCCAAAAATGATATAAACTTGCTATAGAATGATTGTAAAACAACCAAGATTGATAATATAACAGCATGGAACAAGAAAAAATTATACATCTGTTGGAGACGTATCAGCATCCCCAAGCTTAATCCTACTCGTCCTCGAGTAGGTAAATGATTAAAACGGAATTTTTGATGTGGAATGCTGCCTATCATGTTCATCACATATTTGTTTCTATATATCATGGACATTTGGACTTTTCATATTGTTCAAAGCAATACACTACAGGAAACAGGTACTTTGCCGTCCGCCATCCCGGACGGCAAAGTCATGAAACTCGGACGGCAAAGGCTTTGTCGTCTGCCAGCATACGGCAAACCGTCCGGCTAAATAATCCATGGTAAAGGCCGATTTGCTGTCTGCTGGCGGACGGCAAAGACCTTAGGTTCTTTGTCGTCCGCCAGTAGACGGCAAAGAGCCTGCACGGCACACGTGGGCACTTAGCTCCGTTAGGGGGCTTAATGGCGTGCTTTGCCGTCCGCTGGCAGACGGCAAAGAACCTTAGGTCTTTGCCATCTGCCCGCGGACGGCAAAGAACCCACCTAGGCCAGCCCCAGTTTGCACAGGTAGTTGCCACGTGGCCACTTTGCCGTCTGCCGGCGGACGACAAAGCTCTTTGTCGTCTGCCAGCAGACGACAAAGTGGCTATATAGCCCCCTTTTTTGTTTTTTCTTAAAATCATTCAATTTGAGAGAATATTCATACATATCCAACATATACATATCCAGAACATACATATCATTCAAAAAGTTCCAACAAGCGTACCAAATAAGTTGAAACAAGCATATATATACCAATAATTAAGTTCCAACATACAAGTCCAACATATATACAAGTTTCCAACAACACACAATATGGTTTCCAACAACATATCCATACATATGTATCCAAAACAAGTTTTCCATAAACATAAAGGTAGCAGAAGTAGAAGAGTACAATCGATCAATGCACTCTTCCTCATCTATAGCAAATCTGCAAAGTGGGAAAGATATAGTTAGAATAAGAAGAAGAAGAAAATGAAGAAAAAAAGAAGAAGAAGAATTTATCTTCTATTTCTTTTTCTCCTCTCCTCTCCTCTCCTCTTCTCCAAGGTAGTAATGCCATTTTGTAGCTAATTAATCATATCAAGTAATTTTGGAGGAAAAAAAGCTAAGTATAGGTCATTTTATAGCTATCCTAGGTAGAATATATCATTTTGGAGGTAAGTAAGGTTATTATGTATTTTTGAGGAAAATAAGCTAAGTATAGGTCATTTTGGAGGTAAACCAAGGTTATTATGCCATTTTTTTTACCTAAGTGAGCATATTATGTCATAAATGAACTAGCTAAGCTAATTATAGATCATTATTGAGCTATCCTAGGTAGTTATGCCATTTTGTACCTAAGTGAGCTAATTATGTCATAAATGAACTAGCTAAGCTAGCTATAGATCATTATTGAGCTATACTAGCTAATAATGCCATTTTCTAGCTAACTAAGCATATCAAGTCATTTTGGAGGAAAAAATGCTAAGCATAGGTCATTTTATAGCTATCCTAGGTAGAATATACCATTTTCTAGCTAACTAAGCATATCAAGTCATTTTTGATGAAAATAAGCTAAGTATAGGTCATTTTGGAGCTAAGTAGTTCATTTCTTAAGCTAAGTATGCATTTGTTAATGAAAACACTTGGGAAAACTGTAACATCCCAAAATTCCATTTTGGAATGTTATGAATATAGCTATGCATCTATCATCACCATTGCTTGAATTGTATGTGTTAGTTGAAATGCCTTTTCTGGTTTTCAGAAAGTCCCCTTCTACTTTTCCCTATGTTGCTTCCCCTATTTGAAATTTTGGTTAAATGTTCAAAATAAGAGAGGAGTAACATGACACTCCACACCAGGGTCTAATTGGTGAATTATTTGAACAAAATAACCAGGAGTTATTTTGAAAATATTTGCAAAAAGGGTTTAAAAACAATTAGGACATTTCTGAAATAATATTTTTTTTCAAAGTGTTCAAATGACAGAATAGAAATGTTCATTAAATAGCATTTATTATTCTGTTAATTTTGATATATAATACCCCTATATTTACAAACGATTTGAATTGCTTTAAAAGCTTTTGAATGTCTCTGGAAATTATTAAAAAGAAACGGTAACCGTTTCCGGTATTAAACGGGCCGGCCCACCGGCTTTAAAAGCCGAAACCGTTACCGGTCGGCCGACCGAGCGCATTCACTCCCCTCTCTCTCTCTGACGCTGGACCCCACCCATCCGACCGTTTCCCTCGCTCGGTCGTCGTCTTCTCCCTCCCCCGCGTGCGCCGGAGCCGCCGCCGACCGTTTCCCTCTCGCCGGATCTCTCTCTCCCTTTACTCCCCCGCACCCCGAGCGCCCCTATATAAACCGGACCAACCCCGCGTCCATTTTCCCCCCCGAGCCCCTTCTCTCTCTCGCCGAGACGCCGTCGATTGCTCGTCGGAGTTCCACCACCACCGGAAGTCGCCGTCGACCGTAGCCACCACCTCCGACCATCATTCGCCACGCCGTCGCCACCAATCGCCTCCGGAGGACCGTCCCCGTCGCCCGGACCACTTCCCCGTCCTCCCCGACCACCGAAACACCTCGCCGCCGCAATCGCCGCTACCGGACTCGCCGGAGTACCCCGACGCCGGCGACTTCTACCCTGTAAGCCCTCTCGACCGTCCGATCCAAATCCCACGGTCCAGATTAGAACGAACTTAAGTCCGAACCGTTTTCTTCTACCGAACGGTCGCCCGCTCTAATTCACCTACCGAACGCCCCCCTTAGCCAATCGGATCGCGCCACGTAGCCCCCTGACCGACGCATATTTTTTTTTTATTTTCTGTTTTGTTTTAATTAACAGAATGTTTTCCAATTTTGTTTTGCTTATATCTTTTAATCTATTTAGTGTTTTGAGTTGATTCTTTTTGCAATAGCTCACATTTTTCATGTAGTTTCACCCTGTACTTTTAAATTTCAAATTTGAACTATAAAATTTGAATTTAATCAAATTTGCTCAAAATCTTCAAATCTGAATAACTAGAGTTTAAAAATAGATTTTGATATGATTCTTTTTGCTACTGTTTGATATTAGTTAGGACTATCTCCATGTATAGTTTGAGGATTTTCATGATCTATTTAATTACTGTTTTAACCAAAAACAGAATCTGCTTATTATTATAATATAGTTTTATAAACTTAATTTTGATTAGTTTGATTTAGAATTTGGTTTTATTTGTTTATTAGGTTCTGTTAGTAAACATTTAGTGTTTTCACTTACTGTTAATAAAAATATAAATTTGCCTAGTTTAATTTCATTTAACATAGGAATCACAACTTCTTTTCAAATAGGCATAATTTGATTAAAACAACTAACTAGTAATAGTTTTGTTTTCAAATAAGTTTTGTATAATTAATTCTGTTTTCTAAGACAAATTTATTTGTAAGTTATTTTCTGTAAGAACATGTTTTGTTAACAAAATAATAAGTTTAGTTTTCATTCTTTTTGTTAATATAACTATAGTTGATTCATATAGTGTTTATCTCAAACTTGTATAAACTCTACTAAAGTTTTCCCAACAAACTTAAATTGATTATATTCTGTTTATTAATAAAATATGCTATTGTTTCTTTGCTGACAACAATTGTCTTGTCATTTCAAAATAGTTTTATTATGTAGTAGTGTTTTCATCATCCCCTTTGGAAAAACAAAACTTTGTGTGTTTTACTTGCTAGAGACTTTTGTGCATTGTTTGCATAGTTTGTTTAGTACTTCTTTGCTGAATGTTATGAGTACTTATTATGGTTGTATGCTTATTTGAGTGCATTGTTTGTTTCGTTAGATTATCCGGAGTGCGAAGCTTGTTACTTAGAGTCACTCACGTACGAAGATCATCAATCAGGCAAGTCACTTTGATCATGTTTTACCCATGTTTTATATGCATTAGTTCTACCATCTCCCCAGTTGCATGCAAGATAGGTTAGTTGGAAACTTGGTTACATTGTAGTAGTATCATGTGGTAGATACCCCTCTCAACCCTCTTTGACAACATTGGCCCCGGGAAACGTTGTTTTACTTTTGCTATGCTAATAGTAGACGGGGTTGGTTGTGTGATTCATGGGAGTTGAGAGAGTTAATAATTTCAAGACCTACATAATGATCAAGATTTCAATACTCCAAGTTTTCAACATACCTCTGGGTGGATGATGGTTGAACGGCGCCCTGGAGAAACCAGTGGTTAGCCTAGGTGATGCTGGAGATGGCCAGTATTCACGCGGAAAGGTCCACCCAGGCACAAAGGGATGGATGGGTGATTCAAGACCCAAGGCTTACCTGCACAGCCACAAGTCATTATGGGCTCTGGCTTGGTTGGATATCGTGGTGACTCTGGACAGGCGGTGCTACGAGAGGTAGAAGAACTGTAGGAAAGGATGGGCACCGTCAGAGTCGCAGGGAAACCCTTTGGAAGACCATGTTTTGGTCATCCGTTTCTCAAACACCCTGAAGTGCGAGAAATCAAACGGAGGCGACCAAATCTTGTGGGGAACGTGTGCAAAACTCTGCAGAGTACTTAAACCTAATCGATTAGCCGTGTCCACGGTTATGGACGACTTGAGCCAAAGGAATTGGAACTTCCGGAACTCTCAACACAAATAATATGATGATGTGGGTATTTAATAATTTTGGGTATGAGAATTGGTTGGTGGAACCATCTCATTAATCAACCAACTTAGTAATATTTTGCTTAACCCCCTTCGATGTAGGAAAAACTTGGCTTTACGCAAAACTTACACCACCACCTGCCATATAAGCATATAGACTAGCTGATTATTTTCACCCCTCTCTTGTGACTTTGCCGGCATATTCCGTATGCTGACCTACACGGCTGCAACGTATCATGTTGCAGAGTATTTTTCCGACCAGGAGTGAGGACGCGTTCTATGCTCAGTGAGATGCCCTTGGAGTCAGATGGACTCATCTACCTTCGACGCTTCCGCAAGATTTAGATATTCTCATGAGTTGGCCTTTAGCCACTTTATTGTAATTTATATTGTAATAAAGGACTCTATATGAGATTGCGATTAATATAATGCTGTGTGATTTCCCTTTGATATATACATTGATGTACCGTGTGTGTACCAGCATGATCTTGGGATGGTACGGAAACACCGGAGACTTGGCCTTTCAGGTCGGGTCGCTACAAAAACTTACCATCAACACGCAGGTGAAGGACCGGTAGGGTTTGGGCCAGGGTGATACGTAGAAGGACCGGTAGGGTTTGGGCCAGGGTGAGAGGTAGAAGGACCGGTCGGGGTTGTGGCAGACGTAGAAGGATCGGTCGATGCTTGTCGGGAGGCATGCTGCACCAAAGATCATTTGCAATGTCTCCTTAGCATGATGCAACTCAAATGTGAATACTAGTAACTAATGACCATTTAAATGAAACTCACCGTGGGTGCTATAGCAATATGGGGCATCGACGGAGGGGTCTGACCATTGTTCTGGCACATGGTCTACACATTTTGTTTTCACGAGTCATTCATATTAGTTAGTGATGAAACAAACATTACGTGCATGATTTGGCTAATATGCAGGAGAAATTTACCACGAGGAGCTCGTATAGGAACCGGTGAGACGCGTCGTTCCGGTTCCTCTCCTCCTCCAACAGCCTAGCCGTCCTCTCCTCCATGTCCCTCTCCCTCTGTGTCGCCTGCCTGTTTGCCTCTACCAGAAGCTCCTGGGCCCTTGCCTCAATGGCGAGCTCCATTGGCCGTGGACGAGGCGTTATCTCAGGATCAGAGCTCGCCTGACGCTTCGTGATCTCCGGGAGAGTTCTAGGACAACGTAAGTACATCCCCAATGGCTATCGAGCCATGGGGCCTCCCACCACCAGATATCATCACGAGCTCTGGATCAAAAGGACTCTGGCTCGGGTTGAAGTCCTCCCCGTTCCTCGCCTTCCCAAAATCTCTGTACCTCACGAGCTTGTTGTGGGAGGAGATGTTGCTGAAGCTCTCTGGATGATCTAGGTCATCCTCAGAGAATGTCTTGGCCTTCTTGTACGAGGCAGTATGGGCCATGGCATAGATGTCGAATAGAGGTGGCACCTCCTTCTTGTTGTGTCGCGCCTAAAAGAGGTGAACAAAATATTAGTTAAGGGCTCAAGCTAGCATGAAGAATGAAATTGCATGAATCATGAAGCCAACCACATACCAAGTGATCCCCGAACTCAAACAGGTTGGAGCTCCCATTATGGTGTGGCACACCTCTCATTTTGGCACGCTTCTCCTTGGCCTTGTTGTGTTCGGCTAGCCATTTTGAAGAGCACCACTCATCCACCAATGCCTCCCAACAGTCCATCCTATCCGCACACCATCTCGGGGGCACCTAAGTTAGACAAGAGAAATTTCAGCGCTACGCCTACGAATCAAATCAAAGAAGATAAGTACAAGGCCTTAAGAATAGATAATTACATTCATAACCTTCTCCTTACTCAGATAATTATTCGGTACTTCTTCTTGGCCCTCCTAATGTTACTCGAGGCGTAGTAGTCTCGAATAGCCTGCACCCGAGCCTTGTGTCGTAAGTTCTGAAGTAGGCGCTTGCACTCTACTTCGAGAACAACAGCCGCTCTCACCTCATGTTCCTCAAGACACCTGTAGAACGTCTACAATCAAACAAGACAACACATTAGACAATGATTAGTACAATCACTAGGTGTTGTTGAGAAGGAGAAATTACCCAAAAGCGACGAATCACAATGTTACCCACCGTCTCGCACAAGACACCGTTGACCATCTCCTCCGGCGGGGCCGGGGCACCCCTGTACAGCTCCCAGGTTAGTGCTACCTGTGGAGACTCACCGGGCAACTCGACCTTCCCCGGGAAGTGGTGTCGAAGATACACACCAAGGACCTGGTTGGGCCTGCGGACACCACGCTCGTATTTCCAACCCCTGCAGTAGGACAAGGCCAACACATTAGATATTAATTTCAAGAAACATGAAGGCAAAAGGTTAAAAAACAGTAAATGCACTTACTTCTCCGCATTAGGCGCAATCAACCACCTCTGCTCGCGGGTCGTCGGCACGGGAGGCAGCTTTGTACAACCACGCCGGTAGACCTTCTTGCCCTCCTCAACCAGCTCGCCCTCGCTATAGGTGTCCTCAGACAAGTAATTGTCCTCGCCACCATCAGCATGGCCACTGGCCTCCGGAGTCACGTGGGACGAAGACTCTAGGACCCGAGTCTCCTGGGACGAAGACTCTGGGACCGGAGTCTCCTGGGATGAAGGCTCGATGACCCGAGGCTCGTCGACCCGAGGCTCGTGGACCAGAGTCCGAGACGGGTCCAAGTCAGACGGGTCCACCTAAGACGGAGCACTCCTGTGGTTGGGAGAATCAGCTGGGGGTGGCGGCGAGGAAGGCGCAGCAACCTTCCTACCTCTAGCACCTCTCTTCGTCTTCCCCCGACCTCTCCCGGTCGAAGAAGAAGCGCCCGCGGTGTCTGCATGCTGTGTACCAGCGCTCTCTGAAGTTGCTGGGGTGGAATAATAGCACCCCTCCCAGCACGCACCGAGGAAGGAGACTCGGAGCGCTCTTGACCCCAGCCCACCATCTGTCAACATCTGCAATGACAAAGAGTGAATGAAATTAGTTCAACATAGAAAAATTGAATACCTAATAACATGAACTAATTAATAATATATGTACATAATAATAATTGAATAACTCACATTACTAATATTAATCTTCATCGTCTATATATTCTTCGGAATCAATAAATGCATAATCATCATCACTATCAGTAATGACGTGCTCATCAGCATCATCAATAAATGCATCAACATGTGGAAGGCCTCTATGTAATCGGTCAAGCATTGCCAGGTCATCCACAGCAGTAACCACTTCTTCTTCCGTCTCTTCTTGTTCCTGCTCAGGGGTGAAGTCGGGTTCACTATCACCGTCAACCTCAATGTTCTGGGGTGAAGTAGAGCGGTTCTTGAAGCTTTTTTGGAAACACGGGTTTCTTGGAAGAATTCTCCTTCATATGTGTCTGGGTTAATGTGAGGTTCATAATCATCTTCATTGAGGGGAGGTGGTCTAAAATGTGGCGGCACATCATAAACGACATCCCAACCTTTCAAATTTGGATCCGTTTGGCAGGCCCATGGTAGATAGAAAACTTGGGTCACCTGTTGAGCCGTAATATAGACATCGGGAACATCCAAATGGGTGCTTTGTTTGATTTCAACTAGCCCTATATGTTCATGAGTCCTTCTAGTCTCCTTCGGCTGGAACCAATAAAATTTGAAGACTAAGACGTTTGGTGGGTTTTCACCAAAGAATGTAAGTTCATAAATTGCTTCAACTCTTCCACAATACTCGACCCTCCTTCGCCGACAGCGGAGACACAACAATTTGTAGTCTTTACGTCGGCCATAGATAGCTCTTTGCCAAAAGTACGAAAGCGATACCCATTGATGTTGTATATGTCAAATGAACGGGCCTTAATTAAAGTCAAAACCATTAGCGACTTGTCTCAATTCGGAGTACATAGACTCTGCATTAGCCTACAAGTTTAATACAAAGGATTGTTGCATTAGCCGCAAACTAGGCGAAGAAATGAAATCGTCTAATTAATAGAAATTACTGTTTGCTTGAACCAAGAGATGAAACCGGGATAAGCGCCTCCATGCTTTGCCAGAAACTCATACTCTTCGATGGAATCCTTTTGGATCACCGCTCCAACCGAGAATTTGGCGACGTATCGACTGTATCACATATATATCCGGGAATAAGAGCATTTCACGGTCGCCATCATTGTACCGAGGCTTTGGATTATGCAAATGACGATTCTAGTCTATGTAGTGTGTTGTCACAAAGTTTGCCGCCTCCTCAGTAATGACTGCCTCGGCCATCGATGCTTCAACTCTATGTTTGTTTTTACATTTTGCTCGAAGCGTTTTCTGCATCCTCTCAGTTGAGAAGCACCAATGATTTTGCACGGGCCCCCTCAATCTTGCCTCGGTTGGGAGATGCAAAATCAAATGCTCCATTGGATTAAAGAAGCCCGGTGGAAAGATCTTTTCTAACTTGCAGATCAACTCCGGCGCCAACTCTTCTAGTTCGTCTAGCACGTCAGGCGATAGTTCTTTCGCACAAAGAACACGGAAGAAATAGCTCAGCTCTGCCAGTACTAGCCATTCATCCTCAGGGATAAAGCCACGCAACATCACCGGCATTACCCGCTCAAGCCATATGTGCCAATCATGACTCTTGAGAACAAATATTTTCAATTTTTCAAGACTCGCTCCCCTCTTTAGATTCGCTGCATACCCATCGGGGAACATCAACTGCATTTTCACCCACAAGATCATTTCCCTCATAGTTGGCCTTCCAAGATTGAACCATGCCTTTGGCTTCCTCCAGTTCTTCTTTCCTTCCGGTTGTCGAATGTTTTGTAACAGTCTATCACATAGAGCCTCCTGGTCGACTCTAGCCTTAGGATTATCCTTCGACTTCCCCTCTATGCCGAACAATGTACCAAAAAGGGCCTCCGCGGCATTCTTTTCAGTGTGCATCACGTCGATGTTATGTGGGCAAAGGATATCTTTGAAGTAAGGAAGATCCCACAAACATATCTTGTGAGTCCAGGCGTGTTCCGTATTATACCCTTTGAAAGACCCTGGACGATTTGGATCTGGCTCGAGAGCGTTTATCTGATCCAGGATCTGTTGGCCTGTCAATGCAGGTGGTGCAATGTTTTTGACAACTCTACCTTTGATGAAATTCTTCTTGTCTTTTCTGAACTTATGGTCAGGATCCAGGAACTGTCTATGCATGTCGAAGAAAGAAAACTTGCGACCTGCCTCCAGCCAACAGAACTGAAGAGCTGCCTTCCATGTGGGGCACGGAAACCTTCCATGCTACACCAGCCAACAAATAGCGCATATGCCGGCAAGTCATGCATCTAGTACATGTACCACACATGCATTTTGAAGTTCTTTTTTGTAGCTGCGTCGTATGTCTTGATCCCATTATCCCAGGCTTCTTGCAATTCATCCTTAAGCGGTTGCACGTACACATTCATATTCTTCCCTTGATATTTGGGCCCTGGAATTATCAGGGTCAGGAAAATGTTCTTTCTTTTAATAATCTCTCCGGGGGAGATTGAGTGGAATGACAAATACAGGCCAACAACTGTATTCAGCTATCGTCATACCATACACATTGAACCCATCCGTGCTGATGGAAACTCGAGGATGCCTTGGTTCTGTCGCTTTATCCTTATGTAATGCATCGAAGTGCTTCCACGAAAAAGTGTCCGAAGTGTGTCCAACATCGGATTCCCATCTGCATCCAGTTCTGTTCGTTTGCCCAATTTATGCCACGTCATCTGCCTAGCCGTCTCTTCGACCATGAAAAGTCGTTGAAGTCTTGGTATGATTGGCAGATACCGAAGATCATTAATGGGGATTTTGGTCTAACTCTTCTCACCCATACCGTTTTCTACCAGAACATACCTAGAAGCATTGCAAATGGGGCAATAGTTCAAACCCGCATACTGAAGCCTAAATAAGGCACATCCATTCTCACAGGCATCTTTCTTCTCATAGGGCATCTTAAGCGCATGCAGGATTTTTTCCGACTGGTACAGGTTTGGTGGCAATACATGGCCTTTGGGTAGAAAGCGTCCAAATATCGTCATAATCGCGTCGTAGCATTCTCTTCCTAGGTTGAACTGAGCCTTTAGAGCCATTACTTGTGCGATGGCATGCAGCTGACAAAGCTTAGTGTGCTCGTGGAGAGGACGTTTTGAAGACTCCAACATTTCATAAAAGGCCTTTGCAGATTCCTCCATCTCATCATCTGCATGCCGAGCATCATCAAATTCTTGCACCATGTCTTCGATCCCGGTACAATGCTCGTCGGTGCGACGACGAAGCACCTCAGCTCTGGCAATTTGGGAAGACTCACCATGAAATGTCCAGACCATATAATTAGGCGTAAAACCCCACTTCTGTAGGTGTTTGATCATTTCAAACTCTGACTTCTTCTTATAGTTGTCACAATCGACACAAGGGCACCAGGTTGTTTTCTGTCCATTTGCAAATACGACTCTCACAAACTCCTTGGTTTTTGTTAACCATTCACGGGTCATGTCTTTCTGACTAGTGTGACCAGTGTACATCCACCCACGATCACTCATCCTGCCTAGCTACTGGACACACACAAAATATATACATAATTTAGCAAACCATATTCATCAGTTAATAGAGTTTGTCAGTTCCATTATGTCGACGCAACCTAGATGCTAGTAGGTAAAGATAGGTCCTAATCCCACCCGAGTATGTGTAGATTGGGTTCGTTTTCCCATGCTCTGCTCCGGATCCGATGCAAAATTTCGGTAGCACATCCCCGCTGTTCTCCTGATACACGTCTCGGCAATATGCAGAGAGGATGTGTACCCGGAGAACAACAGGGAGGCACTGACGAAATTCTACATCGGATCCGGAGCAGAGCATATGGGAAAACGAACCCAATCTACACATACTCGGGCTGTCCATGGATAACGTTGGACAATTTAAAAGAATCACGGTTATAAATATGCAATTGTATGCATATTTATAGATGTAACCCTTTCGAACGAGAGACGCATAGTGTTCACGCATACTGATGATTCAATCTACCTACAGCTAGCAAGTTCCATCGGCACGAAGACCGGAATAGAGCAAATGAAGGGGGAGGAGGAGATGTCATTTGTGCTCACCCATGAACGTAGGGGCTGAGCTCGTCGAACGCACGGGTAGGTCGTCGAACACCAAACCCTCGCAGCGACGAAACAACTGCACATTTAAATCCACCCGATCAACACAAATATATATATATGATGTTTTTCATAACAAAATCGGAAATTATATGACCTAACTCATAATTCACACATATATGATTCCGTCGGCCTCTGGAAGGCCGAAGAGCACCCTTTCGGTCAACAGGAGGCCGAAGAGGTGTCGGGGTCGGGGGTGTCGTGTCGGGGTGTTGGGGTGTCGTGTCGGGGTCGAGATGTCGTGTCGGGGTCGGGGGTCGGGGGTGTCGTGTCGTGGTGTCGGGTTAGGGGGTTCCTCGACGTCGATGAAACCCTAAATAGCAAGTATCATCGGTGCGAGATACATGTGGTGCTCGGCGCCCGGTGTCCCGCGCGCAGCAATAGTTCTGGGTCGGTGTACATCAGTATAATGCGTGTGTGACTTTCGGTTCGTCGAGGCTCTTCGTAAGTAACTCTCATATCTCATGGTGTGTTGGGGCGCTCTCTCTCACACTGATATGGTGGTGTATATATGTTGGTGGACACTCTCTCACGGTAATAGTTCGACCGCTGGTGATGGACGCCTCTTCTCTCCTCTTCTTGCGCAATATATCGACGAGTATATCGCACAGAAGAGAAAAAAGAAGAGGCACCCCCCACGACAACAGTCGGGATTCCTCCATCAGGAACACACATGAAAGTTATTTAAGGAAAGCCTCGACGGACCGAAAGTCACACACGCATTATACCGATGTACATCGACCCACGATCACTCATCTTGCCTAGCTACTAGACACACACAAAATATTGATGATTGAAGACACCTATAGCTAGCAAGTTTCATCGACACGAAGACCGGAATAGAGGAAATGATGTTTTGTATAACAAAATCGAAAAATATATGACCTACTAACTCATAATTCACAAATATATGACCCGTGTTGTGTCGGGGTCGGGGTGTCTGGGGTGTCGTGTCGGGGTCGGGGTGTCGGGGGTGTCGTGTCGGGGTCGGGGTGTCGGGGGTGTCGTGTCGGGGTCGGGGTGTCTGGGGTGTCGTATCGGGGTCGGGGTGTCGAGGGTGTCGTGTCGGGGTCGGGGTGTTGTGTCGTGGTCATGGGTGACGTGTCGGGGTCGGGGTGTCCGACTGTCATGTCGGGGTCTGGGTGTCGAGGATGTCGTGTCAGGGTAGGGGTGTTGTGTCTAGGTTAGGGGGTTCCTCGACATCGATGAAACCCTAAATAGAAAGTATCATTGGTGCGAGATACATGTGGCGCTCGGCATTGAACACTAGATCCACATCCCACAAGCGACGCCGGCGCCCGGTGTCCCGCGTGCAGCAATAGTTCTGGGGGCCGATGACGGTCGAACACCTATGCAAATTTGTCTGGCAGCCTCTGCGATGAGGATCAAAGCAAAGTTTTGAAACTTCAAACAACCAAACCGACTTGAGTCAGTTAGGGTGTTTCAAGTTTCAACACTTGGCTTTTAATCGTCATCGCAGAGGCTGCAAGACAAATTCGCATAGGTGTTCAACCGCCATCGACCCCGAGAACTGTTGCAACGGGACGCCGAACGCCGGCGTAACTTGTGGCACATGGATGCAGTGTTCGACACCGACGGCCACATGTATCTCGCACCAACGATACTTGCTATTTAGGGTTCCATCGACGTCGGGGGTGTCGTGTCGGGGTCGGGGTGTCGGGGGTGTCAAGTCGGGGTGTGGGGGGTGTCGTGTCGGGGTCGGGGTGTGGGGGGTGTCGTGTCTGGGTCAGGGTGCCATGTCAGGGTGTCATGTCGGGGTGTCGGGGTGTCGGGGTGTCGGGGTGTCGGGGTGTCGGGGTGTCGGGGTGTCGTGTCAGGGTTGGGGTCGGTGACATCAGGGGTTGAGGATCGGTGGCGTCGGAGGTTGGGGTTAGTGGCGTCGGGGGTGTCGTGTCAGGGTGTCGGGTGTCGTGTCGGGGTCGGGGTGTCGGGGGTGTCGTGTCGGGGTCAGGGTGTCGGGGTGTCGTGTCGGGGTCGGGGTGTCGTGTCGTGGTCGAGGGTGCCGTGTCGGGGTGTCGTGTCGGGGTCGGGGTGTAGGGAGTGTCGTGTCGGGTTCGGGGTGTTGTGTCATGGTCGGGGGTGCCGTGTCGGGGTGTCGGGGTCGGGGTGCTATGTCGGGATGTCGGGGTGTCGGGTCGGTGTGCCGTGTCGGGTGTCAGGGTGTCGTGTCGGGGTGTCGGGGTGGGGTAGGGGGCGGGTCGGGGTGTGGGGTCGGGGTCGGGGGTCGGGGTATCTGTGTATAAGAATTAGGGGGAGGCTGGATGGAGTAGAGGAGGGGGGGCGGAGGAGCGGAGGGGGGAGGAGACGAAGAAGAAGAAGGATACTTTATTTTTCGTCTGTCCTCCTCTCTCTTTATTCTTATTATCTTTCTTTATTCTCTCCTCCTCTTCTTCTGTTTTCTATTACTATTATTTTTGTTCTTTCTTTTTTATTTTTCCTTTTTCTTCTTCTTCTTTTCTTATTTTTTCTTCTAGGTTTTTTCTTTTCTTCTTTTCTATCTAAGTTTTTTCTACCTGATATATACTAACTAATATGAACTAATAACTAACTAATATCAAGTAACTAATATGAACTAAAAAACAGAAAAAAAAACAGAAAAAGGGGGGAGGGGGGAGCTCACCGGAGGGGGGTCGAGGTGGCGGCGCGGTGCGGCGGAGGGTGAGGGGCGGAGCTGGGTCGTCGAGGGTCGAAGCGGCGACGCGGCGGAGCGGCGGGGCAGGGGGTGGAGGAGGGCCACGGGGAGGGGGCGGGTGACGTCGCGACCTGGCTCCGGCGGTGGTGGAGAAGGGCCGCGGGAAGGGGGCGGCGGCGGGAGGAGGGCTGCGGGGAGGGGCGGCGGTGGGAGGAGGGCTAGGGCAGGGGCGGCGTGGGGAGGGCAGGGCGGCGGCGCTGAGAGAGAGAGGGAGAGAGAGATGTGAGAGAGAGAGAGAGAGGTGCGAGGGGGCACGCTGGGCTGAAATTTAAGGTACCCTCTTTGCCGTCTACTGGCAGACGGCAAAGAACTCTTTGTCGTCTGCCAGCAGAAGGCAAAGAGGGTAACCGTTAGTCCGCCCCCCGGCCGTGACACTGTGGGCCCTCCTCACCTCTTTGTCGTCCGCTAGCGGACGACAAAGAAGTGGCAGGTTGACCTAGCCAGTGCCATGCCCCATGGGGCCCACTCTAGTCTTTGCCGTTTGCTGGCAGACGGCAAAGAGTTCTTTGTCGTCTGCCAGCGGACGGCAAAGAAGTGCAGATGGCAAAGACCCTCTTTTGCCATCAGCTGGTTCTTTGCCGTCTGTTTTGTAAAGACAGATGGCAAACAGCCTCTTTGTCGTCTGCCAGCAGATGGCAAAGAGCTGGCAGACAGCAAATTGTCTGATTCCAGTAGTGATAGTCTCGAATTGACATGAAAACTTTAATACTCAAGCATATCAACAAGCAACCATGTTTTTCAAAATATCAACGCTAAAGCAAGTTATCCCTAGTCCATCATGCTCAATCATTGATCCTTTCACAATACATACTCAAATATTAGCTACACATAATGCTCAAGTACGATCATAGTGCCCCCTAGTTGGTGCTTTATAAGAGAAGATGGAGACTCAAATTGAAAAATAAAAATTGCATAAAGTAATCACAGAGGGAAGTATGGATTAGTAGAGGTGCCAGAGCTAAAGTGTTTAAATTGATAGAGAAAAATATTTTGAGTGGCATTCCTTTCATGTCAACGAAAATGACTTAGAGATTTCAATATCTTTCCACACTAGAAGCATCATAGGCGGTTCCCAAACAAAAAATAAAGTTTATTCCTTTTTCCACCATACTTACACTTTCCATGGATAGCCGAATCCACATTTGCCTTCCATACCAACACTTTCCAAGGAATTTATTATTGATAACATGAAGTAAATTTCTTTTGTTTTTCATTTTGGGGTTGGGCATCCCTATTACCGCCATACTCTCGTGCAATGACAAGTGAATAAACACTCATCTTGACGAAAAAATATCGGTCGCCCCTACCGTTTCATGAGCGGTACGAGCACACAAAAAGGAAATTTTATTTTGAAAGTTTAGAGATGGCACATACAAATTTTCTTGGAACAGCATGGAAATACTGTATATAGGTAGGTATAGTGGACTCATATGGAAAAACTTGGTTTAAGGATTTTGGATGCATAAGTAGTATTTCTACTTAGTACAAGTGAAGCCTAGCAAGAGATTGAGAAGCATCCAACCAAGAAACGAAAAATCACATAAGCGAGCACTAACATAACTAACACTAAATAATGCACCATAAGCAGGGTGCAATTTCGTAGCACAACTATTGACTTTCGTGCTTGCATAAGCAGGGTGTAAAGTATTCAACCCAAATTTATTGATTAAACACACGGGGAGCCAAAGAATATTCTCGAGTATTAGAAGTTGAGTTGTCATTTCAACCACACCTAAAAGATTTAGTATCTGCAGCAAAGTTTTAGTAGCAAAGTAATATGATAGTAACAGTAACAGTAGTGACAGTAGCAGTAGTGATATGTGTAGCAAGTGTGACAACAGTAACGGAAAAGTAACTAAACAAGAACGAGTATAGGAAAAGCTTGTAGGCATTGGATCAGTGATGGATGATTATGCCGGATGATATTCGTCATGTATCAGTTATAACATAGGGTAATATGTAACTAGCTCCAGTTCGTCAATGTAATGTAGGCATGTATTCCGTATATAGTCATACGTGCTTAGGGAAAAGAACTAGCATGACATCTTTCGTCCATCCCTCCCGTGGCAGCGGGGTCCTAATGGAAACTAAGGGATATTAAGGTCTCCTTTTAATAGAGTACCGGAACAAAGCATTAACACATGGAGAATACATGTAATCCTCATACTATGGTCATCTCTAGGAATGGTTCCGGCTATTGTCACTCCGGGGTTGCCGGGTCATAACACATAGTAGGTGACTACAACTTGCAAAATAGGATCAAGAACACTCATATATTGATGAAAACATAATAGGTTCAGATCTGAAATCATGGAACTCGGGCCCTAGTGACAAGCATTAAGCATAGCAAAGTAGTAGCAACATCAATCTTAGAACATAGTGGATACTAGGGATCAAACCCTATCAAAACTAGCTCGATTACATGATAGATCTCTTCCAACTCATCACCGTCCAGCAAGCCTACGATAAGATTACTCACGAACGGTGAAGAGCATCATGAAATTGGCGATGGAGGATGGTTGATGATGACGATGGCTTCGATTTCCACTCTTCGGAGCCCAAAACAGACTCCAGATCTGCCCTCCGGAGGAAGAATAGGTGGTGGCGGCGGCTCCATATCGTAAAACGCGATTATTTCTTCTTCTTAATTTTTTCTGGGACGAATAGGGTTATATGGAACTAGAGAGGAGGTCGGAGGAGCCACGTGGGACCCACGAGCCTGCCAGGCGCTGCCAGGGGGGCCCGCGCCTCCTGGGCTCGTGGCCCACTGGCAGCTCCTCCTCGGTTGATTCTTTTGCCGGTATTTTTTATATATTCCACAAAAAATCCTCGTCAATTTTCAGGTCATTCCGAGAACTTGTATTTCTGCAGAAAAATAACACCATGGCAGTTCTGGTGAAAACAGCGTCAGTCCGGGTTAGTTTCATTCAAATCATGCAAATTAGAGTCCAAAACAAGGGCAAAAGAGTTTGGAAAAGTAGATACATTGGAGACATATCAACTCCCCCATGCTTAATGCCTTGCTTGTCCTCAAGCAATTCAGTTGATAAACTAAAAGAGACAAAAGAAAAACTATTACGAACTCTGTTTGATCTTGTTGTTATAATTATGTCTAACTCATATTCAGATTTTCAGCAAAATCATAAGCTAACCACATAAGCAATGGCATGAAGGTCTCACGGTATACTCATATCAATGGCGTAATCAACTAGAGAGCAATAATAATGAGTTTCAAATGTCAACACTTCAATCAAAACAATCATGATACAATATGAATAGATGGTATCTCGCTAGCTCTTTCTGAGACCGCAAAACATAAATGCAGAGCACCTTCAAAGACCAAGGGCTGACTAGAAATTATAATTCATGGCAAAGAAGATCCAGTCATAATCATACTCAATATCAATTAATAGCAAAGCATACAAATGACGGAGGTGCTCTCTAGCTGGTGCTTTTAATAAGAAGAGGATGATTCAACAGAAATGTAAATAGATAGGCCCTTCATAGAGGGAAGCATTGATTCGCAGAGGTGCCAAAGCTCAAGCTTTTAAAACAGAGGTAAATGATTTTTGGAGTAGCATGCTTTCATTGTCAACGCGATAACACAGAGTTTTCACCATCTTCCATGCTACACGTATTATAGGCGGTTCCCAAACAGAATAGTAAAGTTTTGACTCCCCCACCACCGATCAATCACACTACACGACTAGCTGAATCCTCGGGTGCCGTCCATACCAACAACAATCCAGGGGGAGTTTTGTTTGCAATTATATTTTTATTTGATTTGAGCATGGAACTGGGCATTTCGATTACCGGCCCCTTCCTCGTGAGTGATAGTGAATAAACACGTATCGAGGATAACACGCCTAGCATGGAAGATACTGACCGCACCTTGTCACAACATGAGCGGTTCGGGCATACAAAGCAGATTATTATTCGAAGGTTTAGAGAATGGCACATGCAAATTTACTTGGAACGGCAGGTAAATACCGCATATAGGTAGGTATGGTGGACTCATATGGAACAACTTTGGGTTTATGGATATGGATGCACAAGCAGTATTCCCGCTTAGTACAAGTGAAGGCTAGCAAAAGACTGGGAAGCGACCAACTAGAGAGCGACAACAGTCATAAACATGCATTGAGATTAACCAACATTGAGTGCAAGTATGAGTAGGATATAAATCACCATGAACATGAATATCATGGAGGCTCTGTTAGTTTTGTTTCAACTACATGTGTGAACATGTGCCAAGTCAAGCCACTTGAATCATTCAAAGGAGGACACCATCCTATCATACTACATCACAATCATTTTAAAATTCGTGTTGGCATCCAAGACAAACCATTATAAGCTCCTAGCTGATTAAGCATGGCATAAGAAACTATAATCTCTGAGTTGTCATTGCAAACATGTTTCTCTCATAACAATGCTGAATTAGGAATGATGAGCTAGTCATATTTAGAAAAACAAAATAGGTCGAGTTCATACCAACTTTTCCAGGCTCAGTCACTTCATCATATATCGTCATTATTGCTTTTCACTTGCACGACCGAATGATGTGAATAATAATAAGAGTGTTCGTGCATTGGACTAAGCTAGAATCTGCAAACAAACTCAGAGGAGAAGACAAGGTAATATGGCTCTTTGACGGATGAACAATAATGCATATGAGAGCCACTAATCATTTTAATCATGGTCTTCTACCTCGACCCAAAGAAAAAGAAAACTATTTACACGGGAAAGCTCCCAACAAGCAAAAGAAGAACGGGAAAATCTTTTTGGGTTTTCTTTTTAGTTACTACTAAGCATGCAAGAATATAAAGTTATAACTAATTTTTTTGTTTTTTCTCATTTTTAATTTTTTTTGGATTTTCTTAAGTTAACCAAACACACAAGAAGAATGCGAGAAAAGAAAATAAACTAGCATGGATGATATAATAAAAAAGTGTGAACACCGACTATCAAAGTAA
The DNA here is from genome assembly GCA_022496015.1 of Hordeum marinum. NCBI lineage: Eukaryota > Viridiplantae > Streptophyta > Magnoliopsida > Poales > Poaceae > Hordeum > Hordeum marinum. The sequence continues at coordinate 85,519,427 of CM039676.1, forward strand.
ATTTGTGAACATGAATATAAAGTCAGTGAGAAACACGTACTCCCCCAAGCTTAGGCTTTTGGCCTAAGTTGGTCTACTCCCAAGGAGGAAAGTAACCAGCTCCTGGGTACTGTGGGTGATATCCAAAATCATAATGGGGTTTGTACTGGGACGCGACAGCTACCGCCTGAATAGCTGCCTCACGAAGGTGAGCAGCCTTCACTTCTCTCTCATACTCCTCTGCCTCTCTTCTAGTTATGTAATATATTCGTTTTCCCTAAAAATCAAAGAAGGTAGGAGCAGGAAGAGTAATATGGAAAACATGTTGTCGATCAAATATTAGCCGGTATAGGAGGGACTCATTGCTCCTCTCAAGGAACTGGAAACGTATCATGGCAGCATGATCAAGGAAGGCATTGTGGAGCGGGGTATCTCTAGCTTGGATGGGTATTCTAAGATAATTAGCTAGGCGAGTGGCATAGACCCCACCAAAGAAATCTCCCTCATTAGCATTGTTATTTAGTCTCCTAGCAATTATAGCTCCCATGTTAAAACTTCTATCACCTGTGACTGCACTCTTAAGTATACTAAGGTCAGGAGCATAGAGGTGGCTATGATCATGCTTACCATTAAAGCATCTACCTATGAAGAGAGCAAAATAATGTAAGGCAGGAAAATGAATGCTCCCCGTGGAAGCCTGCGTAATATCTCTAGTCTCTCCAACAGTTATACCAGAAATAAAATCTCTAACCGATGACTTAGGAGGATCATTGGTACTACCCCAATCAGGTATCTTCCATATTCTATTAAAATCCTCTAAATCCATGGTATATGATTTATCATAAAGATCAAACAATATGGATGTGTTACGGCCAGATGAAAATTTAAATCTGTGGACAAAGGAGGCAGTGAGGGAAGTATATTGTTCACATTTATCGGAGATGAATTCTTCGAGCCCGACGTTATAGATAAATGTATCAAACTCATCCTTGAAGCCTGCTTCAATCATAAATTCATCGGAAGGCCATTCACATGGTTGCACCGATGCGTCTCTCAGCTGATAAAAATCGGGCTCCCGAATCGCGGGAAGGGGACCCCTCCTGCTTGAGGAACCACCATGATAGCTCTTCCTAACCATTTTCCTTTTTCTGAAATAATTCTGAAATTTTTAGTGACGCAAAATAAAAGTGAACAAAACTTAACAAAAATCATAGCAACTACTCCTACAAGTGCCTAGAGGCCATATAGTGCATCAAAACTTCTTGGGACCAAATAAAATTAACATGCAAAGCTCAAGAACAGGGTCACCAAGGCATCAACAATACGCAACGAATAAAGCACTAGAACAAAAACTAATTGGACCAATGGACGAGTCACATACCAAGGAATAATTCCCTAAAACAGTTTGGTGAATGGAGCTTTGCACAACGAGATTGAAAAACGCAGCAAAATGAGCAAGAACACGGGTTTGAGCTGTGGGATGATTTTTTTCTGGAGGTGGAAGAAGGAGATGGGGCTGGAATAAGTGGAGGGGGGCCAGTGGGCCCCACGAGACTGCCAAGCGCGGCCAGGGGGGTGACCGCGCCTCCTGGGCTCGTGACCCACTAGTGCATCCCCTCCGGTTGTTATTTGTCTCAAAAATTCTTAAATATTCCAGAAAAATCATACTTGAATTTCAGGGCATTTGAAGAACTTTTATTTTCAGGTCATTTTTTATTGGACGGATAATGCAGAAAACAGGAAAATAATGCTATTTTTATTATTTTTCTACTAAGTGACTGAAAGTAAAAGTTGGGAGCAAAAGGTTGTGACTTCTAGATTCATCCATCTCATGGCCATCAAAAGAAATCCATCAATGAGGTTGATCAAGTCTCCTTGACAAACTTTTTTCGAATCACATGAAACCGGAGAATATTCGAAAAATCACTAAGTTACCTCAATGGGGCTGTGCATATCCCCAACAATAAGTATATCATATCTCATCTTGACAGTAGGTACACGGAATTCAAAGCTTCCAATAATAATTGATGAAGGTTTTTCAATAGAATTTATGCAATGAACCCGATATTGTTTCTTCGGAAAGTGCACAGTGTGCTCATTACCATCAACATGCAAATTGACATTGCCTTTGTTGCAATCAATAACAGCTCCTACAGTGTTTAAAAAGGGTCTTCCAAGGATGATTGCAATGGCATCATCCTCGGGAATATCAAGAATAACAAAGTCCGTTAAGATAGTAACATTTGCGACCACAACAGGCACATACTCGCAAATGCCGATAGGTAAAGCAGTTGATTTATCGGCCATTTGCAAAGAAATTTCAGTAGGTGTTAATTTATCCAATTCAAGTCTACGATACAAAGAGAGTGGCATAACACTAACACCGGCTCCAAGATCACATAAAGCAGTTCTAACATAATTTCCTTTAATAGAGCAAGGTATAGTGGGTACTCCAGGATCACCTAGTTTCTTAGGAGTCCCACCCTTAAAAGTGTAATTAGCAAGCATGGTGGAAATCTCAACATCAGGTATCTTTCTTTTATTAGTCACAATATCTTTCATGTCTTTAGCATAAGGAGACATTTTAAGCATATCAGTCAAACGCATTTGCAAAAAGATAGGTCTAATCATTTCAACAAAGCGCTCAAAATCCTCATCATCCTTTTTCTTCGATGGCTTAGGAGGAAAGGGCATGGGTTTCTGAACCCATGGTTCTCTTTCTTTACCATGCTTCCTAGAAATGAAATCACTCTTATCATATCTTTTGTTCCTAGGTTGTGAGTTATCAGGTTTAACATCAGGTTCAATCTCCACATCATTATTATTACTAGGTTGAGCATCAATAAGAACATCATTATCAATATTATCACTAGGTTCATGTTCATCACCGGATTGTGTCTCAGCATCATAAATAGATATATCATTTGGATTTTCAGGTGTAACAGCAATAGGTTCACTAGCATGCAAGTTTCTATCATCTTTCTTTTTCTTCCTATTACCAGGATAACTAGGTGCATCAGTATTAATTCCTTGAGAATCTTGCTCAATTCTCTTAGGAGGGCCCTCAGGATACAAAGGTTCCTGAGTCATTCTACCACCCCTAGTAACAACTTTAACAGAATTATCATTCAATTCATTAAGAAAGTCATTTTGAGCCTTAAGTACTTGCTCTACTTGAGTAGTGACCATAGAAGCATGTTTACTAATAAGCTTAAGATCATTAACATTTCTATCCACACAAGCACTTATATGATTAATCATACGAGCATTTTGTTCAAGTTGTCTGCTAACATAATCATTAAAACTTTGTTGTTTGGCAACAAAATTATCAAATTCATCTAAGCACAAGCTAGCAGGTTTATCATAAGGAATATCACTCTCATTGAATCTACAAAGAGAATTTACATCTACTACCTGTGTCGGGTTATCAAGACCATGTATCTCTTCAATAGGTGGTAGATTCTTAACATCTTCAGATTTAATACCTTTCTCTCGCATAGATTTCTTTGCTTCTTGCATATCTTCAGGACTGAGGAATAGAATACCTCTTTTCTTCGAAGTTGGCTTCGGAGGTGGTTCGGGAAAGTCCAAGCATTATCATTGCTCAAGATATTATTTAATAGAATTTCAGCTTGTTCCACAGTTCGTTCCCTGAAAACACAGCCAGCACAACTATCTAGGTGGTCCCTAGAAGCATTGGTTAGTCCATTATAAAAGATATCAAGTATTTCATTTTTCTTAAGAGGGTGATCAGGCAAAGCATTAAGTAACTAGACAAGCCTCCCCCAAGCTTGTGGGAGACTCTCTTCTTCAATTTGCACAAAGTTATATATATCCTGCAAGGCAGCTTGTTTCTTATGGGCAGGAAAATATTTCTCAGAGAAGTAGTATACCATATCCTGGGGACTACGCACACAACCAGGAGCAAAAGAAGTAAACCAAGTTTTAGCATCACCCTTTAGTGAGAAAGTAAACAACTTAAGAATATAGTAATAGCGAATTTTTCCTCATTAGTGAATAGGGTGGCAATATCATTCAGTTTAGTAAGATGTCCTACAACAGTTTCAGATTCATAACCATGAAAAGGATCAGATTCAACCAAAGTGATTAACTCAGGATCAACAGAGAACTCATAATCCTTATCAGTAACAAAGATAGGTGAAGTAGCAAACTTAGGATCATATTTCATTCTAGCATTCAGAGATTTTTCTTTCCACTTGCATAATAATTTCTCAAGATCATATCTATCCTTACAAGCAAGAAAGTCTTCAGCTACCTATCCTTCCATAACATAACCCTTAGGTATATCAGGCAATTCATATTTAGGAGGGCTAGGTCTAACAGGTGTAACAGCAGGTTTTATTTCAATAGTTTCATCAGTTTCAGAAGTATCATTTGATTCAGTGGTAACTCTAGAAATTTGTGCATCAGGAAATTCACCAAGTGGCATATCATTACCAAGCAAAGCATCATCATAATTATCATGTATAGTAGAACTAGCATCATCAAGCACAGGCGACATATCAGAATTAATAGCAGGTGGCGGTGTCGCAAATTTACTCATAACAGAAGGTGAATCAAGTGCAGAGCTAGATGGCAGTTCCTTACCTGTCCACGTAGTTGAGGGCAGAACTTTAGTTTTTGGATCTCGCAAATTCTTCATAGTGATCAATAGATATAAATCCCAAGTGACTCAGAGAATAGAGCTATGCTCCCCGGCAATGGCGCCAGAAAAAGGTCTTGATAACTCACAAGTATAGGGGATCGCAACAGTTTTCGAGGGTAAAGTATTCAACCCAAATTTATTGATTCGACACAAGGGGAGCCAAAGAATATTCTCAAGTATTAGCAGTTGAGTTGTCAATTCAACCACACCTGAACGATTTAGTATCTGCAGCAAAGTTTTAGTAGCAAAGTAATATGATATTAACAGTAACACTAGTGACAGTAGCAGTAGTGATATGTGTAGCAAGTGTGATAGCAGTAGCGGAAAATTAACTAAACAAGAACCAGTATAGGAAAAGCTCGTAGGCATTGGATCGGTGATGGATGATTATGCCGGATGATATTCGTCATGTATCAGCTATAACATAGGGTAATATGTAACTAGCTCCAGTTCGTCAATGTAATGTAGGCATGTATTCCGTATATAGTCATACATGCTTAGGGAAAAGAACTTGCATGAAATCTTTCGTCCATCCCTCCCGTGGCAGCGGGGTCCTAATCGAAACTAAGGGATATTAAGGTCTCCTTTTAATAGAGTACCGGAACAAAGCATTAACACATGGTGAATACATGGAATCCTCATACTATTGTCACTCCGGGGTTGTCGGGTCATAACACATAGTAGGTGACTACAACTTGCAAAATAGGATCAAGAAAACTCATATATTGATGAAAACATAATAGGTTCAGATCTGAAATCATGGCACTCGAGCCCTAGTGACAAGCATTAAGCATAGCAAAGTAGTAGCAACATCAATCTTAGAACATAGTGGATACTAGGGATCAAACCCTATCAAAACTAAATCGATTACATGATAGATCTAATCCAACTCATCACCGTCCAGTAAGCCTACGATAAGATTACTCACAAACGGTGAAGAGCACATGAAATTGGCAATGGAGGATGGTTGATGATGACGATGGCTTCGATTTCCACTCTCCGGAGCCCAAAACAGACTCCAGATCTGCCCTCCGGAGGAAGAATAGGTGGTGGCAGTGGCTCCGTATCTTAAAACGCGATTATTTCTTCTTCTTAATTTTTCTGGGACGAATAGGATTATATGGAACTGGAGAGGAGGTCGGAGGAGCCACGTGGGCCCCACGAGCCTGCCAGGCGCGGCCAGGGGGGCCCACGCCTCCTGGGCTCGTGGCCCACTGGCAGCTCCTCCTCGGTTGATTCTTTCACCGGTATTTTTTATATATGACACAAAAAATCTTGTCAATTTTCAGGTCATTTCGAGAACTTTTATTTCTGCACAAAAATAACACCATGGCAGTTCTGCTGAAAACAACGTCAGTCCGGGTTAGTTTCATTCAAATCATGCAAATTAGAGTCCAAAACAAGGGCAAAAGAGTTTGGAAAAGTAGATATGTTGGAGACGTATCACTCATCAACATAAATCAAGTTTAATTTGCCCAAAGATGTCCGTGAAAGTTTTTATTATATCCCTCTTGAATATCTATCACTTTGGGACTAGTTTCATATGTTGCAATTGCTTCTGATAAGATCACATGGATATAAGCGAAGAACATGAGCATACAAGTTTCATCTCTCAAATAATATAAGTGAAGCATGAGAGGATTTCTTTAAAATTACTAACTCTCAAATTAATATAAGTGAAGCATGAGAGCATTTCTTCAAACATGTAAAAGCACGTCGTGCTCAAAAAGATATAAGTGAACCACTAGAGCAATTCCTATACTCAAAAGTTTTAAGTGAAGCATAAAGAACAATTCTAACAATTCTTAGCATAATTTGGGCTCCGTTGTTTGGCCCCATCTTCTTCTGTTGTTTGGCCCATCTGCTTCCTTCTGGTCCATAAAAATCTACAAAAATCCCTACAGTGTTTGGGCTCCGTTTGGTACTCATTTTTTGCGAATTTACAAACAAGCAAAAATAGCAACTTTGTAACATCCCAAAATTTCATTTTGGAATGTTATGAAATATAGCTATGCATCATCATCACATTGTTTGAATGAATAGAATGGTTGAAGTTCATCTGTTGAAATTCTGAAAGGCCACTTTCACTTTGCCATTTTACTTGTTTCTTTTATTTGATAACCCTTGGAAATATTCAAACAAACGAGAGGAGTAACATGACACTCCACACCAGGGGCATCTTGGTGAAATATTTGAACAATAAAACCAGGGGGTTATTTGAAAGTTTATCACAAAAGAATTTAAAATCAATTAGGGATTTTCTGAAAATAAATTTTTAAAAAGTATTCGATTTGACAGAGGAAAAATGTTCATTAAATAGCATTTATTCCCCTGATCATTTTGATATATATATATTTCCTATTTTGGAAATGTTTTGAATGCCCTAAAGGGTTTTAAATACTCTGGAAAATAGAAAAGGAAACAAATAAAAGCTTTAATTAGAAAAACGGGCCGGCCCACCAGCTTTGAATTCCCGAAATCACTCTGGATCGGTCACCGACGCGCTAACCCCGCCCCCTCTCTCACTGACACGTGGGACCCACTGTCCGACCGTGCCATCAGCGCGCTCGTCACCCTCCCTGCGCCCGACGACCTCGCTGGAGATCCCTCCTCCGCGGATCTCGCTCCTCTCTCCCTCTCCCGACCACGCACCTGGCTTATAAAAGTCCCCCGTCCCTCTGCTCTCCGTTCCACCCCCGAAACCCCCTCTACCCTTGCTTGAACGCCACAGCACGACCTCGCCGGAGTTCGGCCTTCGACCGAAGCTCGCCGAGCACGAGGCCGTCGCCTCCGTCGTCCCCAGCCCCGTCCAACGCCACCAATCGACGCCGGAGCTTCGCCGCCGTCGCCTGAGCACTTCGGACGCCGCCCCCGACTACCACACCATCGTCTCCGACCACCTCCGACGTCCGGCTGCCGTCGACCTCGTCGGAACCCCGACCCCCACTGTTTTAAGCCACCGCACCCCCCCCCCTCCCCCGTAGCCGTCAGATCTAGATCCAACGCGCCAGATTAGAAGTTTTATAAAACGAACCGGTACGCGTTAAGTTTCCGTTGTCCTCTTGCTAGCTCCTGCACGCACGCTCTCTCAGCCAATCACAACATGCCACGTAGACCCTGTCCGTTCGATAGGATTTTTTTTCTTTTCTTTTCTGTTTTAGAAAACAGAATGTATTCTGCTTTTGTTTTTATTATATCTTTTAAAATATTTAGAGGTTTTGATTGATTATTTTGCAACATGTCACAAATTTGTTGTAGTTTATGTCTCTATGCTTAGATTTCAAATTTTAACTTTTAAATTTGAATTTTGATAAAATTGAGCAAATCACTAAAACTTGAATAACATGAGTTTAAAAATTTATTTTTGAGTGATTCCTTTTGCTACTGTTTTGTGTTAGTTAGGACTATCATCCAGCACTGTTTGAGAATTTTTGGAATATGTTAGACTAGGATTTTTAGTAAAAACAGATTATGTTTAGTTTCTTCTTAGTGTTTAATTGAATTGTTTTTTTATTTTAATTTACTTTGATTTTGTTTTAGTTTAACTTTTAAAAGTAGTTTATTTAGTTCTATTATTCAACATTAGGAGAATTATTTCCAAAAACAAAATTTAATTTGTTTTGTGCTCTTAGGTAAACTTTGTTTCACCATTTATATTGGTTAGAAAAATGTTCTGTAATAACTCTTTTGCAAAGAATTTTTTTAATGAAATACCTTCTGTTTTCTAATAAAAATTTTGTATTTATTCTTTTTATGTTATCTAAATGGCTAGTTGTTCAAAACAAATTTTGTCTTGTTATGTCTTAGTAGGATTTTGACACTAAAAATTTTAGAGTCTTCTTCTTTGAGTGACTCTTCTTTTTGATTGTGCTTTTGTTTGTTGAAGTATTGTTTACCCTGCTATTGTGTGAATTGTATTGTGATTTTACTTATTGTGTGCTTTGTTTGATTCGTTAGATCATTCGGAGTGCGAAGCTTGTTATCTAGAGTCACTTGAGTACGAGGATCGTCAGCAAGGCAAGTCACTTTGATCATGTTTACCCATATTTTATTTGCATTAGTTCTACCATCTCCACAATTGCATGAAAAGTAGGTAATTGGAAACTTGGTTACTCGTTGTAGTATCATGTGGTAGGATCCCCTCAACCCTTTGACACCTTGGCCCCAGGAAACATTGATTTAAATTTTGCTATGCTATTAGTAGACAGGGTTGGTTGTGTGATTCATGAGAGTTGTGAGATATAATTACAAGACCTACATAATGATCAAGACTTCAAGACTCTGAGTTTTCAACATACCTCTGGGTGGATGATGGTTGAACGGCGCCCTAGAGAAACCAGTGGATAGCCTAGGTGTTGCTGGAGAAGTGCCAGTATTCACACGGAAAGGTCCACCTAGGCACAAAGAGATGGATGGATGCTTCAATACCCAAGGCTTACCTGCACAGCCACAAGCCATTATGGGCTCTGGCTTGGTTGGATACTGTGGTGACCCTGGATAGGCGGTGCTACGAGATGTAGAAGAACGGTAGGAAAGGATGGGCACCGACAGAGTCTCAGGGAAACAATTCAGAAGACCATGTTTTGGTCATCCGTTTCTCAAACACCCTGAAGTGTGAGAAATCAAACGGAGGCGATCAAATCTTGTGGGGAACATGTGCAAAACTCTGCAGAGTACCCAAACCTAATCGATTAGCCATGTCCACGGTCATGGACAACTTGAGCCAAAGGAACTGAAACTATCTGGAATTCTCAACACAGAGTATTATATTGATGAGGGTATTAATGACAACTTGGGTATGAGATTTGGTTGGTGGAACCATCTCATTAATCAACCAACATAGTAGTAATAACTTTTGCTTAATCCCTCTCTTGTTGTAGGAAAATTGGCTTTATGCAAAAACTTACTACCCCACCTGCCATATTTGCATATAGAATAGATGATTACTTTTCACTCCTCTCTTTTATGACATTGCCAGCATATTCAATATGCTGACCTACACGGCTGCAACGTATCATGTTGTAGAGTACTTTTCCGATCAGGAGTGAGGATACGCTCTACGCTCGGTGAGATGCCCTTGGAGTCAGATGGACTCAACTACCTTTGAAGCTTCCGCAAGATTAGTTTATCTCATGAGTTGGCCTTCAGTCACTTTATTGTAATTCTTATTGTAACAAAGGACTCGATATGAGATTTCGATTAATTAATGTTGTGTGATTTCCCTTGATATATACATTGATGTACCGTGTGTGTACCAGCATGATCTTGGGATGGTACGGAAACACCGGAGATTCGACCTTTCAGGTCGGGTCGCTACAAACTTGCACTTTGGCAATATGTCAATAGGTTAGTCCCAAAAAATGATATAAAGTTGCTATAAAATGAATGTAAAACAACCAAGATTGATAATATAACAACATGGAACAAGCAAAAATTGTAGATACATTGGAGACGTATCATGGAGTGATATACTTTTTGATCCACGGCTTTACCATTGGGATCAATGTTAAGTTGGCATTCGAGTGACATGGGAGTATTGGCCTTGGCCGGCTTGACATCATACAACTAGAACCTCCTGAGCATGTCTTGAGTGTATTTTTCTTGGTTGATGAAGGTTCGTTAACTTTGTTGCTTGATTTCAAATCCTAGGAAGAACTTCAACTCTCCCATCATGGACATCTCAAACTCTTTGGTCATTAATGTGGCAAACTCATCATTGAAAGATTTGTTAGGAGAACCAAAGATAATATCGTCAACATATAGTTGGCATATGAACAAGTCCTCTTTAACCCTCTTCGTGAAAAGAGTGGGATCAATTTTCCCAATTTCAAACCCATGGTCTTGTAACAACTTGGTAAGGTGCTCATACCATGCACGTGGGGCTTGTTTAAGGCCATAGAGTGCCTTATCGAGCTTGTATACATGATTGGCAAACTTGGGATCCACGAACCCCCGAGGTTGCTTGACATATACCAACTCCTTAAGGGGACCATTGACAAATGCACTCTTCAAGACCATTTGTTGCAATTTGAAATTGTGATGAGATGCATATGCATGCAACATGCAAATAGATTCAAGACGAGCAACGGGAGTAAAGGTTTCACCATAGTCGGTACCCTCAACTTGGGAGTATCCTTGTGCCACAAATCTTGCCTTGTTGCGAATGACAATGTCGTTCACATCTTGATTGTTCTTGAATATCCGTTTGGTTCCAATGACATTGTGATTCTACTTGTGTATTGGCACCAACTTCCACACCGAGTTGCTCTCGAATTTGTTGAGTTCAACGTGCATGGCTTCTAGCTAATATGTGTCCCCGAGCGCTTCTTGTACCTTTAGGAGTTCGCAACAACAAACAAACATGTGATGCTCACAAAAGTTTCTTAATTGTTTAAGAGTCGTTACCCCTTTACTCAAGCTCCCGTAGACGTTCTACAACATGACCATGAGTTTTAAGCTTGGAGGCAATCTTGGCAGTTCGGCGTTCTAGTATTTCCTCCATAGAGGGTTGAGGAGGACCATCTTGAGAACTTGGACTGCCATATTGAGATTTATCTTGACTTGAGCTTGCTCAAGGGTATGAACTTGATCTTGCGCATCTCTTGGTGAATAACCATCATCATGAGGTTGATCTTGCCCTTGATCTTGTTCACTTGGTTGAGGGCCTTCACATTGTTCTTCGGAAGCGTGTGGGTCTTGCGTCGGTGATGGTTCCACTTGCATGGAACATTGTCCTTATCCTTCGGCCACAAGGGGTTCCTCGACGGGTAGGAAGTGTCCCACACCCATTCTTATTATGGCATCGTCTATATCACAAAGACCACTTTTCTCCACTTAGGAGCCATTATTTTCATCAAACTCTACATTACACGTCTCCTCAATGAGTCCATTGGACTTGTTGAGGACACAGTAAGCACGATAGATTGTAGCATAACCAACAAATATGGCCTCTTGAGCTCTATGTTCAACTTTAGACAAATGGGCACCTTTCTTGAGAATGAAACACTTACAACCGAACACCTGGAAGTACTTGAGGTTGGGATTGTTACCGGTAAGTATCTCATATGGAGTCCTGTTCAAGCCTTTGCGTAGGTAGAACCGATTAGATGCATGACAAGTGGTTTTGATGGCTTCGTCCCAAAAGTTGTACAAAGATTTGAATTCCGCCATCATGGTCCTTGCCGCATCCATTAACGTCTCGTTCTTCCTCTGTGCAACACCATATTGTTGAGGGGTATAAGGTGTAGAGTATTGGTGCTTGATCCCCTCATCACTCAGAAACTCGTCCAATGTGTAGTTCTTGAACTCTGAGCCTTTATCGCTTCTAATCATCAATATATTTGCACAATGTTGGCATTGAGCTTCATTTGCAAGTCGATGACGGTTTGTTGGGTCTTTTTCTCTTGAAGAAATAGACCCATGTATATCTTGAGTAATCATCCACAATCACCAAGCAATATTTTCTTCCCCCAGGACTATCAAATGATGGGGGACCAAAGAGATCCATGTGATGTAGATCTAGGGGCCTCTTGGAGTAAATTGTAGTCATGGGGCAGTGAGCCGTCTCATGTAGCTTTCCTTTGATACAAGCACTCCAAGCACGATATTTGACAAAACAAACATTTGTTAGTCCATGAACGTGATCCCCTTTGAGAAGACTTTGCAAAGATCTCATATTGACATGGGCTAGCCAGCGATGGCAAAGCCATCCCACATCAACTTGAGCCATTAGGCAAGTCGAAGTCTTCGTGGGTCGCGCCGAAAAGTTAACCACACAGAAACCGTTTTTGAAATGACCAAGAAAGGCTACTTTAAGAGTCATGCTCCACAAAAGGGCCATGGAAACAATACCAAAGAAGGTACAAAAACCCATTAGTGCAAGTTGACGAATGAAAAGTAAATTGTATGCAAGGGTATCAACAAGCATGACTTTATCAATGGTTAAATCCAGAGAGATCACCACCTTGCCAAGACCCAATACCTTTGCAACTGTGTCATCACTGAAGGAAACTTGAGTGGCCAAGGATGTGTCAATTTATACGTCCACCACCAAGTTCTTGCTTCCGATCATATGATTTATTGCTCCACTATCGAGGAACCATGGACCTCCTCCAGAAGCAAACTCCTACAAGAGATCAATGCTTGGATTTAGGTACCCATTCTTTAATGGGTCCTTTCATGTTAGTAACAAGGGTCTTAGGAACATAAATAGACAATTCAATGTACTCATAAGAAGAACCAACAAATTTGGCACATGCCCATCACTAGCACGACATAAAACATAAGAGGGATTAAAGTCGTCGGCTTTGTTGGAAGGGGTGGTCTTGACCTTCTTGGTATTACCACCCACAACCTTGTCCTTCTTATTCTGATGAGTATCCTCCCTCTCTTTGACAAAGGTTTCCCTAAGTGGGAGAGGTTTCTTGGTCTTGAACTTCTTCTTCTTAGAATTGGGTGTAAACCCAATCCCTTCCTTTGCTACAACTTCCTTTTGATTGCTCAAAAGGTCATGGAGATTCTTATCACCTTGGATACATGTCACAAGTCCTTTCTCACCTTTCTCTTTACACTTGGCATTTTCCTCCACAAGGTGCGCATGCTCACAACAAGGGTTAGTGGCATTGGCATTATCAATTAACACAAAAGGAGGACATGTGGCTATTTCCTTAGTAAGTTTACTTGGAGTTGATCATGAGACTCCTTAAAAGAAGTATGAGCACTCTTCAAATCCTTGTGAGCTTTGTCGAATGTGTTAAACTGTTCCTTGAGTCTATCATGGTCAACCCCAAGTGCAACCTTTTTGGATTTGAACACACGAGTAAGAACAATAGCATGATCATGATATTTTCATAATTTAGCGAGATAATCATTGTGTGGCTCCTCAAGAGCCAAACGAAGATCCCGCTCTTCCTCAAGAGCAATGGAAAGTTCCACTATCTCATCAGCACATTCAAGATTATGCCCCTCCAATTCTAGATGGTTTCCTCATGAGACTCAATGAGATCACTAGCCTCACCAAGTTGTTCCAAGAGAGCAACAAAGTGCTTCTTGGTATTACCCTTGAGTTTGGCCATGAACTTGTCGAACTCATTCTCATCAACATTCACCTTATCATGTTCATACACAAAATCCAACAAAGGATAAGTAGTTGTAATGGAATTTTTATTGTTGGAGGCTACCTTGTTGATACCTTTGGCCATGAGGCACTTGGCAATGTGGTTCTCATTGTGGGAGTCAAAGAGAGACACCTTGGTTGGGGACGAGGTTGCAATGTCCACCGTGGCCATTGCCATTCCTTCACTACTTGTATGTTCATAATCATCATCATCATAATCATCGTGAGATACATACTCTTCTTGAGCCATCAACACCTTGTGAGGCACTTTCTTGGTGAAGTTTTTCTTGTTGGGGAAAGACTTGGCCTTATCTTTGCGGATGAACTTGCCACCATTTTCTTCCCTCTTCTCATATGGGCAATCCACTATGAAGTGACTCACATTGCCACAATTGTAACAACTTCTCACACATTACTTGACTTTAGGGACACTTGAGTTATTCTTGGAGAAGTTCGACCTTGAGTTTCTCTTGTTGCCCCAAAATTGCCTTGACGCAATAGGCATGTGCTCATGGTATGCATATTTGGTGTCTTCGGGTCAGCCATCCTCTTCTTCGTCTAATTATTCTTATGGAATTGCCTTGCCCTTCAAAGCAAGGTTGGGTGAAATTTTCTTTGACCGTTGGACACAAGGTAGAGCATTGTAGGCAGTCTTGTTCAAGATGTTCATAGCAATAGATTCATACAACACATCACTCGAGGACAAGGTGTGGAAGTCCGGTCTTTGATGGATAATAGGGGCCATGGCCTTGTTGAATGGCATGATGGCCTTGAGAAACATACGCTTGATCCAATTGTCATTTGTATCCTTACTCCCATGATCTTGAATGGATACCGCAAGAGTGTCAATCTCCGGTAGAGCTCGTGAGGGTCCTCATCTTCATTCATCACAAATGCATCGGCCTCATTGAGAACCACCTCAAAGTTGGACTGTTGAATACTTGAGCTTCTATTATATAAAGAAACAATGTGTTCCCAACAATCTTTTACATGAGTGAAAGGACGCAAGTGAGCTAGATCTTCAGGGGGCACAACGGTTTGAAGGATGAACAGTGCGGAGTGATTGTATTGATTGTCCGCCTCTTCTCTTGGAGTGAGATTATTTGGATCATGCGAGTAGTATATTTTCTCAATGATTCTCCAAAGATTACTTTAGTTGTGATTCAAATGAGACTTCATACGAAAAATCCAATTAGCGAAATCATTTTTCACAAGTTTAGGAGGAGGACTTAGGTTGTTAATATGACGTGTGTGTAGCGGTCCACCATAGACCGTGGGAGGGGGAACCGGCAAAGGTCCCCGACCCATTTTTTCCTTGAGGCGACTTATTCTTATCACTACTAGCCCCCTCCTTACCGTAGTTGGCTTCCGACTCCGAGTTAGTGGGATAAACCACTAGCAACGGATCGACAGAAAGTTTGAGACCATCAAGGAATTCTTTAGACAAGGATTTGACATTGGTCGTCATAGAAGATTTAAGTGAGGCAATTGACTCATTTAAATCCTCGTGAGAGACTGTGCTCACTCCCTCGGCCCTGGGTAAGTCCAGAACCCTATCCCTATCGTTAACCATACTCTTCGGGCGATAAAGCCCTTAATAAAGAGATATGGCTCTGACACCAATTGAAAGGATCGATATGGTTGACTCGAGGGGTGGTGAATAGGCAACTACCTATGTTTATCTTTTCTTAAAAAATTAGGTTTATTAACAAATAGGTTGTCTAGATATGCAACTAGGTGAGCAACCAATATGATGTTAACAACAACAAAATACACGCAAGCAAAGGATACAACACAAGTAAAGCTTGCACAAAGTAAAGGTAAGAGATAACCACAAGTGGAGTCGGTGGAGGCGAGGATGTGTTCAAAGTTCCTTCCATTTGAGGGGAAGTAAGTCTCCACTAGACTTGTGTGGAGTCACAATGCTGCCCAAGATGCCACTAAGGCCACGATATTCTCCTCACGCCCTCACACAATGCGAGATGCCTTGATTCAACTAGTGGTTCCCATGAAGGCGGCGGCCGAACCTTTACAAACAAGGCTGGTGCAATCTCCACAACTTAATTGGAGGCTCCCAACACCACCATGAAGCTTCACCACAATGGAATGTGGCTCTGAGGTGACCTCAACCGTCTAGGGTGCTCAAACACCCAAGAGTAACAAGATTCACAAGGGATTAGTGGGGGGAATCAAATTTCTCTTGGTGGAAGTGTAGATCGGGGCCTTCTCACCCAAACCCTAGAACAGCAACAAGTTTTGTTGGCTAGGGAGAGAGATCGGGCGAAAATGGATCTTGGAGCAACAATGGAGCTTCAAGGAGGAAGAGGTTGTCTTCTTGGGGAAGAAGACCCCCTTTATACAGTGGGGGAACAAATCCAACCGTTATCCCCTCTCAGCTCGCACACAAGCGGTACTGCCACTCACGGGAGTGCCACTACCGCTTGGGTTGTTGAGCCAGCCACACATGCAATGGCATGACGCCACGAGGCGTAGTGTCATCGGAGTGGTACTACCGCTCACCCTAGCGGTACTATCGCTTGGGTTGCAGTGCAGCATCCCTACAAACACAGAGGGACGATAGGAGCTGAGGTAGTTCCACCTGAGCAGTACTACTGCCCCGCGAGAGCGATACTACCGCCTATAGGCGGCACTACCTTGCCCTACTACTGCTCGGAGTTTGTTGAGAGGTCCGGGCCAGGAAAGAAGAGTGGTAGTGGCACGGTAGTAACAGGCAATACTACCACGTCGTATTGTCGTCCAAAAATCGCTCAGTCCATCACGAAAAGTCGAGACTCCCAAGCCGGCGGTACAACGTGAGGCACTAGGCAGTGCCACTACCGCTTGTAGGCGGTACTACCGCTGTTGTGCCCAGTACTTCTGCTTGGCTCTTTTCGGACTAGAACAAAGGCAATGTCAGAACAACTTCATTCATGTGGGAAAGTAATAATGGGTGCAAATGAAAGTGTACATGTTGATTCCATCCAAACCTTTCCCATGCAGATCCCCTCTTGATAGTAAGGTTCTCCTATGACTCGATTCCACCGAAAACAAAAGGCAAGGAAGGAACCGTCTTCACTCTAATCCACCAGGGGCTAGAATCGTCTTGTGCCATATAATGAATTATACGAAAGTCTTAATGCACATGATTAGTCTGCAAAATCATTGTCATTAATCACCAAAACCACTAGGGTAGAAATATGCCCTTACATTAACCGGAGGAGCTTTCGCGCATGCATGCATCTGAACCGGACGGCTGTTGGGAATGTTGCATGGGAAACAAACAATTTCCTACGAACACCCAAGATCTATCTATGAAGATCAACGGCTACGAGAGGGAGAGTGGATCTACATACCCTTCTAGATCGCTAAGAGGGAAGCATTAATAAACGCGGTGTATGTAGTCGAACGTCTTCGCGATCCAAATCGCATTCCTTCCCGCGATCCAATCACGATCCGTCCCGATCTAGCGCCGAACAAACGACACCTCCGCGTTCAACACACGTACAGCTCGATCATGTCTCCACGTTCTCTTTCCATCAAGTGAGTTCGTATTAGTAGATGAGTTCTTTGGCAACACGATGGCATGGCGGCGATGGTGGTGGTGCTATCCCGGCAGGGCTACGCCTAGCGCTACCGAAACCGTGAATGGAGGAGAAAACAATCTAGGGAGAGAGAGGGGCGCCAAGGGCTTACTGTGTGATCTTGGGGCGCCCCTCCCTTCTATATATAGATGGAGGGGCATGGAGATCAGCCCCTCCAAGCCCTAGGGCATAGCCAAGGGGGAGGAGTTGGACTCCTAGTCCAATTCCCTCCCTTTCCATAAACAGGTGGACTTTCCACCTCTCCCAAGCCACATGGGACTTCAAGGACTTGTGCGCCTGGCCCAATAAGGCCATGGCACCTCCCCTCAGCCCATGCAAACCCTTGGGACGTGGTGGAACCCTTGGTGGAATTTCATACTCCTACGAAAGTTTCCAGAACCATCTAGAAGCTTCCGATACAATACTGAATAAAAACAAAAACTTTCCCGGTAGACAAAATATGACATCCCATATATATCTTTACCTCTGGACAATTCTGGAACTCCTCGTGATGTCCGCGATCTCATCCGGGAATCCTAACAACCTTCATCCACCAATATACATAACTCAACAATACCACATCGTCACCGAACGTTAAGTGTGCAGACCCTGCTGGTTCGAGAACTATGTAGACATTACCGAGACAACTCTATGGTCAATAACCAATAGCGGGACCCGGATGCCCATATTGGTTCCTACATATCTACGAGGATCTTTATAGGTTGAACCATGATGTCAAGGATTCAGACAATCCTGTATGCAGTTCCCTTTGTCCATCGGTATGTTACTTGCCCGAGATTCGATCGTCGGTATCTCCATACCTAGTTCAATCTCCTTAACGGTAAGTCTCTTTACTCGTTTCATAACACAAGATCCCATGACTAACTCCTTAGTCACATTGATTTCAAGCTTCTTGTGATGTTTTGTTACGAGTGGGTCCATAGATACCTCTCCTCATACGGAGTGAAAAAACCCAGTCTCGATCCACGCCAACCCAATAGACACCCTCGGAGATACCTGTAGAGCACCTTAATAGTCACCCGGATACGTTGTGACGTTTGATACACACAAGGCATTCCTATGGTGTCAGGGAGTTGTGTGATCTCATGGTTGTAGGAACAGATACTTGACATGCAGAAAACTGTAGCAATAAACTAACACGATCATATGCTATGCTTACGGTTGGGTCTTGTCCATCACATCATTCTCCTAATGATGTGATCCCGTTATCAGATGACAACTCATGTCTATGGTCAGGAAACCTTGACCATCTCTGATCAACGAGCTAGTCTAGTACGGGCTTACTAGGGACATGGTGTTGTCTATTTATCCACACATGTCTCTGACTTTTTGAGCAATACAATTCTAGCATGGATGAAATATGATAATAACTAATTTATTATTGCCTCTAGGGCATATTTCCAACACCAGCCCATTTGGTGGCATTAGTGCGAGTTGCTATTAGAATTCCAAAAAAATTGATGCTATATGGAGGAATTGAACCCACAACCAAAGATAAAGAGTCAGTGCTCTTTACCACTTCATCTAGTCAATGTCAGTGTTTAACAGAGCACACGAATATTTAAGAACAAAATGCAGCGACAAATAGCATTTTTTAAGTACACAATTAACATTTTCCTAAATATGTAGAACACGTTCTTAATATATGGTGAATATTTGTTAAGTGTACGATGATTTTTTTTTGCAATACATAATAAACATTTTTATAAAAATACAATGAAACATTTCTTGATATACAATGAGCATTTTTGTAATACATGGTTAAGTTTTTATATCACTACAGGAATCAACTTAATTGCCATCTACCATAGCAGACGACAAAGGATCATACCACGGATGGCAAACATCTTTGCCGACAGCTGGCTAACGGCCCCACTTTCGGTGCTGAAAGTAATGGTAATGAGCTTCTTTGCTACCTGCAAAACCATTGTAGGCGGCAAAGCTCTTTGCCATCGGTCTTACCATCCAAGCAGACGGCAAAGCTCCATGATGGCAAAGTACATGTGTTAGCCCCGTTAGGCGGCTATAGACTTTGTCGTCTGCCAGCTGACGACAATCTTCCACTTGCCTTTGTCGTCTGCCAGCGGACGTAAGCAGCCACGAGGCTGCACATCACTACTGCTCCATCTTTGCTATATGCATGTTATGCCTTTGTCGTCTGCCTGCTTGTTAGATGATGGCAAAATGACCAAATTGGTCAAACCCTGGTGCTCCCAGGTTGCACATGTTGCTACCACGTGGCAACTTTGTCGTCTGCCTGCTGACAACAAATGCCTTTGTCGTCTGGGTGCCTATATTACCACTTCTAAATTTGTTTTCTGTTATTTCTCTGCAATTTCACAACACACACACACACACACACACACATACACACACACACACACACACACACACATATATATATATATAGTTCAACCAGTCACATAGGCCATCAAATGAACCAATGCATATTAAAAGAACCAATGTTAGCTTGTAGGGATCGAAAGTAGGTCTAGAGGGGGGTGATTAGACTACTTGACCAAATAAAAACCTAACCATTTCCCAAGTTAATTGGTTGGCAGATTTTAGCAATTCTGGCATATCAAGTTCACCCTACACATGCATGTTCACGAGTATTGCAGCAGAAAGTAAAGACAAGCATATGTAAGAGGATAGGGATAAGAAGATCAAATGCAATTTGAAGACATGGAGATTTTTCCCATTGTTCTGATAGGTGGCGCTATCGTACTTCCACGTTCATGGATACCTCAACCCATGGAGGGTAACGGTCATGAGAGTCCATGAAGGGTTCCACGAAGAAGCAACCTTGTCTATACCATGATGGCCTACGTCCATGGAGGACTTGCCTAACTCGGGTAGATGTTCAGGAAGTAGGCGGTTTCCTTGACCTTACAAACTTCTTGGTTCAACTCCACAACATGAAGTATGAGGCTCCTAACCAATCTAGGAGGGACCACCCTCCTAAAGGTAATAGATGCGATAGTAACAATGAACTCCTTGCTCTTGTGCTTCAAATGATAGTCTCCGCAACACTCCATCACTCCCTCACAGATTTGGCATGGGTAGAATCGATTAATTGGGCAGAAAGAAACTTGAGGAGGCTAGAAATCAAGGTCCATATGCTTGGAGTAGATCATCTTGACCTCAACACAAGGATGGGTGGTTCTCTCTCAGAAATTTGGATATTGGAAGTGTGGGTCTGTTCTGAGTGCTCCTCTTGCGAGTGGGATGTGGTGGAGGGGTACATATAGGCATCTCCAAAAATCCAAGCGTTAAAACATTATTGCCCAACTCAGTGAAACCGAAGTTAAAACTCGGTTGCACCGACTAGTGCAAAATGTGGCAACTTTGGCTTTTCGGTGAGACTGATATAGAATTCTTGATGGTATCGATATGATTGGCAGAGGGCAGTTACACAACTCGGTGAGAACGATTCTGAATTCTCGGAAATTCCGATTCTTGTGAATGAGGTATCGGGAAGTTGGTCACTGAAACTCGGTTGCACCGATGTGAAACTTGGTAGTATCGAGAAGTGGGTTTTGGCTAGGGTTTCTATCTAGGGTTTTGACTCGGTGTAGCCGAAGAGATATTGTTGGTGGCACCTATTTTGAGTGGTAGGATCTAGGACATAATATTTGTGGGAGAGCTTTTGGGTGTTTTTGGTTACTAACACTTGATCATTTTGAGCATTTCATTCACCATTATTACCTCACCCCCTTTTAATAGTGTTGGCTTTCCTATGGACTCAAAGTGATTTCTCACAAAGTAAAATGTAGAGTCTTCATGCTTGTAGCTTGTCCAATCCTATTCCTTGCATCTTGGGGTCTCCTCACAATCCTTTGCCAATCACAACATTGAACTGTTTCCTGAAACATAATTAGTGAAAACATTAGTCCAATGAAATATATGTTGTTATTAATTACCAAAACCACCTAGGGAGAAGTTGTGCTTTCAAACTCCCCCTTTTTGGTAATTGATGACAACATATAGGTCAAAGCTTCGATAGAGATATAATCAATGAATAGCATCGTCGCTTTGAGAGGTATGTGATAAGCAAGAGGCCCCCCAAATTTGTGCATTATTTAAATTTGTGTTTGAATGCAAATGCACAATCAATTAGGATCATGGGTCACTCTTCCATATCACATACAACTTGGTGGTGAGCAAAAATTAATATGAGTGAATTACATAAGCACATCACACCAAACATTAACTGAATGATCATTATATAGACATCTAAAAGATAAGCAATAGTAGCATCACACAAGGGTATATGATCAAACACGGCAAAAGTTTGCAACACCAAACGATAAACCAAATTTTTTTGAAAAACAAAGAGGGATCAAAATGCAACACTCTCTCTCGAAGCCCCATGATCTATAACCTCTCCCCCTTTGGCAACAAGTTACCAAAAATTTCAAAGTTATAGAGCTAATCGTCGCTCTAGGCACGATATCCTCTTGTGGTTGTCGATGGAGTCGAGAGAAGAGCATCCATGAAAGCTTCAGCTGAAGTCCTCTGAGGTGATGGAGTAGACACTGAAGCTGATGGAGCTACGACACGTGCTGAAGAAGAAGGCATGAACTCTGGAGAAGGCACTGTAGGAGTTCTGGCTTGAGTCTTGAACTGAGTGATGGTCCTGAGAGGTGGACTTCTATCATCATCAGAATCTGAAGAGTGGGGAGTGCGAACTACATCCACTTCCTTCTTGAGTTCATCCATAGTTTTAGTCAGCCCATCCATTTTGTTGTTCAACGTGGAAAACTTATCATGCATGATCCTCACAAGACTCCCCTGATTACGCGGGATGGTCTTGATGTCCTTCTGCATGCCCTGAACTGTGCTAAGCAGAAGATCCATTTGCCCACTCCTTGTCCTTGGAACCTGGGCACTAGTGGCTCTGGCTGCCTCAGCCTTTGCCTATGTAGTAGATGAAGTGGGATAACTGGCATCCATCACCACGACATTATCCTCGAAATCTGGCTGGAGTAGCAAATGTGGGAGATCGAGTCCATATACATTCTTATCTAACTTAGAGTTGATGAGCATCTGAATGTACGATGCATATCCACAAGATCTCTTCTGGTCTGCAGCTGTCCTCTTCACTGTCTCAACTATCAGATCCATCACCCTGAACCTGGTGTGGGTGTCAATGTGGTGCAGCATGTTGATGGAGTAACCTCGAATCATCTTGTCATCTTCTAACTTGGGCATCAATGTATATCTCATGATAGTGTTGGTAGTAGTCAATCCTGCTTGCAGATAGTAAACTGAACCAAACTTATGTGAATGCACATAATCTGCAGGAATCTCCTTATACATATTTGCCATAGAGTTGTGACTCATCTTGGCTTCAGCATACACATCCAAGTCACCTTCCTCAACTTGTGAGGATCCTAAGGTGGTAGACCACTCATCACCAGTGGATTGGTACCTCGTACCTTCAGTCATCCAAACAATCGTGCCATCTTGATAGAAGTGAGCAATAGAGTAGAACTGCATGATCATCTCATCTTTCCAGGCAGTGAACTCTCTTCCAACAAAGTTTGCAATATCAATGCACTGGGAGTTGTCTTGCACACTTGGAAAATAATCTTCATTTTCTTTGATGTAGGCCCAGTTAACATATATCATGTCACTAACTGCTGGCCTCTTATCCAATAGGACAGTCTCATAAAAGTCATGTTGTTCCTTGGTGTGAAATCTGGCATCCACAACTATCGTGGATTTATCACGGCAGATGTCTGGGTTACCGAACTTAGGTTCGAGGCCGTCGCCATTGCGGTGGACTCAAAGGGCTTGTTAGGGACAAAGGACACGGATTTACCCAGGTTCGGCCCCTCAAGTCGAGGTAATAGCCTACGTCCTGCTTGTGTTGTTATTGCTTGTTGTATCGATTACAAGGGAGATGAAAGCTTGACCTAGTTCACGATTCTCTGTCCTCTAAGCCGCCCCGGGTCTACCTTTATATAGGAGGCAAAGACCCCGGGTCATACAATTACACACCAACTCTCTCTACATATCCGAGTCTTCCACGATCTCCCTTGCCAAGTAACCTCCGGGCAGTTTACACGCCCGGGTCTTCTAGTCCGGGTTATCTTGCGGCCCACCATACTGAGCCGCCTATCTTCTTGGGTCGTCGTCCTCACAGCTTATCCTTGGGCCGGCTTACAAGCTGTCCGGTGTAACCCGGAGCCCATTGGGCGGGTCACACCGCGGGGTTATACCCCCAACATTAGGCCCCAGGTTGATTTGAGCTTGCTCATGTCATCCTCATCTTTCATTTCTCTGAGAGTCGCCCGGTGATGACCCGCCATGACGTCGCATGACCCCTGCAAGAAAGATCCGCTGATGCACCACCAAATCCTTCATTAAATGGTCAGCCGAGAATCGAGGCGTCCGCCTCGGTCAAACGGTTTCGTCGCCTAGATTTTCATGCCCGCCTTGCCTTCTCTTTAAATAAGACCTCTGCGGATTGGAAATCTTTCCTTCTCCCGCTCATTCGTCTTCCTCTTCCTCCTGTCGTCTCCGCTCTAGCGCCTCCGAGATCCGACGCCGTTTTTGCCTCTTCACCGACCAGGCCGCTGCATCGACCTGAATCGTACCAGAGCATC
Source organism: Hordeum marinum (assembly GCA_022496015.1). Taxonomy (NCBI): domain Eukaryota; kingdom Viridiplantae; phylum Streptophyta; class Magnoliopsida; order Poales; family Poaceae; genus Hordeum; species Hordeum marinum. Next base: position 85,543,403 of record CM039676.1, read on the forward strand.
GTCCGTGTCCGGCGCTCCATCACCGGTGAGTTCTCGTTCTTCCTAGCCTGTCCGCCGCCACAGTAGGGTTTCACCGGAAGTTCCACCATTTCCGCTTGGGCCCCGGTATCGCCACCGCTAGGATACCTCGATGCCGTTAGCACCTTTAGTGCGCGATCTTACCACGCCGCCGCCCACGGGACGGTCGTGCGCAATGCGCGGACCGTCACGGCTCCGTTTCGTTTTTCTTCGTTTCCGCTGTTCTTCACTAGGTCGGAAATAAGCCCCTTTTTCCTGCATTTACAGATCCATAACCATAGTAGTAGTTTGCGAAACCTGTTTTTCAGGACTTAGCCGATTTTCTCTCCTCTTTTCTTTGTTGAACCGCCAGGCCTCTCCGGCTCTCGTCAGCCGGATTATAGCATCGCATTTGTAGAACTCTTAAAATTGTAAGTCACCACGGATGCTTGCTTGCTCTTAACCCGCTGCTTATCCCCTTTGCACAGCCGCCAATATGTCTCGTGCATCCAACTCATGCAACTGGGTTGGGTCGTGTGTCACGGAGGAGTACTTAGCAGATTTTGTCGAAGCGGGTACTCTCCCTCCCAAAGAGGTCCTCCACTGGCGGGTTCCGGGTAATGAGACCCGACCCTCTCCCAAAAAAGGAGAGGTAGTAGTCTTCACCGACCACATCGAGCGAGGATTCGTGCCACCGGGCTCTAAATTTTTCCAGGACATTCTTCATTTGTATAAGCTTCATCCTAAGGATTTGGCCCCCAATTCTGTTTCAAACATCTGCAACTTCCAAGTGCTCTGCGAGGCTTATCTGTAGTCTAGGCTGTCTGTGGGGTATTTCCGAGAGTTCTTCTATGCCAACCACCAAACCGAGATGAAGGGCGGTCCGAGTTTGGAGCTAGGCGGCATTTCTATTCAACGTCGCCGAGACATCATCTTTCCGGTTGCTCAAATGTCGAGTCATCCCAAGGACTGGAACAAGACATGGTTCTATTGCCAGGACACCTCTCCTGAGAAGGAGCACCCATTGCCGGGTTATCGTCCCTCCCGGCTCAAGACAGATTCAGAGCTTCCTGGTCGGCTCTCAGCCTTGGAGCGTGCCAGGTTTGAGCCGGCTCATGCCAAGATGAAGGCGCTCAGGGCCAACGGATTAACAGGAATAGACTTGATCCACTGCTGGATTTCTTGGCGGATCATGCCTTTAAGCCGCAGAGGCCGGCTCATGTGTGAGTATGAAGGCAAGTACGACAGCTCCTTGTGCTTCAGCAAGTCCACTCTAACAGAGGACAACATTACTACTGTCATCCGGAGCTTGGTTCATGAAGCTCCGGGTCATGCAGCGCCATCGGCCTGGCGCCTTTCTGCGTCAACAACCCGGCCCCAGATGTAAGCCATTTTCTTCTTATCCATCTGTTGGATTTTCTTTATGCCTTTGTTGATCTATTACTCTTCTCCGAGTTACTTTCACAGGCTGACTCTGAATTCTGGAAAAAGGAGTATGTCCCTCCTCCGAAGAATCTTAGGAAGAAGGCCCCAGCCAAGAAGGCCAAGAAGGACGTCCCGCAAGAGGACTGGTTTGACCCGCCACAGTCATCTGGCTCAGAGGTAAGACTTTAATTGTTTGTTTGATCCTTTGTCTTCCTGTTTACTAATGCTTGTTTTACTTGCAGGATGAAGTGGAGACCAGCCGTGCCAATGCTCCTGAGGTAAACTATATTTCTTTCGGCTCTGAATGTTTTGTCCCTCGAAAGCCGCGGCGGGTTGTCAGAAAATTTCCTCTTTCTCTTATCTAGCTCCCGACTTTCTTTTAAAAAAGCAACAACGGGCTGAACGTCGCCAGACCCGGAGTGTAGGCTCCACTGAGCTTATGTCTGGCTTACCGAACTCGGCGGCTCCAAAGAAATGCCCCGCTGAGGTACGTGGTCCTGTTTGACTCTTTTCTCTTTATGACCTTGGTGTCGTCTCATCTTTCTTGAATGTTATCTCAGAAATCACCTTCTTCCGGTGACTCGTCGGCGACCGCTCTGCCGCCTCTGAAGATCAACCCGTTGTAAGTGCCTTTCCACCATAATATCCGGCTCTTTGTAGGGTAGTAACTTTCTTTTAATTCTACCTTTTGTATCTTGCAGTGCTCAAGCCAAGCGCCGGAAGATCAACCAGCCCTCCCCCAGCCCTGTTGTCCAAGAGCAGGAACTGGAACAACCGGAGGAGGTCCAACCAAAGGTAGATCCACCCAATGCCTCCACTGAGCCGGCGGCTGAAGATATTATCCTGGAGAGCCCTCCAAAGGGTCCTTCGAAGCCACCAACTCCTGCCAAGGCCACTGCGACTCCGAAGGTTGTTATCACGGGCTCTGCCCATCAATCTCCTCCGGCTCATGTGCTAACCAGGCATAAAGAGCCGGTCGAAGCCTCCAAGAAGTTGGACTTTGACTCTTCGTACGAGAAGATGATAGCCGAAGAGCTCCATGCCGGGTATACAAACCGGCTTACCACCAGCCGAGATCTGGAGCTTCGGCTGGTCTCATTAATGAAGACGAAATATGAGGTACTCCGCTTGTAGCCATAACCTTACTTAGCCCCCAAGGGCCAGTTCAATGTACTCAAGCGTTGAACCAGGTCTTTGCTGATCTTCTGTTAGCAAAAAATCCATAACTATTGTCCCATAGAGTCGGCTCAATTTGCCAAAATTGAGTCGGATCTTCCATGTAGATAGCGCAAACAGCCAATCGTAGCCCCCAAGGGCTGGCTCAAACTTGATCAAGTTGAGTCGGAGCTTTAGTGTAGATATCTTGAAGAACCACTTGTAGCCCCCAAGTGTCGACTCAAACTTGACAAAGTTTGAGTCGGAGCTTTCATTATAAGTAATTTGGGAGCCATACTGTAGCCCCCAAGTTCCGGATTAACTTTGATAAAGATGAACCGGAACTGTATTGTATATTCAAAGATCAAACATGCATTAGCCCCCAAGTGTCAAACATATTGCTTGCAATCTGCTTGAGACTTGCATATGACTTCTACTTCTGCGACTTATCCTGTATTTTGATGTGTCACAGGAAGCTTTAAACGACGCCGGGTCGCAACTGATGGAACTGAAGACTAATTTAGTGGCTCAACAAGAGGCCCGCGGTGTCTCTGACGAAAAGTGTCGGCTTCTGTCTGAAGAGCTGGCCGCCATCAAGGCTGATTTTACTGCCTTTAAGGAGTCGGCTGAGTCGGAGAAGGCCGCCTTGACCCAGCGAGCGGATGACGCCGACCAGCGACTGATAACCGTGGTGGATGAACTTGAAAGCCTGAAGCGCCACATATCCAAGATGTCAGCCGCCCGCTTTGGTAAGATTTTGATCAGTTTGTGTTTCCAATGTGTCTCTCTTCTTTTGAGCTGGCGGCTTATCTGCCTTGTTTTATTTACATAGGCCCCAGGAGCCGGCAATTGGCTTCTGATAGCCTTTTGCCCCTGAAGGCCATTTATACCTTTGCGGAGCAACTGTATTGTGGCGCCATATTCACTATCAAGATAGTTCAATATAAGGAGAAAATCCCTTCAGCTCTGAAAGGGCTCTTGGAGCTCTTCTCAACAATGCCAAAACAAATAGAAGATTTGAAGAAATCCGCCTTCCGTCAAGGAGCAGTTGCAGGTCTAAGTCGGGCTCTGGCCTTTGCCCCTGAGCTCGCGCCGGCTGATATGATGGACGGTTACCCCTCCAAGAAGGATGACGGCTCAGAGTTCACGGAAGCCGACTACATCCGATGTGTCAAGGACTCTCGTTACTTGGCCTCTGTTTTAGCAGAAGAAGCCGACTTGGGAACCTACCAGGCGGCTTACGACACTGAGCAGAAGAGGATCCGCGAGCCTCTCTATGAGTGGAAAGCTCTGACACCCGCCCGCAGTAAGGATCTCTTTCCTTGTGATCTTGACACGTCTCCCTTTTTTGAGGAAGGGTCCTTCGCCGCTCTGGCTGATTGCAATTGGGATTTGGAAAATCTCCAGATCAAGCTAGCAGAAGAGCCGGAGCAGGATGAGCCGGCCGCTAACTGAAATTTTTTGCTTTTAATCTTCTGAGCAGCGGCTCATGTAATGACCCGCCGTGGGCGGTAAAATTTGGCAACGCTTTTTGGCTCCTGTTGAGAGCACCTTTGTAATAGCTGAAAGATAACTCTGCCCTTTTTGAATGTAGTGCCATCACGCACTTTTTAAAGTCCGGTTGTATATATTTTCCGTCTTTCTGTGTTTAGTCTCATGCTTTGCCGGCTCTCCATTGATTGATCACTCCTTTGTACAAATGTGTCTTGAGCTTTTATGATGAGAGCGCTTGTCCTTGAAGATGCCGCGCCTTCTCCAAAAAATTAGAGCCGAACAATAACTTTGAAACTTGAAAATTGTCAACCGAAGCAGCATGACTCCGGCTCTTGTAAGATGAACCCATTCGAGAGCCGGTTGTCTTAGGGTAATGTAAGCTATACCTGAAGGTAAGAAGCCTCCATCGATAAACACGGCTAATGATGAGCCGAAAGCGGCATAAAGCCGGCTGTTTGAAGGGTAATGTAAGCTATACCCGAAGGTAAGAAGCCTCCTTTTAAAAGCAAATGTTGTATGCGCGGACGCCGGCTGTCGATGGGTAATGTAAGCTATACCTGAAGGTAAGAAGCCTCCATCGACAACCGCGGCTAATGATTAGCCGGAAACGGCATAAGCCAGCTGTTTGAAGGGTAATGTGAGCTATACCAAAAGGTAACAAGCCTCCTTCAATAGCTACAGTTGATAAGCAACTGAGTTTTGGCGTAAAACGCCTGTTGTTATGGTGAGATAAGCGAACCCGTCGGTAAGAACCCCCTTCGACAACCGCGGTTAATAAGTAACTGGAAGTGGCATAAAGCCGGTCGTTAGGGTGAGATAAGCGATACCCGTTGGTAAGAAGCCCCCTTCAACAGCAGCAGTTGATAAGCAACTAGAATTTGGTGTACGTGCTGGTTTGTCTTAGGGTAATGTAAGCTATACCAAAAGGTAAGAAGCCTCCATCGACAACCGCATTTAATGTAACCAAATTGGGCATAAAGCCGGCTGTGCAAGGGTAATGTAAGCTATACCCGAAGGTAAGAAGCCTCCTTGCAACAGCATGGCGCGAACGCCGGTTGTTTCGTGTGAGATAAAGCTATACCCGAAGGTAAGAAGGCCCCTGCAACCATGATTTAACTTATATTGAACCCGATGACGGCTCAGTAATCGGCTGTTAAAGCCATCTCAGCTCAAAACTTGAACCGAAAAGAACTCATTTTGCTTGGGCAAGGATGTATCTAAGAGCAGAGGCCCCAGTCTTTGTAGGGATGCTAACTTTTAGTCACATAAATATGATATGTACATTGATAGCGGTTTTCAACACCTGTTAAGTGAAATAAGGTCGCAGATGTGCGATATTCCATGGTTGCTGGGTCTCCTGACCCGCTGTGTCTGACTCATCCCGGATGTCAATGAGGTAATACGACCCATTGTTGATGTTTTTGCTGACCACAAAAGGCCCCTCCCATGGAGGAGACAACTTATGCATGCCCGACTGGTCTTGAATCAACCGGAGCACCAAGTCGCCTTCCTGGAACGTCTGGGTCTTCACCCTGCGGCTATGATAGCGTCGCATGTCCTGTTGATAAATTGTTGATCGAGTCGCTGCCAACTCTCGTGCCTCTTCCAAAGCGTCCAACGCGTCTTGACGTGTCGTCTCATTGTCCGTCTCAACATAAGCCGCCACCCTTGGTGAGTCATGCCGGATGTCGCTGGGCAAAACCGCCTCAACACCATACACCATGAAGAAAGGTGTGAAACCTGTAGACCTGTTAGGGGTGGTTCTAATGCTCCATAAGACGGAGGGTAGCTCGTCAACCCAACATCCGGGTGTCCTCTTCAAAGGAACCATAAGCCGAGGTTTAACCCCTCGTAAAAATTCCTGGTTAGCGCACTCCGCCTGACCATTGGACTGTGGATGTGCCACGGCTGAAACATCAAGCCGGATATGCTCCTTCTCACAGAATGCTTTCATAGCCCCCTTGGATAGATTTGTTCCATTATCAGTAATGATACTATGCGGGTAACCAAAGCGGTAAATCAGCTTCTTAATGAATAGAACCGTCGTAGCCGCATCACACTTGCTGACCGGCTCTGCCTCTACCCACTTAGTAAACTTGTCAACCGCCACCAATAGGTGTGTTTTCTTGTCCTTAGATCTCTTGAAAGGCCATACCATGTCAAGCCCCAGACCGCAAATGGCCAAGTGATTGGTATCATCCTCAACTCTTGAGCCGGAACGTGAGCACGCCGGCCAAATTTCTGACAGCCGTCACACTTGCGGACTAAGTCCTCTGCATCCTTGTGAGCCGTCAGCCAAAAAAACCCATGTCAGAAAGCCTTGGCCACCAAAGATTTTGACCCGGCATGGTGTCCACAATCACCAGCATGAATTTCACTCAAGATCTGCAGGCCCTCCTCTGGTGAGATGCAACACTGAAAGACACCCGTCACACTACATTTATGTAACTCACCATTGATAATCGTCATAGACTTAGAACGCCGGGTGATCTTCCTGGCCAGATCCTCATCTTCAGGTAACTCGCCGCATGTTAAATATGCCAAATAAGGAATAGTCCAGTCTGGGATAGCATGTAGAGTAGCTACCAATTCCGCCTCTGGGTCAGGAATAGCCATATCCTCCTCAGAAGGTGTTTTGACAGTCGGATGATGCAAGACGTCCAGAAAAACATTAGGCGGTACCGGCTTTCGTTGAGAACCTAACCGTGATAAGGCATCAGTCGCCTCGTTCCTGCGATGATCAATATGATCTACCTGATAACCCTTGAAGTGACCTACAATAATATCAACCGCCCATGATAAGCCGCCATCCGCGGGTCCTTGGAGCCCCAGGTACCTGAAACTTGCTGAGCCAGAAGATCTGAGTCGCCCAGACATCTGACCCAACTTAAATTCATCTCCTTGCCGACTCTGAGACCATGAAGTGGGGCCTCATATTCAGCTGCATTGTTAGTGCAAGGAAACATCAGCCGGAGCACATAACAAAACTTGTCACTCTTGGGAGATGTCAAAACGACTCCCACTCCTGACCCTTCTAACTGTTTAGACCCGTCAAAGTGTATTGTAACGCCCAAGATGTGATCCTATCCTTATTTGGCACGAGGGCCTCAACATGGATAGAAGCGCATCTCGATGCGTTCGCAAGAATGGATATCATTACAAGTACATGTACAGAAGAGATGAGTATATGGAATTGGCTTACAATCACCACAAGCTACATCAGAGTCACAGCAATACAATAACATCTCAAACATCATACATAAGAGCAGGGTCCGACTATGGACGAAAACAAACGATAAACTGACATCCACCCTTGCTATCCCAGGTTGCCGCCTGGAACCCATCCAAGATTGAAGAAGAAGAAGAAGAAGAAGAAGAACTCCAAGTCAAATCAATCAACGCGCTCACGTCAATCATCACATTACCTGCACCTGCAACTGTTGTTGTAGTAATCTGTGAGCCACAGGGACTCAACAATCTCATTTCCAAGGGTATCAAGACTATTAAAGCTTAATAGGTATGTATGGTTAAGTGGTGAGGCTGCAGCAAGCGACTAAGCATTTATATGAGTGGCTAACTTATGAGTACAGATTAAAGTATGGTGGTCTACGCATAACGAACGTGAACTAAAAATGATCACTAACTGATCCTGACCACCTACTTACGTCAGACATAACCCCACTGTGTTCTCTTTCGGATAAGAACTCACGAGAAGAGACAGTCACGGTTACGCACACAGTTGTTGTATTTTATTAGAGTTTACTTCAAGTTTGCTATGACCGGGTGTTAAACAAAGTATCCAAGTTTGCCACATAACCGCGTGCACGGCTTCTCAAAAAGATTTAACCCTGCAGGGGTGCTCCAACTCGTCCATCACAAATTAACCACACTCAGCGGGAATAACCTCAACCACGGATCTCGTGATCTTCCTTGGAAATTCCAAAGGAAATCCAACACCTCAAGATAACCCGAAGAAAATCAGAGTTCCTCACTCGAGACGTTCGAGAAAGGTAAAACAAATCCAGCAAGGCCGCCCGGCGTGTCGACGACCCCGATAGGAGCCGCGTATCTCGTTCTCACGGCACGAAGGATTGTCCAAACTTCCGGTAGGCCAAACACAGAGTTGCCCCTGGTAGCCACCGGCGGTTGACAGGTTGGACCAACACTCATGCGGAGCACTGGCCTGGGTTGTTGATTATATTATCCACTGGGTGATCATTCCCTATGCAAGTTTTAATTAGTTAGGCAAATGTAGTACCAATGTTGGGCCTTACCGGACAAGTTTTATTCTAACCCGAAAATCAAGGGGGTCCCCATAACAACCCCGAGCATGTTAGGAGCGCTCATTTCTGGAACATAACACCGGTTCATAAGTAACTAACGGCGGCAAGAGTGGAACAAAACACCAAGCAAAAGGCCAAACCTTCCACCCTTTACCAAGTATATATGTGCATTAAATTAAATAGCAGCAATATTGTGATATATCAAAGAATGTCCATGTTGTCACATGGAACCAATTGCACTTGCAACTAGCAACGCTATAAGAAGGGCTGAGCAAGCGGTAACATAGCCAAACAATGTTTGCTGGGATGTGGAGAGGTTAGAGGCTTATCATGACAATGTTGGGAGGCTTATCAAACAAGTGGTAGGTAACGAGACATAACGATAAAAGACGAGACAACTAGCATGGCAATGATAGTAATGGTAACCAGGGGAAATATGTCATCTTGCCTGAGATCCCGCTCGGAAGAAGAACGAATCCATGAAGAAGAAGAACCAACGTAGTCGAACGAATCCTCACACTCCGAACGCTTTCGGAACTCTATCGAGAAGAAGCAATCCGAAACAAACAATCAACACAAGATACACCACAACATATGCAAAACACGATGCACAACAAATATGATGCATCCCTGGTTTAATATGCAATGCTTGTCAATTCACAACAATCAAATACCACACATTAAGTGAAGCTCAATATGCAACGAGTTGCATATTGACGAAGCTCCACGTTCGAATTATTTAGTTCACTCTCGTTAGGTACACGACAATATTAAATGTTGTTAAACATGGCAAGAGGTGAAGCATAAGTAAACTATACTATCTAGGCACCTTAAATGAGGTCGGAAACAACTTATAGCATTTCCGAAATGACCCCATATGGTAATTATGAATTTGGTCCAGATCTGATCTAAACATATTTTATATTTGTTAATCAGCAGAATAAATGTCACCAAGTTATTCTACATGTCATTCTAGTCGATTTACATATATAGAACATTTCAAACGGAGCTACGATTCAAAAGACATGAGCAATACAAGATGCGGATGACATGAATGCAAATGCATGAAAACACCATCACAAACATTTCAAATCATGAATGGAATGCTCAAAACGGAGCTACTTGAGATTTTATGCAACTACTTGAGATTTTAAGCAAGTTTCATATATGGAATGCTCAAAACGGAGCTACGGTTCAACCACAATCATCAAGACAAGATTTAGATGAAATCTGCCAAAAACAGCAACTTAGCATTTTGAACATATGCAAACATCAAGTTACAATACTCCAAAATGCACAAACTAAGCATGGAGAAATAGCATACAATGTCAAGTTCATTTCATCTTCACACATCATATTCAAAACATGCATGGATAACTAGGTAGGAAGCTCACAAGAAGGCTACATGAAAACTGTTTCAGACTTAGTGAAAATAGCAGTTTTAGACAGTGCAGTTTTTATCATGAAGGCATATTGACAGCAGTGAAAATATATGCTATAGGTAATTAAATGGCATGAAACTTAACAACATGCTAGAGGGCAACATCAACAACAATTAACTCCATTACACCTACCACAAAAGAGGTCTAGATCACTAGCAAATCACATGGCAAGACAACAACAAAATATAACAGATTCAGACTTAGAAATATTTTGGACCCTCAAAATAGCAGATTTCATAGCAAGTTGACAACAGCAAAACAACACCTACACATGCATTTCTATGACAAACAAAATGACCATGGGCTAGGACACACATCAACGAGCAAGTTTCATGTTGAAAATAATTTCGTATCACGCCCGGATTAATTCCTACGATAATGACAAAAGGACATCATGCCATAATTGACATGCATGCAAACATGCTCAAATGGCAAAACTAAATACACAGATAAATCCTATGGATGTTTCTACCTCAAAAACATATGTAATATGCTTAGGCTCTTGTGGGAAATTAATCACAATTAAATATTCAGGGTTATGACCTAATCACGTTAAAGCAATTCAACAATGCAAAATAATGTGCAAACATCATGACAACTTTTTTCTCATGCATGAAAATGCGATGCGAATGAGATGAACATTTTTAATTTATGTTTTTTTATTAATTTCTATGCACGGTTATTTAATTATAAAAATGCAATTAATTGCAAATGTGCAATATGACATGTTAAATATTTCATGCATGGGTGCAAATGGCATTTTATTAAACTACATTTTATTCTAAGCACTTTTCATATACAAAACATTTTTATCCGGTACACGGTTACTTTACTACGATTTTACAAATATGGAAATAAATAAATAAAAAAAAGAAAAAAAAAGGAGGGGTCTGCTCACCTTGGACCCGAACTGGGCCGGTCAGTGGCAGGGGCTGCTGGCCGGCTGGGGCAGCTGGGCCTCGGGAGGCTGCCGGCCCAAGAGGGGAAGGAGCGAGCGGGCGCTTGCGGAGGCCTCGTCCCCGACCCCGATCGGGAACAGGCAGGCGGCGGCGTCCATGGGGGCTGGCGGCGGCGGCCGGCCAGAGGCGGGGACGGCGAGGGGAGGCTGGATCCGGGGGCAGGGCGGACGGATCTGGCCTCCGGCGGCCCATTCCCGGTGAGAACGGCGGCTGGCGGCGGCTAGCAGAGGAAGCTTCGGGCGGCAGCCATGGCAGCGGCGCAGACCTGCGGGGAGAGAGCAGGGGGAGGTCAGGGAGAAGGAGGAGAGGAGGAAGGGGAAGGAGAGGAGAGGGGCGGCCGGCGGTGCTGGCGCACTCCGGCGACCTGCGACGGCTCCGGGGAACTTCGGCGCTCCGGCGAGCTGCAAGAGCTGCGGGAGGAAGAAGCCACCGTGGGAGCTCGGGAGGAGCTCCGGAACGCCGATTCGGGCCCGGATGGGCTCGAACGGGCCCAGATGGGCTCGGGCGGGCTGGCTGGAGGAGGGAGAAGGAGGGGCTGGTGGTTGGCTAGGGTTTGGTGGCACGCGGAACGAGGTGGGGCTATAAATAGGGAAGGGGGCTAGGGTTTACGGCGCTGTCCGTTTTCGGACTGCCGGGTGTCGACCCAACGTCCAGAAGCGGAGAGGGGGTTACGGAGGCTGTGCAGACGGGCAGCGTGAGGAAGAGAGAGAGTGGCGCCCCGTGGCACGGAGATTTCAAAAACACCGAAAACGTTTGACGGTAACCCGATAACCTCACTGCTACGACTATCCGACGGAGTACCAAACGAACTCAGATCGCGGCGAAATTCGACACGCGGTCTACCTACGATATAACAAGACCGCACGACAAGTTTCAACTCGATCCGAGAATATTTTTGCACGCGCTTAAAAACGGTTTTATTAAACGGTGCCACGGGCGCGTGCGTGTGTGGTTGGACTCGAAATGGGCAACGGCAAGAACACAGAGAACCGGTGACTACGAACGGATGCAAGTTTGAAAACGGGTGTCGATGCTATGCAGATGATGCGAATGATGCGATGCTGAATGCAACAACCAGACGAACCACCGACGAGAATGGAAACAAAAGGGGAATCTTCTGGAATCTTCTGGAACATCGGTCCCGGGCTGTCACAACTCTCCTCCACTACATGAGGATCTCGTCCCGAGATCTAGAATGAAAAGGGGGAAGAGAAAGAGCAAAAGGTAAAACTTAGTTGCTTCTTTGACAAACGAGTGAAACCAATGAAACTTGAAGGATGCAAAGAGATTAAGAATGAAGAACAAGCAAGAATTCACAGAAATTTTCGACAGCACTTCGGTAGGAAAGAGGGGAAAAAATAGATATGATGGAAAGAAATTGAAAGAGATACACCAAACTTTGGTTGGACTAGAACCAAAACTTCAAAAGACAGAAGGATCATGAAAAGATTTGATAGCACTCCGGTTAAATGAATAAGCAAGAAGCAACATGATATTAATTAAGCAAGATGAGAGTTGAAAAGAGCAACACCGATATGCCTCCGGAACAAAAGAATAGGAACTGGATTGATGGAAGGAAAAGAACGGATAAGAAAATGACAACTTCTAGCACCAATGAATTTGAACGCCTATTTAGGAAGAAGAGATTGAATGGAGTTGTTGGAACACCAACAACGAAAAGAACACTCTTATTGTGGACTTATGGAAAACATCTCAAAATTATGAGGTGACAACCTACCACAACAGAAACAAATGATTGATTAAGAGCAACAAGATATGCACAACTTCTTACACCAAGAGGAGGGGAAAACTTGGATCAATTATGACACCATGATAAGGATTGTTTATGACACCATGATAGCAACAATCCTTAGGAAAAGCTTAAGGTGTAATACAACCCAAGATAACTCCGAGAAAGGAATGATGGGCTTACTTATCTCATTCTTGACAACTTTCCTTCGACACTCCTCATAGTCAAGAGTTTAATAATACCATCTCAAAAGACAAGGAGAAGGAATTGAACTTAGAATCCAAGATAAGAACACTTGAGCACCTCCAACAAGAATCTTGATGAACACTTGAAAATGAAAGAAATCTTGATGAACAACCATGAAGAACCTCCGGAAGAACTCTGAAACGACATGATGATAGAAAGAATTGAAGAATGCAAAAACAATATTGAGGCCACCCAATGATTAACAAGAAGCTTCGGAACAAGATACTTGAGAGAAGACTAGGAACTCTGGAAAAGAAAGATGACCACTTAGGATAAGGAATTGATATCATGAACAACTCCGGAAAAGGATAGAAATCACTTGAATGAACAAGAATAAGAATTATGATATGGCTATCCTTCATCAAGTTAAATTGATGACAAACAACGGATTTCACACATCACTTATTCTTGTGGAAATGATAGGAAAGATAGATAGAGCACAAACTAGAAGAAATCTTGCACGAGAACACTGGTTAGAATTCGAACAAAAGAGAATAATACAAATGAATGATATAACATGAGAATGAAGAGAGCATGACCCACCTAAAAGAAAAACTTCAACAAGGCACCGGAAAGAATTCGAAACAAAGAGAACACCTGAGAATGAAGAGAACAGGAACTGCTTAATAGAAACTGAAAAAGGCACCGGAATAATTGAGATACGAACGAAGGGACAACAATGAGAAGAATTTGAGAACGAAAGCTGAAAGCTAAGAACAAAGAAATCTTCTGTAATGATGGCCTCCGAAGGACCATGAAATGAAAACAAACCAGACTGCACCAGATAGATATGGAATAAATAACTCCTGATCAAAACAATTGAGATGATAACAACAAGCTGAATCCAAACTCTTTGGAAGAACGAATAACGATTTAAGAGAAACTCTCCTTCGATCTTCGAGCACAGAATGAAGACGAGAAACAACACCATGAATTATTGAGACACTCCGAAACAATGAATAAAGAAAAGGTTGAGCCAACAATGAAAATGATTTAGAAGCAATCTTCGAGAAGGCACGAGGCTGATGAAAATCATTCTTATGCCATATTAAAAGAACTTGAGAACATCTCCGGAAAAGATTAGAAGAGTCAGGTAGGATCCTGGGGAAAGACCTGTGGGTTATGGGCCCACTAAAAAGAAACCACCATTGAAACAATTGATTAAAAGAGAGATTGCACCGGTACAAATAAGAACTTGATGATATGAGACCCTTGACATAATTTAAGAGGACAAGAATGAAAATGAATGTCTTCTGAGATATCTTCAACACCCCGGATAGAATAGAGAGAAGAATAAGCAAGAGTGGCTTGATAAAGAATTCCAACATGGGAGAGCAATAGAGAATGATAATGATATGATGAACACCAAGAGCTTGAATTGAATCCACCGGAAAAGAAAACAAGATGAGATGAATAAAAATAAATGATAACTTGAGCACTGAGCATCTTCATAAAGAATCACCAGAGAAGAATAACAACGAGAACAAAGAATATGAGGATAGATCTTGAAATTAAACTCTTGAGAATCTTCACAAGAAATCCCTGGAAACAAGATAGAAGACAAGATAGCTGAAGCATTACTTGAATAGAAAAGACACTTGGATGAGAATTGATCATTGAATAAAAGGGACGGGAGGGCGGGAAAAACAAAGAAAACTGGAACAGATGGAATGAACTCCGGGAAGGAATAAGAGGATTGATCTTGCAAATATTGGAGATGATAGAACTATCCCGAAGAGAAGCACACTGGATGAAAAGCATAGATAGGATAACTTGATTGGGCAGAAGAATTAACATTCCCACAGAAATATGAGAACACTACTTAGCAAGATATGAATTCACCACTTGACATCGAAGCAACTCGACTTACCATATTCAAAACAAAACGAAGTATAAGGCTTAAGAAACGAGCCAGAACAAATACATACCCACTATGCACTTGTTGGAAAGATAATTCTAGGTAACTACTTGAATTCCCACCTAAGAACTTCCGAAAACTTTCTTGTTTATGAGATTCGGGTTGCGGAATCAGGAACCTGCCCTAGGCAATCAGCTGCAACTGCATCCGCAACCTTCCACACCATAATTCAAGAAATTTCGCAAACTCGTCTAATCTCGAATCCTCGAACTCATAATGATACTAAACCATGGTGGTACCCCGGACGCCTCCCAGTACTGGGTGACTCCGACCTTATCTCACCATGATAAGTATTGAAGCAATTTCGAACATTCTCCGTCCTGAGATATCAAGGAAGCTGAATGATAACAATGTGCCAACATTCCTCGGAGCTCAACTCCCCGGAAGAAATCAAGTCAGACAGGAGGCACCAAGACAGAACCCTGTCACATCGGCATCATATAGTTTCCAAAATACCCGCGTGATCCTAAAAAAAAATTTGAGCGAGAAGAGAAGTAGAATCAAAATTCCTAAGTTGAATACCTCAACAGAGCATAGAAGAGGAGTAAAAAGAATCCTACTCTCCGATATAACTAGACTCAAACAGTTTTTCACTAGACTCGACTCGGCCAACTTTGATCAATCAAGGGGGCTCCTAGGTCGGTACAAGCTCTGATACCAACTTGTAACGCCCAAGATGCGATCCTATCCTTATTTGGCACGAGGGCCTCAACAGGGATAGAAGCGCATCTCGATGTGTTCGCAAGAATGGATATCATTACAATTACATGTACAGAAGAGATGAGTATATGGAATTGGCTTACACTCGCCACAAGCTACATCAGAGTCACAGCAATACAATAACATCTCAAACATCATACATAAGAGCAGGGTCCGACTACGGACGAAAACAAACGATAAACTGACACCCACCCTTGCTAATCCCAGGCTGCCGCCTGGAACCCATCCAAGATTGAAGAAGAAGAAGAAGAAGAAGAAGAAGAACTCCAAGTCAAATCAATCAACGCGCTCACATCAATCATCATATTACCTGCACCTGCAACTGTTGTTGTAGTAATCTGTGAGCCACAGGGACCCAGCAATCTCATTTCCAAGGGTATCAAGACTATTAAAGCTTAATAGGTATGTATGGTTAATTGGTGAGGTTGCAGCAAGCGACTAAGCATTTATATGAGTGGCTAACTTATGAGTACAGAAATTAAAGTATGGTGGTCTACGCATAACGAACGTGAACTAGAAATGATCACTAACTGATCCTGAACACCTACTTACGTCAGACATAACCCCACCATGTTCTCTTTCGGATAAGAACTCACGAGAAGAGACAGTCACGGTTACGCACACAGTTGGTGTCTTTTATTAGAGTTTACTTCAAGTTTGCTATAACCGGGTGTTAAACAAAGTATCCAAGTTTGCCACATAACCGCGGGCACGGCTTCTCGAAAAGATTTAACCCTGCAGGGGTGCTCCAACTCGTCCATCACAAATTAACCACACTCAGCGGGAATAACCTCAACCACGGATCTCGTGATCTTCCTAGGCAATTCCAAAGGAAATCCAACACCTCGAGATAACCCGAAGAAAATCAGAGTTCCTCACTCGAGACGTTCGAGAAAGGTAAAACAAATCCAGCAAGGCCGCACGGCGTGTCGACGATCCCAATAGGAGCCACGTATCTCGTTCTCAGGGCACGACGGATTGTCCAAACTTCCGGTAGGCCAAACACAGAGTTGCCCCTGGTAGCCACCGGCGGTTGACAGGTTGGACCAACACTCATGCGGAGCACTGGACCCGGTTGTTGATTAAATTATCTATGGGGTGATCATTCCCTATGCAAGTTTTAATTAGTTAGGCAAATGTAGTACCAATGTTGGGCCTTGCCGGACAAGTTTTATTCTAACCCGAAAATCAAGGGGGTCCCCATAACAACCCCGAGCATGTTAGGAGTGCTCATTTCTGGAACATAACACCGGTTCACAAGTAACTAAGGGCGGCAAGAGTGGAACAAAACACCAAGCAAAAGGCCAAACCTTCCACCCTTTACCAAGTATATATGTGCATTAAATTAAATAGCAGCAATATTGTGATATATCAAAGAATGTCCATGTTGGCACATGGAAGCAATTGCACCTGCAACTAGCAACGCTATAAGAAGGGCTGAGCAAGCGGTAACATAGCCAAACAATGTTTGCTGGGATGTGGAGAGGTTAGAGGCTTATCATGGCAATGTTGGGAGGCTTATCAAACAAGTGGTAGGTAACGAGACATAACGATAAAAGACGAGACAACTAGCATGGCAATGATAGTAATGGTATCCAGGGAAATGTGTCATCTTGCCTGAGATCCCGCTCGGAAGAAGAACGAATCCATGAAGAAGAAGAACCAACGTAGTCGAACGAATCCTCACACTCCGAACGCCTTCGGAACTCTATCGAGAAGAAGCAATCCGAAACAAACAATCAACACAAGATACACCGCAACATATGCAAAACACGATGCACAAAAAATATGATGCATGTCCGGTTTAATATGCAATGCTTGTCAATTTACAACAATCAAATACCACACATTAAGTGAAGCTCAATATGCAACGAGTTGCATATTGACGAAGCTCCACGTTCGAATTATTTAGTTCACTCTTGTTAGGTACACGACAATATTAAATATTGTTAAACATGGCAAGAGGTGAAGCATAAGTAAACTATACTATCTAGGCACCATAAATGAGGTCGGAAACAACTTATAGCATTTCCGAAATGACCCCATATGGTAATTATGAATTTGGTCCAGATCTGATCTAAACATATTTTATATTTGTTAATCAGCAGAATAAATGTCACCAAGTTATTCTACACATCATTCTAGTCAATTTACATATATAGAACATCTCAAACGGAGCTACGGTTCAAAACATATGAGCAATACAAGATGCGGATGACATGAATGCAAATGCATGAAAACATCACCACAAACATTTCAAATCATGAAGTCAACAAGTTATTAAGCAACTACATGAGATTCTAAGCAAGTTTCATATGGAATTCTCAAAACGGAGCTACGGTTCAACCACAATCATCAAGACAAGATTTAGATGAAATCTGCCAAAAACAGCAACTTAGCATTTTGAACCTATGCAAACATCAAGTTACAATACTCCAAAATGCACAAACTAAGCATGGGGCAATATCATACAACATCCACTTCATTTCATCTTCACACATCATATTCAAAACATGCATGGATCACTAGGTAGGAAGCTCACAAGAAGGCTACATGAAAACTGTTTCAGACTTAGTGAAAATAGTTGTTTTAGACAGTGCAGTTTTTATCATGAAGGCATATTGACAGCAGTGAAAATATATGCTACAGGTCATGAAATGTCATGAAACTTAACAACATGCTATAGGGCAACATCAACAACAATTAACTCCATTACACCTACCACAAAAGAGGTCTAGATCACTAGCAAATCACATGGCAAGACAACAACAAAATATAACAGATTCAGACTTAGAAATATTTTGGACCCACAAAATAGCAGATTTCATAGCAAGTTGACAACAGAAAAACAACACCTACACATGCATTTCTATGACAAACAAAATGACCATGGGCTAGGACACACATCAACGAGCAAGTTTCATGTTGAAAATAATTTCGTATCACGCCCGGATTAATTCCTACGAAAATGACAAAAGGACATCATGGCATAATTGACATGCACGCGAACATGTTCAAATGGCAAAACTAAATACACAGATAAATCCTATGGATTTTTCTACCCCAAATACATATATAATATGCTTAGGTTCTTGTGAGAAATTAATCACAATTAAATATTCGAGGTTATGACCTAATCACGTTAAAGCAATTCAACAATGCAAAATAATGTGCAAACATCATGACAACATTTTTCTCATGCATGAAAATGCGATGCGAATGAGATGAACATTTTAAATTTATGTTTTTTTATTAATTTCGATGCACGGTTATTTAATTATAAAAATGCAATTAATTGCAAATATGTAATATGGCATGTTAAATAATTTCATGCATGGTTGCAAATGGCATTTTATTAAACTACATTTAATTCTAAGCACTTTTCATATACAAAAGATTTTTATCCGGTGCACGGTTAATTTACTATGATTTTACAAGTATGGAAATAGATAAATAAAAAAATAAAAAGGGGCGGCCTGCTCAGCTTGGGCCCGAACTGGGCCAGTCAATGGCAGGGGCTGCTGGCCGGCTGGGGCAGCCGGGCCTCGGGAGGCTGCCGGCCCAAGAGGGGAAGGAGCGAGCGGGCGCTTGCGGAGGCCTCGTCCCCGACCCCGATCGGGAACAGGCAGGCGGCGCGTCCACGGGGGCTGGCGGCGGCGGCCGGCCAGAGGCGGGGACGGCGAGGGGAGGCCGGATCCGGGGGCAGGGCGGACGGATCTGGCCTCCGGCGGCCCATTCCCGGCGAGAACGGCGGTTGGCGGCAGCTAGCAGAGGAAGCTTCGGGCGGCAGCCATGGCAGCGGCGCAGACCTGCGAGGAGAGAGCAGGGGGAGGTCAGGGAGAAGGAGGAGAGGAGGAAAAGGAAGGAGAGGAGGGGGGCGGCCGGCGGTGCTGGCGCACTCCGGCAACCTGCGACGGCTCCGGCGAACTTTGGCGCTCCGGCGAGCTGCGAGAGCTGCGGGAGGAAGAAGCCACCATGGGAGCTCGGGAGGAGCTCTGAGAGAGCTCCGGAACGCCGATTCGGGCCCGGATGGGCTCGAACTGGCCCAGATGGGCTCGGGCGGGCGGGCTGGAGGAGGGAGAAGGAGGGGCTGGTGGTTGGCTAGGGTTTGGTGGCACGCGGAACGAGGTGGGGCTATAAATAGGGAAGGGGGCTAGGGTTTACGGCACTGTCCGTTTTCGGACTGCCGGGTGTCGACCCGACGTCCGGAAGCAGAGAGGGGGTTACGACGGCTGTGCAGACGGGCAAAGTGGGGAAGAGAGAGAGAGTGGCGACCCGTGGCATGGAGATTTAAAAAACACCGAAAACGTCCGACGGTAAACCGATAACCTCACTGCTACGACTGTTCGACGGAGTACCAAACGAACTCAGATCGCGACGAAATTCGACAGGCGGTCTACCTATGATATAAAAAAGACCGCACGACAAGTTTCAACTCGATCCGAGAATATTTTTGCGCGCGCTTAAAAGTGGTTTTATTAAACGGTGCCGCGGGCGCGGGCGTGTGTGGTTGGACTCGAAACGGGCAACGGCAAGAACGCAGAGAACCGGCGACTATGAACGGATGCAAGTTTGAAAACGGGTGTCGATGCTATGCAGATGATGCGAATGATGCTATGATGAATGCAACAACCAGACGAACCACCGACTAGAATGGAAACAAAAGGGGAATCTTCTGGAATCTTCTGGAACATCGGTCCCGGGCTGTCACATGTATAGTCTAGTATGTATCATCCGACTTTTCCTCAGGAGATTGACATTCTGTCCAATCATTTATGAAATCCACAACGGCTTGGGACTTGATAGGTTAAATTGAGAGGTCCCAGCTCCAATGCCCACTTAGCAATTCTTCCCGTGGCTTCTCTATTCTGAATGATATCCCCCAACAGAGCAGAAATGACCACAGTTATCTGGTGCCCTAAGAAATAGTGCTTCAACTTGCAGTTGGCCATAAAAACTCCATATACCAGCTTTTGCCAATGCGGATATCTCTCCTTAGACTCCGATAAAACCTCACTGATATAGTAAACTGGCCTTTGCACTGGATACTTCTTTCCAGCCTCCTTACTCTCAACCACAATCACAGCACTCACCGCCCGGTTGTTAGCCGCCACATAAAGGAGCAAGGGCTCTTTCTTAGCTGGAGCGGCTAACACCGGCGGCTCAGTAAGCTGCTTCTTAAGCGCTTCCAGTGCTTCACCCGTCGACTTGCTCCAAACGAATTTGTGTGTCTTCTTCATCATTTGATAAAGAGGGATCGCCTTCTCACCGAGACAACTTATGAACCGGCTCAACGTCGCAATTTGCCCTGCCAAATGCTGAACATCATTAATGCAAGCCGGCTCTCCCAGGGATGTAATAGCCTTGATCTTATTTGGGTTAGCCTCGATGCCACGCTTAGAGACTAGGAAACCCAATAGCTTGCCTGCCGGGACACCAAAGACACATTTGGCCGGGTTAAGCATCATCTTGTATACCCGGAGATTGTCAAAGGTCTGTTTCAAATCCTCTAGGAGAGTCTCTTTCTTCCTGGATTTGATCACGATGTCATCTACATAAGCATGAACATTACGGCCGATCTGACTGTGAAGGCAATTCTGCACACACCGCTGGTAAATCGCCTGGGCACTCTTGAGCCCAAAAGGCATAGAGACATAACAAAAGGCCCCAAAGGGCGTAATGAAAGCCGTCTTCTCCTGGTATTTAACCGCCATCTTGATCTGATGATAACCCGAATAAGCATCTAGAAAACACAAACTTTCACACCCCGTCGTCGCATCAATGATTTGATCAATACGAGGGAGTGCAAACGGATCAGCCGGACAAGCCTTGTTAAGGTCCGTGTAATCCACACACATACGTCACGTGCCGTTCTTTTTAAGCACCAGCAGCGGGTTAGCCAACCACTCTGGGTGACAAACCTCAACGATGAAACCCGCTGCCAAGAGCCGGGCAACCTCCTCTCCAATAGCCTTGCGCCTCTCTTCATTGAACCGCCGTAGAAACTGTTTGATCGGCTTGAACTTCGGATCCACATTAAGGTTGTGCTCAGCAAACTCTCTCGGTACACCCGGCATGTCAGAAGGTTTCCATGTGAAGATGTCCCAATTCTCACGGATGAATTCGATGAGCGCGCTTTCCTATTTGGGATCCATATGAGCTCCAATGATAAACTGCTTGGATGAGTCGCCCGGAGTGAAATCCACTGCCTTAGTATCATCCGCCGAAAATTTAAGGGGCGGCTCAACCTCTGTAGTAGGCTTCTTCAGCGGGGTCATATCCTCCGGGTCAATGTTATCCTTGTAGAACTTAAGCTCCTCCTGGGCGCAACTAGACTCTGCATAAGCCGCATCTCCTTCCTCACACTCAATAGTTGTATTCCGATTACCATGAACGGTAATTGTACCATTTAAGCCGGGCATCTTGAGCTGTAAGTAAACATAACAAGGCCTAGCCATAAATTTGGCATAAGCCGACCTTCCAAATAGTGCATGATAGGGACTCTTGATCTTAACCACCTCAAACCACAAGGATTCCACCCTGTAATTATACTCATCGCCGAAAGCAACTTCCAAAGAAATCCATCCCACCGGATATGCTGACTTACCCGGGACCACACCATGAAAGACGATGGAAGAAGGCTTAAGATCCTTGTCAAGCAATTTCATCCGCCGGAAGGTGTCATAATAGAGGATGTTGATACTGTTGCCTCCATCCATGAGCACCTTGTTCACCATATAACCATTCAACTGAGGGGCCACAACCAAAGCCAGCCAGCCCGGGTCATCCACCCGTGGCAGGTGATCCTCCCGGCTCCACATTATGTCATATTCAGACCACGGCAAATACCGCGGGAGAGCCGGTGCAACCGCGTTGACCGCTCGCTTTCGCAACTTCTGGTCTTGCTTATTGAGACCGGTCGTGAAGACGTGATAGTACCCGGAACTGAGTTGTTTCGGATTACTCTAATACCCGGATCGATTACGCTGCTGTTGTTGATTATTGTTGTTATTGTTGCCAGGATGCTGTTGGTGTCCCCCCCTGGCTATTCCGACCCGGATGTTCGGATCCAGAACCGCCAGAGCCGAATACAGCTCGTGATCCGCCGTGCCATGGGCCGCTTGGCGGGCCACCGCCCTGGTTATTGTTTTGCTGTGAATATTGGTTTTTGAACCTTTGCATGATAAAGCAATCGCCCCACGCATGCATCGAGGGTTTATCAGGCTTATTCTAAATTGAAAGGGGCCCTGTTCCTGTTATGAAACAGCATGAACTTTCCATTCCCCTTGGGATGGTTCTGCCCTGTGTTGGTATTTGCCACTAGCTCTGACCTGCCATCAGAGTTCTTCCGCTTATTCTGATTCCCATTGTTCACAAAGCACTTGCCTAGACTATTCTTCTTCCCTTTATTGACCTTCTCCTCATCTGAACCCAGGTCTTTGGTGTTATGTGAATCGGCATACTTTGCCAAGGCCGTCATGAGCTCCCCCATATCCTAACATGTGCGCTTGAGCCGGCCGAGTATCTGTTTTGATGGAACAAAATGACAGTTCTTTTCCAGAATAAGCACCTATTGAGCCATCGTGATCTGCTCCGAAGAATGAATAATGGTCGACACCCGCCGGACCAAGTGATGAGCCGACTCGTTCTCCTATTGAACACAATGATCCAAGTCTATGATGGTCATAGGATGCTTGCAAGTCCCCTGAAAATTCTTAATAAACTTCGCTCTCAACTCAGCCCATGAACTTATCGTGTTAGGCGGTAGGTCCTTTAACCACGTGCGAGCTGGACCCTCAAGCATCATGATAAAATACTTTGCACACACCGCTTCGCTGACGTCCAACATCTCCATGGCCAGCTCATAGCTCTCAACCCAAGACTCAGGGGGTAGATCGGCCATGTAATTTGGAACTTTCTGGGGTCCCTTGAAATCCTTCAGTAGCCGTTCACTTCTCAGAGCCAGAGTTAAGCATGGCACCCCTACGGCTCTAGTACCGACTGTTATTCCGGCTCCCACCGAGACGGAGAGCGCCGCCTCCGGACGAGTCGTTGTTGCCTCTTCCTCTCGCCTGTTCCTTGCCCGGTCCACGAGGGCTTATGCGTCTAGAGCCGCTTGCTCACCCTCCGGCGGTCCCCGACGCGGACCACTGCTGGAAACCGCTGGCGACTCGTAGCGCTGGCTGAAACTTCGACTAGGGATAGGAGTAGAGTGGACTCGGCTCCGGCTGTGAGTATACTTCTCCTGCTGCGCCACGGCCGTTTGTAGGTATCCAATAGCATTCTGTACCTCCTCCGCGAAGGGCGCCTCATTCGGGATAGGAATTGTCCCGAGCCGGGTGGCCGCCGCCACCATATTCTCGGCCGGGTTAGAATAATGACCCGCCAGTGTTGAGAAACCTCCGGGCAGAGCTTGATCACGCCGGGTCGTGTGAGCCACCGTTCGCCCTAACTCATGCGCAGTTGCTGCTCTTCCCGAGCCGCGAGTGTTAAAAAGGTTCCTCACTTCGTAGCGCTCCGGCAGACGGGACTGGTGCCTCCTACGATGAACAGCCGCCGCTGATACCTGCTCCAACCCTAAACGGAACGCATCGGTCTTGATACGTGCCACCTCTTCTTCCATCTAGGTCTTTAGCTCAGCCATCCTTTGCCGTTCCTCCGCCATCCGGCCCTTGATCCTTGCTATCTCCACGTTCCGATCTGCTTGATTGTCCGGTGTTACCTCCGTGGCCATCAAAGCCTCAAGCTTGTCCATCAGCTCCACCAGAACTTGAGCCACCGCCGGCGGCGGGTCATCACCTAAGGTCGCGGCTCCTGACCCCGCCATGAACACCGCGGCATGAACCGGTGGTCCAAGATCACCGGGCTCAGAACGATCCGACTCCAGGCAGACGTCACCGTAACCCCCAAGGCCACCATTGCTGAGCCGGTACATTGATTCTATTTCCCCACTTGAGGACTCATCTTCCGAGCAAACGAGAGTTTCCTACGACCCAGACGCCTCCAGATCCATACCTTAAGTGAAGCCCACGAAGACATGCTTCTCGCCCGGATTAGCATGGGCTGGACGCACGTTACGCGCAGGTAGCAGGCGCCGAGCCGGCTCGACGATGTTGGTGCAGATGTCCGGCCCGGGTGTAGATCCGTCAACCTTTTCAATGAAAACATGGATCCCACCGAATGGAACCCGGAATCCATACTCCACAGATGCGACATCAAGCCCCCAGCCGGCATCGTCGATGTAGAGCCGGCCGCGGTGACTCTTGCTCATCCTTCCGACCACATATCCCTCGAGCCCTAGAAGGGAGCCCTTTGAGAACTCAACACCACCAAGCGCTAGCCCCACGGTGGGCGCCAACTGTCGTGGATTTATCACGACAGATGTCTGGGTTACCGAACTTAGGTTCGAGGCCGTCGCCATTGCGGTGGACTCAAAGGGGTTGTTAGGGACAAAGGACACGGATTTACCCATGTTCGGCCCCTCAAGTCGAGGTAATAGCCTACGTCCTACTTGTGTTGTTATTGCTTGTTGTATCGATTACAAGGGAGCTGAAAGCTTGACCTAGTTCACGATTCTCTGTCCTCTAAGCCTCCCTGGGTCTACCTCTATATAGGAGGCAAAGACCCCAGGTCATAAAATTATACACCAACTCTCTCTACATATCCGAGTCTTCCACGATCTCCCTTGCCAAGTAACCTCCGGGCGGCTTACACGCCCGGGTCTTCTGGTCCGGGTTATCTTGCGACCCACCATACTGAGCCGCCTATCTTCTTGGGCCATTGTCCTCATAGCTTATCCTTGGGCTGGCTTACAAGCCGTCTGGTGTAACCCGGAGCCCATTGGGTAGGTCACACCGCGGGGTTATACCCCCAGCAACAACAGTACTTCTCTTGGAGGCATAGGGGTCATTCGCTCTCCACGTTCTCAGACCTGAATCTCTCATATTCTTCATATCTTCAGCAATAGGATGAGCATCATTATGCTCTAGCATACGTGGCCTCAGTTTCCTCAAAACTCGCAAGTCTTTCTCAGCATCTCTAGAAGTTGAAGTCTTGTTCTTGGTAGCTAGAGGGATTTCTCTAGTAGTCTTCTTGGACTTTGGATCAACTGGCTTCTTGGGTGCAGATTTCTTGCTTGAAGAAGCTTGCTTTGGCATAGCATCAGCAAGAAGCTTCTTCTTATTGGCAGGAGGAGCTTGGGTAGCTGGTTCTTCCTCCACTTCCTCCTCTTCAGCATCAGCTGGATCCTCATACATGGAAGTGGGCCTTCCAATGACATTGACTATCCTCTTGTTGGCTCTTTTCTTGTCACCTGCCTTCTTAGGCATGGAACTCTATGCTGGCTCAACAGAAATAAAAGTGTTGGCCTTGGCACTCTCAGGTGCCCTCATAGCATCAACACTAGATAGACCTTCTTCACTGGTCTCTTAGAAGAAGTAGCCTCTGTAGTGGAAATCTTGGCAGACTTCTCTTTCTGCCTCTTGGCTATCTCTTCCTCTGGCACAAAATTAGAATCCTCTTCATCAGAATTCAGCTTCTTCCTTGCCTTGATGGCATCCTTGGGAAAATTAGGTGAACTGGGGTTGTCATCATAAGAAGATGAACTAGCTTCAGGGCTAGTGCCTGAACTCATGTCCACATCTCTCTCTTTGAAGTTGTTCTGGCTTTCATCAGATCCTGACATGCTGACCCTGTGAATAGAGCATAGTAGAGCAGAGAGGTTGAGCATCACAAAACACAAATGATTTTTCAAAATTTGAACTTAGAATCTTAGTTTTGAACTTCTGCGAATGGAATGTCGGTTGCACCGAGCTCAATTTTTTGGAGCCACTCACAACTTGCCTTAACAAAGACATGACAGCCTTTTTAGTTTCACCGAGAAGAACTGCTCAGTCTCACCGAAGCTGTTCTCAGTAACCCAAAAAATGACATCGGTAGAACCAATTTTTACAACTCGGTGTCATCGAGATGAAATTTGCGGAAGGTCAGACCTAAGAATTCCTTGTTCTCTCATAAAATGAAGTTTGTTGTGGATTGGATTGATTTCAAATTGTGGCTTATAGATGGGGCAACCCTAATGCACAAGAATTGGATAAGGAAGCGCAAGAAGGGGTTGAAACCATACCCTAATGTAGGTGATGGCTCCACTACGACGGCGATGGCGGTGAAGATTACCGTCGATGGTGAGGATCCCAGCGGCGAGGGCGCACGGGGAGACAAGGGCGACAACCAGGGGTCCAAGAGCGGCAACTAGGGTTGGAGGAGACAGACATTTGAATATTTAATTTCAAAGGTCGGGTCCACCAGATTGTATACCTTTCATCGTCGGTGACACCGGTTCTAGAATATCAGTGCCACCGAGTTCCTCAACTGTCAGTTTATAGGGAAACTCGGTGAATCCGAGATTATGGAATCGGTGTTACCGAGATGGGAAAACCAGATCAACCCTATGCATCGGTGAAACCAAGATTTTGGAGTTGGTTGCACCGAGTTTCACTAAGGAGGTTTTGGTGGTCAACTCTTAACGAAACGAAACTCTGAGTGCTACTCACACAGAGGGTTCGAGAAGTGCTTGCTCAAATTTTGTGATGTAGCATGAATAGAAATTGAGACAAGAAAGCATAGATAGGTAGAGAGGGGTCCTAGGCATTCTTGTATATCCAATTGGCTAAATGAAAATGAAACCCAAATAACAACAATTGGATATCCTCGAATGAGAAAAGACATGAAGACCAACATGCTCACACAATAAGATATTAAACAAAATATGGCAAACATGCAAAACCACTCTAGTATCTACCAAGCACTTTGGCGATGACGAAGTCATCTATATATGAGTATATTGACTTAGGAGCCAAGTAAGAATACTTGATCATAGGTCATACTCATCATTTAAGCACAAGTGGGGTTACCACTTTTACATAAAGCATTTAATGTGTTCACATCTTTAACAGATGCTTTAACTCAAGTCTTAGAGTAAAGCTCCCCCTTGATGTGACATCCCCCTTAAGAGGGATAAACTAACATTGGGTTTTGTCATAGAAGACTTCATGTGGGTGATGTAGTGGTGGATGCTCATAGTTGATGAAGATCATCTTGAGTTGGGAGCAATCCTTGTTGTTTCTTACTCTTCTCACCTACATGGGTTAGTTCCAAACAAGAGACAAATACAAGGATATCTATGGACATGGAGTGCAATGTATACATGATGATGTCCATGGATTCATTTATTACCTTATCTATTGCTTACCTATGAGGGAATGTGTGACTCCTTGAACTATTGCATTAGGTTGATGTTGATTGCAAATAGTCCTTGCCAAAAATTAATGTGAGTGAATTTTGTTGACGAAGTCACCCCTCAAAAACTTCTCTAGTTCTTCTTCTTTGTGATCCACATCAACTTGATGGGAATCCTTGGAGTTGAAGTAGCACTTGTAGAAGTTGAGCTTGTGGTAGCCTTGGGAACCCACTTGACCATGGCTTGGGACTCATCTTGATATGAGTCAATCTCCTCTTGAAGCTTGTCCTCGCCCTTGAGCTTGTGGTCTTGTGGTGGAAGGTCATCTTGAGCTTTTGTTCCCTTGGGGTGAGTATGTTCACACTTCTCCCTTTTAGGAACAAACTTGGGCTTGGGGTATTGAACTTCTTCCCATTGAACTCCATTGGCGTTGATGTAGACAATGGCATGGTTCTTCCGGTATCCTCCATGCTTGCGTACATTTTCCTCAAATTGATTACATCCGACAAGACTTTTGTAGATAATTTTTCTATAATCCCTTCCAATAGATCATTTTCTTTCTCAAGTGTAACTTGACTAAGAGAATCGTTAGTGGAATTAATAGAACTACTAGAAGCAATATCATTAGATTTATCATTTTTATTGCTACTAGTTGAAGAACCTTTCTTGTCTGTGTTACTAATTTGTTTAGCCTTAACTTGTGGAATGAATGTAGACAAGAGTAGACGTTTGGCTAGATAAGAGGAAGTCTTCTTTCAAAGATCTTCATTGATAGCTTTAAGGAATTCATGCTCTTGCTCCAAATTGAGCTTCTCAAAGCGGAGCTTCTCATGAGTCCTTACTAGCTCTCTATGATCTTCTAGAGTAGATTCATGGGCTAACTTAAGAGTTTTCAATTCTTTAGTTAGTCACTCTATTTCCATATTATCATCATCACATGAATTATCTTGGCTAAAGTGATTACTAACAAGTTCATTTTGACTAATGTCACTAGATTTGTCGAATAGCAAGTCATCATCTCCAAGTAAGTCATCCTCGTCACTATTAAAGTCAATGTATTGAGGGTGTGATACCTTGGGGCCTTTATCCATGAAGAAACTTCCACTTCCTTCATTTGGTGAATCAAATATGTCGTAGGAGTTGGAGGAAACGAGTGCAAGTCCGGCAACATCTTCATCTTGACTATAGTCGGAGTCAGAGTGATAACTTCTCTTGGAGTGGTTGTCGGATTCGGGACCGAAAACCCATTCACCAACATGAGCTTGATGTCTTGTTCTTGTGTAGCTCTTGGTGTACTTGTCCTTCTTTTCCGAGTATTTACTTCTCCGGGAGGGTCTTCGTTAATAACGATCATCCCTACTTCTTCTCTCTCTTTGAGGTGACATCTCTTGAGATATTTCTTCTAGGTGACTCTTCCCTTCTTTTGTGGGGGGGGAGGGGGCATGCACTCATTGGAGTAGTGTCCGGGCCTTCCACAATTGTAACAATTCCGGTCACGACTAGATGAACGCTTCTCCTCATATCTTGAGTTGGAGTTTCTCTCTTTGCCTCTACTCTTGTAGGACTTGTTGAATTCCTTGACCATGAGGCTTATCTCTTCATTGGTAACAAGGTTGTCACTTGATGTACCGGGAGTGTCACTTGAAGCTTGTAAGCATCGCTAGACTTGGTGTGAAGTTCTTCCTTGTCTATGAGTGACATCTCATGAGCAACAATCCTTCCAATCACTTCTGTAGGCTTGAGATCTTTGTAATTTGGCATCATTTGGATTAATGTGCACACGGTGTCATACTTTTCATCCAAGGATGTAAGTATCTTCTTGATGATAAATTTGTCGGTCATTTCTTCGCTTCCTAAGACAACAATCTCATTTGTGATGAGATCAAGCCTAGAGTACATTTCGGCGACTCCTTCACCATCCTTCATCTTGAACTTGTCAAGTTGAGTTCGTAGCACATCCAACTTAGCTTCCCTAATGGAGTCGGTACCTTCGTGCATACCAAGCAAAGTATCCCAAATTTCCTTTGCATTCTCAAGACGACTGATTTTATTGAATTCTTCGAGGCATAGACAGTTAAAGAAAAACAGAAAAAAAAACAGCGGCAACGAACGAACCAAACACGATTCCTGTACGTGGGCCGCCCCAACAGAACACTCACCTTAGCGAAGGCAAAACGTTCTGACGTTAACGAGCCTTAAATAGGTTCTCCTTTTTTATAAACTTATATGACTCAAGCATCAACCGTACAATCCTTTTTACATAAATCGATGACCTCTCGGGGTCCTGATCCCAACCAGACAACAGTTCTACTCTCAGTTCTACCAAAACTAGCTAAAAGTTCTATGAGATGGGACTCATTTTTTAGTTTGGCATAGGGTCTCGGATTTTACCGGCCCTGCGTGAAGGAAATGGGAAAATTTTGGATGATACCAAGTTTTAGATGTTGGCGTAATACAAATTTCTCGGCCGTTGGATCTTAGATCCGATGGCATCTAAAAAACTATTATACAAGTGCACAATTTTGAAACTTTTGAATGATGTTTTTGTAAAATGTTTTAGAACTCCCAGGGTTCCCGAAACCCCGTATCATGGTAGCACTTATGCTATTTGCAAAAAAAACAAAATGATAGCACTTATGCCTTTGTATCACCAGATATTCCCTGAAGGAGATATGTGAGTAGTCGAGAAATTTACGGTTTAGAGCATCTACAGCCGGACCCCTCATACTTTCTTCAAACGTCCGAGCAGCCCAGACGGACCCCTCATACCCATCTCAAATGCCCGGACTGACCGGCACCTTTCATATTCATCTCAAATATGAGGATGATATGAGGGGTCACGGACGCGACCAGACACGTCCGTTCAGTCCGTCACGTAGGACGCGACCCCATTTCGGACCACATTTTCTCTTTTTTTATTCATTCTTTTCTTTCTCTCTCTTCTTCTCCATCAATCACGTGTAAGTGACCGGACATATGAGAAAAATATGAGAGATGTGGCTACACGACAAAAAAAATAGTGACCGGACGTATCAACAAATGTTTGAAAGGCCGAATTTGTAAGTCGTGATTGAAGATGCTTTTAAACACCTTGCTCGCCTGGGGATATCTTTGGGAAGAAGGTGTTTTGAGCTGGGTGCTCAACACGTGTCATCTTATGTGTGGGGTCTCACGCGATTGTAAAAGACACCTGTCTCGTAGGAACTTTTTTCACCAAACGACGTTTTGCTGGCCTGCTCGCGAAACCTAGATTGGCCGTCTGTGCCGGCCGCCAACGACGTGAGTCCGTCGTCGACCGATCTGCCTCCACCCCGCCTAAGAGGCTCAGAGTTCTCAGAGGTGAGTGTTAACAATTAATCTAGCAAGACGAAAGATTGATTCTCCTCTATGCAATTTTTAGGCAATTACTTGTCCCTCGGCTTGTCTTTGACAGAGCTGGGCCAGATCTAGCAATGGAAGGGGAATACTATGATTCTCTGGTCGCACGATTTGGCGAGCAAGGTTCCCTCGTCGAAGGATTCGGGGGGGGGAAACCGAAGGTCCGGACGCATATCGGACACAGCTTCGTCAGAGGATGTCCCAGGATTTCCTGTTGAGGAACCTGGAAGAGCGGAGGCGAGCCGCCGACGATGTATGCAGTGACCCCGCCTCTAAAAAGGCCATGTTGGGTCTGCACGTGCTGACCGTGGGAGAAACGAGGGAACAAGACTGCGCCGTATGCCTCGAGGAATTCGTCGACGGCGGCAAGAAGCTCAGGATGATGCCCTGCTACCACTCCTTCCATCAGCGATGCATCTTTGACTGGCTACTCCGAAACCGTATCTGCCCTGTCTGCCGCTTCGCGCTGGCCCCACAGTCAGACGACGACAACAACAATGAGCTGGGACTGCCTGAGAAAGACGAATAGCTCAACAGTTTGCCGGAAGTTGAACTGAAGTGTGTGCAGCCCTTGCAAGCCACGACTGTGCTAGCAGGTTGTATTCATCTTCTTTTCTGTTCTGTTTCTGTTTCTTTATTGGATTGCCGATCAGAAGCTTGTAGTTTCAACCAAAATTACTTCTCTCAGATTGAAAACTTAGTACATCTTCTCTCTATTATGTACAATTACAAGCAAAATTTCATCTTTATGCATAAAAACTCCATTGTCTCTATCAGACCTTCTACTGATGTTACTGGCTGACCCGTTGTGCCTTCGCGCAAATGCCAGATGCAACAAATTAGTTAAGCAAACTACATGAAATAGTTTTTGTTAATTATCCGCAGAGCATGATCCTTATTTATGGCATGATAATATATATGATATAATTTCTTTGGCCACACATGAGCCATTTGGTTGAGCAACCCTATGCTTTTTTTTTTTCTGTTCCATTTAACTCTACCCGGACCCCGCCTAGTTGGCCTTTCTTCATTTTGGAATTGTCACGGGATCGAGTGAGGGCAGTGACTGCCTACTATGTCCATATCCATAAGGCCAATTCCGACGCGCCATCTCATCCTGTCCGTCTGCGTCTGTTTGGAGATAAATGGACAAAGCAGGCCTCCCAACGCGCGGCCGCAAATGGACCGTCGTCCGTTTTCTGTCTGCTTTTGACCCATTTTCGGTCCAAGTATGAGCCGAGTTTGCGACCGAACGGACACGTGCAGACGCGAGCGGTGCGTGTCCTTGTCATGCCCTGGTTCGCCCGGCGGGGAGATAAAACCTTCCTTTTCTCTTTTTCTACCTCTCTTCGTGCCCCGACATTGCCGCCACCACCACCATCCCCGGTCGTGTCGTCTTCCGCCACGGCCGTCCCAACCACCATCGCGCCATGCCATAGCTGCCTTCGCACCGGCCTTCCGGAAAGCATTCGGTCGGCGTTCTCCTTGTTGAGGGTGGGAAACAATCTACGGTCGTCGTCGTTGGTCGTCCCCAACCTCTTTCGGCTGGCCGTTCGGTGATGCAGGGCGCCCTCCAGCACCACCGACCCCAAAACCTCGCTTTGCTGCCTGCGAGGGGAGCAGGGCGTGCACTATCTAGCCGCTTTCTCAACACGACCGCAAGTCGTTCGACGGATTGCTCACAAGGTACAATGGATAGTGGTGATGAGTTTTTCTTTCACAACTTCATTTGCTCATTGAATGATTCATCCTTGGATGATGAAGAGTTGGCGGCTGTGTTGGTCCTACATGAACACATTACTAGGAAGCAGCCTCGGTACAGGGGATCAATCCCTGGCCATGCTTCGGCCTTGGACCGCAATAGGGAGAAAGGCTACACCCTTCTCTATGCCGATTACTTTAAGGATGGCCCACTCTTTAGTCCACATCAATTTTGTCGCCGATTTCGAATGAGAAGGGAGTGATCGCGCATGACCCATACTTCGAGTGCAAAGAGGATGCCTGGGCAAGCTTGGTTTCTCCTCATATCAGAAATGCACTGCGGCTATCCGCATGCTTGCATATGGAATTCCTGGTGATCTTGTGGATGGGTATGTTCGTATGAGTGAGTCCACATGTCTCCTCTCATTGTATAGTTTTTGCACGACCGTGGTGGAAGTGTTCGGCCCGGAGTACCTCAGAGAGCCAAACGCCGTTGATACGGAGAGGTTGTTGGCGATCAATGCCGAGAGGGGTTATTGTATGCACTGGAAGTGGAAGAACTGTTCATTTACTTGGCAGGGGCAGTACAAGGGGTGTGTGAAAGGTGCCACTATTATACTTGAAGCTGTGGCTTCACAAGATCTCTGGATATGGCATTCTTTCTTCGGCATGGCTGGTTCTCAGAATGATATTAGTGTTCTTCAGCGGTCTTCGGTGTTTGCAAGGCTTGCGGAATGGCACTCCCCGAAGGTCAACTTTGAGGTCAATGGCCATCATTACAACAAGGGATATTACCTAACTGATGGCATCTATCCTCAGTGGTCCACTCTTGTGAAGACCATACCCAATCCGTAAGGAGAGACGAGACAGAGGTTTGCCCAAATGCAAGAGAGTGCTAGGAAGGATGTGGAGCGTGCTTTCGGTGTGCTTCAGTCTTGGTGGGTGTCGGGGGATCGACACCTATGGGATCGAATGGATCCCTTTGTGGTTCGGCAGGGAGTTGGAGTGCACAAAGAGCAGATCAAACGAGCAGCGCGAGGGATTTTTACCTAGGTTCGGGCCGCTGAGAAGCGTAAAACCCTACTCCTGTTTTGTGTATTATGGGTGTTCTTGGGTTCCAGCTACAGGAGCGTTGTGCGGTGAACAGTACACAGCTGCTACGCGTGCGAGCTGGAGGGTTCGAAAAAAGATCCCCTGTTGTAACGCCTTGGGCCTCCTTTTATATGACTAAGGGGATCCCAACAGTGGCATACAATACGTACAAGAGGTGTACAGTGCTACAATGTTATCGTACCTAACACTGACGGTGTAAGACAAACGCATTTAATGCACCGTCAGGCGCCCCTGACTGTCCACGGGACGGGACAAGACCCCGTCTCATCAGCATCGCTTAGCTCCTTCCGCCGTCGACGCCTCGACATGTACCCAGGTGGGACGACACCTGGCCTTTGCGTTGGTTGGGTAGCGAGGTCTCGTCGGGTGCACTTCTTGCGTGGGCTCTACAAGCCTCCCCCGGCAAGATCTTGCCGGGGTTCCAGCCGCTGGCCTCCGGTCATGCGCTTGTTGATTTGAATGTCCTCTTGACGTCTTAGTGCTTGCGTCCTGCAGTCCCCTGGCAGGGCTTGTCACGGGTGTGGCTACAACTGTCCGTGCACGATTAAGGGGTACTAAGAGACCCAAACTTTAGTACATCGACAGGAGCCCCCGGGCCTGGGCCACACACGGCGTGAGGCGTTGTTGGGCTAGGCCCAAACAGTGCACGGGCACGCGTGGCAGGAGTCTGCGATTGCAATCATTCTGCTTACTGTGCCTCCCCACGACACGCGTTAAGTGCGTGACGTGGGAGGCGTGCGCGGAGTAGCCGTAGTTATTCCAATTACTACGTCAGGCCATTTTCGCCAAGCGCGCCGCATGCATAGCAGGGAGTCGGCAACGGGTATCTGTGACTTAAAGTCCCGGCCATTGCAGAAATCGCAGTGCCGCGGATTGGGGGAACGAGGCGGTTGCCTGTTCGCCCCGTGATCGTGGGCGGTGCTATTGGTGGAGACAGGCGACGACTCTTGGAGCGAGGGAGAGCCAGCCCCCACGCTTCTCCCTATAAATTGGGGGGGGGGGGGGGTAGCAAGGGCGAGGCTCACCCATCATTCTTCTTCATTGAGTGTAAACCTCCAAAGCCCGCCCTTCTACACCTTCCCAATCTTGTGTTGTATTCGCCCTTAGCCATGGCTGGGCGGCGAGGGCGACCTACATCCTCCGCCCGTACGGCAAGGGGTTCCCGACAGGATCATGCCGCCGCTTCAGCCACAGAGGCGGAGGGTGGCTCGAGCGTGCGTGGTGGAAGGGGTGCGAGGGGTCGTGGTTGGCGTGGAGCCGAGGCCCAGGGAGGCAGATCGCCGTTCCACCTCTTCCTTCGATGCCAGACCCCCTCCTTGAAGAGACTCATGCTGAGGGGACGGCGGTGGAGTTTGTACTCGAACTATGCGGTCCCCTTCGGAGCCATCTGCGCCTCCTCCACCCTTTCGCCAGGGTGATGGAGGTTGACAAGCCACTCGCCCTATGGTTGCGGGTGCATAGTTGCTGTAATGGCGTCGTGTGGGTAGACGTTGAGTACCCGGAGCATCACGTCATGTTCCTTAGGCAAGGATGGAAAACCTTCGCCCGCACCCACAGCCTCCAGGATGGGCACGTCCTCCGCTTCAAGATGACGGAGGCCGGCCTGCTCTCCGTCAAGATTTATGGGTGCTCGGGTTCCGTCTCAGCTCCTGCGAAGAGAGCTCGAGCGGTGCTGAA
Source organism: Hordeum marinum (assembly GCA_022496015.1). Classification (NCBI taxonomy): domain Eukaryota; kingdom Viridiplantae; phylum Streptophyta; class Magnoliopsida; order Poales; family Poaceae; genus Hordeum; species Hordeum marinum. Next base: position 85,578,899 of record CM039676.1, read on the forward strand.
AGTTCCTCCTCGAGCGACAGTGACGAGGAGGACAGTGGTGAAGACGACGATGACGAGTCTGAGCTCCAGGCCGTCAAGTCGAAATACGACGACCTGAGCTCAGACTGACTGCCGGTCGCACCATCACCGTCAGCTCAGGCCTTTCCCCCTCCTGGCGGAACGGCCTTGCCGAGGGTCCTTGTCCCGGGCGCTGCCTCATCTTCCAGCTGGATCTTCTGACAGCCCTGTGGATTTCGGCTTCGTCCTCGCTTCTGGACGACCTGTCCTCCGCGCAGTGCTGGTCCAGGAGGGGTCGGGCTGGGCTTCTACCGGGGGCCCCTCCCTATCTTTTTCTTCTTGTAATCCGCCCCTAGGGGAGAAAGTCAAATAAAGATGTACTTAGAAAGAGGCGCTATCCCATGTAAATTTCATTCCCTTTAAATGAATGCATGTTATTCTCTTGTCAGATTCCTCTTTGTATGGTTTGCTCGCTACGCTTTTTTGGAAAACTTGTCGGCGCAGGCAGCCCTGCCACGAGCGCTTTGAGGAGCGGATCCTTAGCAGCCTGTCGTGAGCGCTTTGAGTAGCAGATCCTTAGCAGCCTGCTGGCGGGGCCGCTGCCGACAAGATACCTTGACGTTTTTAGCGTAGCCACTTAAGCTGTTGAGCGGACTCGAAATAGAGTAAGGGCGCAACCAATCATGACAAGTTACCTCGACGTTCTCAGTGCAACCACTTAAACTGTTGAGCAGGCTCAAAACAGAGTAAGGGCGCGACCGACCACGACAAGGTTCCTTCACGTGCGGGTTTCCCATACAAAAGTCGAAATCGTCCAAGGAAAACAGCTTCACAGTGGAAAAAATTGCTTAGGGTTTCGCAACTTATCTTTTTGTCGCGGTATTCCTTCCTGCAAGATGTCGATTTCGAACGTCGCCCGTTTGGTGTCCATATCATCTCATCCCCCCGACAAACTTGCATGTGAGAGAACCTTCCATCCTTTAAGAAAAAGAGAGAAAATAGAGATATGGAACCTTGGCGGTTTGTCGGTACTTGCTGGGAATAAGCGTAATGCAAAATCTCAGATAAACATGCGCATGAGTAAATATGAAAATCGACAAGAGTTGCAGGACGCTTGATTTTATTCAACTACGCATAGGGTCTGCACCTAGCTTTGTACAAAGGGACACATGCCTTGCCGGCAAGACTCGTACAAAAGAGGTTGCCGGGGAGCCCGACAACCGCGCCTTATGGGTAGAACTTATGAAGATGTTCGATGTTCTAGGAGTTGCTCACCGGAGCACCATCCTCGGTCTCCAGGCGGACTGCGCCAGGCCTGGTGACTCGCACTACCCGATAAGGGCCTTCCCACTTTGGCGTCAACTTGTTTGAATTCTTGGCCGATTGAACGCGCCGAAGAACAAGGTCACCTTCCTCAAGACTTCGGACATGAACCTTGCGGCTATGGTAGCGGCGCAAAGCTTGCTGGTAGTGTGCAGCTTTCACAGCATCCTGAAGACTGTCTTCCTCAAGAAGCATCGCATCATCTTGTCGCAACTGCTCTTGCTCGAGGTCATCATAAGTGAGCACTCGAGGCGGCCCGTATATGAGTTCCGTGTGGAGAACTGCTTCCACCCCGTACACCAGGGAGAAAGGTGTCTGGCTGGTGGCTCGATTTGGTGTCGTTCTGATTGATCAAAGAACTACCGGCAACTCATCAATCCAGCGTCTTCCGCACGTGTGCAGCTTGTCGAAAGTTCTTGTCTTAAGCCCCCGCAACACTTCAGCATTTGCCCTTTCCGCTTGGCCGTTGCTCCTCGGGTGAGCGACAGACGCAAAATAGATCTTGATGCCAAGGTCTTGGACATACTGCATGGAAGTGTGGCTTGTGAACTGTGTGCCGTTGTCGGTGATGATCCTGTTCGGGACACCAAAATGGCACACTAGTCCTTTGAAGAACTTGACGGCCGATTGTGCTGTCACCTTTCTCACCGCTTCCACTTCCGGTCACTTTGTGAACTTGTCGATTGCGACATACAAGTACTCAAAGCCCCCGGTAGCACGGGGAAAGAGGCCCAGGATGTCGAGCCCCCAGACCAAAAATGGCCAAGAGAGAGGGATTGTCTGAAGAGTTTAAGCTGGTTGATGTAGTTTCTTTGAATGGAACTGGCACGCTTCACACTTGGTTACTAGTGCAGTCACATCCTGGAGGGCAGTGGGCCAAAAGAAACCTTGCCGGAATGTCTTGCCGGCAAGTGCTCTTGATCCTATGTGGGAGCCACATATGCCTCCATGTATCTCTTCCAACAGCTCCAGTCCATCCTCCCGAGGAATGCACTTCAATTTCACATCGTTCATTCTCTTCCTGTACAGGACGTCATCCACAAACTGGTACATACTAGACTGACGGGCTACTTTCTCAGCTTCTTCCTGTTCCTCATGGAGTTCTCCTGTTTGAGGAACTGAACAATGTGTTGTGCCCATGCTGGAGCCTGGGGCTCGACAGCAAGGACTAAAGACATGTCTTCTGCTGCGGGAGCGTTTGTCTCCACGGCAAGGACTTGAGGTCTTCCTAGAGCCTGTTGCTCCCCGGCAAGCTTGGCGTCGTTCCCGACAACTTCCTTGCCGGCAGCCTCTGGGAGTTCTGCTGGAAAGTACTGGTCGTAACTCAACTTCTTTCTCTTGTTTTGCTTCGTTGGCGGTGCTACGGATGGCTGAGTCAATCGGAGCACAAAAGTCCCTGGTTCCACGGGTAACTTGAGGGCAGCGCGCTTCGATAGCTCGTTGGCAATGCTGTTCTCTGCGCGAGGAACATGCTCTGTCTACAGGCCGTCGAAGCGCTCTTCCAACTTCCTCACTTTATCTATGTAGGCTTCCATCAACGGGCTCTGGTAATCCTTGTTGACTTGCTTGATGACAAGCCGAGAATCATCTTTGACAATGAGTTTCTTGATTCCAAGGTCCGTCGAGATCCTGAGACCGGCAAGCAGCCCTTCGCACTCTGTGGTGTTGTTTGTCGACCTCTCCCGGGGAAAATGCATCTGGATCACATATTTGAGGTGCTCTCCGGTGGGTGCGACAAGCAGCACGCCAGCATCGGCCGCTTGCAGGGAGAAAGCTCTATCAAAATACATGACGCATTCTTGATTAGTTTCCTTGCCGGGGAGAGCTATTTCTTGGATCTCTTCGTCTGGCGTTTGAATCCATTCTACAATGAATTCTGCCAAGGCTCTGCTCTGAATAGTTGAAGTACTCTCAAATCTAAGACCAAAGCTTGACAATTCCAAAGCCCACTCCACAATCCCGTCGGTTGCATCTGGATTCTGCAAAATCCCTTGCAGCGGAAAGTGGGCGACGACGGTGATCTCATGTGCTTGGAAGTAATGGCACAACTTCCTCGAGGCCGTAATGAGACCGAAAAGCAATTTCTGCACGCCAGAGTATCTTGACCTAGCCCCCTGCAAAAGGGAGCTGACAATAAACTGGGCATCGCACCATCTTCTTCTTCTGTGTCGCTTCACTCATCTGCGCAGATCCTGCCTTGCCGGCACCAGACTCTGCTGGGGGAGATCCCGACTCGTCGCTTGGCGACCTTGCCTCTGTTGCTGCTTCTTCGTCGGCTTCTCTCTGCGCCAATAACGCAGCACTAACCACTTGATCGTTACCGCTAAGTATAGCAACAACGACTCTTGTGGTTTTGGTGCGACCGGTGTTGGCGGAGAGTAGAGGTACATCTTCAAATCCTGCAGCGCTGCCTCCGCTTCCGGTGTCCATTTCATTGGACCTTCCTTTTTCAAGATTTTGAAGAATGACAGGGCGCGCTCAGCAGATTTTGAGATGAACCTGCTCAGAGCCTCAACGCAGCCGGCAAGACGACGCACATCCTTGACGCGTCTTGGTGCTCCAATCTGCTCAATGGCCTTGATCTTGTTGGGATTTGCTTCAGTCCCACACTGAGACACAAAGAATTCGGGAAGCTTGCCGGACGGAACGCCAAACACACACTTCTCAAGATTGAGCTTCAAGTTGATCTTGCGCAGATCTGCGAACATCTCTTCGAGATCTTGTATGAGTGTTGCCTTGCCCTTGCTTTTAACCATTGTGTCATCCATATAAGCTTCCATATTTCTATGTAGCTGAGGCTCAAAACTAATCTAGACTGCTCTTGCAAATGTTGAACCAGCACTTTTCAACCCGAAAGGCATACGCACAAAGCAATACGTGCCACATGGGGTGATAAATGCGGTCTTCTCTTCATCTTTCTTGGACATGAAGATCTAATGATACCCTGAATAAGCATCGAGGAATGACAGTAAATCGCAGCCTGCAGTGGAGCCCACAATCTGGTCGATGCGTGGCAAGGGGAAAGGATCTTTTGGATAGGCTTTATTGAGATATGTATAATCAATACACAACCTCCATTTTCCATTCGCCTTGCGCACCACAACTGGATTGGCCAACCACGTTGGATGAAGCACTCCTCTGACCAGACCTGCCGCTTCCAGCTTCCTAATTTCCTCGGCAATAAATTCATGTCGCTCCAAGGCTTGCTTCCTAACTTTTTGCCTGACGGGCCGTGCATGAGGACAAACAGCAAGATGGTGCTCAATCACCTCCATGGGAACACCGGGGACGTCAGACGGTTGCCATGCAAACCCATCGACAATTCGCCCGCAGGAAGGCAACGAGCGCGCTTTCCTATTTGTCATTGAGGGTGGAACTTATGGTGAAAGTCCCTCCCGTACCATCTTCCTTGACGGACACCTTCTTGGTTTCTGGTGGAGCTACCTTGGATTTCTTGCTCTTGCCGGTGGAGCTCTCTGGCACATCGTCAACGGGAGCGCAGCACTCTGAAGAGGTGCGCTTGCCGGAGTGTGTAGCATAGGCCTTGCCGGTCTTCTTCCCCCTGGGAGCTTCAGCGGCAGGATCAAGTGCCTTGGCGGCAGGTGCTGCAACTGCCTCCTGGTAGAGTTGGTCGGCGCAGATAAGCGCACCTTTCTTGTCAGAGTTGATTATGATGACGCTCATTGGCCAGGGCATCTTCAGGACATTGTAAGCGTAGTGTGATGCCGCCATAAACTTGGCCAGCGCTGGGCGGCCTAGGATTCCGTTATATGGCAGTGGAATCTTGGCGACGTCGAACACAACCTTCTCTGTTCTAAAGTTCATGTCACAACCAAATGTCACCGGTAGCGTGATCTTGCCCTTCGGTTGACTCCTCCCTGGATTGATCCCTTGAAACGTGTCTGTCTCCTCGAGATCTTCATCAGGGATTTGCAACCTTTGGATGACATCAGGTGAGATCAAGTTCAGGCCGGCCCCGCCGTCTACTAGCATTTTCGTCACCTTGAGGTTGCGAATTGTTGGCGAAACCAACAATGACAGACACCCGACCGCGGTTGTGCGATCAGGGTGATCCTCGGCGTCGAAAATGATAGGCGCGTTGGACCATTTCAATGGTTTCTGGACATCGACAGATGGCTCTGTCGCATTAATCTCACGCGCCCACTATTTAAGTTGGCGGCGAGAGGAATGCAATGAAGCGCCCCCGTCAATGCACATCATCTCTGTAGCCTTCTGGAACTCATGCTCACTGGACTCGTCGTCCTCCTCATTACCATCGTCATCCCCCTCTTCCTTGTCGCGGCCTCGAGCGGGCCTCTTTTTCTGTTGCTTGGCCTTGCCGCGGCGACCTCCTTGGCCACTGCGTTTCTTGCCGGACCCCTCTGCACCTTCTTGGGCCTTCTCCTTATCTCGCCTTACATACTCAGCCTTCTGCTTCTCGACCAGCTCCTCAACTTGTCGGTAGTTTTGGAGATCGTGGCCCTTGGTGCGATGGATCTTGCAATATTGCTTGTCGGAGCCCTTCGTCTTGTCGGCAGCCGCCAAGGCCTGACAAGAGACGCACCCGGCAACTTCCTTGCCGGGACCATCAACCTTAGTCTTCTTGGCAGCGTCGAGGTTGCCGGATCCCTCGACGGCAAGCACGACCTTGCCCTTGCGCTTCTTGTTCCGTCGTCGGACTTTTCTTGTTGGGGCGGCAGTGTCTTCGTCTTCAGAGTCGCCCCTAACAGCAGCATCCTCGTCGGGGAGTCTCCTCCCTTCCTCAGCTCTAGCACATCTGTCAACCAGAGCATAGAGCTCAGCGACATCCCTGACCTTGTTCATCGCCAGCTCTTCGTGCATCTTGTGGTTGCGCACATTCTGATGGAACGCGCTGATGACAGCGGCAGGATGAACATATGGGATATTGTGATGTACGCGGCTGAATCTCTGAATATACTTGTGCAAGGTTTCGCCTTCCTTCTGGGGAAGAAGGTGTGAATTACTTGCTTGGCCAGGAGCTTGGTGGCCTCCGGTAAAGGCGCCAACAAACTCATGGCATAGGTCTGCCCAAGAGGAAATGGAATTCTCCGGCAGATGCATCAACCACGACCTAATGTTGGGCTTGAGCACCAACGAGAAGTAGTTGGCGAGTATCTTGTCGTCGCGAGCTCCGGCGGCCTGCACAGCGATGGTGTAGATGCTCAAGAACTCCGACGGGTGGATCTTGCCGTCGTATTTCTCCAGGATTTCCGGCTTGAATGTTCGGGAGTTGGGCCACTGGACACGCCGCAACTCACGGGTAAACGCTGGACAACCTACCTCGTAAGGTAGGCCGACAGGATACCCTGGCGCAGGTTTGTCTACAGTGGGTCCTCCGCGCTTATTGGATTGATGGAGCGTTTCTCACCGCCGCTCGATGGTAGTTCGAGCATCTTCCTTGCCCCGTCCCCGAAGGACTTGACGTTGATCGCGGCGAGTCCGCGGATCAGACGACGTCGTTGAGTAGGCATCACAGGCGTCGGTCTGCTGAGTCGGTGACTGATGTTGCCGCCGTGGAGGTGAGTGCACCGTGGTCACGCCACCTCCATCCTTTTCGCCATCGATGCGCGTCGGCTTGGTGGATCGCCTCTGCGAGGGCTCCGCGCACCGCGGCCCGCATCTATCAGCGAGGTTGGGGAGGCTCTGGATAGTAGCTCTCCATTCTTCGAGCTTCTCCGCAGCGGGAGGAAAATTCAGGAGCAGTTGTGCTCACGCCATCGCCTCTTCTGATGTGGTTGGCAGCGAAGGGCGTGAGAAACGTGAGGTGCTCTGACTCCTAACCGTGTTAGAAGGAGCTTCGTCATGGTCCTGCAACCGCGCGCCACACTCACCAGTACCTCGGCGCACATGCTGGTCCCGTGCATCTTGGGAGTGATGCTTGGGAGCTTTTCCATGGGGGCGCTTGGGACCACCAGTGTCTTGGCACCGTTCATCGTGCGTGACCTGGGAAGGTCGCGGCGCATGAGCTGGTGTGGGTGTCTTGGAAGGCGCCCTACCATCCCTGGAGTTCAGTATACCGCCTGTAGGCAGCACAGTTCCGTCCTGAGACCCAAGGGCGCATGGATTGTCGTCGCCACCATGGACGTCTTCGCTTGCTTGGCCTTGATCGCCAGAACATCGTGGAGGCTCAAGATTTTTGCCTCCTCCGCCCGCATCCACACTGTCGCCCGTCTGGGTAGCTACAGGCACGACAGACGTGGACGGGTCGATCGCCGTGAAACCCTTCTTCTTGGGGGCCATGGCGATGGAGTCGATGAAGAAAACGGCACACTGATCGTCGGATCAGGTTCGCGCAACCAAGTCCCCCTAGCTAGCGCGCCAAAGATGTCGGGGGATCGACACCTATGGGATCGAATGGATCCCTTTGTGGTTCGGTAGGGAGTTCTTTTTGAAAGTTGGAGTGCACAAAAGCAGATCAAACGAGCAGCGAGAGGGATTTTTACACAGGTTCGGGCCGTTGAGAAGCGTGAAACCCTACTCCTGCTTGTATTATGGGTGTTCTTGGGTTCCAGCTACAGGAGCGTTGTGTGGTGAACAGTACACAGTTGTTACGCGTGCGAGCCGGAGGGTTCGAAAAAGATCCCCTACTGTAACACCTTGGGCCTCCTTTTATATGACTAAGGGGACCCCGTCCCATCGGCACCGCTTAGCTCCTTCCGTCGCCGACGCCTCGACGCGTACCCAGGTGGGATGACACCTGGCCTCTGCGCTGGCTGGGTGGCGAGGTCTCGCCGGGTGCACTTCTTGCCAGGGCTCTGCAAGCCTCCCCCGGCAAGATCTTGCCGGGGTTCCAGCCGCTGGCCTCCGATCTTGCGCTTGTTGATTTGAATGTCCTCCTGACGTCTTCGTGCTTGTGTCCTGCAATCCCCTGGCAGGGCTTGCCGCGGGTGTGGCTACAACTGTCTGTGCACGAGTAAAGGGTACTAAGAGACCCAAACTTTAGTACACGACAGTGGGGTATCGTTCGAAACCCTGCATTGACATGGAGCATGAAGAAGCTTTGGAAGGTGATGACTGCTTGTGTTATCATGCACATCGTGGAGGATGAGCGCGATGATAGCATCTACGACCAAGGGTTTGATTTCCGGGGTGAAAATGTTGAGCCTGAGCATGCACCTCCTGCAACCTTTGAATAGTTTGTCAAGTTTCATCGGGAATTACGTGATTGACTTACTCATGTCTAGCTTCAGAATGACTTGGTTGAGCACGTGTGACTCACATTGGCAACCAGTAGATCTATGAGTTTAATTTCTTGGTATGCAAAAAAAAGAAATCGATTGGGTTGTAAGACTTTTTGATATTGTTTTCTTGTCATGCAAATAAATTTTGATTGGGTTTTAAGACTATTTCGAAGCTATGTTTGATTTGAAGCATTTCATATGCATCATTTTTATTTTTAATGTGCGTGAGCGAACGAGATGTGACCAAAATGTATCGGCACGTTGGGCGCACGGTCGCCGTATGCACAAATCCAAACAGTCACGGTTCCATTACCACTCCCAAACGGATGAAACGGACATCCCTTTGGGGTCCGCGTTGGAAGTGGCCTAATTGCGTACTACGAATACTTCTTACTAGCGGGCAGAGGCGTCCGTGGGGAGCCAGTGCATGGCATTTCTATGGTCTATTTTGTTGAAAGAAAAAGGAATGATGAATCGGGAGGAGTTGACCCAGAAGTTTTCGTTTATGTAGCAGTTTCATGCAGGTCCAACAGATCCAACACATTTTCGTGGATCATTAGAGAAGAGCCTGGCCGTGGCAGAAGTATCACTACGTGGGGAAACTTGTTGACGAGACTCTCGTCCAAAAATGCACAGGAAGCAAATCATTCTGTTATTGTTCTGTAGGTGTCATCACTGTAAGTTTTGCACTGCAGTTTAATTGTATATAACCACTACAGATGCTACATATTACTGGCCTGAATAATCAAATCGTTCAAACTGAAAATCATTCACTTTTACAACTATATCAGTGGGAGAGCAGTATAATTTGCTGCGTGCAAGCCATGCAAGTAAAAACTGTTGGATCAACCATTGAGTGCATGTCATCAGGAACATAATGAAGTACTTCCTCCGTAAAGAAATATAAGAATGATCTAAACGCTTTTATATTTCTTTAGGTACACTAGGGGCTCGATATTGGTTCAACTGGATCTGATCGAAGATAGAGATTCTCTAGTCGGTTGGAACTGTCATCAGATGTGATTGCAGAAAGTCCATGTGAGGCATTATTCAACAGACACAATTAGATCTTCTTGAAGCCATTTTTTCTTAGATTCTCTGGTCGGTTGGAACTGTCATCATATGTGATTGCAGAAAGTCAATGTGAAGCATTATTTAACAGACACATTCAAGCCATTTTTTTTTCTTTTTGCTATGACATCCTTGACAAAAAATAACTTTCACTAGGCATCATGCGTGTGCACACGCCCTACAGGCCCATGGTGGAAACTCTTGGTGCTGTTTTTTTCGAGAGTACACCAATGACGTATCATATTTTTATAGAAGGAAAGAGATCAATAATTACAAGTCATCGATCGGGATGCAAGCATCCGGAGGTGTCACCAACTCCTAAAACAATCTAAAGCTACTCTCTCACAAATCTACTCAATCATGCCGCTCCCACTCCTGCTAGCTTCCAAGTCTTGAGCTCCTCGAGGATTTGATGCACTAGGCTAGACAAATTTCGGACTTGCTCTTCACTGTTGGAAACCCTCGCATTTCTTTGTTTTCAAAGCATCCATGAAGTGACTATGACTGTTGTGTCGAAACCTGGCTTGTACGGTTGTCGAAAGATGCGTCTGGTCTTTAACCACCAATCCTTAAAGCTTTCCGTAGTATTTGGGACCGCTTCATTGATTTGCAGCGCTCCGAAGCATAGATGCCAAGTCTCTCTCGTGTAGACACATTGAGCCAATATTTGGTCCACGTTATCTTCCTCTTGCAAGTACGTGTATCAGGCCGATGGCACTTTTTGCAGTCCATGTCTCGCTCTACAGTCCGACGTCCATATGCGTCGTTGGACTGCTAGCCATGCGAAGATTTTGAATTTAAGCGTCGCCCAGCTTCGCCAGATGCAACTCGCTGTGTCTTCTCTCGTGAGCTCTTGAAAGAGTCTGTCGTAGGTCGATTTTGCCGAGTATCTACCGGGAGCATCGCAAGGCCAGGTGAATTCATCCTCGGCATTGGCGTCACGCGGTATGAGGCTGACGATATGTCTCAGGTGGATGAGCTGCATATGTACCTTGAATAATATCTCTCCGCTTATGTCCAGTGTCCAGCGATCATCTAGCATTCCTTGTTGCACCGTTCTCCTATTCTTTATTCACGTGTCCACCATCGCAGTGATGAGAGGTGCGATGTCAGTAGCAGCAAAGCCATCTAACCATCAGTCCTTCCAGAACAATACTCTGTCTCCTCTTCCCGCTGTAATTTTGACTGTGTTGTCGAGCACTGCTCGCACCTCCTCATCAATTGCAGTTGCTAGTCCGTGCCATAGTCGGTCCATGTCAGTTCGCCTCAATCACTCCCATTCGACCCGTAGGGCAAGGCCTTGTAGTTGCAGGTTTTTCACTCCGAGCCCTCTGAACTTTGTTGGTCGGCAAATAGTTTTCCATGCCACCATGCATTGACCGCCATGTGTGCTCTCCTTTCCCGCCCAGAAGAAGGATCTCATCCAGGAATTAATCTCCTCAAACACCCACATCGGCGCCTCCAATACCAGCAAGTGGTGGACTGTTCTGACAGCAATGACCCTCTTTACTAGGATCACTCTCCCTGGTATTTGGATCAAGCCACGTTGCCATTCCGGGATAAAGTTTTTCGCTTGATATAAGAGTGGTTGCCACTCTGGTCTCGTGAGATGGTTAATGGCAAGTGGCAGCCCAAGTTATTTGCAAGGAAAGCTTCCCGATTGGCAGTTAAGGGAACTGGTTACCCGATCCATGTCTTCTTGCTCTCCTCTGATACATGGCTGACGTTTTCTTGTAGTTGATTCTCAGCCCTGAGGCTCTTCCGAAGATGTTTAGCACATTCCTAATACATTCCAGGTCTATCGCCATCGGCCGGATGAATAGTGCCACATCATCAGCATACACAGATAGTCTTTGCGTCGCGCTGATACCTGAGAAGGAGGATAGGGCCCCTTGACGCGTGACCATGTCAATAATCACCGATAGGATGTTCATGGCAGTGACGAATAGAAGTGGCGAGCTCGGGTCGCCTTGTCTCAGTCCTCGCCCATGGAAGAATCTTCTTTCGGGGCATCCATTAACGAGTATCTTTGTGTAACAGTCTGGAGTAGGATCTGCAGCCATCTAGTGAATTTAGGTCCGAACCCCTTGGCTCTGAGCACTTGGAATAGGAATGGCCAGTATATGGTGTCAAACGCTCGGGAGGTATCAAGCTTTAGAAACACTCCTGGTGACCTCCTTGCGTGTATATTCCTTGCTACTTGTCTGACCATGAGGAAGTTATCGTGTAGAATTCTTCCCTTGATGAATGCCGATTGGTTGGCATTAACTAGTTCTTTCATGACTCGTCTGGCTCGGATTGTGAGCATTTTTGCAAACAATTTTGCAAAGCTGTGTATCAGGCTAATTGGGCGAAAGTCTCCCACATCCTCAGTGTCCGTTCTCTTGGGGATCAGCGTGATCAACGCTCTGTTTAGCTTTGTAAATCCAGCTCCGTCGCAAACATACAACTTCAACACTGCAGCCATGATGTCATGCTTGATTACGTGCCACGCTTTCTGATAGAAGGCTCCAATGAACCCATCTGGTCCTAGTGCACGATCAGGTGGTATCTCGTTGACAGCCGTCGGGACTTCTTGTTCCGTGAATATGACTTTCCAGCTCCTGTAGCTCCCTTGACTCAACTTGCAAGTATTTTAGATCGAGTGTGAAGTCTCTTGCCTGATCGGTCCCCAATAAGTTTTCATATGCTGTCGTTAGATCCTCTTCCTTCTGTCCTTGCTCCATGAAGACTTTGTTCCCCACTCTTACTCGTGGAATAAAATTCTTCGCACGTCTCCCGTTAGCAAAAGCCTAGAACAGTTTCGTATTCGCGTCTCCCTCCTTGATCCACCTCATTCTCGATCTTTGTCTCGCAATAGTTCTTTCGAGTGACTCCAGCCCCAGAAGCGCAAGTTTGAGCGTACGTCTAAGCCACCGTTCTTGATCCGTAATTATGCGGTGGTCTCGTGCTTGATCGAGACTGGAAATCACCAGGATTGCCACTGTCATGAGAACTTTGATATTCCCAGTCTTTCTCTGTCCCCATGCTTGCAGCGCCATCGCAGTGTTTCTGAGCAGTGTGTCTAATCGTTTGAAGGGATCCCGGATGCTTTCCTCACAGACCCATGCTTCCCTAACTGCCTCTTCGAATCCGTCCAGTTTAGTCCAAAAGAGTTCGAACTTGAATCTCTTCTTTGGCGTAGACAACGCCCCGGTGTTCAGATGGAGTAGGGCGTGGTCAGAAACCCCGGAGGACAGCGCCTGCAGCAAGCAGTCTAGGTTCTCTAGTTCCCAATCAATAGAGACTAGGACTCTGTCAATCTTAGTGATCGTCGGGTTGTCATGTTCATTTGACCAAGTGAATCTTCTGCCGTGCATGTATACTTACTTTAGTTTGTTGTTGTCCACGAAACTCCTGAATTTATTCATCATGCCTCTCTTTAGGTTGTTGTTTTTCTCATTTGCCCTTAGGATCATGTTGAAGTCGCCTAAAATCATCCAAGGGCCCGGGCAGTTTCCCCTGCTCGCGTTGGGCTCTTCCAGGAAGGTAGTTTTAGCTGCATCTCCTTGTGGCGCATAAACTACCGTCAACCACCAATTGTATCCAGTCTTTGCATGCACTATGCCAGTGATGTAATCGCTTCCCAGCTGGAATTGGTCAATGTCCACCACGGAAGATTCCCAAGCCACCAGAATACCTCCCCTCGTCTCCACAGCGGCCAAGTAAGCAAAACCATCAAAGGAAAGCCCTAGACATTGCATAAATGCGTAGCGATCGATTACATCAAGCTTCGTCTCCTCGAGACACACTACATTAACTCTAATGGAAGCTACAAATTCTCTCACTGCATCTCTCTTAGCCGGGTTATTTAAACCCCTCACGTTCCAACATAGTATCGACGGGTTTGGATCCATGACAATGGCTTTCGATCCTCAGCTCCCTCTCCAGCCGAAGCTTACTGTGCTCCCACTAGCACCACGTCCTTCCTCGCGAGATCTCCTCCGATTGGCATTGCCTTGCCAAACAGCGCCGCTATAAATTTGATGTGTTGTTCGTGAAGCGGTGGGTCGAACAGTCCCCCGAGCTCCTCCACGGCTTGATCATCCACCTTAAGGTCCTCGGCCGCAAGCCCTAGTGTTCGGAGTAGCACATTTTCCGCTCGTGTCGCCTTGGGTACACTTATCCCCACAGTGCGCTTGGCAGCTCGGGTGGTGCATCTGGGCGTGTAAGGTTCTGTGTCTGGGCGCAACGCTGAGGCATGTACTTCTTTCAGCAGCGGCGGGGCGAGCTTCTTCACAGTGTTAGAGCATAACGCTTTTAGTTTGACGAAGGCTACCGCTTCCTGCATGGTCATGCCTTGCTGGGTTGATTCTAGTACTACTTGTTGTCTGCAAGCCTCCTTAGCAATCCCTCGTCTCCCATATGTAACTAGGTCCGTGCATGCATGGCTTCCCGGCAGGTTTTCTTCCGTGTCCTGGGGGCCAACGTCCTCGCCCGACGTGGTCACCATCTGCATGCCATGCAGCGAATCCCCATCCTTCACGTGCGTCGCCGCCATTGATTGCATGTGGTTCCCGGGCAAGGAAGGCAGCACACTGTCTTCGCGGTGGGCCCCACGCTCCTCTCCAATCTGCTCTTCTGGGAGTTTCCCCTCCACTTCTGTGCTAGCTTCCTCGGGATCCGCTCTGGTCTCTTGGTTGGCCAGATCCTCCACTAGCGTGCCGGTCGGTGTCCTCGTCTCTTTGTTTTGTCTTTACGTGTCCTCCTTTGTCACGGTCGCCAGGATAATACTCCCTCCGGTCCTTTTTACTCCGCGTATTAGATTTGGTCCAAGTCAAACTTTGCAAAGTTTGACCAAATTTATATTCAAAATTATCAACATCTACAAAATCAAATATATATACTATGAAACCACATTTCATAAAGAATCTAACAATATTGATTTGACATTGTAAATGTTGATAATTTTCTCTGTAAGTTTGGTCAAAGTAAAGATACTTTGACTTTGAAAAAAAATCATATACAAACTAAAAAGAACCAGAGGGAGTATCACCCACCTTTCGTTGCTTTTCAGTGCAGCCTTTCGGGGCCCTCTCCTGGCTGGCTCCAGTTCTCTTACTGGGGCTCGTGGGAACCTCGTCTCCCCTCCCCGCTTGTTCAATCATAGTTTCTCTCTATATATCTGTGCCGACGGTCCTATCCTCAATTGCCGCCTTCTCGGAAGTTTTCGTTGGCCCCTTCTCTTTTTCGCTGATTGGTTGGCTCCCGACCTGCCCACGGTTCTGATTTGAATTTGGGATCACTCCCGTGGTCGCTTTGGGTCCTTCTTTCGTGGTCAGCCGGTTAAAGGCAGATATCCTGACGGAAAGTACCCCCCCCGGCCCGAGGCCACCGTCCTGGCCTCCATGGGAGGCAGGCGCCAATCTACTCCGGCGACCATCGCCGAGTTCTTCCCGGGCGCCACCGCTCCCCGCGTATCTCTGACTCCGAACCTCCACGATCTGCGACGTGGTGCAATGTCCGGTGCGCCGCCAGCACTGATTCTTCCGTCTAATGGGAATCCGTTCTCCTCGCTTCCCGACGAGATCCCCAAGAATAGTGGCCCATCCCATTGACTGTAATCCGTCACCGAATCGAGATGGATTAGCACCTTGTATTGTAGTAGTGGCGGCTGCATCAAAGGTGCCACCAATCCCGGTTCAGGAATTGCCAGCCACCGTAGAGAAGGGTTGGCCTCCGGGTCCGCCGTCCATGCCGTGAGTCTGAACGCAGAAAGATCCCGTCGAGATCTTGACTCCGGCGCCACCGTGTCCACTAGGCAGGAGGTGCCCAGCAGATCCTCTACGACTTCGCGTTCCCAAGCATGCGGCGGGATGCCTTCCAGTACTAGCGAAACCTTGAAGTGGAGCTCGGAGTGCACCGCTTGTGCCTGGCGATTCTATTGCCTGACGAAGAGGCAGACTCCTTGGAATTCGATGTATGGTCTCTCCGCCAGCATGAGCTGCACTGGAAATGACGGGATGACGTGACCGCAACCGCCGCTGGCCGAACATCAAGAAGATGGCGCTGCCATCAGCGAAGGAAAAGGGAGGGACGTGCGGCAAGCGTGAAGAGCCGACACCAACCAGTAGGGCCGAGGCCTCGTGGGTCAACCTGCAAAAACATTTGACTGACAGAAAATCTAAAGAAGATTATATTATGCATCAGAGGGACTATTTAGTTGCAGTATTTAGGAGATAGAAAACAAATCATTTGGTATGTTGTATCTCAAGCACTCTTTATAACACTAGCAGGTAGAGGCGCGGCGACACGTCGTGAAGCACATGTGCATGATTGTGTTGTTTTTCTTATAGAAAAAATAAAATAATTTGGTAAAATAATTTGGTAAGTAAGCTGGTAGTTGGTAATGTGCAAGCCAATTTAATTTGGGTAAATACTGAAAGGTAGAAAAAAAGTTTGTTCATGGTTACAAACACTTAGCTATATATCTTAAATGTTTTAGCCGAAACTGTTCTACCAAGAGAAACACAATTTAAAAAAAAATTGGTGCAATCAATTTTTTTTACCAAATGGAGATCCTTCGAATCGAAGGAAAATTCTTCCAGTATATATTTTAAAGATCACATTTCACATGTAATATCTCATCCATGATAGATGAAAATCTGTATTAATGAACGAAGCGTGCCAACAAGCACCCCCACGAGCGTGGAGGCGAGCAGTGTTT
Source organism: Hordeum marinum (assembly GCA_022496015.1). Lineage (NCBI taxonomy): Eukaryota > Viridiplantae > Streptophyta > Magnoliopsida > Poales > Poaceae > Hordeum > Hordeum marinum. The sequence goes on from CM039676.1 coordinate 85,595,198, forward strand.
CCGACGAACAAGCTGATGAGCAGCTCGGACAGCGGCTCCGACAAGCGCGCTGACGAACAGCTCCGGCGAGCGGTTCCGACGAGCAGATCCAGCAAGCGGCTCCGACAAGCATGCTGACGAGCGCGCCGATGAGCGGCTCCGGCAAGCTGCAGCTCCAGCGAGCAAGGTACCCATGGCAACGGACGCACGACAAGAAAGGTCCAACAGTTTTCTTTTTATCCGGTGTCGTTGTTTCTTCGCTTCGAGGTTGAAGAAAATCTTTGGAAAGTGTTAGGCCGGCGCGTCGGCGCTAATCCTCCTCCTCCGAATCCTTTCCATCTGCAGAAAGCATGCATGTCAAATTCACATCATCTGTCATTGTCAAAAGAAACAACCACATCTAGATCCAAATCATCCTATTATGTTTTAAAGGTTTCATATTTTCTAATATCGACCAACGCTTATGAGCATAAAAAAGGTTTGCTAAATTCAGCAAACATTAACACAGAGTCACAGACTCGTAGAGAAAGAAAAGCCCGAAACCTCTTGGGGGTGCTTCACGATACTCATCGAAAGCAGAATGGCAAGTAGCTGTTTTAGACTTTGCCTACAACAGTAGAGCAAAACCGCACTAAGTTATTTGCTACAGGTCTATAGAATAAAGTGTTAGGTAGATCTTCACCGAATGGGCCCATCGGCCCACTGGTCCCTATGATTTGCGTCCTGGTCGGGGGCATCCAACCCGTTATGATTGGTGGCCCGTGTCACGCAACGTTATAAAGAGAGGTGAGGGGCGTCGGCACGCAGTATGGGATTTATTGTGTTGCCAGGCTCCCCACCCGATCTAGGTCTTGCGCTGATAGTGACGGGAAGCACCATCGCCGCCGTTGCCCACACATCGCCCCCGTCACCACCTCGCCATCTCTCCGTCCACTCACTGTCGCTACCATCCCACTATGGCCACCGGCGGGAGTTCATCAAGTCAAGGAGAAGGTAATTCTCATCTCCTACCACCACTGTTGCTGGAATCCTAGCCTACACGATCCCGTGGTTCTATCAATGTTATCAGCCAGAGATTCGTTTAGGATTTTTGGTACAAAAAAGAAAAGAACTCCCCATCCCCAGATGAACCCTAGAAGGCTAAAGAGAAAAGCAATCAAAAAAACTCAATAGTTCACTGGAGAGGGCTTCGGGCCGCCAGCAAAGTATCGCCACCGCAAGGTCGTGTCGTTCCTCTCGATCCGGACGGCAATCGGCACGCCGAGCCGTCCGGAAGAAGAACCATCGGAGCAAGCCTCAGGGCTCGCCGGAAAAAGAGAAGGGGGCACCGCGGCAAATCCACTCAACGTCAGCGCTCATCACAAGGGAGCGCGCAACCGGTGAAACGGGATGCAACGACGCTAGAAACGCCGTCGGACGTGCGGAGGAGCAGAGGAGGCTCTCTCGTCTCTGTGTGTGTGTGTGTGTGTGTGTTGCAGTTGAGATGGATAAAGAAAAGCAGGAGGAGAAGAAACAGAGGGTCGCGCGCACGGCACGGTGGCTTCAGGTCGTCGTCGCCTGCGACAAGACCTAGCTCACCGGTGGCCTTGGGCCCCGATCGCGGAGACAGACGAGGCGAGCAGCGCAGACGGAGAAAGGAGAGGCGAGCAAGAGGCACGCGCGGCGCGGCGGTCTTCGACCCCGTCGCCGGCGACCGGACTGAGCGCTGCCGGTGACCGCAGTTGCTCCCAGCGATACGGAGGACGAACGGAGCGCGCGCGGGGGGGGGTGATTTTTGGGTTCCCTGGCCTTGTCGCGTCGCCGTTTTGACCTGGCGAGAAGCCCACCCGAGCGTCAAATCTCGCCTGCCCGCACTGGGCGGCTGGGGTGAGCGTTGGCTCCCCATAGGCCCATTGGGCCAAAAAGGACTGGGCCTGCTGGGCCGGCACCTCAGGCTGGGAGCTACAAGGGAGCAGGCTCCGGCGTGGGTGACTGGGCCGTTTTCGGCCCAGAGAGTTCCTGACGTATTTTATTTTTTTGTTTTTGTGTTCTGTTTTAGGCAAAAAACAATATATAGTCTTGATTCTTTTTCTATGCAATTTTTTTCCAACAAAAATGTGTTTAGAAAATAAAAAAGAAATAAAATGTTTCTGCAAAGAAAAATAAAAGTTTCTGAAAAAAGGGTAAAGTAGAAATGTTTCTGAAAATAAAAATAGAAAAAATTCAGAAAAAGAAAAGTTCATGAATTTTATAATGAAAATAATAAAATTCATGAATTTTTATTTGGTCAAAGAAAAGTTTCTGTAAAGAATAAAAAGTTCATGAATTTTATATTCATGTTTTCCCGCTGCAAAATAAATGATAGTGCTCTTTTACAAAGAAAATAAAAGTTTAAGAAAATTAAATTTTAAGAGCATATTAAAGTGATTATTAAAATAAATATGATTCAGTTATTTTTTATGACCAACGTTGTTAATAACTTGATCATGTTTTATTATTGCTATAAAATGTGCATTTATTTCTATTTTTTGTCCAACAGTAATATAGATTTAATTGCATAAACAATTTTATGTCTAATTTGACCAAAGTTAGATTAATGCATATGATTGTTACAATGATCTCACTTCAATTGTGATTTCAGGAGGCTACCACTTGATGAGTTGCCTAAAAGATGTTCCAACATTCACAGGTGACAACTACACTGAGTGGAGGAAGAAATTAGACCTCGCATTTGTTTGTGTTGAGGTGGACTGGGTGGTGGACACCCCACAGCCGATCAGACCCAAAGAGCCAATGAGAGAGGCCACTGATGATGATGATGCGTGGGACAAAAAGAGGAGAGATTATGCTCCATTAGAGATGTCATACACCCTCCGACAACACAAAGTGGCTCACCGCCAACAAAAAGTATATGGAATTCATAAAGAACACAATTGGGAATGCCATTGTGGGCTCAATTGCAGAGTGCACTTCCATAGGGGAGTTTCTTAGAAAGATAAAATGGCAGTTCACTAGTTCTTTAAAGATATATGCCACCCAGTTGCTAAAGCAACTGGTGACAGAAAACTACACAGGCGGTGGTCATGGCATAAGAGAGCACATCCTCAGGATGAGCAACACGGCAGCTAAGTTTAAGCCCATGGATGCGGATTTGGAGCTCAAACATGCGCTCCTGGTCCACCTGGTTATGGCTTCACTTCCAAAAGAGTTCGACACCTTTGATGTCAACTACAACATGTCACCTGAGAAATGGGACATTGAAAAGACTATAGCCACTTGTGTCCAAGAAGAGGAAAGACTTAAAGCCTCACATCGTGGTTCTCTCAACTATGTGAAGGGTAATAAGAAAAAGAATTACAATCAAAATAGCAAAGGTTCCCCTTCAGAGCCACATGGAAAATCTCACTATCAGCATCAGCAGAAGCCTCTTCCAGTGGACAAGGATACATGTCTCCACTGTAAGAAGACAGGGCATTACAAGAAAGATTGTCCTGATTGGCTAAAGTCAATAATGGCAAAGAAAGGTAACGACATTGTTTCCTTTGTAAATGAATCCTTGTATACATAGTTTTTGAAATCTACTTGGTGGATTGACTCGGATGCAACTGTTCATGTTGCAAAGTCTTTATAGGTATTCCATTCGACGCGGACTACGCAAAGAAGCAAAAGATGCATTGAAGTTGCAAATGGAATTCAAGCAAAAGTTGAAGCTGTCGGCGACATCTCCTTGGAGTTAGCTGATGGGTTCAAGCTTCTACTTAGAGAAGTTTTATATGTTCATTCATGTCACAGAAACTTAATTAGTGTTTCATATTTGAACAAAGACCATTATGAATGTTATTTTGGACATTGCAAGTGTGCCATATGGTTTAATAATGCCTATGTGTCCAATGTTTTGGCACTGTCGCTTGGGCCATATTTCCAGGGGATAATAGAAAGACTAGTCAAAAGTGAAATTCTTCCTCCGTTAGAGTTCTCAGACTTAGAACAATGCATAGATTGCATTAAAGGAAAGTATGCAAAACAAATCAAAAAGGGTGCAATGCATAGCACAGGCACACTAGAAATCATCCACACTGACATTTGTGGACCATTTTCGGTGAAAAGTGTGGATGGATATGACTCGTTCATAACATTAACAGATGATTACTCCCACTATAGTTACATTTATCCAATGAAAGAAAGATCTGAAGCGTTGGATAAATTTAAGATATTCAAAGCTGAAGTTGAAAATCGGCATGATAAAAGAATAAAGATAGTAAGATCCGACCATGGGGGAGAGTACTACGGTCGGCACACTCCATATGGCCAAGTCCCTGGACCTTTTGCAAAGTTCTTACATGAGACTGGCATAGTGGCCGAGTATTCAATGTCGGGCGAGCCACAGCAAAATGGAATAGCTGAAAGGCGCAACCGTACACTTATGGATATGGTGCGTAGCATGATGAGTTACTCCACCTTGCCATTGGGATTATAGATGGAGGCGCTTAAAACCGCCATTCATATTCTCAATAGAGTACCAAGCAAGTCGGTGCCCAAAACACCGTACGGGCTATGGACAGGAAGAGTGCCCTCCCTACAACACTTTAGGGTGTGGTTGTGCCCTGCTGAGGCCAAAATGTTTAATACAGACATTGCAAAGTTAGATCCCAAAACAGTAAGTTGCCACTTCATTGGCTATCTAGACAAATCAAAGGGTTTTCGTTTCTACTGTCCAGACATATATACAGAGTTTGTAGAAACAATACATGCAGTCTTCTTAGAGGACGAAATGATGAGGGGGAACTTGGTGGCTCGAAAAATTGATCTTGAGGAGAAGAGGGTGCATGCACCTAATCCGATGATTCAGGAGCCATTTTTCTCACTACCAATTGTAACTCCATCCATGACAACTATGGGAGAGGACCCGGAACCTGTCCGTCAAGAGCTGACTGAACCCGTTGTTGAGCATGAAAGGGAGGTGCAGCAGCCAATTGTAGAAGGTGTGCGCACAGAATGTGCCAGAAACCAAGGCTCTTAGAAGATCTAATAGAACAAGAAGATCAGCTATTTCTACTGATTATAAAGTTTATTAAACAGAAATGGTTCATATGGAAAGTGGCCCACTACATATGAAGAATCCATTAGGATGCCTCACTCATCAAAATGGCTAGAGGCAATGGAAGATGAAATGAAATCGATGAGTTCCAAAGATGTTTGGGACTTAGGGGAAATTCCCAAGGGAGCCAAAACAGTAGGCTGCAAATGGGTCTACAAAACTAAGTATGACCCTAATGGAAATGTAGAAAAATATAAATTTCGAATTGTAGCAAAAGAATTTACACAAAGAGAAGGGATAGATTGCAATGAGACTTTTTCCCAGTCTCATGTAAGGATTCCTTCAGAATCATAATGGCATTAGTTGCACATTTTGATTTAGAGTTACGTCAAAAGATGTCAAGATGACATTTCTGAATGGTGATTTGAAACAAAAGGTCTACATGAAACAACCCAAGGGTTTTATCATGGAAGGCTAGAAAAATATGGGATGTCGTCTGAAGAAATCCATTTATGAATTGGGGCAAGCATCTAGACAGTGGTATCTAAAGTTTAATCAAACGATTAAAAGTTTTGGATTTAAAGAAAATATTGAGGATAACTGCATTTATGCAAGGTTTAAAATGGGAAATATATTTTCCTAATTTTGTATGTGGATGATATCTTGCTTGCTAGAAGTGATGTTAGTCTACTACTAGAAACAAAGAAGTTCTTATCCTCAAATTTTTATATAACAGATCTTGGTGAAGCATCATATGTTTTGGGCATAGAAATTCAACGAGATAGGAACAATGGAGTCTTAGGACTATCGCAAAAGGCATATTTAGAAAAGGTTCTTCAAAAGTATAATATGCATGCGAGTAAAGCCACACCTGCTCCTATAGTCAAGGGCGATAGTTTTGGGGAATTCCAATGTCCCAAGAACCAGTACGAGATCGATCAAATGAAAGCAGTACCATATGCTTCGGATGTTGGAACTTACAGTATGTACAAGTGTGCGCTCGCCCTGACTTCGCTTTTATCACCGGGGTACTCGGTAGATATCAAGAGAATCCAGGCATAGAGCACTGGAAGATGGTAAAGAAAGCATTGTGTTATGTGCAAGACACGAAGGACTACATGCTAACATACAGGAGATGTGATTTCCTAGAGATAAAAGGGTATTCAGATGCGGATTTTGCGGGGGACAGAGATGATAGAATATCCACTTCGGGATACGTGTTCACTCTCGCTGAGGGAGCTATTTCGTGGAAAAGCTCCAAACAGTCAATAGTTGCATCATCCACGATGTATGCAGAATTCATAGCATGCTTCGAGGCCACGGGGCAAGCGATATGCTAAAAAAAATTATACCCGACTTGAAAGTGGTAGATTGTATTTCCAAACCACTAAAGATGTACAGTGACAACCAGCCCGCGGTATTTTATGCTCACAACAACAAGTCGAGTAATGCTGCCAAAACAATATAGATAAAGTATTATGTTGTGAAAGATAAAATCCAGGATCACACTATAAATTTCGAGCATATAAGGACAAAGGATATGTTTGCGGATCCGCTTACGAAAGGCTTACCACCCAATGTGTTCAAGGAACACTTAGCCGGCATGGGTTTAAGGGAAAGCCTATGATTCCTGGATCATGGGAGGCCCAAAAGGAACAAAATTTGTTTCTAAACAAAACGTATGTTGTGGCTGTATGATTCTATCAGCAATTAAGCTGTGACGATGAAACATGCTCTATGTACCAATATGTGATGAAACAAATAAACTAGAAAGTATAAGGTTAAAAGTAAAGTTGAGATCAAGGGGGAGAATGTTAGGTTGATCTCCATTGAGTGGGCCCAGCGGCCCACCGTGCCCTATGATCTGCACCCTGATCGAGGGTGCCCAACCCATTATGGTTGGTGGGCCCCCGTCACGCAACGCCATAAAGAGAGGTGGGGGCCAGCGGCACGCACTACAAGGTTCACGGCATTGCCAGGCTCCCCACCGATACACCCGACCCTATCTAGGTCTTGCGCTGATAGTGACGGGAAGCACCACCGCCGCCATTGCCCACACATCGCCGCCGCCATCACCTTGCCATCTCTCTGTCCACTCACCGCCGCTACCATCCCACTATGGCCACCGGGGAGAGTTCATCAAGTCAAGGAGAAGGTAATTCCATCTCTTACCACCACTGTTGCCGGAATCCTAGCCTACACGATTCCGTGGTTTTATCGTAAAGTACCATTGCAAGAAACATTAGAATGGTCAATTGAGTTGTTCACACCTCGTTTTCAATGAACGACATAACATTTGAGGAATTTGAAGAAAGTGACCGGACGGTTGTGGAAACTGAGATTCTGACACTACTTGTTGCTTGTTTGGGGATACCGTTGCTACATTGCACAGCTTGCTTGTAGACATTCTATAATGGTCAAAAAGCATAAAATAAGAAACTTGAATTTCAACAGTAAGCACTGAATTTGTAGACATGCTTAGCTTTTTGAAACTCAAGTATAAAAATTTGCATAGGCCAATTTGGCGTGATATCCTATGCCTCAAGGTGGGCTAAGGTGGTAAGGTTGACACTCAGCCTCCAAGTGAGACGATGTGTGGGCCGCCCACTTAACGTCCGCATTGTGCACATAATTAAGTGGGATTATGTCGGCAATCCATTTAATGTTAGCTTTCTGTTCACAGCTACTTCCTCTGTAAACTAGTAAACTAATATAAGAGCGTTTAGATCACTAGTTTAATGATCTAAATGCTCTTATATTACTTTGAGGGAGTACCATTCACCCACATAACCGGGCATGCCACTTATGAAGATAGCAGTGCTTGCCCGCCGCGTTGTTGAGCGGTGCTGCGTGAGAGTACGCCCGCCATCCAGCCTCGTTGCATGCCATCACGACATGTAGCCATGCGGGTGGCATGTGAAACCATGTCCCGTTGGACGTGGCATTAGTGACTGGCACACCCGTGCTCTGAGCTCCGTGCGACATTCCCGCTGGTCCCGCAAGCACGCGACGCACTGCCGTCCTGACGTCTGTCGTGTCCTTCAGTTTGTTTTCTTAAGCCTGTGAGCCCATGGCCATCGTCCTCCATCACGCATGCGGCATGCCACCGCTAGGCATCGTGCGAGAGCGGACGCACTCTACCGTGGTACAGGTGTGCGCCACCCCTGGCCATGCCGCGTGTCTCGCGCGAGCTCTGCCATATCCTCGCATAACTTCTCATAAGCACCGCCATATCCTCGCATAACTTCTCGTACCACGCGCATGGCCGGTGCCGCAAGCTGCTGTAGTGCTGTCGGTTGGCCAGGCTTCAAGCTGCACCGCTACGTCGTGCTCTGCCGGCGCCGCATGCAGAGCTCGCCGCTCACCACCGCTAGCCATGGAGGAAGTGGACAGTGGTGCTAAGCGGCCACGTGGCTTGACCATGTCTGCATCGTCTGAACAACCATGCGGAGACGTTTTTATTAGGAAACCATCGAATGGAGAACAGGACGTGGGTTCTATGTGGCGTTCACAGGACAACCCACTTAATCCACTTCCAAATACGCTAAATGCGTGGGTGTCCACGAATCCAAAATATATGGGTTTTTAAGTGGGCACCGTGGGCAGCCCACGTCCACTTGCAGCCTAATGCACAGTTGCGTAACAAAGTACTACCTCTGAAGTTGCAAAAATGTCTTATACTCCGACGACGTTTGCACTAGATCAAGCTAAGATATTAGCAATAGATCAAGAAACTTTGACAAACCAGGACCATGCTATCGTTTTTGTACTGTCAGTTTAATTAGGTAATTTTTTCTCATCAGATCAGATGCAGTAGTGGAACATCAGAGAAATCTACTAAATCCTGTGTACAGGTTTGAACTTATCGCAACATGGCATTCAAAGCTTGCTGTATTTCTTTCTTTTGTGGCTCAGCTAGCACAATACATGAAGATTCAAGTTTAAACCCGTGTTGCATCAAGCAGGCAAATTATTTTCTGATAGGGAACCAACTTGTTTGCCGTGCGAATGACAAGCAATTCTCAGAGATTTGCACAGAAATTCAACACAAGGATAATGAAAATAATTCAAAACTGCAAGATTGACTAAAGTAGTGATGCAACTTTAAAAAAATTATAAATGACAATATTTAAGCAGAATGACACGGACTGCCTGATTAACTCATAACTGCTGTTAATAGCAAGAGCATATACTCCATTGTAAGTCCGTTTCGCAGTTACAGCCGCATGTAAGCATAAGAGAAAAGAGGTTGCCCAGCCCCAGATTACAACGGGTAGGGGTTACACGGATTAAAAAAATGGGTCAGGTTACAGAGATAATCATGCTTCATGTTTACTTCGCCAAAGTTCCCATCTTCGCCAAAGTCCTTGGCCGAGTGTCATCGTCTTCAGATCACAAGTGTCTAGTCTAATTCACTGGGCGCAGCCTGGTTGAGTCTCTGCCGCTTGGCTGCCTCTGGCCTATCACCACATGTCGCCGCTGCCTCGGCTTTTGCCCGGTCAAGGGCACGTTGCTCCTCGACGGAGGTTATCTCAAAGCGGCAGATTGGACAACGACGGTTAATGCGAAGCCAGTCGAACATGCAGCGCTGATGGAAGGAGTGTTCGCAGGGCATCCTCCTCAGCTTCTTTCCGCCTTCCAGGAATTCCTCGAGGCACACCACGCAGTCTCGTTCCCTTGTCGTGCCGACTGCCGGACTAAACAGACCCAACATGGCTCGCCCGGAGGCCGGGTCCCTATTTCTTCTTTCATATTCCATGATTTCCCTCTCACGCGATTCTGCAGCCCATGCCTCCCGCAGTGCTTCTCTATTTCTTCTCCTTTCCCTCTGATGTTCGTCAATTCGTTCCTCGCTCCACCCCCACATTCTTCTCCTTTCCGCCGCAGCCTCATCTAGGAGACGATCTTGATCCACAGAATCCATGGCTAGACTTGTCTAGTTTAGATCTCGACTACAGCCCTACAGGACAGGGAGCGGGCAGGGAGCAAATGTGACCAAGAAGCTAGAAAAGCCAATATATATAGGTGCCTCCTGCCCAACTGTGATCGGATTCGAATGTATCAAAAGCTTGAGGCGTGGCCTGTGTCCGTCTTCCAGTGCAAATCGGATTGGATTACTAACACGCACGCGTGTTGGGAGGCTATATTGCTCTGTCTATTGTATTTCCGCGTGAATTCCAATCCGACTATTTAACAGAGGGGATTGAATCTGTTGCATGTGCGTGAAGATCTACTTGATATCCTGAAATTTCCTCTCGCTGAAAGAGAGATGTAGATCCAATCGTGTAACGACATGGGGGAGAGGGGAATCTAGATCGTACGAAGGGAGAAGCTGATCGGCACAGAGAGGCAGATATTTCGTGTGTGTGTGTTTTTTTTGATCGATGGAACGTTTCCGTTCGCTGGGGTAATCCTAACAGCACGGCCCGACAAGGCACTAGCTTTTGCTGGGCCTCCCCCATCGTAATACCTTGTGGCAAAAATTTAAAACAAAACCAAAAACAGACAGTCAGCAAAAAATAGAATATAATCCTAAAAAAAGCGTAAAAATCGAATATTAATTAGAAACACATGCCGTAAAAAAATAAAGAAAAGGAACAAAGACATTTCCTACAAAAATTGCCATTGGACATGTACAAAAAGATTCTGAAAAAATGTCATATCAATAGATCAAATTTACCTAAATTTCCTATCTTTCAATACACAAATCTATCTGCATTTTTCGCATTTTTCTTACACGAAACCAGAAAATTAAAAACATAAAGAAAATTACCATGACACGATTAAATTTTTGCCATGGTATGATTTTTCCATAGAATATAAAATATAATTGCCATGATAAAATACAGAAAAATTACATACACAAGAAATATTGTCATGGTATTAAATAAAAATAAAAATGAGGATTTAAGGTTGTGGCCATGGGCCATGGCAAACTTTGATGGAAAATGTTCTATATAACATGGAAATGTTAACGAAAAAGTTTGTACTTGTAATGAAGGAATTTCTTTTAGAAAAGGTTTTGATTGAAACAAGGTTTTGTGTTTCGATGGGTTTATGTACATGGCAAAAATCACGAGGTGTGAAAGATGATATATGGTGGCATGGGGAAATTTAAAAAGATTTGGCATGGCAAAAAAAATGTTAGTGTCATAGTAAAGTTATAGGATTTTTGCCATGGCAATAATTGTGTTGGTGAAATGGCAAAAACTGTATTGGTGACGTGGCAAAAATTATATAGTAAACTTTTTTGCCATGGAAAATTTTGTGTTGGTGAAAATAGCAAAATTTGTATTGGTGGCATGACAAAAAGTAATGACATTTTTGCCATGGCAAAAGTTGTATTGGTAGCATGCCAAAAGTAAGGACCTTTTTGCCACGGAAAATTTTGTGTTAGTTACATGGCAACAAATTGGATTCGACACATTGGAAAAGAGTTTATAAAGATTTTTGCCATGACAAAAAGCTTTAAAAAAGATTTCATTGCAATGATATTTGCCTTGTGCAAACATCTTGAAAATTTGCCATGGGGTGAAAACCTAAAGTAGAACACAATTTGCTATGACAAAAATCATCATGGATTGATTTTATTTCAATACGAAGAATTGCTTAATAATTCTGATGAACACTTGTAGACCATGGCAATAGAAAAATATTTTGGATTTAACAAATTTATTTTCCCTTAACGAACATGGCATGTTAGCCATGGAAGCAAAAATATGACAAGTTGCAATCACAAAAAAAAATGCCATGGTAAAAATGCTGAGACATGGAAAATTAACTAGGCAATTTTTTTTTCCTCTAAAAGTTATGAAGATTTTTTCATTGGAAAAAATTGGAGACATGGCAAAGTTTAAGGGATCCGTAGCAATTTTGACAAATTTGCTGCTAAATGTAACAGAGCAGAGGAGGTACCGGAGGATTTGGTTCTTGGCAGGTTCCGGCGCGAGTTTCTACCTTGTTGTGACGGAACAAGATGCCATATTTTATTTTTCTAAAGTGCTTGAAATTCTTCTTCCATAGCTTTTCTCCACCTTGAATCTTTACAAGCTTCCTGAAATGTATTGGGTTCTCCTGTAGAACATGTTAAACCAAACTTGACTTTATAATTAATTGGTTGAATTACACCTGCATGGAATCTTGTACGTGGTGGAGTTTTTGCTGGATGCGCCACCGCATCCAAAACTTCCGCAGAAGATCTAGGGGCTTGATCCGCTGCAGGAAATCCCGACGATCCCGATGTAGATTCATTGCTGATGGCAGTCATCGGGTCGTCTGTGGCCAAGCTGGCGCCTCACGAAGAGGCGGGCGGCACAAAAGAACCAGATGCTCCTGTTGGAAAAGAACACATATTTGACCTAGTAGCGGAACTAATTCACGATCTGAACTCGAACGAAAAATATTTTACAAACTGACCGTTTTGAGTAACGCCCAACATAAGGGCGCTGCACTACACTGTGCAGCGCCTAGGCATTAGGCGCTGCACTACGGTCTAGCGTGGCAGCCACTGGCCAGGCGCGGCCCCACAGTCGGCAGTGCAGCGCCTGAGTCCTAGGTGCTGCACTGTGTAATGTGCAGCGCCCGACCCTTAGGCGCTGCACTGCCTGTGTGTCCCTACCTACCCCCCCCCCCCACCCTCCCCCACCCCACACACCCCCACCCCACACACCCCCACCCCACCACCTTAGACTCTCCCTCTCACCCCTCTCAAATCCTTCTCAAATCTTGCAAATCCGGAGTATTTGTCCTTGGATTTCGAAGCCAACCCCTCCCTTAAGGTAATCTCCTCCAATCCTCTCATTTTCATCCAAAGAAATTGTCACATTAGCTCATATCTTGGTAGGTTGGGGAAACCCTAGTTATTTCTTGGATTTGGAAATTTGTGTGGAAACATGTTATGTATCTTTCCCCATTTGGTAGGGTTAGGCTTCCAACTATGCTAGGGTTAGGGTTATGTGTGTTGTTATGTTGGGGTTGGGGTTAGGGTTAGGGTTATGCGATGGTTAGGGTTGTGATTATTGTTAAGTGGGGGTTAGGGTTATTGTTTCATATTTATGTTAGGGCTTATGTATTTTGTGCAAATGTTTGGTTAAGTACTTATTGGATATGTGTTTGTTTTTGATTTATATAGGGATGGCAAGAACATGTGTTTATGTTCATCATGTGGATAAAGAGGCCTTTTTGAAAGGCAATGTTGAGCCGGACCCGGATGAGCTTGACATGGTGTTTGAGAGCAGTCCTAGCTATGCGGATGTCATGGAACAAGTGAGGCACGATTTGAATTGGATGGACCCAAGTGACGTTGTTGAGTTGGAGGGAAGGCATAATGTTGGTTTCGGAATGCACATCCGTTGGAAGACAATGCGTGTGAACTCCGAGCAACGTTGGGTTGCATATAAGGAGACGGTTGCCGAATCTTTAGACAAGGCTCTTGAGTTATTTGCCTCCAAGAAGGTTGATTCTAGTTTGCATTTGGACTTGAACCGGAACCCCTCCCCGTTGGTTGGTAGTACTCCTTCACCTCCACCCATGAACCAAGAGAAAACGAGTGAACCTCAGTTGACGCAACAAGTTTGGCCAACATTGAGCCCGATTTCAAACAACTGAAATGAAGTTTTTGAAGAGGACAATGGTGAGTACGAGGAGGATGACAACGAAGTTGATCTCTAGGACAACAATGTGGGTGACCTCGACAAATATAATGTGCAAGAGACAATGGACCAATCCATCCTCTTTTCCCGTTCATATGCATCGGACTCGGATGAGATGGTCCCGATGAAGAAGTTGATGAGGAGGGGTTCACGGTGAAGGAGGCCGAAGAATTTAATAAGGTATTCCGACGGGATCACAAGACACCACTGTTCAATGATCTTAGTCTCGCGGATGAAGCCATTGTAGATGGTGGCAAATGTATATCTCTTGGAGCTAGGCCAAGTTCTCATCGTGATTTGGGAGACGGCAAGAACGGGTTATATCCCGGTTGTTAGTTTGGATCCTTCTTGGAATTGAAGATGTGGCTCAACAACTACTCGGTTACGCATTATCGTCCACATAGAGTGGCCAACTCAGACGTCAATGTGCGTTACACGGTTAAATGTGAAGTGCCAACATGTCCATGGATTGTGCGTGCAAGGCCATGGAAAGGAGGTCCCACTTGGCGCATATTTAGTTGTGTACCAAGTCACATGTGTCGACACAAGAATGCGGATGGCAAGCTTGTGGCCGAAGAACATAGACAACTCACTTCCGAGTTCATCACTTACATGTTTTCCAACCAAATATCCACACTTCCAACAATGAGCATTAAGAGTGTCATTGACCTTGTGAAAGCCATCTTTCATTACAAGGTGAAGTACGGCAAGGCATGGAAGGCGAAGCAAGCTGCATTCAAGATGTTGTATGGCAATTGGGAGGAAGCATACAACCGACTCCCTAGGTTGTTGTTAGCTATGGCCGCCACAAACCCAGGCATGGTTCACGTGGTCGAGCCTCATGGGCACCAGACATTGATTCACAACGGGAGGACCGTCCGAGTATTTGGCCGTGCATTTTGGGCCTTTGAGCAATGTGTGAGGGCTTTTGAGCATTGTTGACCCGTCATCGCCATTGATGGCACGTTCTTGACCGGACAATATAAGGGCACTATATTGGTTGCAATAGCAAGTGATGCCAATAACCGGGTGTTGCCTTTGGCTTTTGCTTTGGTTGAGGTGGAGAACAATGATAACTGGGAGTGGTTCTTGCGTCATTTGAGAACAAAGGTAATACCGGCTGAAAGGGAAATTTGTGTCATATCGGACCGCCATCAAGGAGTTCTGAACGCGGTGGTGATTGACATTCCTGGACATGCAAAGTTGCATCATCGATGGTGCATGAGGCACTTTTGTGCAAACTTTTATAGGGCATGTGGTATCAAGGAGTTGGCCGATGATCTTCAAGATTATTGTCTCGCTTTCTCCGACAAGTGGTTCGCTAACTTGTACAATGCATTGCTTGCACACAAGAAACTTGATGCAGGAGGTCTTGACTTTCTCAATAGAAACATTGCAGAAAGGCATAAGTGGGCACGTGCTTTCGATGAAGATGGCCGTAGGTACGGTCAAATGACAAGCAACATGGCAAAATGCTTCAATAAGGTGCTCAAGGGCGTACGTGCATTACCCGTGACAGCAATAGTTCAATACACATTTGACAAGATGAATGCATATTTTTTGAAGTACTCAATGGAGACGGATAAGCATATTGCTGGTGAGAACAAGAAAAAGCACAAGTATAATTTCCCACCAAAGGTTGAAGAATGGTTGGAATTTCAATCACAGAAGGCAGACTCCCAAGAAGTTGTACTATATGATGACAACGAGTGGATGTATGAAGTGAAAGAGCCAGGAGGAACCACAAACGATGGCCACCAACACGGAGGTCGGGCTTTCGAGGTCTCCTTAACACGGTGTGATTGCACTTGCATGAGGCCATTGTTGCTTCATCTTCCATGCTCGCACTTGCTAAACGCATCTCGTGTTAGGAACGTGGACATCAATCACCCTCTTACCGTGCGGGAGTCTGAGTTCTCAATCATGACGGTAAAGAATACATGGGCTCCTAGGTTTAAGCCCTACTTGGACCAATCACAATGGCCAGAGTATCATGGAGTTCAACTATGGCCCAACCCGGAATTGAAGGTCATTACACGGAGAAGACGTAAGACAAAGCGTCTTAGAGGTGACATGGACGGATGGGGCCATGGTGGAGGTCGAGAAACTGGCACCGGCCAATTCCAAGAGCCTCGTGAGCAATCCCGTTGTGGGGAGTGCAATGATGTGGGTCACAACACAAGAACTTGTACCAAACCAAGAAAGAGATAAAAAAATGATGCAAGCACAAGCCAAGCAAATGGTGGCCAACAAAGTCAACCAAGTAGTAGCCAACCAAGCCAAACAAGTGCCCAAGTGCCAAACCAATCAAATCAACCAAGCCAAGGAACTAGGCAACAAAGAGGAAGTCAACTAGGTCTTGGCCATGGTGGTAGAGGCCGTTGTGGTGGTGGTAGAGGCCGTGTTGTTGGTGGTAGAGGCCGTGGTGGTGGTCTTGGCCGTGGTGGTGATAGAGGCCGTGGTGGTGGTAGAGGCCGTGGAATGTTTTCTTGGCTTAATGGGCCAATGCCGTATGTGACTTACTATTATCTTGTTTTCTTGGCTGAATGGGCTATTGCCGTGTGTCACTAACTATTAATGTCATTTCGTAGGTATGGAAACAATGAAGGGGGGACGTGAGATGCCGGTGTGGTGGGAGAAGACTGGACTATGTGGGAGAAGAATGGACCATGTGGGAGAAGAATGGACTATGACTATGTGTTATAACTACTTTATGTGTGCTATGACTATGTGTATGACAACGTCCAAGTATGGTGTGATATGGTGTGATGTGGTGTATGACTATGTGTATGACTATGTGTACTTTACGTGTGTGCTATGACTATGTTTTGGACCAAGTATGGTGTGCTGTGATGTGGACCAAAAACACTAAAAACAGTCTGCACTTGAAATGAGCAGACAGTGCAACGCCTAAGAGTGAGGCGCTGCACTACGCACTGCAGCGCCCAGGTTTAAGGCACTGCACACTGACTTTGTAATATTTGCTCTCTAGAACCATTCTGTTGCTCTCTGGAAGCACTCTGTTGCTCTCTGGAACTCGAGTATATTACATGTGCAACGCCTAAGAGTGAGGCGCTGCACTACGCACTGCAGCGCCCAGGTTTAAGGCGCTGCACACTGACTTTGTAATATTTGCTCTCTGGAACCATCCTGTTGCTCTCTGGAAGCACTCTGTTGCTCTCTGGAACTCGAGTATATTACATGTGCAACGCCTAAGAGTGAGGCGCTACACTACACGATGCAGCACCCATGTCTAAGGCGCCACACATTAATGTACAGCAGTCATCGCCTCCTCTATGCAACTACTTCACCTGGATAGATCATGAAGTGCCAGAAGAAGTCCAGAAGGACCAATATAGAGATTGTCTTTGGCGCCGGCAGCGGTTTGAAGAATCGCTTCGAAGAGGCTTGGAGGAAGAGCGTCGTTAGAAGGAGAGGATGGAGCGGAAGAAATGAGAGGAGGAGAGGGCACGTCAAGCGAAACTTGCTCATGAGGAGGATAGGTCAAGAAAGCTTGTGAAGGCTCGTGAGGCGCAACGGTAGGATGAGGCACGTGACAAGAAGGGGAAATGGCCTCGCTCGACTCAGTAGGGACTTAGCTTCGTTGCACTCGTCATGGAACCGGATTTGTCATGAACTCTCGTAGTAGACCTTAGTTTGTCATTTCGAATGAATGTGTCGTGGACTACCTTGTGGACCTAATTTGTAATTTCTAATGAATTTGTCATGGACCTAATTTTAGTTGTTTACAGTTTTTCAGTTTTCTGTGTTTTTGAGTTTTCAGTTTTGTGTGTTTTTCAGTTTTCAGTTGTCTGTGTTTTCCATTTTTCTATTTTCAGTAATGCGGCGCCTAAGAGGGAGGCACTGCACTGTATTGTGCAGCGCCCAATCATCAGGCGTCATGCTGTGTAGCGCCTTACTCCTAGGCGTTGCACTGCTAAAACCTCACAGCAAACAGCCGAACTTGTTATCATCAATTCCAATTAATATGAACATCACATAACTTCAAATTCACAGCAACAATCACATAACCTCAGAAGTTCACCAACCATCATTTAAGATAAAGTAGCACACTACTAAGAGTTCACCAAACATTATATAACCTCACAAGTTCACCAACCATCAATTAAGATAACATAGCACACTACTAAGAGTTCCCTAACCATCACATACCCTCACAAGTTCAGTTTCATAATAAAAAACGACAACGACTAATGCCTCCCACGCGTGTTCCTACTGCCACGCCTGGAGGCTATCTTCTTCCTCCTGAGAGGAGGATCCTCCTCTTCCTCCTCTTCCTCCTCCGCCTCATCATCCAAGCTCGCCATGTGCAAGCTCTCTACGGGCACCTTTGGGTTGCCTCTGTTGTCATAGTCGTAGGGCGTGAACCGGTGTATAAGATACCAAACTCCGCAACATATGCAACATGGACACCTGAGTGCGATATGTACCTTCAGGAATTTTCGTAGTGGACCTTCATCATTGCGTTCTCCAATCGGTGTCTTCTCCAGAATAGACTGGCTTTCATCAGCTGCTTTCTTGATCTGGTTGCGCTGTGTAGAATGAAGTAACACGTTAGCCATTCAAACATGTGTAATACGGATACGGTCAAACTAAAGAAGGGAAGACTTTACCACATAGTTAATCACCGGAGCAGCAGGGACTCCTAGACCTTCCTTGACATTTTTGTTGTACGGCTGCTTCGATAGATCCTCAAAGTTTGCTGGATCTTCAAGAATATCCTCATTGTATGCCGGTGGGCATAACTCAACTCTAGCATTCTGAAGAAACCAACGCAGGTAGTTATGGAAAGCAAGTGAGTTATGCTCACGTAGCTGGGGGCCTACACCATTTCGAGCTTGCTCCACACTAAGGTTGAAACGGGTAACATAGGATGAATGATGCTTGTCCCAGTCTTTTATCTTCCGCTGTCTTTTCCTGTCCAACCTTCATGGTACAAAACCAAAGATTAGCACAATAAAAAAGAAGTGGCGATGCTAAGTCAATACAGTTCATGCTCTCCTACCTATGAAGTGATTTGTCCGTGTCCACCCATTCCGGCGGGTGAGCCTGGAATAGACCAAAGTGACGATACACGCGGTGTGGCAAATGAAACTCAACCGCCCAGTTGCATATCAGTGGGCACCTCATAAGCCAAAGATTCCTATCCCGCAAGCACATCGGGTTGAGGGCAAACTCGTGGTTGACCCCTAATCTGTCTTTCTCGCCATATGGCTGCCATTCCACCTACGAACAAGGCAATATTGATAAAAAGTTTTCAGCCAAGCATGAGAAATGATCGATGTAATGTCCTCGTTACCTGCTCAGGCGTAATTGTGTCCAACTCGGCGATGTACTTTTGGTACATGAGATTGACATCGTTCGTCATCTCGGATACCACATCCCACTTGTAAGCCCAAGTGGGGAGCCATAAATCATCGTCCTCATCCCAAGGATTAAACTTGACGCTCTTGGGACGTCCAACAGGCAGACGCTCCCAGCTCCATACAGAAAGTAGAAGCATGTTACCACCAACGCCTGCACTATCAGTGATCCTGCAACACGCATCGTCCAGCTGGATATCAAAGACAACAATGTTAACTTGATAACAAGGTTGCATTGCTAATGAATAAGTGAAATTATAACAAAACAAACAAATTACCTGTCGGTACAAGTAGGTCAGAGTAGCCGAACCCCAGCTCCATTTGCTATCGAAGACGGTCAATGCCTTCAGCCACATCCATGGAGCGTTCTTCCCAGTGGCATCAGGAAACAAAGTCCTCGAGATAACGTACCACATATAGACAGGAGCATGTGTCTGGATCACATCATCAGTGGCATCTTCAGGGCAATGCGCGAAGTTTGCTTGAATCCACGTGAAAGGAGCTCCGGCTGCTTTCCTTTCCTTCTTCTTCTTCTCTTGTCCCTCCTCTACATCAGCCTCAGCCTCGGTAGGAGCCATACCGATAAGAGCAGTCATCTGTTCGCGCCACCCATCAGAATCGGTGCTCATACAGAGAGGCCTTCCGTCGATAGGAAGACCGGTGATCAAGGACACATCCTGGAGGGTCATGATCATCTCCCCAGTCCGAAGATGGAAACTGTGCGTCTCCGGCCTCCATCGATCAACAAGAGAGGACATCAGTGGAGCGTTGAGGCTCGGCGTGGACCGGCTGACCAACTGAATCCATGGTAGGAGTCCTGCCTGCTAGATGTATGGTGTGTACCGCGGATCGTAGGGCATGGCAGCACCAGAGACGTCGTGATACCGAATCTTTAGAGGTTCAATCTTCTGCAAAAAACAAGTAATGACAAATCTTAAGGCACGTGAATTTGAACTAAAGGAAAATCCGCAAAATATTTACAATACTCATTATTACCATCTCCTTCTCGCGCATCATGTAGGCCCGGTGTCGTGTGTCATACGCATTGTCGAGAAGCCAAACCATCCTTACAAAATTTAAACAATACACATATATGAGTTCATCTCAACATCTAATATTTCAAATAAACTAACTACACATCCTACACAAGAATCATATATTATGAACTAACTACACATCCTACACATCCTAAATCATAAGTATCTACAAAACTAGGGCATCTCACATATATCTAAAGATCCAATCCAAGTAAATCAAGGGTTCCACCAAATCTTGAACAAATCTCTTCAATGGCAACAAATCTACGGACAAAAAGAAAGGGGAACGAAGGAGTTTACCTAGTAGAAGGGATTAGGGATCGAATCCACGGCTTAAATGGTTAGATCTGAGAGGGGTGGGGGAGGGGATCGAAGGGGGCACCGGGCTGCTGTTTCTAACCGAGAGGAAGAGGATGGGGGAGAGGGAAGAACTGCCAGGAAGGAACCGGCCCGATGCGCCTTAAGTCACAGTGCAGCGCCTAAGGGTCGGGCGCTGCACATTACACAGTGCAGCGCCTAGGACTCAGGCGCTGCATTGCTGACCGTGGGGCCGCGCCTGGCCAGTGGCTGCCACGCTGGACCGTAGTGCAGCGCCTAACGCCTAGGCGCTGCACAGTGTACTGCAGCGCCCTTCTGTTGGGCGTTACTCAAAACGGTCAGTTTGCAAAATATTTTTCGTTCGAGTTCAGATCGTGAATTAGTTCCGCTACTAGGTCAAATATGTGTTTTTTGCCGCTCCTGTTCGCCACGCCAGACCCACATGCATCCATCGCCAGATGGGAGTCAGCACCGGCTCCGGATTGGCGGCTGGCACGCCTGACATAGATGCGTGGGGTTGCGCCTAAATTGTCGATTGGCATGTCCCCGCATGGCATGCCTGCACGTGGGGCTATTGGGCCACACCCCGACGTGTGTCGGGCACGGATTGATGGAGCGTGTGTGACGGAGATCCGTTGCGCTCTTGCCAAGGCTCTAATCCCGGAGCCAATCCTATCAAATCTGGCACCATTGATCCCGAGGAAGATTCAGTGGCAGGATTGTCGCATAGCGGGTGCATAAAATGACGAGTGTTGTGGCTGGTTCCTTCGCTGTTTTGCATCAAAAAGTTGCAGCTTCTAGATCTGATCTTGTAGCATCACAGTCCTCATTTGCATGGTTATAAGCATTAGTCATATGATCAATACAATTGTCATCCCCTTCTGAAAACCGGTTAAATGAGAGGGTAATAATATAATTTCTTTGCGAAGCAAAGCACCAGCATTAGGATGTAGATTTTTTTTAGAAAAGGAGGATGTACCCCCGGCCTCTCCATCTGAA
This sequence comes from Hordeum marinum, assembly GCA_022496015.1. Taxonomy (NCBI): domain Eukaryota; kingdom Viridiplantae; phylum Streptophyta; class Magnoliopsida; order Poales; family Poaceae; genus Hordeum; species Hordeum marinum. The sequence continues at coordinate 85,616,583 of CM039676.1, forward strand.
CGATGCATGCAACCATATTATTAATTATTCACAAAAACCATACATTAATAAGCCTGAAGCCACCATCTTGGCAACACCGTTGCTACTCCTATCCCCTTGATGAAGACGTGCCAAAAGTCGGCTTAATACCAAACAGACATCGCACCAAAACCTAACATCTAAAGCCAGGTGTCCCATCCAAGCCACTATCTGGATTGGGTCCCACACCGGTCTAGGCACACTCCCAATGAGCTCCGCACGCTGCAAGGGCCGACACCTCCATATTCCCTCGATCCATCCTCAGAGCATAGCTGATGCACCAACCTTGCCAGGCCTCTCTGCCATCAACGCCACCATGACGCCAGACAGCTTCCTCCTCCTGCGCGAGTCCATCTCCGCGCATCAGACGCCAAGTCTCCACAGCGCCACACCGTCGAGAACCACCACCATCAATGTGGAAGATGAAGCACCGCTCCACCAAAGACGTCGTCCTCCGGTCCCTCGAGCCCGTGTGCACCTCCAAGAATGACGTCCCCAAGGGGGAAATGACACCAGAGAGCCGCCGTCATCCGATCTACTGATCTAGGGTTTCCCCCGGAGGTAGTAGAGAGTGGCCTTGAACTTCTCCACGGCGATGCCTTCAGGAAGGGAATGACACAGATAGCGTCACCGTCGCCGGCCTTGGCCATAGCCAATTACAAGTTTTCACCCAGATCTGATCGAAGACCTCCACCTCTCGTGCACGGGCCGCCGCCATCCCTGTCGGGATCTCAACGAAGACTCCAAGGAGTGGGTTGGCGTCGCAGCGTCGTTGCGGCCGCCGTCGCCGGCCAAGGGTCTCTCCCGATCCCAAGAGCCCCACCATCCAAACACCGCCCACCACCCGGATCCGGCGAGCAAGGCCACACCGAAGCCCAGATCGAGCAGGATAAGGTGAAGGAGATGAAGCTGTCGCAGGTTGATCCAGATCTGGCAGCCGGCCGACGGATCACAGCCGCCATGAGATCCCACCACTAGATCCTCGACGCCTACGCAAGCCGAGGAATACCGGCCACCCACCCGCAACCACCCTCCGTCAGGGAAGGCGCCGCCCACCTTGACCGGGGCCGCCACCCCGGCACACCAAGCCCTCCGCGCGAGGCAGCAGCAACCAGCCCCGCCGCCACCTTCCTGGACGTTGCGGGGACTTGCCGGCGGCTATCTCTGGTGGCGGCGAGATCTGGAAAGAGGGGGAAGGGGGCTGGCAGCGCTCTAATGTTGGGGCCGCCCGAGTCGCCCCAAAGGAGCGACACAGGGGCGACGCGGGGGCAAAAAAATAGTTTCATCGAAGACAACGTCACGAGAGATATATATTCGATCAGTGAAGAGATCTAGGAATTTGACACCCTTATTCTTAGCACTATAGCTTAGAAAGACACGTTGTTTCGAACGGAACATGAGCTTGCGGTTGTTATAGGGACGCAAGTTGGGCCAACAAGCACAACCAAACACGTAAAGTGGAGTATAATCTGGTCAAATTTTGAGCAACCTATGCATGGGTGTATCATTTTGAATAACACGGCTAGGAAGCATGTTAATGAAATGAACTGCGGTGAAAAAAGCTGCATCCCAAAACTCGAGGGGCATGGAGGCATCGGCAAGCAAAGCAAGGCCTACTTCAACAATATGCATATGCTTGCGTTTAGCAGAGCCATTTTGTTGATGTTCATGAGGACATGATACATGATGTGAAATGCTCGAGGTTTGAAAAAACACATCAAGTTTCTCATACTCACCACCCCAATCAGATTTGACGGCGAGTATTTTACTATGAAATTGGCGTTCAACAAGGGCTTGCAAATGTTGGAAAACTTGGAAAACGTCGGAACGTTTTTTAAGAAGATTGATTCAATTATACTTGCTAAAATCATATATGAAGCTGACATAGTATGTGTGACGCCCAACAAACATAGGGACATGACCCCACACATCAGAAAAAAATATGTTGCAAAGGCTTAGTAGACACTCTTGTAGAAATCAGATATGGCAATTGATGAGACTTTGCTTTTTGACAGGAATCACGTATAGTTTTCAAAGACTACACTCACCAACATATGGGAGTTGATTATTCCTAAGCACTTGTTGAACAATAATAAAAGATGGATGTCTTAATCTTGCATGCCACCATTCAGAAGAAAGTTTGATGACACCACAAACTTGTTTATTGAAGCTTCTAAATTTGGGAATCAACGGGTAGAGCCCATGCACACATCTAGCTCGGTAGAGAATGTTCCTCGTGACCTGATCTCGGATCAAAAAGAAATATGGGTGAAACTCCAAAAATATGTTATTATCAAGAGCAATACGATGAATAGAAAGGAAATTTTTGGATGTTTCAGGAACATGCAAGATATTTCTAAGATGAATATTGTGATGGGGTGTTGTGACAATTGCATGACGAATATGATCAATCTTCATACCTTCACCGTTGGCATTGTGGACTTGATCATGGACGTGATACTTCTTGCTCATCGTTACCTTCTCGAGCTCGTTGGTGATGTGGTTAGCGGCTCCGGAGTCAACATGCCAATTTGTGTCAACCCCATATGACGTTTCTGCAGCTGTTGCAATCTTTTTCTTGGAGTTGTTCTCGGCATAGCGCCAATCACAATCCTTGGCAATATGATTATTTTTCTTACATATTTGGCACTTGTTACCATATTCCTCATACCCTTGGAAGGGGCGCCCCTTATTGTTGTTGTAGTAGGGGCACGTGTTGTTGCCGCTGCCATTTGGGTAGTGGTCGCCACCACCACCCTCACCGTCGTTGTTGTTGTTGTAGTGGTCGCCGTTGTCACCGTTGTTGGAGTTGTTGTAGTAGTCATAGCCTTCACCGCCGATGTTCTGGTAGTGGCCACCGTCACCACCACCGGGGCTACTGCCTCCGCCGCCGCGAGATCCATTGCCACCACCACTCTTGTTGGAGTTGCAGTAGCCCCCTGGAATTGTAGTTTCCACGGCCTCGGGATGAGCGTTAGCGGAAGATTTGAAAGCACTTGCCCTTGTCCCGTGGAACATCTCAATGTGTTGGTCAAAGTTTGCAACCGTGCGAAAGAGGTCGTCCACCGAGAGGGGTTCAATGCACGCGTCTAGCGCCAGGATCAAGGGCATGTTGAGCCCTACAATGATAAAAGAGAGAAGCTCCTCATTTGTTATGGGTTTCGCCGCTGCAGCAAGTTCGTCCGAGAGGGCTCTCATCTGACCGAAATATGTGGTGGCACTCTGGGAACCTTTCTGTGCATTGGAAAGAGATATATGACAGTTATTTGCGCGAGAGTGGGATTGGGCAGCGAACATGTTTGCTAGTGTTGACCATATGGTATGGGAGGATTCTAGCGAGGCGACCTGAACTAATACCTCTTTTGAAAGATTGCGGAGGACAAAAGCTACGATCGGTTGATCTTGAATCAACCATGGGTTGTAGGCAGGGTTCGGGATGGTTTGCTCCTTTCCCTCTGAATTTTTGGTAACAATGGTTTTGGTTGGCTCGGGTGTTGTCTAATCTATGTACCCATATAGCCCGACACCCATGATTTGGGAGCGAGCTTGGGCTTTCCATAGGATGTAGTTGGTTCTTGTGAGAGGCTCGGATGTGGTGTTGGTCAAGACAATGGAAGGAAGATGGGTGGAGCTGGCCATGGTTTGATGTAGTGGAGGAGACGATCAGGGGCTGCGGCAGTAACAGAGATAGGTGCTAGATGTGGCAGAAGAGGGAGGCTCTAATTACCATGTGAAATATGTTGTAAGTGCCTCAATGCCCATACATAGGCACCCGCATAGTACATATTGATATGATGGCTTGGGTTACAAGTTGTGGTTGTTGGGAATCAACCACTTGAGAGATTACAGGGAGGTTCGGGATAGAGATAAGATAGCTCTAAACAAAATCTATCTCTATCTCTAATTACATAAGATAAAGTAAACCGGTCACAACCAGCGCACCCTGAACCTATATATTTAACAACACATAGACACACATGGAGATCCAAGTTATCCATGAAGTCACAAACTACAATGACATGCAAGTAACTAACCAACAATCATATTAGGTATTATCCTAACATACTTTCAGTTCATTGGCGGTTTTCCATGGAAGCCACCAACGGAGAAGAGCACTGCAGAATAGAGCTCCGTGCAAAATATACATGAATTTAAACAAATACATTAATTTAGGCAAACCGATAAAAATATGAGATGATATTATAGATTTCATTTACTATTTAGCAGAAATTTGGTAGGTGGGCATATGTAAGTTAATTGTGCCTATACTTCTGAGAAAACTTACCGTATATGAACTACATATAACCATACATGGAACAAATATATCACTATTATGCAATACGATATGAGTTATTGTTCATTTTATTTTCTGTCGGGGTCTATATTGCATGACCCATACCATCGATGATATATGGTAAAGTATCTCATGAAAACAAACATGACACATGAGCATCGAGTACAATTGTCTTTCAAACCTAAGGTGATTTATTTCATTAGTCGTAAAGCCAAATTTTATTTTAGGGGTATCTATGGTACTACTTCTGGGTTGGAAAGAAACACATACTACAATCGGGGTTCATTTGCTAGAATTATAACTAAAATCACAACAGTTAATTCTTGAGTCTCCCATTTGAGGACTCTTGTATCCACTGAAACTTTCTTTGCTTCTGCATTCATGCTCTCCAGTTATGTCAACAAAAGTAGACTACGTCAATACCAGTAAACTGAGCTGACACCCCAAGTTGTGTGGGAAGGGCTCTGAATGTGAAGGGGGTAAATCTTGGATGACATTCCTGAACTTGATTAAGGTCCATTTCTTTTGCTGGCTTTTTTGAGCTTTTAGAATAAACTGCCCCCTACCTAGCTTATTCTAGAAGCTCAACAAAAAAATTCTTTTTAAAAACCCACTAGTCAAGTCTTAAGTCTTAACTACTAGACTTCTAAAAAAAATTGATTGGGCTTCTAGAATAAGCTAGGTAGGGGACAGCTTATTCCAGCTTATTCTAGAAGCCACCAAAAGAACTGGCCCTAAGCTTCTGCTATACCTATCGTGCACTCTTCAATTGCTAAACAAATACAATATTGGCAGGCTAGATAATAGTCATGAAGATATAAACCAATGGATTGCTAGTGGAAGTATAGACCAAAACTTCTCTGAAACAAATGGCAATGCACATATCTAAATGGATTTTAGCAGAACAGATACTATAATCCTAATATGTGATGGATAATTAATTAATTATTCAAGGTCAAGTGACATTTAGATTTGATAATGTCAAAGAACATAGGGAAAGAACCATGCCTTATCGGATCCCATTTACCTTGCTGATGGTAACATTGTCACCAATGATAGAGAGGTTCATCTCGCACATTGCAAGGAAATTCCAGAAGCTTATACCAGCCCTAGCGATTTTTCAGTCTGATTGAGAGAACAAAATAAACATGTGTACTGCAGTCTATGCAGTAGCACTTTGGGCTGTATGTTGATATAAAGGGATATCGGCGAGGGGTACTTTACCTGGGACCGGGCATATTCACGAACAGTGGTGAACTGATGATCATGTCCTGATGAGAGTGGAAGCACATGACGACCTTGCCCATTGGTTGGGTAGGGATCTTTTACAGAGATGGGGAAGTTGCCCTCCGAGCCGAGCGTGCCATACAACACTTTGCACTGATCGTCCCTCCTGGATGTATTGGGCAAGCACCGAGAAATTGACTCCACTGTTTGCCCCATGTATAGCTTCACATGTATGCACAACATGAGAAAAATAGCTTCTACACCACGTGGTTGGTCACCAAGCAATGTAGAAGAGGCAGAGAAGGATTGACACCATGCGAAGAAAATGCAGAATGCTACCTTCTCATCTTGGAGGTCATGCATGCCAGTCACAGCCAGGACGATTTGGTATGTGATTGCCCCTTGTGAGATTCAGCCCGTTCATCTTTTTGGCCATGTCGTCGCTCAGCGAAAGTGCGTTGCCTCAGATCTTCTGGAACTCCAAGAGGCGGGCTCAACTGCAAAAAAAAAAAAAAAAAAAAAAAAAAAAAATGTTCTTCCTCTCCCACAACCCACAAGACGCCACGCCGACCGGCTCGCCGAGCTGCATGCCCGAGCAAAGGAAGAAGGGACTGAGGGAATGCATGACATACAGCGGCAAGAACCTTGGTGGCATTGCGCACGGCGCGGGGTGAGTTTGGAGAGCAGCCGCGAACGGTCGGAAGTGGCCTGCCGGGAGGAAGCGGGCACAGGTGCCGGTGAGGCGCTGGTACCTGCTGGTGTGCGTAGGCGCTGTCCAGGCATGGCGTCGCGGCTGTACAAAGCCGTTGTGGGCGTGCAGAGGAGTGTTTAGGTGCGTTGTCGAGGACAAAGCCGAGGCGAGGCGTGCGGAGGCCTTGTCCAGGCGCAGCGGGACGAAGTCGAGGCGGGGCACCGGGGAGGAGCTGTGGGGGTCCGGCGGGGCCGTCCAGGCGCGCGGTGGTGTTGCGGCATCGATCTCCATCATGGGGTGGTGATGTGGTCGTGCACGAGCTCGATTGTGACGAGGGCTCCATTAAGAGTGGAAGGATGAGTTGCCGAGATCAAACAGCCGTGTTAGATGCATCTCGGCTGTTTGACGGAAAGTGCCCTTCTCAAATGAGCTCGGTGAACAGTAAATTCAAAAAAATATTTTAAAAATGTTCAAAAAAATCTGAATTTTTTTACTGTAAACTTTAACAAAATGTCTAAGAGCTCGCAAAATTTCAATACGAAATCACATTTGTGGAAGCCATGACAAAAAAACAAAATTGATGTTTCAAAATGCTTTCAAAAGTAGCATTTTCAGAGTTTTGATTTTGTTTTTTTTATCACGACTTCCACAAATGTTCTTTCATGATGAAATTTTGTGAGCACTTACAATTTTTGTCAAAGTTTGCTCAGAAAAAATTCAGAATTTTTTGAACATTTTTACAATTTTTTCGAATTTACTGTTTACCCGAGCTCATTTGAGCTCGGGTGCAAAAACATCATGTCCGCTGTTTGACTACCTCTTTTCTTTTGTTACAGAAGGTGAGACACTACGTGTTTGTTGGATTTATTTTTGCTGCAATGGCATGTGTGGGACATGGTGATGAGGTGGATAGGCTGCATGCATGTTAAGATAAATTGATAGTGGGATGAACTTTTTAGGTATATAAAATATAAAATACTCCCTCTGTTTTTAAATATAGGTTTTTTTAGAGATTCAATATGGATTACATATGAATGTTTATGGATATACTTTAGAATGTAGAATCACTCATTTTGCTCTGTATGTAGTCCATGATAAAATCTTTACAAAGACCTATATTTGGAAACGAAGAGAATAGTACATATTTAAAACTTATTATTGTGCACGCCCGCTATTAGGTTAGCTCTAGATAACATGACAACTCCTTATAGTCGATTGTTGGATATATTATTAGCCATACTCTAGAAGATTCCGTAAGTTAAATAATAAAAGAGGAAAATGGAAGCGGGCTAACTCAGTTGCAGTACACACTATATTTCTGCTACACATACGTTCAGTCTTCAACCGTAATAAAAAAGGAAAATAATCATGCTAAAGAGGCAACATGAAGGCACAGCTCATGTAGTTGGGCTTGGAGAAGAATTCGTTAACGACTTAAGTGAAATTGTTATCACGTGATCCCGTGCTGGTTTGCTGAGAAAAAAAGAAGACTGAGAGACTACGCGGTCTGAATGGATTGGTGTGGTTGTGACACCGCCGGGCATTCACCACACCAACTTACCGTTTGTAGTAAAAGATGTTCCAAAAGGTTGGATATGCAAGCTCTAAGACTAAGAAAGAGAGGTAGCAAATACTCCCTCCGTCTAGAAATACTTGTCCTAAAAATGGATGTATCTAGCCTTATTTTAGTTATAGATACATCCATTTTATTCATTTCTAGGACAAGTATTTCCGGACGGAGGGAGTATGTACATATGTTCTATGTTCAGTAGCAACACACAGGTATTTAGCTAGTAACTTTATTCAGATGTCCATGGTTGCAAACTGATATCCATCTTGAGGAGTGCTGGATTAGTATCGGTGTCTAGCAATAGTGGTAGTGCAGTCCTAATGGAATTTACAGTAATGGGTTGGATGCCAATGCAAGGTACAAATGCAAGTCCAGTTTGAGCTTTACATATAGTACAAGAGTGTGAGGCCCCTGAGGGATCAGTCCATCCAGAAACCCCAAAATCTAAATCAGGAAACCATGTTGAGTAAACAAGAAGCCTCTTTCTACAGGAAAATGTAGGAAACTATACAGAAATGATTAATTTAGTCCATAGATATGAAGTTGTAGTAAGAAAAGCACAATACCTTGTCCTGGTATCCACAGTTATATATCTTCCCTTCTCGCTGCTTCTGGGTTACCACTTGGATAAGCCTCGTAAAACGCCTTAGCATATGCCTCAGCATATGCCTTAGCATATGCGTCCTACACCATTAAACAGAAGATGAACTACCGGTGATTCAATACCATGGTTTGAAATTGCAATATTTCCTCAACCGACCTAGATACTTTCGTTGTGCACTGAGTCATCACAACTATCAGTATCCTTTTGTAACATGCCCTCTCTTATCATCCAACCAGGCAAGATCTTTGACTCGGTAAGGTGTATATCTTCTTCAGCACCTGCTGTTCTATTCAAACTTGATGACGCTTCAACCTAAACATATGTAGTTGACTTAGTCAAGAAATTTAGTTAAAACAAAGTAAAAAGAAGTACCAGTGTATTACATGATATACATATGTTCTTTTGCCAATGGTTAGTCTGGCCAATTAAAATATCATGGCAAATTGCAATGACATAAGTCCGTATGAAAGAAGCATCCTCATTTTTCTCTGCTTCTGCTTGTCTTGCCATCAATTGCCTATGTGGCTATGCCACCGCCACTGCTCTAGCTCTTATGCTCTGCTTGACCCGCGCAGCCTCCCACTCTAGACATGCAGGGGTGGTACAGTTTGACAGGCATGATGTTGACAATACCTTAGCCATGAATCCCAGTGACTTCAGATGTGTCATTCGTTCTAATCAACAGTCGAAATTGGTTCTTAATCTTAAGATTCAAAATTTGAAAGCTCGTACACCATATAGTATTACCTCCATCCCAAATTAGTTGTCTTAGATTTGTCTAGATACGGATGTATCCAGACACGTTTTAGTGTTAGGTACATCCGTATCTAGATAAATCTAAGACGACTAATTCGGGACGGAGGATGTATACAGAAGAATAGATATGTAGGCATATCAATAGCGACTGAATGAAGAATCAACATATTTTTTCAACGTCATGTTATCAAAGCTTTGGTGCTCCTGGGAGGTGGCGATCACCATGGAGCTGTGCTGCCTGGTTATGGCCCGAAGGGGTGACCTGAACTTAGTGTCTCAGGAACTTAAGGAGGCATAGGGAGAAGTGTGAGGTCATGAAATAGGAGGTGGAGTGAGACTGCACGCTTGCAGGAGCCCTACATGCGGAGGCGGCGGCGGCTGGAGGCATGAGTACAAGAAGCTGTGGACTGGTGGATGCGCAGCTGAAGATGGTGGTGAAGGAAGAAAACAGTGTAAGCTCACCTGTGGGAATAAGTTACTTTTGTATGCAGGAACAAGTGGAGGAGGATTGCAGGGGCTGTGCTCTATTCTTGTCGCTCATTACTGTGCTCAAATGTAGCTTGCAGCCTTGCAGACTGGGCTCTGTTATGATGGCTCGCTGTGTCGGTGGCTTGCAGCATTGCAGAGGCTGTGCTCTGTTTTTGTGGCTTGGTGTCTTGTGACTACTGAGGTTTGAGATGGAAAGAAGATGAGAGGGAGAAGGTGCTGGTTTTGTGCTGGATCTGGGTTGAGATCTGAGATGATACAAGAGGGTATAATACACCTAAACCACGTGAACTCCGGGGGTCACATAGCAGACTGTCCAACTAAAGATTTAGAAGTGAAAGCATGAAACTTGTCTTGTAAAGAAACCCATAGCAAATGAATCAAAGACCAAAGCACCACAAATTTACCTTCTTCTCCCCAAGGACCCTGACTGGATCATGCCCACAGCTCCTTGACGAATCATCATCGTGAAGATACAAAAATTCCAATACAGGTAACTTCTCAATCATATCAAGTAGAGATGCCAAGGGTTCCAGCTGTTCCTACATTTTCAGATGTTCAAATGCATCATTTTGCTTTCAAAGTAGCCCACATGTGCAATAGTACGTAAAAAATACAAAAAAAAAGACACTTGAAAGTAAATCCAAACATATATTATGAAAACCTGCATCCTTTGAAGTTTGTTTGCCAGGTTGGTTTTCCTTCTCTTTCTTCCATCGCGTGATGCATTGTTTGAATCATCATCACCTTCCCTCACTAACTCTCTGAAACAGCTCTCACACTCAAAAGACCCAAGCTGCATTGCATCATATACTGAATATCTGCAAATCAATAGGTGTTGACGGTGAAATATCTTAATCATTACCTAGCGAGAATCTAGTAACATTATACCTTCTTTTACAGTTGCAGCATATGTAGCTTTCCACAGTAGTTTTGTTTCCCAGTTTATCCTTCAAATTTCTCTTCATCAGGTTTAGCTTATAGCGTGTAACATCACAGATCTGTGTTCCAGAAAGACATACTCCGTATCATTATTATTGTCTCGAGCACGCAGCAGAGCTGCACGCCATTATACTAAGAAGAAAAAGGGGGTCTAGAAGCCTCATGTAACCCCTAGTTAGGGGAAGGGGGTGGATAATGCAAGATGACACTGCCAACGAAAACTAAATACATGATCTGCGACAAAATGAGAACATGATGGACATATGCTACAGAGCCCTTTGGCTTGCTCTGTAGACCAACATATGCTCATCTCCAATATCCTGCCTGATGGTATGAGGCTAAGTGAAGCACAGCCAAGTAACTTGTCATTCAATTAAGAATATTTAAAAGTCAGATGTATCATATATAGTCACCTGAGGGTAATCCAAACAGCAATAGGATTTAATACCATGTCCACTTGATGATGCACCAGATTTTGTTCCAGGATCACCTATAGCTGTCTGCATATACAAACATAAGGTCAAAGCAACCACAAGGGAAAGCAGTGTTGCTGCTGCTGCATCAGAGACGGCTAGATTTTCATACATATATGTAACATCAACTTAGACAATCTTACTTCCATATAAACTGAACCTCAACTCCACTACATGGTAGTACAGCAGGGGAGTCAAACTCAGAAGTTCAGCACATGTGACAACATTAAACGAAGTAATTACTCAAAAAACGAAACCACAACCTCCAAGGTCTTCCTTCTCAGAAACCTCTCAGCTTCAAAATACTGCACCAACTGGAAGCACTTCCTCTTGTTAAGCTTAAGCACCATTGCCAGCTCTTCTTCCTCAACCCACTGGCATCTGAGATGAAACAAAACAAAAATGGTACATCAGACATAAAGCACGGCTTCGTTCCCTTTTTCTGGCCTTCTCCGGCACACACCACCCTCTCCCAACCCACCTCGTCTTGGCTCCTCGTCGCCACATTAATTGGATATAAGGATGGGATGTTATTACTAGTGAAAAAACTATCGAAGACTCACCGATACCGAGTGAGGGCATCGAGAAGAACAACGGCTAGGCCGGCCTCCCCTGTGCACCCAATGACCAGCTCCTCACCCTGGAACCCTAAGTCATCGTAAAACGCTCGTGCCACCAACCTCACGAGCCTGCATCGCTAAAATTTCAGTCGAACGGGGAACCAGGGGTTTTGCAGAGCGGGGGGGGGGGGGGGGGGGGGGGGGGGGGGGGGGAGGGGGGAGGAGGAGACGCACCGCACGTAGGGTTCGAGGACGGAGGGCTGGGCTTCACCTCCGGAGAGGACCGAGTCGGCTTCCAAGCTTTGGTCCGACATTCTGGTCGCCGATGATCAATCGCCGAAGAGAGAAACGAGGGAAGGAGGAGGAGGGGATTTGGGATCCCGTGTGATACGACGAACTGAAGACGAGGTGAAGACGCAATCAGCAAAGGCGCCACCGAGCAAAAGGCCAACTCCAACGAGGGGCTATTTGGTCCTTCGCGTCCGTTTGGGTGCCAACGGGAAGAAGCATTGAGACACAAACGGACGAGCCTCTGTTTTAGAGCATTTTTACGGTACCCTACTATACTGCTACAGATGAGGGGAGCAGTATAATAAAATCCCACCATTGATTTCTCAGGGTAGAATAGCCATTTCCACAATTTAGATGTTACCGTGAAACATCTAAAGCCGTATCATGAGATTTTTTTTTTTTGAAAGTGCCTGTCGCCGCGTATCATGAGATTCTGAATAGATCTTGTAAATTCTTTATCTATAATGCAAAGGCAGAGCACCTGCCATTCTCTCTCTCTCAAAAAAAAAGGATTCTAAATAGACGTAGTTGTGACATCTAGCGGGTCGATGTTGCTGCCGCATACTTGACCTGGCTGGAACCGCCGCCATGTCCTGACCGACCTTGCTGCCGCATCCTTGTACTGTAACACGTCTTTGTCGTCGCCGCTTGCCGTTGCTGCATTCTCTCCTCGACCTTGACGGGGCATCCACAAGCACAACTAAAAAGAAACGCGCACAGACGGCCGTCGGGACTCTAGCCGACGGGTTGCGGCCATGATGAAAATGGAAGAGAACGAAAGGGCTGAGTAGATCGAGACGATGCATCCGGCGGGGCTAAATCTCCTTCTTCCTAAAACATCCTCAAGAAACGTATATTACTGCCCGCTGAGTGGCCAGTGCAAGCATTACTGCTGGACCAGTCACAAACAGTATATATCGCTAACCGCCCTTGAATTTTCTGAATGGGCGTTGCAAATTCATCACAGGGTAGCATAAAAGAGCTCCTATTTTATGAGCTGCTATTTTATTGAGGCATCGCTATGTCTCGCATTCAGCGAGTCGAACCTTCTAAATCATTGAAGCGAGTGAGCATATGGATCGGCCCACACGCGGCAAGCATCTGCCTGTTTCTTGTTTTCTTTATTTTTTAAGTTTTTTTCACCTTTGTTTATATTTAAAATATAATAAATATATATTACAAAAAACACTCTTCAAAAACACATTTGAAAAAATATTAAACAAGTATTTGAAAAATGTTGAACAAGTATTTGAAAGTGTTGAATAAGTATTAAAAATGTTGAATAAGTATTTTAAAATGTTGAATAAATATTATAAAATATTGAACGAGTATATGAAAATTGTTGAATTAGTATTAAAAATAACAAACAAGTATTTGAAAAATGTTGAATAAGTATTGAAAAATGTTAAACGGGTATTTCCAAAATGTTAAACGAGTATTTAAAATTGTTGAATAAGTATTACAATGTTGAACAAGTATTTAAAAAATATTGAATAAGCGTTTGAACAATGTTGAACGTGTATACAAAAAATGTTGATCCCTAATAACCCGCATGTGTAAGGTGTCGTTTGTAGCCTTTTCGATAAATAAGTGTGTCAAATCTAATCAGGAGCTAAAGGTAGAACTAATATTCTGCCAAGTTTTATCAACCATCGATACAACTCTACGCGTAACAATGTTCACTTGACCTAGTAGAAGAAATAAACTATTTTATGGAAATAAAACTAAAAGTACTTGTAGGTGTAGTAAGGTAGTTTTGCAAAATAATAAAAAACGTGGAAATAAAGTTAGTGGATGTTTAGATAAAGAACAATTAGGTTAGTTTAGGAGTGTGAAATGTGGTGGTAGAATTTGTGATATTGTCATAGTCAATTGATAACAAGATCGATAATCATTATTGTAATTTTATATGAGAAAAAGGCATAAACTAACACACTTTCTGTACTTGGATCAGATGAACTTATGTTGAAAATGTAGCAAGTATCTGTAACTACTGGAAATGCATTAAGATAACACCCAACCATAACATTAAATATAAAGTCCCATTTATCCCATACGCAATAATTCTCTTAATCGGGTTTAAGTTTTTGTCACTCTTGCAACCCACTGTAAGTGAATCATAAATATATTGCAATACCCTACAGCGATAATCCCCCACGTGTGCACGTCACGGAAGGCATGATAGGACAGCACCATAATAAAACATACGACTCAAACCAATCAAGATCATCAATCAACCAATAGGACAAAAGTAATCGACTCAAACATGATAGGATGTCAACACATCATTGGATAACAAATGAAGCATAAAGTACCCTAATTCCTAGACTGGGCTAGCTAGCTAGAGGACTGTCGTGGGAACGAGTCTGACATTAGAAGTTAGGGGTATGAAAGGAGAGGGCAGAGTCCTAGCTACGACGAGGATGTACGCACGGATGTATGAGTTCAGACCCCTCTCGTAGAGGTAATAGCCCTACGTCTCAGTGCTCGGGTGCTTTTGTCGTGTGGAGAGTGTGAGTTACAGAGGTTGCGAACCCTTGTGGCAAAGGGGAGGGGCGGCTTATATAGAGTTCGCTGCCCCTCATAAGTGTGAGGCATCTAAGGGTTCGATCGTGGGTATAAAGACGAGCGTTACTGGTAACGTACATCATAATTGCTACTAATGACGACTGGCCTAACGCTTGCCCATTGGCCTCCCTGGGGTGGCTTCCGGTCTTCTAGCGTCGACTGGAAGTGAGGTCTTCCGAGTGACAGGTTACTGTCGAGTGGAGGGAGAAGCTTTCGAGTGGATAAATGCCGAGTGACTTGAGCATCATGCACTACAGGAATCAGCTACTTTGCCGTCAGCCATCCCGGACGGCAAAGGCATGCATGCCGGACGGCAAAGACTTTGTCTTCGGCCAGCAGACGGCGAATAGTCCGGCTGAATAAGCCACGGTAAAGGGCGCTTTGTCGTCTGCTGGCAGACGGCAAAGACCGTGGACGGCACACCTGGTAGCTTACGGTCGTTAAGAGGTTAACGACGTGCTTTGTCGTCCGCTGGCAGACGGCAAAGACCTAAGGTCTTTGTCGTCTTCCAGCGGAGGGCAAAGCACTTGTTTCTTTGCCGGCCTAGGTGGTTTCTTTGCCGTCCGCTTGCGAACGGCAAATAACCT
The DNA here is from genome assembly GCA_022496015.1 of Hordeum marinum. NCBI lineage: Eukaryota > Viridiplantae > Streptophyta > Magnoliopsida > Poales > Poaceae > Hordeum > Hordeum marinum. Next base: position 85,631,650 of record CM039676.1, read on the forward strand.
TAGGTCTTTGTCGTCCGCCAGCAGACGGCAAAGAAACCACCTAGGCCAGCCTAGTGATACCCCAGAATTCACAGGTAGCTGTCACATGGCAGCTTTGCCATCTGCGAGCTGACGACAAAGACCTTTGCCGTCTGCCAGCAGACGGCAAAATTGCTATATAGCCCCTGTTTTTTTTCTGTTTTTTCTTAAATTCATTCAATTTGACAGAATTTCACATATATATCCAACATATCAACAATACAAGTTTCCAACAAGCATACCAACAATAAGTTTCAACAAGCATACCAACAATAAGTTTCCAACAACATATCCAGCATACAATGGTTTCCAACAACATATCCAACATACAATGGTTTCCAACAACATATCCATACATACATATCCAAAACAAGTTTCCAACAAGTTTCCATAAACAAAAAGGAAGCACAAGTAGAAGAGTACACTCCATCAGTGCAAGCTTCCTCATCTATAGCAAATCTGCAAATTAGGAAAGATGAAAGTTGGAACAAGAAGAAGACTAGCTAGAAGAAAAGGAAGAAAAAGAAGAAGAAAAAGAGGAAGAAGAAGAAGAAGAAGAATTTATCTTCTCTTTCTTTTTCTCCTCTCCTCTTCTTTATCTTCTTCTTCTTCTAACTAAGGTAGGTAAAAATGCCATTTTTGAGCTAAGGTAGGTAAAAATGCTAAGTGTGTAGGTCATTTTAGAGCTAAGATAGGTAAATAGGTCATTTTGGAGCTAACCTAGGTAGTTATGCCTTTTTAGATAACTAAGCATATTTATTCATTTTGGAGGACAAAATGGTAAGTGTAGGTCATTTTAGAGCTATCCTAGTTAAAATCGATCGTTTTGGAGCTAGGTAAGGTTATTTTGTCATTTTGGAGAAAAATAAACTAATTATATGATAGTTTGGAGCTAAACCAAGGTTATTATAACATTTTTTTACCTAAGTAAGCTAATTATGTCATAAATGAACTAGGTAAGCTAAATATATATTATTCTTTAGCTATCCAAGGTAGTTATGACATTTTTCAACTAACTAAGCATATTAAGTCATTTAGGACGAAAAAATGTTAAGTATAGGTAATTTTATAGCTATCCTAGGTAAAGTATGTCAATTCGGAGCTAAGTAAGGTTATTATGCCATTTTCGAGGAAAATAAGCTAAGTATAGGTCATTTTGGAGCTAAACCAAGGTTATTATGCCATTTCTTACCTAAGTGAGCTAATTATGTCATAAATGAACTAGCTAAGCTAATTATAGATTATTATTGAGCTGTCCTAGGTAGTTGTGCCATTTTGTACCTAAGTGAGCTAATTATGTCATAAATGAACTAGCTAAGCTAGCTATAGATCATTATTGAGCTATCCTAGGTAGTTATGTCATTTTCTAGCTAACTAAGCGTATCAAGTCATTTTGGAGGAAAAAATGCTAAGTATAGGTCATTTTATAGCTATCCTAGCCTCCTAGGTAGAATATATCATTTTGGAGGTAAGTAAGGTTATTATGTCATTTTTGAGGAAAATAAGCTAAGTATAGGTCATTTTGGAGCTAAGTAGGTCATTTATTAAGCTAAGTATGCATTTGTTAAGCAAAACACTTGGGAAAACTTACCATCATCACGGAGGTGAAGGACCGGTCGGGTTTGCGCCAGGGTGAGACGTAGAAGGACCGGTCGGGGTTGTGGCAGACGCAGAAGGATCGGTCGATGCTTGTTAGGAGGCACGCTGCACCAAAGATCATTTGCAATGTCTCCTTAGCATGATGCAAATCAAATGTGAATACTAGTAACTAATGACCATTCAAATGAAACTCACCGTGGGTGCTATAGCAATATGGGGCATCGATGGAGGGGTCTGACCATTGTTCTGGCACACGGTTTGCACATTTTGTTTTCACAAGTCATTCGTATTAGTTAGTGATGAAACGAACATTACGTGCATGATTTGGCTAATATGCAGGAGAAACTTACCACAAGAAGCTCGTATAGGGCCTGGTGAGACGCGTCGTTCCGGTTCCTCTCCTCCTCCAACAGCCTATATGTCCTCTCCTCCATGTCCCTCCCCCTCTGCGTCGCCTGCCTATTTGCCTCCACCAGAAGCTCCTGGGCCCTAGCCTCAATGGCGAGCTCCATTGGCTGTGGACAAGGCCTTATCTCAGGATCAGAGCTCGTTTGGCGCTTCTTGATCTCCGGGAGAGTTCTAGGACAACGTATCAGTCCATCCCCAATGGCTATCGAGCCATGGGGCCTCCCGCCACCAGATATCATCACGAGCTCTGGATCAAAAGGACTCTGGCACGGATTGAAGTCCTCCCCTTTCCTCGCCTTCCCCTCATCTCTGTACCTCATGAGCTTGTTGTGGGAGGAGATGTTGCTGAAGCTCTCTAGATGATCAAGGTCATCCTTAGAGAATGCCTTGGCCTTCTTGTATGAGGCAGTATGGGCCATGGCATAGAGGTCAAACAGAGGTGGCATCTCCTTCTTGTTTTCTCGTGCCTAAAAGAGAGGAACAAAATATTAGTCAAGGGCTCAAGCTAGCATGAAGAATGAAATTGCATGAATCATGAAGCAAACCACATACCCAGTTATCCCCGTACTCAAACAGGTTGGAGCTCCCTTGATGGTGTGGCACACCTCTCATTTGGGCACGCTTATCCTTGCCCTTGTTATGTTCGGCTAGCCATTCGGGAGAGCACCACTCATCCACCAATGCCTCCCAATAGTCCATCCTATCCGCACACCATCTCGGGGGCACCTAAGTTAGACAAGAGAAATTTCAGCGCTACGCCTATGAATCAAATCAAAGAAACTAAGTACAAGGCCTTAAGAATAGATAATTACCTTCATTAACTTCTCCTTACTCAGATAATTTTTGTGGCACTTCTTCTTGGCCCTCTTAATGTTAGTCGAGGCGTAGTAGTCTCGAATAGCCTACACCCGAGCCTCGTGACGTAAGTTCTGAAGTAGGCGCTTGCACTCGGCTTCGAGAAAAACAGCCGCTTTCGCCTCGTGTTCCTCAAGACACCTGTAGAAGGTCTGCAATCAAACAAGACAACACTGATTAGTACAATCACTAGGTGTTGTTGATTTTCAATTCTGTAAAGGAGAAATTACCCAAGAGCGACGGATCACAATGTCAGCCACCGTCTCACACAAGACACCGTCGACCATCTCCTCCGGCAGGGCCGGGGCAGCCATGTATAGCTCCCAGGTCAATGCTACCTGTGGAGCCTCACCCTCACCGGGCAACTGGACCTTCCCCGGGAAGTGGTGCCGGAGAAGCACACCAAGGACCTGGTTGGGCCTGCGGACACCACGCTCGTGTTTCCAACCCCTGCAGTATGACAAGGCCTACACATTAGATATTAATTTGAAGAAACATGAAGGAAAAAGGTTAAAAAAGAGTAAATGCACTTACTTCTCCGCATTAGGCGCAATCAACCACCTCTGATCGCGGGTCATCGGCACGGGCGGGAGCTTTGTACAACCACGCTGGTAGACCTTCTTGCCCTCCTCAACCAGCTTGCCCTCGCTATAGGTGTCCTCAGAAAAGTTGTCCTCGCCACCATCAGCATGGCCACTAGCCTCCGGAGTCACGTGGGACGAAGACTCTGGGACCCGAGTCTCTTGGGATGAAGACTCTGGGACCGGAGTCTCCTGGGACGAAGGCTCGGTGACCCGAGGCTCATCGACCCGAGGCTCGTGGACCGGAGTCCGAGACGGGTCCAAGTCAGACGGGTCCACCTGAGACGGAGCACTCGTGTGGTCAGGAGAATTAACTGGGGGTGGCGGCGAGGAAGGCGCAACAGCCTTCCTACCTCTAGCACCTCTCTTCGTCTTCCCCCGACCTCTCCCGATCGAAGAAGAAGCACCCGACGGTGTCTACATGTAGTGTACCAGTGCTCTCCGGAGTTGCTGGGGTGGAATAATAGCACCCCTCCCAGCATGCGCCGAGGAAGGAGGCTCAGAGCGCTCTCGACCCGAGCCCACCATCTGTCAACACCTGCAATGACAAAGAGTAAACGAAATTAGTTCAACATAAAAAAATTGAATACCTAATAACATGAACTAATTAATAATATATATGTACATAATAATAATTGAATACCTAACATTACTAATATTAATCTTCGTCGTCTATATATGCTCCGGGATCAATAAATGCATAATCATCATCACTATCAGTAATGACATGCTCATCAGCATCATCAATAGATGCATCGACATGTGGAAGGCCTCTATGTAATTGGTCAAGCATTGTTAGGTCATCCGTAGTAGTAACGTCTTCTTCTTCCGTGTCTTCTTGTTCCGGCTCAGGGGTGAAGTCGGGTTCACTGTCGTTGTCGACCTCAATGTTCTGGGGTGAAGTAGAGCGGTTCTTGAAACGTTTTTTTGGAAACACGTGTTTCTTGGAAGAATTCTCCTTCATACGTGCCTGGGTTAATGTGAGGTTCATAATCATATTCATTGAGGGGAGGTGGTCTAAAATGTGGCGGCACATCATAAACGACATCCCAACCTTTCAAATTTGGATCCGTTTAGCAGGCCCACGGTAGATAGAAAACTTGGGTCGCCTGTTGAGCCGTAATATAGACATCGGGAACATCTAAATTGGTGCTTTGTTTGATTTTGATTAGCCCTATATGTTCATGAGTCCTTCTAGTCTCCTTCGTCTGGAACCAATAACATTTGAAGACTACGACGTTTGGTGGGTTTTCACCAAAGAATATAAGTTCATAAATAGCTTCAACTCTTCCATAATACTCGACCCCTCCTTCGTCGACAGCGGAGACATGACAATTTGTAGACTTTTGGTCGGCCATAGATAGCTCTTTGCCAAAATTACGAAAGCGATACCCGTTGATGTTGTATTTGTCAAATGAACGGACCTTATAGTCAAAACCATTAGCAACTTGTCTCAATTCAGAGTCCATTGACTCTGCATTAGCCTACAAGTTTAATACGAAAGGCCGCAAACTAGGCAAAGAAATGAAATCGTCTAATTAATGGAAATTACTGTTTGCTTGAACCAAGAGATGAAACTGGGATAGCCGCCTCCATGCTTTGCCAGAAGCTCATACTCTTCGACGGGATCCTTTTGGATCACTGCTCCATCCGAGAATTTGGCGACGTATCAACTGTATCACATATCCGGGAATAAGAGCATTTCAAAGGAATTAGAAGTTGCGAAAAAATGTACCGAGAACTTACTCGATGTACGGACGCACTTCTGTTAGGTTGTTGAAGATATACAACGAAATGGTCCGCCATTCTTCGACATCCAACGCTATTGATTTCGAAGCACCGCCTGGTGCGAGCTTCCCTTTGAATAGGCTGAGGTTGGATCGACCTTTTTCACGGTCGCCATCACTGTACCGAGGCTTCGGATTATGCAAATGACGATTCTTGGCTTTGTAGTGTGTTGTCACGAAGTTTGTCGCGTCCTCGGTAATGAATGCCTCGGCCATCGATGCTTCAACTCTACGTTTATTTTTACATTTTGCTCGAAGCATCTTTTGCATCCTCTCAGTTGCGAAGCACCAACGATTTTCCACGCCCCCCCAATCTTGCCTCGTTCGGGAGATGCAAAATCAAATGTTGCATTGGATTAAAGAAGCCCGATGGAAAGGTCTTTTCTAACTTGCAGATCAACTCCTGCGCCAACTCTTCTAGTTCATCTAGCATGTCAGGCGACAGTTCTTTCGCACAAAGAGCACGGAAGAAATAGCTCAGCTCCGCCAGTACTAGCCATTCATCCTCAGGGATAAAGCCACGCAACATCATCGGCATTACCCACTCAAGCCATACGTGCCAATCATGACTCTTGAGACCAAATATTTTCAATTTGTCAAGACTCGCTCCCCTCTTTAGATTCGCTGCATACCCATCGGGGAACATCAACTGCATTTTCGCTCACAAGATCATTTCCCTCATAGCTGGCCTTCCAAGATTGAACCATGCCTTTGGCTTCCTCCAGTTCTTCTTTCCTTACGGTTTTCGAATGTTTTGTAACGGTCTATCACATAGAGCCTCCTAATCGACTCTAGACTTAGGATTATCCTTCGACTTCCCCTCTATGCCGAACAATGTACCAAAAAGGGCCTCCGCGATATTCTTTTCAGTGTGCATCACATTGATGTTGTGTGGGCAAAGGAGGTCTTTAAAGTAAGGCAGATCCCACAAACATATCTTGTGAGTCCAAGCGTGTTTCGTATTATACCCTTTGAAATACCCTGGACGATCTGGATCCGGCTCGAGAGCGTCTATCTGATCCAGGATCTGTTGGCCTGTCAACGCAGGTGGTGCTATGTTTTTGATAACTCTACCTTTGATGAAATTCTTCTTGTCTTTTCTGAACTTATGGTCAGGATCCAGGAATTGTCCATGCATGTCGAAGCAAGAAAACTTGCGACCCGCCTGCAGCCAACGGAACTCAAGAGTTGCCTTGCATGTGGGGCACGGAAACCTTCCATGCACACACCAGCCAACGAATAGCGCATACGCCGGCAAGTCATGCGACGAGTACATGTACCACACATGCATTTTGAAGTTCTTTTTGGTAGCGGCGTCATATGTCTTGATCCCATTATCCCAGGCTTCTTGCAATTCATCCTTAAGCGGTTGCATGTACACATTCATATTCTTCCCTGGATATTTGGGCCCTGGAATTATCAACGTCGGGAAAATGTTCTTTCTTCTCATAATCTCTCCGGGGGGGGAGATTGAGTGGAATGACAAATACAAGCCAACAACTGTATTGTGCTACCGTCATACCATACACATTGAACCCATCCGTGCTGATGGCAACTCGAGGATGCCTTGGATCTGCTGCTTTATCCTTATGTAATGCATCGAAGTGCTTCCACGCAAAATCGTCTGAAGTGTGTACTGCTACTTCTTGAGCTTGTGTTGGTTTTTCCCTTGAAGAGGAAAGGGTGATGCAGCAAAGTAGAGATAAGTATTTCCCTCAGTTTGAGAACCAAGGTATCAATCCAGTAGGAGTATCAAGATGAGGCACCAAGGCACCTGCGCAAAAACAAACAAATTTGCACCCAACGCGATAAAGGGGTTGCCAATCCCTTTACGATTACTTGCAAGGTGAGATCTGATAGTGATAATAGGTAAATATAAATAAATAAATACAAGGTATTTTTGGTATTTTTGTATGTAGATCTGAATATATAATGTGTAAAATAGACCCGGGGGCCATAGTGTTCACTAGAGGCCTCTCTCATGATAGCAAGTATTACGGTGGGTGAACAAATTACTGTCGAGCAATTGATAGAATCACGCAAAGTCATGACAATATCTAAGGCAATGATCATACATATAGGCATCACGTCCGAGACAAGTAGACCTATACTTTCTGCATCTACTACTATTACTCCACACATCGACCGCTATCCAGCATGCATCTAGTGTATTAAGTTCATAACAACAGAGTAACGCCTTAAGCAAGATGACATGATGTAGAGGGATAAATTCATGCAATATGATATAAACCCCATATTTTTACCCTTGATGGCAACAACACGATGTGTGCCTCGCTACCCCTTCTATCACTAGGTGAGGACACCGCACGGTATGAACCCAAAACCAAGCACTTCTCTCATTGCAAGAATTATAAATCAAGTTGCCCAAACGAAACCCATAACTTGAAGAGACTTACAAGGATACGAAATCATGCATATAAGAAATTAGAGGAGACTCAAATAATATTCATAGATAATCTGATCATAAATCCACAATTCATCGGATCTCGACAAACACACCACAAAAGAAAGTTACATCGGATAGATCTCCATGAACATCATGGATAACTTTGTATTGAAGATCAAAGAGAGAGAAGAAGCCATCTAGCTACTAGCTATGGACTCATCAATGTAATGTAGGCATGTATTCCGTATATAGTCATACGTGCTTAGGGAAAAGAACTTGCATGACATCTTTCGTCCATCCCTCCCGTGGCAGCGGGGTCCTAATGGAAACTAAGGGATATTAAGGTCTCCTTTTAATAGAGTACCGGAACAAAGCATTAACACATGGTGAATACATGGAATCCTCGTACTATGGTCATCTCCGGGAGTGGTTCCGGCTATTGTCACTCCGGGGTTGCCGGGTCATAACACATAGTAGGTGACTACAACTTGCAAAATAGGATCAAGAACACACATATATTGATGAAAACATAATAGGTTCAGATCTGAAATCATGGCACTCGGGCCCTAGTGACAAGCATTAAGCATAGCAAAGTAGTAGCAACATCAATCTTAGAACATAGTGGATACTAGGGATCAAACCCCATCAAAACTAACTCGATTACATGATAGATCTCATCCAACTCATCACCGTCCAGCAAGCCTACGATGAGATTACTAACGAACGATGAAGAGCATCATGAAATTAGCGATGGAGGATGGTTGATGATGGTGATGGCTTCGATTTCCACTCTCCGGAGCCCAAAACAGACTCCAGATCTGCCCTCCGGAGGAAGAACAGGTGGTGGCGGCGGCTCCGTATCGTAAAACGCGATTATTTCTTCTTCTTGATTTTTTCTGGGACGAATGGGGTTATATGGAGCTGGAGAGGAGGTCGGAGGGGCCACATGGGCCCCACGAGCCTGCGAGGCGCAGCCTAGGGGGGCGCCTCCTGGGCTCGTCGCCCACTGGCTCCTCCCCTCCGGTTGATTCTTCCTCCAGTATTTTTTATATATTCCACAAAAATTCCTCGTAAGTTTTCAGGTCATTCCGACAACTTTTATTTCTGCACAAAAACAACACCATGGCAGTTCTGCTGAAAACAACGTCAGTCCGGGTTAGTTTCATTCAAATCATGCAAATTAGAGTCCAAAACAAGGGCAAAAGAGTTTGGAAAAGTAGATACGTTGGAGACGTATCAACTCCCCCAAGCTTAAAGCCTTGCTTGTCCTCAAGCAATTCAGTTGATAAACTGAAAGAGACAAAAGAAAAACTTTTACAAACTCTGTTTGATCTTGTTGTTGTAATTATGTCTAACTCATATTCATATTTTCAGCAAGATCATAAGCTAACCACATAAGCAATGACGTTCAGGTCTCACAATATACTCATATCAATGGCATAATTAACTAGCGAGCAATAATAATAAGTTTCAAACGTCAACACTTCAATTAAAACAATCATGATACAATATGAATAGATGGTATCTCGCTAGCCCTTTCTGAGACCGCAAAACATAAATGCAGAGCACCTTCAAAGACCAAGGGCTTACTAGAAGTTGTAATTCATGGTAAAGAAGATCCAGTCATAATCATACTCAATATCAATTAACAGCAAAACATACAAATGACGGAGGTGCTCTCTAGATGGTGCTTTTAATAAGAAGAGGATGACTCAATAGAAATGTAAATAGATAGGCCCTTCGCAGAGGGAAGCATTGATTCGCAGAGGTGCCATAGCTCAAGCTTTTTAAAACAGAGGTAAATGATTTTTGGGGTGGCATGCTTTCATTGTCAACGCGATGACCAAGAGTTTTCACCATCTTCCATGCTACACGTATTATAGGCGGTTCCCAAACAGAATAGTAAAGTTTTGACTCCCGCACCACCGATCAATCACACTCCACGACTAGCCCAATCCTCGGGTGCCGTCCATACCAACAACAATCCAGGGGGAGTTTTGTTTGCAATTATATTTTTATTTGATTTGAGCATGGAACTGGGCATTCCGATTACCGGCCCCTTTCTCGTGAGTGATAGTGAATAAACACATATCGAGGATAACACGCCTAGCATGGAAGATACCGACGCCCCTTGTCACAACATGAGCAGTTCGGGCATACAAAACAGATTATTATTCGAAGGTTTAGAGAATGGCACATGCAAATTTACTTGGAACGGCAGGTAAATACTGCATATAAGTAGGTATGGTAGACTCATATGGAACAACTTTGGGTTCATGGAAGTGGATGCACAAGCAGTATTCCCGCTTAGTACAAGTGAAGGCTAGCAAAAGACTGGGAAGCGACCAACTAGAGAGCGACAACAGTCATAAACATGCATTGAGATTAACCAACATTGGGTGCAAGTATGAGTAGGATATAAATCACCATAAACATGAATATCGTGGAGGTTATGTTGATTTTGTTTCAACTACATGCATGAACATGTGCCAAGTCAAGCCACTTGAATCATTCAAAGGAGGATACCATCCTATCATACTACATCACAATCATTCTATCATTCATGTTGGCATCCAAGACAAACCATTATAAGCTCCTAGCTGATTAAGCATGGCATAAGAAACTATGATCTCTAAGTTGTCATTGCAAACATGTTTCTCTCATAACAATGCTGAAGTAGGAACGATGAGCTAGTCATATTTACAAAAACAAAATAGGTCGAGTTCATACCAGCTTTTCCAGGCTCAGTCACTTTATCATATATCGTCATTATTGCTTTTCACTTGCACGACCGAATGATGTGAATAATAATAAGAGTGTTCGTGCATTGGACTAAGCTGGAATCTGCAAGCAAACTCAGAGGAGAAGACAAGGTAATATGGCTCTGTGACGGATGATCAATAATGCATATGAGAGCCACTAATCATTTTAATCATGGTCTTCTACCTCGACCCAAAGAAAAAGAAAACTATTTACACGGGAAAGCTCCCAACAAGCAAAAGAAGAACGGGAAAATCTTTTTGGGTTTTCTTTTTAATTACTACCTAGCATGCAAGAATATAAAGTTATAAGTAATTTTTTTTTGTTTTTTCTCATTTTTAATTTATTTTTTTGGATTTTCTCAAGTTAACCAAACACACAAGAAGAATGCGAGAAAAGAAAATAAACTAGCATGGATGATATAATGAAAAAGTGTGAACACCGACTATCAAAGTGAATGTGTGAATATGAATATAAAGTCGGTGAGAAACACGTACTCCCCCAAGCTTAGGCTTTTGGCCTAAGTTGGTCTACTCCCAAGGCAGAAAGTAACCAGCTCCTGGGTACTCCAGAGTGTATTGAGGGTGCCACTGCTGGGTGAGCTCCTCCGGGTTCCACTGATAAACTAGCATCTGGTACTCGACTGGTGGCTCGGGCTCGGGCGCCTGAGGTGGCGCCATGCCCCAGTGTGCGTAGATGTCCGAGGGCATAATAATGTACCTGCTTAGATGAAGGTTGAACAAGGAAGGAGCAGGTAGGGTGATGACCTCACGAGTACCCTGGCTAAATACCAAGTTATAAATTAATCTCCCATTATCATTTTTATCAATAAAGTCATGGCGAACCATACTATCATAATCTAAATATCTCTCTGGAAGAAGCATCTCTCCCTCCTCATGCAGCCTAGCAGGTATCCCAAAATGATTAGCTAGACGAGTAACATAGATACCTCCGTATACAGTGCCCTTGGAACGGTTCGTGTTCAACCGTTGCGCAACAATATCACCCAAACTATAAGTTCTATCATTATGTAAAGCTGAGCGTATGACTGCAAGATCTGGGGAACTAAGACCCCCGGCCATTCCACGACCAATCAAACATTTTCCCACAAATAAAGAGAAATAACGAAGCACAGGAAAATGCACGTTGGCAATTCTGGCACCAGACACCACTCTTTCCTCTCCTACGGCAATAGTATCAATGAAAACCTCCAAGTCCCGTGGACGAGGTTCATGAATATCCCCAACATAAGGTAACTTGCAAACATTGCAAAAATCCTGAAGTGACATGCACTGGGGGATATCATATAACTTGAACTCAACCATAGGAGGACTCTTCCTCGGATAGAAATTAAAGCTTTGCACGAAAGTATTAGTGAGGACGAGGTATTGTGGACACTTATCTTCGACAAATGCGGTAAGGCCAACGTTTTCCAGCAAGTAATAAAAACCCTTATGAATACCGGCAGCGTGCAAGAACATATCGCTTGGCCACTCGCATGCTCGAACTTCTGCAACTCGGGGGACCGGATACTTGGGTTTCTTCTTCTCATTTTCATCTTCCTGGAGATTATGGCTCGAAGAGCCCCTTAGAAACCTCCTCATGGTTCCCATTTATTCCTCTGAACTGAAATTTTTAGTGACTCAAAATAAAAGTGAACAAAACTTAACAAAACTCATATCAACTACTCCTACAAGTGCCTAGAGGCCATATCTTGCATCAAAATCACTTAGGACCAAATAAAATTAGCATGCAAAGCTCAAGAATAGGGTCACCAAGGCAGCAATAATATGCAATGAATAAAGCATTAGAACAAAAACTAATTGGACCAATGGAAGAGTCACATACCGAGGAACAATTCCCTAAAATAGTTTGGTGAATGGAGCTTTGCACAAGGAGATCGAAAAACGCTGCAAAATGAGCAAGAACACGGGTTTGAGCTGTGGAATGATTTTTTCTGGAGGTAGAAGAAGGAGATGGGGGCTGGAATAAGTGGAGGAGGGCCACGTGGGCCCCATGAGGCTGCCAGGCGCGGCCAGGGGGGTGGTCGCGCCTCCTGGGCTTGTGACCCACTGGTGCATCCCCTCCGGTTGTTATTTGTCTCAAAAATTCTAAAATATTCCAGAAAAAATCGTACCTGAATTTCAGGGCATTTGAAGAACTTTTATTTCTAGGTCATTTTTTATTGGACGAATAATGCAGAAAACAGGAAAATAATGCTATTTTTATTATTTTTCTACTAAGTAACAGTAAGTAAAAGTTGGGAACAGAAGATTGTGACTTCTAGATTCATCCATCTCATGGTCATCAAAAGAAATCCATCAATGAGGTTGATCAAGTCTCCTTGACAAACTTTTTCCGAATCACATGAAACCGGAGAATTTTCGAAAAATCACTAAGTTACCTCAATGGGGATGTGCATATCCCCAACAATAAGTATATCACATCTCATCTTGACAGTAGGTATAGGAAATTCAAAGCTCCTAATAACAATTGATGAAGGTTTTTCAATAGAATTTATGCAATGAATCCGGTATTGTTTCTTCGGAAAGTGCACCGTGTGCTCATTACCATCAACATGGAAAGTGACATTGCCTTTGTTGCAATTAATAACAGCTCCTGCAGTGTTTAAAAAGGGTCTTCCAAGGATGATTGCCATGGCATCATCCTCGGGAATATCAAGAATAACAAAGTCCGTTAAGTTAGTAACGTTTGCAACCACAACAGGCACATCCTCGCAAATGCCGATAGGTAAAGCAGTTGATTTATCAGCCATTTGCAAAGAAATTTCAGTAGGTGTTAACTTATCCAATTCAAGTCTACGATATAAAGAGAGAGGCATAACACTAACACCGGCTCCAAGATCACATAAAGCAGTTCTAACATAATTTCCTTCAATGGAGCAAGGTATAGTGGGTACTCCGGGATCACCTAGTTTATTAGGAGTCCCACCCTTAAAAGTGTAATTAGCAAGCATGGTGGAAATCTCAACATCAGGTATCTTCCTTTTATTAGTCACAATATCTTTCATGTATTTAGCGTAAGGAGACATTTTAAGCATATCAGTCAAACGCATTTGCAAAAAGATAGGTCTAATCATTTCAACAAAGCGCTCAAAATCCTCATCATCCTTTTTCTTGGATGGTTTGGGAGGAAAGGGCATGGGTTTCTGAACCCATGGTTCTCTTTCTTTACCGTGCTTCCTAGCAATAAAATCACTCTTATCATATCTTTTGTTCCTAGGTTGTGGGTTATCAGGTTCAATAGCAGGTTCAATCTCCACATCATTAACATTACTAGGGTGAGCATCAATATGAACATCATTATTAACATTATCACTAGGCTCATGTTCATCACCAGATTGTGTCTCAGCATCAAAAATAGATATATCATTTGGATTCTCAGGTGTAACAGCAACAGGTTCACTAGCATACAAGTTCCTATCATCTTTCTTTTTCTTCTTATTACCAGGATAACTAGGTGCATCTGTATTAATTCCTTGAGAATCTTGCTCAATTCTCTTAGGATGGCCCTTAGGATACGAAGGTTCCTGAGTCATCCTACCACCTCTAGTAACAACTCTAACAGAATTATCATTCAGTTCATTAAGCAAGTCATTTTGAGCCTTAAGTACTTGCTCTACTTGAGTAGTGACCATAGAAGCATGTTTACTAATAAGCTTAAGATCATTAACATTTCTATCCACACAAGCACTTATATGATTAATCATACGAGCATTTTGTTCAAGTTGTCTGCTAACATAATCATTAAAACTTTGTTGTTTGCAACAAAATTATCAAATTCATCTAAGCATAAGCTAGCAGGTTTATCATAAGGAATATCACTCTCATTGAATCTACGAAGAGAATTTACCTCTACTACCTGTGTCGGGTTGTCAAGACCATGTATCTCTTCTGCCTTTGTTGGGTTATCAAGACCATGTATCTCTTCAATAGGTGGTAGATTCTTAACATCTTCAGATTTAATACCTTTCTCTCGCATAGATTTTTTTGCTTCTTGCATATCTTCAGGACTGAGGAATAGAATACCTCTTTTCTTCGGAGTTGGCTTCGGAGGTGGTTCGGGAATAGTCCAATCATAATCATTGCTCAACATATTATTCAATAGAATCTCAGCTTGTTCCACAGTTCGTTCCCTGAAAACACAGCCAACACAACTATCTAGGTTGTCCCTACAAGCATTGGTTAGTCCATTATAAAAGATATCAAGTATTTCATTTTTCTTAAGAGGGTGATTAGGCAAAGCATAAAGTAACTGGACAAGCCTCCCCCAAGCTTGTGGGAGACTCTCTTCTTCAATTTGCACAAAGTTATATATATCCTGCAAGGCAGCTTGTTTCTTATGGGCAGGAAAATATTTCACATAGAAGTAGTATACCATATCCTGGGGACTACGCACACAACCAGGAGCAAGAGAAGTAAACCAAGTTTTAGCATCACCCTTTAGTGAGGAAGGAAATAACTTAAGGATATAGTAATAGCGAATTTTTTCCTCATTAGTGAATAGGGTGGCAATATCATTCAGTTTAGTAAGATGTGCTACAACAGTTTCAGATTCATAACCATGAAAAGGATCAGATTCAACCAAAGTGATTAACTCAGGATCGACAGAGAACTCATAATCCTTGTCAGTAACAAAGATAGGTGAAGTAGCAAACTTAGGATCATATTTCATTCTAGCATTCAGAGATTTTTCTTTCCACTTGCGTAATAATTTCTCAAGATCATAGCTATCCTTACAAGCAAGAAAGTCTTCAACTACCTCTCCTTCCATAACATAACCTTTAGGTATATTAGGCAATTCATATTTAGGAGGGCTAGGTCTAACAGGTGTAACAACAGGTTCCATTTCAATAATTTCATTAGTTTCAGAAGTATCATTTGATTCAGTAGTAACTCGAGCAATTTGTGCATCAAGAAATTCACCAAGTGGCATATGATTACCAAGCAAAGCATCATCATAATTATCATGTATAGCAGAAGTAGCATCATCAAGCACAGGCGACATATCAGAATTAATAGCAGGTGGCGGTGTCGCACATTTACTCATAACAGAAGGTGAATCAAGTGCAGAGCTAGATGACAGTTCCTTACCTGTCCTCGTAGTTGAGGGCCGAACTTTAGTTTTTGGATCTCACAAATTCTTCATAGTGATCAATAGATATAAATCCCAAGTGACTCATAGAGTAGAGCTATGCTACCTGGCAACAACGCCAGAAAAAGGTCTTGATAACCCACAAGTATAGGGGATCGCAACCGTTTTCGAGGGTAAAGTATTCAACCCAAATTTATTGATTCGACACAAGGGGAGCCAAATAATATTCTCGAGTATTAGCAGTTGAGTTGTCAATTCAACCACACCTGAAAGATTTAGTATCTATAGCAAAGTTTTAGTAGCAAAGCAATATGGTAGTAACAGTAATAGCGGTAACAGTAGCAGTAGTGATTGGTATAGCAAGTATGACAGCAGTAGTGGAAAAGTAACTAAGCAAGGACCAGTATAGGAAAAGCTCGTAGGCATTGGATCGGTGATGGATGATTATGGAGGATGTTATTCATCATGTATGAGTTATAACATAGGGTAATATGTAACTAGCTCCAGTTTATCAATGTAATGTAGTCATGTATTCCGTATATAGTCATACGTGCTTAGGGAAAATAACTTGCATGACATCTTTCATCCATCCCTCCCGTGGCAGCGGGGTCCTAATGGAAACTAAGGGATATTAAGGACTCCTTTTAATAGAGTACCAGAACAAAGCATTAACACATGGTGAATACATGGAATCATCATACTATGGTCATCTCCGGGAGTGGTTCCGGCTATTGTCACTCCGGGGTTGCCGGGTCATAACACATAGTAGGTGACTACAACTTGCAAACTAGGATCAAGAACACACATATATTGATGAAAACATAATAGGTTCAGATCTGAAATCATGGCACTCGGGCCCTAGTGACAAGCATTAAGCATAGCAAAGTAGTAGCAACATCAATCTCAGAACATAGTGGATACTAGGGATCAAACCCCATCAAAACTAACTCGATTACATGATAGATCTCATCCAACTCATCACCGTCCAGCAAGCCGACGACGAGATTACTCACGAACGATGAAGAGCATCATGAAATTGGCGATGGCGGATGGTTGATGATGACGATCGCTTCGATTTCCACTCTTCGGAGCCCAAAACAGACTCCAGATCTGCCCTCCGGAGGAAGAACAGGTGGTGGCGGCGGCTCCGTATCGTAAAACGCGATTATTTCTTCTTCTTGATTTTTTGTGGGTCGAATAGGGTTATATGGAGCTGGAGAGGAGGTCGGAGGGGCCATGTGGGCCCCACGAGCCTACTAGGCGCGGCCTAGGGGGGCGCCTCCTGGGCTCGTGGCCCACTGGCTTCTCCCCTCCGGTTGATTCTTCCTCCAGTATTTTTTATATATTCCACAAAAATTCCTCGTAAGTTTTCAGGTCATTCTGAGAACTTTTATTTCTGCACAAAAACAACACCATGGCAGTTCTGCTGAAAACAGCGTCAGTCCGGGTTAGTTTCATTCAAATCATGCAAATTAGAGTCCAAAACAAGGGCAAAAGAGTTTGGAAAAGTAGATACGTTGGAGACGTATCATGGACCCGAAGTTCTGTGGTGAACTACTCACGCATCATCAGAGAGGCAATGGTGTTGATGAAGAAGCCCTCCGTGTCCGAATCCCCCTCCGGCAGGGCACCAGAATGGTCTCCAGATGGGATCTCGCGGAAACAGAAGCTTGCGGCGGCGGAAAAGTATTTTCGTGGCTCTCTCTGTCGATTCTGGGATTTTAGGGAATTTATAGGCAAAAGAGGCACGAGGGGCCCACGAGCCTGCTAGGCGCGCCCACCCCCCTAGGGCGCGCCTAGGGGGCTCGTGGCCTCCTCCGTGGCCCTATGCCTTGGTTCTCAAGTCTTCTGGATCCCTCCTGTTGTGAAAAAAATAATCCCGATGGTTTTATTCCGTTTGGACTCCGTTTAATGTTCTTATCTGAAAAAAGGTCAAAAACACGGAAAAAACAGAAACTGGCACTGGGCAGTGAGTTAATAAGTTAGTCCCCAAAATGATATAAAATAGCATATAAATGCATATAAAACATCCCAAGTTGATAATACAATAGCATGGAACAATAAAAATTATAGATACGTTGGAGACATATCAAGCATCCCCAAGCTTTACTCCTGCTCGTCCTCGAGTAGGGAAGTGATAAAGACCGAATTTTTGATGTGGAATGCTACCTAACATATTTGTTTGTAACTTCTTTATTGTGGCATGAATGTTCAGATCCATAAGATTCAAAACAATAGTTTAATATTGACATGAAAACAATAATACTTCAAGCATACTAGCAAAGTAATCATGAACTTTTGAAATAACAAGGCCAAAGAAAGTTATCCCTACAAAATCGTATAGTTTGGCTATGCTCCATCATCCCCACACAACGAATTTAAATCATGCACAACCCCGGTATTGGCCAAGTAATTGTTTTCGCACTCTTACTTTCTCAAACTTTTTCAACTCTCACGCAATACATGAGCGTGAGCCATGGATATAGCACTATAGGTGGAATAGAGTGTGGTGGAGGTTGTGAGGCAAAAAGGAGGAGATGGTCACATCGACTCGGCGTATCAATGGGTTATGGAGATGCCCATCAATAGATATCAATGTTAATGAGTAGGGATTGCCATGCAACGGATGCACTAGAGCTATAAGTGTATGAAATCTCAAAAATAAAAACTAGTGGGTGTGCACCCAACTTGCTTCCTCACGAAGACCTAGGGCAATTTTAGGAAGCCCATCATTGGAATATACAAGCCAAGTTATATAATGAAAAATTCCACTAGCTTATGAAAGTGACAAAACAAGAGACTCTCTATCATGAAGAACATGGTGCTATTTTGAAGCACAAGTGTGGAAAAAGATAGTAGCATTGTCCCTTCTCTCTTTTTCTCTCATTTTTTTGTTTGGGCTCTTTGGCCTCTCTTTTTTCATTTTTTTGGTGGACATCTTTGGCCTCTCTTTTTTATTTCCTCACATGGGACAATCCTCTAATAATGATGATCATCACACTTTTATTTACTTACAACTCGATACTTAGAACAATAATGACTCTATATGAATGAAAGTGATGGCACATGTCATGAGACGGAACGGTGGAAGTTGCATGGCAATATATCTCGGAATGGCTATGAAAATGCCATAATAGGTAGGTATGGTGGCTGTTTTGAGAAAGGTATATGGTGGGTTTGTGCACCAGCGAAAGTTGCGCGGCATTAGAGAGGTTAGCAATGGTGGAAGGGTGAGAGTGCATCTATACCATGGACTCACATTAGTCATGAAGAACTCATATACTTATTGCGAAAGTTTTATTAGTAATCGAAACAAAGGGCTAAACGCATACTCCTAGGGGAAGGGTTGGTAGGAGTTAACCATCGCGCGATCCCGACCGCCACACAAAGGATGACAATCAATAAATAAATTATGCTCTGACTTCCTAACATAGCAGTTCACCATACGTGCATGCTACGGGAATCACGAACCTCAACACAAGTATTTCTAGATTCACAACACCCTACTATCATAACTCTAATATTATCACCTCCATATCTCAAAACTAATCGTGAGGAATCAAACTTCTCTTACTAATGAATGCACTTGAATATGAAAGTTTTTATTATATCCTCTCTAGATGCCTATCATATTTAGGACTAATTTCATAGCACACGCCAATTACCAAGTTACTTAGAGTGAGCACTCTCAAAATGATATAAGTGAAGATCGAGAGTTTTTATTTCTACAAAATATGACACCGCCGTGCTCTACAAATATTTAAGTGAACCACTAGAGCAAAATTAATTAGCTCAAAATATATAAGTGAAGCTCATGGGAGCAAAATTACCAAGCTCAAAATATATAAGTGAAGCACATGTGAGCTAAATTGCCTAACTCAAAAGATATAAGTGAAGCTCATTGAGTATTCTATCAAATTCACGATGAGTGCATGTCCCTCTCAAAAGGTGTGAAGCAAGGATTATTGTGATAAAACAAAAAAAGCAAAGACTCCTATAATACGTGACACTCCAAGCAAAACACATATCATGTGGTGAATAAAAATATAGCTCCAAGTAACGTTACCGATGGATTGAAGACGGAAGAGGGGATGCCTTCCCGGGGCATCCCCAAGCTTAGGATTTTTGGTGTCCTTGAATTTGGCTTGGGATGACTTGGGCATCCCCAAGCTTAGGCTCTTTCCACTCTTTATTCCATTGTCCATAAGAACATCACCCAAAACTTGAAAACTTCACAACACAAAACTTAAACAGAAACTCGTGATAGCATTAGCATAAGAAAACAAACCACCAACTTTTTAGGTACTGTAGTAAACTTAATTTCCATTTAGATTGATGTTATATTACTGTATTATCACTTTTCCATGGCTCGTACCCCCCGATACTAACCATAGTTTCATCAAAGCAAGCAATCAACACAACAAAAACAGAATCTGTCAAAAACAGATCAGTCTGTAGCAATCTATATATTTCATATATCTCTGCTAAGCCAAAAATTCTGAAAAAATTATGAAAATTAGGTAAATTTGCATATAAATCAGCAGAAAAAATAATCAACTCAAAATCTCTTTCTGGATAGGAATTAAAAATAATTTCGTGAGCACAAAGTTTCTATCTTTTCCCAGCATGATTAAACAACTATCACCAAAACTAATCATAAAGGTTTTACTTGGCACAAAAACTAATTAAAACATAAAAAACACAATAATAACAGAATCATGATGGTGTGGACTCAACAAAACAGAAAGTAAAAAATCAAAAATAAATCTATTCATTGGGTTGCCTCCCAACAAGCGCTATTGTTTGACTCCCTTAGCTAGGCATAACGATTTCAATGATGCTCACATAAAAAGTAGTAGCTGAGATATGAAAAAGAGCATCATGAATAGCATTAAAACATGTTTAAGTCTAACCCACTTCCTATGCATAGGGATTTTGTGAGAAAACAATTTATGGGAACAAGAATTAACTAGCATAGGAAGGCAAAACAAGCATAACTTCAAAACTTTGAACACATAGAGAGGAAACTTGATATTATTGCAATATGTAAAAGCATATGTTCCTCCCTCATAATAATTTTCAGTAAAATAATGAAGGAATCTCACAATATAACTATCACACAAAGCATTCTTTTCATGATCAATTATAGCATACGTGTCATCACCAAAACTTGGGGAACAAAGAATATCATATTCATCAAGCATAGCATCCCCAAGCTTGTGGTTTTGCATATAATTAGCATCATGGATATTCAGAGAATTCATACTAACAACATGGAAATCATGCTTTTCATTCAAGGAACTATCATGAATCTCCTTAGAAATTTCTTCTTTCAACACTTCATCAAAAAATTCAGATTCATGACTTTCAAACAAAACATCATAGAGATAATCAAGTGCACTCAACTCACTAGCAATTGGTTCATCATAATTTTGTCTTTTGAAAAGATTAGCAAGTGGATGAGAATCCATATCAATAGATTTTTAGCAAGCAAATATGCAAGCAAATAGAGGGCACAAGGCAACACAAGAAAACATAACAACGAAAAGGCGAACGAAAAAGGGTGAATAAAGAAAGGCAAATATTTTTGTAAATTTTGTTTTAGAAGTGGGGGAGAGGAAAACGAGAGGAAAATGGCAAATAATGTAAATGCAAGAGATGATTTTGTGATAGATACTTGGTAGATATGCTTCACTTGAATACTCCCCGGCAACGGCGCTAGAAATTCTTCCTGCTACTTCTTGAGCTTGTGTTGGTTTTTCCCTTGAAGAGGAAAGGGTGATGCAGCAAAGTAGAGATAAGTATTTCCCTCAGTTTGAGAACCAAGGCATCAATCCATTAGGAGTATCAAGATGAGGCACCAAGGCACCTGCGCAAAAACAAACAAACTTGCACCCAACGCGATAAAGGGGTTGCCAATCCCTTTACGATTACTTGCAAGGTGAGATCTCATAGTGATAATAGGTAAATATAAATAAATAAATAAAAGTGCAGCAAGGTATTTTTGGTATTTTTGTATGTAGATCTGAAAATATAATGTGTAAAATAGACCCGAGGGGCATAGTGTTCACTAGAGGCTTCTCTCATGATAGCAAGTATTACGGTGGGTGAACAAATTACTGTCGAGCAATTGATAGAATCGCGCAAAGTCATGACGATATCTAAGGAAATGATCATACATATAGGCATCACATCCGAGACAAGTAGACCGATACTTTCTGCATCTACTACTATTACTCCACACATCGACCGCTATCCAGCATGCATCTAGTGTATTAAGTTCATAACAACAGAGTAACGCCTTAAGCAAGATGACATGATGTAGAGGGATAAATTCATGCAATATGATATAAACCCCATCTTTTTACCCTTGATGGGGACAACACGATGCGTGCCTCGCTACCCCTTCTGTCACTAGGTGAGGACACCGCACGGTATGAACCCAAAACCAAGCACTTCTCCCATTGCAAGAGTTATAGATCAAGTTGGCCAAACGAAACCCATAACTCGAAGAGACTTACAAGGATACGAAATCATGCATATAAGAAATCAGAGGAGACTCAAATAATATTCATATATAATCTGATCATAAATCCACAATTCATCGGATCTCGACAAACACACCGCAAAAGAAAGTTACATCGGATAGATCTCCATGAAGATCATGGAGAACTTTGTATTGAAGATCAAAGCGAGAGAAGAAGCCATCTAGCTACTAGCTATGGACCCGAAGGTCTGTGGTGAACTACTCACGCATCATCGGAGAGACAATGGTGTTGATGAAGAAGCCCTCTGTGTCCGAATCCCCCTCCGGCAGGGCACCAGAGTGGTCTCCGGATGGGATCTCGCGGAAACAGAAGCTTGCGGCGGCGGAAAAGTATTTTCGTTGCTCTCTCTATTGATTCTGGGATTTTAGGGAATTTATAGGCGAAAGAGGTAGGGCAAAAGAGGCACGAGGGGCCCACGAGCCTGCTAGGCGCGCCCACCCCCCTAGGGCGCGCCTAGGGGGCTCATGGCCTCCTCCGTGGCCATCTGCCTTGGTTCTCAAGTCTTCTGGATCCCTCCTGTCGTGAAAAAAATCATCTCGAAGGTTTTATTCCATTTGGACTCCGTTTAATATTCTTATCTGAAAAGGTCAAAAACACGGAAAAAACAGAAACTGGCACTGGGAACTGAGTTAATAAGTTAGTCCCAAAAATGTTATAAAATAGCATATAAATGCATATAAAACATACCAAGTTGATAATGTAATAGCATGGAATAATCAAAAATTATAGATACGTTGGAGACGTATCATGTCCCAACATCGGATTCCCATCTGCATCTAGTTCTGTTCTTTTGCCCAATTTATGTCACGTCATCTGTCTGGCCGTCTCTTCGACCATGAAAAGACGTTGAAGTCTTGGTATGATTGGCAGATACCGAAGAACATTAATGGGGATTTTGGTATGAATGTTCTCACCCATACCGTTGTCTACCAGAACATACCTGGAAGCATTGCAAATGGGGCAATAGTTCAAGCCCGCATACTCAAGCCTAAATAAGGCACATCCATTCTCATAGGCATCTATCTTATCATAGGGCATCTTAAGCGCAAGTAGGATTTCGTCCGACTGGTACAGGTTTGCTGGCAATACATGGCCTTTGGGTAGAAAGCATCCAAATATCGTCATCATCGCGTCGTAGCATTCTCTGCCCAGGTTGAACTGAGCCTTCAGAGCCATTACTTGCACGATGGCATCCAGGTGACAAAGCTCAGTGTGCTGGTGGAGAGGATGTTTTGAAGACTCCAACATTTCATAAAAGGCCTTTGCAGATTCCTCCATCTCATTGTCCGAATCCCGAGCATCATCGAAGTCTTGCACCATGTCTTCGATCCCAGTACCATGCTCATCGGTGCGATGACGAACCACCTTAGCTCTGGCACGTTGGGCAAACTCACCATGAAATGTCCAGACCGTATAATTAGGCATAAAACCCCACTTCTGTAGGTGTTTGATCATTTCAAACTCTGACTTCTTAAAGTTGTCGCAATCGACACAAGGGCACCAGGTTGTTTTCTGTCCATTTGCAAATGCAACTCTCACAAACTCCTTGGTTTTTGTTATCCATTCACGGGTCATGTCTTTCTGACTAGTGTGACCGGTGTACATCCACCCACGATCACTCATCTTGCCTAGCTACTGGACACACAAAAAATATATACATAATTCAGCAAACCATATCCATCAGTTAATAGAGTTTGTCAGTTTCATTACGTCAATGCAACCTAGACGCTAGTAGGTAAATATAGGTTCTAATACCACCCGAGAATGTGTAGATTGGATTCGTTTTCCCATGCTCCGCTCCGGATCCGATGCACAATTTCGACAGCACCTCCCCGATGTTCTCCTGATACACGTCTCGGCAATAAGTAGAGAGGATGTGTACCCGGAGAACAACAGGGAGGCACTGACGAAATTCTGCATCGGATCCAAAGCAGAGCATATGGGAAAACGAACCCAATCTACACATACTCTGGCTATCCATGGATAACGTTGGACAATTCGAAAGAATCACGGTTATAAATATGCTAATGAATGCATATTTATAGACGTAACCCTTTCGAACGGGAGACGCATAGTGGTCACACATAGTGATGATTGAAGACACATATAGCTAGCAAGTTTCATCCTCACGAAGACCGGAACGGAGCAAAAAAAATTACGGGTTCCGGGGGAGAAGATGTCATTTGTGCTCACCAACGAACGCAACAGGGGAGCTCGTCAAATGCACGGGGACGTCACTGAACAACTGCACATTGAAATTCACCCGATCAACACAAAATATGATGTTTTTATAACAAAATACGAAAATATGTGACCTAGCTCACAATTTACAAAACTATGACCTCCTCGGCCTCACGAAGGCCGAAGAGCACATTTTTGGTCAACAGGAGGCAGAATAGGTGTCGGGGGTCAATGGCATCGGGAGATAGTGGCATCAGGGGTCAGTGGAGTCGGGGGTCGCGGGCGTTGGTGGTCGGGGGTCGATGGTGTCGGTGGTCGGGGGTCGGTGGTGTCAGTGGTCGGGGGGCGATGGCATCGGTGGTTGGGGGTTGGGGGTCCGGGAGGTCGGGGTTCGGTGGCGTCGGGGGTCGGTGGCGTTAGGGGTCGAGGGTCGGTGATCAGGGGTCAATGGAGTCGAGGGTCGATGGCGTTGGTGGTCGGGGGTCGATGGCGTCGGTGGTCGGGGGCGTCGGTGGTTGGGGGTCGAGGGTCGGGGGTCACTGGCGTCCTTCTTCTTCTTCTTCTTCTTCTTCTTCTTCTCCTTCTTCTTCTTCTGCTCTTCTCCTCATCCTCTTCTTCTTCTTCTTCCTCTTCCTCTTCTTACTTCTTTTCCTTTTTCCTCTTCTTCCTTTTTTCCTTTTTCTTCTTCTTCTTCTTCTTTTTCTTCTTCTTTTTGTTTTTCTTCTTTTTCTTCTCCTTCTCCTCCTCCTCTTCTTCTTCTTCTTGTTAACCTACACTAAACCTAAAAGTAAACTAAACCTAAACCTAAACTAAACCTAAACCTAAACCTAAACCTAATTAAACAAAATCTAAATTAAACCTAAATTAAACAAAATCTAAATGAAACAAAATCTAAATTAAACCTTAAAAAAGAGGGCAGACTCACCTTGGGCGGCGGCAGGGGTGGCAGGCGGCAAGGGCGGGGGCGGCCAGCGGCAGGGGGGGGGGCGGACGGCGGCAGGAGTGGCAGGCGGCAGGGGCAGGGGTGGCCGATGGTAGGGGCGGGGGCGTCCAGCGGCAGGGGCAAGGGCGGACGGCGGCAGGGGCGGGGGCGGCCGACTGAAGGGGCGGGGGCGGTCGGCGGTAGGGGCGAGGGCGGTCGTCGGCCGACTGCAGGGGCGGGGGCGGGGGCGGCCGGTGGCATGAGGGGCGGCAGCGGCCGGTGGCACGGGGGTGGGGGGCAGCGGCTCGGGCACGAGGGAGTAGGGGGTGCGGGGAGGGTAGAGAGAGAGGGGAGAGAGAGGGGGAGATAGAGAGGGGTGGGGCGCACTGACAGGTATACTAAGTCTCTTTGCCGTCTGCTAGCAGACGACAAAGAGCTTTAGTTTGCTGTCCGCTAATAGACGGCAAAGAGTGTGGCCGTTAGCTGGTTCTCGTTGTGGGCCACCCTTCCTCTTTGCCGTCTGCTAACAGACGGAAAAGAGGAGGCTAGCGGCAATGATATATTTGCCGTCAGCTCTTTGTTTGCCTTCAGTTTTATTTAAGCTAATGGCTTCTTTGCCATCAGCTAGCAGATGGCAAAGAGCTGACAAACGACAAAGATCCTGATTCCAGTAGTGATGGTGAATCCAGTCGGAATCTCTCTTGTAGTCTTTAAGTCCTCCAATATAGTGCCCATAGGTAGGGTATGTAGGTCAGGCCTAGGACCCTACCCTAGGTACTTATCCTCGTCATTAGCCCCCGAATGGATCAGGGTTCGAGTGGTAAAGGGGGATCGGTGCCAATTCTGAAAAAGGCACCAAACTTTCGAATGAATTTTGGGGCTTCAATGAAACTTGCATCGACTGAACTCTTTGTCATTTGCCCGGATTGATTCTGTCTTGAAAGTGTTCGAGTGAATTCTCAATGTCAATTTTGTTCCGAGTGACCTGAAGGGATCTTAGTGCTGACTATCAAGCGAGAAGAGGAGGGTAAAGCCTATAAAGTCCAGCGGCTAGTTTATTATGTCTCGGAAGTATTGTGCCCCTCAAAGCAAAGATATCCACACTATTAGAAGCTGGTGTATGGTATTTACCTATCAGTGAAGAAGGTGGCGCACTATTTCCAAGACGACTCGATTTCAGTCGTCAGTGATGCTCCTTTGTCTGAGATTTTCAATAATCGCGATGCATCAGGTCGAGTGTCTAAATGGTTAATCGATCTTGGACACTTTGACATCAGATTTGAAGCCAAAAAAGCGATCAAGTCCCAAGCATTGGCAGATTTCATGGCCGAGTGGACTAAGCAACAACAGCCCATCCAAGTTCATTCGACACATTGGACAATGTTCTTAGACGGCTCCAAAATGTTGAATGGGTCCAGTGCTGGCGTTGTCTTGATATCTCCCAGAGGCGGCAGGCTCAGTCATGTCTTGCAGATTCACTTTGATTCCTCCAACAATGAAGCAGAGTATGAAGCACTTTTGTATGGGTTGCGCATGGCTATCTCACTCGGCGTCAAGCGCCTGATGGTTTATGGCGACTCAGATTTGGTGGTGAAACAAGTGATGAAAGAGTAGGGATGGCAATGGGTACCCATTACCCACATACCCTGCGGGTAAAAACCCTATTAGGGTAAGGAAATGGGACAAAAATTTACCCATGGGTATATAAATAGGAAAATCTGAAACCCATCGAGTAGAGTGGGTATGGGTATGGGATCAGATAACCCATACCCAGATACCCATGTACCCATATAAAATCTATGCAAACTCAAAATTTTCTCTACAATCTACACTATGTCAAGTATTTGTGAACTGAATGTGTATGCCTATGTGTTGTTGTTTGTGTCTGTATGATGTTATTTATAAGTATATGTTGTTGTTATAATCTATTTTTGTAAATTATATTATTTGATGCAATTTTTGAATATAAGTTTTTTAAATTGATTCTTTGCCAACATGGGTAATTTTACCCGCGGGTACCCATCTACCTTGTCGGGTAACGGGTATGGGAAAATTTTTGTACCATTGACGGGTATGGGTAAGGGTGGTGGGTAAGCTTAGACGGGATGGGTAAGGGTATGGGGAGTCTCCACCCGTACCCATACCCTGCAGGTGCCATCTCTATGAAAGAGTGGGATGTTAGAAACCCCGCTATGACTGGATACTGCAATGCAGTCCGAAAGTTGGAGAAGAAATTTGAAGGCCTGGAACTTCATCATGTTCCCTGGCTGAAAAATCAAGCGTTCGATGAGCTGTCCAAGATTGGTTCCACTCGACGGCCTGTCCCCAACAGTGTGTTCCTGGAGCACTTCCACACTCCTTCGGTTCAAGAAGATCCCTTCACCGAAGATCCCCCACAAGCTTTGAGTTCCACTGACCCGACTGAAGTCGATGTTCCTGCTGTGATTGACCTGGTCATGGAGATTCTAGTTATCGTTCCTGTTGGAAACATACCCTAGAGGCAATAAATAAAGTGTTTATTATTATATTTCCTTGTTCATGATAATCGTTTATTATCCATGCTATAATTGTATTGATTGGAAACACATTACATGTGTGGGTAAATGGACAACACTCTGTCCCTAGTATGCCTCTAGTGAACTAGCTCGCTGATCAAAGATGGTCAAGGTTTCCTAGCCATTGACATGTGATGTCATTTGATAACAGGATCACATCATTATGAGAATGATGTGATGGACAAGACCCAAACTACAAACGTAGCATATGATCATGTCACTTTATTTCTACTATTTTCTGCATGTCAAGTATGTGTTCCTATGACCATGAGACCATGCAACTCACGGACATCGGAGGAGTGCCTTGTGTGTATCAAACGTCGCAACGTAACTGGGTGACTATAAATGTGCTCTACAGGTAACTCCGAGGGTGTCTGTTGAGTTGGCATGAATCAAGACTGGGATTTGTTACTCCGTGTGACGGAGAGGTATCTCAGGGCCCACTCGGTAATACAACATCACAATAAGCCTTGCAAGCAATGTGACTAAGTGTTAGTTGCGGGATCTTGTATTACATAACGAGTAAGGAGACTTTCCGGTAACGATGTTGAACTAGGTATGGAGATACAGGCGATCGAATCTCGGGCAAGTAACATACCGAAGAACAAAGGGAACATCATACGGGATTAACTGAATCCTTGACATAGAGGTTCAACCAATAAAGATCTTCGTAGAATACGTAGGAACCAATATGGGCATCCAGGTCCCGCTATTGGTTATTGACCGTAGAGGTGTCTCGGTCATGTCTACATAGTTCTCGAACCCGCAGGGTCTGCACACTTAAGGTTTGGTGACGTTTCGGTAGTATAGAGTTATGTATGGTGCTGACCGAAGGTTTTTTGGAGTCCCGGATGAGATCCCGGATGTCATGAGGAGCTTCGGAATGGTCCAGAGGTAAAGATTCATATATAGGAAGTCCTGTTTTGGTCGCCGGAAAAGTTTCGGGCTCATCGGTAGTGTACCGGGAGTGCCGGTAGTGTACCGGGAGACCTTCGGGAGGGGTATTTCGACCCAAGAGGCTTCATGGTCTGTGGGAGAGTGAATACCAGCCCTTAGTGGGATGGTGGAAACTTCCACACTAGGCCCATGAGGCTAGAGAAGAAAATCCAAAGAGAAAGAGTGGAAAAAGGCAAAAATATGGTGAATCCTAGTCCTACTAGGATTGGAGGTGGATTCCACGTCCACCCTTGGTTCGGCCGACTCCTGGTGGCTTGGCCCTTGGGACAAGCCACCTCCTCTCTTCCTCCTATATATATTGGTGGTTTTTAGGGTTTTGGCACAAAATTTCCAGCCACGTGCTACCCGTTTCTCTAGTGCATAGTTTCTCCTCTAGATCGGATTTCTGCAGTGCTTAGGCGAAGGCCTGCCAGAATTGCTCCACCACCATCGCTGGAGCGCCGTCATGCTGCCGGAGAACTCTTCCTCCTCTACACTCTCTCTTGGTGGATCAAGACGGCAGAGATCGTCATCAAGCTGTACGTGTGCTGAACGCGGAGGTGTCGTCCGTTCAGCGCTAGATCGGTAGGATCGTGATCAAGCTCATGGGATGGATCATGATCAAGTTCGTGGGACAGTGATGACCCACAAGTATAGAGGACCTATCATAGTCCTTTCGATAAGTAAGAGTGTCGAACCCAACGAGGAGCAGAAGGAAATGACAAGCGGTTTTTAGTAAGATATTCTTTGCAAGCACTGAAATTGTCGGTAACAGATAGTTGTGTGATAAGATAATTTGTAATGGGTGGCAAGTAACAATAGTAACAAAGGTGCAGCAATATGGCCCGATCCCTTTTGTAGCAAGGTACAAGCCTGAACGAAATCTTATATAAGGTAAAGCGCTCCTGAGGACACATGGGAATTATTGTCAAGCTAGTTTTCATCATGTTCATATGATTCGCGTTCGCTACTTTGATAGTTTGATATGTGGGTGGACCGGTGCTTGGGTGCTATCCTTACTTGGACAAACATCCCACTGATGATTAACCCCTCTCGCAAGCATCCGCAACTATGAAATAAGAATTAAGACAAAGTCTAACCATAGCATTAAACTAGTGGATCCAAATCAGCCCCTTACGAAGCAACACATAAACTAGGGTTTAAGCTTCTGTCACTCTAGCAACCCATCATCTACTTATTACTTCCCAATGCCTTCCTCTAGTCCCAAATAATGGTAAAGTGTCATGTAGTCGACGTTCACATAACACCACTAGAGGAGAGACAACATATGACGCATCAAAATATCGAATGAATACCAAATTCACATGACTACTAGTAGCAAGACTTATCCCATGTCCTCAGGAACAAACGTAACTACTCACAAAGAATATTTATGTTCATGATCAGAGAGGTATTGAATAGCATTAAGGATCTGAACATATGATCTTTCACCAAGTAAAACCACTAGCATCAA
The DNA here is from genome assembly GCA_022496015.1 of Hordeum marinum. NCBI lineage: Eukaryota > Viridiplantae > Streptophyta > Magnoliopsida > Poales > Poaceae > Hordeum > Hordeum marinum. The sequence continues at coordinate 85,661,796 of CM039676.1, forward strand.
CTACAAGGAGTAATTAACACTACTAGCAACCTTACAAGTACCAATCGGAGTCTCGAGATGGAGATTGGATACAAGAGATGAACTAGAGTTTGGAGATGAGATGGTGCTCATGAAGATGTTGATGGAAATGAGTCCCCTCCGATGAGAGGAGCGTTGTTGATGACGATGGCGATGATTTCCCCCTCTGGGAGAGAAGTTTCCCCTGCAGAACGGCCCTGCCGGAGCTCTAGATTGGTTTTGCTCAAGTTCCACCTCATGGCGGCGGCGTCTCTTCCCGAAAGCTGTCTGTTGATTTTTTCTGGGACGTAACCCTCCTTATAGAAGAAGATGGGGGGGGGCAGAGGGGCTACAAGGGGCCCACGAGCGCCCCAGGCGCGCCTAGGGGGGTAGGGCGCGCCTGGCAGGCTCGTGGCCTCCTGGTGGCTCCCCTTTGGTATTTCTTCCACCCGGTATTTTTTATATATTCCAAAATAATTCCTCACTGATTTTCATGGATTTTGGAGTTGTGCAGAATAGACATCTCAAACTTGCTCCTTTTCTAGCCCAGAATTCCAGTTGCCGGCATTCTCCCTCTCCATGTAAACCTTGTAAAATAAGAGAGAAAAGGCATAAGTATTGTACCATAATGTGTAATAACAGCTCATAATGCGATAAATATCAATATAAAAGCATGATGCAAAATGGACGTATCAACTCCCCCAAGCTTAGACCTTGCTTGTCCTCAAGCGGAAACCGAGATCAACAAATATGCCCACATGTTTAGAGATAGAGGTGTCGATAAAATAAAATATGGATATGCAGGCATCATGATCATATTTAGAACAGCAATATCGTCATATAATCCCTTATGCTAAAGTGACAATTCATTCACAATGTAAAGCATGCATCAAGAACTTTATTGAGAATTAACAACCAATAGTCTTTAGTCACTGAAGCAATTGCAATTTATCATAACATCGGAAAGAGTCAAATAAGAGCTTCTAAAGGAAATTCACATACTCAATCATCTTTTACTCTTCTACAATTGCTAAAACTCACGCGGTACTCATGAGATCAAAGTTTCAATTGGACATAGAGAAAGATAGGGGCTTATAGTTGTGCCTCCCAACTATTTACCTCAAGGGTAATGTCAACAATAATAATTCATGATTACTTACTTCCAAGTTGATATATGAATATAGATCTTTCTCTAGCACATGACGCTTGCCAAGATAATGGCAAAATAAGGAATTGGTGTCGATCACCATGACTCTTTTAAAGATAAAAGGTAAAGGTACAAGATAGGCCCTTCGCAGAGGGAAGAAGAGGTTGTCATGCGCTTTTGAGGTTTGGATGCGTGATCTCTTAGTGTGAAGGAACGTCACTTTATATTGCCCCCTGTGATAAAGAACTTTATTATGCAGTCTGTCACTTTTATGTCTTCCTCATCACAGGTTCGTACAAAGCTTATTTTCCACACACTAATAGATCATACATATTTAGGGAGCAATTTTTATTGCTTGCACCGATGATAACTTACTTGAAGGATCTTATTCAATCCATAGGTAGGTATGATGGACTCTTATGGCAAAACTGGGTTGAAGGTTTTATGGATGCACAAGTAGTATCTCTACTTAGTGCGGAAGTTTTGGCTAATATGAGGTCGAAGCAAGCGTCACATTCTAAAGGATCCATAATCATATAACATTGTTCGGAACCAAGCAAACATAATTCATTATGTTGTCTTCCTTGTCCAACATCTACTTCTTACATGTAATAGTTTAATGAGTGTTCACAATCATAGATGGTGTCAAAGATGATATATTTATATGTGAACCTCTCTTCCTTTATTACTTCCTATTAACTGCAACAATGACCAAGGTCTACTTTTGTCCACCCACAACAAGTTTCAGTCAACATTCTTTTTATATGTGAAGACATCACTTCCCATAAGATCATCACACGATCTTTTATGCTTTTGTTCTATTATTATTATTTTCTTTAGATCATGCCAAGAAGCAAAACCCTTAACTAAAACACTCTTTATTATATGACTCACGAACTCGATTACATTGGGAGTAACACAAAGCAAGACTCAAGCCTAGATCATACTAAGAACTTTATTCTACCAGATAAAGATATTACCAAAAGGATCGAACTAAGATAAAGGTAAAGGCAAAAGATGTGATGGTGATACGATACCAGGGCAACTCCCCCAAGCTTGGCACAAGCCAAGGGGAGTGCCCATACCCGTGTGTTTAATTGTCTTCCTTCGGGGGTGATGGTGGTGAAGTTGTTGAAGTCCGGGGTTGATTCTCCGTCTTCCAAGACATAGGTTTTACATCATCGAAAGATGATCGAGTCTCCGGGATCCTCAAATCTGCAGCCAACCGCATTGCTTTAAATTTATATTCATACTCACAGTTCTGGTTTTGCAGGTCGTAGATCTGGGCTTGGAGATGATCGATTCTATCATAGAGCTTGAAAAGGTGTTCCCCGGTGTCCTTGGCATCGATCTTGTACTTGTTGGTGAACTCTGTAATCATCGTGTGGTTGGCTTTGAGTCCGTGTTCCACCATCCCTTGGCATTTGAAGACTTGCTACTCCATTGCTTCGAGCCTCGTCTCCATGCTTCCGGCCCTCTTGGGCCCCTCAACATCACGGATGTGCAGCACCCCCTCATGCATCTCAATAGATTGAGGGTGCTGCAGCACCTCTGCGAGGTAGGGATTGATGACTTTCTCGAAAAACTTGTCCTTCGAGACTTTTGGGGACACCATAGCGATCTGGATCTGTCTGCACAACAGCTCGAAGCAGAAACAGAGGATATTTGCGTGATACGAGGGCCAGACCTTTCGGCAGATTGTATAATGAATTTTTACCGACCATAAGGAGTGTTCCACAAGAAAATGGAGTCCGGGAGGCACACGAGGTGCTCACGAGCCCCCCAGGTGCGCCCAGGGGGTAGGGGCGCGCCTGGCAGGCTCGTCGCCTCCTTGTGCGCTTTCCGGACTACTTTAATTTTTTCTATTTTTCTAAATATTTCGAAACGGAGAAAAATTGCTATTGGAAAAGTTTTGGAGTCAGTTTGCTTACCGTATCACATACCTCTTCGTTTTCGAAGTCTGAAACAGGCTGGTAAACATCCCTTATGTACTCCTCCGGGGTTATGGTATTAATTATATTTCTTTCTACATTTACGGGGGTACCTGAGATATAATGCTTGATTCTTTGCCCATTCACAACTCTCGGAAAAGTGCCTTCCGCGTTGTTGATTTTGATGGCACCGGAACGATAAACTTCTTCAACAATATAAGGACCTTCCCATTTAGAGAGCAGCTTGCCTGCAAAAAATCTTAAACGAGAATTGTATAGCAAGACATAATCACCTACATTGAACTCGCGTTTTTGTATCCTTCTGTCATGCCACCTCTTAAGTTTCTCTTTAAACAACTTGGCATTCTCATATGCCTGAGTTCTCCATTCATCGAGTGAGCTAATATCAAATAATCTCTTCTCACCAGCAAGTTTAAAATCAAAGTTGAGCTCTTTGATTGCCCAATAAGCCTTATGCTCTAGCTCAAGAGGTAAATGACATGCTTTACCATGAACCATTTTATACGGAGACATGCCCATGGGATTCTCATAAGCAGTTCTATAAGCCCACAGTGCATCATCAAGTTTCTTAGACCAATTCTTTCTAGATCTATTAATAGTCTTTTGCAGAATTAATTTAATTTCTCTATTACTTAACTCTACTTGACCACTAGACTGAGGATGATATGGAGATGCAATTCTATGGTTGACATCATACTTAGCAAGCATTTTACGAAAAGCACCATGAATAAAATGTGAACCACCGCCAGTCATTAAATATCTAGGGACTCCAAATCTAGGGAAAATAACTTCTTTAAGCATCTTCATAGAGGTGTTATGATCAGCATTACTAGTTGGAATAGCTTCTACCCACTTAGTAACATAATCAACAGCAACTAAAATATGAGTATACCCATTGGACTTTGGAAAAGGCCCCATATAATCAAAACTCCAAACATCAAATGGTTCAACAACAAGTGAATAATTCATAGGCATTTCCTGACGCCTACTAATATTACCTATTCTTTGACATTCATCACAAGACAAGACAAACTTACGAGCATCCTTAAAGAGAGTAGGCCAATAAAAACCGGATTGCAATACCTTGTGTGCAGTTCAATCTCCAGCATGGTGTCCTCCATAAGCCTCGGAGTGGCACTTTTGTAGGATCTGTCCCTGTTCATGCTTAGGTACACAACGTCTAATAACACCATCTACTCCTTCTTTATACAGGTGAGGATCATCCCAAAAGTAATGCCTTAAATCATAGAAGAACTTTTTCTTTTGTTGGTAAGTGAAACTAGGTGGTATATACTTGGCAACAATATAATTAGCATAGTCAGCATACCATGGTGTACTGCGTGAAGCATTGATGACGTTCAATTGTTCATCAGGAAAGCTATCATCAATAGGTTGTGGGTCATCAAGAACATTCTCTAACCTAGACAAGTTATCTGCTACGGGGTTCTCAGCACCCTTCCTATTAACAACATGCAAATCAAATTCTTGTCGCAAGAGGACCCATCTAATAAGTCTAGGTTTAGCATCTTTCTTTTCCATGAGATATTTAATAGCAGCATGATCAGTGTGAATAGTAACACAACTGCTAAAAATTCTTTTTAAATAGTACCATAATTTATTTGGGCACTGTCTAGAGTTTTACTAGCATAATAAATAACATTTAATTTCTTATCAACTCTTTGTCCTAGGACAGCACCAACAGCATAATCACTAGCATCACACATAATTTCAAAAGGTAGGTTCCAATCAGGTGGTTGAACAATAGGTGCAGTTATCAAGGTTTCCTTGAGTATTTCAAATGCTTCTTCACAATCATCATAAAAAACAAAGGGAATATCTTTTTGCAAGAGATTAGTGAGAGGCCTATAAATCTTGGAGAAGTCTTTAATAAACCTTCTATAGAAACCAGCATGACCAAGGAAACTTCTTATACCTTTAATGTCTTTAGGGCATGACATCTTCTCAATGGCATCAACTTTAGCCTTATCAAATTCAATACCTCGTTCGGAAATTTTATGTCCCAAGACAATGCCTTCATTAACCATAAAGTGGCACTTCTCCCAATTCAAGACAAGGTTAGTATCTTCACATCTCTGTAAAACTCGATCAAGGTTGCTCAAGCAATCATCAAAAGAAGATCTGTAAACGGAGAAATCATCCATGAAAACCTCAACAATCTTTTCACAAAAGTCAGAGAATATAGCCATCATACATCTTTGAAAGGTAGTAGGTGCATTACATAAACCAAAAGGCATACGTCTATAAGCAAAGGTACCGAAAGGGCACGTAAAAGTGGTTTTCTCCTGATTATATTTTGCAACAGGTATTTGGGAGAAACCAGAATAACCATCTAGAAAGCAAAAGTGTGTATGTTTAGACAATATTTCTAGCATTTTATCAATGAAAGGTAAAGGGTAATGATCTTTCTTAGTAGCTTCATTTAATTTCCTAAAATCAATTACCATCCTATAGCCAGTAACAATTCTTTGTGGGATCAATTCATCTTTATCATTAGGAACAATGGTAATACCTCCCTTCTTAGGGACACAATGCACGGGACTTACCCAATCACTATGAGCAACATGGTAAATAATACCTGCTTCCAGGAGCTTTAGTATTTCCTTTGTTACCACCTCTTTCATCTTAGGATTTAGTCTTCATTGGGAATCGGCAACTGGTTTGGAATCAGGATCAGTTTTAATTTTATGTTGGCATAGAGTGGGACTAATGCCTTTAAGATCAGCAAGAGTATATCCAATAGCAGCGCGGTGCTTCCTTAAAGTTTTCAATAATTTCTTTTCTTCATGCTCTGAAAGGTTAGCACTGATAATAACAGGATATATCTCTTTTTCATCAAGATAAGCATACTTAAGAGTATCATGTAATTGTTTAAGCTCAAACACAGGATCACCCTTTGGTGTAGGTGGATCTCCAATTAATTCAATAGGCAAATTATTCTTAAGGATAGGACGTTGTTCAAGGATAACTCTATCTATCTCACTCCTTTCGTCCATATGCATATCATTTTCATGTTCAAGCAAGTATTGCTCTAAAGGATCAGTAGGAGGCATAGCAATAGAAGCAAGAGCAATAATTTCATCCTTACTAGACAATTATTTTCCATGAGGTTGTTTACCAAACTTAGAAAAAATAAATTCATGTGACACACCTCCAAAGCCAACAGTAACAGTTTGTTTCTCACAATCAATTTGAGCATTAACGGTATTGAGGAAAGGTCTACCAAATATGATGGGACAAAAGCTATCTTGTGTGGTGGCAAGAACGAGAAAATCAGTCAGGTACTTAGTTTTACCACACAAGACTTCAACATCTCTAACAATTCCCATAGGGCAGATAGTATCTCTATTAGCAAGTTTAATAGTAACATCAATAAATTCCATGTTGACAGGTGCAATCTCATCTTTAATTTCATTATATAAATATTGAGGTATTGCACTAACACTAGCACCCATGTCACATAAACCATCATAACAATGATCTCCTATCTTAACAGAAACAACATGCATGCCAACTACAGGTTTATGTTTGTCTCTAGTATGAGATTTAGCAATTCTAGCAGAAGCTTCACAGAATTGAATAACATGCCCATCAACATTATCGGCCAAGAGATCTTTAATAATAGCAATACTAGGTTCAACTTTAATTTGCTCAGGGGGTGTAGGTGTTCTAATGTAGCCCTTACGTATCACAGTTGAAGCTTTAGCATGATCTTTTATTCTAACAGGGAAAGGTGGTTTCTCAATGTAAGCAGTAGGAACAATAGAATCATTATAAGCAATAACTTTCTCTTCAACTGGAACGGGTTTAGCTACATTAACTTCTATGGGAGGATGATGTTTAAAACACTTCTCCTTAGGGAGATTAATATGAGCAGCAAATGATTCACATAAAGAAGCTACTATCTCAGAGTCAAGTCCATGTTTAGCGCTAAAATCACGAAAAGTATTTGTTTCTACGAAGGATTTAACGCAATCGAACTTAAGATTCATACCTGACTCCTTACCTTCATCAAACTCCCAAACTTCAGAATTGCATTTAATTCTTTCCAATAAATCCCATCTGAAATCAATATCTCTCTTCATAAAAGAACCAATACAAGAAGTGTCAAGCATGGTGCGATTGTCATGAGAAAGCCGAGCATAAAATTTCATAATAATAATTTCTCTAGGAAGCTCATGGTTGGGGCATGAATATAACATTGAGTTAAGCCTCCCCCAAGCTTGAGCGATACTTTCTCTATCACGATGCCAAAAATTATAGATATAATTTTGATCACGATGTACCAAATGCATAGGATAAAACTTTTGATGAAATTCCAATTTCAATCGATTGTAGTTCCATGATCCAGTATCATCACATAGCCTATACCATGTCAATGATTTATCTCTCAATGATAAGGGAAATACATTCTTCTTGACCTCATCCTCGGGCAAACCTGCAAGCTTAAATAAACCACAAACTTCATCTACATAGATTAGATGCAAGTCGGCATGTGATGTTCCATCTCCTGTAAAAGGATTAGCCAACAATTTCTCTAGCATACCCGAAGGAATCTCATAATAAATATTTTCAGTAGGTGTAGTAGGTTGAGTAGCAACTCTTTGTGCTTCCGATCGAGGTGTAGATACCCCGAACAAGCCCCTCAAAGGATTAGTTTCCATAGTGACAAGTGAAAGTGAATTTCAGCACACTATATAAATGTTTCCTTACCAAATTCCACTTACCAAAGGCGCTTCACTCCCCGGCAACGGCGCCAGAAAAGAGTCTTGATGACCCACAAGTATAGGGGATCTATCATAGTCCTTTCGATAAGTAAGAGTGTCAAACCCAACGAGGAGCAGAAGGAAATGACAAGCGGTTTTCAGTAAGGTATTCTCTGCAAGCACTGAAATTGTCGGTAACAGATAGTTGTGTGATAAGATAATTTGTAACGGGTGGCAAGTAACAATAGTGACAAAGGTGCAGAAATATGGCCCGATCCCTTTTGTATCAAGGGACAAGCCTGAAAGAACTCTTATATAAGGTAAAGCGCTCCCGAGGACACATGGGAATTATTGTCAAGCTAGTTTTCATCATGTTCATATGATTCGCATTCGCTACTTTGATGGTTTGATATGTGGGTGGACTGGTGCTTGGGTGCTGTCCTTACTTGGAAAAACATCCCACTTATGATTAACCCCTCTCTCAAGCATCCGCAACTATGAAAGAAGAATTAAGACAAAGTCTAACCATAGCATTAAACTAGTGGATCCAAATCAGCCCCTTACGAAGCAACGCATAAACTAGGGTTTAAGCTTCTGTCACTCTAGCAACCCATCATCTACTTATTACTTCCCAATGCCTTCCTCTAGGCCCAAATAATGGTAAAGTGTCATGTAGTCGACGTTCACATAACACCACTAGAGGAGAGACAACATATAACGCATCAAAATATCGAACGAATACCAAATTCACATGACTACTAGTAGCAAGACTTATCCCATGTCCTCAGGAACAAACGTAACTACTCACAAAGCATATTTATGTTCATGATCAGAGAGGTATTGAATAGCATTAAGGATCTGAACATATGATCTTTCACCAAGTAAACCCACTAGCATCAACTACAAGGAGTAATTAACACTACTAGCAACCTTACAAGTACCAATCGGAGTCGCGAGACGGAGATTGGATACAAGAGATGAACTAGGGTTTGGAGATGAGATGGTGCTGATGAAGATGTTGATGGAGATGAGTCCCCTCCGATGAGAGGAGCATTGTTGATGACGATGGCGACGATTTCCCCCTCCGGGAGAGAAGTTTCCCCGGCAGGACGGCCCTGCTGGAGCTCTAGATTGGTTCTGCTCAAGCTCCGCCTCGTGGCGGCGGCATCTATTCCCGAAAGCTGTCTGTCGATTTTTTTCTGGGACGAAACCCTCCTTATAGAAGAAGATGGGGCCAGAGGGGCTACAGGGGGCCCACGAGCCCCCCAGGCGTGCCCAGGGGGTAGGGCGCGCCTGGCAGGCTCGTGGCCTCCTGGTGGCTCCCCTCTGGTATTTCTTCCGCTCGGTATTTTTTATATATTCCAAAATAATTCCTCGCTGATTTTCACGGATTTTGGAGCTGTGCAGAATAGACATCTCAAACTTGCTCCTTTTCCAGCCCAAAATTCCAGTTGTCGGCATTCTCCCTCTCCATGTAAACCTTGTAAAATAAGAGAGAAAAGGCATAAGTATTGTACCATAATATGTAATAATAGCTCATAATGCGATAAATATCAATATAAAAGCATGATGCAAAATGGACGTATCAGACGGATCGTGATCAAGTTCGTGGGACGAATCGTGATTAGATCGCGGGACGGATCGTGATTGGATCGCGGGACGCTTGGCGATTTGGATCGCTAAGACGTTCGACTACACCAACCGCGTTTCTTAATGCTTCCTGCTTAGCGATCTACAAGGGTACGTAGATCCACTCTCCCTCTCATAGACGCTCATCACCATGGATACATCTACGTGTGCTTAGGAAATTTTTTGTTTCCCATGCAACGTTCCCCAAAAGTGGTATCAGAGCTAGGTCTATGTGTAGATGAGATCTCGAGTAGAACACAAAAGGTTTGTGGGCGTTGATGCTTAGATTGCTTCCTCCCTTGGTCGTATTTTGGTCCAACGGTATTGTGAGATGAAGCAGCCCGGACCAACATTACTCGTACGCTTACAAGAGACCGGTTCCCTCAACCGCAACTTGTTGCATAGATGGCTTGCAGGTGATAGTTTCTCTCACTTTAGTTGGATCAGATTCGACAAAGGCGGTCCTTGAGAAGGTTGAAAAGCAACTAGTGTATCACCATTGTGGTTTTTGCGTAGATGAGAATTGTTCTTGCTAGATACCCGTAGCAGCCACGTAAAACATGCAACAACAATTAGAGGACGTCTAACTTGTTTTTGCAGGGTCTGTTGTGATGTGATATGGCCAATTACATGATGATATGTGATGTATGAGATGATCATGTGATGTATAGATTATCACGACTTGCATGTCGATGAGTACGGCAACCGGCAGGAGCCATAGGGTTGTCTTTAATTATTGTATGACCTGCGTGTCAATCATTAAGCGCTATGTAATGCTTTACTTTATCGCTACGGTAGCAATAGTAGTAGAAGCATGTTGGGCGCGACAACCCTGATGGAGACACGTTGATGGAGATCAAGATGATGGAGATCATGGTGTCGTGCCGATGACGATGGAGATCATGCCGGTGCTTTCATGATGGAGATCAAAAGCACAAGTTTCATGGCCATATCATGTCACATATGATTTGCATGTGATGTGAATCCTTTTATGTACCTTGTTTTTCTTAGGACGACAGTAGCATTATAAGGTGATCCCTCACTTAATTTCAAGACAAATTGTGTTCTCCCCGAGTGTGCACCGTTGCGAAAGTTCATCGTGTCGAGACACCACGTGATGATCGGGTGTGATAGACTCTATGTTCACATACAACGGGTGCAAGCCAGTGTTGCACGTGCAGAACACTCGGGTTAAATTTGACGAGCCTGGCATGTACAAACATGTCCTCGGAACACAAGATACCGAAAGGTCGAACATGAGTCATATAGTAGATATGATCAACATAATGATGTTCGCCATTGAAGCCACCTCAACTCACGTGATGATCGGACTTGAGTTGGTGGACTTGGATCATGTGACACTCAGATGACCTAAGGGATGTCAATTTGAGTGGGAGCTTTAGTAAATTTGATTAACTAAACTCATTATCTTGAACAATAGTCTAAGTAACCTTTGCATATTTATGTTGTAGATCAATGGCTCGCGCAGTAGCACCCCTGAATTTTAATGCGTTCCTAGAGAAAGCTAAGTTGAAAGATGATGGAAGTAACTCTGTTGACTGGGCCCGTAATCTGAGGATTATCCTCATGGCTTCCCAGAAATCATATGTCCTTGATGCACCGCTTGGTGACCAACCACAAGACATCACCTCCGAAGACGTTAAGAACGCTTGGGAGGCACGTTCTGGATATTACTCAATAGTTCATTTTGCAATATTGTATGGCTTAGAATCGGGACTTCAAAGATGTTTTCAATGTCATGGAGCATATGAGATGTTCCAGGAGTTGAAGTTTATCTTTCATAAGAATGCCCGAATCGAGAGGTATGAGACCTCCAATAAGTTCTATGCTTGCAAGATGGAGGAGAAATGGGTCTATCAGTGAGCATATACTCAGAATGTCTGGGTATTCAAACCGTCTAGCTGAGTTGGGGATTACCCTTCCGCCAGAGGCGATCACTGATAGAGTTCTTCAATCACTGCCACCTAGTTACAAGAGCTTTGTGATGAACTATAACATGCACGGGATGAACAAGTCAGTCGCCGAGCTGTTTGCGATGCTGAAAGTCACTGAGTCTGAAATCCAGAAAGAACATCAAGTGTTGATGGTCAATAAAACCACTAGTTTCAAGAAAAATGGCAAGGGCAAAGGCAAGAAGGGTAAAACCAAGAAGGATGGCAAAGCAGTTGCTACTCCTGTAAAGAAGCCTAATCATGGACCTAAGCCAGAAACTGAGTGCTTTCATTGCAAGGGAACTGGTCACTGGAAGCGGAACTGCCCCAAGTACCTGGCTGACAAGAAGGTGGCCAACGACAAACAAGGTATATATGATATACATGTTACTGATGTGTACCTTACTAGATCTCGTAGTAGTGCCTGGGTATTTGATACCGGTTCTGTTGCTCACATTTGCAACTCAAAGCAAGAACTACAGAATAAACGAAGGCTGGTAAAGGACGAAGTGACGATGCGCGTGGGAAATGGTTCCAAGGTTGATGTGATCGCTGTCGGCATGCTCTCTCTTTGATTACCATCAAGATTAGTGATGAACCTGAATAATTGTTATTTAGTGCCTGCGTTAAGCATGAACATTATATCTGGATCTTGTTTATTGCGAGACAGTTACTCATTTAAATCAAAGAATAAAGGTTGTTCTATTTATATGAGTAATATCTTTTATGGTCATGCACCCAATGTAAGGGGTTTATTCATATTGAATCTTGATAGTGATGACACACATGTTCATAACATTGATGCCAAAAGATGTAGAGTTGATAATGATAGTACCACTTTCTTGTGGCACTGTCGTTTAGGTCATATTGGTGTAAAACGTATGAGGAAGCTCCATGCTGATGGACTTCTGGAGTCACTTGATTTTGAATCACTTGACACATGCGAACCATGCCTCATGGGCAAGATGACTAAAACGCCTTTGTCTGGAACAATGGAACGGGCGAGTGACTTATTGGAAATCATACATACTGATGTGTGCAGTCCAATGAATGTTACAGCACGTGGTGGATATCGTTATTTTCTCACCTTCACTGATGACTTAAGTAGATATGGGTATATTTACTTAATAAAACACAAATCTGAAACGTTTGAAAAGTTCAAGCAATTTCAGAGTGAAGTTGAGAATCATCATAACAAGAAGATTAAATTTCCGCGATCTGATCAAGGAGGTGAATATCTGAGTTATGAGTTTGGCAGTCACTTAAGACAGTGTGGAATTGTTTCCCAGTTGACACCGCCCAAAACACCACAGCGTAATGGTGTGTCCGAACGTAGTAATCGAACCTTATTAGATATGGTGCGTTCTATGATGTCTCTTGCTGATTTGCCACTATCGTTTTGGGGTTATGCATTAGAGACAGCTTCATTCACTTTAAATAGGGCACCATCGAAATCCGTTGAGACGACGCCATTTGAACTATGGTTTGGCAAGAGGCCAAAGTTGTCGTTTCTTAAAGTTTGGGGATGTGATGCTTATGTCAAAAAGCATCAGCCTGAAAAGCTGGAACCCAAAGCGGAGAAATGCGTCTTCATAGGATACCCGAAAGTGATAGTCGGGTATACCTTCTATCTCAGATCCGAAGGCAAAGTGTTTGTCGGTAAGAACGAAACATTTCTTGAGAAAGAGTTTCTCTCGAAAGAATTGAGTGGGAGGAAATAGAGCTTGATGAGGTTACTGAACCTTTACTTCAACCAGAAAGTAGCATAGCGCAGAAAGATGTTTCTGTGGAACCTACGACGGTAGAAGAGGAAGTTAATGAAGATAATCATGAAGCTTCGGATCAAGCTACTATTGAACCTCGTAGGTCGACAAGGGCGCATACTACTCCTGAGTGGTATGGCAACCCTGTCTTGGAGGTCATGTTGTTAGACAACAATGAACCTATGAGCTATGAAGGAGCAGTGATGGGCCTGGATTTCGAGAAATGGTTAGAGGCCATGAAATCCGAGATGGGATCCATGTATGAAAAAAAAGTATGGACTTTGGAAGGATTACCTGAAGGGCAAAAGGCCATTCAGAACAAATGGATCTTTAAGAAGAAGACAGACGCGGACGGTAATGTCACCGTCTATAAAGCTCGACTTGTGGCAAAGGGTTTTTCACAAGTTCAAGGAGTTGAATACGATGAGACCTTCTCACCCGTAGCGATGCTTAAGTCTGTCAGAATCATGTTGGCAATAGCTGCTTATTTCGACTATGAAATTTGGCACATGGATGTCAAAACAGCATTCCTCAACGGTTTCCTTGAGGAAGAGTTGTATATGATGCAACCAGAAGGTTTTGTCGATCCAGAGAATGCTGAAATTTTTTGCAAACTCCAGCAATCCATTTATGGACTGGTGCAAGCATCTCGGAGTTGGAATAAGAATTTTGATGAGGTGATCAAAGCGTTTGAGTTTATACAAGTTTATGGAGAAGCTTGTATTTACAAGAAAGTAAGTGGGAGCTCTATAGCGTTTCTAATATTATATGCGGATGCCATATTGGTGATTGGAAACAATATAGAAATGCTGGAAAGCGTGAAGGAATATTTGAACAAGAGTTTTTCAATGAAGGACCTAGGAGAAGCTGCTTTCATATTAGGCATTAAGATCTATAGTGATAGATCGAGACGCTTAATAGCACTTTCACAGAGCACATATCTTGATAAAGTTTTGAAGAAGTTCAAAATGGATCAGTCCAAGAAGGGGTTCTTGCCTGTGTTACAAGGTGTGAAGTTGAGTAAGACTCAATGCCCAGTGACTGCAGAAGATAGAGAAAAGATGAGTGTCATCCCCTATGCTTTAGCCATAGGCTCTATCATGTATGCAATGCTATGCACAAGACCCGATGTCAGCCTTGCCATAAGTATGACCGGAAGGTTTCAAAGTGATCCTGGAATGGAGCACTAGGCAGCGGTCAAGAATATCCTTAAGTACCTGAAAAGGACTAAGGAAATGTTTCTCGTTTATGGAGGTGATGAAGAACTCGTCGTAAAGGGTTACGTCGATGCAAGCTTTGACATTGATCCGGATGACTCAAAGTCGCAAACCGGATACATATTTATTCTCAACGGGGGAGCGGTAAGCTGGTGCAGTTCCAAGCAAAGCGTGGTAGCCGATTCTACGTGCAAAGCGGAGTACATCGCAGCCTCGGAGGCGGCGAAGGAAGGTGTTTGGGTGAAGCAGTTCATGACAGATCTTGGAGTAGTGCCTAGTGCACTGAATCCAACGAACCTGTTTTGTGACAACACTGGTGCCATTGCTCTGGCCAAGGAACCAAGGTTTCACAAGAGGACCAGACACATAAAGCGACGCTTCAACTCCATCCGTGATTACATCGAGGAGAAGGACATAAATATTTGAAAAGTGCACACGGATTTGAATGTTGCAGACCCGTTGAATAAACCTCTTCCCAGGGCTAAACATGATCAACACCAGAACTACATGGGTGTTCGATTCATTACAATGTAAATAACATAGTGATGTGAACTAGATTATTGACTCTAGTGCAAGTGGGAGACTGCTGGAAATATGCCCTAGAGGCAATAAATAAAGTGTTTATTATTATATTTCCTTGTTCATGATAATCGTTTATTATCCATGCTATAATTGTATTGATTGGAAACACATTACATGTGTGGGTAAATGGACAACACTCTGTCCCTAGTATGCCTCTAGTGAACTAGCTCGTTGATCAAAGATGGTCAAGGTTTCCTAGCCATTGACATGTGATGTCATTTGATAAAGGGATCACATCATTAGGAGAATGATGTGATGGACAAGACCCAAACTACAAACGTAGCATATGATCGTGTCAGTTTATTGCTACTGTTTTCTGCATGTCAAGTATGTGTTCCTATGACCATGAAATCATGCAACTCACTGACATCGGAGGAGTGCCTTGTGTGTATCAAACGTCGCAACGTAACTGGGTGACTATAAAGGTGCTCTACAGGTATCTCCGAGGGTGTCTCTTGAGTTGGCATGAATCAAGACTGGGATTTGTTACTCCGTGTGACGGAGAGGTATCTCAGGGCCTACTCCGTAATACAACATCACAATAAGCCTTGCAAGCAATGTGACTAAGTGTTAGTTGCGGGATCTTGTATTACGTAACGAGTAAAGAGACTTGCCGGTAACGAGGTTGAACTAGGTATGGAGATACCGATGATCGAATCTCGGGTAAGTAACATACCGAAGAACAAAGGGAACATCATACGGGATTAACTGAATCCTTGACACAGAGGTTCAACCGATAAAGATCTTCGTAGAATATGTAGGGACCAATATGGGCATCCAGGTCCCGCTATTGCTTATTGACCGTAGAGGTGTCTCGGTCATGTCTACATAGTTCTCGAACCCGCAGGGTCTACACAATTAAGGTTTGGTGACGTTTCGGTAGTATAGAGTTTTGTATGGTGGTGACCAAAGGTTGTTCGGAGTCCCGGACATCACGAGGTGATCCGGAATGGTCCGGAGGTAAAGATTCATATATAGGAAGTCCTGTTTTGGTCACCGGAAAAGTTTCAGGCTCATCGGTAGTGTACCGGGAGTGCCGGTAGTGTACCGGGAGACCTCCGGGAGGGGTATTTCGACCCAAGAGGCTTCATGGACTGTGGAAGAGTGAATACCAGCCCTTAGTGGGCTGGTGGAAACTTCCGCACAAGGCCCATGAGGCTAGAGAAGAAAATCCAAAGAGAAAAGGTGGGAAAAGGCAAAAATAGGGTGAATCCTAGTCCTACTAGGATTGGAGGTGGATTCCACCTCCACCCTTGGTTCGACCGACTCCTGGTGGCTTGGCCCTTGGGTCAAGCCACCTCCTCTCTTCCTCCTATATATACTGGTGGTTTTTAGGGTTTTGGCACAGAATTTTCAGCCATGTGCTACCCGTTCCTCCAGTGCATAGTTTCTCCTCTAGATCGGATTTCTGCAATGCTTAGGCGAAGCCCTGCCGGAATTGCTCCACCACCATCGCCGGAGCGCCGTCACGCTGCCAGAGAACTCTTCCTCCTCTCCGCTCTCTCTTGCTGGATCAAGACGACAGAGATCGTCATCAAGCTGTATGTGTGCTGAATGCGGAGGTGCCGTCCGTTCGACGCTAGATCGCTAGGATCGTGATCAAGCTCGTGGGACGGATCGTGATCAAGTTCATGGGACGGATCATGATCAAGTTCGTGGGATGGATCATGATTAGATTGCGGGACGGATCATGATTGGATCGTGGGACGCTCGGCGATTTGGATCTCGAAGACGTTCGACTACACCAACCGCGTTTCTTAACGCTTCCCGCTTAGAGATCTACAAGGGTACGTAGATCCACTCTCCCTCTCATAGATGCTCATCACCATGGATAGATCTGCGTGTGCGTAGGAAATTTTTTGTTTCCCATGCAACGTTCCCCAACTGTTCCCGACTGGACTATGCCATACATTGCCTATATCCTCAGACAAGAGCTCCCTGAAGATGAAGCAGAGGCTCGACAAATTGTGCGCAGGTCCAAGACTTTCACTGTAATGGGAGATCAACTATTCAGAGAGAGTGTGACTGGTGTCACCCAGCGCTGCATTTCCCCTAAGGAAGGTCGGATGATTCTATACGAGATTCACTCGGGAACTTGCGGCCACCATGCGTCTTCAAGGGTGATTGTCGCTAAAGCGTACCGAGCTGGTTTTTACTGGCCACGAGCTAATGAGATGGCTAAGGACATCGTTGATCACTGCGATGTTTGCCAGTTCTATGCGAACTTGTCGCACAAGGCGGCATCTGCTCTGAAGACAATTCCTCTCGCCTGGTCGTTTGCGGTTTGGGGACTCGACATGGTTGGTCCATTTCGACCCGGAAAAGGAGGATTCACCCACTTGTTGGTAGCAGTCGACAAATTCACCAAGAGGATTGAAGCCAAGCCCATCAAGAAGCTAAATGCTCCTACGGGGTCACGTTCATGAGGGAGATCATTATCCGATATGACATCCCACACAGCATCATCACAGACAACGACACTAATTTTGACTCGGAAGAATTCAGGAGATTCTGTAATTCCCAAGGCACCCGAGTGGATTATGCTTCTGTTGCACATCCTCAAACCAATGGGCAAGTCGAGTGGGCTAATGGTCTCATTCTGCAAGGTCTGAAGCCTTGTCTCATGCGTGATTTGGATCATGCTGCCGGGGCCTGGGTAACTGAGTTGCCGTCTGTCTTGTGGGGACCGAGGACAACGCCTAATCGGTCGACTGGACGAACTCCTTTCTTCCTTGTCTATGGTGCTGAAGCCGTATTGTCGACTGACTTGGCCCACAATTCTCCTCAAGTGGAGCTGTACTCTGAAGCTAAAGCTGAACAGGCCAGACAGGATGGGGTAGATCTTCTGGAGGAGGAGTGAGAGATGGCTTTGATCCGGACTACTGCCTATCAGCAAGACCTGCGGCGCTTCCATGCAAAGAATGTCAAGAATCGGGCGTTCCATGAAGGAGATTTGGTGCTCCGAGTGAATCAACAACGACCTCACAAGCTTGCTCCTGTGTGGGAAGGCCCTTTTGTCGTCACTAAGGTGCTAAACAATGGAGCCTATCACCTGTATAATCTCATGAAGCAGATAGATGAGCCACGAGCTTGGAATGGAGATCTGCTCCGGCGTTTTTATACTTGAGACAAGAGTTTTCTGATGTAATGAGAATACTTCATCAATGCAATTCACATTTCTGCAATTCATATTGTCGACTCCGATCGTACACCTACATTCTTGGGGATACTCCGAGTGATGAGCAATCCTCACACTGAGGGGCTTAGCTACAAACATGTTTCGCCTAAGTTAAAAACCCTGCCGGGTGGATAGCAGTCCATTCACTCGATGGCCTATTCGCGAATCCGTCTTTGCTTAGGTTCAAAAAATACTGTGAGTGATGAGCAATCCTCACACTCGGGGGCTTAGCTGCGAACATGTTTCGCCTAAGTTAATAACCTCGTCGAGTGGATAGTAATCCAACACTCGACAAGTTAGCTGCGAATCGACATTCGCCTAAGTTCAAAAAAATACTCCGAGTGATGAGCAATCCTCACACTCGGGGGCTTAGCTGCGAACATGTTTTGCCTAATTTAAAAATCATGTCGGGTGGACAGCAGTCCATTCACTCGACGGCCTATTCACGAATCCGTCTTCGCTTAGGTTCAAAAAATACTCCGAGTGATGAGCAATCCTCACACTCGGAGGCTTAGCTGCGAACATGTTTCACCTAAGTTAAATACCTCGTCGAGTGGAAAGTAATTCAACACTCGACAACTTAGCTTTGAATCGACATTCGCCTAAGTTCGAAAATACTCCGAGCAATGAGCAATCCTCACACTCGGAGGCTTAGCTGCGGAACACATTTCGCCTAAGTTAAAAACCCTGTCAGATGGATAGTAATCCATTCACTCGACAACTTAGCTGCGAATCGACATTCGCCTAGGTTCAAAAATACTCCGAGTGATGAGCGATCCTCACACTCGGGGGCTTAGCTATGAAACACATTTCGCCTAAGTTAAAAATCCAGTCGAGTGGATAGTAATCCATTCACTCGACGACTTAGCTGCGAGTCGACATTCGCCTAAGTTCGAAAATACTCTGAGTGACGAGCAATCCTCACACTCGGAGGCTTAGCTGCGAACATGCTTTGCCTAAGTTAAAAACAAACTCAGTCGAACAGACGATTGAAAGCCAAAGCACGAGTAAAATCCAAAAGGGTTAAACCGCGGATAAACGTCTTCTGCAGAAGTAAATGTGCTCAGGCCTAAGGCCTGAATGAAGTTTTAAGGGATACAGTTCCACTCGGCATACCGAGGCAAATCTATCTGTTTCTTCCAAAGACCAAGTTTTTTAGACGGGAGATGGACTGGCGCGCTCGACAAAGGTGTCCAAGTCGATGCCATCGACGATTCTAGTGGCTGCCTCGATGAAGGTTTCCATGAAGTCCTCAAAATGGAGTTTCTTCGTGTTTACCACCTGGAGCTCCTTTAGCTTCTCCTCTCTCACGTCCCTGCAGTGGACCCTGACAAGTGATAACGCCACATCGGCCCCGCAGCGAGCAACAGATTTTTTCCAAGCTTGCACTCGACTGGGAAGTTCATTCAGGCGAGCCATTATAGAGTTGAGGTCGAGCTGAAGAGTGTCCTCGGGCCATAGCTCCTTGTCGATTCTTTCCATGGCGGATTTCAGTCGAGTGATGTAGGCCTGGACACCTTGGAGCCGGAAGTTGAGCCACAGCATGTTCTCCGCCACCGCATCAGCAACTGGTGACTTGATGGGGTCAAGATTGGGCTCAATCTCTTCTGTTTCCTTCTCAAAGTCCTGGCAGAATTCTGTTGAAGAAGGGGGAATAGGAAGAGAATCGGTAAACTGCGACCCTCAAAAAATTTACAAATGTCAGTCGACAAGAAACACTCACCATCAAGAAGAAGATACATCTTCGTTGAGAATTCGCCCAGATGCCTCTCGAGGCCATTACCCCTCTTGGTTAGTTGCTCGGCCTTCTTGACAAGGTCCGCACGCTCCTGCTTCAGCTTGGTGTTCTCGTCCGTGAGCTTCTTGGCAGCCGCCAGCTTCCGATCCGCAGCTTCAGTCTTGTCCTTGGCCACTCATTGAGCATCAGCAAGTGCCTTGTCTTTCTCCTCCAGTGCCTTCTTCATGGAATCTAAAGAAACAACATTGTTGAGTCGTGCTCGGAGTCGAAGGTTTTCATTGCGTACGTCTGTTCGAGTGAGAACACTCGGTTAAAAACATGCATAGTGAAGAGAGGAATACAGAAAACCAGTAGTAGTTACCTCCCAAAGTCTTCATCTCCGCACGCACTCGCTCCAGAGCGTTGTTGGCGACCGCTAGGTCCACTTGTAGCCGGTTCCTTTCGTCCTCCACGTCCTTGTACTCCGCCCCAAGTTCACAAGCCCTCTGCAATCAACACAAGACAAGAATTCAATTGGCGAGTGATGCTTGGGACAGTCGACTCAAACAGAAAGTCCACTCGACATGTCGAGCAGCTCTGGCGCTCCGCGCGCCTTAAACAAATTCAAAAGTTGTCTCTATTAAGACCCTTGCCCATGCAAGCACTCGATAGCAGTCTCGGGGACTACATCCAGCGGGTGCGCTAAGAGCGCCCTCATTGAGACGGTTAACTCTCGATCCGTCGAGTAACTCGTCACAAAAAAAAACACTCGACATGTCGAGTGGCCCTTGTAACACGCATACGACGAAATGTATCCTGTGCACAAAAGACTCTAAGACCCCTACCGATGCAAGGACTCGACGGCGGTCTTGGGGACTACACCCAATGGGTGTGCTAAGAGCGCCCCCACTGAGACGGTTAACACTCGATCCGTCGAGTAACTCGTCCGAACTAAGACATTCGACAAGGTCAGCCCTGTCATGACACTCGACATGTCGAGCGACGCGCCTCCCTACTCTATGAAGTGTAGTCTATCCTTATGCAGCGTCATATCATGGTTTGCGAATAATATCCATGAAACCTGCAAGGTAGCTACGAAGTGGTGTGGTTCAAAGCAAAGTGTATCTTTTATACTATAAACTCTAAGACCCCTTCCGATGCAAGCACTCGATAGCGGTCTCAGGGACTACACTCAGTGGGTGCGCTAAGAGCGCCCCCACTGAGACGGTTAACTCTCGATCTGTCGAGTAACTCGTCAGAAAAATCACTCGACATGTCGAGCACCCTAGTACCATGCGTACTATCAACCCCAATCCTACTCGACTACGATCCGATCTATTCGAGTGGAGAAATTCCAAACATTCTACGACAATCACCCAATGGGTGTACAACAGCCAAGAGAAGACAGTAATTCAATCGATAATGGACTTACAATCGAACTTACTCGGACATTGGTGCGGAGGGCTGCACTGGCGTCAAAAGCCAGTTTGCTAGCCTCATATGCCTCCTTGGTCCTCAGCATGAGCTGCTCCGCCTGAATCAAGGCTTCCTTCGCAGCTCCGGTCTGATCTTCCGGGGTGCGATGCTGAGAGAAGTCCATCACAGGTGGGGTCGGCATGGTCACTGGGGCAGCTGAGGCAGTCTGAGGGGGTCCAGTTGGAGTCGATGTCACAACGGGCGAGATGGCTGGAGGAGCATGCGACAGAGGCGTTGCAGGTTCAACCCTAGGTTGCATTGAGCCACCTCTCCCCTGGGAAGACTCTCCAGTTGAGTGCTGAGATGCCTGCGTCGATGACGCTCTTCGGGTGCGAGCGCGCAAAGTGTCCAGTTGCTCCTCGTCGTCCTCCACCTGAATGACCTCTGCAACGACAACCGACAGTATCAACATCTGCATGTGTCGAGTCCCATTCGAACAAACCAACAACTTTCTAAGCTCTATCAGAAGTGGCAGCGTCAACGGTGTCAACATCCATCGCGTCCCCTCCATCCCGATGAGGCGAGGTCACAGACGTAGCAGCTCTGAAGGATTGAACAGCTTTCGCTTAGATACAACTCAAGACTTCAGTCGACAGAAAAATTCGGAAATGAACACTTACGTGGAGACGATAGGTACGGTCACCCTCATGCGGGGCAGAGCTTTGCGAGGCTTGGAGATGGTTTGCTTGGGTTGCTTGGCCAGTCTTTCACTCGACTCAACAGTTGAGGTGCGGCTCCGTTTCGGGTTCTTCTCGCTTGGGCTCGGGGCCTTGTCCTCAGCAGCTGCCGGATCCTGGCGAGCCTTGGTGCGACTTTCGCACCGGGGAGGTGACTCAACTTCTTCCTCATTGCCAGAGTCGTCGTGGTCGTCCTCGGTGTCAGAGAGGCCATCGCCGTCCACACTGTCGCCTTCGCTCACCACGCCGTCCTCCACATGGTTCTCATTGGGAACGGGCGAGTGCATGTCCGTCCACTCCTACATGATTCAAGTGAAGAAGTCAGTTTACAAATCAATATGCCACTTGACAGCATAAATGTATCAGTCGACATAACACTACTCACCAGGTTCTTCGGTGGGTTTTCGGCCGAATAAGGTCGGATCCTCTTGGCTCCTAGAGGATTGTCGCAAGCTCCAGTGATGCTACGAAGCCACTGCTCGACGGTTTCTTGTGGAACCTCCTCTGGGTGCGTCCTGGTCGTGTCCTCTAGGCCTGTATAGTACCACATGGTCTGGTCTCTGGCTTGGATCGGCTGAATGCATCGACCGAGAAATGTCTCCAGCAAGTCCATGTCTATCACTCCGCCCCGGATCAATTGAACCACCGCCTCGACTAGGATACCCACTTGGACATGCTCCTCGTCGGTCACCCTCAGAGATTTGGGAACAGCAGGACGGTCGGGTGTATAGGGGGGAAGGCCAGTCGACATATTATGCGCTGCTACATCTTTGTAGTAGAACCAAGTCGACTACCAGCCTCTGACGGACTCGGGAAAAGTCATCACAGGGAAAGAACTACGGGTTCTTTTCTGAACCCCTAAGCCTCCACACAACTAGAGCACGTGTGTCTTCCCATCAGCAGGGAGAGCTTTCTTCATGGTCTGGGATCTGACCGTGAAGAGGTGTTTGAACAACCCCCAATGGGGAGAGAAACCAAGGAAACATTCGCATAAAGTGATGAATGCAAAAAGATAAGCTATGGTGTTTGGAGAGAGGTGGTGCAATTGAGCACCGAAAAAGTTCAGAAATCCCCTAAAGAAAGGGTGGGGAGGCATGGAGAAACCTCTTTCGACATGGGTGAGAAGAAGAATCCGCTCCCCGTCGCGTGGCTCCGGCTCGCGCTCCTCCCCCGGCATCCTCGAAGCACCTTCCGCCATGAGCCCGTCGGAGACGAGGCCCTCCATGTCTTTGCGAGTGACAACGGAGGGGAGGAAATCCCCCTGCATCCAACCCGCCGGCATGGTGAACCAGGCGGTCGAGGGCTTCTTGCCCTTGAGCTTCTTTGCCGCCTTCTTCGCCCGCTCTAGATTTTCCGTCGTGTTCTTCATTGTCGGTGCGGCGACTCTCGTCGGGGAGGAGCAGAGTGTGGCGTTGCGAGCAGAGGAGGCGGAGGAAAAGATAGAAAGAACTGGCGGAGGTATTGTGCGAACCGCGACACGGAAAGCTTTATACGCTGCTCAGTGTCTCACTGACCTATGGGCCCGCAAGATTACCGCACACGCCAACCGCTGACGGCGCCCAGTAAGTGGCAATATGACCGGCGTGAAAATTGAGGCGTCGTGCCTCCACTTGCCCTGACCGTGGTGTCATCACAGCACGCGCGCGTGCTCCCCAAATTTTTGTATCCCAGAAAATCCGGGTCTGTCAGACTGACCCGTCGCCTCGCAAGATACTGTCAGTTCACTCGAAGCAAAACAAACGCTGAACATCCACTCGGCCACTTTTAAGGTTGAATGGATCCGGGCGAACGAAGAAGAATTCAATCGTCGCAAGTTTTGTTGAAGTCCTAAATATCATTCAAAAGATTCTGCGTGCTGATCCTGAATGGACATTAATACTCAAAGTTCAGTCGACGCAAGTTTCATGGAAACCCCGAATATCATTCGGAGGATTTGATGCCCTAACTTGAGATTGGCATTGATACCTCATTTCACCACTCGAACCCCAATCCATTCGGGGGCTAATGACGAGTATATGTACCTAGGGTAGGGTCCTAGGCAAGGCCTACATACCCTACCTAAGGATACTGCATGGGAGGACTTGAAGATCAAGCCTGAACTTCCGAGTGGATTCCTGGAGACGTTCAAAGTCACTCGACAAATGTCCACTCGGAGACTCCCACTCTCACTCGGCGGTCGCGTGTCACTCGGAAGACCTCGCGTTCACTCGACGCCAGAAGACCAGGATCCATCATCAAGAGCCCAACGGGCAGACGTTGATTCAATGGTCATTAGTAGCTTTTATTACGTACGTTACCTGTAACGACAGACTTTAACCCCATGACCAGGCCCTTAGACGCGGGATAATTATGAGGGGCAGCGAACCCTATATAAGCCTCCTCTCCCCTCCTGCACAAGGGTTCGCAACCACTGTAATCTTTACATTCCACACGACATAAAGCTCCCGAGCACTGAGACGTAGGATTGTTACCTCCACGAGAGGGGCCTGAACTCATACATCCGTGTGTACACCCTCGCCGAAGCTAGGACTCTGCCCTCTCCTTTCGTACCCCTACCATCTACTGTCAGGCTCGTTCCCACAACAGTTACCTGACTCGATGGAACCGGAGTAAAACCTCGGTTACACCGATTACTCCAAAATGTCCTAACTTTTGGCGTTTCAGTGAGGTCGATAGATAACAACTTGATGAGACCGATTCGATTGGCCTAGGCAGTTCCAGTGACTCAGTGGCACCAAAATGAAGAACTCGGAAATTTTGATTTTTGACAATTAGATACCAGTTAGGTGGTCACTGTTTTTCGATTGTATCGAACCGAAACTCAGTTGTACCAAATTGCTAGGGTTTGGGTTGGATTCTGTCTAAGGAAAACTCGATCGGTGGGGCCAAATGGAATATGTTGGTGACACCGATTTGATCATTTGGGTTGGTTGACGCTTTTCGTGGCAAATCACTAAGCACTTTGAGCAACCAGATCATTTTCAATACATCATCCCTTTTAATAATATTGTCTTTCATATGGACTCAACTATGATTTCTCACTTAAAGAAAAATGTAGAGTCTTGAAGGTCTTGCCAACTCGTGTTCCTTGCATCTAGGGGGTCCACATCACAATCCTATCCAATCCATTCATTGAACTTTTCCTAAAATATACTTGATAGGCTCATTAGTTCAATGAACTATATGTTCTTATTAATTAACCAAACCACCTAGGGAAAATTTGTGCTTTCAGTCTCCCCCTTTTTGGTAACTGATGACAACATATAGATCAAAGCTTTGAAAAAGGTATAATCAATTCATAGCATTGTAGCTTTGAGAAGTATCTGATAAAATTTATGTTTGAATGCAAATTCACAATCGAATATGATCATGGGTCACTCTTCCATGTCACATACATCTTGGTGGAGTGCACAAAAGATATGAATGGATTACAATGCACATAACACCAAGCATAAAAGTGAATGATCATATGATAAATATCACAAAGGATAGGAAAAAGT
Organism: Hordeum marinum; assembly: GCA_022496015.1. Classification (NCBI taxonomy): domain Eukaryota; kingdom Viridiplantae; phylum Streptophyta; class Magnoliopsida; order Poales; family Poaceae; genus Hordeum; species Hordeum marinum. The sequence continues at coordinate 85,687,307 of CM039676.1, forward strand.
AGCATTAACCACAAAGCGTATGATCAAATACGAAATAGTTTAAGTAACAAGACAAGCAAAAGATAGGTCAAATGTTTTGAAGAGCAAGAGAAGCAACAAAAGGCAACTCTCTCTCTCTCTCTCTCTCCCGCTCTCGAAGCTCTATGATCTACACACATTCTCCCCCTTTGGCAACAAGTTACCAAAAAGCTTGAATGGTATAAAGCTATACGTCCCTATGGTCTGGATCTCCTCCATGTGGCGGTGAAGGTGCTCTGGTGGTCGTCGAAGGATTCAAAAGAAGAGCATCAGAAAATGCTTATGCAGAAGTCCTTAGAACGTCAGGCGTTCCTTTCGGAAGTTCTTCTCTCCTCCGAACACAACGTTCAGAGCAATTTGACCGAGTGACTCGGCTTTCTTCCCAGGAATGACTCCATGGAACTGCATGTTACTCTTACTCAGGTGAGACACCGGAATACCCATTGCGCCGAGTGTATCCGCAATAGTATTATTGAGGTTGCTGCCACCATCCATCAACACCTTGCGTAGTCGGACTCCATTTACAGCCAGATCGACAACCAGCGCCTGCCTCCCGGGGGTGGCTATATGGGTCGGGTGATTAGACTAAGCGAATGTGATGGGTGTCTTCGTCCAGTTGAGGTATTTCATGGCAGTAGGAGCTACCATGTTCACCTCCCGATTGACGACTTTCAATCGGCTCTTGCTTTCGACATCCGCAAAGATCATGTTCAAGACTTTGTCAACTTGAGGGTATTCGGGATCACCCTCGGCTTCGTCTTCATCTTACTTCTCCATGGAGGCCTATTTACCCATCTCATGCTTGAGCATTCAGCTCTCCTAAGTGGTGTGGTTTGGGTAAATGATGTTGCCCTCTTCATCTTTCTTCGTGTGGACAACACATCGCTGATCCATCACCTCAGAATTGTATTCGATCTTCTTCTTGTTAGCCCAGTCCTTTTTCTTATTCTTCTTGGACTTAGGCTTTCCCTGGCCAGGAATAACAGCCACTTCCGACTTTCCTGGAGGATTGGCTTTCCGTTTCTGCTTCTTGTCTGCGTTCCCGTCCGAATGATGGGCATCGCCTGCTCGCCCCATGCCGCTTTGGAGGCGGTCTTCCTATTCACTATTGGCATACTTGTTGGAGATTTCCATGGATCGACTAAGAGACAGGTCCCCCGATCAGCCGAACTTCAGGATGCGTTCTCTATACCGAGTGCCAGCCTTGAACACGCAGATGGCCTGGTGCCCCGTGACAGTTTCAACCATGTTGTGCAGTGTAGTCCATCGCTACTCTCGGAGAGTCTCGTTGCTCTTCTAGACACAATGATGTATCTCTATAAATCCACCCGGATGCTTGTACGTGCCTTCAAACGTCTTGATGAACACTCGAGCCAGGTCCTCCCAGTAATAGATGCTGCTGGAAGGTAACTGGTTCAACCAGGCTCGAGCGGATCCCTCCAACATGAGAGGGAGATGCTTCATTGCCATGAAGTCATCACCACCCCCAATTTGAACTACCACTCGATAATCTTTGAGTCACATTTCCGGCTTGGATTCACCGTTAAACTTCTGATTCCGGTCGCCAACCGGTAGTTGGGAGGTATCTCAGCTTCTCAGATATGCCTGCAGAAGCACTCGAGACCTGACGTCCCCCAACCACCCACTTTGTCCCTGATCACTCGGTTCCTATCCACCATCTTTTGCATGATGGTAGACCTGGCAATGAGCAGCGGAGGCGACTGAAAAGCTTCCTCGTAACCTCTGGGCCAAGGGGGGCTCCGGTTGTGATATTCTCCATATTGGCGGCCATCATCAAAGGGTCGCTTGCCGTACGAAAAGCCTCTCGCAGGAGGAGTCTGACTGTCGTCGCGTTCGTCACGCAAACACCCTCCGCATGGGCCTCTCGGAGGAGGACAATGTGCGCGTTTCCCGTATGCATGCGGGCTGTGAGCAGACTGGATTGTGTCTACCCGCACTGATGTGCTATGTATCCGCAGCGACGACAATGAAACTTCAGAATTCTGCTTCAACGCAGTCTTCAGCAGAGCTTGGATCTGCCGAGTGCCTTCACCGGCTGTCGACCCAAACGCCTGAATAGATTCAGTTATCCGAGCGGCCAAGGCCAGGTTCTCTATTGGCGTGCGCATCACTGGGACATTGGGTGGTCGGCTGTTTTGGAATAGCAGAGGCCTTAGGTCACTCGAACTTGGTTTGTCTCGTGATGCGCGCTCATCGAGCGATTGTTAGAGCCACTCGAGTCGCTCGCGCTCAGCCAGAGTGGCCAGGTGCGTAGCCTCCAGGGCTATCACTTTCGGAGTAGTCCTCGTGATCGGAGTGAGAAGGACTTTGTCATCTCTCCTCCTCCTTTCAAAATCTATGGAGATAGATCAAGATGCTCGATGAGACTTTCAATGAGTGCATACCTTGACAAGATTTTGAAAGAGTTCAAAATGGATCAGTCAGAGAAAGAGTTCTCGCCTGATTTGTAAGGTGTGAAAGTTGAGTGAGACTCAAAGCTTGACAACGGCAGAAGAAAGAGAAAGGACGAACGTCGTCCCCTATGCCTTAGCCATAGGCTCTATATTATGCCATGTTGTGTACCGCACCTGTGTGTGCCTTGCCATGAGTCTGTCAGGGGGTACAAGAGTGAACCAGGAGTGGATCACTGGACAGCGGTCAAGATTATCCTCAGTAACTAAGAGGCTGAGGAGATGTTTCTCAATTATGGAGGTGATAAAGAGTTCGTCGTAAGGAGTTACGTCGATACAAGCTTTAACACTAATCCGGATGACTCGTAGTAGCAATCTGGATACGTATAGTGGAGCAGCCATTTGGAATAGTACCGAGCGGAGTGTGGTAGCAGTGTTTACAGTTTGACATAGGTATTTGCAAAGTGCACACGGATCTGAATGTTACAGACCCGTTGACTATAAGACCTCTCTCACATGCAAAGCATGATCAAGCCCCAGAACTCGTTGGGTGTTAGATTCATAACAATGCGAATCACATGGTGATGTGAACTAGATTATTGACTCTAGTGCAAGTGGGAGACTGTTGGAAATATGCCCTAGAGGCAATAATAAATTAGTTATTATCATATTTCCTTGTTCATGATAATCGTTTATTATCCATGCTATAATTGTATTGATCGGAGACTTAAATGCATGTGTGGATACATAGACAAAACCATGTCCCTAGTATGCCTCTAATGGACTAGCTCGTTGATCAAAGGATGGTTAAGGTTTCCTAGACATGGACATGAGATGTCATTTGATAACGGGATCACATCATTAGGAGAATGATGTGATGGATAAGACCCAAACTACAAACATAGCATATGATCGTGTCAGTTTATTGCTACTGTTTTCTGCATGTCAAGTATATGTTCCTATGACCATGAGATCATGCAACTCACGAATATCGGAGGAGTGCCTTGTGTGTATCAAACGTCGTAACGTAACTGGGTGACTATAAAGGTGCTCTACAGGTATCTCCGATGGTGTCTGTTGAGTTGGCATGGATCGAGACTGGGATTTGTTACTCCGTGTGACGGAGAGGTATCTCAGGGCCCACTCGGTAATACAACATCACAACAAGCCTTGCAAGCAATGTGGCTAAGTGTTAGTCACGGGATCTTGTATTACGGAACGAGTAAAGAGACTTGCCAGTGACGAGGTTGAACTAGGCATGGAGATACCGACGATCGAATCTCGGGCAAGTAACATACCGAAGAACAAAGGGAACGTTATATGGGATTAACTGAATCCTTGACATAGAGGTTCGACCGATAAAGATCTTCGTAGAATATGTAGCAGCCAATGTGGACGTCCAGGTCCCGCCATTGGTTATTGACCGTAGAGGTGTCTCGGTCATGTCTACATAGTTCTTGAACCCGCAGGGTCTGCACACTTAAGGTTTGGTGACGTTTCGGTAGTGTAGAGTTATGTATGGTGGTGACTGAAGGTTGTTCGGAGTCCCGTATGAGATCCCGGACGTCATGAGGAGCTCCGGAATGGTCCGGAGGTAAAGATTCATATATAGGAAGTTCCAGTTTGGTCGCCGGAAAAGTTTCGGGCTCATCGATAGTGTACCGGGAGTGCCGGTAGTGTACCGGGGGACCTCCGGGAGGGGTATTTCGACCCCAAGAGGTCCATGGGCTGTGGGAGAATAATTACCAGCCCTTAGTGGGCTGGAAAACAGCCACACCAAGGCCCATGGTGCAGGAGGCAAAAGTCCTAAAGGAAAAGGTGGAAAAAAGGCTAAAAAGGAAGAGTCCTACTCCTACTAGGAGTGGAGGAGGAGTAGGACTCCTCCCCCTCTTGTTTGGCCGACTCCTATAGGAGTTTTTCCTTGCGCCAGCCCTCCTCTCTCTCCCTCCTTTATATACTGGTGGATTGGGTGCTGTTTGGACACAGCTTACGGCCACGCGCTACCCGTTTCACCGGTGCTCCTCTAGATCGGTTTTCTGCAGCGCTTAGGCAAAGCCCTGCCGGAATTGCTCCATCACCATCACCGGAGCGCCGTCACGCTGCCGGTGAACTCTCTCTCCTCTCCACCTCCTCTCGCTGGATCGAGACGGCTGAGATCGTCATCAAGCTGCAGGTGTGCTGAACGCGGAGGTGCCGTCCGTTCGGCGCTAGATCGGAAGGACCGTGATCGAGATCGCGAGACGGTTCGTGATGTGATCACGGAACGGATCGTGATGAGTTCGCGGGACAGATCGTGATCAAGATCGTGAGACGGATCGTGATGAGTTCGCGGGACGGATCATGATGTGTTCGCGGGACGGTTCGTGATTGGATCGCGGGACACTCGGCGATTTGGATCGCGAAGAAGTTCGACTACACCAACCGCGTTTCTTAACGCTTCCCGCTTAGCGATCTACAAGGGTACGTAGATCCGCTCTTCCTCTCGTAGATGCTCATCACCATGGATAGTTTTGCGTGTGCGTAGGAAATTTTTTGTTTCCCATGCGACGTTCCCCAACACATAATAGGTATCTCTGACATGCTTTTTCAAGTCCCGAATTCCAACTGCCGGTATTCTCCCTCTTTGTGTGAACCTTGCAAACTATGAGATAAAAGGCATTAGAATTACTCCCCAAATCATTATTATCCATAAAAACATTATAAATAGCAATAGGAATACACGATGCAAAATGGACGTATCAGTCCGTTACTGGTAGTGCTGGCCATCAAGATTTCTGCAACATCTCCGCTGCCCTCGAACTCTGACTTGTCGGTCAACTCGTCCCCCGAGGAAGGGAACAAGTCGATGGTGGGATCGTTGGAATCGAGCACGACCACCTGACCAACGGATAACTGGTGAGCCATGGCGTGCTCGACCCACCACTCCTACCGAGAGCATCCGGAATGCTTGCGACGGTCTCTCGAGTGGGAGACGGACGGGGAGTTGTAAGGCTCCGACGGCCGTCGAAGGAGTACGCTGTGCGTCGCTACGCTGAAGTGCGTCGCTCCCCGTGCGAGGAACGAATCGGGACCCAGGGGTTCCTCGTGCAACCACGCCGCGCCGTCGGCGACGAAACGCACGGTGCGGAGGAGGATCTCATCACCGAGTGCCAACATAATGAATGAAAAAAGTTTGAATCCCACTTACACGGGAATTCGCTAGACCCTCTTACCCAGCGGCGGAGACAGGGGGGCGCCTCCCCCCACGATCGAGGGAACCTGAAGTACGTAACATATAGTTACGATAGAAAGGCTTGTACACATGTATTGTATTTGGCCCCTCCCATCAAATTATCTCAACGTCAAGTAGTAGTAAAAAGGAAAAAAAAAACACGTGAAGAGGCCCACTATTAGTGGCCGTGGGAATTGCTGATAATAACTCCTGTCCATCGTAACTGCAAGTCCTTAATCATGGGTTGTATTAGTCGAGGCGCCGCCGCCGTGCGCTTATGACTGCTGCACTGTGCGTGTGCCTATTCGTCTCTTGCCCTCCGCCTGTTCACCTCTGGCCCTCGCCGTCTGTTCTTCAGCTCTTCTCAGCGACTGGCTCTTCTCGCCTGCTCTCTCCCAAGTCATATGCCTGCTGCCTGCTGCTGCTCTCTGCTCTCGATTAGTCCGAATGCACTTGTCAATTCTTCCTGTAGATTATTTTTGCGATCAAGTCAAGAATCATTGGATTCAATGATGAACAGAGAGCAAGGATTTTTGCAGATTATTTTTGGGATATCAAAAGATTCTTTCTGCTGCTCTCTGCTCTCGACAGAAAGGCTTGTACATACTGTTTGTGATGCAAGTAGATTCCTGTATGAGTGTGTCTTATTTTTATGATGCCAATTACCTTGTATAGTTGTATTAGATCCTAATCTTTTCCATTGAAATTCAGCAGGCAGCAACTATGAAGAGAAAAGCAGGGACAAACACCGTTAAGATTAATGTTTTTTTCAAGCCGGTCGCCTCAAGTTCTCAACCTGCTGAAATTGTTAGTGAGGCTGATGTGCAGGTTACAAATCCAAGTTCAGTTAACACTTCTGATCAAGATATGCCGGACATGGTAAATGTTGCAGAACAAGAAGAAGTCACAACAACACCTTATCAGAGAGACCCTCGTAAACGTTGTCAAATTTGGGAGCTTCCACCGGACAAGCAAGACGACGCTCGACATTTTTATATATCTAAGGGAGCATATCGACCGGAGTTGGAAGAATACCCATTTGATGAAAAGTCTAAACACCGTCGCCGATTTCAAAAAGATTGGTACACAAATTTCTGGTGGCTTGAGTATTCAACTCACACTGATAGGGCATATTGTTTGCCGTGCTTTCTCTTCTCAAAAAACCCAGTTGGGAGATGTGGGTCTGATACATTCTCAGTCAAGGGTTTTAGAAACTGGAAAAAGGTTAATGATGGAAAAGCGTGTGCTTTTCTAACTCATGTTGGGGGTCCTGACTCTGCTCACAACTATTCAGTTTGGTGCTATGAAGATCTCAAGACCAGTATGGCTCATCGACAAGGTCATAGAAAAGCAAAATGAGAAACTAGCTACTGATGCGAGATTGAGGCTTAAGACTACCATCGATGCCATGAGGTAGGCAATTTTTTAACATCAACTAAAATTTGACATGAATTAATGTTTTGGTATCTAACATCTAGTCGCTTTGTCCCATTAGGTGGCTGATATTTCAAGCTTGTGCTTTTAGAGGTCATGATGAATCCGCGGGGTTTATGAACCAAGGAAATTTTCTTGAGATGGTTAAGATTCTCGCTTCATACAATAAGGATGTTGCAGCCGTTGTTCTAGAAAATGCACCAGGTAATGCAAAGTATACATCTGGAGAAGTTCAGAAAGAGGTTGTTGGCATACTTGCTCGAGAAGTGCAAAAAGCAATTAAAGAAGAAATAGGTAATGCCAAGTTCTGTATAATGGTGGATGAAGCTCGGGATGAATCAAAAAAAGAACAAATGGCAGTTGTTCTTCGGTTTGCCAACAAAGAAGCAGAAATAATTGAGCGTTTCCTCGATCTAGTTCATGTTAATGACACTGCTGCCTTAACTTTGAAAAATGCAATTTGTGTTGTACTGTCAGATAATAACTTAAGCGTACAATACATCAGGGGCCAAGCATATGATGGTGCAAGCAATATGAGAGGGGAATGGAATGGATTGAAGGCTCTTATTCTCCGTGAGTGTCCATATGCCTACTATATTCATTGTATGGCTCATCAGTTACAATTGGAACTTGTTGCTGCATCACGAGAGGTACATGAGGTGCATAACTTCTTTCAAGATGCAAATTTTATAATAAATGTTGTCAGTGCTTCTACAAAGCGTAGTGATGAGCTACTAGCGAACCAAGAAGAGGAAATTTCTCGTGGAATTGAGTTGGGAGAGCTTGATACAGGTAGAGGGTAAAACCAAATTGGAACTTTAGAGACCAGGAGACACAAGATGGAGTTCACACTATAAGTCCATACAGAGCTTAAAGAAGATGTTTGTTGCTACAGTTGCCGTCTTAAGAGGTATACCAACTGACCGTTCAGTCTCAAAGTATTCTCGTGGAGATGCCGTTGGATCCCTTAAAATTGTCATATCATTTGATTCTATGTTCATTCTACATCTGATGGAAAAGATTATGAAGATCACTGATGTGTTGTGTCAGAAACTTCAATACAAATCTTTGGATATTTTAAATGCCTTGGATTATGTTTCTAACACAAAGGTCCTACTTGGTGAGCTAAGAGAACATGGTTGGAATTCTCTTTTAGAGGAGGTCAAATCTTTTTCTGTCAAGCATGAGATTGATATCCCAGATTTGGACCGCAAGTATGTTCTTCTACTTTCTAAAATTACTTGACTTATATTAAGTTATTTCTTTGTTACTTTTTATCTTGAAAATTGAGCTGACTTTGTGATGAAATTAATAGGTATGTTGATGTTACCAAATCTCGAAATAAGCATGACAACACAACAACACTCCACCACTACAAAGTCGATGTTTTCAGTGTTGCAATTGATCAACAACTTAGTGAACTGAATGATCGATTCAATACCCAAGCAACTGAACTCCTTACTCTCTATTCATCATTGGATCCAAGGCATGAATCTTTTGATATCCCAAAGATAAGCACCCTCGCAGAAAAATTCTATCCCGCTGATTTTTCAAGTCAAGAATTAGCTTAGTTGGAAAGTCAGCTACCTCATTTTCAGCTAGATGTGTGCAACCATCCAGAACTGATGACCTTGCCATCTATTGCTAGTTTAACAAAAGGACTAGTTAAAACTGGTAAAGCTTCTTCATATCCAATGGTTGACAGGTTGTTGCGACTAGTTATCACACTCCCAGTCTCAACGGCAATTGCAGAGCGGGCTTTTTCGGCTATGAAGATTGTCAAGACACGTCTTCGAAGTAAAATGGGAGACGATTTGCTTTGCCATTGCATGATAATTTACATAGAAAAAAAATTAGCAGCTAAGATATCTTCTGATGAAATTGTTAGTATTTTTGATCTTATCGGCAATCGTAGAGGCCATTTTAAATTAATAGAAATGTAATGATATGTTTATGTCACTTCAGCAAAATCTTGTTCTACATGATTATTTTTGTACTGGATTTTTTTCACTTGGCTTGCCCCCCCCTATCCAAATCCTGGCTCCGCCATTGCTTTTACCCGTGGTTGGTGCCAACTGTCGTGGAAGTAATGTTGATAGTAGTATGGGGGGTACAAATGAGTAGGGCGAAGCCTAGCTACGGAGTAAGTGTCACACTCAGAATTGATGAGTTCAGACCCCACTCGGAAGTGGTAAAAGTCCTACATCTCGAGCCCAGGGGCTAAGTGTTTGCTTGGTGTAGGTACCTGACTACAGGGAGTTCATGACCGTTGCTTCGGTGTCGGGGAGTGGCTTATATAGAGTGCACCACCAGCAGCCGAGCGCCATCACTAGAGTCATTTATGCTAGTAACTGCAGGAGTTACCGGGATCTGCTAAGTTAACTACAGGCATTACAGGTAACGACGTATTAAGTCCCTCTGAAAGCACATTTGCTCCCTTGGTGGTTTTGGTAATTAATAACAACATATATGTCATTGAACTAATGTTTCCACTAAGCATGTTCAGGAAAAGTTCAATGATGGGTTGGCAAAAGGATTGTGAAATACCCCAAGATGCAAGGAAATACATTGGCAAAGCTTCAAGCAAGAAGACTCTACATTTTACTTTTGTGAGAAATCACTTTGAGTCCATAGGAAAGCCAATACTATCAAAAGGGGGTAAGGTACTGTTGGTGAACAAAATGCTCATACGTGCACAAGTGATAGTCACCACATACACCCACAAGCTCTTCCACAAAAGTCTTTCCAAAGCCAAATATCCAAAATCGGTGCAACCAACACTTTCCACTCGGTGCCACCGATTCTCAGCCTCAGACAGACCTAGACAAACCCTAGCCATTCGGTGCAACCGATTCTGCTTCGGTGCCACCGAGTTTGGGTTGCTAACTTTGTGTTACGCAAATTCACAAAATCGGTCCCACCGAGTTTGTTGAATCGGCATCACCGAGTTTGGCAATCTAATCGTTGATCACCTAATCGGTGCAACCGAGTTTTATGTATCGGTCTCACCGAGATTCCAAAGTTGCCATCTTTGAGGTAACTCGATACCACCAAGATTAACACATCGGTGTCATCGAGTCTCACTTATTAGGTGTAACGGTTGGATTTTTGGAGATGTCTATATATACCCCTTGACCACCACTCACTCGTAAGAGAAGCACTCGGAATAGTTCCCACTCGTACCTACTGATTTTCTGAGAGAGAGCCACTTACTCATGTGTTGAAATCATGCCATCCCATTCTGACCATATGAATCTTGATCTCTAGCCTCCCCAAGTTGCTTTCCACCCAATCAATCTCTTCCACCAAAGCCAAAATCTATGAGAGAGTGATTGTGTGTTGAGGAGTCTATCATCTTGAAGCACAAGAGCAAGGAGTTCATCGACATTATCGAGCCTATTACCTTTTGAAGGGTGGTGCCTCCTAGATTGGTTAGGTGTCGCTTGGGAGCCTCCTACTTTGTGTTGTGGAGTGAAACAAGAAGTTTGTAAGGGCAAGAAGATCGCCTACTTCATGAAGATCTACCCCGAGTTAGGTTAGTCCTCCGTGGACGTAGGCCATCATGGTATAGTCAAGGTTGCTTCTTCATGGAACCCTCCGTGGACTCTCGCGACCGTTACCCTTCGTGGGTTGAAGACTCCATAAACGTGGACGTAGGATAGCACCACCTACTGAAACCACGGGAAAAAATCATCGTGTCTTCAAACCGCGTTTGATCTTCCTATCCTTCCTTTACTTACATGCTTGTCTTTACTTTCCGCTGCAATACTTGTAGACATGCATGTGTAGGGTGTACTTGACTTGCTATGAATGCTAAAATTTGCCAAGACTTAAAATTGGGAAAAGGTAGATTTTTAATTGGTCAAGTAGTCTAATCACCCCCCCTCTAGCACTACTTTCGATCCTACGCCCTCGAACGTTGCAGCTCCCACATCGCTCCTACTTCCTCCTGTCCGAGTACTAGGGAGGTGCGAGTGGTTGATGACGTCCGAGTGACTTCCAAGGATCCGAGTGCATCTCGTATATTCGTCTGAGTGTCAAGGTAAGCCAGGGACTTCCATGACCTCGTAGGACCCCAAGAGTGTCCTAGATTAGAGGTACATGACCCTACCCAGGGTAGGTGACCTCGTCAGGTGGCCTTGCGTGCATTTGTATCGGTCGCCACTATGGGGCGACACAAGGGGTGTTCGGTGAGAAGGTTGGTTGGAGGGATGGGCGGCACCGACGCTAGGGCTACCTGTCGCCAGCACGGGGAATGCATCCACTCCACCTCCCCCCTTTCCCTCGTACGTTTGCGTGTGGATGTAGCTCTGGCAACCATGTTCAAGGCGGCACGTGGGCTGCAGTTTCATTGCTGGCGTCCATTTGGTCCAAAGCCGGTCACTTTCGCTGGTCTTGGGTTTGTCTAAATGTAGGGCGACATCCCTGATGACGGGAGGCGGGGTGTTCCTAGGAGGAGTGTGTGTCTCAGGTGCGGGCGGGCAGCCATGGCCATGGGGGTGGCTTGGTTCGCAGGTGGATGACGAAGTTAGGGTGGGACGGAGGGTTGTGACCGTCAGGGTACATCACTTGCCCAGTCCTTGTACTAAACGGCAGTGGTGGCGTCTGTTGACATCGTATCCTTCTTGAAGGCTCCGTCGCTGCATTCCCACTCATTTTGTCTTGCTCCGGGTGAAAACTTGGTCTACGGGATCGGGTGGTGCTGGCCATCCATGGTCGTACCCTTCTAGGAGGCATCGTTTTGGAGTCTTGCCTTCGTCATTGTCTGTGTCACCTCTCCGTTGTGGATTATCATGGCCAAGGTCTCCGTCGGCTCGAAGCGGTCTTCTTCACACATCTGTAGTGTGCATGGTAGTCGGTGGTGTGGTGTGTCGGTATCCGACACCTTTGTATCTTGTCTTGGGTGTGTGTTGTGTGCAGCGGTGACGTCTGTTTGTATCGGTATGCTCGGATATAATGGAATGATGGTTGCTTCATAATATAAAGCGGATAAACCCTTTTCGGTCATAACAATGTTATGAATATTCCTCAACGATGCCACATCTGAAGTATCAAAAACCTGAAACCTAGGAATATCTACCTCCCTAATAGCGCATCTGAAAGGTTGCAGGAGCGCTTCCCAATTGTATAAAAAAAACTACTGGCATCAGGAAGAAACAATTTTGCAATCAAGCAACAAAACACCTGTTCATAGCCAGGAAAGCCACTACTACCAACTCTGAAGTTCTATGTAGACATGTAAGTGACAAAAAGTGTAATAACCTCGGTTATACAAATATCAATACAGGATATCCCTGTGATATAATACAGTTTTGCAAACACAAAAATATACTACTCCCTCCGTCCGGAAATACTTGTCCTAGAAATACATAAAATGGATGTATCTATAACTAAAATAAGTCTAGATACATCCACTTCTAGATACATTGCTACTCCCTCCGTCCGGAAATACTTGTCCTAAAAATGGATGTATCTAGATTTATTTTAGTTATAGATACATCCATTTTATTCATTTCTAAGACAAGTATTTCCGGACGGAGGGAGTACTTCCCAATGTGAAATCAATCAGCTGAATAAGCTCAAAATGCAAGTAAACAACACTACCAAGTTTTCAGCAAAAGCTCCAACTCATTCAGATGCAGCAAGTGGCTGCAACAATCGAGTACATTTACAAGAATTCATTGGTTGTGAAATTTACTGTTACAATAAACCTGTGGTTTACAGTCAGCACCTGCATTCTATCTATTGGCCACCACATCGCAAAATTTGCGCTGCATTTGTAAGATCAATTTCCACTTAGTAACGATAATTTCTTGCTTCATGCCCGGTCTGTCTGAGCCTGCAGTTACATGCAATACAAAATTCACATGTCATCAATGTACATGTATATATCTACTAATCAACTCACTACTATTATTGAAAACTCTGTATTTTGGGGGTATATTACGTATTACTCCCTCCGGTACCTATTATTTCGTCATTAGTACTTGCTAGTAATGTTGTCATCACAGTTAGCCAATACAAATATCTTACAGAAAGCAACATGTTATATTTAAAAGCTTACCTTTCTTTCGATGCAGCAACATTCGACTTCTGGTATGAGATTTCTACTCCAGTTGGCGGCTTAAAAGCACTTTTCGCCCTCTCAAACGTATCCTCCATGTCAGATTCAACTATAAGGTCCCTAAGCGATGAGGAATGCTTGAGAAAAGCTTCAGCAATGGAAACTTCAAAGTCTCCGCCTTTAAATCCTTCAAACTTCAACAAACGAAGATGGCCCATGATCTCAAATGCCCTAAGCTCGTCTGGCCAGTCATCAATTGCGGCATCCATGGCTTCATCAGTTGATATATCATCCATGCGCTGTTTTTAAGAAGAAGAAAATTGACGCCTGGCAATTAACACGTGGCAAACCAACTCACAAGCAAAAAAGAAAAAGGAGTGCCTTATGGCTACTATAGCATTGCTCACTGGATAGACTTGATCTAACCCGACAGTGTACCAATGATATATTTCAAGTATGCATTTTGGTATTGTTGATATGATACGTTAATCAGTAACACACACAGAGTTATACTGTATATAATATAACTATGCAAGAAAACGTGGGTATGTTGTGGTAAACCTTGAATTGCCTTCAAAATGAAATAAATGCCATTGATCTTGGTGGCAAGGCAATAACAGGAAAGTTAAATAAAACTCGCAAAGCATGATAATTACATAAAGCACGTGATTTCTACTCTATTTCTGAGGATTACCCCATGGACTTGCCAAACAGTGAAAATAAGAATTAGCTTAACAACACAGATATGCATCAGGTTTCATGTGAAGATCAGCAATCAAGAAACGAAGGAAAAAAGGAAGTGGTACTAAAAAGAACACACGAAGGATTATTTTTGTATTCTGTTTTGGCTAGACTGTCAGCTGATTCAGAATCCATAGGGAAACTCCAAAATTCAGAAGTTTAGGTCCTTACCCATAGTGTCAATTTCTCAAGATTGGGGAAGTATTTGAAGATATTTAAGAGATACTTTCGCTCCTTCTCGTCTGACAGGCATACACCGATGTGCAGATTCTTCATTGTGGGCATTAATTTGGTCCCCTATACAGACAGTAAAAAAGAAACAAGATACGCATTATTGTTCAAAGGAATCAAATTGGGTATGGTTGAATTGCCAGATTTCAGATACTATTGCATTGTGCAAATTTCAGAACATTATAAGTTTGGATAAGTGTCAAAAAAGGGTAGACCAAAGACAACTGATGATATTCTCAAACCAACGAGCAGTAGCACAATATTATGCAAATTTCAGAATATATAAGTTTGGATTGTACCCGCAAAATGAATAACACCGTCTTTTACAGAATGAAACAGCACAGAAACAGTTACATACCTTTCTTATATCATGACCTTCTATGAGTATTGCCTGAGCGGATATATTACCGACTACAGTGTGTAGTTTTGAACAGCCCTGAAGGCTTACTCTCAGGAGCTTATCTTTTTTCTTTGGTACAGCAGACACTGTAAATTTATGGAGTAGGGGTGCCCAGACCTCTATAGAATCCATTTCAGAGAACCAAATCTGTATTACTTGTAGAGTTCCTGAAGAAACACTGACAGATTCCTTATGATAGCCAAGATGCATTTGTCGCAATTTCTTACATCTGTAAACTATGTCATGAAGAGTATCTTTGCTGATGGAACAATGGGACAAGTCCAGCACCACCAATGTTTCCAATTCATACACTAATGCATCCGGAATATCGCAGAAACAGATACTCAACTGCTCCACTCCGCTATTGTCTAAGCCATTAATGGGGAATTCAATTACTGTCTTAGGCCATCTCCTGTTGACCACTACGACTTCTTTGACCTTCTTGGTCACGAGCAACTTGAACTAATCTTCTAAGTGCTCAGTTTCAAACAGAATGGAATCAATTCTAAAGTGGGAAACAAGACCGTTGGTCTTACTGAGAGCAGCGGTAACATTGGTGGTGCAGGCAAGTTTGAGGTCATGAACCAGATTCTGAGACAGATGATCCTCACCAAACCCCTGTTCTTCCTGCTGGCTGCAGGACCCAAGATCCAATCCCGGTCTAGCTGTTGGGTCAGCAGCCTCCTCTTGGGGACCCGGTCCTCTCATACTCCTGCAGGAGGCAAAGTGTTTTCCTACGCCTGCTTCTTGGCCGGCGAGGCCCTCCAGATCGGAGCCACGGGCCGCCTCTTGTACGGAAGGGGCACTGGATGTGACCACCTCTCCTGTGACTCTGTGGTCGCTCTCGAGCAGCGCTGCGCCCCTGCCCTCCACGCGACCGCCAGTGGGACGTGCCTCTGGTCGAAGCCATCTGCCTGCTCCTCGGCAGGCGAGGCCATCCAGATCGGAGCCACGGGCCGCCTCTGATACGGATGGGGCACCGGATGTGACTCCCGCTCCTGTAACTCCGTGGTCTCTGTCCAGCGCCGCGGCGCCCCTGCCCTCCACGCGACCTCCAGAGGGACGTGCCTCTGATCTCAGCCATCTGCCTGCTCCTCGGCCGGCGAGGCCCTCCAGATCGGAGCCGAGGGCCGCCTCTGATACCGAAGGGGCGCTGTATGTGAAGGCCTGGCCGGTGGCTCTGTGGTCTCTGCCCAGCGGTGCGGCGCCCCTGCTTTTCACGCCACCGCCAGGGCGATCTGCCGCTGATCGCAGCCCTTTGGCGCTGCCGTCCTGCCTATCGCGCACCGCGCCTCCTCCGCCGCCTGGAGGTCGGGGAAGACCATAGAGGACGCGGGCTATGATTTCGAGATCTCTCTGGTTGCTGGTCGGGAAGGGCTCCGCCATCGGCTGGGGTTTGGCGAGATTAGGGTTTGAGCTTCTGCTTCTCGACGAGCAGACGGACGCTAGTCGAGGGTGGGGGAGAGGGGAACGGCGGCCGTGTGGGGGGATGGGGATCTTGCCGAAAATTGAAGTTCAATTGCTGCGGACCGTTGCCTGCCGCCTGGCTTAGTTACGTGTTCGCTACGGCTGGGCGCCTGGGCCACCGAGTCGAAGTGAAACCGAACCATAGCCAGGCCCAATGCTATCTTCCTGACCCAACCACAAATCCCTTTTGCACCCAAAAAAACAAAAGCGTGGCCAGTTTTTCTCAAACAAAAAAACAATAGAGGAACAAAAACTAATAAATATATATGCAATACAGAAAATTCAAAAATAACATATGCATTAAGGTTTACCATGGAGTGTACACAAAATTTAATTGCCAACTTAGACACAAAAAATATTGCCGACGTTTAGTACATTATAAATTAAAACGTGCATAATAAAATTTTCATGTAAAAAGTTAGTCATATAAAATATTAGTATATCAATTGGCATATGAATATTAAAAAAGGTGTAAATTTGCATGATTGTGTGTGTGTGTGGGGGGGGGGGGGTATGTTTGAACATAAGTCCGCCTTATCTAAGTGCCAAATTGCCATGCTTGGGAAACAAAAAAATACCATCTCTAAATTCCATAAAAAGGAAAAATTAACAATAATGCTTGTTTGCCATGGTAGTAAAATATATTTTCTAACGGTAAAATTAAGAAAAATAGGAATTTGACATGGTCCAAAATTATAATTTTCCATGGTGAGTAAAATATAATTTCCATGGTGCAGTAAATAATATTTCCATGATGACAATATAAATAAATAAAAGGAATGTGGCATGGTCCAAAAATATTATTTGCCATGGTACAAAAAAAATTGCCATCATGAAAAGTAAGAAAAAGAAAAGAATTTGTCGTGGTACAATAAAACTTGCCATGTAGTTTTGCCAAAATTTGTCATGCCGCTTTACCAAAATTTCCATGTTGTGTGTGAAAACGTTTTCTCCTTTTTATCATGCACAGGTAATAACAACATATGACAATTGCCATGTCTTCTATAATAACATGGCAAAAGGGGTATACAAAATCAACATGGTTTGCCATGGTTGAAAAAAACTGCAAATTTAGGAGTTTGTTCTCTAAAAGCACATGGAGATATATTTTTGAATTTTTTATGGTGACATGAAAAAAATATGGATTTTATTCTTGGGAGAAGATGTCAAACTTAGGGGGTTTACACTTTGAACATGATGGAAAAATAGGAACTTGCAATGGGGCACATGGCAAAAATTAAGGAAACTCTTCTCTAAAAAACACATGGCAACTTTTTGGGGTGTTTGAAAAAGGCTTAAGACAAATATATGCATTGTGTTCTTTGAAAAGTGATTGCAAATTTACACATTGCAAGTTTTCTAAAATTTGTTCTCTAAAAAAGACATGGCAACTTTTGGGATTTTTTTTTGTAAAATGGGCACACAGCAAGCCAGTGAAAGATTTGCAATGTGATACAAAGAAGGAAAATATAGTTGGAAAAAAAAATCTGAATTTACCATGTGAGCAGTACAAGACAAAACTGCCATGATCCATGGCAAAAGAAGCAATGCAAAAGAAAGTGAAAACAAAGCATATGGGAAACTTGCCATGTTTAAAAAAAATTAACACAACTAATGGCAAAATTTTGCCATGACCCATTGGAAAAACAATATAAAAGCCTATGCAAAGTCATGGCAAGTAGACTATTGAGGAAAAAATTGTAGCATGGCAAGTATTTCCAATGGAAAAATTATAAAGAATTGTGGCAAAGAACGTAAAAAATGTAAGTTGGTTGATCATTTAAGTTGCTACCTTATTTAAGTCATGGCAAGTAGATTATTGAGAGAAAAATATAATTTGTAGCATGGCAAGTACATTAGTTCTTTCCAATGGAAATTTATAAAGAAATTGTGGCAAAGAACGTAAAAAGTGTAAGTAGATTGATCAATTTAAGTTGCTACCTTATTGCCACTATTCGATGGTTTGCGATTTTTTTGGTGCAAGCTAATTGCCACCTTAATGATACCGGTTGTCATGATAGTTCAAAATGACTTGTCGTGCGTTGTCAACAATGTCTTGGGAATGAAAGAGATGCCATCAGGCATCTTGTGGTATGATAATTTCCCATACAAAGAAACGAGAATACTGATCAAAGTTGCCATATTTCTACTCCTATAAAAATCTCAATTGATGATGATGGTGTGCCTGTCATCCAACAATTTTGACCATTCGATCTACATATAACGGGGGTCGTACCGTGTGAATCCGCTCATGTTTGTGAATCCTTGCATCCTCTCTTCATTGACCGTTTGATGGAATTCATGTACATAGCGTGCATCGAGGATTCTTTTGCACAATGAAGCCCACCTCAAGCCCAAAACCCTCTATGAACTTTTCAAAAGGTCCATAGCCCATTACTCCCTAATCATTTCTCTCTCAATCCCTAATCATGTTAAGTTGTCAGTTTTCAACAAGATGCAGCCCCCCGCACCCACGCTCCTGCGCCGTGCCACTCCGGCGCCCGCAGCCACCAGAGCCGCCACCGATTCCCTCGCCTCCCCCCTCGGAGTCTCCTCACCCTCGCCGTGGTTCCCTCCGGGATTCCCCACGCCGCGTTGCCGCGTTTTGGGTGCCTGAATCTGGTGGCCTCACTGTTCCCTCAGCTGGCATCGTCCTCATCACATCTGCATCCTCGAGCTCCTGCTACCTCGCATGCGACCGTTGCTAAGGTGGGTGAGCCACAACGCCATGTATGCTTCGCCATCAATGAGGATCTCCTCCAGGATACCCTACCTCCTCCCATTCATGGTGCCCATCGTCCGTGTCTCAAATCAGCGCCTGCGGCCGCATTCAAGTCGCGTGTTCGATGGGATGCGACGAGCTCTCCCTCGAGCCCTGTGTCGGCTGTAGCGGATTGAAGTCTTGCTGCCCCTGTCGCGGCTGCTCCGGAGCATCAATGGTATTTGGTGCGACCAACATACTGGTGGAGAGAAGGCCGCTCCAACAACCAACATTCAGGACGGAGTTGTGCGGCTTCTTATTCCCCTCCACGAAGACAAAGCGAGTTCTTCAAGCTAAGAGACAGAGAGTGCCATCGCTGTTTGCTGCTGGGACACTGCAAGGCCACATGTTGAAATCCTCTCACCTGCCGACGGTGCCGTCAGATTGGTCATAAGGCAAGGGGATGCTCCAACTCCCCGTCCCCTCGGTCCCCACCGTCGTTAACTGCTGCAACTGCGAGGTCCCCTGCTCCTTCGTCTGAAGCTGTTGCGCCTGGGGCTGCGGCGGACTGTTTCATTCCCTTGCCCCCCGGCCGGCCGTGTGGAGCAACATGCCACGTCAGGAGCCGCGCGTTGGCGACCCGTCCCTGCGCCCCGAGGAGGGGAGCGTGGTCATCATCTCCACGCCGGAGATGGATGCCAATGCTGCCAGCCTCGCCTCTCTGGGCGCCTTCCTCTGGTTAGGTGGCAGCAGGCCTGCCGTGTGCGTGGCTGAGATCAAGGAGGCCCTGGATGTGCAGTTCGGTGTGCGGGATGTCAAGGTGGTGCCTCACTACCCTGAATACTTCTTCGCCTTCTTCCTCTACCAGCACCAACGCGACCGGGTCACGGCGTCGGGCAGATTCCGGCACAATGGGCTCGACATCCACTCTGCCAACTGGAGCCTTGATGTGCACTCCGACGTGGTCCGAGCGAACTACCATGTTCATCTTTGCATTTAAGGAATCCCTCTTAGCGCTTGGTGCAACTCTATGGCGGCGCAAGTGCTCGGGGCGAACACCTCCTTCCACTACTTCGACGTCACCACTGTCCGTCAAGAAGATGCATCCAGCTTCATGCTTTGGGCCTGGTCTGAGAACCCCTCGACCATCTCCAAGGTGCAGCAGGTCACCATTGCGCCACGGGTGGTCATGGGCGCTGGTGGGGCTCCGTCTACGGCCGTTGGGCACGGCGGCTTTCGGCATCGCGCCATTATTCACCTCGACCTTCTGGAAGACTATACGCCTTATACTGCCGGCAACATCCCTCGACGCCCGGACTCTGTTCCGTTCACCTGGCGCTATGGCGTGGTTGACTGCGAGCGTCGGGTGAGGGACAGGCAGGACCCCCCGCCTCGAGGCCAAGAAGATGATGACAAGCACCGCCGCGGCGATGAGCATGACATAGAGGATCGGCGGGGATGGGACAATGACCGATCACGGTCCTCCTGGCATGATCGCCTCTTCAGGAGCAGCTCCCGAGCTCCAGAGCGTCGAGCTGCCGCCGACCGCCAGGGCTCTCGCCAAGAGGAGAGGGGCAGGGATCATGGCCTTGATGACCATGGTAGAGATGGTTGGCGTCGTGCGGGTGGAAACTCAAGGGAAGACCAGGCTGGTTTGAACAAGATGACTCGAGGACGTTCATTGCGACCACCTCCTCGCACCATGTCCAGTGACATCATTGAGATCACCCCTTCTGGTTCAGCTCTGGGCTGGCTTTGTGGTGCTGTCCACATGATCAGAGTTCATCCATCACTTACCTTGGACGCCCCCCATGCTGTATGTTTAGAGCCTAGGCCTTCCGAGGTGCTGGCCATGGCTGAGACGCAGCCAGCACCACTGCTCACTCTTGATGTGGCTGCCTCTCCTGAGATTGTTCTGGCCACACCATCCCCTCCAAGCCAGACTGTGTTGATCGAAGATCTTCAGGCTGATCTCACGCTAGAGTTTGTCCCTGCTACGCCCACGTCACCGCTCCTTCCTGATGTATCTGAAGATGACAGTGTGGGACACTTGTCTTCTGTTATTGCTGCTCCCACTACTTCGCCTGAGGTGTCCACTCCCATTTTCATCCCGAGCATGCCACCCCTACTCCCCTCCCCACACTCAACGCCACCTAGAAGACCAGTAGCTCGTCGGAAGACCCTGGCTGGAGTGACTGGCTTCCAGCTCCCTCGCGAGAGCCCGTGTCTCCGGCAAAAAGGAGGAAGATGCCTTTTGCTATGCTTGCTGAGCAACTTCTATGTCTTCGTATGGGCATTGTCGGTGATGGAGAGCAGGTAACGGAGGCAGCGATTACAAAGTTCACACAAATGTTTCATGGTCAGCTTCCAGATATTGTTGTGGCTGCCCCGCGCGCATTGTTTCAGTTGGATTGTGATCTCTCGGCGACTGTTGAAGAGGCCCGGTGCAGCACGGTGGAGAAGGAGGATCGGGCCTGGGGGAGGCTGCAACTGTGGCCATCTGAACCTGATGCTAGGCTCTTTGACGTAGTCCAGTTTCCTAATGCTAGTTTGCCAAATCCATGTTAGTTGTACGCCTGTTTGTAGTTGTTGTAGCTTGCGGCTGTACCAGGTCCTGGCGAGACCAATATTGCTATGTTTGATCCAATCTCTACCTCCTCTATGTAATCCCGCTAATGTACCTTCAGTGAGCCAATGTTAGAACAAAATATCTCAATTATGTGTTGGAATGTTCATGGTTTGAACTGTTCAGACCGTCGTGACACTGTCAATGAAACAATTGCTACATCCTCATGCAATCTAGTCTTCCTACAAGAAACAAAGCTCCAAGTCATTGACCCTTTCATTGCAGCACACCTTGGGGGCTATTGGCTCATAAATTTTGCCTTCAAGCCTGCTGATGGTACTAAGGAAGGCATCTTGCTCCTTTGGGATGAGGATGTGGTGAACATTTCCAATGTTCAGCTAGGATCATACTTCCTTTCAGCAGATGTTGCAGCTAAGAATTCTTTGGACAACAAAAAATTCAAACTTACCACTGTATACGGGCCAACTAGAAGCCACTATCGGGGACAAAATGGCTAGTTAATGGAGATTTCAACAAAATTTATCGGGCGCAAGATAAGACCGTTCCAATGTCGCTGACTTTTCGCTTCCGCAACACCCTTAGCTCACGCGAGCTCAAGGAGATCCACCTCCAGAATCGAAAGTTCACTTGGAGTAATGAGAGAAATAACCCGACGCTTAGTAAACTTGACAGTTTTTCTTGGCAATGAGGAATGGGACATCGAATTTGCCAACTACATCCTGATTGCCCTTTCCTCCTTGCTATTAGATCATTGTGCGTTGTTACTTGCTTGTGAGGATGGCCCCAAGAAACCCAAGTCCTTCTGATTTGAGAACCACTGGACCAAGATGCCGGGTTTCCAAAAGATGGTTAGTGACGCTTGGAGTGAAAACTGCAACCAATCTAAACCTTATCAAAGGCTTTTTTTCACAAACTAAAAATACTAGCCGAAGATTACGTTCCTGGAGCAAAACACTATTCGATAAAGTTAATGTTCAGTTGCATATGGCTCTTGAGGTTATTCTCCACCTCGATCTGGCTCAGGAACAAAGAGTGCTCTCCCAACAAGAACACGACTTTAGAAAACGTCTGAAAAGAAAGATCAGCACGTGGTATGTGCTAGAGAAATCCAGGAGGAGACAAAATTCGAGAATTACCAAGCTGAAGGAGGGCAACGCTAATACCCGCGACTTCCACCGGCGTGTTAACCACCAAAGGTGAAATAACTTTATCCACCGACTCAAACATAACAGCGGTTGGATTACGGAACACAATCTGAAGGAGAAGATGATCCATCACCACTTTGAAAACAATTCTAAGAAGGACCCCACGCGCAACATTGACATCAATTGGGATATTACTCCCATTCCCACATGTGACCTTCAGGAGTTGGATGTGCCTATGACGGAAGAGGAGGTGAAAGCTGATGTGTTTGCTATGCCTAATGACAAAGCTTCGGGGCCAGACGGTTTCTCTGGTGCTTTATTTAAAGCATGTTGGAACACAATCAAGGGAGATCTCATGTCGGCCATCTACCGATTCTCTGATTTAAATTCTGCCCATTTCCGCTGGCTTAATTCAGCTGATGTTGCCCTCATTCTGAAGAAAGATGGAGCTGAAGATATTTCTGACTTTCGCCCTATTATCCTGATTCATGTTGTCGCAAAGATTATTGCCGAAGTGATGTCTAGCCGGCTAGCCCCCTCATGAACGACATCGTTTCCCGGGCACAAAGGGCCTTCATCAAATGGAGATGCATCCATGATAATTTCATGTATGTGCGTAATATGGCGAGGCGCTTTCACCGCAAAAAAAACCCGACGCTGCTCTTTAAGTTGGATATCAAGAAAGCATTTGATTCGGTCCGATGGGAATATCTTCTTGACATCCTCCTTCACCTGGGTTTTCCTCCGCGCTTCAGAGGGTGGATATCGACTCTCCTATCATCAGCTTCTTCACGAGTCTTGCTCAACGGCATCCCTGGCATTCCCATCAAACTTAGGAGGGGCTTGAGTCAAGGCGACCCTTTATCACCCCTCTTATTTGTGTTGGCCATCGACCCACTTCATCACATTCTCAAGAAAGCCACTGCTCAAGGAAAGTTCCACCCGCTTGGTGGCGATGAAATGCCAATCAGAGCCTCTCTCTATGCGGATGACACGGCCATTTTCCTTGCGTCAATCAAAGATGAGGTCAAGTTCTTTGCAGAAACTCTTGGAAGCTTTGGGGAGGTCTGAGATTTGACCACGAACTGCTCTAAAAGCCTTGTTGCCCCCATTCGGTGTGATGCTTTGGATCTTGATGATATACTCCACTCCTTCCCAATGAAATATCTGGGACTGTCGTTGTCAACCAAGAGACTAAAAATAATTCATTTCCAGACCCTTGAGGATAAGATTGCCGCTCAACTCACACCTTGGATGGGCAAGCATGTGGCGTCGCCCGGAAGGGTCGTATTGGTAAAGTCGGTCATCACGGCAATTTCCATATATTACTTGACGGCACTAAACTTACCTGCTGAGGTCATGAAGAAGATTGACTCCATCCGGCGTGCATACCTTTGGGTGGGTTGAGACAAGGTCACGAGTGGTAAATTGGGAGCAGGTGTGCAAATCCAAAGTGCATGGTGGTTTGGGCGTTTTAAACTTGGAAAAATTTGCTGCTACCCTTCGCATCCGTTGGTTATGGGCTACTTGGACGGAGACAGCTACATCGGCGGTGAGATGAAGACTTCCGCAGCCGATGCGAGTACGACGACGGTGAGGTTGAGGCAGTGAAGCTCTTCCACACCGAAGGCGATGATTTTAGCAGGACACTAGGTTTGAGCTCGGGAGAGAGTAGGAGTGAGGAGTAACCGAGCACAGTGAAAGGGAAAGGGTATTTATAGCGGAGGTGAAAACGATTCTGTCCGAAGATTTTGGACTAGATTGCCCCTGACCCTTGCTCTCTATGCGACATGTGTCACCCACGTACTGAGTAGTGTCGATAGTGGGGGATCGTGTGTTATCCAGTCATGGGAATCGGAACAGTTTGAGCGGGAAACGCCAAAAATTTTGATAAAATTTTTTGAAGTTTCCGTTCGCAAATTCTTCAGCTGTCATGGACAAAGTGAAAACTTTGAACGAGTTTCAAAGTAGAATGCATATGAAGAATTTGTGAACAGACTGGGTTGAGTTAAGCATAAAGGGGAAAAGGGTCCGATCACATTCATTTTGATGAAAATCAACTTGAAGAATTAGCGATAAGTGAATGGTGTTGAGGACATTGAAAACTCATATATATATATATATATATATATATAGTCAATGAAGAACATGAGTTTCATAGTTTGAAGAATTTGAAAAGTTGATGAATTTGAAAAGTTGAGAAATTTTGCAAATTTTGAGGAATTTGAAAATTTGAAGAATTTGCAAAATGACGAAAAACTCAACTTTGAAGAAATTCAACTATGGTTGGTGGCGTGACCCACCGTATAAGAATGATGACTTCAGACACCGCGTACAATTGTCGTAGGGTTCTGAGAATCAAATTCTTCATTAATTTCTTCACACTTAGAGGATAATTCTTCATTGATTGAAGAAAAATGTTACTTCATGTGTTGCACATCTAAGTAATCAATTTTGCATAAGTGTTAGGATGTGTGTCCTTTTTCAAAGAACATTCGAGGATTCTAAGATATTTTGCTCGCACCGCAACTTGCAAAATCTCTTTTCATCCAAGGGCTTTGTGAAGATGTCGGCCAATTGTTCTTCAGTAGGGATGTGGTCGATGGATATGTCGCCCTTGAGTACGTGATCTCGAAGAAAGTGATGACGAATTTGGATGTGCTTGGTCTTGGAATGCTGAACTGGGTTGTAAGCAATCTTGATGGCACTCTCATTGTCGCAGTAGAGAGGAATATTGTTCAACTTGATGCCATAGCCCTTGAGGGTTTGCTTCATCCACAACAACTGAGCGCAACATGAACCAGTAGCAATGTACTCAGCTTCAACAGTAGATAGTGACACATAGTTCTGCTTCTTCGAGGACCAACAGACTAAGGATCGTCCGAGTAAATGACATGTGCCTGAGGTTGACTTGCGATCCACATGATCTCAAGCATAGTCACCATCAGATTATGTAACGAGGTGATGATTTGAGCCCTTGGGATACCATAATCCAAGCGTTGGTGTGTGAGACAAGTATCAAAGAATATGTTTCACAGCCTGATGGTGTGATTCCTTCGGTGTTACTTGGAATCGGGCACACATGCAAAAACTCAGCATAATATCAGGACTAGATGCACACAGATACAATAATGAGCCAATCATGGAGCGATATACCTTCTTATCAAAATCTTTACCATTTTCATTAGTGCAGAGGTGGCCTTTTGAAGGCATTGGAGTTTTGACGCCTTTGCAATCTTGCATGTTGAATTTCCTCATAACATCCTTGAGGTATTTCTCTTGAGATATGAAGATGCCATTGTCTTGGTGACGAATTTGAAGACCTAAGAAGAATTTCAACTCTCCCATCATAGACATTTGATATTCTTCACCCATCATATAGGCAAATTCATCACTATAACGTTTGTCAGTACATCCAAAGATAATATCGTCTACATATATTTGGCATATGAACAGTTCATTGTCATAGGATTTTGTGAAAAGAGTTGGGTCGAGTGAACCAAGTTTGAAGCCTTTCTTCATGAGGAACTCATTTAGAGTGTTGTACCACGCCCGAGGGGCCTGCTTGAGTCCATAGAGCGCCTTGTTGAGTCTGAAGACTTTTTCAGGATGCTTAGGGTCTTCAAAACCTAGGGGTTGAGCAACATATACTTCTTCCTCAAGCTTACCGTTGAGGAATGCACTTTTCACATCCATTTGATATAAGATGATATCATGATGGTTAGCATAAGCAAGAAATATGTAAATAGCTTTAAGTCTAGCAACATGTGCAAAAGTTTCATCAAAGTCAATTCCTTCAACCTGTGTGTAGCCTTGAGCTACAATACGAGCCTTATTTCTTACTACAAGGCCATTTTCATCTTGCTTGTTGCGGTAGATCCACTTGGTACCTATGATGTTATGCTTACGAGGATCTGGCCGCTTGACAAGTTCCCACACGTTGTTGATCTTGAATTGATGCAATTCCTCTTGCATAGCTTGAATCCACTCAGGCTCCTTGAATGCTTCATCAACTTTGGTGGGCTCTATGATAGAGACAAAAGCAAAGTGCCCACAAAAGTTAGTCAAATGTGAAGCTCTTGAGCGAGTGAGGGGACCTGGTGCATTGATGTTATCGATGATTTTGTCAATATGCATTTCATTTGCAACTCTTGGGTGAGCAGGTTGACGTGGCTGAGGATTTTCTTCAGCACCATTTTCTTTAGATGCATTAGCATGAATGTCTTCATTCGTTGGAATGACTTCCTCAGTGGATATGATGTCTTTAGTAGCCTTCAGCTTAATGGATTCCTCAGGAGACTGTTCATCTAGCACAGAAGGCAGGTGCTCTCTTTGCGAGCCGTCAGTTTCATCAAACCACACATCTACAGTTTCAACAACCTTGTGGTGATAGGTGTTGAGGACTCTGTAGGTGTGCGAGTACTTTCCGTAACCAAGCATAAAACCTTCATGTGCTTTCGGTGGAAATTTAGAACTATGGTGAGGATCTCTAATCCAGCATTTTGCACCGAAGACTTTGAGATAACTTACATTGGGTTTCTTGCCAGTCATAAGTTCATATGAAGTCTTCTTGAAGAATTTGTGAAGATATACCCTGTTGATGATGTGGCATGCAGTATCAATTGCCTCAGGCCAGAAGCGACGAGGAGTCTTGTATTCATGAAGCATGGTGTGAGCCATCTCAACAAGAGTCTTGTTCTTGTGCTCCACGACACCGTTTTGCTGAGGAGTATATAGGGCAGATAACTCATGATTAATACCAAGTTCATCAAGATATTCATCAAGATTGGTGTTCTTGAACTCAGTCCCATTATCACTCCTGATATGCTTGATCTTGACACTGAAGTTCAAATCATTTGAATACATCCTGCACTTCAGACTTGTACAGAATAATATGCACCCAAGTGTAACGAGAGTAATCATCAACAATGAAAAAGCCATACAAACTTGAAGAATTTTTTAGTGTGGAGTAATGAGTGGGGCCAAAGAGATCCATGTGAAGCAATTCAAAGGGTCGAGTCATGGTCATGATTGTCTTCAAGGGATGCTTGGATCTGGTCATCTTCCTAGACTCACATGCACCACAAAGGTGGTCCTTGAGGAATTTGACACCTTCTATGCCAATAACGTGCTTTTTCTTCACGATCGTGTGCAAGTTCCTCATACGAGAACGTCCAAGTCGTCGATGCCACAGCCAGCCTTCGGAGGACTTTGCAAGCAGGCATGTGGCAGGCTGAGGACCTATAGATAAATCAACAATATACAAGTCTCCTCTCCTAAAGCCTTCGAAGACTTTGGAATTGTCAAATTCCATGATGACAACACAACGATATTTTCCAAATACGACAACCATATCAAGATCACAAAGCATTAAGACAGACATAAGGTTGAACCCAAGGGATTCAACTAACATCACCTTATACATGGTTCGGTCCTTTGAGATTGTAACCTTACCTAGACCCAATACCTTGCTTTTTTTCCTTTTTCAGCGTAGGTGATATGCTTTAGATGAGATGGAGCAAGTGGCAAATTCATCAGTAGATTCTTGCCACCAGTCATGTGGTTTGTGCATCCACTATCGAGGACCCACTCAGTAGCGTTTGGAGGTTCATCCTGCAGATGAATTAGTACAACTTACGAACTCATATGCTTCAGAGTGAAGAATATGACATCAATTTCATCAGACAAAATTTCATCACACAAGATAGTAATCAAGTAGTGTGAGGACGTGAGAAATGAGGAATTCATTTCTACATGGTTAGCTTGCATCCTTTCAAGCATTTCCTCAGGTCTCCAGTGAATTCATCAGACGTTCAAGTTCATCTCGAGACCTGAACCTGCATAATTAATTAGTTCAATTTCTTCACCACCCACATCTGGAGGGGTGGCAAAGAGTTCATCATTCTGCGAGCACCATATGAGAAGGGAGGCATTGAAGCAAGTGCGCTTCGTTTCACAGGACGAGGGTTAGAGTACTCATATGAATAAGCAGAGAAATTCTTCGAGGAGTTATGAACATAATGATTTGAAGAATAATGCACATATTTAGAACTCTTAGATTTTCCCTACGAAACAAAGGCATTAGCACGAGAATGATATTTTTGACCATTTGAGGAATTTGGTCCATGTGAAGACTTTGGTCCATATGAGTAATTTGATCTGGGGTTCCTATTCTTCATGAGTGGTGTCGTGAGGACATTCACTTGAAGATTTTATAGGTAGCTCTTGGGAACCCAGATTTTCTTCATAGGAGAACAGTTCCTACAGTTAGTTCCAACAAATCTGGCAAATACTTCACCTTTCTGATTTTTGAAGAATTTGTAGTTGGAGTCAAGTGACTCATTAGAGGAATATGAAGTTTCACAAGTAAAGCCAGATAAAGTGGATGGATCTAGAGGAGGTCCTTTTACAGCAACCCATGAGGTTTTGGGGTACTGCTCAGGTGTCCAGTAGGATCCATCAGCATTGAGTTTCCTCTCAAAGGCAATACCCTCTTTCCTAGGGTTCCTGTTCAGAATCTGATTTTTGAGGACATCACAGAGGGTTTGATACCCTTTGAGACTTTTGTACATGCCTGTCACATACAATTTCTTCAACCCTGCATTTTCGTCAGTGATACTTGTGGTATCCTTAGATGAGGAATTTGTGACCACTGGATTAGTTGAAGAATTTGCAGCAATAGAAGCATTTGAACATTCAGGTGAATAATTAGCAGTTTCACGTTCGATGCATTTCAAACAAGGTGGGACAAATTCTTCCTGAGCGGTACTGATCTGTTGAGCCATTAAGGAATCGTTTTCCCTTTGGAGGTCCTCATGTGACACCCTTAGTTTCTCAAGATCTTGCTTTCTTTGAAGATATTCATAAGAAAGCTTCTCATGATCAGCTAAGAGAGCATTATGATGACTCTGAAGGTTATCATACTTTGTCTGAAGACTTTTGAGATCGTCAGACAGAGTTTGAGTCCGATCCACTTACTCATTCAACATATCATCGCTTTTGTCTAGCATTTTCTGAAGCTTTTCAAGTGCACTTTGTTGCCTAGTAGTAATATTAGCAAGTTCGGCATATCTAGGTTTCATATATTCATCAGATTCACCATTACTTGATTCAGAGGAGGAGTGATGCTTATGTACCTTGGCACCTTTAGCCATGAAGCAATAGGTGGAAGCAAAATCATCATTGCCGACGTCACAGTCGTTGGAGTAGTCATTTTCTTCATCGTTGAAGATGGACTTGCTGACGAAGGCAGTAGCGAGAGCAAGGCTAGCGACACCAGATTCAGATTCCACCTCACATTCTTCCTCTTCTTCATATTCTTCATATTCTTCTTCTGAGTCCATTTCCTTGCCAATGAAAGCCCGAGCCTTTCTAGAACCATTCTTCTTGTGCATTGAGGACTTTAAAGATGAGGACTTTGCATATGAGGACCTTGAAGATTTTTTTTCTTCGAGTCGTCAGAACTGTCGTCCTTGTACTTCTTCTTCTTCTTCTTTGATTCTTTTTCCCAGAGAGGACAGTCAGAGATGAAGTGACCAGATTTCTTGCATTTGTGACAAGTTCTTTTCTTGTAATCATCTGAGGAATCGGATTTCCTCAAACTACTTTTTGATGACTTTCCAAATCCACCTTTCCTTGAGAACTTCTGAAATTTCCTCACGACCATTGCTAGATCCTGACTCAGCTCTTCAGGATCACCAAGGCTACTATCAGAATCTTCGCCTTCGAATGAGGAAATTGCTTTTGCCTTCAGAGCACGAGATCTTCCATAGCTTGGCCCGTAGAGGTCTCTCTTCTCAGCTTGATGGAATTCATGAGTATTGAGTCTCTCAAGAATATCAGCAGGATCAAGTGACTTGTAGTCTCCACGTTCTTGAATCATCAAAGCCAGAGTATCGAATGAGGAATCAAGAGATCTTAGCAGTTTCTTCACCACTTCATGGTCGGTGATATCAGTGGCACCCAGTGCTTGAAGCTCATTGGAGATATCAGTGAGACGATCAAAAGTTTGTTGAACATTTCATTGTACAGTCTCTTGAAGCGGTTGAAGAGATTGCGAAGAACATCAACACGAGAGTCATGCTAAGTGGAAACACCTTCGCTGACTTTGGACAGCCTATCCCAGATAAGCTTAGCAGACTCCAAAGCACTCACTCTGCCATACTGACCTTTGCTCAGATGGCCAAAGATGATATTCTTCACTTGAGAATCGAGTTGCTTGAATCTCTTCACATCAGCAGCGTTGATCGTGGGAGTAACAGAGGGAACACCATTTTCCACAACATACCAGAGATCGTTGTCAATTGCCTCAAGATGCATGCGCATCTTGTTCTTCCAGTAGGGATAGTCCGTCCCATCGAAGGTAAGACATCCTGCAGAAACCTTTATCATACCTGGAGTCGACATAACTAGAACTCCAGGTGGTTATACCAAAATCACACAAAACAAGGGAGTACCTTGCTCCGATACCAATTGAAAGTGCGTTATATCGACTAGAGGGGGGGTGAATAGGCAATTTTACAAATTCATCACTTGAGGAATTTCAACTTGAGGAATTTGAAATGTGATGAATAACTAGCAGCGGATTAAGTACTCAAATGCATGAGAAACATAGCAACAACATAGTCATGATGATGCAATGAAACATGCACAGATTACAAGTAGCGTGATACAGGCTAAGCAGGTGAGGAAAAAGGTAGCATGAAGAATTTGAAGTGAGGAAATGGTGAAAGTCTTTAGTCAAATTCTTCAAACAGTAACAATCCATTTCATCAACAAGTATACGAGGAATAGATGGGTTGAGGAAATAGAACCAGGTAGCTCGATGAAGACAATGGTTTGATGACACAGTTCCAACTGCTGTGATAGTCGTACGTCTGGTTTGGAGCGGCCTGGTATTTAAACCAGAGGACACACAATTCTTACCATATTCTCCTTGATCTAAGGTCACAAAGTCCTTGCCCAACACTCGTGGTAAGTATTTAGGGTAGACTTCCAAAACCCTCACAAACTGGTCACCCGACCATTCACAATTTACTGTTGGATGCTCTAGACCA
The DNA here is from genome assembly GCA_022496015.1 of Hordeum marinum. Taxonomy (NCBI): domain Eukaryota; kingdom Viridiplantae; phylum Streptophyta; class Magnoliopsida; order Poales; family Poaceae; genus Hordeum; species Hordeum marinum. Next base: position 85,718,773 of record CM039676.1, read on the forward strand.
AGGTCACTCCGTGATCCCCAATTGACTGTAGGATGCACTAGACCATGATGCCTAACCGTTTGGAGGATACACAGTCCTCAAAGGAAACAAGCGTCGGTTCCACACAGGAACAATCTCTTCAGTGATGCTCAATCACTTTGGGTTTGGTGGTTTGGATTTGGGTTTTTCCTCACTGATGATTTTCTCTCAAAGTCCTCGGAGGATGAGTTGCTCTCAAATGACAAGTGTCAGTTCTCTCTCATAGCAGCCAACCAACTAGTGGTTGTGGGGGTGGCTATTTATAGCCAGGGTGCAACCTAACATGATAAGGCATAAACACCCCCAATTATATGACCGTTATGTGGATAAGATGATTGGGGACAGATGGCGCTAAGCACAACGACGGTCGGAATTTCGAACTATGAAACTCCTCAGGCTTATCATGTTCCTCGGAACTATGAAACTATGAAATTTTCCTTAGTATTACCTCGGCCCCCTTTAACAGTATGGTGTTTCCTATGACTCAAAGAAAGGAAATGAAACTACGAAAACAAAAGTCTTCACGCTTCATAGTCCTCGTTCATATCTTCAAGGTCACACCAACTTCTTCATTATGAAAGTCTTCAGGGAATACCAAAGTCTCCAGCAAAGTCTTCACCAAAGTATTCACCAAAGACTTCAGTTGAAGACATACATTTTTAGGGGTCGATAATCTCTGAATATATCGAACTCCTCATCGACTTATAAAGCCTGTGTACACTCACAAACACATTAGTTCCTTAACCTATAAGTCTTCAATACACCAAAATCACTAAGGGGCACTAGATGCACTTACACTTGGGTCAACCTTGGGAACCCTTGCATAGATAAAGACAATGATATTTTCGCTGCTGCCACCAAGGTTGTTGTTGGAGATGGTCTTCGAGCCTCATTTTGGGATTCTGCCTGGCTGGAGGGCATGAGACCTAAATATATTGCACCAAAGATCTTTGACCTCTCTACAAGAAAAAACTGCTTCGTGAAGAAGGTCTTACATAATAATTTCTAGGCTTCCAAGGTGGATATTGGTGGAAATCTCAAGGTGAGCCATATAGTCGAGTTCCTCAACCTTTGGGAGAAACTCTCGCTTGTCAACCTCAACCCTGAGGAGCCAGACTCAATTACTTGGAAGCTCACCAATGATTGGCGATACTCAACGATGTCGGCTTATAATGCTCCGTTTCTTGGTCATGTGGACACGAACATGCCTCTGCCTCTGTTAGTGTGGAAGAACTGGGCTCCTCCCAAATGCAATTTTTTGCTTGGTTGATAATCAACAATAGAGTCTGGACGGCTGTTTGGCTTCAGCGGAGAGGGTGGCCAAATTGCAACCTTTGCGCTCTATGCAAGCAGATCCCGGAGTCGGCAGCACACCTTCTTTTCCAATGCCGCTACACCATCCGTGTGTGTGGAATGATTAAGTCTTGGCTTGACTTGAAAGATGTACATCCGGCGTACTGGAGAGGATTGACTTCTGTCAGGGAGTGGTGGCGTGTCAATGCTTTGGGGACGTCTCTGCCCGGAAGGGTGATGGTTTCTCTTATGCTATTGATTTCTTGGGAGATATGGAAAGAGAGAAATGCGCGTGTGTTCCGTAACAATGCAGTTCTGGTGGGTGTTCTTGTTGTTAAATAGGTATAGCATGTCATGTACACGTATTTTGTACATATGTAAATTGTATGTGTTGATCATTATATATAGAAAGGCGTAGAGAGGCTTTGCCCCACGGGAAACCCTATACATATTCTCTAAACTTGGTATCGGAGCCTTTCCTAGTTGTCGCCGCCGCAGTGCTCCCTCGCTGCCGCCGCGATGTCGACCACCTCCTCGCTCACCCTCGATGTGTGCGCCCCAGTCATCGCTCCACCTTCAGCATCGGCGCACATCCCCGCCGTTCCACCCATCATGGTCTCTCCGGAACATAGCAACTTCATGCTGTGGAGGGCGCTCACCCTTCCCAACTTCGCCGACGTACGCCTCCACGGCTTCCTTGATGGCTCGGCAAAGGCGCCGACACCGACCGTGACGACAGGCACCGGCGACGCTGCTTGGACCATGTCCAACCTCGAGTACGAGCGGTGGTGGACCCTTGATCAAAGGGTCCTCGGGCATCTCCTCGATTCAATGCACATGGAGATCTCTCCTCGGTTGATCGGCTGCAAGACGGCTGCTGATGCATGGACAGCCGTGCACACCATGTTTGTCGTGGAAAACAGCGCTAGCGTTCGTAATCTCCGACGTTAGATCCAGGCGCTGAGTGATACGTCTCCGTCATATCTATAATTTTTTATTGTTTCATGCCAATATTATACAACTTTCATATACTTTTGGCAACTTTTTCTACTACTTTTGGGACTAACATATTGATCCAATGCAGAGTGCCAGTTCCCGTTTGTTGCATGTTTTATTGTTACGCAGAAAATCCATATGAAACAAAGTCCAAACGCGATAAAAACTTACGGAGTTTTTTTTGGAATATATGTGATTTTTGGGAAAAAGAATCAATGCGAGACGATGCCCGAGGTGGTCACAAGACAGGAGGGCACGACCTACCCCCTGGTCGCGCCTTGGCCCTTTTGGACAGACCTTAGGTCGGTTGGAGCTGTCCTTTCGCTGCAAGAAAGCTAATTTTTTGATAAAGATTCCCTCAAAATTTCATCCCAATCAGAGTTACGGATCTCCGGATATTTAAGAAATGGTGAAAGGCCAGAATCTGGGAACGCAGAAAAAGAAGGAAACAGAGAAAGAGATCCAATCTTGGAGGGGCTCTCGCCCCTCTGCCGCCATGGAGGCCAAGGACCAGAGGGGAAACCCTCATCCCATCTATGGGGGAGGTCAAGGAAGAAAAATAAGGAGGGGCTCTCTCTCCCCTCTCTCCCGATTGCACCGGAACGCCGTCGGGGCCATCATCGTGACGGCGATCTAGTCCAACAACTCCGTCATCTTCACCAACACCTCCATCACCTTCCCCCATCTATCTACAACAGTCCACTCTCCCGCAACCCACTGTACCCTTTACTTGAACATGGTGCTTTATGCTTCATATTATTATCCAATGATGTGTTTCCATCCTATGATGTCTGAGTAGATTTTTGTTGTCCTATGGGTTGATTGATGATCATGATTGGTTTGAGTTGCATGTATTATTATTGGTGATGCCCTTTGGCGCTCTCTGTGTCGCGCAAGCGTGAGGGATCCTCGCTGTAGGGTGTTGCAATGTGTTCATAATTTTCCTATGGTGGGTTGCTTGAGTGACAGAAGCATAAACCCGAGTAGGTGGGTTGCATATGGGAGTAAAGAGGACTTGATACCTTATAATGCTATGGTTGGGTTTTACCTTAATGATCTTTAGTAGTTGCGGATGCTTGCTAGATTTTCAATCATAAGTGCATATGATACAAGTAGAGAAAGTATGTTAGCTTATGCCTCTCCCTCATATAAAATTGCAACAATGATGACCGGTCTAGTTATCGATTGCCTAGTGACAATTCCGCAACTCCTACCACCACTTTTACACACTCGTTAAACTAACTTAGTTGTTTATTTATCTTAGCATCCCCTAGTTTTTATTTACGTGCTCTTTATTATCTTGCAAACCTATCATATCACACCTACAAAGTACTTCTAGTTTCATACTTGTTCTAGGTAAAGCGAACGTTAAGCGTGCATAGAGTTGTATCGGTGGTCGATAGAACTTGAGGGAATATTTGTTCTACCTTTAGCTCCTCGTTGGGTTCGACACTATTACTTGTCAAGAAAGGCTACAATTGATCCCTTATACTTTTGTGTTATCAAGGCCTTTTTCTCTCGCCGTTGCCGAGGTGCAATAGCGTTGGGTGAATATTCTCATGTGTGCTTGTTTGCTTTATCATTAAGTAGATTTATTTGCTGTTCTAAGTTGTTCTCTATCTTTAGTTATGGATATGGAATACGAAATGCCAAAAAAATTAGGTGTACTTGCTACTCACGGAGATGGGGAACCTCCTAAAACCCTCGATGCTTATTATGTGAAAGATATTATGCACTACTTTGATAATCCTAAGAAAACCCCATTCAACTTGATAATGGGATATATGTTGGATCGACGTGAATACTTTAGGGATTAACACTTATCTCAAAAACGGAAACACTTATGGGATCAAATTAGAATACTGGAATGGTTTGCTTGGGATGCATGCTCGAGATGTGACTTTACTTGTTGGTTTAATATAGAAGCTCGACACATTCCCTTTCAATGCAAATTTAATGATAATGAAACCTTAGCTTTTCATGCTAAAGGTATTTATGATTACTGTGATGTGGAACGAATAGCAGAATTTGTTGTTTTTAAAGGTGCTTATGAAATTGCTTCTTTGCTTGAAAAGTATGATGATGATGTTCCTTACGAATCTGAATTTTTTGCCATACTTAAATTTTGCTATGAGAATTATGATTGCAATGCTGATATTATTGAATTTGTTGAGAGAATGTCTGCTGCCTTGCAAGAGACTAAAATTTGCAGGAATCTATGGAAGAAGAAATTGCTGAAACTGTGAGCTCATTAGATGAGAAAGATGAGGAGGAGAGCGAAGAACAAAAGGAGGAAGAGCGGACTAGCTACCCGTGCACACTTCAAATGAGGGTTACTCTTCAACTCATACATTTTATAATTTCCCATCGTTCTTACCGAAGGAGGAATGCCATGATAATTGAGATGATCCCTTGGATTCGTTTGAAATATGCCTTTTTGATGAACTTGATGCTTGCGGTGCTTGTGGCCATGATGCCAATATGAATGATGCTTATGAAGATGAACTTGCTATAGTTCCTTATGTTAAGCATGAAATTGTTGCTATTGCACCCACACATGATAATCCTATTATCTTTTTGAATTCTCCCAACTACACTATATCGGAGAAGTTTGCACTTATTAAGGATTATATAGATGGGTTGCCTTTTCCTATAACACATGATGATTTTGATAGATATAATATGAATGTGCTTGCTGCTCCTACTTGCAATTATTATGAGAGAGGAACTACATCTCCACCTCTCTATGTTTCCAATATGATAAAATTGCAAGAAAATGTTTGTACTATGCATTGGCCTTTACTTTGTGTGCATGGATTGTTCTTTTATGACATGCCGATGCATAGGAAGAGAGTTAGACTTTGTTGCTGCATGATATATGTTACTTTGGGCTCACTACTAAATTACAAATAATTGTTAATTAAAATTGGCTTTGATATACCTTGGGATCCGAGTGGATCCATTACTTGAGCACTTTATGCCTAGCTTAATGAATTTAAAGAAAGCATTGCCAGGGAGACAACCTAAAGGTTTTAGAGGTTCATTTTATTCTGTTGTGTGCTTTTTATAGTTCAAAAAAAAGTGGGGAACATAAAACTTTTTCAAAAAAAGAAGTGAAAGTGAGAAAGACGAGCATCGTTGAAGTGGGGGCTAGCCTTGAACTTTGTTCATGCCCATGGAAACATTGTGAATCTTGATTACAGAAACGTTTCAACAAAAATAATTATCCCCTTGTACAAATCCATTGTACTATAGAAATAACGTGCCAAGATTTGCCTTTAGGATGATTAGATTGTTGTTTGGTGTGTGCAGTGCAAAAACAGAAACTTTGGCTGCAGTGTGTGAATTTACATTTATTCCGGAATCTTAAAAGTTTCTGAAATTCTTACACAGTACTGCTATGAAATTATTATTATTTTCTATTTTTTCAGAATTTTTAGAGTTACAGAAGTACGGTGAATGTTCAGATTACTACAAACTTTCCTGTTTTTGACCGATTCTGTTTTTGATGCATTGTTTTGCTCGTTTTGATCAAACTATCGATTGTATCAGTGGTATAAGCCATGGAAAAGTTATATTACAGTAGCTACAATGCAAAAAATATATGAACTGGTTGGCAAGAGTACTTAAAGTGGTGATTTGTTTTATTAAACTAACGTATCTCATGAGGGTTTTGTTAAGTTTTGTGTGATTGAAGTTTTCAAGTTTTGGGTGAGATCATGATGCATGAAGGAATAAGGAGTGGAAAGGGACTAAGCTTGGGGATGCCCGAGGCACCCCAAGGTAATATTCAAGGACTCCCAAGAAACTAAGCTTGGGGATGCCCCGAAAGGCATTCCCTCTTTCTTCTAACAACCATCGGTAATTTTACTTGGAGTTATATTTTTATTCGTCACATGATATGCGTAAATCTTGGAGCGTCATGTGATTTTTATTTTAATTTTAGTAATGCACCATGCTGGTATGAGATAGTCCTTGGTCGATTTATAGAATGCTTCATACACTTCACTTATATCTTTTGAGTATGGCTTTATAGAATGCTTCATGTGCTTCACTTATATCATTGAAGTTTGGATTGCGTGTTTCTCTACACATAGAAAACCGCCATTTGTAGAATGCTTTTTTGCTTCACTTGTATTTTTTAGAGCATGGGCATATCTTTTGTAGAAAGAATTAAACTCTCATGCTTCACTTATATCTATTTAGAGAGTTAACAGGAGTTGGTCATTCACATGGTTAGTCATAAAATCCTACATAAAACTTGTAGATCACCGAATATGATGTGTTTGATTCCTTGCAATAGTTTTGCGATATAAAGATGGTGATATTAAAGTCATGCTAGTGAGTAATTGTGGATTGGTAGAAATACTTGTGTAAAGGTTTGTGATTCCCGTAGCATGCACGTATGGTGAATCATTATGTAAGGAAGTCGGAGCATGATTTGTTTATTGATTGTCAACCTTTGTGTGAGGGTCGGGAGCGCGCGATGGTTAAATCCTACCAACCTCTCCCCTAGGAGCATGCGTCTAATACTTTGCTTCGATGACTAATAGACTTTTGCAATAAGTATGTGAGTTCTTTATGACTAATGTGAGTCCATGGATTATACGCACTCTCATCCTTCAAGCTTTGCTAGCCTTTCTAGTACCGCGCAACTTTCGGCGGTCCATTAAACCCACCATATAACCTCCCTCAAAACAGCCACCATACCTACCTATTATGGCATATCCATAGCCATTCCGAGATATATTGCCATGCAACTTCCACCGTTCCGTTTATTTTGACACACACCATCATTTTCATATTGCTTTGCATGATTGTAAGATAGCTAGCATGATGTTTTCATGGCTTGTCCGTTTTTTGATGTCATTTGCTATGCTAGATCATTGCATATCCCAGTACACCGCCAGAGGCATTCATATAGAGTCATATTTTGTTCTAGATATCGAGTTGTAATTCTTGAGTTGCAAGTAAATAAAAGTGTGATGGCCATCATTATTAGAGCATTGTCCCATGTGAGGAAAGGATGATGAAAGCTATGATCCCCACACAAGTTGGTATGAGACTCCAGACTTTATGAAAAATAAAATAGACCAGCGAAGCCCAAATAAAAAAAGAGAGGCCTTAGATGCCCACCCAAAAAAGAGAAAAGAGAGAAGGGACAATGCTACTATCCTTTTTCCACACTTGTGCTTCAAAGTAGTACCATGATCTTCATGATAGAGAGTCTCCTATTTTGTCACTTTCATATACTAGTGGGAATTTTTCATTATATAACTTGGCTTGTACTCCCTCCGTAAACTAATATAAGAGCGAAAGCTCTTATATTACTTTACGGAGGGAGTATTTTCAAATGATGGGCTTCCTCAAATTGCCCTAGGTCTTCATGAGAATGCAAGTTGGATGCACACCCACTTAGTTTCTTTTTGAGATTTCATATACTTATAGCTCTAGTGCATCCATTGCATGGCAATCCCTACTCACTCACATTAATATCTATTAATGGGCATCTGCATAGCTCGTTGATACGCCTAGTTGATGTGAGACTATCTTCTCCTTTTTCTTCATAACCTCCACCATATTCTATTCCACCTATAGTGCTATATCCATGGCTCACGCTCATGTATTGCGTGAGAGTTGAAAAAGTTTGAGAACATAAAAGGTGTGAAACAATTTGTGTGGAGAAGATGGAGCATATCTAGACTATATGATATTGTAGGGATAACTTTCTTTTGCCATTATATTTTGAAGAGATACAATTGCTTTATTAGTATACTTGAAGTATTATTGTCTTAATGTCAAATGATATACTATTGCTTTGGATCACTCGTTTCTTAATATCATTCCATGATTAGATTATATGAACAAGATTATGCTAGGTAGCATTCCACATCAAAAAATATCTTTTTTATCATTTACCTACTCGAGGACGAGCAAGAGTTAAGCTTGGGGATGGTGATACGTCTCTATCGTATCTATAATTTTTGATTGTTTCATGCCAATATTCTACAACTTTCATATACTTTTGGCAACTTTCTATACTATTTTTTGGGACTAACATATTAATCCAATGCCCAGTGCCAGTTTGTGTTTCTTGCATGTTTTTTTTGTTTCGCAGAAAATCCATATGAAACGAAGTCTAGATGCGATAAAAACTTATGAAGATTTTTTTGGAATATATGTGAATTTTGGGAAAAATAATCAATGCGAGACAATGCCCGAGGTGGTCACAAGCCAGGGGCGCGGCCTACCCCCTGGCCGTGCCTTGGGACCTTGTGGCCAGCCCTTAGGTCGGTTGGAGCTGTCCTTTTGCCGCAAGAAAGATACTTTTTGAATAAATATACCCTCAAAATGTCAGCCCGGTCAAAGTGATGGATCTCCAAATATTTAAGAAACGGTGAAAGGCTAGAATCTGGGAACGCAGAAACAAAAGGAAATAGAGAGAGAGATCCAATCTCGGAGCGGCTCTCGCCCCTCCACCGCCATGGAGGCCAAGGAACAAAGGGGAAACCCTCCTCCCATCTAGGGGGGAGGTCAAGGAAGAAGAAGAAGGAGGGGGCTCTCTCCCCTCTATCCCAGTGGCACCGGAACGCCGCCGGGGCCTTCATCGTGACGACGATCTACTCCAACAACTCTGTCATCTTCACCAACACCTCCATCACCTTCCCCCATCTATCTACATTATTCCACTCTCCCGCAAACCGCTGTACCCTCTACTTGAACATGGTGCTTTATGCTTCATATTATTATCCAATGATGTGTTGTCATCCTATGATGTGTGAGTAGATTTTTGTTGTCCTATGGGTTGATGGATGACCATGATTGGTTTGAGTTGCATGTTTTATTATTGGTGCTGCCCTATGGTGCTCTTCGTGTCACACAAGCATGAGGGATCCTCACTGTAGGGTGTCTCAATGTTTTCATTATTTGCCTATGGTGGGTTGCTTGAGTGACAGAAGCATAAACCAGAGTAGGTGGGTTGTTGCATATGGGAGTAAAGAGGAGTTGATACCTTATAATGCTATGGTTGGGTTTTACCATAATGATATTTAGTAGTTGCGGATGATTGCTAGAGTTCCAATCATAAGTGATTATGATCCAAGTAGAGAAAGTATGTTAGCTTATGCCTCCCGCAACTCCTACCACCACTTTTCCACATTCATTAAACTAACTTAGTTGTTTCTTTCTCTTAGCAGCCCCTAGTTTTTATTTACGTGCTCTTTATTATCTTGCAAACCTATCCTATCACACCTACAAAGTACTTCTAGTTTCACACTTGTTCTAGGTAAAGCAAACATTAAGCGTGCGTAGTGTTGTATCGGTGGTCGATAGAACTTGAGGGAATATTTGTTCTACCTTTAGCTCCTTGTTGGGTTCAACACTCTTACTTATTGATAAAGTCTACAATTGATCCCCTATACTTGTTGGTTATCATCGAGGAAAGCAAACAAGCCTGCCGCCGAGAAAATGCAGAAGGTGAAGGCGCTCGCTGACGCCATGGCCGCCGCCAGCTCTCCCCTTCGCGATGACGAAATCATCGACTACATGCTGACCAGGCTTGGCTCGGCATTCAACCCATTGCTGCTTCGATGAACTTCACAGGTGTGCCTATCACGTTTCCCATGTTTTACTCGAGTGTTCTTCACTATGAGGCCTTATAGCAGCAGCTATCGAATGTCAAGGATTGGCACTCCTCCGCCAACGCTACATCGCGGCCGGTCTACAACACCAACCCTGCCGATGGTTCCTTCCAGCAAGGGCCTACTAGCTACAGCCAAGTCTAGGGTAGTGGCGCCCCAGGCCGCAACAATGGACATGACAACGGTGGCGGCAATGGCCGCAATGGCAGAGGAAACGGGGGCGGCAATGGTGGAAACCGGCGCTGGCGCCCCAAGTGCCAAATCTGCAAAAACTGGGGGCACGAGGCGGACAACTGTCACAACCATTATGATCATGACAACTGCGTCGCCAACTCCACGTCCACCTCCTCCTCCGCGCATGAGCCGCCGCACTGGATCATGGACTCCAGAGTGACGGACCACCTAACGAGTGATCTCGAACGTCTCCACTTATACGAGCTCTATGGCGGGAAGGATCAAGTGCAAGTGGCCAATGGTGTAGGTTTGTCTATTTCGCATATTGGTCATTCCACTTTAGCCAGTTCATCTCTTCGTTTAAGAAATATTCTTCATCTTCCACATATTAATCAACATATTTAGTGTGTTCTTCTGAAAGTCAAACTTCAGTTTGTGATGCTTGTCAGTGTGCTAAGAGTAGACAATTGCCATATAATTTATCTCATCGTGTTTCCACAATGCCTCTTGAGTTAATCCATCCTGATGTTTGGGGGCCTGCTATTGCCTCTTCTGGAGGTTATAAGTATTATGTTAGCTTTGTCGATGATTACTCTCGTTTTTGTTGGATATATCTCCTCAAGCACAAGTCTGATGTTGAGCAAGTGTTTTACGCTTTTCAGGCTCATGTTGAGCGTCTTCTTCACACTAAAATCGTAGCCGTTCAGTTGGATTGGGGTGGCGAGTATCAAAAATTGCACCGTTATTTTCAGCGCACTGGGAACTCTCACCGTGTTTCCTGCCCACATACATCTCAGCAAAATGGGGTTGCTGAACGCAAACACCGTCATCTTGTAGAAACAGGTCTTGCCTTGCTGTCTCATTCTTCTCTTCCATTGCGTTTTTGGGATGAAGCATTTATTGCTGCGTGTTACCTCATTAATCGCATGCCCACACCTATTCTACAACAAGTTACACCCCTGTATCGTCTTCTCAAGGTGAAACCCGATTACAATTTCCTTCGCACGTTTGGCTGTGCTTTCTGGCCTAGTTTGCGCAAATATAACGCACATAAGCTTGCTTTCCGTTCCGCCATGTGCATGTTCTTAGGGTATAGCCAGATGCATAAGGGATACAAGTGCTTGGGTCGTTCCATGAGACGTATATACATCTCTCGTGATGTCGTTTTCGATGAGTCTTTTTTTCCTACTCCACCCCTGGTGTCATCGTAGATGTCTCCACATTGGCTGATGTGCTTTACTTCCCTTCCAATGAACCAACTACGGGTGACCATTTGCGCAAATATGACCTGTCCTATTTGTCTACTCACTCGTCTGTTTCAGGCAGTTTTCCTCTCGTGCAGGAACCTTAGGTCACGCGTGATGCTCCTCCACCACACGCGACCGACGACTGTCCCTCTCCGGTGATCGATGTGCATGGCGCATGCACACCTCTCGTGCCCCGCTCGCGTGACCCATTGACGGCTCCCTCGCCTAGCGCCTATGCGGATGCCTCGCTCGACCCATCCTCCGTCCAGGTGTAGGCGGATGATGGTCCGCCGACGCCAGCTGAACAGCTCGCGTCAACTTCTGTCGAGGGTACCCCTGCCCCCTCAACCGTGACGCCTCCAACTGTTCCTGGTCACATGATGGTCACGCGCACCCGAGATAATACTAGGCATGCGCTCATACCGACTGATGGGACCGTGCACTATGATCCTCGCTAGCACGCATTTCATGCGATGCATGTCTCTCATCATGATGCTCTCCGTGGGACTACCTGGCGTGCAACAATGCTTGATGAGCTCGTTGCCCTTCATCACACCAAGACATGGGTTCTTGTGCCTCGTCCTCCAGGGGTTAACGTTGTGGGGAGTAAGTGGCTCTTTAAGACAAAGCATCGTCCAGATGGTTCTGTTGATAAGTATAAGGCACGTCTGGTCGCCCGTGGTTTCACCCAGCAGCTAGGCATTGACTATGGTGACACGTTCAGTCCGGTTGTCAAGAAGGCTACCGTTCGACTGGTTCTTTCTCTTGCTGTGTCTCGAGGATGGAGTCTTTGGCATATTGATGTCAGCAATGCATTCCTTCATGGTTATCTGTCCGAGGTTGTTTATATGTAGCAGCCACGTGGGTTTGAGGACGCTCGGTATTTGTCATGGTTTTGTCACGACACGATGTCCTGGTTAACGAACTTAGGTATGAGGCCATCGCAACTATGTGGCGTCTTGAGAGGGGTTGGTCGGAATCGAGAGACGCGAGTTTACCCAGGTTAGGCCCCTCGGGAAGAGGTAAAAGCCTACATCCTACTTTGTGTCTATATTGATGATGAGGGCGATCTCGATCACAAGGGTGCTGTCTTGCTACCTCTAATCTCGAGAGCCTCTAATATGTATATCTCTAATGACTTGAACTTGTGAACTTGTCTCTCTAGGGGTGCTTTACCCCTCCTTATATAAGTGGAAGGGGTAGGTTTACATGTAGAGTCCTGCTTGGAGTAGGATTAGTTCTAGTCTCTCTTGAGTCCTAATACGGGTCTTGTTTCTCTTGTGAAGGAGTCTTTCCTTTCTCTCCTTGGGCCTTCTCTTGTGAGCCTCCCATCCACAATCCGCCACACGTCGGCTTGCTCGCTGGGCCTAGGGCCTTGTCGCTCGTCTGACCCGCCTGCCGGGTCACCAATGAACCGCCAAGTCTCGGTCGGGTTAGCAGTAAGTCGCCAAGTCCTGGCCGGGTCATACTGTCGGCCGGGTTATACCGCGGGGTAATATCCCCGACAGTATCCCTCACATGTATGCTAGTTGCAGTAGGCTCTCTATGGTCTCAAACAGTCCCCTCGTGCGTGGTATGCTCAGCTCAGTGCACGTCTTCTTGAGCTGGGTTTTCTCTCCTCCAAAGCAGACACGTCCCTGTTTTTCTTCCTCCATCGTGATGTTCAGATCTATATGCCCGTCTATGTGGATGCTATTGTCATTGCCGGATCTTCTCAGAGAGTTGTTGATGGCCTTATTCTCTCCCTTGCGGCCAGTTTTCCTATCAAAGACCTCAGGCCATTGGAGTATTTTCTCGGTTTGGAAGCGTCGTACAATTCAGGGGGATGACATTGACTCAACAGAAGTATGCTTTGGATCTTTTGCACCGTGTGAGTATGGAGAATTGTAAGCCCACTTCCACACCATTATCGACATCGGATTAGCTTCCACGAGTGTCTGGACAACCTCTTAGTACCGCTGATTCTTTCCGGTATCGCAGTGTTGTTGGTGGACTGCAGTATTTGACACTCACCCATCCGGACATTTTGGTTGAAGTGAACAAGGTATGCCAGTTCCTTTCGTAGCCCACTGATGTTCATTGGGAAGCAGTTAAGCGTATTTGGCGCTATGTAAAAGGAAAATTGCACACATGACTGAAGTTTCGGAAGGCTGTCTCCACTAGCATTAGTATTTTTACTGATGCAGATTGGACGGGGTGCCCTGATGATCGCCAATCCACAGGAGGCTTTGCTATCTTTGTTGGACCAAACCTCATTTCCTGGAGTTCTAAGAAACATCGGACAGTGTCATGATCCAGTACAGAGGCCAAGTACAAAGCGTTGGCAAATGGAGCTGCTGAAGCCATCTAGGTAGTCACTACTCAACGAGCTTGGTGTTTCACAACAGTGTGTCCCCATTCTATGGTGTGATAATTTAGGAGCCACATACCTAACTGCCAACCCATTTTTTCAAGCACGTACCAAGCACATTGAGATCGATTTCCATTTTGTGTGTGAATGTGTTGCCTCTGGAGCGCTTGAGGTCAGGTTCATTCTTCTAATGATCAGCTGGCTGATGTGTTCAACAAACCAGCCACTCGATAGATGCTAGACCCTTTTAGTACCAATCTAAACCTTGTACAGAGTAGAAGTTTAAATTGAGGGGGGTGTTAAATAGGTCTAGTGTGTCATGTACACGTATTTTATACGTATGTAAATTGTATGTGCTGATTATTATATATAGAAAGGCGTGGAGAGGCTTTGCCCTACGGGAAACCCTAAACCTATTCTCTAAACTCTTGTTGCTCGAATTAAAGAGGAAGCTTCTCTGTGGTGCCTAGCTGGGGTGAAATATTTGTGTAATATTATGCCGCGAGATTGAGGCTTGTAATTCGGCCCTTGGCCTAGACTCTTAAAACCTTCTCCTTATTCAATGAAAATGGCAAGCCTTTTGCCTTGTTTAAAAAAAATCATCATGTTGCAACCTACACCTCGCCGGCGGCGGCAGCAGCAGGTGACCACCACACTCTTGCTACCACAGAAATACTGAATGTTGGGAGAGAGAGCAGTTCATGTTGTTTGGATTAGAAAATTCAGAAATACTGAATGTCATTTCTCTGGATTTGTTTTCACAAAATTTGGGAGAGAGAGCAACTGAGCAGAACATGTTCTGGTTGCGTGGGCTAGAATTCACAGTATATCTTGTACTGAAAATGACGACAATGTAAACATGTTTGCTAGATTGAATGAAAGCCCCCGTTCACTCTCAAGAAAATGCTGATGTAAACATGTTTGCTAGATTGAATGAAAGCTCTCGTTCACTTTGAAAATGACGGCTTGTGATGGAGACAACAGAAGGCGACCACCACCCTCCCACTATGTCCGCGACAACGGCGACCACCCCCCGGCCGCGGCGTTGAAAAGATGACCACAACTGCGACCAGTAGCTACTTATGTTTAGATGAACTCTTCTTGCAGCTTCCAGTAGCAGCAGTTGATGTTTGGAATGCAAAATTCTCAACAAGTGAATGTCATTTCTCTGGTTTTGTTTTTTAGAAAGTTGGGAGAGAGAGCAACTGGGCAGTATATGTGTTGGTTGCCTGGTCTAGAACTCACAATATATCTTGTACTGAATGAAAATGACAATGTACACATGTTTTTTAGATTGAATGAAAGCTCTCTGTTATTCCCAAGAAAATAGTATTTTCCTTTCTTTTGGTGAATGTCATTGTCAACAAAACCAGAGCATGTTCAGTTTTATGTGCTCATTGGTTTAACAAAACCATAGCATGTTCAGTGTTATGTGCTCCTTGGTATAACTAAACCAGAGCATGTTCAGGTTTATATGCTCCTTGCCTTGGTATAACAAAATCAGAGTTTTTCAGGTTTATGAGAAGATAATGTATATCATGGGCTCCTGCTACTTAGTACACCTCAAATGTATCGATATGGATACGGGTATCAGTATCGGGCCAATACGGATACGTAAATTCGTCATTTTAAAAAAGTGCCAATACGGATACGTGGTAGCTACTCAAAGAAATCCGGAGGAGATGAGAATAAGAAATCTTCAGAGATCAGAGAAGAAATAAGAGGAGATGAGCTTGGCTGGACAGGAGAAATGGAGAAGAGAAGTGTACTACTGTACATACATGGCTGCTGCATGAGAGGGGACGTCAGTGAGGAGTAGAAGCGGATCGTTGCCGACTAGCTGCAGCTGCCGCTGGCCCTGGAACCTGGGTGAGCAGCCGCTGGGGACACAACTGCTCCCTGGTGTGAGCAGGGGAGAGAGGAAAGGCGTTTGTGAGGAAAAGGATGGGGGGTATCGGAGTACTAGGGTTGCTGGTTACCTCTTAACTGGGTTGGGTGGGTTCTTACCTGGGCTGGAAAAGTATCCGAAACGTATTGGCAAAGTATCCTTCGAGTATCAAAATTGTTTTAAATCAGTTATTCTCCGATACTCCAGGGATACGTATCGGGGGCGTATCGGAAGAGTATCGGTATCGGATACTGTATCCGATACAGATTTGCTAGTCGGCTGAAGTATCGGTGCATTCGAGTAGTACACACCATTCAACTCAACACTTGTCAAAGAAATAAGAGAAAGACAGTTTTACAGAAGACATATTCTCATTCACTAAGAGTTCAGTACATCAAAAAATCAAATAATAACTCAAAAGGTGTATAAATTCATGATTTCTGAACACAACCGAGGGCCATCATGGAACACCATTTCCCTTCACCTGTTGCACAATCTCAGCCCCTTTGTCTTTAACATTTTTGCTAGGATAATTGTGAGTATCATGAAATACTATTTGGTTACACGTCTTGCTCATGCATGCGACATTTACCTTGGCTTCCTTCTTTTTCTTTTTCTAATCTTTAATATCTTTGCTCTTCTCACACACAAAACCTTCCATACTGCTACTACACATGAAACGCTTTGTCCGGACCACCTCCTTGTACAACTTTTTGTTGTTGTCCAACACGAACTTCAAACCCCACATAATGTGCAGAGGACTTGTAGAACTCCCCCACGACCCCAAATGTCATCCCAACTTTAGGTTTCAGTTTCTCGTTGCATCTTGGTGTAAAAGCCGAGCGATGAAACATAAATAATAAATAGCAGTAAGCATCGTCATGCATATAACTCTCTAAGTTGAAAAACAACATGGCCAAGGGAAGTTTGTTAAACTAAAAGATAGAGGAATGTTGGCTTTGTTTTTCGGCGTAGCAAATTCTTCCGCATTCAGTTGAACCTGCGAGCTATTACCCAATTCCATAGCTGCACATTCATCTATGTTATAAGTCATCCACATCTGGACAACAAGTATACATCTATAGCACACACAAATATTGCTTGTTTTCGATGTGTTACCTGAAGCTCCATGTCTCGTACTGAAGCACAGTTCATGTTCTGTACTTGTATAGGGGTTTGGACGTCCACATCAGGGGATGTGAGATGGGTTTGCTGACAGCTAAATGCGGAGGCAAAAGCAGAGTAGCCTCTTGGTTTATGGTAGAAGGTTGAACAGGTTCCCTCCTTTGTTGTCGCAGTAGCTTCACCGTCAATAGCCAGCAGTAGTCGGCAAGCTGGTCAGTTGCGGCTTATCGCGAGGAGACCGTTGAGTATCGTGAATGTTTAGGAAACATAGATAGATTAAGATTGTTTCTTCCTTGACTTGTATTTCAAGATGATCACGTACTTTTATATATATGCCCACGAGGTTCAAAATATACAATCAACTATTCCACCGATCCCTCTCTCCCCTTCAACATGGTATCTGCCGCAAGTTCCTAAACCTAGTCGCCGCCCACCGCTCCCGCCCCACGCGCCACCCCGGGGTGGTCGGCCTCCATGATCGCCGCCGGGGGCCGCGCTGCCCGTACCTAGAGTTCCTCCGCTAGCTGTGTTGACCGGCTGCCCTAGAGAGTCTTTCCCCCGATCTCTTGATCCAGGGTTTTCTCTCTTCCGCCAGTCACTTTGATCGGTGTTTTCTTTTTGGTTTCCCGATCTAAGATCGGTTTGCGTCGCCCATCGCCGCTGTCGACCTTCACGCCTCTACTCCGACACCGGCGTCGACTCTACACCGGCAACTTCCTCATCAACCGCGTGGCAAGGCTGGACGCGTCGTCCAAGGGACACCTTCGTGCGTCGCTGCCGGCACTCGCCCGCGTGGTCTCCATTGTCGGTCCATCTTCGTCGTCATCGCCCGGGACACCACCGACAACGTCGCCATCAACTCCGATATGCGTGTCGCCCCCGCCTTGGCGTGTACAGCGCCACCGTCAGTCTGATCAACCGATCCCGCGCCTGCCTTCGCCAAGCTCGTCCCAGAGCACGCGCATACCGTCGGTCGAGCAACAGGTTGCCGCCGCGTCGTCCCCTCGGACCGCTGCATCGCCGCCCCGAGGTCCTCCTGTCGGCTTCCTCGACTCGCGCACCGTGTCTGCCGATGGCCCTCCCGGACGTCGCCTGCTTCACGCGGTTGACGCCACTGCCACAGGTCCTCCCTCCGTCTAGACCCGTAGCCACCGCCGCCTTTGCGTCGCCCCTTCGGGCTGTCGCACCGCGGACGGCGGTACACGCAGTCGCCTATCGGACCATCACCACCGGCTAGTGGTTCTCCCCATGGCTGCACTGATCCGCGCGCTACCGCTATGTCGCTACTTCGGGCCGTAGTGTCGCAACCCGCATTCTACTACCGCCCCAAGGCTGTCCTTTCCAGGTCGTCCCCGTGGCCGCACCGACCCTCGCGCTGTCGCTGCATCGCCCCATGGGACGTAGCAAGCGTGGCACGCAGACTCCGCTGCCGCCCGAGGCCATCCCGCGGCTGCACCGACTCGCGCGCCGCCGCTGTGTTGCCCCTTCGGGTCAAAGCGCTGCGGCACGCGGTCCATGCCGCCGCCCCGAGGTCTTCCCGCCGTCGCCCCAACCTGCGCGCTACCGCTTCGTCGACCCTTCGGGGCGTAGCGCCACGGCGCGCGGTCTACTCCGCCATCCCCGCATGTCGACTTCCTCTAGTATGCGCCACGCCACCTTCGTCGGTGCGGGAACACCATAGTCCGCGCTGGTCTTCGTCATGCTGTTAGGTCCTACCTCGCGTACTTCGAGCATCGCCGCCGCACTCCTGACCTAGCCGCCGCTGCCGCTATCAGGCCGCCGCCGCCGCTCTTCTTCGACCGCCGCCACTGCTACCCCTGTAGCCACCGCCGCCACCCATCCACCACCTTCGTCTTCATCTAGCACCAGCTCATAGCCAGCATCGCCATCGTCTACCCCGACTACTTCATCTACTCCGACCACCGCGGGCTACATCGGCTCCTCACTGATTTGCGTCGCAACCGTCGTCGACTCTTTCTCTACTTCCTCCTCGACATGGCGTACCAGTTTGTGTAGGTCCTCATCTAAGCTTGCTCGGTGCTGGCAACATCGACGTGTGCCTTCGTCCCCGGTGTGTTCCCAGGCCTGGCAAGTATGGAGCAGTGCATCGTCAACATCGTCTTCGTCCGTCTACGCATGCCCGGTGTTGGCAACACCGATGTGTGCCTTCGTCCATGATGCGTCCCTGGTCTTGGCAATCCCGGTGCAATGCGTCGTCAACTACGTCCTCTTCTCGGCGCACCACTGCTTTGTCACCACCATGCCCAAAACTAACTCGGCACCTCCTTGCGCCTACGGCTCCACGTCGACTTCCTCGATACCAGCTACCCCGACTCGACATCGACCATGGTGTTCTTTGCATGGCTACCTTGACCACGGCTACACCACCCTACACTCTCGGCTACCTCGACAAACGCACAAAGAGCTACCGCCTTGCTTATGCAACCTTGTCGGTTTCCACTCCAGCCACAAATTTCGCGATGCATCGACCGTTACGACTGTGGGGGGATGTCCGTCGACTTACCTTCAGATTCTTCTCCAGTATCACCGTCTTCATCGCTACCATTGTGACTGTGGGGTGATGTTGAGTATCGTGATTGTTTAGGAAACATAGATAGACTAGGATTGTTTCTGCCTTGACTTGTACTCCAAGATGATCATGTACTCCTATATATATGCCCATGAGGTTTAAGCAATACAATCAACTATTCCACCAACCCCTCTTTATCCCTTGCAATAGAGACTATGCCTGCCATGCTGATCGGGAGTGGGAGATGCTTTCCATTGTGTCCATAGCGATGACGTTCGCCATGCTGAGGGCCACTTGGTAGATGATTCTCATTGTGTCCGTCCCGACGACGTCCACTGTATTGGTCGGGAGTTGGGACATGCTTTCCGTCGTGTCCGTGGTGATGACTTTCGCCTTGATGATTGTGAGTTGGGACAGGGTCTGTGTGTTGTCATCGGCTTTTGAAATATTTTACTGGACTTATATGAACATAAGAGCATCTATAGCCGGATTTGGCAAATCCGGCCCCTCAAACGTCCGTGGATGCGTCCGGACACGTCAGCGGGCGCGTCCGGACGGACCCTCATATTTTGTTCCGTGCATCCACATATCTCAAATCCGGACTCTCAAATCCATGCAAATACATGCACATCAATCATGTCGCACATAAAATAAGTAGTATTGGTAGCAGGCGTACATAGCGTTTAAATAAAATTTATTTGAAGTGCAAAACTCAAGCATTGCCTCCTTTATCGGCATTGTGGATCCACATGTGCTCCACAAGATCATTGAGTAGCTCCGTGTGCACCTGGTGATTTCGAAGATTTTGATGCATCTGCAGAAAATTCTAGAGCTGGGCTGCATCTTGATCCTCCGAGATTTCAACTTGTTCTCCAGGATCTTCGAAATCATTGGTTTGGGATACACCTTCACCCTCATCCTCGTTTGGTCAAGCTCAGTCGGTCCATACTCCTCATCTGACAAAGCATCCAAATCCATCATTTATCTAACGAAATCACAATAATCCCGATCGGTTAATGTGTCGAACACATCAAGCGCAAGGCGGAGGCGAAGTTTTGACGGACGTACCACGGTGGCATCTGGGCTGGCGACGACGTTCCCCGCGACGAGGATGGGTGAGCTCTTCCGAAGATGGCGGCGGAGAGGCTAGAAACGGCCGAGCTCGAGACAGACGGCGTGGCGGCAGAGCGCAAGACGAATGACGAGAAGGAAGAGGAAAGGAGATAACAAATGGATCCGACTGCTCTTCAGGGGGGATTTGGTGCAATTTGGGGGTGAGGACGGGCTGTTGGGTCCGATGTGGCGGGCGTGCCCGGGCGTGACCGGGCGCCCCCATACCCGCCTCATATTTGGGCTGGATATGGGGGGTGCCGGTCAGTCCGGGCATTTGAGGGGTCCGTTTGGGTGGAAAAAAAGTGATCGGGCAGTGACCGGGCGGCCTTCCCGGGCGTATGAGGCGGGTTTGAGAGGTCCGGTTGTAGATGCTCTAAGGCATGTTAAATTTCACATGGAGAGAAAAGATAGCAGAGTCACAATCAAATATTAATTTAAGTCCACTTCATTTACATTGTAAATTGATAAAAAAAAGCAATTTGACGATGCATACACATAGAGCTATGATGAAAAACTAATAATCTGTTACAAATTAGGATCTATTTGATGTGTTTACAAAATTCTCACACAATATCAAGAATGTTGTCTTTAGCTTCATTCGATATAAGGTCGGTGGTCAACCTCGGACATGTTTTAAATTCTTTGGTTGCGTGATGAGAGATGCCTCGCTCAATCGAAAACACCGTGACGGCCTCTGTCCACTCGACCTTGCCTACCGTCATCACTTTCCTTCCGGCTTGGGCTCATTGACCAACTCGCACCCGGGACACACTCCACAACTACATGATAGCCGCAGCCAACCGTCCGCCATCACCGTGCCATCACCCCTGAGGCTCGATATAAGTCAGTATTAATCGTGTCAAACATAGATCGTTAGGATCCTCATGCACATTAGGTAACATTGTTGATTTTTCCTACCTTTAAACCACTATTCTTCTTCATCTTCATTCTCCTCCTCCTCTTCACTTACTATCTCTATCTTCCCTATCCAAGCCCATCCCAACCATCAATGGCTCATCTGGCTCAAAATCCCCCAACCTTCTACATCCACGCTATGAATTTTGAGGAATTCTTTGTAATTTTCTTATCCTTTCAAGTCTGCAACCAATAATAACAATCTATAAGTAATTAGAGTAAACTCCTTTATGCCTCTCATGGTCACTACGACCACAAACTCTGTCGTCTCGCCTACATGATGTGCATACGCTCCCACGGTTTTTACAGTTACTCTGGCGAGGCCTCCATTACTTCCAAATATTTTGTTCCGATTATTTTCCATCAAGGAGAAGTTGGCATACTACGCATGGACATACGTGATAAAAGTTCCTGCGATTTGACACTACAAAGGTAGAGCAACATGAAGCATAAAAGATCATGCTTCTCATTTTCAGATTTATTTAGTTTATTTTTTTCAATAAACTTACCAGATTTTCCATACTCCAGTTCATATTGAAAGTGATTCATGCATTAAGGAACACGCCACAAATTATGGAATCTAAAAAAACTAACAGCAAGCGACATTGACATGGATAGCTATCTTATTGCTTTGGAAGTGGATGGCATGAGCGGTCGCCCAAATGCATGGAACAGTCCCGACCATGCACAGATAGCCGAGAATCGTTGGGTCAAAACAAGGGTGTTGGTTCCTTGAGCAACAACGCCATCGCGTTAAAAGGGCACAACCCAACTGCTCGTGGCCATTCTCGACCGTTCCGAACGACATCCTCCCCGCTTCCCCAGCACGAGGGTCTACCGTAACTTCTCTAGAGTGAATCCTTCCAAATTAAAGGTGATCCCGACAACGTCGTCTCTGTGGTGCTGCTCCTTTCATCTTGTGCCTTTTGCTCCGTTGACCTCCTCCTTTCTATGAAATTTTAGTAACAAGGTACAATTCAATAATCGATAAAAAATGCTCTCCAAGCATGCACTAAAAACTGCAAAATAAATAAATTTGCAGAACATGTACATGTGTGAACCAAAATAGTGGAACTCGAACCAACCTTCATCAATATATCATTTTTGAACTATATGGTCGATTATGTACATGGTCCAGATTGGCTGATAATGAAAACTAAAATATTAGGTTAGCCTTTCCCATATATTTTTTGAAGACAATCATAAGCATCAGCACCTACTACGTGGAAGATAAACCCCTTTAGAAAAGTTTGGCATGTAGATTATGATATTATCCTAGCTTCTTTATGATTCAGAATCCAACTGTATTCAGGCCAATATGAATAGCATCTCTAGATAAACACCCAGAGTAAAACTCAATGAAGAACCATAACATTAGTCAAAACTAAACATGAAATTTTGAACTTGCTCATTTTATGTCAATCCAGTAGTAATATTAGTACAAGCGCCAGTAGAAAATGTTAACTCTCAAGGTGCATATAGATATGCTACTGTCTTGCTGCTAGAAAATGTAACACTCAAGGTACATGTAGATATGCTAGTTTTGTTGCTAAGTAAACTGCTTGATTTGTTAGCTAGATCAGGAAACCTATGTTTTCCAACTATTTCAATATGGAAGCACAAGCAGACCTCATAGCCTATAAAGATAAATAAAAAACAATCAAACCATTGGTACGAACTTCTGATTGCATCTCTGAGAGAGCTCTAATCCATTTGTAATTTGCCTAGAAATAACATCAATCAAACTGGAAAACATTACTTTAGGATGGGTATGCACTATATATTGATATAAGCATGTTTTTAGTTTGTACGCTAGGCTCCAAGTTTACGTTGCGAAAATAAAATCATAAAGACAAACCTTAAGTCTAGGGACACGACTTGGAAGTTGAGTGTGTGTGCGGCACTGGCACAACCGGGTATCAACTTAAGTCCACTTCACTTAACTTGTAAATTGATAACAAGAAAGCAATTTGCAATGCATACACATAGAGCTATGATCCAATTAAGAATATGCCCCCCCCCCCCCCCAAGGTCTATTTAAACATATTTACTAAAACCTTAAAATATCTTGCTGTAATTTTATTATTTATTCTTATTTTTTTATATTCATATCATTTATGTCTATCGAAATTAATCCTTGCAAGTAACGAGTTTAAGGGGCTTGACAACTGATGTGACCGTCGATAAAAGGACGATGACGCAAATAATTTGCCAATCTTTTACACTACCGTGTCACCTGTATCGATATGACACTCTCAATCTTATAGATGCAATCACCACGAAAACAACACGCACACCTTGATAAAGAAGCACGTGGACGATCTTGAAAAGATGAGCAGCAAATTAGAAGTCGATGCCTCCAATCTCCTTGCCAAACACACAAAGTATTCAACTCTCAACTAACATTAATTCGTCAAGGAAAGATATCCCGACTTGATTCTGTCCATGACAATGGCAAATAACCTAAACAGCAAAAACTTCCCCGTACACGGCCGTGGCCGTCCTTTTATATAGGCGATACAAACTGGACCGACTTAAACAAAAACAAAGACATACAGACTCTCCCTCCTATCCTAACAAATCAAATCTTAACACTAATTTAAGTATCTGGCCACGTTGAACAAAAAAGTCCAAAACGTACTAGTACTTTGACAAACGATATGCATGCACCCGTGTGAGTCCTTGATATGGTTACTTTAAAAATAGTTGGAGTGAATATTTTTCATCATGATATGATTGTATTTTTTTTAGAAAAGAAGGAATATCTTCTGTCTCTGCATATGCATACGGCCCCTTTATTAACGAAAATAAGTTCAAATTCACGGTTTCACATGGTCTCTGAAAAACAAGGCAAATGAAATATGTAAAACAAAAAGTGCCACAACGGGCAAAATAGGCCTAGATGCCTAACCATCTATCATATTACTCGACCGCCATCCAAACCGATTGTAGATATTCCACGCTACCATCTCCCATCGGGTAGACCCAGTAACCAAAGGCTCCCTGGTATCCACAGGAGTGAGTAATGACCAAGTACGGATCCATGCCGATGCTTTGTGTAGTACCTGCAAAAAGTTTATATGTGTTTGCCTGTTAAAAACAACATCATTCCTGCAGTTTCATATAGCCCAAAAAAGTGCGCATAATCCTATGCGAATGTGTCTAGCAATAACTGTATCAACTCCATCTAGCCACGTTCCAAACAACGTGTCAATGCTATCTGAAGGTATAATATTAAACGCTATACGAACTGTCTGCCATAAAATTCTTGCCAGTGGACATTGAAGAAAGAGGTGTTTAATAGTTTCCACATTATCACAAAAGTTACATCGTGTATCCCCCCCAATTGCGTTTAGCTAGATTATCAGATTATCCTTAGTGAGAATCACCTTCTTTTGCACAAACCACATGAAGATTTTGATCCGTAAGGGAACCTTTACTTTCCAAACATGGATAGATTTGGGGATGTTTGATGTATCAATGAGATTCAAATACATCGATTTCACTGTAAAGATACCGTTAGTGGTGAGTTTCCATTGAATCGTATCTGATTCGTCCGATAACTGTACGTCCATTAGTCTTCTCACTAGGTGTATCCAAGACTCCCATCGATGACCTATCAATACTCGTCAGAATTGAATATTTAGAGGGTTTGTCTGTAATATTATGGCCACGTACGCATCCTTACGTTGCACAATATTATATAGCTTTGGATATTGCATGGCCAAAGGCGTCTCCCCCAACCACGTATCCTCCCAAAATCTCGTGCCTTCACCATTTCCAATAATGAATCTAGTTCTATGGAAAAAGGCTGCCTTCACTCTCATCAGCCATTTTCATAATGGAGAATCACTGGGCCTTACATTTACCAAGGCTAAAATTTTAGTTTGTAGGTACTTATTACACAAAATTTGTGCCCACATACCTTTTGTCTCAACAGATAATCTGATCAGCCACTTGCTCAGCAAACATCTGTTTTTTACCTCTAAATCCTCAATCCCGAGGCCGCCTTGGTCCTTGGGACTACAAAGTATGTCCCATCTAGCGAGCCTGTATTTCTTCCTGTCTTCATTAATTTGCCAAAAGAATCTGGATCGATAAAAGTCCAACCTTTTACGTACCCCTATCGGTACCTCAAAGAAGGACAGAAGGAACATCTCCATACTCGTGAGAACCAAGTTAATCAGGATTAGCCATCCTCTATATGACAAAAGCTTACCCTTCCAGCAGCTTAACTTCTTCTCAAAGCGATCCTCAATGCAGTTCCATTCTTTATTGGAAAGCTTCCGATGATGAATGGGTATGCCTGGATAACTAAACAGTAGACTCCCCAGTTCACATCCGAACAATTGTCTATAAGCGTCTTGTTCATCCTTGGCTCTCCCAAAACAAAACAGCTCACTCTTGTGAAAATTAATTTTCAAACCAAACAATTGTTCAAAAAGGCAAAGTATGAGTTTCATGTTTCTTGCTTCCGCCTTGTCATGTTCCATAAACAAAATGGTATCATCAGCATATAGTAGGGTAGACACTCCACCATCCACCAGATGCGGAACAAGTCCACCTACTTGGCATGCCTGCTTAGCCCTTCCTATTAGAATTGCCAACATATCCGCAACTACATTAAATAGGATGGGTGACATAGGATCTCCCTGTCCGAGACCTTTGAAAGTTTGGAAGAAATGGCCAACGTCATCATTGACCTTAACTCCAACGCTTCCTTTTTGAACAAAGGATTTGACGTGTCTCCTCCATATAGCGTCGAAACCCTTCATGTGCAGTGTTTGCTGTAAGAATGACCATTTCACTTTATTATATCCCTTTTCGAAATCCACCTTGAAGATTACTCCATCTAGCTTCTTTGAGTGGATTTCATGCAAGGTTTCATGAAGGACAACCACACCCTCAAGTATGTTCCTGCCCGGCATGAAAGCCGTCTGACTTGGTTGCACCACCACGTGTGCAATCCGTGTCAACCTATTTGTTCCTACCTTTGTAAAGATTTTGAAGCTGACGTTCAGTAGGCAAATAGGTCTAAATTGTTCTATGCGCATCACCCCTTCCTTCTTTGGCAACAACGTCACTGTTCCAAAGTTAAGGTGAAACAACTGCAGCGACCATCGAACAAATCCTGGAACATGGGTAATAAGTCACCTTTAATAATATTCTTGCATCTCTTGTAGAACTCAGCTGGAAACCCATCCGGCCCTGGTGCCTTATTATTCTTCATTTGTGAAATAGCCTCAAAAACCTCCTTCTCCGTGAAAGGTGCGGTTAATATCTCATTCTCGTCCAACCCGAGCTGAGGTATGTCCCCGACTTCGTGCTCATCCATGGATACATGATTTTCCTCTAGAGCCCCAAGTAATTTCTTATAGTACTCCGAGATATACAATTTCAGGTTTTCATGTCCTACACTTGTACCCTCATCCTGCTCAAGTTGATATTTTTTTTCTTTTTGTGTTTTTCATTAGCAATTAGATGGAAAAACTGCGTATTGTCATTGATACATCTCTATCGTATCTATAATTTTTGATTGTTTCATGCCAATATTCTACAACTTCCATATACTTTTGGCAACTTTTTATACTATTTTTGGGACTAACATATTCAAGTGCCCAATGCCAGTTCCTGTTTGTTGCATGTTTTTTGTTTCGCAAAAAATCCATATCAGATGAAGTCCAACGGAGATTTTTTTGGAATATATGTGAATTTTGGAAAGTGGAAGCAATATAAGGCGTTGCCTGAGGGGCCCACAAGCCTGCCAGGCGCTCCCTGGGGGGTAGGGCGCGCTCTGAGGGCTTGTGGCTACCCCTTAGGTCGGTTGGATCCGTGCTTCGGCCACAAGAAACATATTTTTATAAGGAAAATCCCCTCAAAATTTCAGCCCGATCGGAGTTACGGATCTCCGGATATTTAAGAAACGGTGAAAGGCTAGAATCTGTGAGCGCAGAAACAAAAGGAAATAGAGAGAGAGAGAGAGATCCAATCTCGGAGGGGCTCTCGCCCCTTCGCCGCCATGGAGGCCAAGGACCATAGGGTAAACCCTCCTCCCATCTAGGGAAGAGGTCAAGGAAGAAGAATAAGTAGGGGGGCACTCTCCCCCCTCCCCCGATGGCACCAGAACGCCGCCGAGGCCATCATCGTGACGGCGATCTACTCCAACAACTCCGTCATCTTCACCAACACCTCCATCACCTTCCCCCATCTATCTACAACGGTCCACTCTCCCGCAACCCGCTGTACCCTCTACTTGAACATGGTGCTTTATGCTCCATATTATTATCCAATGATGTGTTGCCATCCTATGATGTCTGAGTAGATTTTCATTGTCCTATTGGTTGATTGATGATCATGATTGGTTTGAGGTGCATGTTTTATTATTGGTGCTGTCCTATGGTGCTCTCCGTGTTGCGCAAGCATGAGGGATCCCCTCTGTAGGGTTTTGCAATATGCTTATGATTCGCTTATTGTGAGTGACATGAGTGATAGAAACACAGACCCGAGTAAGTAGGTTGTTTGCGTATGGGAATAAAGAGGACTTGATAACTTATAATGCTATGGTTGGGTTTTACCTTAATGATCTTTAGTAGTGCGGATGATTGCTAGAGTTCCAATCATACGTGCATATGATCCAAGTAGATAAAGTATGTTAGCTTATGCCTCTCCCTCATATAAAACTGCAATAATGATTACCGGTCTAGTTATCGATTGCCTAGGGACAATTCCGCAACTCCTACCACCACTTGTTCACACTCTTTAAACTAACTTAGTTGTTACTTTATCTTAGCATCCCCTAGTTTTTATTTACATGCTTTTTATTATCTTGCAAACCTATCCTATCAGACCTACAAAGTACTTCTAGTTTCATACTTGTTCTAGGTAAAGCGAACGTTAAGCGTGCATAGAGTTGTATCGGTGGTCGATAGAACTTGAGGGAATATTTGTTCTACCTTTAGCTCCTCATTGGGTTCGACACTCTTACTTATTGAAAGAGGCTACAACCAATCCCCTATACATGTGGGTTAGCAAGACCTTTTTTCTAGCGTCGTTGTCGGGGAGCAATAGTGTGCGGTGATGTAACGACCCGACCTGAAGGTCAAGTCTCCGGTGTTTCCGTACCATCCCAAGATCATGCTGGTACACACACGGTACATCCATGTATATATCAAAGGGAAATCACACAGCATTATATTAATCGAAATCTCATGTCGAGTCCTTTATTACAATAAAAATTACAATAAAGTGGCTAAAAGCCAACTCATGAGAATATCTAAATCTTGCGGAAGCGTCGAAGGTAGATGAGTCCATCTGACTCCAAGGGCATCTCACTGAGCATAGAACGCGTCCTCACTCCTGGTCGGAAAAGTACTCTGCAACATGATACGTTGCAGCCATGTAGGTCAGCATATGGAATATGCCGGCAAAGTCACAAGAGAGGGGTGAAAAGATAATCATCTAATCTATATGCAAATATGGCAGGTGGGGTGGTAAGTTTTTGCGTAAAGCCAAGTTTTTCCTACATCAAGGGAGGGGTTAAGCAAAATATTACTAAGTTTGTTGATTAATGAGATGGTTCCACCAACCACTTCTCATTCCCAAATTGAATATACCCACATCCTCATTATTAATTGTGTTGAGAGTTCCGGAAGTTTCAATTCCTTTGGCTCAAGTCGTCCATGACCGTGGACACGGCTAATCGATTAGGTTTAAGTACTCTGCAGAGTTTTGCACACGTTCCCCACAAGATTTGGTCGCCTCCGTTTGATTTCTCGCACTTCAGGGTGTTTGAGAAACGGATGACCAAAACATGGTCTTCCAAAGGGTTTCCCTGCGACTCTGTCGGTGCCCATCCTTTCCTACCGTTCTTCTACCTCTCGTAGCACCGCCTGTCCAGGGTCACCACGATATCCAACCAAGCCAGAGCCCATAATGACTTGTGGCTGTGCAGGTAAGCCTTGGGTTTTAAAGCATCCATCCATCTCTTTGTGCCTGGGTGGACCTTTCCGCGTGAATACTGGCCATCTCCAGCATCACCTAGGCAAATCCACTGGTTTCTCCAGGGTGCCGTTCAACCATCATCCACCCAGAGGTATGTTGAAAACTCGGAGTCTTAAATCTTGATCATTATGTAGGTCTTGAAATTATTAACTCTCTCAACTCTCATGAATCACACAACCAACCCCGTCTACTAATAGCATAGCAAAAGGTAAAACAACGTTTCCCGGGGCCAATGTGTCAAAGAGGTTGAGGGGGGGTACCTACCACATGATACTATTACAATGTAACCAAGTTTCCAACTAACCTATCTTGCATGCGATTGGGGAGATGGTAGAACTAATGCATATAAAACATGGGTAAAAATATGATCAAAGTGACTTGCCTGATTGATGATCTTCGTACGTGAGTGACTCTAAGTAACAAGCTTCGCACTCCGGATAATCTAACGAAGCAGACAAGCACTCAATAAGCATACAACAAAATATTGTAACTCACAAACATCAACCAAGAACTAGTAAACAATCAAGACAAAACAATGCACAAATCTCAAGTAAGAAAACACACAAAGTTTTGTTTACTAGGAGGTGAGGAATGAAAACACTACTGACATAATGAAACCATTTGTAATAACAAAACAATTGTTGTCAGCAAGGAAACAATAGAATATTTTATTAATAAACAGAATATAATCAATTTAAGTTTGTTGGGAAAAGTTTAGTAAAGTTTATACAAGTTTGTGATAAACACTATATGAATCAACTATAGTTATATTAACAAAAGAATGAAAAACTAAACTTATTATTTATTTGTAAAACATGTTCTTAACAGAAAATAATTTACAATTAAATCTGTCTTAGAAAACAGAATTAAAATATACAAACCTTTGTTTGAAAACAAAACTATTACTAGTTAGTTGTTTTAATCAAATTATGCCTATTTGAAAATAAGTTGTGATTCCTATGTTAAATAAAATTAAACTAAGCAAATTTATATTTTTATTAACAGTGAGTGAAAACACTAAATGTTTACTAACAGAACCTAATAAACAAATAAAACCAAATTCTAAATCAAACTAATTAAAATTAAGTATATAAAACTATATTGTAATACTAGGCAGATTCTGTTTTTGGTTAAAACATTAATCAAATATATCCTAAATATCTTCAAACTAAGCATGAAGGTAGTCCTAACTAATACCAAACAGTAGCAAAAAGATTCATATCAAAATCTATTTTCAAACTCTAGTTATTCAGATTTGAAGATTTTAAGCAAATTTGATTCAATTCAAATTTTATAGTTCAAATTTGAAATTTAAAAGTACAGGGTGAAACTACATGAATAATGTGAGCTATTGCAAAAAGAATCAACTCAAAATACTAAATAGATTAAAAGATATAAGCAAAACAATTTTTAAAAACATTCTGTTAATTAAAACAAAAACTGAAAAAGGAAAATAATTTGCGATGGTCAGGGGGCTACGTGGCGCTGTCCGATTGGCTAAGGGGGTGTGCGCTCGAGGATTACGGGCGGGCGACCGATCGGAAGAAGAAAACGGTTCGGAATAAATCCGATCTAATCACGGTCGTTGATTCGGGATCCGATGGTCGAGGGAGCTTACGGGGAGAGGTTTGCCGGCGTCGGGGTTCTCCGGCGAGTCCGGTAGCGGCGAGGACGACGGCGAGGCGTTTCGGTGGTCGGGGAAAACGGGGAAATGGTCTGGGCGACGGCGACGGGTCTCCGGAGTCGAATGGTGAGTTCAGATGGGCGAGAGGGGGTCGGTATTGGTGGCTACGGTCGACGGGAGATCCGGTGGCGGTGGGAACTACGGCGAGCAATTAGGCAGCCTTCCGGCGAGGGAGAGAGGGGGTTTGGGGGGGGGGAATGAGAGGCGGGGTTGGCCGGTACTTATAGAGTGCTCGAGGGGTGCGGGGAAGTGATGGGGAGCGAGATCCGCGGAGGTTGAAGAAACGGCCGGCGAGGGTCCGGCGCACGCGGGGAGGAGGGAGACGACCGCGCGAGAGAAACGGTCGGACGGGTGGGGTCCAGCATCAGTGAGAGGGGGGTGCAATTACTGCGCTCGGTTGGCCGACCGGTAACGGTCTCGGCCTTTTAAAGCCGTTGGGCCGGCCCGTTTAAATGCAAAACCGTTACTGTTTTTCTTTAATGTTTTCCAGAGACATTCAAAAGCTTTTAAAGCATTCAAATCGTCTCTAAATATAGGGGTATTATATATCAGAATTAACAGAATAATAAATGCTATTTAATGAACATTTCTATTCTGTCATTTGAACACTTAAAAAAATATTTTTTCAGAAATTGCCTAATTGTTTTTAAACCCTTTTTGCAAATATTTTCAAAATAACCCCCTGGTTATTTTTGTTCAAATAAACCACCAATTAGTCCCTGGTGTGGAGTGTCATGTTCCTCCTCTCTTATTTGAACTTTTAACCAAAATTTCAAATAGGTGAAAGCAACTTAGGGAAAAGTAGAAAGGACATTCTGGAATTCAGAAGAGACATTTCAACTAACACATAAAATCAAGCAATGATGCTGCTAGATGCATAGCTATAATCATAACATTCCAAAATGGAATTTTGGGATGTTACAAACCTACCCACCTTAAGATGAATCTCACCCTCGAGATTCGGGTTGGCTAGAAAATAGGTGCGGATGGTCTCTACGAAGATCTTCTTCGCGTTCCCAGGTGGCTTCTTCCTCGGTATGGTGACTCCACAAAACTTTACATAACTTGATAATCTTGCTATGGGTAACTCGGTTGGATGTCTTGAGGATCTTGACAGGCTTCTCCTCGTAAGTCAGATCACTTTCAAGCTGTATGGCCTCTAGGGGCACGGTGTCTCGAAAAGGGATGTGAGCCATCTCAGCATGACATTTCTTCAGCTGGGACACATGGAACACATTGTGAACTTCGGATAATCCTTCCGGCAATTCCAGTTTGTATGCAACTTTGCCTCTACGTTCAAGAATGTTGTAGGGGCCTATGAATCTGGGTGCTAATTTTCCTTTAACACCAAATCTCTTGATTCCTCGAAGCGGGGATACACGAAGATATGCTCTGTCTCCCACTTCATATGTCACTTCTTTACGTTTGCTGTCAGGATAACTCTTCTGTCGAGATTGAGCTATCTTGAGTCTGTCACGAATCAACTTGACTTTCTCTTCAGAATCTCGGATAAGGTCGGGACCAAAAAGTTGTCGGTCTCCAACACCATCCCACGTCAGTGGTGTTCTGCATCTCCTTCCGTATAAAGCTTCGAAAGGGGCCATCTTTAGACTGGTCTGACAACTGTTGTTGTATGAGAATTCTGCGTAAGGCAAGTTATCGTCCCAACTAGAACCATAGTCTAGTGCACAAGCTCTCAACATGTCTTCCAGAATCTGGTTGACTCTCTCAGTCTGTCCATCTGTCTGCGGATGAAAAGCTGTACTGAACTCTAGCCTTGTACCCAAAGTTTCATGTAACTGATGCCAAAACTTTGAGGTAAACTGTGTTCCTCTATCTGACACGATACTCCTCGGAACTCCATGCAGACATACGATCCTGGTCATATATATCTTGGCTAGCTTAGCACTGGTATAAGTGGTTTTCACTGGAATGAAATGAGCTACCTTGGTCAAACGATCTACCACTACCCAGATGGAATCATAACCTGAACGGGTCCTGGGTAATCCTGTGATGAAATCCATACCAAGCTTTTCCCATTTCCACTCGGGTATCGGCAAAGGTTGGAGTAACCCTGCTGGTTTCTGATGTTCTGCCTTTACTCGCTGACAAACATCACATATTGCAACATGTTCCGCAATATCTTTCTTCATACCTGTCCACCAATAACTTTCTTTTAAATCCAGATACATCTTGGTATTGCCTGGGTGTATTGAGTAAGGTGAATCGTGGGCTTCCTGAAGTATCAACTTCCTAAGCTCTGGTTCATTGGGCACATAGATTCGGTTCTCAAACCACAAAGTTCCGTGTTCATCCTCACGAAAACCTTTAGCTTTACCATCTTCCATTCTCTGTTTAATCTCAGCTATCTCCTTGTCCGATTTTTGGGCTTCTCGAATTCTTTCGGTCAAGGTGGACTGAATTTCCAGTGTACCAACATATCCTCTTGGAACTATCTCTAGCTTGAGCTTACTGAGATCATCGACTAACTCTTGAGGTAATCCTCCAGCTGTGAGTGTGTTCACATAAGTTTTCCGACTCAAGGCATCGGCTACAACATTAGCCTTACCTGGATGGTAATGTAATCTCATGTCATAGTCCTTGATTAACTCTAACCATCTCCTTTGTCTGAGGTTCAACTCTTTCTGCGTGAAAATGTATTTCAGGCTCTTATGGTCGGTGTAAAAATCACAACTGTTTTCGATAAGAAAATGTCTCCAGGTCTTGAGTGCGTGCACTACGGCTGCTAGTTCCAAATCATGGGTGGCATAATTCAACTCATGAGGTCGTAGTTGTCTGGATGCATAAGCTACAACCTTTCCATCTTGCATGAGTACTCCTCCAAGTCCTTGACGTGAAGCATCACAATAAACCTGGAAATCCTTCCGAATATCGGGCAAGATCAACACTGGGGCTGTGACCAAACGTTTCTTCAACTCCTGGAAACTGGCTTCACATTCCTCAGTCCAAATATACTTAGATTCTTTCTTCAACAACTCTGTCATGGGCTTGGCAATCTTTGAGAAATTCTCAATGAATCTCCGGTAATATCCGGCAAGTCCGAGGAAACTGCGGATCTCCTTAACTGAGGTAGGGGACTTCCACTCGGTGACGGCTTCAACCTTAGCAGGGTCCACTGCTATTCCATCTCCGAAAATAACATGTCCAAGGAATCTGACTTCCGTCAGCCAAAATTCACATTTGCTGAACTTGGCATCTAGTTGATGCTCTCTCAGCTTCTCCAGAACTAAACGCAAATGTTCCTTATGCTCTTCCTCGTTCTTGGAGAATATCAGAATGTCATCGATGAACACCACAACAAACTTGTCTAGGTATTCCATGAATACTTTGTTCATAAAATTCATGAAGTAGGCAGGAGCATTAGTCAATCCAAAAGACATGACCGTATACTCATACAAGCCATACCTCGTGGTGAAAGCTGTTTTGGGTATATCCTGTTCACGAATTTTCAACTGGTGATACCCTGATCGAAGATCGATCTTGGAGAATACTTTGGCTCCTACGAGCTGATCAAACAAATCATTAATCATCGGCAGAGGGTACTTGTTCTTGATAGTCACCTCGTTCAAGGCACGATAATCGACTACCATTCTCAAGGTTTTATCCTTCTTCTCCACCAAAAGAACTGGGGCTCCCCAAGGTGAAGAACTTGGGCGAATATAACCTTTGTCCAATAACTCCTTAATTTTCTTCTTGATTTCCAACAGATCATTTGCGGGCATCCGATAGGGTCTCTTGGAAATTGGGGCTGTCCCTGGCTGTAGCTCTATTAGGAACTCAATCTCCCTATCTGGTGGCATTCCTGGTAATTCTTCAGGAAATACATCCAGATAATCTTTTACCACAGGTACTTCCTCCTGAACAACTCCTGTGAGGGCATTTAACCTAGCACTCATACGTGTGCGTCGGGATACATACTTAATCCTCTTGTTCTCCGGGGTGGTGAGTGAAACAGACTTGCTAGGGCAATCAAGATTTCCTTCATACTTGGTCATCCAATCCATGCCTAGGATTACATCCAATCCTTGTGACTCTAAGACGATGAGGTCGGTGGGAAAAACATGATTTCCTATATTGAGTTTCAAGGCATGGCATCCTATCCCTGCCATCATCATACCTCCTGGGGAACTGACCTTAATAGGCTGGCTAAGGGTTTTGGTGGGCAAACCATACTTATCCACAACTACCCTTGATATGAATGAATGAGTTGCACCGGAATCAAAAAGTACTGTAACAGGACGTGAATGCAATAAAAACTTAGCAACCACAGTCTCGGGTTGATCATAGACTTCTTCCACGTCGAGATGGTTCACCTGGGCACGAGGAAAAAGGTTTGGCTTCTTGTCTGCGGAGTTGCCGTTGTTGTTGCCGTTTCCATTGCCTTGCTTGCTCTGGGGACACTCAGTAGCATAGTGCCCTGTCTTCTGGCACTTGAAACAGGTGATGTGACTCAGATCCTTCTGAGTAGGAACTTGACGGTGCTGGTTGTTGTTCCCATTCCTATTGTCAGTCTTGAAATTGCCAAGGTTGGGACGGTTGTTCCCATTTCCTCCATGATGGTGGCCTCCATGGTTGTGCACAGCATGAGTGTGCTTTCCAAACTTACTGTTTCCTGATCCGGTATTCCCTGAGTACGGGGAGTAGCGAAGCTTCTGATGAGCTCCAGAGCTGAACTTCCCCTGAGTGTACTTCCGCTTGCGGTTCTCAATCTGCTGTTGTTTACCCTCCAGAATAAGGGCCTTGTCCACCAGCTCTTGGTAGTTGTTGAAATTAGCCACTACCAGCTGCATGCTCAACTCATCGTTGAGTCCTTCCAGAAATTTCTCTTGCTTGGCCGCATCATCGGCCACGTCTCCTGGTGCATAACGTGCCAATGTGTTGAAGTCGTCCACGTACTGGGCCACAGAGCGATTTCCCTGGCGCAAGTTGCGAAACTCGCGCTTCTTCAGACTCATGGCTCCAGCTGAAACATGTGCGGTGCGAAAAGCTTGCTGGAACTGCTCCCAAGTCACATCTGCAATAGGATATGTGGTGGTGTAATTCTCCCACCATGATGCTGCTGGTCCTTCCAGTTGATGTGCGGCAAATCGCACTTTCTCAGTGTCAGTACATCCAGCGGTGACAAGTTCTCTCTCCATGTTACGGAGCCAGTCATCTGCCACAATGGGCTCAGTGCTGCTAGAGAAAGTTGGAGGATTCAACCTCAGAAAACGGGTGAGATTGTCAGCCTGGGGTGGATGTTGGTGGTTCTGGTTGTTGGTCTGATTCTGAATCAATAACTGCATCAGTGCATTCTGCTGCTGAAGGAGTTGAGTGAGTTCCGGCGGAAAAGTGAAATCGGTCTCACATCGTGGAGGCATCTTGCTGTTTTCAGAGGGATGAGAATTAGAATAGAACAAGGGTCTATAAGAAGAAATCACTACCCATATGCAATGCAACAAACATATCACACCAAACACTCATTCATTTATTCAATCAATGTCAAACATCGGGAATACAAATCTCAAACAACTAAGCATCGACCTACGCTTTAACGACGAAAATAAAAGATACATGGAGGGCATAACTAATGTTTTTCCTCAGAAGTGCATAGTCGTAGGTCCTCCGGTGGTGCTTTCCTCATAGTCTTCATCGTCGCTGATGAAGGGTGCCATGTCTCCTTCGGGGTGAAGGTTTTCCCCCATGTCTAGCTGCTCCTCCAGAGTTGCGATGCGTGCATTCTGCTCATCAATCCTCTCTAGGAAGTCCTTCACTTCATGCTCGTGTTCATAGTTGGCCTCTCGCAGATCAGCTTCAAGGTCCAGCTCGCGGTTCATCAGATTCTTGATTGTCTTTGTATCAGCACGAACTCGAAGCTCCAGAGTCCTGATGTGAGTCTCCAGGGTCTGGATATAGGAAATAGTGGTGTCTGAAGTGGGAGGAGTTATGATGTTTCCATTGGCATCTCTGCGACAAACCACGCTGAGTCCTGGTGAAATGGTTCCACCTCTGTATTCCTCCTGAATACGTCCAAGGGCACGATGAATGGCCATGTCTCTTCCAAGTATCCAACTGGGTGCCACGAACTTGAGATCTATGGGTTCCTTCCGATTCCCAAAAGTCTTCCCTAGGATATGCACCTCGATCCTGTAGCGTCCATCTTTGGGAAATGACATGATAGGAGTCCCGGTGATGCTCGGCAAAGCAATCCTTACGTCCTTGACGATCCTCATCAGCTCCTTACCAAAGGGCATCGTTGCGTCAGGCTGGCAAAACTCCGTGATCAACACTGGGATGAAGGTGGCCATCTATAAATTTTGAAATAATTGGAGAGGAGTCAGAAACGAATAGATGAGAGTATAAGATATTTAAAGACAAAGAGAAACAATCCTAAGGCTTTCCAATCCTAGAGGTTACGTCCTACGGTCAGCGTGTGCTCTGATACCATTTCTGTAACGACCCGACCTGAAGGTCAAGTCTCCGGTGTTTCCGTACCATCCCAAGATCATGCTGGTACACACACGGTACATCCATGTATATATCAAAGGGAAATCACACAGCATTATATTAATCGAAATCTCATGTCAAGTCCTTTATTACAATAAAAATTACAATAAAGTGGCTAAAAGCCAACTCATGAGAATATCTAAATCTTGCGGAAGCGTCGAAGGTAGATGAGTCCATCTGACTCCAAGGGCATCTCACTGAGCATAGAACGCGTCCTCACTCCTGGTCGGAAAAGTACTCTGCAACATGATACGTTGCAGCCATGTAGGTCAGCATATGGAATATGCCGGCAAAGTCACAAGAGAGGGGTGAAAAGATAATCATCTAATCTATATGCAAATATGGCAGGTGGGGTGGTAAGTTTTTGCGTAAAGCCAAGTTTTTCCTACATCAAGGGAGGGGTTAAGCAAAATATTACTAAGTTTGTTGATTAATGAGATGGTTCCACCAACCACTTCTCATTCCCAAATTGAATATACCCACATCCTCATTATTAATTGTGTTGAGAGTTCCGGAAGTTTCAATTCCTTTGGCTCAAGTCGTCCATGACCGTGGACACGGCTAATCGATTAGGTTTAAGTACTCTGCAGAGTTTTGCACACGTTCCCCACAAGATTTGGTCGCCTCCGTTTGATTTCTCGCACTTCAGGGTGTTTGAGAAACGGATGACCAAAACATGGTCTTCCAAAGGGTTTCCCTGCGACTCTGTCGGTGCCCATCCTTTCCTACCGTTCTTCTACCTCTCGTAGCACCGCCTGTCCAGGGTCACCACGATATCCAACCAAGCCAGAGCCCATAATGACTTGTGGCTGTGCAGGTAAGCCTTGGGTTTTAAAGCATCCATCCATCTCTTTGTGCCTGGGTGGACCTTTCCGCGTGAATACTGGCCATCTCCAGCATCACCTAGGCAAATCCACTGGTTTCTCCAGGGTGCCGTTCAACCATCATCCACCCAGAGGTATGTTGAAAACTCGGAGTCTTAAATCTTGATCATTATGTAGGTCTTGAAATTATTAACTCTCTCAACTCTCATGAATCACACAACCAACCCCGTCTACTAATAGCATAGCAAAAGGTAAAACAACGTTTCCCGGGGCCAATGTGTCAAAGAGGTTGAGGGGGGGTACCTACCACATGATACTATTACAATGTAACCAAGTTTCCAACTAACCTATCTTGCATGCGATTGGGGAGATGGTAGAACTAATGCATATAAAACATGGGTAAAAATATGATCAAAGTGACTTGCCTGATTGATGATCTTCGTACGTGAGTGACTCTAAGTAACAAGCTTCGCACTCCGGATAATCTAACGAAGCAGACAAGCACTCAATAAGCATACAACAAAATATTGTAACTCACAAACATCAACCAAGAACTAGTAAACAATCAAGACAAAACAATGCACAAATCTCAAGTAAGAAAACACACAAAGTTTTGTTTACTAGGAGGTGAGGAATGAAAACACTACTGACATAATGAAACCATTTGTAATAACAAAACAATTGTTGTCAGCAAGGAAACAATAGAATATTTTATTAATAAACAGAATATAATCAATTTAAGTTTGTTGGGAAAAGTTTAGTAAAGTTTATACAAGTTTGTGATAAACACTATATGAATCAACTATAGTTATATTAACAAAAGAATGAAAAACTAAACTTATTATTTATTTGTAAAACATGTTCTTAACAGAAAATAATTTACAATTAAATCTGTCTTAGAAAACAGAATTAAAATATACAAACCTTTGTTTGAAAACAAAACTATTACTAGTTAGTTGTTTTAATCAAATTATGCCTATTTGAAAATAAGTTGTGATTCCTATGTTAAATAAAATTAAACTAAGCAAATTTATATTTTTATTAACAGTGAGTGAAAACACTAAATGTTTACTAACAGAACCTAATAAACAAATAAAACCAAATTCTAAATCAAACTAATTAAAATTAAGTATATAAAACTATATTGTAATACTAGGCAGATTCTGTTTTTGGTTAAAACATTAATCAAATATATCCTAAATATCTTCAAACTAAGCATGAAGGTAGTCCTAACTAATACCAAACAGTAGCAAAAAGATTCATATCAAAATCTATTTTCAAACTCTAGTTATTCAGATTTGAAGATTTTAAGCAAATTTGATTCAATTCAAATTTTATAGTTCAAATTTGAAATTTAAAAGTACAGGGTGAAACTACATGAATAATGTGAGCTATTGCAAAAAGAATCAACTCAAAATACTAAATAGATTAAAAGATATAAGCAAAACAATTTTTAAAAACATTCTGTTAATTAAAACAAAAACTGAAAAAGGAAAATAATTTGCGATGGTCAGGGGGCTACGTGGCGCTGTCCGATTGGCTAAGGGGGGTGTGCGCTCGAGGATTACGGGCGGGCGACCGATCGGAAGAAGAAAACGGTTCGGAATAAATCCGATCTAATCACGGTCGTTGATTCGGGATCCGATGGTCGAGGGAGCTTACGGGGAGAGGTTTGCCGGCGTCGGGGTTCTCCGGCGAGTCCGGTAGCGGCGAGGACGAGGCGAGGCGTTCCGGTGGTCGGGGAAAACGGGGAAATGGTCTGGGCGACGGCGACGGGTCTCCGGAGTCGAATGGTGAGTTCAGATGGGCGAGAGGGGGTCGGTATTGGTGGCTACGGTCGACGGGAGATCCGGTGGCGATGGGAACTACGGCGAGCAATTAGGCAGCCTTCCGGCGAGGGAGAGAGGGGGTTTGGGGGGGGGAATGAGAGGCGGGGTTGGCCGGTACTTATAGAGTGCTCGAGGGGTGCGGGGAAGTGATGGGGAGCGAGATCCGCGGAGGTGGAAGAAACGGCCGGCGAGGGTCCGGCGCGCGCGGGGAGGAGGGAGACGACCGCGCGAGAGAAACGGTCGGACGGGTGGGGTCCAGCGTCAGTGAGAGGGGGGTGCAGTTACTGCGCTCGGTTGGCCGACCGGTAACGGTCTCGGCCTTTTAACGCCGTTGGGCCGGCCCGTTTAAATGCAAAACCGTTACTGTTTTTCTTTAATGTTTTCCAAAGACATTCAAAAGCTTTTAAAGCATTCAAATCGTCTCTAAATATAGGGGTATTGTATATCAGAATTAACAGAATAATAAATGCTATTTAATGAACATTTCTATTCTGTCATTTGAACACTTTAAAAAAACAGTTTTTTTCAGAAATTGCCTAATTGTTTTTAAACCCTTTTTGCAAATATTTTCAAAATAACCCCCTGGTTATTTTTGTTCAAATAAACCACCAATTAGTCCCTGGTGTGGAGTGTCATGTTCCTCCTCTCTTATTTGAACTTTTAACCAAAATTTCAAATAGGTGAAAGCAACTTAGGGAAAAGTAGAAAGGACTTTCTGGAATTCAGAAGAGACATTTCAACTAACACATAAAATCAAGCAATGATGCTGCTAGATGCATAGCTATAATCATAACATTCCAAAATGGAATTTTGGGATATTACAGGTGAATATTCTCGTGTGTGCTTGTTTGGTTTATCACTAAGTAGATTTTATTTGCTGTTCTTAGTTGTTTTCTATCTTTAGATATGGGTAGGAAATGCAAAATACCAAAAAATTAGATGTACTTGCTGCTCCAAAAGTTGAGGAACCACTAGTGTTCTGTACTACCGAAGAATATTATTTGGATCATCTTCGATCTGTTTGTGCTCGTGCTGAAACCCCAACTAGATTAGTTGAGGGAAAATCATTAAATGAGCATGCTTATTATTTGCGACACCGCTTATCTCAAAAAGGGAAACTTTTATGGCATGATATTAATAGTTTGCAATGCTATGCTTGGAATTAATGCGAAATTTATATTTTTACTTGTTGTTCTGAAGACCCTAAAAAACACCTTCCCTATCAATGTGAGTTTAAGGATAATGGAATAGTATATTCTTATGCCAAGGTGTTTATAATAACTATGATATTGAGCAAATTGAAGAATTTGTTGCTTTTAAGGGTGCCTATGAAATTGCTTCTTTGATTGAAAAGTATGATGCTACTCTTTACAAATCTGAAAGTTTTGCCATACTTAAATGTTGCTATGAAAACTATGCTTCTAATGCTTATGTTAAGACATATATTGAGGAGTCCTCCACTGTCCAGGGGGAGACTAATATTTTATAGGAATCTATGATAGAAGAAATTGTTGAAACTGTGAGCACATTAGATGAAAAAGATGATGAGGAGAGCGAAGAACAAAAGGAGGAAGAGAGGATTAGCTACCCATGCCCATCTTCTAATGAGAGTAACTCTTCAACTCATACATTGTTTAATTTCCCTTCATGCTTACCGAAGGATGAATGCTATGATGATTGCTATGATCCCTTGGATTCATTTGAAATATCCCTTTTTGATGAACTTGATGCTTGCTATGCTTGTGGCCATGATGCCAATATGAAAGATGCTTATGGAGATGAACTTGCTGTAGTCCCTTATGTTAAGAATGAAAATTTTGCTATTGCACCCACGCATGATAGTCCTATTATCTTTTTGAATTCTCCCAACTACACTATATCGGATAAGTTTGCACTTATTAAGGATTATATAGATAGGTTGCCTTTTACTATTACACATGATGATTTTTATAGATATAATATGCATGTGCTTGCTGCTCCTACTTGCAATTATTATGAGAGAGGAACTACATCTCCACCTCTCTATGTTTGCAATATGATAAAATTGCAAGAAACTGCTTATGCTATGTATTGGCCTTTACTTTGTGTGCATGAATTGTTCTTTTATGACATGTCGATGCATAGGAAGAGATTTAGACTTCGTTGTTGCATGGTATATGTTACTTTGTGCTCAATACTTAATTTCAAATCATTGTTAATTAAAATTGGCTTTGATATACCTTGGGATCCGGGTGGATCCATTACTTGATCACTTTATGCCTAGCTTAATGGCTTTAAAGAAAGCGCTGCCAGGAAGAAAACCCGGAAGTTTTAGAGAGTCATTTAATTCTGTTGTGTGCTTTTATAAAGTTTTAAAACAAAAATAAATAAAGAGGGGAATCTTAAACTTTTTCAAAAAGAAAAGTAGAAGTGAAAGAGACGAGCA
Source organism: Hordeum marinum (assembly GCA_022496015.1). Lineage (NCBI taxonomy): Eukaryota > Viridiplantae > Streptophyta > Magnoliopsida > Poales > Poaceae > Hordeum > Hordeum marinum. The sequence goes on from CM039676.1 coordinate 85,761,332, forward strand.
TTGTGAAAGTGGGAGCTAGCCTTGAACTTTGTTCATGCCCATGAAAACTTTGCAAATCTTTATTACAGAAAATTTTCAACAAAAATATTTATCCCCTTGTATAAATCCATTGTATTATAAAAATAATGTGCCAAGATTTGCCTTTAGGACGATTAGATTGCTTGTTTGGTGTGTGCAGTGCAAAAACAGAAACTTTGGCTGTAGTGCGCGAATTTACGTTTTTTACTGGAATGTCAAAAGTTTATGAATTTTTTACACAGTACTTCTATGAATTTTTTTTATTTTGTCCTAAGTTTTCAGAATTTTTAGAGTTACAGAAGTATGGTGAATGTTCAGATTGCTACAGACTGTCCTGTTTAAGACATATTCTGTTTTTGATGCATTATTTTGCTCGTTTTGATGAAATTATCGATTGTATCGGTGGTATAAGCCATGGAAAAATTATAATACAGTAGCTACAATGCAAAAATAAAATATGAATTGGTTGGCAACGGTACATAAAGTTGTGATTTGCTTTATTATACTAACGGATCTCACGAGGGTTTTGTTAAGTTTTGTGTGATTGAAGTTTTCATATTTTGGGTGAGATCACGATGGATGAAGGAATAAGGAGTGGAAAGAGAGTAAGCTTGGGGATGACCGAGGCACCCCAAGTTAATATTCAAGGACTCCCAAGAAACTAAGCTTGGGGATGACCCGAAAGGCATCCCCTTCTTCTAACAACCATCGGTAATTTTACTTGGAGCTATATTTTTATTCGTCACATGATATGCGTAAATGTTGGAGCGTTGTGTGCTTTTTCTTTTTCTTTTAATAATGCACCATGCTGGTATGAGAAATTACTTGGTTGATTTATAGAAGGATCTTTGCACCTCACTTATATCTTTTGAGTATGGCTTTGTAGAATGCTTCATGTGCTTCACTTATATCATTTGAAGTTTGGATTGCCTGTTTCTCTACACATAGAAAACCGTCATTTGTAGAATGATATTTTGCTTACTTATATTTTTAGAGCATGGGCATATATTTTGTAGAAATAATTAAACTGTCACGCTTCACTTATATCTATTTAGAGAGTTAACATGAGTTGGTCATTCACATGGTTAGTCATAAAATCCTACATAAAACTTGTAGATCACTAAATATGATATGTTTGATTCCTTGCAATAGCTTTGTGATATAAAGATGGTAATATGAGAGTCATGCTAGTGAGTAATTGTGAATTGGAGAATTACTTGTGTTGAAGTTTGTGATTCCCGTAGCATGCACATATGGTGAACCGTTATGTAACGAAGTCGGAGCATGATTTGTTTAATGATTGTGAACCTTTGTGTGACGGTTGGGAGCGAGCGATGGTTAACTCCTACCAACCTCTCCCCTAGGAGTATGCGTCTAATGATTTGTTTGATAACTATTATACTTCTGCAACATGTATGTGAGTTCTTTATGACTAATGTTGAGTCCATGGATTATACGCACTCTCACCCTTCCACCTTTTCTAGTGTCATGGGAACAAGCCTAGCAGTAGAAGGTAGGGGTACGAAGGGAGATGGAAGAGTCCTAGCTACGGCGAGGATGTACACACGGATGTATGAGTTAAGGTCCCCCTCATGGAGGTAATAGCCCTACGTCTCACTGCTCTGGAGCTTTGTCGTGTGGAGAATAGAGATTACAGTGGTTTCAAACCCTTGTGCCAGGAGGGAGGGGCGGGTTATATAGAGTTTGCTGCCCCTCATTATTACCAGGCATCCAAGGGTCCAATCATGGGTATAAAGACTAGCGTTACTGGTAACGTACATCATAATTGCTACTAATGACGACTAGCCTAATGCCTTCCTGTTGGCCTCCTGGGGGTGGCTTCTGGTCTTCTGGTATCGACTGGAAGTGAGGTCTTCCGAGTGACAGGTGACTATCGAGTGGAGGAAGAAGCCTCCAAGTGGATTGCTTGTCGAGTGACTTGAGCGTCATGGAGAATCCAGTCGGAATCTTTCCTGTGATCTTTAAGTCCTCCGATGCAGTGTCCTTAGGTAGGGTATGTAGGTCAGGCCTAGGACCCTACCCAAGGTACATATCCTCGTCATTAGCCCACGAATGGATCAGGGTTCGAGTGGAGAAAGGGGGTATCGATGCCAGTGAGAACAAGGCACCAAATATTCCGAATGATATTCGGGGCTTCAACGAAACTTGTGTCGACTGAACTCTTCGTCATTCGCCCGGATTGATTCAGCCTTGAAAGTGCCCAAGTGAATGTTCAGTGTCAATCTTGTTCCGAGTGATCTGAAGGAATATTTGGAGGTGATGGGCTAGTCTGTTAGGCCCGGATCTTGCGGGATATGAAAATTTGGGAAGCGCGCGCGTCTGTGATGATGCCACCACGATTGGAGCGAGTGGGTGCATGACGCCTCGATTTCTGTGCCGCTCATTTCGCCACGTACAGGGCATCGTCTGCGGTTGGGATATGCGGGGATCTTGCAGGTCCACCCATCAGTGAGGCACTCGGCAGGGTATAAATCCTGAGGCACCGCGGATTGCACAGTACCTTTCCCCAATTTTTCTCTCTTCCTCCGCCTCCCTTGTCTCCAGCGTTCCACTCCGCTCTGCTCCGACGAGCTCTGCTGCCGCGATGTCGAAGGGAACCACGGAGAAGTTGGAGCGCGCCAAGAAGGGATCCGCGAAGGGCAAGGCCAAGAAGCCCTCGACCGCCCGGTTCACCGCCCCACCGGGGTGGATCCAAGGGGACTTTATCCCCTCGGTAGTCACCCGCACGGATGTCGAGAACCTTGTCGTCGACGGGCTCATGGCGGGCGGCACCTGGACGCTGCTGGAGGGGGAGCGCAAGCCGGAGCCGTGTGAAGGAGAGCGGGCTCTTCTCCTCACCCACGTCGAAAGAGGTTTTTCTATGCCTCCCCATCCGTTCTTTAGAGGGTTTTTGAACTTCTTCGGAGCTCAACTCCACCACTTTCCGCCAAATGCCATCTCCTACTTGTCTGCTTTCATCACATTGTGCGAGTGCTTCCTGGGCTGCTCTCCTCACTGGGGACTGTTCAAGGACATTTTCACCATTAGATCTCATACTATAAAGAAGGCCCTCCCTGAGGATGGAAAGACTCATGTAGTGCAGCTGTGTGGGGGTCTAGGAATCCAAAAGAGAGCTTGTAGTTCTTTTCCTTCCATGACCTTTCTTGAATCTGTTAGAGGCTAGCAGTCAATATGGTTTTATTTCAAAGATATAGCTTCTCCCAATATGTCGACTGGCCTTTCCCCTTTCACATCTGATCGTCCTGCCATCCCCAATTCCCTAAAGGTGTCAGAAGGAGAAAAAGTCCAAGTGGTAATCTTGGTGGATGCCGTAGTGAAACTCATCTGTGGCGGAGTGACCGGCATGGATCTCCTGGAGACATTCCTCAGTCGAGAGATCTAGCCTCTCCATGCCAGAGACCACACTATGTGGCATTATGCAGGCCCCGGAGACTCGACCCGGATGCATCCAGAAGAGGTATCGCAAGCAACTATCGTGCAGTGGCTTCGCAATACCACCGGAGCTTGTGACAATCCACTAGGAGCCAAGAGGATCCAACCTTACTCAGTCGAGAATCCGCTGAAGAATCTGGTAAATTACACCTTGTCGACTGACCCACTATGCTGTCGAGTGGTTGATTAATTTGCCGACTGACTTCATTGTTTGAACCATGCAGGAGTGGACGCACATGTACTCGCCCGTGTCCAATGGGAACCAGCCTGAAGATCGTGGGGAGAGCGAGGGCGGGTGCGTGGACGTCGACGGCTCTTATGACAGTGAAGACGAATATGAAGACTCGGGTGAGAACGAGGAGGAAGTCGAGTCTCCTCCACACACCGAACGTTGCTCCAAGTCCCGCCAAGACCCTGCAACCGCTATGGACAAGGCCCTAACTCCGAGTGAAAAGAACCCGAAGCGGATCCGATCCTCGACCATCGAGTCCAGTGAACGATCGGTGAAGCAACCTAAGCCCAACGCAGCAAAACCTCGCAAAGCTCTGCCCCGCATGAAGATGGTTGTGCCTGTCATCTCCACGTAAGTGTTTACTTTCAACTCTCGCTGTCAATTGTGACTTCGAATTCTTGTTGACCAAGTGTCGTTTGATCTACCAGAGCCGCTACCTCAGTGAAGTTGCCTCCACAGGACGGAGAGGAGGCAATGGATGTAGATACTGCTAACGCGGCCACTTCCCACTGAGGTAAACAAATCTTTACCTAGTTCTACTTCTCGAATGGGATTCGTTGATTGCAAGAGTTAACGTTGCCGATTGATATTTGCAGAAATCATTCAACTGGAAGATGATGAGGAAAAGCCTCGGGGTACGAGAGGTGAAGGTGAGACCTTAAGCACCCTGTGCATACGCACCGAAGAACTCCGCCAACAGAGATGCCTCAGCGGTCAACTGCTGGATCCTCCCAGGGGATAAGCGACTCGACACGGCTCAGATCCGATCCTGCGGTGCCTCTGTCGAGTGCTCCACTAGTTGTTTCAACTATCGTGACGTCGACTCCAACCGAACCAGTTCAGACTACCTCGACTACCCCAGCCACGACGATCATCCCACCGGTGGCTGCTTTTCCTCTGCACCACGTTCCGGAAGATCAGACCAAGGCTGCAAAGGAGGCCATAATCCAGGCGGAGCAGATGATGCTGCGCACCAAGTACGCGTACGAGGTCAACAAGTTGGCTTACGATGCCAGCACAGCGCTTCGCACCAATGTCCGAGTAAGTTTGATTGTAAGTACATTTTCGATTGAATTCCTTTCTTCTTTGATTGTACACCCAGTGGGTGTTTGTTTTCCGCCTGTAGAATACTCGAAAGTTCTCCACTCGGACAGATCAGATCTTAATCGAGTAGGTTTTGGTCCAGTGGGGGCATGCTGAGTGCACCCACTGGGTGTAGTCCCCGAGACCGCTGTCGAGTGCTTGCACTGGCAGGGGTCTTTAAAGAGATGATATTCATATGCTTGCACATGTTTTTTTATTTCTCTACCACTCGACGGATCGAGAGTTAGCAGATCAAGTGGGGGCACGCTGAGTGCACCCACTGGGTGTAGTCCTCGAGACCGCCGTCGAGTACTTGCATTGGCGGGGGTCTGATAGAGACCGTCGAATGGTCAGACAAGGCAGACCTTGTTGAATGTCTTAGGAACCAGTGGGGTACGCTGAGTGCACCCACTGGGTGTAGTCCCCGGGGCTACTGTTGAGCGTAGACGATGAACAGTAGTATTAAAACTTGAAATCAGGACTTCTGTCGTACGCGGAGTACGATTCCCACTCGACATGTCGAGTGTACTTTATTTTTCTTAGCCGTCTCACACCGAAGTTACCTTGTAGGTTTCATGGATATCATTCATCAACCATGATATGACGCTACTTTAGGGTAGTGGGGTGGCGGATCACTCAACGGATCGAGTGTTAGCATGTCCAGTGGGGGCACCCTGTGTGAACCCACTGGGTGTAGTCCCCGAGACCGTTGTTGAGTGCTTGCACTGGCAAGGGTATTTAAAGAGATGATATTCATATGCTTGCGCATGTTTTTTTATTTCTCTACCACTCTACGGATCGAGAGTTAGCAGATCAAGTGGGGGCACGCTGAGTGCACCCACTGGGTGTAGTCCCCGAGACTGCCGTCAAGTGCTTGCACTGGCGGGGGTCTGATAGAGACCGTCGAATGCTCAGACAAGGCAGACCTTGTTGAATGTCTTAGGAACTAGTGGGGTACGCTGAGTGCACCCACTGGGTGTAGTCCCCAGGGCTACTGTTGAGCGTAGACGATGAACAGTAGTATTAAAAACTTGAAATCAGGACTTCTGTCGTACGCGGAGTACGATTCCCGCTCGACATGTCGAGTGTACTTTATTTTTCTTAGCTGTCTCACACCAAAGCTACCTTGTAGGTTTCATGGATATCATTCATCAACCATGATATGACGCTACTTCAAAGGTCTGGAGTGGGGTTGACGGGACACTCGACGGATCGAGTGTTAACAGTTCCAGTGGGGGCACTCTGAGTGCACCCACTGGGTGTAGTCACCGAGACCGTTGTCTAGTGCTTGCACTGGCGGGGGTCTGATAGGAACTATCTTGAACTCTGGGTTGTTTACGGTATGTAGAGTACACGTGCCACGACATGTCGGTGGACTTTTGCTTGAATTCTTCTTCCCCTGAACACAGGTTTCATGGACATCATTTAATCAACCATGATATGACACTACTTTAGGGTAGTGGGGCGGGGCGGGGCGTGCCACCCGGCTGACTGTTTTTGACCTTTTGCACTCGGAAGTGTAGGTGTTTCTTGTCGACTGAATTTCTTTCTTTATTGATTTCAGAGAGCTTGCGAACTTGGCGCGCAGTACAAGGACCTTGAGGATGAAAGGAACCAACTGCGAGTGGACTTGGAGGTCTCCAACAGCAGTTTGGAGCGAGTGCGGACTGAACTGAAAACTCTGGGAGGTAACTTCTGTCGACCCAATGCATTCTTGTCCTCACTGTCCATGCTTTGAACCGAATGTTTTCACTCGAACAGACGTACGCGATGAAAATAGTCGACTCCAAGCATGACTCAACAATGCTATTTCTGTAGATACCATGAAGAAGGCGCTGGAGGACAAGGACAAAGCGCTTGCTGATGCTCAGCAGGTGGCGAGGGATAAGACTGAAGCTGCTGGGCAAAAACTGGCCGCCGCCAAAAAGATGGAGATGGAAGACTCCAAGATGAAGCAAGAGCGGGTGGATCTCATCAAGAAAACTGAACAGCTAACCAAGAGGAGCAATGGCTTGGAGAAGCACTTGGGGGAGTTCGCGAGAAATATGTACATCATGCTCGATGGTGAGTATCTCTGTCGACTGAACTCCATAAAATCTTTGACGACTGTATCTCATTAATCCTCCTCCCATTCCTTATTCCCAACAGAATTCTGCCAGGACTTTGAAAAATAAACTGAAGAGATCGAGCCCAATTTGGATCCCACCAAGTCACCTGTTGGAGATGCAGTGGCCATGAACATGCTTCGACTCAACGTCAGGCTCCAAGGTGTCCAAGCATATGTCCTCTGACTGAAAGCTGCGATGGAGAAGATCAACAAGGAACTGTGGCCCGAAGATACCCTTCAGCTTGACCTTACATCCATGATGGCACGCCTTAACGACCTTCCCAGTCGAGTGTAGGCCTGGAAGAAATCTGCTGCCCGCTGCGGAGCCAACGTGGCACTCTCCCTTATAAGAGTCCATTGCAACGAGAAAAGGGAAGACAAGTTAAAGGATCTCCGAGTAATGAACATGAAGAAGCTTCAGTTTGAAGATTTCATGGAGAACTTCATTGACGCAGCCACGAGGATCGAAGACGGGATAGACTTGGACACATTCGTCGAGCCAGCAAGCCCGTCGGGTGCTTGAAAAACTTGGTCTTTGAGAAAAACTTTATTTGCCTTGGTATGCCAAGTGGAATTGTATCATCTTTCAAACTTCATTCAGGCCTTACGCCTGAGCACGTTTGTTTGCTCACGAAATATTTATCCGCGATGGAACTTTTGAATTTATTTGCATTTGGCTTTCAATCGTTGTTCGACCGAATTTGTTTTTGACTTAGGCAAAAATTGGTTCGGAGCTGAGCCTCCGAGTGTGAGGGTTTCTCAACACTCGGAATATTTTCACACCTAGGCGAAGATTGATTCATAGCTAGGTCGTCGAGCGGATGGATTACTATCCACTCAGCAGGATTTTTAACTTAGGCGAAAACATGTTCGCAGCTAAGCCCCCAAGTGTGAGGATGACTCAACACTCGAAGTAGTTTTGAACTTAGGTGAAGACTGATTCACAGCTAGGTCATCGAGTGGATGGACTACTATCCACTCGGCATGGTTTTTAACTTAGGCGAAAGCATGTTCGCAGCCAAGCCTCCGAGTGCGAGGATGACTCAACACTCGGAGTAGTTTTGAACTTAGGCGAAGACTGGTTCGCAGCTGAGCCTCCGAGTGTGAGGGTTGCTCAACACTCGGAATATTTTCGCACCTAGGCGAAGATTGATTTGTAGCTAGGTAGTAAAGCGGATGGATTACTATCCACTCGGCAGGGTTTTTAACTTAGGGGAAAACATGTTCGCAGCTATGCCCCCGAGTGTGAGGATGACTCAACACTCGGAGTAGTATTGAACTTAGGCGAAGACTGATTCGCAACTAGGTCGTCGAGTGGATGGACTGCTATCCACTCGGCATGGTTTTTAACTTAGGCGAAAGAATGTTCGCAGCCAAGCCTCCGAGTGCGAGGATGACTCAACACTCGGAGTAGTTTTGAACTTAGGCGAAGACTGGTTCGCAGCTGAGCCTCTGAGTGCGAGGGTTGCTCAACACTCAGAATATTTTCACACCTAGGCGAAGATTGATTTGTAGCTAGGTCGTCAAGCGGATGGATTACTATCCACTCGGCAGGATTTTTAACTTAGGGGAAAACATGTTCGCAGTTATGCCCCCGAGTGTGAGGATGACTCAACACTCAGAGTAGTTTTGAACTTAGGCGAAGACTGATTCATAGCTAGGTCGTCGAGTGGATGGACTGCTATCCACTTGGCATGGTTTTTAACTCAGGCGAAAGCATGTTCGCAGCTAAGCCCCCAAGTGTGAGGATCGCTCAACACTCGGAGTAGTTTTGAACTTAGGCGAAGACTGATTCGCAGCTAAGTCGCTGAGTGAATGGAGTGCTATCCACTCGACAGGGTTTTTAACTTAGGCGAAAGCATGTTCGCAGCTAAGCCCCCGAGTGTGAGGATGACTCAACACTCGGAGTAGTTTTGAACTTAGGTGAAGACTGATTTGCAGCTAGGTCGTTGAGTGGATGGACTGCTATCCACTCGACATGGTTTTTAACTTAGGCGAAAGCATGTTCGCAGCTAAGCCCCCGAGTGTGAGGATCCCTCAACACTCGGAGTAGTTTTGAACTTAGGCGAAGACTGATTCGCAGCTAAGTCGCCGAGTGAATGGACTGATATCCACTCGCCAGGGGTTTTAACTTAGGTGATAGCATGTTCGCAGCTAAGCCCCCGAGTGTGAGCATTGCTCAACACTCGGAGTGACCCCAAGAGAGAAGTTACTTGATCAGAGTTGACAAAAGACTAAAGAAGTCACACTTGCATACATGACATGCTCTGAAATATTTTTATTACATCAAAAACCTTTGTGTCTCTAGGTATAGAAGCATCGGAGCAAATCTACGTTCTAGGCCCGTGGCTCGTCCATATGCTTCTTGAGGGTGTACAAGTGATAAGCTTCATTGTTCAACACCTTTGTGACGACGAAGGGACCCTCCCAGTAGGAGCGAGCTTGTGGGGTTGTTGTTGATCCACTCGGAGCACCAAATCACCCTCATGAAACGACCGGCTCTTGACATTCTTCGCATGGAAGCGCCACAGATCTTGCTGATAAGCCGTGGTCCGGATCAGGGCCATCTCTCGCTCTTCCTCTAGGAGGTCGACACCATCCTGTCTGGCTTGTTCAGCTTCGGCTTCATAATAAAGTTCCACTCGAGGAGAGTTGTGAAACAAATCACTCGGCAGGACAACTTCGGCTCCATAGACTAGGAAAAAAGGGGGTCCGTCCAGTTGACCGATTGGGTGTTGTTCTCAGGCCCCAAAAAACAGATGGAAACTCTGTCACCCAGGCTCCAGCGGCATGTTACAAGTCGCGCATGAGACGAGGTTTCAAACCTTGAAGGATGAGGCCGTTAGCTCGCTGAACTTGACCATTAGTTCGGGGGTGTGCAACAGACGCATAATCCACCCGAGTGCCTTGAGAGGCGCAGAAGTCTCTGAATTCTTCCAAGTCAAAGTTGGTGCCATTATCCGTGATGCCATGAGGAATGATGTATCAGAAAATTATTTCCCTCATGAATGTGACCGTTGTGCGAGAGTTCAACTTGTTTATCGGCTTGGCCTCTATCCACTTTGTAAATTTGTCAACTGCGACCAGCAAATGGATGAATCCGCCTTGTCCAGTCCGAAAGGGACCAACCATGTCTAGTCCCTAGACAGAAAACGACCAGAAAAGGGGGATTGTCTTCAGGGCAGATGTCGGCTTGTGGGATAAATTTGCATAAAACTGGCACCCCTCACAATGATCAATGATATCTTTGGCCATCCCATTGGCTCGTGGCCCTAAGAAACCAGGTCGGTATGCCTTAGCAATGATTGTCCGTGAGGACGCATGATGGCCGCAAGTTCCCGAGTGGATTTCATCCAAAATCACTCGACCTTCTTCAAGGGAGATGCAAGTTGTGTTACGCCAGTCGCGCTTTCTCTGAACAGCTGATCCCCGATCACAGTAAAAGCTTTTGACATGCGTACAATCTGTCGAGCTTCTGTCTCGTCTTCAGGGAGTTCTTGTCTAAGGATATATGCAATATAAGGCATCGTCCAATCGGGAATGATGACCAGAATCTCCATAACCAAATCAATTACTGCAGGGACATTGACTTCGGTCGGATCGGTGGAGCCCATAGCTTGCGGGGGCTCTTCAGTGAAGGGATCTTCTTGTACCGAAGGAGTATGGAGGTGTTTTATAAATACATTGCTGGGGACAGGTCATCGAGTGGATCTAATCTTTGCTAGCTCATCAGCTGCTTGATTCTTCACTCGGGGAACACGATGAAGTTCCAAACCTTCAAATTTCTTCTCCAGCTTTCTAATAGCACTACAATATCTACTCATAGCGGGGTTTCAAACGTCCCACTCCTTCATCACTTGATTGACCACCAAATTTGAGTCGCCATAAACGATCAGGCGCTTAACACCAACTGAGATAGCCATGCGCAACCCATATAAAAGTGCTTAATACTCTGCTTCATTGTTGGAGGAATCGAAGTGAATTTGCAAGACATAACTGAGTTTGTCGCCCTTCGGAGATATCAAGACAATGCCAGCACCGACTCATTCAACATTTTAGAGCCATCAAAGAACATGGTCTAGTGTGCCAAGTGAATCTTGATTGGCTGTTGATGTTCAATCCATTCGGCCATAAAATCTGCAATTGCCTAAGACTTGATCTCTTTCTTGGCTTCAAACTTAATGTCAAAGTATAGGAGTTCGATTGCCCACTTAGCCACTCGACCAGTTGCGTCCCGATTGTTGGGAATCTCGGATAACGAAGCCACACTGACGACTGAAATCGAGTGGTCTTGAAAATAATGTGCCACCTTCTTTGCTGACAAGTAAATGCCATAAACTAGCTTCTGGTAGTGTGGATATCTTTGCTTAGAGGGAGTCAAAACTTCAGAAACGTAATAGACTGGATGTTGAACTTTGTAAGCCTTACCCTCCTCTTCCCGCTCGACAGTTAGCACTGTACTAACAACCTAATTAGTGGCCACGATGTACAGGAGCAATGGCTCTTTGCTGCGAGGAGGAACAAGCACCGGTTGGGTGGAGAGCAAGGCTTTGAGCTCGAAAAACGCTGCTTCGGCTTCTGGAGTCCTCTCGAACGTGTCAGACTTCTTCATCAATTGGTACAAAGGCAATGCCTTCTCACCGAGACGAGAAATGAATTGACTCAATGCTGCCAAGCAACATGTGAGCTTCTGAACATCGTGCACTCGCACGGGAGTCTTCATTCGGGTAATGGCGTTGATTTTCTCAGGGTTGACGTTGATCCCTCGTTCGAAACGAAAAAACTGATTATCTTGCCACTAGGGATGCCGAAAGTACACTTGCCAGATTCAGCTTTGTATCGTATCTCCTCAAATTGGCGAATGTTTCGGCCAAGTCAGCCAGCAGGTCGGAACCTTTGCAGCACTTGAAAACTATATCATCCATGTACGCCTCGACATTTCGAGGGATCTGGTCGAGTAAACATTTCTGAATCATGCGCATGAAAGTAGCGCCAACATTTTTCAAACCGAATGGCATGGTGATGTAGCAAAAACATCCGAATGGGGTGATGAAGGCTGTTTTTATTTCATCCGGGCCAAACAGACGGATCTGAGGGTACCCAGAGTAAGCATCCAGAAATGATAAACACCTGCATCCCGTAGTCAAGTCAACAATGTGATCTATGCGGGGGAGCGGAAAATGATCCTTCGGACAGGCCCGATTGATATGATTGAAGTCAATACACATGCGTAGCGACTTGTCCTTCTTGGGAACCAACATTCGAGAGCCACTCGGAGTGGTAAATCTCCCGAATGAACTTGGCTTGCAAGAGACGAGCCACCTCTTGTCCGATTGCTTTACGGTTCTCTGCCGCCGATCGACACAAATGCTCCTTGACGGGTTTGTCCTTCGGATTAACTCTCAGTCGGTGCTTAGCCAGCTCCGTGGGAACCCCCGGCATGTCAGCAGGCTTCCATGCAAAGATATCCCAGTTCTCACGGAGGAATTAGATGAGATCGACTTCCTATTTGCTGTCGAGTGTTGATGATATATTGGTCGGTGTGGCAGTTGAATTTGACAAGTGGATGTGCACTTTCTTCACTTCCACTGCCGACTGAAATGCCGACTCAGAAGCAGGCTTCTTAGCGCATAGCAAATCAGCAGGGTTAGCGCTCTTCTTGTACTCTTCCAGCTCAACCATAGTCATATGGTGATCGGCGATCTTGGAGCCTTGCTGGAGACACTCTTCGTCCCGTTATCGATTGCCAGTGACCGTGATCACACCCTAGGGGCCTGTCATCTTCAACTTGAGATACACGTAACATGGGCGGGCCATGAAACGAGCATACGCGGGTCGACCCAGAATGGCATGATAAGCGCTCTGGAAATCCACGACTTCAAACGTCAACTTTTCCTTTCGAAAATTTCTATCTGTTCTGAGTGTCACATCCAATGCAATCTGGCTGAGTGACTTGGCCTTCTTCCCTGGGATGACTGTGTGAAATTGCATGTTGCTCTCATTCAGTCGAGACATTGGAATGCCCATCCCTTTAAGGGTATATGCATAGAGGATGTTCAGGCCACTGCCATTGTCCATGAGGACCTTTCGGAGTCGAGCGCCCCCCACAACCGGATCAACCACCAAAGCCTGTCGGCCCGGAGTGGCCACATGAGCAGGATGATCTGTTTGGTTAAATGTGATAGCATACGGCGACCACTTGAGGTAGGTGGGGGTGGTAGGGACAGCCATGTTGACTTCTCTGTTGATGACCTTCAGTCGAATCTTGCTTTCGACATCAGCAAAAATCATTAGTGTAGCGGTGACATCTGGGAATGTTTCTTTGTCTTCATCATCCTTATCGAGAGTCTTCTCACTCGACGGAGTCTCTTTGAACTGCTGAATGAGCAGTCGACACTGTCGAGTGGTGTGCTTGGGCAATATCAAGTTGCCCTCTTCATCTTTTCTCGTGTGGATCACACACGGTAAATCCAACACATCAGTCCCTACCTGATTCTTTCCTTTCTTGGGGTTAAACTGTCCTTTGGACTTCCCCTTGTTCTTTGCCTGGGTCGCCAGCGCGGCTGCCTCTGACTGGACAAGGCCATCAGCTTTGTGCTTCTGCTTCCAACTAGAACTGCCGCCGACATCGCTCACGACTGCTTTTCCTTTGCCGCTGCAGAGGCAGTCTTCTTCTTCGCCGTTGGTGTACCGAGTGGAGATTTCCATCATTTTACTGAGCGATATGTCGCTTGTTCGACCGAACTTCAAGTAGAGCTATCTGTATTTCACACCAACCTTGAAGGAGTAAGCAGGCTGATGTTCAGAAACATTTTCTATTGTATGATGCAGAGTGGACCAGCGCTGAATGTAATCCCACAAGGTCTCATTGGTCTTCTGAACGCAATGCTGCAAGTCAACCAGCCTAGCAGGACGCTTGCAAGTGCCCTCAAAAGTTCTGACGAACACTCGGGCGATATCTTCCTAGCAATATATACTAGATGGAGCCAAGCGATTCAGCCATGCACGAGCCGAACCATCCAACATCAAGGATAAAAGTTTCATCCCGACGTTATCGTTGCCACCACCAATCTGAACTGCCACTCGGTAGTCGTCCAACCAAGTCTTTGGCTTCGACTCGCTAGAAAACTTCCCGATCCCAGCCGCCAACCTGAAGTTGGGGGAATCTCCGCAGAACATATGGCCCTGCTAAAGCACTCGGGGCCAGAGATAACAGTTGTGCTGCCACTCGAAAAATCTCTATCTTGTTCATCTCTATGGGCTCTGCCTCTGTCGATTCACCTCTGAGTGAGGAGATCACGAGCATCAAACCCTGCATTCCGCTAGTCACCGAACGAGCGCCTTTCGTCCTGGTGTCGGGGCACGTGTGGACCACCCTGCGAAGGAGTGGGCACTTGCTTCTTCTCAAGCTTGCGTTGGTTTTTCCCTTGAAGAGGAAAGGGTGATGCAGAAAAGTAGAGATAAGTATTTCCCTTAGTTTGAGAACCAAGGTATCAATCCAGTAGGAGTATCAAGATGAGGCAATAAGGAACCTGCACAAACACAAACAAACCTGCACCCAACGCGATAAAGAGGTTGTCAATCCCTTTACGATTACTTGCAAGGTGAGATCTGATAGTGATAATAAGTAGATGCAAATACGTAAATAAAATTGCAGCAAGGTATTTTTAGTGTTTTTGTGTTTAGATCTGAATATATAATATGTAAAATAGACCCGGGGGCCATAGTGTTCACTAGAGGCTTCTCTCATGATAGCAAGTATTACGGTGGGTGAACAAATTACTGTTGAGCAATTGATAGAATAGCACAAAGTCATGACGATATCTAAGGCAATGATCATACATATAGGCATCACGTCCGGGACAAGTAGACCGATACTTTCTGCATCTACTACTATTACTCCACACATCGACCACTATCCAGCATGCATCTAGTGTATTAAGTTCATAACAAACGGAGTAACGCTTTAAGCAAGATGACATGATGTAGAGGGATAGATTCATGCAATATGATATAAACCCCATCTTTTTACCCTTGATGGCAACAACACGATGCGTGCCTTGCTACCCCTTCTGTCACTAGGTGAGGACACCGCATGGTATGAACCCAAAACCAAGCACTTCTCCCATTGCAAGAACTATAGATCAAGTTGGCCAAACGAAACCCATAACTCGACGAGAATTACAAGGATACAAAATCATGCATATAAGAAATCAGAGGTGACTCAAATAATATTCATAGATGATCTGATCATAAATCCACAATTCATCGGATCTCAACAAACACACCGCAAAAGAAGATTACATCGGATAGATCACCATGAATATCATGCAGAACTTTGTATTGAAGATCAAAGAGAGAGAAGAAGCCATCTAGCTACTAGCTATGGACCCGAAGGTCTGTGGTGAACTACTCACGCATCATCGGAGAGGCAATGGTTTTGATGAAGATGGCCACCGTAGATGAATTCCCCTCCGGCAGGATGCCGGAACGGTCACCCGATTGGTTTTTGGTGGCTCTGGAGGTGTGCGGCGGAGGAACTTGCGATCTAGGTTTAATTCTGAGGATTTCCATATTTATAAGACCATGTGGCGTCGAGAACAAGCAAAGAGGTGCCACAAGGAGGTCACGAGCCCCCTAGCCGTGGCCAGAGGGGCCCGTGCCTCCCAGGCTCGTGACTTCCTCGGGCCACCTCTCCGGTATCTTTTCCTTCTACTATTTTTGATATTTTCCATAAAAAATCACGGCGAAACTTTTATTCCGTTTGGACTCCATGTGATATTCCTATCTGAAAAAGGTCAAAAACACGGAAAAATAGGAACTGACACTAGGCACTGAATTAATAAGTTAGTCCCAAAAATAATATAAAATAGCATATTCATGCCTATAAAACATCCAAAGTTGATAATATAATAGCATGGAACAATAAAAAATTATAGATATGTTGGAGACGTATCAGCACTCGACAGTGGTCATCATGGTGAAACTGATCTCTAAGCCGATTTTCACGAAAACCTCCGCCCCTTCGACGCAAGGGCGACCCAGGGCTATGTGCCGACTCAACTGTTTCTGCCCTGGGTGAGTTTCTGTGAATCCTATTGCACGACTACGAAACAACAGAGTTCTGACACTGTGCTGCACCTAGCAAAGCTCTAATCTGCATCAACCCTGTGCCAGCCTCTAACCATGACGGCTGAATAGAATCTGCTATCCTAGCAGCAGCTGCATCGTTTAACACAGGAGTACGATATACCTCAACATTGTTGTAGGATCCAATTGGAAATAGCTGTCGTTGACATCGACTGGAAACTGGTAGACGCTGACGAGCGCGCTCGTCGAGTTCTCTCTGAAGCTCTTCAAGCCGTATGCATGTGGCCTCCAAGGCCTGGGCCTTGGCGGTCGTACCAACGATGGGAATATGAAGGACTTCACCATCGCGACGTTGCTATTCACTCGACGGTCCGCCAGTCTCTCACCTGTCGTGGCCGAATCCCGGCGGCGGGCTTTGATGAGAACTAGCCATAAGGACCTCCGCTGCGGGATCACAGCTCTCGCACTCGGAAGGAACATCAGACTGATCGGAATCCGACTCGAATACACCGTGAAGGGACTCAGCGGGCTCGATCACCGCAATCTTCGGAGAAGAAATCTAGCGAGTTGTTGCATGCTTGACCCAGCAATAGAGTCATGAGCGACCGGACGCTTGCAACAATGAACAGCAGGCAAAATCGACGAATACGGAGTCGACGGCTGCCGCAACAACACGGCACAGGAGCTCGCACGGAAGTGCGCAGCCCCGCGGACTAGTAGCGCCTTAACGTCGAGAGGCGCTTCCTCAAGCAATGCCGAATCGTCGGCGATGAAGGTGAGCGCTCTAAAACGGATCTCGTGGCCCAGAGCGAAAACACCGCCAGAAGACATGACAAAGGGTGAAAAAGGCAACCTCGCCGGAAGTCGCTTAGTCACCTGCCCCACGGTGGGCGCTAACTGTCATGGGAACAAGCTTGACAGTAGAAGGTAGGGGTACGAAGGGAGAGGGCAGAGTCCTAGCTACGGCGAGGATGTACACACGGATGTATGAGTTCAGGCCCCTCTCGTGGAGGTAACAGCCCTACGTCTTAGTGCTCTGGAGCTTTGTCATGTGGAGAATAGAGATTACAATGGTTTTGAACCCTTGTACGAGAGGGGAGGGGCGTCTTATATAGAGTTCGGTGCCCCTGATAATTACCGGGCATCCAAGGGTCCGATCGTGGGTATAAAGACTAGCGTTAGTGGTAACGTACATCATAATTGCTACTAATGACGACTAGCCTAACGCCTACCTGTTGACCTCCTGGGGGTGGCTTCTGGTCTTCTGGCATCGACTGGAAGTGAGGTATTCCGAGTGACAGGTGACTGTCGAGTGGAGGAAGAAGCCTCCGAGTGGATTGCTTGTCAAGTGACTTGAGCGTCATGGAGAATCCAGTTGAAATCTTTCCTATGATCTTTAAGTCCTCCGATGAAGTGTCCTTAGGTAGGGTATGTAGGTCAGGCCTAGGACCCTACCCTAGGTACATATCCTCATCAAGTACCGCGCAACTTTCACGGGTGCATCAAACCCACCTTCCTCAAAACAGCCACCATACACCTTCCTCAAAAACCTACCTATTATGGCATTTCCATAGCCATTCCAAGATATATTGCCATGCAACTTCCACCGTTCCTGTTTTCATGACATGCATCACCACTTTCATATTGCATATAGAGTCATATTTTGTTCTAGGTATCAAGTTGTAAGTAAATAAAAGTTTGATGATTTTCATTATTAGAGCATTGTCCCGTGTGAGAAAAGTATGATGGAAGCTATGATTCCCTCACAAGTTGGGAGGAGTCTCCGAACTTTACAAAAAAAATAAAAGAGGCTAGAGAATCCCAAATAAATAAATAAAAAGAGGCCTAAGATGCCCACAAAAAATAAAAATAAAAGAGAAATTAAAAAATGAGAGAAAGAGAAAAGGGACAATTGCTACTATGTTTTTCCACACTTGTGCTTCAAAGTAGCACCCTGATCTTCATGATAGAGAGTCTTCTATTTTGTCACTTTCATATAGCTAGTGGAATTTTCATCATTTGCACGACCACTTAGTTTTCTTTTTGAGCTTTCATACACTTATAGCTCTAGTGCACCTGTTGCATGGCAATCCCTACTCACTCACATTGATATCTATTGATGGGCATCTCCATAGCCCGTTGATACGCCTAGTTGATGTGAGACTATCTTCTCCTTTTTCCCCATCACATCCACCAAATTCTATTCCACCTATAGTACTATATCCATGTCTCACGATCATGTATTGCGTGAGAGTTGAAAAGGTTTGAGAACATAAAAAGTGTGAAACAATTGCTTGACTTGTCATCGGTGTTTGCATGATTTAGATACTTTGTGTGGGGAAGATGGAGCATAGCTAGACCATATGATTTTGTAGGGATAACTTTCAAGGCCATGTTATTTTGAAAGGACGCAATTGCATTGTTGGTGTGCTTGAAGTATTACTGTTTTTATGTCAATATAGACTATTGCCTTGAGTCACTCGTATCTTAATATGCATTCCATGATTAGGTTATATGATCAAGATTATGCTAGGTAGCATTCCACATAAATAATTATCTTTTTTTATCATTTACCTACTCGAGGACGAGTAGGAATTAAGATTGGGGATGCTGATACGTCTCCGTCGTATCTATAATTTTGATTGTTTCATGCCAATATTCTACAACTTTCATATACTTTTGGCAACTTTTTATACTATTTTTGGGACTAACATATTGATCCAGTGCCCAGTGCCAGTTTCTGTTTGTTGCATGTGTTTTTGTTTTGCAGAAAATCCATATCAAACGAAGTCCAAATGGGAGAAAAACTTACAGAGATTTTTTGGAATATATGTGAATTTTGGGAACTGGAATCAACACAAGGTGGTGCCCGAGGGGCCCACAAGCCTGCCAGGCGCACCCTAAGGGCTTGGGGCTACCCCTTAGGTCGGTTGGATCTGTCCTTGGCCGCAAGAAAGATATTTTTATAAGGAAAATCCCCTCAAAATTTCAGCTCGATCGGAGTTATGGATCTCCGGATATTTAAGAAACGGTGAAAGGCCAGAATCTGTGAGCGCGGAAACATAAGGAAATAGAGAGAGATCCAATCTCGGATGGGCTCTTGCCCCTCCGCCGCTATGGAGGCCAAGGACTAGAGGGTAAACCCTCCTCCCATCTAGGGAGGAGGTCAAGGAAGAATAAGAAGGAGAGGGGCTCTCTCCCGGTGGCATCGAAATGCCGCCAGGGCCATCACCGTGACGACGATCTACTCCAACAACTCCATCATCTTCACCAACACCTCCATCACCTTCCCCCATATATCTACAGCGGTCCACTTTCCCACAACCCGTTGTATCGTCTACTTGAACATGGTGCTTTATGCTTCATATTATTATCTAATGATGTGTTGCCATCCTATGATGTCTGAGTAGATTTTTGTTGTCCTATTGGTTGATTGATGATCATGATTGGTTTGAGTTGCATGCTTTATTACTGGTTCTCTCCTATGGTACTCTCCGTGTCGCGCAAGCATGAGGGATCCCCGTTGTAGGGTTTCCAATATGCTTATGATTCGCTTATGGTGGGTGGCGCGAGTGATAGAAACACAAACCCGGGTAAGTAGGTTGTTTGCGTACGGGAATAAAGAGGACTTGATACCTTATAATGCTATGGTTGGGTTTTACCTTAATGGACTTTAGTAGTTGCGGATGCTTGCCAAAGTTCCAATCATAATTGCATATGATCCAAGTAGAGAAAGTATGTTAGCTTATGCCTCTCCCTCATATAAAATTGCAATAATGATTACCAATCTAGTTATCGATTGCCTAGGGACAATTTCGCAACTCGTACCACCACTTTTCCACACTCGTTAAACTAACTTAGTTGTTACTTTATCTTAGCAGCCCCTAGTTTTTATTTACGTGCTCTTTGTTATCTTGCAAACCTATTCTATCACACCTACAAAGTACTTCTAGTTTCATACTTGTTCTAGGTAAAGCAAACGTTAAGCGTGCATAGAGTTGTATCGGTGGTCGATAGAACTTGAGGGAATATTTGTTATACCTTTAGCTCCTTGTTGGGTTCGACACTCTTACTTATCGAAAGAGGCTACAACTGATCCCCTATACTTGTGGGTTATCAGTCATCACCTTGTACTACCTGGCGCACTTTCGCTCTAAGTGCCCATTTCATCTCCTCCTCTCTCAATTGTTGTTTTAGCTTCAGTTCGGCTTCTGTTTTCAATGACCTTTCGGTGTCATTTAATAACAAATTTTTGGATCTTATATCTAAATCATTTATAAGATCGAGACGCCTTTGTTTCTCTTTCTTATATATTCCACTTTCATGTTTTGCCCATCCCCGTAGGAACTGCCTCAGGTGTCGTATCTTGTTCTGCCATCTGTCAGTATTCGAGCTACCCCCCGTGTCCCTAGCCCATTCCCTGGCTATGAGGTCCACAAATCCTTCTCTCTCAAACCATGCCATCTCAAAAGAGAACAAATTTTTATTCCCCCCATATGTTGTCTCCCCCAAGTCAACAAACTATGGGGCATGATCGGAGATAGCTTTCGGCAACGCTCTCACTGTGACCCGTGGGAATTTCTGCTCCCATTCCACATTGGACAGAACCTGATCCAACTTTTCAAAAGTCGGAGTAGGCAGCGTGTTTTCCCAAGTAATTTTTCTTCCCAATAACTCTATATCACGCAAATCAAGGCTTTCTATGATTGTATTAAACATGAATGACCATCTGCCATCGAAGTTATCATTATTTTTCTCGTCTCTCATCCTGATGATATTGAAATTTCCTACTAAAATTGGCAATCTCTCGTTCCCACAAATCTGGACAAGATCCGCCGAAAGGTCCCTCTTGAGCTCTGGCTGTGCCGCACCATATACGGCTACCAGTGCCCATTGGAACCCGTCCTCCTTGGACTGCAATCTGAATTTGACAGCAAAGTCCCCAAGCACTACATTTCGGACTTCAAGCGTGTCACACCGTACCCCAAGTAAAATCCCTCCGGAGCTTCCTCTTGGTGGTAAACAGTCCCAATCAAAATCAACACCACCACTTAGAGTATTAAGAAATTGGGATGTACAATTGTCCCTCCCAGTTTCAATCAATGCAATAAAATCCAGTTTGTGCTCAATAGATGCTTCCGCCAGAAATTTTCGTTTAGCCAAGTCTGCTAGACCTTTGCTATTCGAGAAAATTCCTTTCATCTCTCATCATGAAATTTTTTAGCAGTCTTAAATGTTGTGCTCCTATGAATGGTTGAGACAGGATACACCTTCCTCTTCCAGGTGTGTTTCGGTTTGTCCTGTCCGCCCGGCTGGTCCATATAACCAGCTACCTAAGAGTCACAATCTTTCACTTGCAGGCCATATACTCCTCCACAACTAAGTCTTTATCCTCATCAGGCATGATAGAGTTCGGCACCAGATCCTCACATAACTGCTCTAATGCCCCAATCCCCAGCGCATTGATGTCAGAATCATTCATAGGATCGACGGCTGTAATCTTTCTAACCATCTCAATCGCTCTATCAGCCTCTAAGTTTAATAGATTATTCACCAATTTAGATATTTCTTTTCCGTTACTACCCAAAGCTATCCCAAGTTTACTTGCATTAAGAATAATATCATGCTCAGCAAAATGCAAAATAGAACAACTCGTGTCGATAGCCATACCTGTGGTAGTCTCGATGTCCTAGAGCTTAGCCGTCCGCATGGCACGGCCCATCTGTAGCTCGTCAACATCCGTCTGAGCCTGAAGACAGCCACTCGCCCGCGTCGCCACGCTTGCCGGGTCTGGGATTCCCCCAAACTCGATGACCTCCTTAGTCGTGGGCGATAGCGGACCTTGGCCTCCTGCCATGAGTCCAGCTTACCCTGAGCGTGCATCGCCCTCAGAGACACGACCTCCCCTCACGGATCTGGCAATGCACTCTCGTCCTCCCACAATGCACGAAGCAGCCGCGCCCGCGACTGGCATGTGATCGCCTACCACACCCTGGGAGGGTCCCATCATCGGTGCCGTAACGATGGCATCAGCTGGGATATGGTCATGTACCACGTCACCAGCCGGCCACACTGTCATCGGAAGGGGCGGGGAGCTCGTACCTGCTCGCCTCCCGCCCGTCCTCAAATCACCCCGGCACACCGAGGCCATAGGAGACGCAGACTGTCAAACCAGAGCTAGGTCCATAGGCTGTGGTGTACAGCTAACATGCGTCCTGGGCATTGAGTCTCCCGTTACAGGGCTCTCAACCACCATCTTCATACCAGACGCCCTTGGGGACGCAATAGGTGTCGACATCGGTGATATCGATGGCAGCTCCTGCTCCATCGGGTCGTCCATCTCTGCTATAACACCCCAAAGTCTGACTGGTGCTGAAGAAGATCCAAATCTCAAGTGGTTTGTCATGGAAGAACTATGTGTTTGATCCCTAGTAGAACCATCCTCTGCTGGCTCTGGGGATGGTGCCAAACCCATGTTTGAGGCATCTCTATGAACTGGCCCCTTTTCCCGGTTCCCATCATGTCCATGCCCCTCATCAATATCCATATCAACGTGCTTAGCCAATTCCAGAAAGCCATCATCTTCCTCAATCTCAATATCCAGCTCAAAGCTCCTGCCGTCGTACGTCCACGTGACTGAATCAGGGATGTGCTCCACACTGATAACACTGACCCGCAACCACACAATCCCTTAAGCACGAGTAAACGGCATATCCACCATGTTTGTTTTACCAATCAGAGATCCTAGGCTCCAGGTCACCAAAAATTCATCGAAGGCCTCCCGTGGCGCCCCTAGGAACCTGACCCAAAGTTGCGGCAAAAGAGTACCCTCTGGTTCCTTCTGAGTCCAGGCATCAAACTCTAGTATGCAGGTGCTATTTGGAACTCTACTCATCCCAAACTTGAGGAGCCTCGTCAAATCCTCACTCCACTCTCTATACCTGATCATCAAGTCTGACCGGGTCCCATTGGAAGGTGGCAGACACTAACTCCCGCAAGTGCTGAACAATCTGTTCTGAAGTCAAAGATCCAAGCGTGACCCTTACCACCCCAGTCCGGGAACTCTCCCGATGTGGTGTTGTAGAAGTGGCTCTGGGTGATTCGAAAAACATAAGCTCAAGGCAGCACACTCCTGTTACTTCTCGAGCTTGCGTTGGTTTTTCCCTTGAAAAGGAAAGGGTGATGCAGCAAAGTAGAGATAAGTATTTCCCTCAGTTTGAGAACCAAGGTATCAACCCAGTAGGAGTATCAAGATGAGGCACCAAGGCACCTGCACAAAAACAAACAAACTTGCACCCAACGCGATAAAGGGGTTGTCAATCCCTTTACGATTACTTGCAAGGTGAGATCTGATAGTGATAATAGGTAGATATAAATGAATAAATAAAAGTGTAGAAAGGTATTTTTGGTATTTTTGTATGTAGATCTGAATATATAATGTGTAAAATAGACCCGGGGCCCATAGTGTTCACTAGAGGCTTCTCTCATGATAGCAAGTATTACGGTGGGTGAACAAATTACTGTCGAGCAATTGATAGAATCGCGCAAAGTCATGACAATATCTAAGGCAATGATCATACATATAGGCATCACGTCCGAGACAAGTAGACCGATACTTTCTACATCTACTACTATTACTCCACACATCGACCATTATCCAGCATGCATCTAGTGTATTGAGTTCATAACAAACAGAGTAACGCTTTAAGCAAGATGACATGATGTAGAAAGATAAATTCATGCAATATGATATAAACCCCATCTTTTTACCCTTGATGGCAACAACACAATGCGTGCCTCGCTACCCCTTCTGTCACTAGGTGACGACACCGCACGGTATGAACCCAAAACCAAGCACTTCTCCCATTGCAAGAATTATAGATCAAGTTGGCCAAACGAAACCCATAACTCGAAGAAACTTACAAGGATATGAAATCATGCATATAATAAATCAAAAGAAACTCAAATAATATTCATAGATAAGCTAATCATAAATCCACAATTCATCGGATCTCGACAAACACACCGCAAAAGAAAGTTACATCGAATACATCTCCATGAAGATCATGGAGAACTTTGTATTGAAGATCAAAGAGAGAGAAGAATCCATCTAGCTATTAGCTATGGACCCGAAGGTCTGTGGTGAACTACTCACGCATCATCGGAGAGGCAATGGTGTTGATGAAGATGGCCACCGGAGATAGATTCCCCTCCGACAGGGTGCCGGAACGGTCTCCCGATTGGTTTTTGGTGGCTACAGAGGCTTGCGGCGGCGGAAATTTTGATATAGGTTTAGTTCTAGAGGTTTTGATATTTATAAGACCAGATGGCATCGAGAACAAGTCAGGAGGACCCACGAGGGAGTCACGAGCCCCCTAGGCGCGCCCAGGGGGAGGCCGTGCCTCCCAGGCTCGTGGCTTCCTCGGGACTCCTCTCCGGTATTTATTTCTTCTGGTATTTCTGATATTTTCCATAAAAAATCACGGCAAAAGTTTTATTCTGTTTGGACTCCGTTTGATATTCCTATCTGAAAAAGGTCAAAAACACGGAAAAAACAGGAACTGGCACTAGGCACTGAGTTAATAAATTAGTCCCAAAAATGATATAAAATAGCATATAAGTGCATATAAAACATCCCAAGTTTATAATATAACAGCATGGAACAATCAAAAATTATAGATGTGTTGGAGACGTATCAAGCATCCCCAAGCTTAACTCCTTCTCGTCCTCGAGTAGGGAAGTGATAAAGACCGAATTTTTGATCTGGAATGCGACCTAACATATTTGTTCTTTGTAACTTCTTTATCGTGGCATGAATGTTCAGATCCATAAGATTCAAAACAATAGTTTAATATTGACATGGAAACAATAATACTTCAAGCATACTAGCAAAGTAATCATGGACTTTTGAAATAACATGGTTAAAGAAAGTTATCCCTACAAAATTATATAGTTTGGCTATGCTCCATCATCCCCACACAATGAATTTAAATCATGCACAACCCCGGTATTGGCCAAGTAATTGTTTTTGCACTCTTACTTTCTCAAACTTTTCCAACTCTCATGCAATACATGAGCGTGAGCCATGGATATAGCACTATAGGTGGAATAGAGTGTGGTGGAGGTTGTGAGCCAAAAAGGAGGAGATGGTCACATCGACTCGGCGTATCAATGGGCTATGGAGATGTCCATCAATAGATATCAATGTGAATGAGTAGGGATTGCCGTGTAAGGGATGGACTAGAGCTATAAGTGTATGAAAGCTCAAAAATAAAAACTAGTGGGTGTGCACCCAACTTGCTTGCTCACGAAGACCTAGGGCAATTTGAGGAAGCCCATCATTGGAATATACAAGCCAAGTTATACAATGAAAATTCCCACTAGCATATGAAAATGACAAAACAAGAGACTCTCTATCATGAAGAACATGGTGCTAATTTGAAGCACAAGTGTGGAAAAAGATAGTAGCATTGTCCCTTCTCTCTTTTTCTCTCATTTTTTTTGTTTGGGCTCTTTGGCCTCTTTTTTTCATTTTTTTATTTGGGCTCTTTGGCCTCTTTTTTTTTAATTTCCTCACATGGGACAATGCTCTAATAATGATGATCATCACACTTTTATTTACTTACAACTTGATACTTAGAACAATAACGACTCTATATGAATGAAAGTGATGGCACATGTCATGAGACGGAACGGTGGAAGTTGCATGGCAATATATCTCGGAATGGCTATGAAAATGTCATAATAGGTAGGTATGGTGGCTGTTTTGAGGAAGGTATATGGTGGGTTTGTGCACTGGCGAAAGTTGCGCGGCACTAGAGAGGCTAGCAATGGTGGAAGGTGATAGTGCATCTATACCATGGACTCACATTAGTCATGAATAACTCATATACTTATTGCGAAAGTTTTATTAGTAATCGAAACAAAGTGTTAAACGCATACTCCTAGGGGAAGGGTTGGTAGGAGTTAACCATCGCGCGATCCCGACCGCTACACAAAGGATGAAAATCAATAAATCAATTATGTTCCGACTTCCTAACATAGCGGTTCACCATACGTGCATGCTACGGGAATCACTAACCTCAACACAAGTATTTCTAGATTCACAACACCCTACTATCATAACTCTAATATTATCACCTCCATATCTCAAAACTAATCATGAGGAATCAAACTTCTCTTACTAATCAATGCACTTGAATATGAAAGTTTTTATTATATCCTCTTTGGATGCCTATCATATTTAGGACTAATTTCATACACACGCCAATTACCAAGTTACTTAGAGAGAGCACTCTCAAAATGATATAAGTGAAGATCTAGAGTTGTTATTTCTACAAAATATGACACCTCCGTGCTCTACAAAGATTTAAGTGAAGCACTAGAGAAAAATTAATTAGCTCAAAAGATATAAGTGAAGCTCATGGGAGCAAAATTACCAAGCTCAAAAGATATAATTGAAGCACATGTGAGCGAAATTACCAAGCTCAAAAGATATAAGTGAAGCTCATGAAAGCGAAATTACCAAGCTCAAAAGATATAAGTGAAGCACATGTGAGAGAAATTACCAAGCTCAAAAGATATAAGTGAAGCTCATGGGAGCGAAATTACCAAGCACAAAAGATATAAGTGAAGCACATGTGAGCTAAATTGCCTAACTCAAAAGATATAAGTGAAGCTCATTGAGTATTCTAACAAATTCACGATGAATGAATGTCCCTCTCAAAAGGTGTGCAGAAAGGATGATTGTGATAAAACAAAAAGCAAAGACTCCTATAATACGCGACGCTCCAAGCAAAACACATATCATGTGGTGAATAAAAATATAGCTCCAAGTAACGTTACCGATGGATTGAAGACGAAAGAGGGGATGCCTTCCCGGGGTATCCCCAAGCTTAGGCTTTTTGGTGTCCTTGAATTTGGTTTGGGATGACTTGGGCATCCCAAAGCTTAAGCTCTTGCCACTCTTTATTCCATTGTCCATAAGAACATCACCCAACTTGAAAACTTCACAACACAAAACTTAAACAGAAACTCATGATAGCATTAGCATAAGAAAACAAACCACCAACTTTTTAGGTATTGTCGTCAACTTAATTTCCATTTAGATTGATGTTATATTACTGTATTCTCACTTTTCCATGACGCGTACCCCTCGATACTAACCATAGTTTCATCAAAATAAGCAATCAACACAACAAAAACAGAATCTGTCAAAAACAGAACAGCCTGTAGCAATCTATATATTTCGTATACCTCTGCTAACCCAAAAAATCTGAATTTTTTTATGACAGTTAGAGAAATTTTCATATCAATCAGCAGCAAAAAGAATCAACTCAAAAGCTCTTTCTGGATAGGAATTAAAAATAATTTCGTGAGCACAAAGTTTCTGTCTTTTTTCAACATGATTAAACAACTATAACCAAAACTAATCATAAAGGTTCTACTTGGCCCAAACACTAGTTAAAACATTAAAAACACAATCATAAAAGAATCATGATAGTGTGGACTCAACAAAACAGAAAGTAAAAAGCAAAAATAAATTTATTCATTGGGTTGCCTCCCAACAAGCGCTATCGTCTAGCGCCCTTAGCTAGGCGTAAGGCAATAGAATCAAGTATTGTCATCTTTAGTGCTCAAACCAGACATGAAGCTTTTGACACTAGTTTCAATATCTTCCAACTTTTTATAGTAAGCATCATTATCATTTGGTTGGTCCATGAGGATAAATAAGATAGCACACACGAGCAAACTGAAAGCAAGCGAAAGAAAGGGCGAACGAAAAAGGTAAATAAAGAAAGGCAAATATTTTTGTAAATTTTGTTTTAGAAGTGGGGGAGAGGAAAATGAGAGGCAAATGGCAAATAATGTAAATGCAAGAGATGGGTTTGTGATAGGTACTTGGTAGATATGCTTCACTTGAATACTCCCCGGCAACGGCGCCAGAAATTCTTCCTGCTACTTCTTGAGCTTGCATTGTTTTTTCCCTTGAAGAGGAAAGGGTGATGCAGAAAAGTAGAGATAAGTATTTCCATCAGTTTGAGAACCAAGGTATCAATCCAATAGGAGTATCAAGATAAGGCACCAAGGCACCTGCACAAAAACAAACAAACTTGCACCCAACGCGATAAAGGGGTTGTCAATCCCTTTACGATTACTTGCAAGGTGAGATCTGATAGTGATAATAGGTAAATATAAATGAATAAATAAAACTGCAGGAAGGTATTTTTGGTATTTTTGTATGTAGATCTGAATATATAGTGTGTAAAATAGACCCGGGGGCTATAGTGTTCACTAGAGGCTTCTCCCATGATAGCAAGTATTACGGTGGATGAACAAATTACTGTCGAGCAATTGATAGAATCGCGCAAAGTCATGACGATATCTAAGGCAATGATCATACATATAGGCATCACCTCTGAGACAAGTACACCGATACTTTCTGCATCTACTACTATTACTCCACACATCGACCGCTATCCAGCATGCATCTAGTGTATTGAGTTCATAACAAACAGAGTAACGCTTTAAGCAAGATGACATGATGTAGAAGGATAAATTCATGCAATATGATATAAACCCCATCTTTTTACCCTTGATGGAAACAACACAATGCGTGCCTCGCTACCCCTTCTGTCACTAGGTGAGGACACCACACGGTATGAACCCAAAACCAAGCACTTCTCCCGTTGCAAGAATTATAGATCAAGTTGGCCAAACGAAACCCATAACTCGAAGAGACTTGCAAGGATATGAAATCATGCATATAAGAAATCATAGGAGACTCAAATAATATTCATAGATAAGCTGATCATAAATCCACAATTCATCGGATCTCGACAAACACACCGCAAAAGAAAGTTACATCGAATAGATCTCCATGAAGATCATGGAGAACTTTGTATTGAAGATCAAAGAGAGAGAAGAAGCCATCTAGCTACTAGCTATGGACCCGAAGGTCTGTGGTGAACTACTCACGCATCATCGGAGAGGCAATGGTGTTGATGAAGATGGCCACCGGAGATGGATTCCCCTCCGGCAGGGTGTCGGAACGGTCTCCCGATTGGTTTTTGGTGGCTACAGAGGCTTGCGGCGGCGGAACTTCCGATCTAGGTTTAGTTCTGGAGGTTTCGATATTTATAAGACCAGATGGCGTCGAGAACAAGTCAGGAGGACCCCACGAGGGAGTCACGTGCCTAGGCCCCCCTAGGCACGCCCAGGCGGGGAGGCCGCACTTCCCAGGCTCGTGGCTTCCTCGGGACTCCTCTTCGGTATTTATTTCTTCTGGTATTTCTCATATTTTCCATAAAAAATCACGGCGAAAGTTTTATTCCGTTTGGACTCCGTTTGGTATTCCTATCTGAAAAAGGTCAAAAACACGGAAAAAAGAGGAACTGGCACTGGGCACTAAGTTAATAAGTTAGTCCCAAAAATGATATAAAATAGCATATAAGTGCATATAAAACATCCCAAGTTGATAATATAACAGCATGGAACAATCAAATATTATAGATATGTTGGAGACGTATCAACTCCATAGATCTTCACCACGGGTTTCGGCCTTTATAGTAGGGGGCATTCTCCCGTCTCATGCTTAGGCTTACGGCAGATATCACATAGCTCGACCGTGCACTCCACCACAAAATGACCTTGGCCACCGCAACGGAAACAAGTCATCTTTTCTTTTTTTTCCTAGCCCACTTCGAGACCCTCTCCCCTTATGATTTATCAGAACCCTTCTCCGACACCACTTCTCGAGTCGCAGCAACAAAGACAGTCGGAACGGTGACTGCTGTGAGTGCACGGACCGCGTCCAAAGCTACACCTGGAAGACCTGCAGCGCCCGTCACTAGTGTGGCCAGAGCCCTGACCTCAGTCGCCACCGCCACAGTAGTAGGAGGCGGGTCTGCCCGCGGCGGAAGGGGATCCCGTGGCCTTCTGCCACCTCCCCGACCTCTATAGTTTGGCCGATAAGCTGGCCGGTTACAGTGCACCGGACCGGTTGCCCCTTCGATGAACGGACCTGGGGGGCCGTTGAAACCCCAGTATCCACCATCACCCCGGCCACCGCCGATAGAGGAAGAATCCCGGTGTACTCCATAGTCGTATGCGTTATACCCATCATCTCCCCACCGTCCGCACGTGGGCTGTGTGCTGTCATTACCGCGGCTGCCGTTAAATCCGTCGTGACCGGGGGCCGCCGTATTGCCATCGCCGCAGGCCGCCGGATTGCTGTCACCGCGCCCAGCCCCTCTGTTGGCCGGCACTGCCGGAGCTTTTGGAGGAGGCTGCGGGTTACCACGACTAGCCATGGCCGGCTCAACCACCGGCAGCGAGGGAACACGTTGTGCCCTGCCCGCCCGAAGTTGAGGGAAACCCGACCTGTTTCACCGCCACTGTACCCTAGGAGAAGGAGCAGCCTCGATATGCTTTTAATCAGGTTGTCACACGACAACCATACCTCGAGAGTAGACCCCGACGGGACCAGCTTGTGCCTCGGACTGGGCCACATACCCAGCGTCCTTGAGGCCCACGACTGGTTCGTACGAGGGCAGCCCAACAGGACCTAGCAAAAAATTCAAACGATGCGATCGGATCTCAGCGATCGGTATCGTCGGTGCCGGCAATAACTTTTTCTTCTTCTTCCGCACCGTATGCCACGATGACGGCAAAATATAGTCAGAAAGGGTAAGTTTTGGCAAACGTACCTTAGGGATCGGACCTCTCCATGGCCGGATTGCTGCAGTCGCCATCCTCCGGTGAACCAGCCGCCGCGCGACGTCAATCTTGTTCGACGGCGACCCTCCCGACCATGCTGGATCATCCTTAGGGACCACCGCGTCCACCAGATCAGACACCTCCGCTTCTGGAAATCCATCCTGAAATGCATCACACATGGGGTCAGAGGGCGTTGGAGAGATTTCCTCCGGCGTCGCCACTATTGGGTCACCCTCGGCGTATTCCTCTTCATCGTCGTCCTCTGCCAGCACCCAGAACCGGCCGCCCGACTTTGTGGCGTTTGCCCGTCTAGGAGTGCGGGCCGTCAGCGCGGTCGACTTAGCTCCGCACGTCTCTCATGCGCGTCTCGTGGAACATATTTCTCTGTCGTGTGATTCTCTCGGTTTCAGTTTTGGGAGGACGTCGCTTTATGGTTCTACAGTTTGAGGGCATCTTCAAGATGATAACAAAATGACCTTTTTCATGATACGATTGCATGGTGTTCGAAAGGTAGGCTTCACTTCTTTCTCCGGTATAATCTAAAATTTAATCGTGCCAATCTGTAGTATCCGTACGTCCGAAGCTAAACACGGCATGGTCGTACTTTTTTTATGCATAGAGCTGGCAGTGACAATGTGATTCTTTTGTCACGGCACTTAGCTGGTACGACATACTTCTCTAGCAATAAAACAAGTCGCATCAATAACCCTCTTGCCTGCGTTGGGTGTAAGAGTTTGGTTTGTGTGTGTAGGTGCTGATATCGAGAGTTTGGTTTTGTGATTATCGCTACTATATTGCCTCATCCTTCCTTTTCGGAAAAATACCCAACGCAGCTCATAAGTAGCAGGGTTGTTGGTCACAGGTTTTGATGGCATCTATCCCCACCGTCTTATGCAGTTTATGCAGTTTATGACTGGTGGGAACATAGCTGTGTCGGTTAATGGGAACATTAGTAAGTATTTTGCCAATGGTAGGGGCATGCGGCAAGGAGATTCTATATCCCCATTACTCTTCAATTTTGTTGTGGATGCTCTTGCATTCTTTCGCGAGCAGCCGCGGCAGGCCATTTTATTCATGTCCTCTCTCATATCATCCCAGAGGGGATTACTCATCTCCAGTAAAATGAGGGTACGATTATCACAACACAGCTTAAGGATTCCTGCATTGCTCACCTAAAGTTCCTCCTTCTCTGTTTTGAAGCCCTCCAGGGGCTCAAAATTATTATTTTCTAAGAGTGAGGTCATTGTTACTGGTTCCACTGAGGAGAAGCCTTTGAGGGTCTCTCAGCTGGCTCCTACCCCTTTAGATATCTTGGGCTCCCCATTGCCCCATTTCGGTTATGCTCTAAGGATTTTCTTCCTTTGGTGGCCAAGATTGCGAACCTATTATGTCATAGCATGGTAGGTATAATACCAATGCATGCAAAGTCTGTCTAATTAATGTTTGTCTGTCTTCCCTTTTCTATGTTGACTTCTATCGTCTCTCGGAATGGACGTATGACGGTTTTGACAAGCATAGAGTTGCTTTTGATTGGAATGCCGTGAATAATCGATGAAAATACAGGATGGTGAAATGGAATATCATGTGTGGGCCAAAACACCTTGGCGGTTGGGTATTTTGAATACTTCTGTGATGAACAAGTGTCTTACTATCAAGTAGTGGTGGAAGATTATGCTTTGGATCCTGGGTCTTTATGGTTCTCGCTTCTCAAAGCGAAGTATTTCCCGCAAGGCATCCCCCTTTTTCCTTCTGCCTAGGGTGGCTCCCAGTTCTTGAGGGATCTGCTTATAGTTTGCGATGTGTTTAGGGATCACGTTAAGGGTCTCTTTGATTCGTAGGATTTTTAAAACGCGGGAATAGGAAAAGTGTAGGGTTGGAGTGGCATGTCATTTGGACCCTATAGGATTAGCAAGGAGTGTTTGATGGCACGAGAAAAACCAAGAAATTGTAAAAAGAGGTTGGAGTGGATGTTAGATTTCCTATGAAATGTAGTATAGAAGATTCCATAGGAAAAAATCCTATGTGATCCAATCCTATGAATCAAAGGACCAATGTAGGAAAAATTCCTAAGGATCTCAATCCTAAAAAAATCCTATATAATTCCTTTAAATCAAAGGAGCCCTGAGTTTGTGGTGAGTAATGGGGGACCGGATCCTCTACCATGCTATTAAGCATGGCATCCTGCCATGCCTTCTTATGGCGCTAGCGGACACACACATATGGGCCTTGTCAAAAACCAATCTAGTTACCTAGCCCATCTATTTGATTATTGGGTTAATTACCGTTTTTCCCTGAGTGGTGTCACTGTGCTCAGTTTTGTCCTCAGTTGCGAATCGTGCTCAATTTTGCCCCTAGTCAGTCCGCACCGACTAGTTTCGTGAACGCTGTCGTCTCCGTCAGGTCAACGTTTTGACTCGGCCCTGACAGGTGGGACCACGCAGCAGAGACGCGCTACACGATCATACCGTTGCTCTCGTGGCTTATGAGACCCAGCAAAGAGCCGTTGAGCAGAGAGCCATTGCGGGTGTGCGACATAAGCGATGGCGCGCGTCCCCGGAGCTCGCAGCAGTGAGGAACAAATCATCTAGGCTGGGGGCTGGGCGCGGGCGACATAGAGAGTGGTGGTGACCATTGTTGGTAGCTAGGATTTGGGTGCAGGTGACAGAGAGAGCGGTGGTGACCACTGGCGACAGAGAGAGCGGGCGACAGAGAGAGGGGCGGTGACCACTAGCGACAGAGAGAGCGGTGGTGACCACTGGCGACCGAGAGAGTGGGCGACATAGAGCGCGGTGTTGGGAAGATTGTTGTGGAGGGCACAGTGGCGTTGAGATCCCCTTCGGCTCTGAACTCAATGTCTTCTTCAACCTCCCGTGCCACCTTGCGGATCCAAAGCCCGGCGCGCGTGGAGATGCCGATCTTCGTCGGTCCATGGTGTTGGGCAGGCGTTGATCGGAGGGTTTCTTGCACACCAAAGAACCATAATCACTCGTTCTACTGCGAGAATGGGGTAAGAATCGGGGCAATTTCACCATTTTCGTGGTCGCAATCCTTGAGCAATACGGTTGATCTGTTTGGCGTTCATGCAGGTGAAATGTTTCTTCCTTTGGGTGGATGATCTGGCCAAGACTGTGGAATGAACTGCAAGAAGAGCACGAAGAATGGTTGCCCATCCTGCCATGAACGACAGTGGCCGCAGCACGAGCTCCCGAAGAAGAGATGGAGAGCGGAGCACGCAATGAAAGAGAGCTAGCTGTTGAGCTTAGGAGGTTGAACAAGAAGGTTAGGAAGCTCGAAGGTCAAGCACAAATACCCATTTGTAATTACATTTGGGCATTTGTAGGTATGGTAATAACTCTCAATGTAATGTTCAAATTGTATGGAAAGGCATGAATTACGGAGAAATTTTTAAGGTTGAAATTGTATCAGAAATGCACGTTGTTTAAATGTTGAAAAAAGGGAGAAGAAATGAACAACATTTAAATATGTTGAAAAAAGGGAGAAAAGCGAGAAATTCAGAAACTTTGATCAATGAAATGCAGCTCTCTGTCTCTGCCTTTCTATAAAAAAGATTTCTCGGTGGGCCAAATTCAGAGCCGAGAGCCAATTGCCGGCTAGACTATTGGGCCAACTGCATCCAATTAGGCCCATTCGGGTGGGCAAATGAGATCTCTTGCTCCCGTTTTTTGTTCTGATTTAGTTTAGGCACTAAATCATTTTATTTAATTCTGAAACTTTTTGTGTAAGCTAACTAAATTATTCCAGAGCCAAAAATTTAAGTTCAGAATTTTTTTGGAGCTGGTAAATATTTAATACCAATTTAATTACTCCAATTCAAATACATCATGATTTAAATCAAATACCAAAATGTCATGGAAAATGTGCCTCAACTATGGTTGAGGTTTACACCTGGTGCCAAAATTAATGAACATTTTTTAAGAGCATTACATTGAGAAAAAAATAATTTGTCTAAAACAAATGAAGGGTGGAAAATGCACAAAAAATTGGTGTAGCTGGGACTCGAACCCAAGACCGCATGGGTTTGTGGCGTTTAGAGCTAAGCTAGTAACCGCTAGGGCAGATGGAAAGACTTTGACATAGATAGGGAAGGAAACTATACATAGTGAGACGGTGACTTGGTTTAGGGTTTAAATACGCATATTTGTACTAAATGTTTGCACGCGCGTGAGAGTGGTTTTTCTTTGTTTTGTACTTAAGTTTTGAAGGGTGGTTAGAGTGTCACTTGGTTTAGGGTTTAAAGGGAAAAATGTACCCATAAATGTGCATGTTAGTTCATGACTTGGTTTAGGGAAGAAATGATATCTTTAGGCACAGACATTTTTGAACACACATAATGACTTAGATAGATAAGATGCAACACACCGTATCCTTACATAGATGGGTAACCTACATAGATATAGATATAAGTCCATGGACACGACACGACACACACGACATAGAAAAGCAACACTCTAGGCTCCCACCCCTTCTTGAACATATTCTACGACTTGTAGTTGGCCGCGCCCCTTCACCACCTTGGCCGTGCCCCTTCACCATCGTCTTCAACTTCAGTACCCCTCCTCCTCATCGTAGGGAAGGGAGTGCATCTGGTTTTCGGTGGGGAAGATGCACTCGTAGTTGGTGAAGATGTTGTACATCGTGAAGAATATGGACTCGCAGTCGCACCAATAAACTTGGCCGAGGAGCTCGTGTGCGTCAAACGGGTTGGAGAATCTGACCATGAGCGGTAGGAGGGTGTCGGCGCAGTCATAAACCTCGTTGAGGGTGAACATCCTTGGCGAGCCCTGTGGGAGGTGGGCATAGCCGGTTGCGAGGAAGGCGCGGGCAAGCTCGACGGACCCCCTCCACCCATAAGTCGCCCACGCACGGAGCTCACTCTCCACGAGCACGCCCGGTGGGTAGCACAGCTCCGGCACGACGGGCGGACGAAGGAAGGTCGGCCCATTATACTGCATCTTCACTTGGTGCTTGGGCTCGGAGAGGACGGAGGGCTTGGGTGTTTCAAGTCAGAGAGAATGGATCTGACTTGGGTGTGGTTCATGGGAGAGGAAGAGAGGCACCCTATAAATAGGCATGTGAGTGGGCGAGAGGAAGAGAGAAGGGTTGTGAACGGTGCAAGTGTGAATCCGGGCGCGTGCGTGTGTGTGTTTTGGCATCGAAACGATGGGGCACGTGTGTGTGTGTGTTTTGGCACCAAAACTATGGGGCACGTGCGTGTGTATACGGGCGTGTGCATGTGTATACTGCGTATCTGAATCACTGCCTAATCCGAATCAATGTGTGCATGGCCACGTCGCTTGGTTCCCACGTATGCATGACCACGTCTGCCTCCCGCGCATGCATGCCCACATCCGCCTCCCGCGCATGCATGCCTACGTCGCCGCCTCCCCATGCATGCAGGCCTGGCAACGAGAAAGATTGAGACGGGCATTAACAAGCTCACATGCCCGGACAGTGCGACGGCCCAACGGTCCATCCAGCGCGCCCACTATGCATGTTGACAAAAAATTCGCTCAGCCAATCAGATTGCATCTCGCGGATCGCCTCCTCCTCCCCGCAGATTCCTTCTAGAAGGGTTAGATCGACGACCCTTGTTCGGCGCTAGGGTTAGATGG
Organism: Hordeum marinum; assembly: GCA_022496015.1. Taxonomy (NCBI): domain Eukaryota; kingdom Viridiplantae; phylum Streptophyta; class Magnoliopsida; order Poales; family Poaceae; genus Hordeum; species Hordeum marinum. The sequence continues at coordinate 85,797,666 of CM039676.1, forward strand.
ACGGTCCTTGTTCGACGCTAGGGTTAGCGGGGTTTGGGAGGGGTTTGGAGCAGTCAAAGATAGGATTGACCAGATTTCAAATGAGCATAATAAATTAAATAAAAATCATAAAAATGAAAAACCTACGCAAATAGTCTTCTTATGTCATATACTAACGATTTAAGTTGATAAACAAGGTCTACATACATTTAAACAAAAAGTTCATGTGTCTCGTGTGATATCTCAAGTATCTCAAACTCTTTTGTATGAAGTGAAGAGAAGTGTTTTGGGGAAATGAACATGAAAAATTCAAAAACCTCACCACAGCTTTGTTTTGGAGTGACTAAGAAGGATCTAGGGTTAGTTTTTCATTTTGATGTTTTAGACTTGTTTAAATCTTGGTCAAAGTTAGGTTTGACCAGAATTCAAATGGGCATAATATATTCAAAAAAATCAAAAAAATGAAAAACCAGCCCGCATAGTCTTCTTATGTCATATACTAGCGATTTAAGTTGATAAACAAGGTCTACATACATTCAAATGAAAAATTCTGAAATATGGAGTGAAGTGGTTTGGGGTTTGGAACATGAAATTTTTAAAAACCTCACGGGAGCTTCATTTTGGAGTGACTAAGAAGGATCCAGGGTTAGTTTTTCATTTTGATTTTTTAGACTTGTTTAAATCTTGGTCAAAGTTAGGTTTGACCAGAATTCAAATGATTAAAACAAATTAAAAAAACCAAAAAGAAAAATAAAAACCAGCACGCATAGTCTGTATATATAGAATATATGTGTAGGAAATTTATTTGGCTGATTTAGACAAGGTCGTAAAAAACCCTTCTTAGAAATGAGGCCCTTTACCCTACCTTCGGAGCTCTTTTTTAGCACATTTTTTTACCCTTCTTAGAAATGAGGCCCTTTACCCTACCTTTCGAGCTCTTTTTTAGCATATTTTTCATGAATGTGAGTTTACCCTACCAAAGTTTCGAAAGAATTGCAACATCCAAATAGCATGTCAAATTTTAAGTTCTAACATAGGTCCAACATCATTCAAACATAGTTCTAACATAGGTCCAACATCATTCAACAGAAATACAAACATAGTTCTAACATAGATCCAACATAGTTCATAATGTTTCATAATTATTCATAAATAGCGTTGGGGCTTCTATTTTATCCTTCAGCTTCTTGCCATCACTTTGCTCCTCGTGCACCTTGTGCTAATTGTGCTCATTGCTTCTTCTCTTCTCATCTTGGTTGTCGGTACCTTGTGCGTCTTCTTCGAACCTACCGTAGAGTTGTACAAATCATAAAGGGTAATGAGATCATGTCAACGACAGAAGGTTGGTCACCATTTGGAGCCTCACTTAGATTTACATACCTAGCAGAACTCACAATGACATAACTCACAAAGGGTAATGAGATCATGTACAGTAGTATTTGCAAGATTTACATACCTAGCAGAACTCACAATGACAGAAGGTTGGTCACCATTTGGAGCCTCACCTGGATCACAATTTGGAGCCTCACTTGGATCACAATTTGGAGCCTCACTTGGATCACCGTTTGGGTCCTCACTTGAATCATCATTTGGAGGATATTTTTGATCATCGTCAAAATCACGTGGCTGTTGACCATCTTCATTTGGTACCTCGTCAAAATCCTCATATGATGCAACCGGCTATTGACCATCATTTTCATCATCTGTTGCGGTAACCGGGTGCTGACCAACATTTTCATTGAAGCCTTCCTCGAAACACTCTCCGAACACTGGATCTACCGTGTTATCACAATACTTACCGAAATGACCAGACCCACCACACCTTGTGCACTTACGCTTTCTCGCTCCAAGTCCAGCTCCTTCGATGCGAGGTCTGATTCGACTCTTCCTTGGTCTACTTGCTGCTCTCTTCAGAAGTGGAGCGCAAAGCTTGAATCCAGGGTCCACTATGTCCCATTGTTGTTTTCCCTCTATAGCAGGTAAGGCATATGCATATTTGGCTTTGAACCTTGCAACAGAGTAGTAATCATGCACATATTGTTGTATGTTCCCTACTGGACCTGAGACAGAAGTGATGAAAAACAAAGCATGAATGCATGGCAACCCAGTTATCTGCCATTGCCTACAACTGCAAGTTCTAGCTTCTAAACCCACTGGATATCTCCATTCCCTCTTCTCTTTATCCAAATATGATATCTCTGCTATGGTACCCGAGCAAAGAGTCATGTTCATTTCCAAGCATGTTGTTTTCAGCTTCAGTTCATTCATCACGGCAGGGATGATAATGCGGCCCATGAATTTTTCTTCGGCTATTCCTGCACGACAATGAAATTTCTGCATGTATTCTATCCTTATCCTACAAGCAAATCCACCACATAATGACCCTTTAGTTTCCGGATCGTTGAGTTGAAAGACTCTGCTAGATTATTGTGCACATAGTCAACTTTGCTCAGTTCACTGAATTGGCTTCTGGCCTATAACTTGGAGTGGTGTGTTTCCAAGTATTTCTTCACTTTTGGATTCGTGTATAACTTCCTCAAGTGGTAGTTGTGCTTCTTCACACTGCAAGTCAAAAATGCCAGTATACACCTTTCCTTTGTATTTCTTCACAAAATTTGCAGCAAGGTGACGCATGCATTCCCTATGCTCTACTCCAGGGAACACATTGTCCACGACCACTTCTAAACCTTTACATGCATCTGTATGAATTACCAACCCATTGGGATGTGCAATAGCCCGACGCAGATTATGGAAAAACAAGTCCAGCTCTCCTCAGACTTTGTCTCCAGCACACCGTACGCAACTGGAAATACGAAACTATGTGCATCAAGTGCACAAGTTGCAACTAACTGTCCTTTAAACCTCCCTGTGAGAAAAGTAGCATCAATAGCCAAATATGGCCTGCAGCCTGCCAAAAAAAACCGGCGACAAGCCTCAAAGCAGACAAAAACCCTCCTAAAGAATTCCTTGGCCTTTGTCACTCCCTTGAATGTGTACTCCACCGTGTGGTGGTCAATATCTACAATACTACCCGGGATGGTCCTCTCCACTTCATCTTTGAATGAATACAACAATTGAAAACTTTCCTGCCAGTTACCATAAATAGAATCCATAGTATGTTGTTTCCATTGAACAACCTCATGTATGGTAACTCTATCTTGAACTTGTCTTTGATGTTCTTATGCAATTGCTTTGGTCCCACTTGCTAGTTTTCTTTCACCCACTTCTTCACTTCTTCCGCCACCCATCTTGACTTGGCTCTACTGATTGTATCCTTCCGAAGGGTTGATTCCTAGCACGTGTGCTTAAAAGGGTTCACTTTGACCTGAACATTCATGCTATTTCGCATTTTAGATGCGAGCATCCTCCATGGACAACCCTCAGTCGGACAATGCACTCTGTAACGTACTTGATCGCTCTTGTCAACTTTGAAAGTACGCTCTACCTTGATGCAGTATGTCACAAGTGCATTTCTACACTCATTCATGGATGCAAAAACGACACCTTCTTCCATATGAGGGTTCAAAGGGTCCCATTCAACAGGTGCAAGGTCTTCGTCCTCACCCACCACGTCATCATCCATGCGGACATCCTTGTCAACCTCATCTTGGTTTTCAGCCTGAGGTGCCCGTCCTACATTCTGAATAACATCAGAATATAGCTTCTCTTCATCAACCCTAGAATCATAGGCATCAGGCTCAACTTCAAGGGGGACCCTACTGCCGGTGCCCGCGCTTGTCGAGCCACCACGTTGCCGTGCACTAGCTAAACTGTTCTGGCTAGACCTGCCATTACGACGACTTGGTTCTGCCCGAGAGGGTGCACCCGCCATCCTAGGTCCAAATGCCTACTCAAGCACAATAATTTGCAGCCTCACATGAAAATTCTCTTTCTCCTTATGCCTAGAAAACATGGTAGCCAGCTCTTCATCATTACTAACTGTCACCCATTTAATTTCCCCAACGTAGTATCTGTATTCCACTTCATCAAGCAAACCCCAAGGATATTGGCTGCAAATTACCTCCCCAAATTGTCTGAAATTTCAATTACAAGCCATTGGCAACAGATAATCGAAACCTCCTAGGAATTTCTTCTTATTATTTGCATTCAGCATGTACCGGTCCCTTATAATGTGTACCAAGAAAGCAAACCGCAACTCCATCCTAACGGACGAAAAACAGAGACGCAATCAGCACACCAATAGCTAAACTAACCGGGCAAACCAACTCGAATCGACCGTTGAAATGCAAAACTAAGCTCAATCTAAACAGGAGGCATGACTTACCCCTCGGGAACCCAGTCGTGGACACGACGGATCTCCGGCCGATGCTTGCCTCGCCAAATACTCCGTGGTCGCTGCCGCTCGCCATTTTGCCCGGGGGTTCACCCTCCTACTTCCTATGTGTGCACCAGCCCCCCTCCTATCAGCGGCCGGGCGCACGGAAGGAGGCCCCGCCACAGGTCGAGCAGGTGGCGGGCGCCCCACTCGTGGCATCGCAGGAAGGTGGCGGGCGGAGCAGGACAGTCGCGGCCGCGGCCGCGGCAGCGCAGCTAGTGGCGGCACAGGATGGACGAGCGGCGAACAGGACAAAGTGGCCCTAGGATTGATTTGGGTACGTTGTTGCGCGGTCCCACATGTAAGCTCCGAACCCATGTCCACGCGGTCCCACATGTAAGCTCCGGACCCACTACCACTAACGGCAATAGACGGAATGGACTCGAAACTGCCCGTTTGGCCTCGTCGTAGTAGTTGCACACAGTCTAGGGGCAAAACTGAGCACGATTCGCAACTGAGGGCAAAACTGAGCACATAGACACAACTGATGGCAAAACGATAATTAACCCTTGATTATTCGATGCATCACACACCTTTTTTAACCAAAGGAGGATGATACTAGGCCTCTGCATCTGGACGTTGCATGTAGTCATTTTATTAATTATTCATCGAAATCTTACAAAATAATACATCACCAAAGCCTAGCATCTAAACCTAGAGGTCCCCAACCAAGCCGCGTTGTTGGGACACACACTCTAGCGCACTCACAGAGGTCGTCGTTGTCGTTTTCCTCTGAACCATCTCCAAAGTAGACATTGACGCATCGACCTTGTTAGGCCTGCTGTCGACATTATCACGACGTCAGACAACACAACCGTCCTACACGTATCCATACACACACGCACGTCGCGAAACTCCATAGCACCATGCCATTGAGATCCGTCGACGGCCTGGCGGTAGATGTAACACCGCTCCTCCCCTAGTCCCCTCCAACCAGCACTTGCATTAGATGTAACACGACTCCTCCTCTAGTCACCAAAGCCTAACACCATCATTCTAGATCCCCCGTTCTCCATCATCTTCACCAACGCCCTAATTGAGCATCGGATCCCATTAGACATGTAATTAAGAATTAAGTACGACCTATAGACATTTAATTTTAGAACGTCGTGTTTAATTGTAACTAAGTACGGTTGACACATGCTTGCATCCCTAATACAGACGCTTGCAACTAAAATTGCATGTTGATCGGTCGTACTTAATTATAGTTACAGACCACCACGCTGTATCCATCATTCGATTAGTGTGGCGAGGAGAGCGAGAGAACGAAGTGGGATACGGTGGTGTCGCACGACGGAGGCCGGAGGTATCTAGAACGTCGGAGCTCGATGACTGCGTTCCTGAAGTGGGCATCCAATGAGTAATGCAGCATGGCGATCCTCACTGACGGCCCAGTGCACGCATGGATCTTACAGTGTTGTTCATTTATTAATTACACTAATAATTTAATCCATTCCGCTAAAAAGATACTTCCTTTATTTTTAAATATAAGATTTTTTAGAGATTTCATGTTCCTAAATATATGTTTTTTTAGAGATTTCATATACATTGGTATATAGTCCGTAATGAAATCTTTAAAACGGCTTATATTTAGGAATGAGAAAAGTATTAAATAGTTGTCCTAAATAGTTAGCCAGTTCAAGTTTATGTACATCTAATGGGCTGAGCGGACTAGCTTTGGGTAGATTTCTGGCCCATATTAATATGTCCCCGAGCGTTCGCAGAAGGCATCGTAGCATGCCGTGCTAAGAGGTATGGTAGAGGAGCCGGTTCCGGATAATGGTGGCTCCACGCGGTTTTGGTTAGACTGGTAGTGTGATGATTTCACTTTAGTTGTCGCCTTTCTAGTTTTGTTTTCTTACTGTCCGGCTCCAGAAATCTCAATCTTTAAGCTTTCCCGCAATAATTAGGACATGGGCTTAAGAAGATCCATGTCTCCTGCAGAATTGGGTGCTTGGCACCGCCTTGGTGCCTTGTTCTCATTGCTCTCGGAGGAGGAAGATTCTTTAGTGTGGCCTCACTCTGCCTCTCGGAGGTTTCTTATTAAGTCTTTGTACTCGAGGCTCATTTCGGGAGCTCCTACCTCTAAATTCAAGCCTATTTGGCAAGCTGAAGTTCCTCTCAAAATTAAGATTTTTCATGTGACAAGCCATTAGGGAGAGGATCCGTGCGGCTAACCAAATTCGCAAGAGGAATGGGCCTGGTTCTAATCATTGCATTTTGTGTTCGGTTCTTGAGGACTCCAAGCATATTTTCTTTGGTTAGTGTTCTGGCCAAGTTGGCCTGGTGTTGTATTAGGTCCTAGATTGGTGTCAATTGGGCCCCAACTATTTTGTTGGGGTTAGAACAAACGCCTTTTCTTGGTTTGGTTCTCAGCGTTCTGTTGGGCGCTTTGGACAACGAGAAACAAATTCACCATTAAGCATGTTCTTCCTAATAAGGCCATAAACTATATTTCTAAAATGTGTATATTTTTACAGCAACGGAAATTATTGACTAAGGTTGTTGATCGGGATGCATTGGAGGTGTTGATTTCGAAAGTTCGGGCTTCTGGCTCATCTCTGTCTCTGCAAGATCCCGCTGTCCCGATTTAATCCTAAATGCGCCCATGTTGGAAGGTGTAGTTTGTTGGCCTGTGTGCCGTGAACTTTTTTGGTTTGTGTGGTCTTGTGCTACTTTGGGCCCGTGTCATGTGATGTTTGATTCTCTTATCTAGATTGTGGTCGTATGTTTGTACTCGAGGTAAATACTCCAGTGATGCTTGAACTTGTCACAGATGCTTAGTTTAGTGCCTGAACTTGAAAATACGTCGAATTGGTTCAAAAATTTGGCATGATCGTGCAAATACGGTGCTAATTTCATTCGTATACGTAGAGTCTGCCAATGTGGCACTGTATATGGCTGACTTGGCAATGACATGACATGCATGACATGGGGCTCACTTGTAGCAACGAAACATGATTATTCGAATAAAATATGTCTATATGACTAGTGGCCCCTGTCAGGGGGATTAAAATGAAAAATGGTGTGGACAGAATTCGTACCAACGACCTAGAGTCAACGTGCAGCACCGTCTGACCAGCGCGCCCACTTCTTATTGCTGTAAACTATACTTAATGTAGTGTAAAGAGTGTGATTCCTTAAAAAAAGGAAAACTTATGCAAAAAATAACCATAACAATATAAATTCGATTCGAATATTAATGTGTTATTAATAATTACCTCGTGCTAAAAAAATATCCATGCACACATATTATTAAAAAAAATAAACAGGGTTTCATGCCATGTTGTCGGTTACGAATATTTGTGGTGCATGAATAATAACCTCATGTTACGCAAATATTCATGTGCACGCTAAATAACTATATAATGAATATCTTATTTAAAATGTTCCTGTATTTTTTTAAATTATTTTCTAGTTATTAATGAAATACTATTTAAAATATAATACATGAGTGTTAAAAAATGTTTACTTAATACAAAATTCTGAAATATATGTATATTTTTTAAACAATGCGTGAACATTTTTAAAAGTACATGAACATTTTTTAAAATTTGAACATATTTTAAAAGGGCTCCGCATAAATATAAAATAACTTTAAAAAATGGTCATAAACTTCTAAAAATATTCACGTCTTTTTCCAGAAACATATATATAATTGGAAATATATATATGAGTTATATAACCATGTCTGTATAATATAAATAATAACATATTTAATATTAATTGTGAATATTTTTTTTCAAACATTTGAATAACTATTCACATATTTTTATAACTCATAATTATCTTGTGAAATCAAATGTCTGCATAACTTAAAATACTTAATTTAAACGTCGGAGTTATAGTTGACAACAATTCAGAGTTGGCGTTGTTGCCAGCCAATGCTGCACTTTGACTTAGGTCGTGGGTTTGAATTCTGTCTACATGAATTTTTTTTTCATTTTAATTTTCTGCTAGGTGGGGCCCACTAGTCATATAGACATATGGTATTCAAATAATCCTGTTTCGTTGCGATAAATGGCCCCATATTGCCAGGTCAGCCACACTCTTACGTATACAAATGGAGTTGAGATCGTATTTACACGTTTATGTCGTTTAAGAACGAGTTCAACGTATTTTTCAAGTTCAGACACTAACCTGAACATTCGTGACAAGTTCAAACACCACAAGTTCAAACACCTCTTTGTACTCTGTCTGATGATATTACTTCTAACGTCGGGTGTATGATTTTTCTCTAAAATAAAAGATTGACCAGAAAGATTAATCCAGCGAAATCACGAACAAATTAATCCGACCATTAATCACTCTGCTCGACATCAGTGTGGCGGTCGGCCCTTCAAACTGATTGCAGCGGTGAATGCACACCCGACGACCGCTCCGTCGTGGCTATCTCAGAAACAATAACAAAATGCAACAGGAAATTAATCATCAGTGTAGCAACGCGGTGGAGGACGAGTCGGAGGAAATAGTGGCGTCGCCGGTGTTGACCGAAGAAGAGCCGACGCAATCGGTGCCGTCGGTGGAGAAGCCCCCGTACCGGCCGGATGACCCAAGCTCCGGCACAGTCCTGTACATATGCAGGGGGAGCGCCGGCAGCCTCGCCTCCTCGGATTGCAGGATATTCATGGCCTGCGCGACAGACGGCCGCTCGCCCCGGTCCGGGTGCGCGCACCAGAGCCCGACGACGAGCACCCGCTCCATCCACCACTCGTCGGCCTCGTCACCCCTCAGCCGCTCATCGGCCGCGTCAAGGACCGCGTCGCTGCCGTACAGGCTCCAAACCCACCTGAGCAGCGTGAAAGACTTCTCCGCGGTTTCGACCACGGGCCGCCGGCCGGAGACGATCTCCAGGAGAACGACGCCGAAGCTATACACGTCGGACTCGGTGCTGGGCCGGCGCGTGTTGACGAACTCCGGGTCGATGTACCCGACGGTGCCGAGCACGGCCTTGGTGGTCTGCAGTGATCCCGTGCCGTGGTCCGCCAGCCGGGCCAGGCCGAAGTCCCCCAGCTTGGTGCAGTGCGAGGAATCGAGCATGATGTTGCTCGGCTTGATGTCGCCGTGGACGACGCTCTTCTCCCACTCGCCGTGGAGGTAGCGCAACGCGGATCCCAGGCCGAGGATGATCTTGTACCTCTGTGGCCATGTCAGATAGCTGCCGTCGTTGCTGTAGAGGTGCCTGTCTAGGCTGCCCTCTGCGACCAGCTCGTAGACGAGCAACAGCCCCTTGCGGCTGTCGCACCAGCCCAGCAGCTGCACCAGGTTGCGATGCTTCAGCCTGCTGATGATCCTCACCTCTGCCTCGAACTCCTTCCTCCCCTGCGCCGACGACTCTGCCGACAACACCTTCACCGCCACTGCGCGAAGCTCTTGGTCACCACCGGCGACCGCGACGGCAAGGTGACCTCGGTAAACGCTACCGAAGCCGCCTCGCCCGAGCTTCTCCTCCTCCGCGAAGTTGCTTGTTGCAGCGACGAGCTCGTGGTAGGAGTACCGTTTGGGGCCACCGGCGGCCACACCTCTCTCGAGGTCGGCTCTGTCGACACAATGTTCTTCGTCGTCGCTGTCACTACTGCTGTCCCCATTTGCTCTTTTTGATCTCCTTTTCTGGTGTCGCCGCCATATCGTTACCATGGCCACACATACCAAGAGAAATAGCATCGGAATTACTACGGACAGTAGGGTTACTATCAACCTCTTGTGATTGTTGCTGGTCGGAGGAGGAAGTTGAGCAGGTGGGGGTGCTTCCTTGCTGGATTCCAGCTGCAGAGTGGAACTGAATGACCATGACAGTATCCGGTGCAGCTCGGCGGCCCAGCCAGTCGCCGCCGAGAAGCCGATAGCAACCTCCTCCGGCAGATACCTTCTCAGGTCAACGGTTGCATTGACCTGGTACAGGGCGTCGTCGATCAGGAGATCCACTGCCAACAACTTAGAGCCGTTGTGGTACTTGATGGTGGCGGTCATAACGTGCGAGGACGTGAGGTTCCTGCCCGGGCTGGTCGTCGTGTCCGTGGACGCCGTGGAGTTGACGGAGTTGACGTCGATACCGACGTGGTTCCCGTTGACGTCGGCGTTCTGCGGGTTGAGGAAAGTGTCGAACTCGACGGCGACGATCCGGCCGTCGCCCGTCCCGTTGGTGAAGGCGGGGAGGAGGCCGAGGCTGCCGCCCTCGCTATCGGGCGGGATCGCCGAGGGGAAATGGCCGAGGAAGAAGGCCATGCCGTCGCCGGTGTTGGACGGGCTGTCTCTGTCCGGGGTGATCTGGAAGGTGAAGGTGGTGGTGAAGCTGGCCGTCTCGCCGGTGGCGCCGTCCCACAGCGGCACTCTGTCCACGTACGACGCCCGGCCGGTGCTGTACTGGATGTTTGTGTCCCGTGTGTTGCGCGTCAGCTCGAGGGTGGAGGAGCTGAAGAACGCTTGGCCGGCGAAGTCGATCGACGCGACGCGGTTGGGGACGCCGGGGTCGGAGAAGTTGAGGCTGAAGGAGAGCGACAGGGCCATGCGCGGCGCATGGTAGAGGCAGAGGAGCGCCAAGACCAAGGTGGTGAGATGACTGGGACGACGGCGGGAGCCCATGCTTGGTGCTCGGGAAGGAGCAAGCTTGAGCATTAGAAAACACTCACAGGGGAGACGTATATAGCTCATGGACATTTCACGCCTGCCATTATTATTACATTATTAATTATAACTACTGCTGCTATTTTTGCCGCGCGTGGGGTGGAGACCAAGTGTGGGAGGGCGAGCTACGTAGCTGAGCTCGTCTTTATATTGGGTCTCTATATAGATCTTAGTGGACTAGTCGGTTGTCACGGTCAAAATGGAAATGGTCTCCACGGGAAAGCACAAAGTTAGTGCATGATGTAACACGAGAAAGAAATTAGAGAGCTAAATTGGTGCATGATGTGCGCGGCTCTGACCGAGCTCCAAATGGTTGCACAAGACGAAGTCACCAGCGTATAGAAGTTTATAATGGTCATTCAACGAACCGGTTGGCGCACTCAAGCATTTCTTACCTTTTATTTATTTACTAGTATAAATGCCCGTACGACTGCATTCGGTGAAAAAATAGGCATAACCTGCTCTATGTGCGGATGTGCCATTGTGCACCATTTTCTATATCCATTTTTAATAAATGTTCGTAATATGGTTAAACGTGGGAATCTTATTTTTAATAAAAGTTAAAGTTTTAGCAAAAAAGACCGTGCGTTGCAACGGGTATGAAATAAATTCCAGGGTTTGCGTTATATTTGTGAGTTTATCTATCATGATGAAATATTGAGCTCTATCTCTCAATCTATTTGAGGTCTATCTCTCAATCTGTTCAACTAAAATTCTAAAAATCTAAACTAAACTAACGTTTTATCAAAAGAGCTCATGCGTTGCAACGCATGTGAAATAAAAAAAACGTTTCACACAGGGATCCCCGCCTGGGCCAGCCCATATAATAAGAACCTGCTATACTATTTAGATCATTCTTGTCTTCTGGTATTCCAACTCTTCACCAAAAAATTCTACGAAACCATATGCATATGGTATAGTAGTTATGGTAGCTCATTTCATGTCCAGCAAAATTCATATGTGTTCATTGAAAAAAAACATAGGTTTTAAATATAAACAAAAATAAATAGGTGTTCTCTTTAAAAAGGTGTAGACAATAAACTACATACATTGAATATTCATTACATATGAGAAGTAGAAGCGCTACTTCAGGACAAAGAATATATATAGTACAACTGGTTCTTCAATCTGTCTGTAACCATGCGTCATTAATCTCAATATACCTCATTTTTCGCCGAAGTCAAGATCTATTGCGGATCAATGCAAGCAGCTTCAAGGGTGAACCGTCGATATAAAATGCAGGCCCTTGTCTATATAGTTGCACAGTCAGAGTTGATTGCAATATTGAGCGTATCTCATGAGCAGCAAAATCACAAGCTCCTAGGTTCTAGCACTTCCCCAGCTGATATAACTCAAGCAAGAAAAATATATTCAGTAAACAAAAATGGAAACCTTTTAAAAAGTAGTGGGGCTCGGTGTTAAGCAATGGTTTCAACTATCGGGTTCAACCAGCACTATGCTACCTTTTAATAACCATGGAAGATGATCTAGGTCTCGATGAGATACAATCAACTGTAGTGCGATCAGCAGCAGGAGGAACATTTAAACATTCAATGTGCCCATTGCAGGTGCTGCAATAAACGCAATAAGCAGAATTCAAATAAAGCAACATCTCTAGGACTGTCTTCTGAAAAATATAAATGGAAGACCAGGTAAACTTTTCAACAGTAACTACACCTTTTATAAAGAATCAACCGGCTATCATATTTTTTTTGACGGGCTAAGACTATCATATTCAGCAACCAGAATGATACAATGTATATCATAGAAAAAATAACCTACTAAGTGCAGGTTGCAAGAAAAAGAGAGATATGAGTGGTACTCTCCTGGAAGCAAAGAGAACTTGTCTTACGAACTCAAGGCACATAGCAGCATACCCAAATTTCTAGCTAGTTGTACTCGCGTGCAGTGAAAATTAAGCAGACAATACTAGGAGACTCGAAAGAAGGCTTTGGCTAGCCTGTGATCCGTACATTATATGATCATGTACGATGTAGTTTCATATTTTACTGATTAAATCCTTGAGGCTCTCTCCTCGTCTTGTTTCTAAATAGCTCCCTCTTAAGACTTCTTCTATTCATAGTTTGGTAGTTGCTACACAACAATAGCTAGCCGAGAAACATCTTGGAGAAAATAAGCATATTGTAATTAGAACAAACTTCGCTTGTTACGGGCTGCACATTCAAAAAGCAAGATAAGTTTATGATTCCCCGAGCTGAAAAGATGACAAAAAGTGTTTTTCCATAAACAAATGAAATCAATATTCTGTGATAGTCATATTCAGCAGCCAACTGGTGTGTCTATGCCTATAAAACATAAGCTATTCAAACATGATGCTTGGAACGTAGCTTGAGAAAAGTTGGAAGAGCTCAATGTGACTAAACAGGCTAGACATGGATTGGCATGGTGACTGAAAGACCAATCTTCACTTATCCGAACAGAACACCAACAAATGTCCCCTGAACTGGCAATAGAGGTGTGATTGTAGAGGCCTCGCAGAGCTTCTTGTTTCTTTCCTTGAAATTACCACTCCCGACTATTTAATTATATATTTACTGTAAGAAAGTGAGTAGAAAGGTAAAACAGAGGGAGAACGGCTATATAATTTTGTTATAAAATAAACAGTAACTTTTTCCAGATCACAAAATTTAGACATTGAGTGGATGAATACCCCTAAAAATGGACAAATGTATGGCTATCTTATAGTGAACAGTTAGCTCTTTGAAGTGAAGCTCCTGTTCAGTTTAGCAACTGAACATGGAGTGAGCAGATTTATTATGTTTTTTAATCTGCTTTAGCTTACCGTTAGTAATGAATATAGTTCATCAGATTTTAACACTACATGGAAACTAAACTGAGTGAGACTTTGTATGTAAAGCGTACCTGATACCTTGGCCATGGACGACATAAATGTAGAGACATAAATGTTAGTAATGAATATAGTTCTGGAATGATACTGCATAAATGTAGAGACATAAATGTCAGGCATGAACTTGTTGGTCTCTCATCAAGCAACAACTGATAAAATCAGGCCATTTGCAAAAACATACATGTAGAGCCACATGAGCAGACTTGTGATTGATATATGTTGAAGCCACATCGCCGGAATACTATATCAAGTTCCGTTTCAACTTCCTCGGTTTGGCTTCAGTGTAGATCGTATCGTACTGGATAATCCCCACTAAATCAAATGGAGTCAACGCCGGCAGCTTGGAACATCAGATACACTTGTTTAAGGTGCAGATCCAACGTTGGATACACTTGTTTCTTCATTTTGATTTTGTAAATAGAGGTAAAGAGTTTGACCAAAAAATTATAATGCGTTTCAATCTGTCGTACGCATAACATCAAACAGGTTGAGAAATGATTTAAAAGATAAACAAAAATAAAATAAAAGTGGGACATGTTGAATTCGAACCTGCGTCTCATGTGTGGAAGGGTGGCGCTCCGACCAGTGCACTGCACCCCGTGCTTCTCATTGTTTGACGGGTCACATCTTAATAAACTAAAAGCGGCGCAGTGATTTCTGAAGGAAAACATGAATCGTTTTTTTGTTACCTACGGATGGCATAGTGGGTAATTCTGATGAACTTTGAGGGTATTTTTTATGACGTACGACCAGAAGTGATAACCGCTTTATTATTATATATATTATTATTATAGGTAAAAGATTATGAGTGAATTCCAGTTTTTACCCCTGAGTTTAACATTTTTTTATGCTAATTACCCTATTTAAGATAATTTCATTCATTATACCCCATTTAATACAAGTGTTGCGACAAATTACCTTTATTAATTTTTGTGAGTGTTCTGATTTGTGGCCCCGATAACTAGGTCCACGTGGCTGCCACGTCATCGGTTTTTCGCTGGAGTTTTTTTTCCTCTTGTGAACCAGTCTGTCGCACGATGTGAATCACACGCACTGTCGCAACAAAGTACAGAAATAGTGAGGAAGCTCACAATTCCTGAAGCTCTTACCTACAGGGTTTAGTCATGAGAGAAATAGAGAAGAAATAGTACTAGTTTGTTCTTCCATCACATTGAAATTTGTTCAAATTTCTTACATACTCGCATCAATGCTTACACCAAACAGCATCAGTAGGTCAATACATCATCACCAGTTCACTACTTTACATACAACCACACTCCATCACCAACAGACTAAAAAGACACGATACATTCCGTCATGCACTTGTTGTTGAAGCACGTCAGAACAGCAACAGCAACTGCAAACGGACAACAAAAAGAGCAGGCTCCTTTTCCTTCTGCACCAAGCTGAGCTCCTTCTTCACAGCGCACAACTCCTGCTCCATGATTGTTGCTCATTTTTCTTCCTGACAGTTGCTTCTGGGTGATGCATCAAAGCGTGAAACCACCCATCACCATCACTAGAGGAGCTAATTGCACTCTGCATAAAGTGAGAAGTCATCACAGGGCAAAGGACACCTGCATTAGGCCAGCGATGTCTCTACATGATGTTGCAAGGAGAAACAATTCAGAGGAAGATATAAATACCTAAGAGTGCGTTCGGTCAGGAGGAAAACGCAAAGGAATTTGACACTGTGGTATTTTCTACCTTTGGTGTGTTCGGTGTGAAGGAAAAGGGAACAGTAGAACTAAGGAAAGTCTTCGGTTTTTATGTGATTTCTATAGATTTCGGCCCTCCTTTGGTTTGGAGAAATTTTACAGGAATTCTATAGGATAGGATTCTTGTAGAAAGTTTTCCTTTAGAGTCCTTTGGTTCATAAGAATGCATTCCTATTTCTACACAGGATTGATTTATATCCTCCACATTTCAAAGAAAAATAAAAACAGTCTAGCCTATTATGTAAACCAAAAGAAGCTTTTACGGAAAAAGATGCATGTCATAGGATTGCACAAGACGAAGTCATCATGCATGTCATCTCATTTTTTACAGCTTTTCTATTCATACGATAATCCTATCCTATGAATCGAAGAAGGCCTTCACGGGAAAAGAAACATCCAGTCGGACCTCTTGTTTCTCGTGGTTGGCCGAGACAACGTACTGGTTCAGACTTTGTACGTAGTTGAAACAGTCATGTAATCCAATAAAATATTCGTCACAGCGCATGGAGTATGAGAGAATCAAGTCTGCAGCCAAATGAAAAATTCTAAAGCTACAGTTCACTTCTCCGTTGATGTCCAGCTTCCTTTGATTACCGACGAACGCTTCACTCCCAACTATTCCTTTCTAATAAAATCCTGGGTTTCACAGGTGCTTGTGTTTTTCTATTCCATTTTTTTGTTCCTATGTTTTCTGATCCTGCAAACCGAACAGAGCCTAAACTTGCTCTCTATCCTTCTCAGGGCTGGAACGCACCTGCATGTCATCGTCGCCGCCCTTCAACGCCCGCCGCCATCGTCTCCCTTCAACCCACGCCGCCACCGTCGCGGCCATTCAGCACCCAACATCTCCGTCACCGCCATTCAACAACCGGTGCGTGTGATTCACATCGGGAGGTACTATCAGGCGCAACGACGTAGACTGGTTTCCATGAGGAAAAAACCGATGACGTGGCACGCCATAGATCAGAACACTCACAAAAATGGAAAAGGGTAATTTGTGGAAACACTTTTATTAAATGGGGTATAATAAATGAAATTCTCTTAAATGGGATAATTAGCGTAAAAAATGTCAAACTTAGGGGTAAAACCTGAAATTCACTCTTTATTTATTTATTAAGCACTCAAACCTTGCTTCGATGATACAGACAAACATGAGAGGTAGCGGAACAAATACATAGGCCATTCCTCGCAACAAAAAAACATTGGCTAGTGAATCCAAAAAACATCGGTTTTGCCCGAAAGTCATTCTCCTTTGAGAACAAGTACAATAAAGTGATGTAGATGTGTTATACGGCTTTAAATATTATATTTTTGTTGAGTTGGAGAACAGAGAAAAAAATCGGATTGTCCCGCTGTAGCAAGGACTTTAAGAAATTTTGTGAGAGTATAAATTAGACCATGTGATAATAAAGTAGTACTTCCTTGTAGTTAATTACTTTACGTGTTCGCTATTATACTGACTATAAATGACATAACATCATGTTATAGCTAGTTGGCTATATTATTAACTATGTTCTAAGGACAATTTGGCAAGAGTAGCAAGCAATTGTAATACGACATTCATTGCGAGTGATCTAACTACTGTAATTTACTCTCATTGTGCGAGTCACCTCGCCTCATCACTCATCCATATTTCTTCTTCAACCTCGCCTCTCGGTGGTTTTGTATGGTGTTTCTGGTGCTCAAGATGATAGAGCGACATTAGGGCATCTCCAAAGGGCTCTCCCATTCCGTCCCTACTTGTCCAAGACTAAACATACTGAATTTACTATCCAACGGGCTCCTCGACTTCAATCCTTGCAGTTTGAACTATCCGAAATCCTCTTGTTCTGACCTAGATTAATTGGAGTAGGGGAGTCCGGACTATCCATCATGCCGGTGCCACCCCCACCCCAACACACTCTTTTTAATTGACACTCTCTTTCACACTCTCCTTGCCCACCCAAACCCTAGCAGGACTGCCGAGATGGACTGACAAATGACTAAGAAGGAGCACGAGCGCTACTGAACAACGTGGCTACTCAACGAGTTTAGTTTTGTTTGGTGACCGTTGTCGATTGGTGGGGTCTTCATTCGCACCGCTGCCAGGACACCTCTCCGTCGTGAAAAGCCCCATCTATGCCACAGTTGTCGTCGTGTGCATCCATCTCGTCCGTGTGGTCGTGGTCCTCCTTCAACATGGGCATCCTCGTTGGTCAAGGAGGAGACCACCAATGGATTGGGCTCCAACATTTGTTGGAAATATGCCCTAGAGGCAATAATAAATTGGTTATTATCATATTTCCTTGTTCACGATAATCGTTTATTATACATGATATAATTATATTGATTGGAAACTAAATACATGTGTAGGTATATAGACAACACTGTGTCCCTAGTATGCCTCTAGTTAACTAGTTCGTTGATCAAAGATGGTTAAGGTTTCCTAGCCATGGACATGAGATGTCATTTGATAATGGGATCACATCATTAGGAAAATAATGTGATGGACAAGACCCAAATTATTAATGTAGCATATGATCGTGTCAATTTATTGCTACAGTTTTCTGCATGTCAAGTATATGTTCCTATGACCATGAGATCATGCAACTCACTGACACCGGAGGAGTACCTTGTGTGTATCAAATGTCGCAACGTAATTGGGTGACTATAAATGTGCTCTACAGGTATCTTCGAGGGTGTCTGTTGGGTTGGCATGGATCAAGACTGGGATTTGTTACTCCGTGTGACGAAGAGGTATCTCAGGGCCCACTCGGTAATACAACATCCCAATAAGCCTTTCAAGCAATGTGACTAAGTGTTAGCCACGAGATCTTGTATTACGGAACGAGTAAAGAGACTTGCCGGTAACGAGATTGAACTAGGTATAGAGATACCGACGATCGAATCTCGGGCAAGTAACATACCGAAGAACAAAGGGAACAACATACGGGATTAACTGAATCCTTGACATACAGGTCCAACCGATAAAGATCTTCGTAGAATATGTAGGATCCAATATGGGCATCCAGGTCCCGCTATTGGTTATTGACCATAGAGGTGTCTCGGTCATGTCTGCATAGTTCTCGAACCCGCAGGGTCTACACACTTAACGTTTGGTGACGATATAGGTATAGTTGAGTTATTATGTTAGTGTCTGAAAGTTGTTCGGAGTCCCGGATGAGATCCTGGACATGAAGAGGAGCTCTAGAATAGTTCGGAGGTAAAGATTGATATATGGGATAATAGTGTTTGGTCTCTAGAAGGGTTCCGGAATTCACCGGAATAGTTTCGGATGTTTCCGAAATGTTTGGGGTACAAGAACACTTTATTTGGGCCAAGGGGTAAAGCCCATGAGGCTTTAGGAAGGTGCAAAAGGTGTTTTGTGGAGGCCAGGGGCCAAACGCTAGGGACCCTGGCATCTGGGGCCAGACGCCGAGGACCTTGGTGTCTGGTCCTGGAGTCCGAGGAGGACTCTTGCCTTACGGGCAAACCGACCTCGAGGAGGATTTTTCTCCAAGTTTCGACCCCGGGGCTCAGCATGTAAATAAAGGGGCGGGGCTAGCACCTGGAACACATCAAGTTTCCCCAAGCCGTGTGCCGGCAACCCCGTCCCTCTAGTTTATCCTCTGTCACAGTTTCCATCGTGCTTGGCGAAGCCCCGCGGAGATTGTTCTTCATCACCACCGCCACCACACTGTTGTGCTGCTGGAACTCGAGCTACTACTTCACCATCGCTCGCTGGATCGAGGAGGTGAAGGCGTCATCAAGCCGTATGTGTGTTGAACGCTAAGGTGCCGTCCGTTCGGTGCTAGATCAAAAGGACCGTGATCAAGATTGCGAGACGGATCGTGATGGGATCGCGGGACGGATCGTCATTGGATCGTGAGAAGGATCATGATGGGATCACGGGACGCTCGGTGATTTGGATCGTGAAGACGTTAGACTACATGAACCGCGTTTCTTAACGCTTCCGCTTAGCGATCTACATGGGTATGTAGATCCACTCTCCCTCTCGTAGATGCTCATCACCATAGATAGATATTGCATGTGCGTAGGAATTTTTTTGTTTCCCATGCAACGTTCCCCAATAGTGGCATCATGAGCTAGGTCTATGTGTAGATGAGATCTCGAGTAGAACACAAAGGAGTTTGTGGGCGTTGATGCTTAGATTGCTTCCTCCCTTGGTCGTGTTTTGGTTCAGCGACATTGTGGGATGAAGCGGCCTGGACCAACCTTACTCGTACGCTTACGAGAGATCGGTTCCATCGACTGACGTGTAACTTTGTTGCACAAAGTTGGCTGGCGGGTGTTTGTTTCTCCTACTTTAGTTGGATCGGATTCGACAAAGGCGGTCCTTGAGAAGGTTGAAAAGCAACTTATGTATCACCGTTGTGGTTTTTGCGTAGGTGAGAATTGTTCTTGCTAGATACCGATAGCAGCCACATAAAACTTGCAACAACAATTAGAGGATGTGTAACTTGTTTTTGCAGGGTATGTTGTGATGTGATATGGCCAATTACATGATGAGATATATGTGATGTATGAGATGATCATGTATTGTATAGAATATCATGACTTGCACGTCGATGAGTACGGCAACTGGTAGGAGCCATAGAGTTGTCTTTGATTATTGTATGACCTGTGTGTCAATCATTAAGCGCTATGTGATGTTTTACTTTATCGCTAAGTGGTAGCAATTGTAGTAGAAGCATGGTGGGAGCGACAAACCCGATGGCGACACGTTGATGGAGATCAAGATGATGGAGATCATGGTGTCATGCTAGTGATGATAGAGATCATGCCGGGGCTTTAAGGATGGAGATCAAAATCACAAGTTCATGGCCATATCATGTCACTTATGATTTGCATGTGATGTTAATCCTTTTATGCATCTTGTTTTGCTTAGGAAGATGGTAGCATTATAAGGTGATCCCACACTTAAATTTCAAGATAAATTGTGTTCTCCCCGAGTGTGCACCGTTGTGAAAGTTCGTCGTGTCGAGACACCACATGATGATCGGGTGTGATAGACTCTACATTCACATACAACGGGTGCAAGCGAGTGTTGCACGTGCGAAACATTCGGGTTAAACTTGACGAGCCTAGCATGTACACACATGGCCTTGGAACACAAGAGACCGAAAGGTCAAACATGAGTCATATAGCAGATATGATCAACATGATGATGTTCACCATTGAAACCACCTCAACTCACGTGATGATCGGACTTGAGTTGGTGAATTTGGATCATGTATCACTCGAATGACCGGAGGGATGTCAATTTGAGTGGGAGTTCTTAGGTAATATGATTAATTGAATTCATTATCATGAACATAGTCAAAGTGTCTTTGCAAATTATGTTGTAGATTACTAGCTCGCATTGTAGCTCCCTTGAATTTTTATGTGTTTCTATAGAAATAGAGTTGAAAGATGATGGTAGCAATAATGCGAACTGGGTCCGTGATCTGAGGGTTGTCCTCATTGATGCATAGAAGGCTTATGTCCTTAATGCACCGCTCGGTGTGCCACCCCCTCTAGCATCGTCTGTAGATGTTGTGAACATGTGACAGGCACGTTCCGATGACTACTTGATAGTTCAATGCGTCATGCATTACAGCTTAGAATTGAGGCTCCAAAATGTTTTGAACGTCACGGAACATATGAGATGTTCTAAGAGCTGAAATTGGGATCTCATGCTCGTGCCTGTGTTGTGAGATATGAGATCTCCAACAAGATTCTTTGCTTGCAAGATGAAGGAGAATAGCTCAATCGTTGAGCATGTGGTCAGATTGTCTGGGTGCTACAATCACTTGAATCGAGTGGGAGTTGATCTTCCAGATAAGATAGTGATTGATATAGTTCTCCAAGTCACTGTCACTAAGCTACTAGAATTTGGTGATGAACTATAAGTATGAAAGGGATGGAAATAATGATCCCTGAGCTCTTCGCGATGTTTGACACCGCGAAGGTAGATATCAAGAAGGAGCATCAAGTGTTGATGGTTAGTAAAACCACTAGTTTCAAAAAGGGAAAGGGTAAGGAGGGAAACTTCATGGATGACAAGTCACTTGCTGCTCCAGTGAAGCAACCCAAGGTTGAACCCAAACCCGAGACTAAGTGCTTCTATTATGAGGATAGCAGTCGCTGAAGCAGAACAACCCTAGATACTTGGTAGTTAAGAAGGCTGGCAATGTTGACAGAAGTATATTTGATATACGTGTTATTGATGTGTACCTTGCTAGTACTCCTAGTAGCACCTGGGTATTGGATACCGGTTCGATCGCTAAATGTTAGTAACTCGAAATAAAAGCTACAGAATAAACGGAGACTAGCTAAGGGTGAGGTGATGATGTGTGTTGGAAATGTTTCCAAGGTTGATGTGATCAACATTGCATGCTCTCTCTACCTTCGGGATTAGTGACGAACCTAAATAAATGTTATTTGGTGTTTGCGTTAAGCATGAACATGATTAGATCGTGTTTATTGCAATACGGTTATTCACTTAAGTTAGAGAATATTGGTTATTTTGTTTACATGAATAATACCTTCAATGGTCATGCACCCGATGAGAATGGTTTGTTGAATCTTGATCATAGTGATACACATGTTCACAACATAGATGCCAAAAGATACAAAGTTAATAATGATTGTACCACATTCTTGTGGCACTCCACAAAATGTCATATTGGTGTAAAGCGCATGAAGAAACTCCATGCTGATGGATCTTTGGACTCATTTGATTTTGAATCGGTTGAGACATGTGGACCATGCCTCTTGGGCAAGATGACTAAGACCCCATTTTCTGGTATGATGGAGCGGACAAGTGACTTATTGGAAATGATACATGTTGATGTATGCAATCCAACGAGTGTTGTAGCATGCAGTAGATATTTTTATTTTCTTACCTTCACTGATGATTTGAGTAGATATAGTGTATATTTAATTAATGAAACACAAGTCTGAAACGTTTGAAAAAATTCAAACAAATTCAGAGTTAAGTTTAAGATCATCGTGACAAGAAGATAAGAATGTCTACGATATGATCGTGGATATGGATATTTGAGTTGCAAGTTTGGCATACAACTTTAGACAATGTGAAAGTTGTTTCACAACTCACGCCACCTTGGAACACCATAGTGTGATGGTGTGTCCGAACGTCATAGTCGTGCTTTATTGGATATGGTGCGTATTATGATGTCTCTTATCGTTTTGCCACTATCGTTTTGGGGTTATGCATTAGAGACAACTACATTCGCTTAAATATGTTGAGATGACACTGCATGAATTATGGTTTGATAGAAACCTAAGCTTTCGTTTCTTAATGTTTGGGGCTGTGACGCTCTTGGGAAAAAGGTTTTCGCCTAATGAGCTCGAACTCAAAGCGGACAAATGCATCTTCATAGAATACCATAAGAACAGTTGGGTATACCTTCTATCTCAGATCCGATTGCAAAGTGTTTGTTGCTGAAAACGGGTCCTTTCTCGAGAAAGAGTTTCTCTCGAAAGAATTGAGCGGGAGGAAGATAGAACTTGATGAGGTTGTTGAATCTTTGTTTCAACCAAAGAGTAGCGCAGCACAGAAAGATGTTTCTGTGGATCCTACATTAGTTGAAGGGGAAGTTAAGGATGATGATCATGAAACTTTGGATCAAGTTACTATCGAACCTCGTAGGTCGACAAGGACGCTTACTGCTCCTGAGTGGTACGACAATCCTGTCTTAGAGGTCATGTTGTTGGACAACGATGAACCTATGAGCTATGGAGAAGCTTTGATGGGCCCGGATTCCGTCAAATGGTTAGAGGCCATGAAATCCGAGAAAGGATCCATGTATGAAAACCAAGTATAGACTTTGGTAGACTTGCTCGTTGGACGGCGGGTCATTGAGTACAAATGGACCTTTAAGATGAAGACAGACGCTGATGGTAAATGTCACCATTTATAAAGCTCGACTTGTCGCAAAGAAGTTTCCGACAAGTTCAAGGAGTTGACTACGATGATATTTTCTCACTCGTATCGATGCTAAAGTCTGTTGGAATTATGTTAGTAGTTGCTGCATTTTTCAATTATGGCAGATGGATGTCAAAACATCGTTTCCTTAACAGTTTACTGGAGGAAAGGTTGTATGTGATACAACCAGAAGGTTTTGTCAGTCCTAAGGATGCTAAAAGGTGTGCAAGCTCCAGCAATCCTTCTATGGCATGGAGCAAGCATCTCGGAGTTGGAATATATGCTTTGATGAGGTGATCAAAGTTTTTGAGTTTATACAAAGTTTATGAGAAACTTGTATTTACAATAAAGTGAGTGTGAGCACTATAGAGTTTCTGATAAGCATATGTGGATGACATATTGTTGATCGGAAATGATGTAGAATTTATGGAAAAGCATAAAGGGTTGTTTGAAAA
Organism: Hordeum marinum; assembly: GCA_022496015.1. NCBI lineage: Eukaryota > Viridiplantae > Streptophyta > Magnoliopsida > Poales > Poaceae > Hordeum > Hordeum marinum. Next base: position 85,821,577 of record CM039676.1, read on the forward strand.
GAGTTTTTCAAAGGAAGACCTGGATAAAGCTACTTAATTGTTGGGCATCGAGATCTATAGAGATAGATCAAGACGTCTTGATGAGACTTTCAATGAGTACATACCTAGACAAGATTTTGAAAGAGTTCAAAATGGATCAGAAAAAGAAGGAGTTCTTTCCTGATTTGTAAGGTGTGGAGTTGAGTGAGACTCAAAGCTCGACCACGGCAGAAGAAAGAGAAAGGACGAAGGTCGTCCCCTAGGCCTTATCCATAGACTCCGTGTAGTATGGCATGCTATGTACCGCACTTGTGTGTGTGCCTTGCCATGAGTCTGTCAAGGGGTGCAAGAGTGGTCTAGGAGTGGATCACTGGACAGCGGTTAAGATTATCCTTAGTAACTAGAGGACTAAGGAAATGATTCTCGATTATGGAGGTGATAAATAGTTTGTCGTAAAGGATTACGTCGATGCAAGCTTTAACACCAATCCGGATGACTCTTGGTAGGAATCCGGATACGTATAGTGGAGCAGCCATTTGGAATAGCTCCAAGTGGAGTGTGGTAGCGGAGTATATAGTATGACATAGAGATTTGCAAAGTACACACATATCTGAATGTCGCAGGCGCGTTGACTAAAAACCTCTTCCACATGCAAAACATGATCGAACCCCATAACTCATTGGGTGTGAGATTCATAACAAATCACATAGTGATTTGAGCTAGATTATTGACTCTAGTGCAAGTGGGAGACTATTGGAAATATGCCCCAGAGGCAATAATAAATTGGTTATTATCTTATTTCCTTGTTCATGATAATCGTTTATTATCCATGATATAATTGTATTGATTGGAAACTAAATACACGTGTGGGTATATAGACAACACTGTGTCCCTAGTATGCCTCCAGTTAACTAGTTCATTGATCAAATATGGTTAAGGTTTCCTAGCCATGGACATGAGATGTCATTTGATAATGGGATCATATCAATAGGAGAATGATGTGATGGAGAAGACACACACTATTAACGTACCATATGATTGTGTCAGTTTATTGCTATAGTTTTCTACATGTCAAGTATATGTTCCTGTGACCATGAGATTATGCAACTCACTGACATCAGAGGAGTACCTTGTGTGTATCAAACGTCGCAACGTAACTGGGTGACTATAAAGGTGCTCTACAGGTATCTTCGAGGGTGTCTGTTGGGTTGGCATGGATCAAGACTAGGATTTGTTACTCTGTGTGATGAAGAGGTATCTCAGGGCCCACTCGGTAATACAACATCACAATAAGCCTTGCAAGCAATGTGACTATGTGTTTAGCCACGGGATCTTGTATTACGGAATGAGTAAAGAGACTTTCCGGTAACAAGATTGAACTAGGTATAGAGATACCGACGATCGAATCTCGGGCAAGTAACATACTGAAGAACAAAGGGAACATCATACGGGATTAACTGAATCTTTGACATAGAGGTTCAACCGATAAAGATCTTCATAGAATATGTAGGAGCCAATATGGGCATCCAGGTCTCGCTATTGGTTATTGACCGTAGAGGTATCTCGGTCATGTCTGCATAGTTCTCGAACCCGCAGGGTTTACACACTTAACATTTGGTGACGATATATGTATAGTTGAGCTATTATGTTGGTGACCGAAAGTTCTTCGGAGTCCCATATGAGATCCCGGACATGACGACGAGCTCTAGAATAGTCCGTAGGTAAATATTGATATATGTGATAATAGTGTTTGGTCTCCGGAAGGGTTCCGGAATTCATCGGAATAGTTTCAGATGTTTCCCGAAATGTTCGGGGTACAAGAACACTTTATTTGGGCCAAGGGGTAAAGCCCATGAGGCTTTAGGAAGGTGCAAAAGGTGTTTTGCGGAGGCCAGGAGCCAGACGCCAGGGACCCTGGCGTCTGGGGCCAGACGCCGAGGACCTTGGCGTCTGGTCCTGGAGTCCGAGGAGGACTCTTGCCTTACGGGCAAACCGACCTTGAGGAGGATTTTTATCCAAGTTTTGACCCCGGGGCTCAACATATAAATAAAGGGGCGGGGCTAGCACCTGGAACACATCAAGTTTCCCCAAGTCGTGTGCTGGCAACCCCGTCCCTCTAGTTTATCCTACGTCATAGTTCCGTTGTGCTTGGCGAAGCCCTACAGAGATTGTTCTTCACCACCACCGTCACCATGCCATTGTGCTGCCGAAACTCGAGCTACTACTTCACCATCACTCGCTCGATCGAGGAGGTGAAGGTGTCATCAAGCCGTACGTGTGTTGAACGCGGAGGTGTCGTTCGTTCGGTGCTAGATCGGAAGGACCGTGATCAAGATTGCAAGATGGATCGTGATGGGATCGCGGGACGAATCGTGATTGGATCGTGAGAAGGATCATGATGGGATCGCGGGACGCTCGGCGATTTTGATCGTGAAGACGTTCGACTACATGAACCGCGTTTCTTAACGCTTCCGCTTAGCGATCTACAAGGGTATGTAGATCCACTCTCCCTCTCGTAGATGCTCATCACCATAGATAGATATTGCGTGCGTAGGAAATTTTTTGTTTCCCATGCAACGTTCCCCAACAACATCATCGTCGATTGGCCGCATCTCATGTGAGAGTTGTTTGAGGACGAGGTTGACAAGAAGGTCTAGTGTGGGTTTCAGGCCTCGTTGCTCAACGCGGCACCATCGCATGTGTTATCACTACAATTGCGATGACTCACAACCTCAGCACTGACGCCCGCCCTCCCCGTCGTCGCAAGCTAGTCCTTAGAAGGCTCGGGTTGCTCATCGTTCTCGCTGGGCTCGACGTCCTTGCAGTGGCGTCGAGAGTGGCACTTGGTGTCTTTCACCAAGTTGTAGGTGTCTCGTTCGCACATCCACGCCAACCCAGGGCTCGCCACCGCATGGGCCCTCAACCAGTCTAAGACGACCAAGGATTCAACCGCCCGCTTCCCTATCGTCTCAAAGGCAAGGTGTTGCAAAAGAGGCTCCTAGTATCCAAGCACGATGCCTCCGAAGGGTGGAGGTGAGAGTTGAGGCATTCCTCCTCGAGTGCGTTGCCATAGCCTAGGGTAGATGCACGCGACCGATGCATTCAAGATCCACGTCATTTCTTGTAAGGTAGATTTCAAGTAGTTTTTTTTTTGCTAATTCCAACTAAGTTTGATGTAAGATATATGAATCTAGTTTATATCATGTTTGAATCATTTGAATGTCTAGGGAAAAACAAAGTCACCGTTGGATGTGGGGGTATCGATGGGGTGTCTAGTGACAAATGGGATTGTCCACCTAAGGATTTGGGTTACATGTTCGCCGGTTACAAGGTCCTTGAACTTCACCTAAATGGTCGATTCGTTTGCATTCCATTTAGGCATCCTTATTTTGTATAAAAGCTATTTATATTCTTTGGCTCTTAGGATTATACTTCCATTGCTACAAAGGAATGGTTTCTACCCATCACATTTCAAAAGAAAAAAAATATGTTCACCAGTTACAAGGTCCTTGAAACCTTTGACATAAATGGTCGATTCGGTTGCATTCCATTTAGGCATCCTTATTTTGGTAGGAAAACTACCTATCTTTCTTTGACTCATGGGATTAGATTTCCATTGATAAAAAGGAATGGTTTTTACCCCTCACATTTCAAAAGAATAAAATACATTAGCTTGGGCCTGCTAATATTTTTTCATATCCTATCTAATCAAACGACACCGCTTTTTTCTAATAGAAATTAAGATATATGTATCTCATTTTCAAATCCCTAATGAATCAAGCGACATCTCGTTTCTTCTCTTAGAGAAAGAGATTCCTATCACCTTATTTTTTATTCTCTCCGTTCTTAAATATGTCTTGTTATAGATTTCAATAAAAATTATATACATATATATAGACATATTTTAGAGTGTCTATTCATTCATTTTACTTTATATATAGTCTATATTGAAATCTCTATTAAAGGGTTGATTGATTCTCACTCCTGAATCTTTGTCCGTCTGATCCATTGCTTTGTCCGTCAAGGGATTTTCTTTATATAGATAAATAGGCTGGGTTCTTATCAATTTTTTCATTTCTCGTTAGGTGTATTCGATTGTTCTTCCTTCGTAGATCGGATGGGCCTCTGGCTGGGCATGTGTGGGTTCCTATGCCTAGCTGCGAGCCCATGTAAGGGGTACAAGGCAAGGGCAAAAAACGCGCTTGGGAATTGAACTCACAGCCTCACGGTCATGTAAATTTAAATGCTACCAATCGATATAGTTGAACACTTTTGTACAAAACATAACGTCATCTAACATATTAAATAGTCCCATCTCACCTTCTTACATCCAATCATCCTAACTAAAAGGATCGATGTGGTTGACTAGAGGGCCGGTGAATATGCAACTACCAAATTTTAACTTTTCTTAACAAATCAGGTTTAGAAAATAATAGGTTGTCTAGATATGGAACGAGGTGAGCAACCTATATGATGCTAACAACAATAACCAACAAGCAAGTAATGAACACAAAGTAAAGGTAAGAAGTAACCACAAGTGGAACCAAAGAAGACGGGGATGTGTTACCAAAGTTCCTTCCGTTTGAGGGGAAGTATGTATCTGTTGGAGCGGTGTCAAGGCATGATGCTCCCCAAGATGCCACTAAATCCACCATATTCTTCTCACACCCTCACACAATGCAAGATGATGTGATCCTACTAGTGGTGCCCTTGAAGGTGATACGACTCCAACCTATCTATAATTTTTTATTGCTCCATGCTATTATATTATCATTCTAGGATACTTTTTGAGTAACAATTTACCAATTTATATTATTTTTGAGCACTAACCTATTGACACAATGCCCAGTGCCAGTTCATGTTTTTTATGTTTTTTTATTTCTCAGGTTTACAGTACCAAACGAAGTCCAATTGCCCCAAAAAGTTTCTATGATCTTTTCTAGACCAAAAGAAGAACTGAAAACTATGGGATAAGATCGGAGGAAGCATGAGGGAGGCACAAGCCAACAGGGCATGGCCAGGAGGGTCAGCGCACTAATGGCTTGTCCCTCCCTAGTGGCCCTCCTACCCCTGTTATTTGGCCTATAACTTCAATATATTCCAAAAACTCTCGGGGACATCCCGAAACACCTTTTTCGCCGCCGTAAGTCTATGTTCTGCCGCGATCTCATCTGGAGCTCTGTTCCGGCACCCAGCCAGAGGGGGGATCGATCATAGAGGGCCTCTTCATCGACATTGTTGCCCTCATGGTGATGTGTGAGTAGTTCACCACAAACCTACGGGTCCGTAGTTAGTACCTAGATGGATCTCTCTCTCTTTTGATCTTCAATACAATCATCATCGCATCATCGCTTTGATCTATCCGATGTAATTCTTTTGTGCGGTGCGTTTGTTGGGATCCGATGAATTGTGGGTTTATGTTCAGATTATCCATGAAAAGTAATTGAGTCTTCTCTAAAATTATTATGATTCTTGTTTGCATTATCATTATAGCTTCATAAATCTATCCGATCTATCGATTTGCATTGGCCAAGTAGATTGATATTTATTCAGTGAGAGTGGTGCGTTGTAGTGGGTTCAACCTGACGGGTTTCTATATCCCGGTGACAGAAGGGGACAAGATATGTCGTTTTTTTGTTGCCACTAAGGATAAAAGGATGTTTTTTTTCATATTGATTGAGTTTACTTTGTCTACATCATGCCACCGTTCTCCAAGCATTACTATGTTTGTCATGAACTTAATGCGTAGAGAGGCAAGCATAGAAGCGCTCTTGAAGTGGAGTAATAGTAATAGGTGCATGCAGGAGTCGACCTATTTTTTGGACATGATGCCTATATACACATGATCATTGTCGTGAATATCACATAACTATGTGCTTTTCTATCAATTTCCCAACAGTAATTTGTTTACCCATCGTATGATTACTTTCATGAGAGATGCCGCTAGGGAAAACTATGGCCCCTGGGTCTATTCACTTATTTATTTACAAGACCTATATTTACCTTTGTGCCATTATTTGTCTTTTATTTTCTTTTGAAATTTACAATTATCTACTATTATCTGCACACTTCACTTGCTTGCAAATACGGAGATCAAGGGGATTGACAACCCACTTGCCCGCATTGGGTGCAAGTTGTTTGCTATTTTGTGTGCAGCCTCTGATGACAGTTGTGGATTGATATTCCTATTGGTTCGATAAACCTTGGTTTCTTAACCGAGGGAAATACTTACCCGTATTGTGCTGCAATTACCCGTTCCTCTTCATGGAAAACCCAACGCAGATCACAAGTATGAGGAAGGATTTCTGGCGCCGTTGCCGGGGAATATCATCACCAACTATCAAGTAATTTCACACGAATTATCATTCACTTGTTCTTATTTTTATTTGTTGTTATATTTAGTTTGCTTCATAAAATAAAAAATAAAAATATATTTACATTTGCTTGTTACTAGTTTACTCCTTCACTTGCTAGTTTACTTGTCATACTTGTTAATTTGATTACTCGGTCATCATGTCTCAAGATAGATTCCACAATGTCTCTTACTACCAAAGAATGTCGGATGTAGAAGGTTCTATGAAAACTTTCATGCCTTCACAATTTGAGCATAATAAATTCTTTGCTTTTGAAATTAAGGAACATTCAACTTTTTTAGACGCTATTAGTAAGCAACTTGATGAAGTCAATAAGGAAGTGTGTAATCTTCAATCACAATTTGCTCAAACTGAAGATTTGTTAGGAAAGATCTCTGATAAGCAAATCACTCTAGTAAATAGGATGGCCGCTAAACCGGAATCTCTTCCTATTAATAATCATGATGGGGATCTTAAAATGATTGGTACTTATCCTATTGAATTTTTGTCTACCTCTCTGAATATAAATGATAAAGGGACTGGAGATGAGTCAGCTTTAGCTAGAGAGTGTCCCGTTTGCTTGGAGGGTGATTATTTTAATGCTAAAAATGAAAAAGGTGGGTTTGGAGAGGTTAAAACTTTATCTAGTGACGTGTCCACTATCTTGGATTACAAGGACTTTAATTATTAAATTTTCTCTTTAGTAGAATGTATTTCCTTGTTGCAAACCATTATTAGCTCACGCAATGCTTATGAACAAAACAAGGCCTTCACTAACCATATAGTGGAAGCGATGATAAAAGCTTATGATGAGAAACTTGAACTTGAAGTTTCTATTCCTAGTAAATTGCATAATGAGTGGGAACCTACTATCAGCATAAAGATCAATAAATATGAATGTAATGATTTGTGTGACCTTGGTGCTAGTGTTTGAACTGTAACTAAATCTCTTTGTGATGTGCTTGGTCTCACTAATATTGAAGAGTGTTCCCTAAACTTGCATCTTGAGGATTCTACCATTAAGAAACATTTAGGTAGAATTAATGAGTTTTCCTATTATCGAAAATAAGAATTATGTGCATGTAGATTTCATTGTGCTTGATATTGATTGCAATCCTACCTGTCCAATAATACTTGGAAGGCCCTTCTTACGAACTATAGGTGCAATCATTGATATGAAAGAAGGAAACATAAGGTTCCAATTCCCATTAAAGAAATGGATGAGAAAACTTCCATAGAAATAGAATTAAACAAACTTATGAGTCAATCATGAGAGCTACTTATGGGTGGATTGTCAAAGATGACAAACTTGAAACTATGCATTATGCCTAGCTAGGGGGCATAAAACAATAGCGCTTGTTGGGAGGCAACCCAATAGTTATCTTTATTTTTTCTTTTTAATTTCTGTTTTGGTGTGATAACATGGTTACTGCATCTGTAATGATTTTGTTTTTATATTCTAATTAGTGTTGTACCAAGTAAAGCTTTTGGGATGACTCACAAGATGGGTAGAATTGGTATGGTGCAAAAATAGAAACTTTAATGTCCAGTGAATAATTTCTCTGATTTTACTGGAATGTATGTTTAATCTGATTTTTTTACAAAGTATTTATATACAAATTATTCAGGTTGTACTAATCTTTCAGAATTTTTAAAGTTACATAAGTACAGGTTCTTTATCGATCACTATAGACTGTTCTGTTTTAGACAGATTATGTTTTTTGCTTGCATAGTTTGCTTGTTTTGATGATGCTATGGATTGTATTGGGGGTTATAAGCCATGGAGAAGTTAGAATACAGTACCTATTATGCAATAATGAAATATGAATCAATTTATAACAATACCTAATGTATTTGATATGTTGCTTATACTAACTGATCTCACGAAGTTTTGTTGAGTTTTGTGTGATTGAAGTTTTCAAGTTGTGGATGTTATCACGATGGACAAAGAAATAAAGAGTGTCAAGAATCTAAGCTTGTGGATGACCCGGAAGGCATCCCCTCTTTCCTCAATCCATCGGTATGTCACTTGGAGCTACATTTTTATTCGTCACATGATATGAGTTATACTTGGAGCGTCTTTTGATTTTGTTTGCTTTTATTTTAGTTTGCAACAATCATCGTTTGCTGGACACACCTTCATCATAAAAAATTAGAGTACTCTATGTGCTTCACTTATATCTTTTGAGTTTATTAGTTGCTCTAGCGCTTCACTTATATCTTTTTGAGCACCGTGATGTATAGATTTTATAGAAATAATTATACTCTCGTTCTTAACTTATATTTGTTTGAGAGTTAATAAATAGTGATGGTAATTTTCATGGGTCATAAGAATATTCCAAAAATAATAGGTATTTAATGAGTGATAATCAAAATGATCATCTAGCATATAAAAGAGAAATTGTGGGTTAGTGATATTGATGTGGTAATACAAAAATGGTGTGAGTGCATCATTGTTGATTCGTAGAACTATCGGTATTAAGAGGTGTTAATTTCTCGTTTGTCTAAATATTAAACAGGCATGGTGGGGATGTGTGAGCATTTCTATTCCTCGTAAAAAACCTAGTGTTATTTCGGGTCGGAGGCGCGCGATAGTTAACTCCTCCCAACCTCCTCCCTCGGGGCATGAGAGTAGTTCTTTGATTTGTGATAAAACTAATAAAACTTTGCAATAAGTACATGAGTTCTTCATGACTAATGTGAAACCATGGACATGCGCAATATCACCTCCTCATATTTTGCTAGCCTCTTCGATATCGTGGCTTGCCCATTCTCACCTTGAGGATCGGTGCAAACTTCGTTGGTGCATCCAAACCCCGTGACATGATACGCTTTGTCACACATAAGCCACATTATATCTTCCTCAAAACAGCCACCATACCTACCTATTATGGCATTTCCATAGCCATTCCGAGATATAGTGCCATGCAAATTCCACCATCACACCATATGACTAGTTTGTTCTCATCATATTGCTTTGCATGATCATATATAGCTGATATAGTATTTGCGGCATGACGTGGCTTGAGACTGCGTAGGTATTTCCCAAAGAGGATGGGATGATGCAGCACAACTACAGTAAGTATTTCCCTCAGTCACTATTGGAAACATCAAATTTGCCGTCTCCCAGTTCTTTGCCATCAGCTGACAGACAGCAAAGCAGCTGTTTGCCATCAGTTTCCAGAAAACGGACGGCAAAGAACTAGCTGACGGCAAAGAAGCTCTTTGCCATCAGCCAGTTCTTTGCCGTCCGCCAGTGGACGGCAAACTAGCTTTGCCGTCAGCTAGCGGACGACAAAGAGGAAGGGTGGCCCACTAACGAGGACAACCTAACGTCCACTTTCTTTGCTGTCTGCTAGCGGACGGCAAAGCTTCTTTGCCGTCCGCTAGCAGACGACAAAGAAAGTGGCAACCTGACGGCCATTAGCTAGGCACTTTGTCGTCTGCTAGCAAACGGCAAAGAGCTTTGACCTAACAAAATCCCGTGCCCCACCCCTCTGTCTCTCTACCGCCGACCCCGTGCCCGAGCCGTGCCGTCCCCATGCTCGAGCCGCGCCGTCCCCGTGCCCAAGCCGCCCCCGCCGCCGACCACCACCTCCCCCACCGCCCAGGCGCCCTGCCCAAGCCTTGCGGCCGCCCCGCCGCCTGGTGCCCCACCCAAGCCATGCGGCTGCCCCGCCGCCCCCGGCCCCCGCCGCCCGACCCCTCTCCGTCCAGCCGCCCCCCGCCGCCAAGCGCCGCCCCGCCGTCCTGGCGCCCCGCCCCCCTGCTGCCCGGCCCCTCTACGTCCAGTCGCCCCCCGCCGCCCGGCGCCGCTCCATCCAGCTGCCCCCTGGTGAGGTTCTTCCTCTTTTTTCTTACTTTTTTTCTTGTTGTTTTTTGAATTAGGTTAGTTGCTTTTTTAGGTTAGTAGATTGTAGGTTAGTTTTTTTATATTTAGTCATATTTTAGGTTAGTAGATTTTAGGTTAGTCATATTTTAGGTTATTAGTACATTTTGTGAGATGAAGAAAAGAAGAAAAGAAGAAAAAGTAGAAGTGGAGAGGAAAAAGGAAAATAAGGAAAATGAAGAAGAAAAAGAAGACAAGAGGAAGAAGGAAAAGAAGGAAGAAGAATAAAAAGATGGAGAGGAAAAAGGAAAATAAAGAAGAAGAAGAAGAAGAAGAAGAGGAGGAGGAGGAGGAGGAGGAAAAGGAGGGTCGCCGAGGGAAAAGAGGGTCGCCGAGTGGTCGAGGGGTTGAGGATCGAGGGGAAAAGGAGTCGAGGGTCTAGGGGTCGAGGATCGAGGTGTCGAGGGGTTGAGGGTTGAGAGGAAAAGGGGTTCAGGGGTCAAGGGTCGCCGAGGGGTCGAGGGGTCGAGGATTTGTCATCCCGACCCCGACCCCCTCACCCCGACACCCCGACCCCGACCGACACCCCGACACCGCGACCCCGACACAACACCCCGACCCTGACACAGCACCCCAACCCCGACACGACACCACAGACACCCCGACCCCCAACACAACACCCCGACACCCCGACACGGCACCCCCGACCCCGACACAGCAACCCTACCCCGACACGACACCCCCGACCCCGACACAACACCACAGACACCCCGACCCCCGACACAACACCCCGAAACCCCGACACGGCACCCCCGACCCCAACACAGCACACCTACCCCGACACGACACCCCCGACACCCCGATCCCGAAAAAGGTGCTCTTCGGCCTTCTAGAGGCCAACGGGTCATATATTTGTGAAATATGAGTTAGGTCATATATTTTTCGATTTTGTTATACAAAACATCATATTTATGTTGATCAGGTGGATTTAAATGTGCAATTGTTTCGTTGCTGCGAGGGTCTGGTGTTCGACGACCTCCCCGTGCGTTTGACGAGCTCCGCCCCTGCATTCGTGGGTGAGCACAAATGACATCTCCTCCTGCCCCCTTCATTTCCTCTGTTCCGGTTTTTGTGCCGATGAAACTTGCTAGCTATAGGTGTCTTCAATCATCAGTATGCGTGACCACTATGCGTCTCCCGTTCGAAAGGGTTACATCTATAAATATGCATTCATTAGCATATTTATAACCGTGATTCTTTCGAATTGTCCAACGTTATCCATGGACAGCCCGAGTATGTGTAGATTGGGTTCGTTTTCCCATATGCTCTGCTCCAAATCCGATGCAGAATTTTGTCAGTGCCTCCCTGTTGTTCTCCGGGTACACATCCTCTCTGCTTATTGTCGAGACGTGTATCCGGAGAATAGCGGGGAGGTGCTGCCGAAATTGTGCATTGGATCCGGAGCGGAGTATGGGAAAACGAACCCAATCTACACATACTCGGGTGGGATTAGGACCTATCTTTACCTACTAACGTCTAGGTTGCATCGACGTAATGAAACTGACAAACTCTATTAACTGATGAATATGGTTTGCTGAATTATGTATATATTTTGTGTGTGTCCAGTAGCTAGGCAAGATGAGTGATCGTGGGTGGATGTACACCGGTCACACTAGTTAGAAAGACATGACCCGTGAATGGCTAACAAAAACCAAGGAGTTTGTGAGAGTTGCATTTGCAAATGGACAAAAAACAACCTGGTGCCCTTGTGTCGATTGCGATAACTGTAAGAAGAAGTCAGAGTTTGAAATGATCAAACACCTGCAGAAGTGGGGTTTTATGCCTAATTATATGGTCTGGACATTTCATGGTGAGTCTGCCCAACGTGCCAGAGCTGAGGTGGTTCGTCGTCGCACCGACGAGCATGGTACCGGGATCGAAGACATGGTGCAAGACTTTGATGATGCTCGGGATTCAGACGATGAGATGGAGGAATCTGCAAAGGCCTTTTATGAAATGTTGGAGTCTTCAAAACGTTCTCTCCACGAGCACACTGAGCTTTGTCAGCTGGATGCCATCGCGCAAGTAATGGCTCTAAAGGCTCAGTTCAACCTGGGCAGAGAATGCTACAACACGATGATGACGATATTTGGACGCTTTCTACCCAAAGGCCATGTATTGCCACCAAACCTGTACCAGTCGAACAAAATCCTACGTGCGCTTAAGATGCCCTATGAGAAGATAGATGCCTGTGAGAATGGATGTGCCTTATTTAGGCTTGAGTATGCGGGCTTGAACTATTGCCCCATTTGCAATGCTTCCAGGTATGTTCTGGTAGACAACAGTATGGGTGAGAAGAGTCAGACCAAAATCCCCATTAATGTTCTTCGGTATCTGCCAATCATACCAAGACTTCGACGTCTTTTCATGGTCGAAGAGACGGCCAGACAGATGACGTGGCATAAATTGGGCAAAAGAAGAGAACTAGATGCAGATGGGAATCCGATGTTGGGACACACTTCAGACGCTTTTGCGTGGAAGCACTTCGATGCATTACATAAGGATAAAGCGGCAGATCGAAGGCATCCTCGAGTTGCCATCAGCACGGATGGGTTCAATGTGTATGGTATGACGACAGCACAATACAATTGTTGGCATGTATTTGTCATTCCACTCAATCTCCCCCCCGGAGAGATTATGAAAAGAAAGAACATTTTCTTGACGTTGATAATTCGAGGGCCCAAATATCCGGGGAAGAATATGAATGTGTACATGCAACCGCTTAAGGATGAATTGCAAGAAGCTTGGGATATTGGGATCAAGACATATGACGCCGCTACAAAAAAGAACTTCAAAATGCATGTGTGGTACATGTACTCGATGCATGACTTGCCGGCATATGCGCTATTCGTTGGCTGGTGTGTGCATGGAAGGTTTCCGTGCCCCACATGCAAGGTAGCTCTTCAGTTCCGTTGGCTGGAGGCAGGTCGCAAGTTTTCTTGCTTCGACATGCATAGACAGTTCCTGGATCCTGACCATAAGTTCATAAAAGACATGAAGAATTTCATCAAAGGTAGAGTTGTCAAAAACACTACACCACCTGCGTTGATAGGCCAACAGATCCTGGATCAGATAAATGCTCTCGAGTCGGATCCAGATCGTCCAGGGTATTTCAAAGGGTATAATACAGAACACGCCTGGACTCACAAGATATGATTGTGGGATCTGCCTTACTTTAAAGACCTCCTTTCCCCACACAACATCGACGTGATGCACATTGAAAAGAATATCGTGGAGGCCCTTTTTGGTACATTGTTCGGCATAGAGGGGAAGTCGAAGGATAATCCTAAGGCTAGAGTCAACCAGGAGGCTCTATGTGATAGACCCTTACAAAACATTCGACAACCGAAAGGAAAGAAGAATTGGAGGAAGCCAAAGGCATGGTTCAATCTTGGAAGGCCACCTATGAGGGAAATGATCTTGTGGGTTAAAATGCAGTTGATGTTCCCCAATGGGTATGCAACGAATCTAAAGAGGGGAGCGAGTCTTGACAAATTGAAAATATTTGGTCTCAAGAGTCATGATTGGCACATATGGCTTGAGCGGGTAATGCCGGTGATGTTGCGTGGCTTTATCCCTGAGGATGAATGGCTAGTACTGGCAGACCTGAGCTATTTCTTCTGTGCTCTTTGTGCAAAAGAACTATCGCCTGACGTGCTAGACGAAATGGAAGAGTTGGCGCCGGAGCTGATCTGCAAGTTAGAAAAGATCTTTCCACCGGGCTTCTTTAATCCAATGCAGCATTTGATTTTGCATCTCCTGACCGAGGCAAGATTGGGGGGCCGTGCAAAATCGTTGGTGCTTCGCAACTGAGAGGATGCAGAAGATGCTTTGAGCAAAATGTAAAAATAAACATAGAGTTTAAGCATCGATGGCCGAGGCATTCATTACTGAGGCGGCGGCAAACTTCGTGACAGCACACTACAAAGCCAACAATCGTCATTTGCATAATCCGAAGCCTCGGTACAATGATGGCGACCATGAAAAAGGTCGATCCAACCTCAGCCTATTCAAAGGGAAGCTCGGACCAGCCGGTGCTTCAAAATCAATAGGGTTGGATGTCGAAGAATGGTGGACCATTTCGTTGTATATCTTCAACAACCTAACAGAAGTGCGGACGTACATCGAGTAACTTCTCGGTACATTGTTTTGCGACTTCTAATTCCTTTGAAATGCTCTTATATATTCCTGGATATGTGATACAGTCGATACATCGCCAAATTCTTGGATGGAGCGGTGATCCAAAAGGATTCCATCGAAGAGTACGAGCTTCTGGCAAAGCATGCAGGCGGCTATCCCGGTTTCATCTCTTGGTTCAAGCAAACGGTAATTTCCATTAATTAGATGATTTCATTTCTTTGCCTAGTTTGCGGCTAATGCAACAATCCTTTCATATTAAACTTGTAGGCTAATGCAGAGTCTGTGGACTCCGAATTGAGACAAGTCACTAATGGTTTTGACTTTAAGGTCCGTTCATTTGACAAATACGACATCAACGGGTATCGCTTTCATACTTTTGGCAAAGGGCTATCTATGGTCGACTGAAAGTCTACAAATTGTTGTGTCTCCGCTGTCGGCGAAGGAGGGGTCGAGTATTATGGAAGAGTTGAAGCAATTTATGAACCTACATTCTTTGGTGAAAACCCACCAAACGTCGTAGTCTTCAAATGTTATTGGTTCTAGCCGAAGGAGACTAGAAGGACTCATGAACATATAGGGCTAGTCGAAATCAAACAAAGCACCCATTTAGATGTTCCCGATGTCTATATTACGGCTCAACAGGCAACCCAAGTTTTCTATCTACCGTGGGCCTACCAAACGGATCCAAATTTGAAAGGTTGGGATGTCGTTTATGATGTGCCGCCACATTTTAGACCACCTCCCCTCAATGAAGATGATTATGAACCTCACATTAACCCAGACACATATGAAGAAGAATTCTTCCAAGAAACACATGTTTCCAAAAATCGTTTCAAGAACCGCTCTACTTCACCCCAGAACATTGAGGTCAACAGCGACAGTGAACCTGACTTCACCCTTGAGCCAGAACAAGAAGAGACGGAAGAAGAAGAGGTTACTGCTGTGAATGACCTGACAATGCTTGACCGATTACATAGAGGCCTTCCACATGTTGATGCATTTATTGATGATGCTAATGAGCACGTCATTATTGATAGTGATGATGATTATGCATTTATTGATCCCGGAGCATATATAGACGATGAAGATTAATATTAGTAATGTGAGGTATTCAACCGATCCTTCTGCGTCTGCCGCAACCCCGACCGATCCTTCTACATCTCACCCTGTCGCAAACCCGACCGGTCCTCCACCTCCGTGATGATGGTAAGTTTTCCCAAGTGTTTTGCTTAACAAATGCATACTTAGCTTAAGAAATGACCTAATTAGCTCCAAAATAACCTATACTTAGCTTATTTTCCTCGAAAATGACATAATAACCTTACTTAGCTCCAGAATGATATATTCTACCTAGGGTAGCTATAAAATGACCTATACTTAGCATTTTTTTCCTCCAAAATGACTTGATATGCTTAGTTAGCTAGAAAATGGCATAACTACCTAAGATAGCTCAATAATGATCTATAGCTAGCTTAGCTAGTTCATTTATGACATAATTAGCTCACTTAGGTGCAAAATGGCATAACTACCTAGGATAGCTCAATAATGATCTATAATTAGCTTAGCTAGTTCATTTATGACATAATTAGCTCACTTAGGTAAAAAAAATGGCATAATAACCTTGGTTTAGCTCCAAAATGACCTATACTTAGCTTATTTTCCTCAAAAATGACATAATAACCTTACTTAGCTCCGAAATGATATATTCTACCTAGGATAGCTATAAAATGACCTATACTTAGCATTTTTTCCCCTCCAAAATGACTTGATATGCTTAGTTAGCTAGAAAATGGCATTACTACCTTGGAGAAGAGGAGAGGAGAGGAGAAAAAGAAAGAGAAGATAAATTCTTCTTCTTCTAGCTAGTCTTCTTCTTCTTCTTCTTCTTCTTCTAGCTAGTCTTCTTCTTCTAGTCTTCTTCTTCTTCTTCTAACTTCCTTGTTTCCCAATTTGCAGATTTGCTTTCGATGAGGAAGCTTGCGTTCATGGAGTCTACTCTTCTGCTTGTGCTTCCTTTTTGTTTTAATTTTGTAGGACGAACAATGTGAAACTTGCTACCTATATATGTATGTATGGATGAAACCATTGTATGCTTGTTGTGGGATATGTTGGCTAGCTATATATGTTGCATATGGACTTTTCATTTGGTATGTATATATATGTGTGTGTGTTGGATGATCATATCCATATGGCAGGGATATGATTTGGTATGTATATGTGTTGTTATGCTTGTTGAAAGTATTTTCAAATGTGTGTATATGTATATATATGTGAAATTGAATGAATTTAATAAAAGATAGGAAAAACAGGGGTTGTGCAGGCTCTTTGCCGTCTGCTAGCAGACAACAAAGAGCTTTGCCATCCGCTGCCACATGGTAGCTGCTTGTGCAACCTGGGGTAGCACCAGGCTAGCCTAGGTGGGTTCTTTGCCGTCCGCTGGCAGACGGCAAAGACCAGGTTCTTTGCCGTCCGCCAGCGGACGGCAAAGCACGCCGTTAAGCCCTTAACGGAGCTACGTTACCACTTGTGCCGTCCAGGCCCTTTGCCGTCTGCTGGCGGACGACAAAGATTCAAAGGTCTTTGTCGTCCACCAGTGGACGGCAAAGCGCCCTTTATCGTGGCTTATTCAGCCGGACGGTTGGTCGTCTGCTGGCGTTCGGCAAAGACTTTGTCGTCCGGGATGCATGCCTTTGCCGTCCGGGATGGCTGACGGCAAAGTGATTTATTCCTGTAGTGAGTTATGAAACAAAGGTATCAATCCGTAGAGGAAGATCATGCACCCACGTAAACAGCACATGCACACAAAAAACAAATAGTTGCAACCCAACGTGACAGAGAGGTTGTCGCGCTCTCTACGGTAATAAGATAGATTAGGTAATGATAGATAGGAGAGCCAGATCTCTCAAGAACACAAAATAAAAATAGTAAATATGCAGCAATATATTTTTGGGTTTTTTATTTTTGTAGATCTGAAAAAAGGAATGCGAAAATGTAGATCGGAAAGCAATATGATGGAAAAGTAGACCCGGGGGCCGTAGGGTTCACTAGTGGCTTCTCTCATGAGTATAGCGCACGGTGGGTGAAAAAATACCGTTGGACAATTGATAGAAAATTGAATAGTCATGACGATGTCCAAGGCAATGATCATTGTACAGGCAACACGTCCAAGATAAGTAGACCGGCTCCTGCCAGCATCTACCACTATTACTCCACACATCGACCGCTATCCAGCATGCATCTAGTGTATTAAGTTCAAGGAAAACCGAGTAATGCAATAAGAACGATGACATGATGTAGACAAGATCTATTCATGTAGGAATAGATCCCATCTTGTTATCCTTAATGGCAATGATACATGCGTGTCTTGCTGCCCTTTCTGACACTGAGAAAGAATGCCACAAGATTGAACCCATCACAAAGCATCTCTTCTCATGGCAAGAAAAATCGATCTAGTTGGCCTAACTAAACCAAAGATTCAAAGAAGAAATATGAGGCTATAAGAAATCATACATATAAGAGATCAAAGATGACTCAAATAATATTCATGGATAGAAACTAATCATGAACTAAAAATTCATCGGATCCCAACAGACACACCACAAAAGTTTACATCAAATACATCTCCAAGAGACCATTGTATTGAGAATCATAAGATAGAGAGAGAGAGAGAGGAAGCCATCAAGCTACAGCTTATGGACCCATAGGTCTATGGTGGACTACTCACGCATCATCAGAGAGGCACCTATGATGAAGATGAACCCCTCCGTAATGGTGTTTAGATTGGATCTCGAGGTTCTGGAACTTGCAGCGGCTAGAATTGTGTTTCGTTGACTCCCCTATGGTTTTTGGAATATTTGGGAATTTATAGGCATCAGAGGCGGTGGAGAGGGGCCCCGAGGAGGGAACAACCCACCAAGGCGCGGACAGGCCCCCCTGGCGCGACCTGGTGGGTTGTGGTCTCCTCGTCCCACTCCCCGCGCACTTCTTTGGTCCATTGGGTGTCTTCTGGTCCAGATAAAATCTCCAAAACGTTTCATCGCGATTGGAATCTGTTTGATATTGATTTTTTGTGAAGTAAAAAAAAGCAAAAACGACAACTGGGACTTTGTGACTGTGTCAATAGGTTAGTCCCAAAAAATGATATAAAGTGGTAATAAAATGATGGTAAAATATCCAAGAATGATAATATAACAGCATGGAACAAGAAAAAATTATAGATACATTGGAGAGATATCAGCATCCCCAAGCTTAATTCCTACTCGTCCTCGAGTAGGTAAATGATAAAAATAGAGTTTTTGATGTGGAATGATGCCTAACATGTTCATCACATTCTTTTCTTTTGTATAGCATGGACATTTGGACTTATAATGATTCAAACTAATAGTCTAGTTTTAACATAATGACTTCAATACTCAAGCATGTTATCAAACAACCATGTCTTTCAAAATATCAACACTAAAGAAAGTCATCCCTAGCCCATGATGCTCAATCATTGATCCATTCATGAAACGCACTCAAATATTAGCTACACCCAATGCTCAAGTACGATCATAGTGCCCCCTAGTCGGTGCTTATAAGAGAAGATGGATACTCAAAGCAAAAATAAAAATTGCATAAAGTAAATAGATAGGCCCTTCATAGAGGGAAGTAGGGATTTGTAGAGGTGCCAGAGCTCAAGTGTTTAAATTGAGAGAGAGAAATATTTTGGGTGGCATGCTTTTCCTATCAATGAAAATGACAAAGTAGCTCACAATAATTTCCATCCTACATATATCATAGGCGGTTCCCAAACAGAATATAAATTTTATTCCTTTTTCCACCAAACTTTCACTTTCCATGACGGGTCGTATCCATGGTTGCCTTCCATACCAACACTTTCCAACGAAGTTATTATTTGACAACATAAACTAAAAAAAATCTTTCTTTTTCATGTCGGGAATGGGCATCCCTATTACCGCCGCACTCTCATGCAATGATAATTAAATAAACACTCATCTTGAGAATAACACATCTAGCATGAAAAATATTGGATACTCCCCGCCATTTCATGAGCGGTACAGGAACACAAAAGAGAAAATTTATTTTCAAAATTCAGAGATGGCACATACAAATTTGCTTGGAACGACATGGAAATACCGCATATAGATAGGTATGGTGGACTCATAAGGCAAAACTTGGTTTAAGGATTTTGGATGCACAAGTAGTGTTTCTACTTAGTACAAGTGAAGGCTAGCAAATAGATTGCGAAGCGACCAAACCAAGAAACGAAAATTCTCATAAGTGAGAGTTGAACATAACTAACATCAAATAATGCACCACAAGTAGGATGTAACTTCATTGCATAACTATTGACTTTCGTGCTTACATAGGGAATCACAAACCTTAACAGCAATATTCCTACTAAGCATAATTACTCATCAACATGACTCACATATTACTATCATCATGTTTCAAAATTATTACAAGGAATCAAGTTTAATTTGTCCAATGATCTTCATGAAAGTTTTATTATATCCTCCTTGGATATCTATCACTTTGGGACTAGTTTCATATATTATCATTGCTTTTTGGCAAGCTCAAACAAATTTAAGTGAAGCACATGAGCATAAAGATTTCATCTCTCAAAAAGGTATGAGTGAAGCATGAGAGGATTTGTTAAAAAATTACTAACTCTCAAATAAATCTAAGTGAAGCATGAGAGTATTTCTACAAAAGTTTCCAAGCACACCATGCTCAAAAAGATATAAGTGAAACACTAGAGCAATTTCTATAGCTCAAAAAGTGTAAGTGAAGTACATAGAGCAATTCTAATAAATGATAGCATAATTTTGTCTCTCTCAAATAGGTGTGTCCAGCAAGGATACAAAAGAAAAACTAACAAACAAAACAAGCAAAGATACAAGACGCTCCAAGCAAAACACATAATATGTGACGAATAAAAATATAGCTCGATGTAAAATATTGATGGTCGTAAGAAGAACGAGGGGATGCCACTCGGGGGCATCCCCAATCTTAGTTGCTTCTTTCTCTTTGGATATATCTTGGGGTGCGGTAGCATCCCCAAGCTTAGGATTTTGCTACTCCTTATTCCATCATCCATTGTGATCTCACCCAAAACTTGAAAACTTCAATCACACAAAACTCAACAAAATCTTCGTAAGATCCATTAGTATAAGAAAGCAAATCAGTACTTTAGGTACTGTTTCAAACCTATTCATATTTTTTATTGCATTATACATACTGTATTTTAACTATAACATGTCTTATACCCCCACCCCCAATAGAAACCATAGATTCATCAAAACAAGCACATAATGCAACAAAAATAGAATATGTCTTAAACAGAACAGTCTGTAGTAATTTGTTCTCTAACCATACTTATGAAACTCTAAAAATTCTGAAAAATTATTACAACGTAAATAATTTGTATATAAATACTGTGTTAAAATTTAATCTCAATATCACGTTCTAGTAAAAAATGAAAATCCATATACTTGACAGAAAGTTTCTGTTTCAGATTCAACATCACTTCTACTCATCCTATGAATCATCCTAAAGGCTTTACTTGGAACAAACACAAAATAAACCATAAAAACAATCATAAAAGAGTCATAATTGTGTCAACACACAAAAACAGAAAGTAAAAAGTGAAAATTTATTTATTCATTGGGATGCCTCCTAACAAGCGCTATCGTTTAACGCCCCTAGCTAGGCATAACAGATAGATTCAAGTATTGTCATGTTTGGTGTTGGATCCATAGGATGCCCTCATGATTGATTCATATGCGGATTAATTCTAGTTCTAGGTAAGTGTTGCATACCCTTTCTCAAGGGAAATTTAAACTTAATATTGCCTTCTTTCATATCAATCACGACACCTATAGTGCGTAAAAACGGTCTACCAAGTATAATGGGACAAGACGGATTGAAATAAATTTAAATCACAATAAAATAAATGGGCACATTATTCCTATTTTCAAGAATAAGAACATCATTAATTCTTCCCAAAGGGTTTTTAATACTAGAATCCGCCAAGTGCAAATTAAGAGAGCATTCTTCAATGTTGGTTAGACCAAGCACCTCACCTAGAGATTTCGAAATGGTGGAAACACTAGCACCCAAATCACACAAAGCAAAGCATTCACAATTATTAATCTTAACCTTAATGGTAGGCACCCAAATCTCCAACTCCAACTTTTCTTCAAAAGATTTCATCATGGCATCAACGATATGTTTAGTAAAAGCTTTATTTTGCTCATAAGCATGGGGTGAATTCAACATTGATTGCATCAAAGAAACACATTCAATAAAACAGCAATTATCATAATTAAAGTCTTTGCAATCCAATATAGTGGGACCATCACTAGTTAAAGTTTTGACCTCTTCAAGCCCACTTTAATCAAAAAATTCATCAAGATTTTCACCCTCCAAATTATTGGGACGGCTTCTAACTAAAGTTGACTCTATTTTAGTCCCTTCATTATCCATTTTAACATTAATAAACAAGGAATTGATATAATAAACACCAATCACTTTACGATCTTCATCATTTTATAGCGGAAATCGCTAGAATATGGTTTTTCTAAGATTTCTCTTTTATCTCTAAGCATAGCGGTTCTTTTCTTACTTTCATACATAGAGACATATGAAGCTTTAATATATTCATCAATATTAGGCACAAAATCTTTCAACTTGAGATTTTCAACATCATATGAAATTCTATTAATGCTTCTAGACATATTATCAATCTTATTCAGCTTCTCTTCTATCGTAGTATTGAAAGTCTTTTGCGCATTGATAAATTATTTAATATTACTCTCAAGATCAGAGGATAAATTCTTTAATATTACTCTCAATATCATAGGTGTTCCTATTATTATTGTAATAAGAATTACCATAGGAATTACCATAATTATTAGAGGAGTTTCCAGGAAAAGGCCTAGGATTAAAATTACCTCTATAAGCATTGTTATTGAAATTGTTGCACGAGACAAAATTCACATCTACGGAATCACTATTTTGCTCAATCAAAGTAGACAAAGGTACATCATTAAGATCAATATTAGCATTTTTACTAGGAACCAATTTCATCAAAGCATCAACTTTATCACTCAAAGTACTAATTTCCTCTACCGAATTAACCTTTTTAATAGTAGGTCCTGTTTCGGTATGCCATTGAGAATAATTAGCCATGATATTATATAGAAATTTATTAGCTTCACCCAAAGTAAACTCCATAAAAGTACCACCCGCGGCGGAATCTATAAGATTTCTAGAGACAAAATTCAATCCCCCATAAAAAATTGCATGATCATCCAAAGATTTAAACCATGTGTAGGACAATTTCTTATCATCAACTTCATTATTTCCCAAGATTGGGAAACATGTTCATGCTCAAGTTTCTTAAAATTCATGATTTGTGTCCTAAGGGAAATAATTGTCGCGGGCGGAAAATACTTAGTGATAAAAGGATCCTTGCACTTATTCCAAGAATCGATACTATTGCAAGGCAATGAGGAAAACCAAATTTTTGCACGATCCCACAAGGAAAAAGGAAATATTTTCAAATTCAAAATATCATTGTCCATATCTTTTTTTCTTTTTCATATCACACAATTCAACAAACATGTTCAGATGGGATGCGGCATCCTCATTAGGATTACCGGTAAATAGATCTTTCATGATAAGATTCAACAAAGCGACATTAATATCACAATACTCCGCACTAGTGGCGGGAGGAGCAATAGGCATACTAATAAAATCATTGTTATTAGTATTAGAAAAATCACACAACTTGGTGTTCTCTTGAGCCATCGTGACTACGCAAACAAGATTGCAAAGAAGGAAGAGATCCGGCAAGAAAAAGGGCAAACGAAAAAGAGGGCGAATAAAACGGCAAAATTGGTTAAGTGGGGGAGAGGAAAACAAGAGGAAAATAGCAAATAATTTAATTGCAAGGATATTATATTTGTTATTAGGAACCTGTAGATGAGATTGCTTCCTCCCCACCAACAGTGCCAGAAATTCCTTTGACGTGGCTTGAGTCTGCGTTGGTATTTCCCTAAAGAGGAAGGGATGATGCAACACAACGACTGTAAGTATTTCCCTCGGTTATGAAACTAAGGTATCAATCCGTAGAGGAAGATCACTCACCCATGTAAACAACACCCGCACACAAATATCAAATACTTGCAACCCGACATGAAAGAGAGGTTGTCATGCTCTCTACGGTAATAAGATAGATTAGGTTATGATAGATAGGAGAGATAGATCTCTCAATAACAAAAATAAAAAGAGTAAATATGCAGCAATATATTTTGTTTTTTTGTTTTGTAGATCTTAAAACAAAGAATGCAAAAACATAGATCGGAAAGCAATATGATGGAAAAGTAGACTCGGGGGCTATAGGGTTCACTTGTGGCTTCTCTCATGAGTATAGTGACGACCCACAAGTGTAGGGAATCTATTGTAGTCCTTTTGATAAGTAAGAGAATCGAACCCAATGAGGAGCATAAGGAAATGACAAGCGGTTTTTGGTAAGGTATTCTCTGCAAGCACTGAAATTATCGATAACAGATAGTTTTGTTATAAGGTAATTTGTAACAGGTAGCAAGTAATAAATGTAGCAAAGGTGCAACAAGGTGGCCCAATACTTTTTGTATCAAAGTACAAGCCTGGACAAACTCTTATATAAAGTGAAGCGCTCCTGAGGACACATGGGAATTTCTGTCAAGCTAGTTTTCATCATGCTCATTTGATTCGTGTTCGCTACTTTGATAATTTGATATGTGGGTGGACCGGTGCTTGGTTGCTGCCCTTACTTGGACAAATCTCCCACTTATGATTAACCTCTCTCGCAAGCATCCGCAACTATGAAAGAACACTTAAGATAAATCTAACCATAACATGAAACATATGGATCCAAATCAGCCCCTTACGAAGCAGCGCATAAACTAGGGTTTAAGCTTTTGTCACTCTAGCAACCCATCATCTACTTATTAATTCAAAATGCCTTCCCCTAGGCCCAAATAATGGTTAAGTGTTATGTAGTCGACGTTCACATAACACCACTAGCGGAGAGACAACATACATTTCATCAAAATATCAAACGAATACCAAATTCACATGATTACTTATAACAAGACTTATCCCATGTCCTCAGGAACAAACGTAAATACTCACAAAGAATGTTCATGTTCATAATCAAAGGAGTATTAATTATCATAAAGGATCTGAACATATGATCTTCCAACAAGTAAACCAACTAGCATCACCTATAAGGAGTACTCAACACTACTAGCAACCCACAGGTACCAATCTGAGGTGTTGAGACAAAGATAGGATACAAGAGATGAACTAGGGTTTGGAGAGGAGATGGTGTTGGTGAAGATGCTGATGGAGATTGACCCCCTCTTGATGAGAGGATCGTTGGTGATGACGATGGCTTTGATTTCCCCCTCCGGGAGGGAAGTTTCCTTGGCAGAACAGCTCCGCTAGAGCTCTAGATTGGTTCTGCCCAAGTTCCGCCTCCAGACGGTAGCGCTTCGTCCCGAAAGCTCTCTTCTGATTTTTTTTCCAGGTCAAAACCCTTCATATAGCAGAAGATGGGCACTGGAGGCCTGCCAGGGGGACCACAAACCACCAAGGCGCGACTCGGGGGTAGGCCGCGCCTAGAAGGCTTGTGACCTCCTGATGGGTCCCCTCTGGTATTTGTTTCGCCCAATATTTTTTATATATTCCAAAATAATTCTCCGTAACTTTTCAGGACTTTTGGAGTTGTGCAGAATAGGTCTCTCATATTTGCTCCTTTTCTAGTCCAGAATTCCAGCTGTCGGCATTCTCCCTCTTCATGTAAACCTTGTAAAATAGGAGAGAAAAGGCATAAGTATTGTACCATAACGTGTAATAACATCCCATACTGCAATAAATATCAATATAAAAGCATGATGCAAAATGGATGTATCAACTCCCCCAAGCTTAGACCTTGCTTTTCCTCAAGCGAAAGCCGAGATCGATAAATATGTCCACAAGTTTAGAGATGTAGGTGTCGATAAAATAGGACATGAGGGCATCATGATCATCTTTAGAACAACAATACTTATCAATATATGAATTATTATACTAGAGTAACAATTCATTCACATGATAAAGTATGAACCAAGACTCTATTGAGAACCAACAAACTATGCTCTCAGCCATTGAAGCAATTTGCAATTTATCACAACATCGGAAAGAGTCAATATAAGAGCTTGTAAGGCAAATCCACATACTCAATCATATTTTAGTCTTTCATAATTGCTAACACTCATGCAGTACTCATGAGGTCAAACCTTTAATTGGACACAAAGAAAGATAGGGGCTTAGAGTTTTGCCTCCCTACGATTTACCTCAAGGGTAATATCAATAGAAATAACTCATGATCACCCACATCCGAGTGGATATATGTGTCTCGATCATTCCCCAACACATACGCTTGCCAAAAGAAAAAGGCGAAATATAGGAAGTGGTGGAGATCACCATGGCTCTTGCATAAAGGTAAGTACTAGAAAGTAAAAGTAACAGATAGGCCCTTCCCAGAGGGAAGAAGAGGTTGGCATGTGCTTTTTTATGTGCAAACCCTTAATGCAAAGGAACACCGTGTTGTATTGCCTTTTGTGATAGCAACCTTTATTATGCAGGCAGTCGCTTTTATTTCTTTACCATGACAAGTTCATACAATGATCAGTTTCCCTTACAATAAAAGACCATGCATATTTAGGAGCAATTCTTATTGCTTTTTGCACCGATGACAACTTACTTGAAGGATCTTATTCAATCCGTAGGTAGGTATGGTGGACTCTCATGGCAAAACTGGGTTGAGGGTGTTTGGATGCACAAGTAGTATCTTGACTTGGTGTGGAAGTTTTGGCTAGTATGAGGTGGAAGCAAGCACTACATGTTGGAGGATCTATAACCATATAACTTATATTCGGAAATAAGCAATTACAACACATTTTGTTGTCTTCCTTGTCCAACATCAACTTCTTAGCATATAATATTTTAATGAGTGCTCATAATCATAAAAGATGTCCAAGATAATATATTTATATGTGAACCTCTCTTTCTTTATTACTTCCTTTTAATTGCACCAATGACCAATTGCTATGTTTGTCAACTCCCAACAAATTTCAATCGACATACTTCTTATATGTGAAGTCATTACTCCCCATAAGATCATCATATATACTCTTTACTTTTATTATATTCTTCTTTTATTCCTTAATTATTTTTCTCAAGATCATAGCAAGCAAGCAAAGCCCTCACATCAGAACTTCTTTTTATTATATAACTCTCGGACTCGCTTACATAAGGGGAACATAAAGCAAAACTCGAAGCTAGATCATACAAAAACTTTATTCTACTAGATCAAGATAAAACCAAAAGGATCAAAGTAGGAAAAACGAGAAAAGTACAAGATGTGATGGTGATATGATACCGGGGCACCTCCCCCAAGCTTGGCACAAGCCAAGGGGAGTGCCCATACCCATGTGCTTAGATGTCCTTATTCGGAGGTGCTGATGTTATATTCTTGGCGATGATGCCCCTCAAAATGTGATTCTCCTCGTCAAGCTTGTTATTTTGCCATCTAAGATCCATTATCTCCTTGCGAAGCTTTCCGGTGACGGTTAGGGCTCCCATCACCCATGGATGTTTCATTGATGCGGGAGAAGAAGCAACACTCTTTTTCGTATTTTTATAAGTAAGAAATCTAGCATTGGGAGGGATGACCGAATTCGGAATTGCTGAGCTTTGAAGTTCCTCCAACATGACTCCAGGATGTAGACGAGAGGTAACTTCTTGGTCTTCCTCCATGGCATCCACCCTTTTCAAGTCGGCTTCCATCTCTTCCTCCATGGCCTTCCCAAAGTGATTGGCTTCGCTATATGCTTCGGGCCCCAGTGCCGGGTGAGAGACACGGATCTCCCCGATCGACTCTAGCGAAGACATCTTGCTCTAAATCTACTTTAGAAACATCTCAAAAGAAAAACAGGAGGCATTGTCATGATACGAAGATCCAACCCTAGGGAGATTATATAATGTATTTTTACCGACCTGAAGGAGTATCCTACAAGAAAATGGAGTTCGCGGGGGTGCACGGGGTGGCTACAAGCCAAAGGGGCGCGACTAGGGGGTAGGTCGCACCCTCCAAGATTGTCGCCTCCTCGTGCACTTTTCGGACTACTTTAAATTTTCCTAATTTATTAAATATTCCAAAACAGAGAAAAAATTATATGGGAAAAGTTTTGGAGTCGGTTGCTTACTGCACCACATACCTATTCCTTTCCGGAGTCTGAAACGTTCCGGTAGGTCTCCCTAATGTACTCCTCCGGAGTTATGGTATTGATAATATTGGTTTCAACATTTATGGGAGTACCTGAGATATAATGTTTGATTCTTTGCCCGTTTACCACCTTTGGGTTAGTGCCTCGGCTTTGTTGATCTTGATGGCACCGAAATGATATACTTCCTCGACAATGTAAGGCCCTTCCCATTTGGAGAGAAGTTTTCCTGCAAAAAATCTTATACAAGAATTGAATAGCAATACATGGTCACCTACATTGAATTCATGCTTTTGTATCCTTTTATCATGCCATCTCTTAACCTTTTCTTTAAACAACTTGACATTCTCATAGCCCTGGATTCTCCATTCATCAAGTGAGCTAATGTCAAATAACCTCTTCTCACCAGCAAGTTTGAAATCATAGTTGAGATATTTAATTTCCCAATAAGCTTTATGTTCTAGTTCAAGAGGTAAGTGACAAGCTTTACCATAAACCATTTTATACGGAGACATACCCATAGGGTTTTTGTAAGCAGTTCTATAAGCCCATAATGCATCATCAAGTTTCTTAGACCAATACTTTCTAGATCTATGAACAATCTTTTGCAAGATCAATGTAATTTCTCTATTGCTTAATTCTACTTGACCACTAGACTGAGGATGATAAGGAGATGCAATTCTATGATTGATATCTTACTTAGCAAGCAATTTACGGAAAGCACCATGAATAAAGTGTGAACCACCATCCATCATTAAATATCTAGGGACTCCAAATCTAGGTAAAATAACTTCTTTAAGCATTTTAATAGAAGTGTTATGATCAGCACTGCTAGTTGGAATGGCTTCCACCCACTTAGTAACATAATCAACAACAACTAGAATATGAGTATACCCGTTGGACTTTGGAAAAGGCCCCATATAATCAAAAACCCAAACATCAAATGGTTCAATAACAAGTGAGTAATTCATAGGCATTTCCTGACGTCAACAAATATTACCAATTCTTTGACATTCATCACAAGACAAGACACACTTACGAGCATCCTTGAAGAGAGTAGGCCAATAAAAACCAGATTGCAACACCTTGTGTGCAGTTCTATCTCCAGCATAGTGTCCTCCGTAGGCCTCAGAATGACACTTGTGTAGGATTTGTTCCTGCTCATGCTCAGGTACACAATGTCTAATAACACCATATACACCTTCTTTATAAAGGTGTGGGTCGTCCCAAAAGTAATGTCTTAAATCATAGAAGAACTTTTTATTTTGTTGGTATGTGAAACTAGGCGGTATAAATTTAGCAACAATGCAATTAGCATAATCAGCATACCATGGAGCGTTACGTGAAGCATTTATGATAGCTAATTGTTCATCAGGAAAGCTATCATCAATAGGTAGTGGGTCATCAAGAACATTCTGTAACCTAGACAAGTTATCTGCCACGGGGTTCTCAACACCCTTTCTATCAATAATATGCAAATCAAATTCTTGTAGCAGAAGAACCCATCTAATAAGTCTTGGTTTAGCATCTTTATTTTCCATAAGATACTTAATAGCAGCATGATCAGTGTGAACAATTACTTTGTAATCAACAATGTAAGGTCTAAACTTGTCACAAGCAAACACAACTGCTAAAAATTCCTTTTCAGTGGTAGCATAGTTTCTTTGAGCACTATTTAGAGTCTTACTAGCATAATGGATAACAATTAATTTCTTATCAATTCTTTGTCCTAGAACAGCATCAATGGGATAATCACTAGCATCACACATAATTTCAAAGGGTAGGTTCCAGTCAGGTGGTTGAACAACAAGTGCAGAAATCAAGGCATTTTTAAGGATTTCAAATTCTTCTACACAATCATCATCAAAAACAAAAGGAACATCTTTTTGCAAGAGATTAGTGAGAGGTCGAGCAACTTTAGAGAAATCTTTAATAAATCTCCTATAGAAACCAGCATGACCAAGGAAACTTCTTATACCTCTGATATCCGTGGGACACGACATTTTTTCAATAACATCAACTTTAGCTTTATCCACCTCAATACCTCTTTCGAAGATTTTGTGTCCCAAGACAATGCCCTCATTAACCATGAAGTGGCACTTCTCCCAATTCAAGACAAGATTAATTTATTCACATCTCTGCAAAACTCGATCAAGGTTTCTCAAGAATCATCAAAAGAAGTTCCGTAAATGGAGAAGTCATCCATTAAAACCTCAACAATCTTTTCACAAAAGTCGGAGAATATAGCAGTCATACATCTTTGAAAGGTAGCAGGTCCATTGCATAAACCAAAAGGCATATGTCTATAAGCAAAGGTACCGAAAGGACAAGTAAAAGTTATCTTTTCTTGATCTTATTTTGACACAGGTATTTGAGAGAAAACAGAATAGCCATCTAGAAAGCAGAAGTGACTGTGTTTAGATAGTCTTTCTAGCATTTGATTAATAAAAGGTAGAGGGTAATGATCTTTCCTAGTAGCTTTATTCAATTTCCTAAAATCAATTACCATTCTATATCCTGTAATAATTCTTTGAGGGATCAATTCATTTTTATCATTAGGAACAACAGTAATGCTTCCCTTCTTAGGGACACAATGAACGGGACTCACCCATCTACTAATAGCAATAGGATAAATTATACCTGCCTCCATAAGCTTTAATATTTCATTTCTTACCACTTGTTTCATTTTAGGATTTAATCATTGTTGGTGATCGACAACTGGTTTAGCATCAGGTTCTGTCGTGGATTTGTCATGGCAGATGTCTAGGTGAACGGACTTAGGTTCGGGGTAGAAGCGCAACTATGTGGAAGCTTGAAGGGGTTGGTCGGAATCGAGAGATGCGAGTTTACCCAGGTTTGTTCTCTCTGATGGAGGTAAAATCCTACGTCCTGCTTGTTTGCTATTGATGATGAAGAAGATCTCTCGGTTACAAGGGTGCTGTTTTGCTACCTCTAATCATGAGAGCCTCTAATCTATCTATCTCTAATATCTTGTGTTTGTTTAAACTTGTGGACTTGTGAACTTGTCTCCCTAAGGGCGCTCTACCGCTCCTTATATAAGTGGAGAGGGTAGGTTTACAAATAGAGTCCTACTGGGAGTAGGATTAGGACTAGCCTTTCGCGAATCCTACTCCGGGTCTTGTTTCTCTTGTAAGGGAATCCTCTCTCCTTCGGGCCTTCTCTTGTGAGCCGCCTGGCGCCGGCTTACACACCGGGTCTTGGGCCTGGTCATCCTGCGACCCACCTACAGGGTCACCAATAAAACGCCATGTCTTGACCAGGTCTCCTCTAAGTCGCCAGGCCCTGGCCGGGTCATACTTCCGTCCGGGTCATATCGCGGGGTATATCCCCGACATTAACCCCCAAGTTAGCTTGAATTTATTCATGCTAAGCTTCCTGAAATATGAATAATAAATATGTTAAATGGCCAGCTTGCTCCTTTGGCCGGCTTATGAAGTGGCTCCTCAGAAATCTGGGTCTTTTCTGCGTATGAATGAGTCGTCTTGAAAATCGTCTTGCTTGTCAGCGTCCTTTGAAAAATATTGGGAATAGAATACTCATATGCCATTGAGTCGGCTTCCAATACTTTGGCTTAATGAAAATCTTGAAAATAAGAAATCCTCATGACGTAGATCCGGACTTCCATTGTTCTGAAGCAGGGCGGCTTATATAAACTCTCGCGGGTTATGATCTTTTGATAACGCCGGGTCATGAATGTTGGTGACGTCGGGTCTAACAAGTGAACTCCATAATTAACATCTTGAAAATTCTCCTCGAAGTTTTTGATATGTCCATATTACCTGTAGCCCCCAAGCTCCGAGATTATCCATGATGACTTGGTGCTTTGCAATAATCTATCTGGACTGTGTAGCCCCCAAGTGTCGGGTTGTCCTACCTGCACCTGGGACTTATAACTGTCTTATACCTTATGAAACTTCAGCAGGTGTAGCCCCCAAGGGCCGGCTCATCACAATGTGATGTGTCGGGTCTTCAATTTGAACCTCTTAATCTGTTATGAAACTTCAGCAGGTATATCCCCGACGGGTTCCATATTAATTTTATGCTGACATAGAGTGGGAGTAATGTCCTTAAGATCATCAAGAGTATATCCAATAGCAGCACGGTGCTTCTTCAGAGTTTTCAATAATCTCATTTCTTCATGCTCTGAAAGGTTAGCACTAATAATAACAGGATGTATCTTATTTTCATCAAGATAAGCATATTTCAGAGTATCCGGTAATTGTTTCACCTCAAACATGGGATCACCCTTGGGTGGAGGAGGATCCCCAAGTATTTCAACAGGCAAGTTGTGTTTCAAAATAGGATGCTGATCAAAGAAAATCCTATCTATTTCATCCCTTTCATTCATATGTATATCGTTTTCATGGTCTAGCAAATATTGTTCTAAAGGATCAGTAGGAGGCACATCAATAGAAGCAAGACCAATAATTTCATCCTTACTAGGTAATTCTTTATCATGTGGTTGTCTACAAAATTTAGAGAAATTAAACTCATGTGACACATCCCCAAAACTCACGGTAACAATTTCTTTCTCACAATCTATCTTGGCATTATCAGTTTTCAAGAAAGGCCTACCAAATATAATTGGACAAAAATCATCTTGTGGGGAACCAAGAAAAAGAAAATCAGTAGGATATTTTATTTTCCCACACAAGACTTCAACATCTCTAATGATCCCAACTGGTGTTGTAGTATCTCTATTAGCAAGCTTAATGGTAACATCAATTTCTTCCAATTTAGTTGGTGCAATATCATTCATAATTTATTTATATAAGGTAAAGTGAATTGCACTCACACTAACACCCAAATCACATAGTCCATGATAACAATGATCTCCTATTTTAACAAAAACAACAGGCATGCCAACAATAGGTCTATGTTTGTCTTTAGCATCAGGTCTAGCAATTCTAGCAGCTTCATCACAGAAATGAATAACATGCCCATCAATATTATCAACCAAGAGATCTTTAACCATAGCAATACTAGGTTCAACTTTCATTTGCTTAGGGGGTCTAGGTGTTCTAACATAGCTATTACAAACCATAGTGAAATGCTCCCCAAGAAGCCACTAGGGCCACCGTAATCTCCTCACGCCCTCACACAATGCAAGATGTTGTGATTCCACTAAGGGACCCTTGAGGGCAGTCACCAAACCCGTACAAACAAGGTTGGGTCAAACTCCACAACTTAATTGGAGGCTCCCAACAACACCACGAAGCTTCACCACAAAGGATTGTGGCTCTGAGGTGACCCCAAATGCTCAGGGCAATCTCCACAACCTAATTGGAGACCCCGAAGCTTGCCCGGAGCTTTGCACCACAATGATTGAGCTCCGAGGCACCACCAACCTTCTAGGGTGCCAAAGCACCCAAGAGGAATAAGCTCTAAGGTGCTCAAACACCCAAGAGTAATAAGCTTCTCAACTTCTCACTTCCACCTATCACCGTGGAGAACTCAAACCTATGCACCAAATGCAATGGCAAGGGCACACGGAGTGCCCAAGTCCTTCTCTCCCAAATCCCACCACAACAACTAATGCTATGGAGGAAAGTGAGAGGAAGAACGAAGAACAACACGAATAACTCCAAGATCTAGATCCAAGGGGTTCCCCTCACATAGAGCAGAAAGTGATTGGTGCAAATGTAGATCTAGATCTCCTCTCTCTTTTCCCTCAAAAAGGAGCAAGAATCATTGGAGGGATTGAGACATAGCAAGCTCAAAGAGGGTCAAGAATGGGGGGCAAACACGAGCTCAAAGGATGGGGACCATTGGGTAAGAAGACCCCCTTAAATAGGTCCCCACGAATCTGCCCGTTATGTGCAGAATTACATAGGAGCGGTATAACCTCTCTGCTCACCGGTACAACCGGTAGTACCAATTATACTGGAATAATGGCCTACAACCGCCCAATAACCGCTCCAAAACAGAACCGAGTCCGGTGGTAGAGTGGTACATGGCCGGTACAACCTCCGGACCAATTCTGGAGCGGTACAACTGCTGCAAACACCGGTTGTACCGGTCAACCGGTACAACCTCTCTATGAGGTGGTACAACCTCTCTATCTAAAACAGGTAATACTAAAACAACCACAAATTTCGCATACGAGCTCCGATTTGAGCAAACTCAAGCTTGTTGGATAAAAGACAACGAAAGCTATCCAACAATGAGTAGTTAAATTAAGAACAAGCAATGGAGAATAAATGCCACTAGTATAAGGAATATTACCTTCCCAATAAATATACGGCAAAATCTCCAACACCGAAAACACAATATGATGCATACGAAATCTGTTTTCGATGAGCTGAAACTTATCAAGATAAAGACCGTAAGCTCAAAAACTCACATAGAGAAAAACCAAATAAAGACCAAGAAAGATGATGATGCAAGGATGCAAATGTTTTGAGCTCTCAACGAACGATATGATCAAGCTACTCACTTGAGAGCCCCCCTTGATAGTACGGCTATCGATCCTATAACCCGGTCTCCCAACTACCACTGTGAGATTGGTAAAATGGAAAACTTTATCAAGGTCAAACCTTTGCCTTGCGCATAGTCCACTTGATCTAGATGATGACGATCTTGTCCCTCTCAAGATGGACCACCTTTCTTGATTGCGCCAGATCGATGAAGACTAGTAGATTGCTTCCCCATACTCCACTATGGTTGAGCCACTCTTCGGCACATCTTCACAAGTCCACTGTCACCACAATGAACAGCAAGCTTCAAGCATGATCTCTCCATGACGATTCACTTGAACGTGCACACCGCAACCTTGATGATGATCACCACTTGATGTCAGCTTCCATGGGTTGTATGGGATATTCCTCTTGATGCAATCCCATGGAAATATACCTAACCCCAAAAACAACTCTCACAAGGAACATGGGTTAGTACACAAAGCGTAATGGACAATGCTTACCATACCATGGGATCACTTGATCCCTCTCGGTACATCTTGTACGCTTTGTGTGTTGATCAACTTGATTCACTCTTTGACTTAGTCTTGATCAACCTTGTATCTTATCTTCTCTCTTCATAAAGATAATTTCTTGAAGGTAATCATGAATGCTTACACAATCTTCTTCGTTAAGACATGCTTGCAATAAGCTCAACTCTCACATGACCAATCATTGGATAAACCTTGAATACCACCTTGGTCATCATATAAACTCCTTGAAACCCAACGTATGGACTTCAAGAAGTGCCTATGGAAAAATCCTTCGAATATAACTCAAGGCAACCATTAGTCCATAGGGGTGTCATCAATTACCAAAACCACACATGGAAAATTGTGCTCTTACATCCGCTGTGACCATTTCTAAGGGTTTCAGACAAGAGAGTGGGGAAAAGTGAGGAAAAGTTAAGAGTGTGGAGATGAATAGGTACAACTAAGGAACCAAGGGCACAATAATAGAAAATCCTTAAAATAATTATGGTTTAGGCTTGAAAAAATGCAGAATAAAACTAAGGTTTAATTAGTCAAGCACAAAACCTAACACAACTAGGCTCACCTATGTGCACCAACAACATATGCTAAGCAAGATAAATAACTAAGTGATAGCAATATTTATAACATGAAACAATATGGCTATCACAAAGTAAAGTGCATAAGTAAAGGGCTTGGGTAAGAGATAACCGAGGCATGTGGAGACGATGATGTATCCTGAAGTTCACACCCTTGCAGATGCTAATCTCCATTTGGAGCGGTGTGGAGGCACAATGATCCCCAAGAAGACACTAGGGCCACTATAATCTCATCACACCCTTGCACAATGCAAGATGTCGTGATTCAACTAAGGGACCCTGAGGGTGGTCATCGAAACCATACAAACAAGGTTGGGGCAATCTCCACAACTTAATTGGAGTCTCTCGACAAAACCACAAAGCTTCACCACAATGGAATGTGGCTCCGAGGTGACCTCCATTGCTCGGGGCAATCTCTACAACCTAATTGGAGACCCCGACGCTTGCCCGGAGCTTTACACCACAATGGAGATCCAAGGCACCACCAACCATCTAGGTCTCCATGGAACCCAAGAGCAATAAGATCTAGGGTGCACAAACACCCAAGAGTAATAAGCTTCTCAACTTTTCACTTCCATGTATCACCGTGGAGAACTCAAGCCGATGCAACTAATGCAACGGAAAGAACACACGAAGTGGTAAAGTCCCTCACACTCAAATCCCACCAAAGCAACGAAAGCTATGGAGGAATATGGGAGGAAAAACAAGGGTGAAAGGACGTGGATGTCGCCTAGAGGGGGGTGAATAGGCGCTTTAAAATAATTATGGTTTAGGCTTGAACAAGTGCGGAATAAAACTTTCGTTTAATTAGTCAAGCACAAAACCTAAAACAACTAGGCTCACCTATGTGCACCAACAACTTATGCTAAGCAAGGTATACAACTAGGTGATAGCAAGATATATAACATAAACAATGTGGCTATCACAAAGTAAAGTGCATAAGTAAAGGGGCTCGGGTAAGAGATAATCGAGGCACGCGGAGACGACGATGTATCCCGAAGTTCACACCCTTGCGGATGCTAATCTCCGTTCGGAGCGGTGTGGAGGCACAATGCTCCCCAAGAAGCCACTAGGGCCACCGTAATCTCCTCATGCCCTCGCACAATGCAAAATGCCGTGATTCCACTAAGGGACCCTTGAGGGTGGTCACCGAACCCCTACAAACAAGGTTGGGGCAATCTCCACAACTTGATTGGAGGCTCCCAACGACACCACGAAGCTTCACCACAATGGAATGTGGCTCCGAGGTGACCTCAAATGCTCGAGGCAATCTCCACAACCTAATTGGAGACCCCGAAGCTTGCCCGGAGCTTTGCACCACAATGATTGAGCTCCAAGGCACCACCAACCGTCTAGGGCGCCAAAGCACCCAAGAGGAACAAGCTCTAGGGTGCACAAACACCCAAGACTAATAGCTTCTCAACTTCTCACTTCCACGTATCACCGTGGAGAACTCAAACCTATGCACCAACTGCAATGGCAAGGGAACATGGAGTGCCCAAGTCCTTCTCTCCCAAATCCTAACAAAGCAACTAATGCTAGGGAGGAAATGAGAGGAAGAACGAAGAAGAACACGAAGAACTCCAAGATCTAGATCCAAGGGGTTCCCCTCACTTAGAGGAGAAAGTGATTGGTGGAAATGTGGATCTAGATCTCCTCTCTTTTTTTCCTCAAAAAGGAGCAAGAATCATTGGAGGGATTGAGAGATAGCAAGCTCAAAGAAGGTCAACAATGGGGAAAGAACACGAGCTCCAAGGATAAGGTTCAATGGGGAAGAAGACCCCCTTTTATAGGTGGGGAAAAATCCAACCGTTACCCACTTGCCAGCCCCGCACATTACGGTAGTACCGCAGAACCCACGGTACTACCGTGATGGCTTACGGTACTACCGCAGGGCAGTGCGGTACTACCGCTTGTGCGGAAGTACCTGGCTCTGGCCAAATAGCACTACGGCGCTAGCGGTAGGACCGCCACAGCGGTACTACCGCGAGCCCGTGCGGTACAACCGCATGGCTTGGTAGAGGCAGGTACTGGAGGCGCACGGAAGTAAAAAATTACTTCCGTGCCAACCTCTTCATAGGAAATTGTGCGAAAAAGTCCGCACGGTAGTACCGTGCAGGAATCACGGTACTACTTCAGAAGGGCGAATGTAAAAAATTACATCCGTGCAACATGCGGTACTACCGCCCTCGGGGCGGAAGTAAAAAATTACTTCCATGCCACTTGCGGTACTACCGCTCGGGGGAGCGGTACTACCTCTCGGAGGAGCGGTACTACCGCAAACCTCAAAACAGCAACACCAGAACTGTCACAACTTCTGCAAGCGAGCTCCGAATTGAGAAAACTCAAGCTTGTTAGATTCAGGCTGACAAGAGCTATCCAACAGCGATGAGAAACCTCTTTCAATGAAGAATCAGCAATAACCCCAACATCGAAAACATCATTGAAGATGCATATGGACTCCATTATCGATGAACTTGAGCTTGTCATGAAGTTGACCATAAGCTCAACAAACCTCAACGAGAAAAACCAACCAAGAACCAAGAAAGATGATGATGCAAAGAATGTAATGGTTTCAGCTCTCAACGAACGATGCGATCAAGCTACTCACTTGAGAGCCCCCTTGATAGCATGGTTACCTACCCTATAACCCAATCTCCCAACTACCACTATGAGACCGGTAAAATAGAAAACCCTATCACGGTCAAACCTTAGCCTTGCGCAAAGTCCACTTGAGCTAGATGATGACGATCTTGACTTCCTCAAGATGGACCACCTTTTTTGAATCTGTTGGCTTGATGAAGACTAGATGATTGCTCCCCCATACTTCACTATGGGTGAGCTACTCTTCGGCACATCTTCACAAGTCCATTGATACCGCAATGGACGGCAAGCTTCAAGCCAAATCTCTCTGTGATGCTTCACTTGAACTTGCACACCTCAACCTTGATAATGATCACCACTTGATGTCATCTTACATGGGTTGTATGGGATCTTCCTCTTGATGCAATCCCATGGAAATATGCCTAACCCCACAAAGAACTCTCACAAGGAACATGGTTAGTACACAAAGCGTAATGGACAATGCTTACCATACCATGGGATCACTTGATCCCTCTCGGTACATCTTGTACGCTTTGTGTGTTGATCACTTGATTCACTCTTTGACTTAGTCTTGATCAACCTTGTATCTTATCTTCTTTCTTCATAAAGATGATGTCTTGAGGGTAATCATGAATGCTCACACCATCTCCTTCTTCAAGACATGCTTGCAATAAGCTCAACTCTCACATGACCAATCTTTGGATAAACCTTGAATACCACCTTGGTCATCATATAAACTCCTTGAAACCCCACAGATGGACTTCAAGAAGTGCCTATGGACAAATCCTTCGAATATAACTCAAGGCAACCATTAGTCCATAGGGGTGTCATCAATTACCAAAACCACACATGGAGAAATGTGCTCTTACAAAGGGGCTCACAAAGAACTCCATGGTCTAGATCCAAGGGGTTCCCCTCACACAGAGGAGAAAGTGATTGGTGGAAATGTGGCTCTAGATCTCCTCTCTCTTTTCCCTCAAGAGCTAGCAAGAATCATTAGAGGGTATTGAGAGCTAGCAAGCTCTAAGAAGGTCAACAATGGGGACAAACACGAGCTCAAAGGATGGGGAACCATTGGGGAAGAAGACCCCCTTAAATAGGTTCCCCAAATCCAACTGTTATGTGCACAGGTTGTGCATAAGTGGTACTACCGCTTAGCGCGGTAGTTTCAGGAAAAGCATGCAAAACGGCAGAAACCTCGAGGCGGTAGTGCCTTCGGAGTGTTACTACTGTCCTACACAGCGGTACTACTGCTGGGGATGCAGTAAGACTCCAGTACCCCAAAATAAGCGGTAGTAGCAGTGGTATTAGAGAGTGGTACTATCGTGCGGATGATATTACCACCCTACTATCGTGCTACTCCCGTGAGTGAAGAGAAGACCAACAGAACCATCAAAATAAGCAGCAGTAGCAGCGGTAGTACAAAGCAGAAGTACTGCCTAAGCGGTACTATCGTGGTACCGAGCGGTACTACCGCTGAGCATTGAAAACTGTCCTGAGAAACGAAACTACCATAACTTTCGCGTACGAGCTCCGAATTGAGCAAACTCAAGCTTGCAGGTTATATTAAGAAGAGGCAGTACAAAAATTCCAGTGATATAGAGATGTGAAATCTCTATGAATGAAGAACCGACGAAAACTCCAACATCGAAAACATCATATAAGAAGCATATGGACTCCGATTTCGATGAACTCGAGCTTGTCATGAAGATGACCGTAAGCTCTAAAACTCACAAAAAGAAACACCAAACAGGAACCAAGAAAGATGATGCAAGGATGCAAATGGTCTGAGCTCTCAACGAACAATACGATCAAGCTACTCACTTGATATCCCCCTTGATAGTACGGCAATTGATCCTATAACCTGGTATCACAACTACCACCATGAGACCGGTAGAATAGAAAACTTATGAAGAGCAAACCTATACCTTGCATATAGTCCACTTGAGCTAGATGATGATGATCTTGACTTCCTCAATATGGACCACATTTCTTGATTGCGTTGGCTTGATTAAGACTAATTGATCACTCCCACATACTCCACTATGGGTGAGCCACTCTTCGGCACATCTTCGCAAGTCCATTTTCACCATAATGGACGACAAGCTTCAAGCATGATCTCTTCGTGATGCTCCACTTGAACTTGCACACCGCAATCTTGATGACGATCGCCACTTGATGTCATCCTCCATGGGTTGTATGAGATCTTCCTCTTGATGCAAGCCCGTGGAAACATACCTAACCCCACATAGAACTCTCACATAGACTATGGGTTAGTACACAAAGCATAATGGACAATGCTTACCATACCATGTGATCACTTGATCCCTCTCGGTACATCTTGTATGCTATGTATGTTGATCAACTTGATTCACTCTTTGACTTAGTCTTGATCAACCTTGTATCGTATCTTCTCTCTTCATAAAAATGATGTCTTGAAGGTAAACATGAATGCTAACACAATCTGCTTCTTCAAGACATGCTTGCAATAAGCTCAACTCTCACATGACCAATCTTTGGATAAAGCCTTGAATACCACCTTGGTCACCATATAAACTCCTTAAAACCAATAGATGTACTTAAAGAAGTGACTATGGACAAATCCTTCGAATGTAACTCAAGGCAACCATTAGTCCATAGGGATTCTCATCAATTACCAAAACCACACATGGAGAAATGAGCTCTTATAGTTGAAAGGGGTGGTATTGCTCTTCTTGGCATTACCACCCACAACCTTATCCTTTTACTTTTCATGAGTAACCTTCCCTGCTTTGACAAAGGTATCCTTGAGTGTGAGAGGTTATTTGGTCTTCAACTTCTTCTTTTTCTTAGAATTGGGTGCAAACCCAATCCCTTCCTTTGCTACAACATATTTTTGATTTCTCAAAAGGTCATTGAGATTATTCCCACCTTGGATACATGGAAAAAGGACTTTAGCATTTTCCTTCACAAGGCGTGCATGCTCACAACAAGGGTTAGTAGCATTGGAATTATCAACTAACACAAAAGGAGGACATGTGGTTATTTCCTTAGTAAGTTTTACTTGGAGTTGATCATGAGACTCCTTAAGAGAGGCGTGAGCACTCTTCAATGCCTTGTGATCTTTTTTGAGTGTGCCAAAATCCTCTTTGATTATATCATGCTCAACCCCAAGTGCAACCTTTTCGGATTTGAGCACACGAGTAAGAACAATAGCATGAGCATGACTTTTCGTAATTTAGAAAGATCATCGTTGTGTTGCTCCTCAAGAGCCAAACGAAGATCTTGCTCTTTCTCAAGCGCAATAGAAAGATCCGCTATCTCATTGACATAGTCACGACTATGCCCCACCAAATTGGAGATGGTTTCCTCATGAGATTCAGTAAGATCACTAGCTTCACCAAGTTGTTCCAAGAGAGCAACAAAGTGCTTCTTGGTCATACCCTTGAGTTTGGACATTGTAACACCCTAGATTATCAGCTACAGTAACCTGTGTAATCAAGATACAGTGATCACAAGATTGAGCTGATCCATTTTGCTAAACAGTGTTTCATCATTTTGGACTCATATCTCATTTCAATTTCCCTTTGGAAATTCAATATTCAATTTAAAAATGAGATAATAAATTCACAAACCTGAAAACTAAAATCATGGTTGGGTTAAAAATATTCCTTAAGCATTTATAAAACTGAAACCAACATTTTGTAAAGTATTTTAGTGCCTTAAAACAATTATAACAGAGGCCAAAAAGATAATTAAATGCTTTTCCAATTATAGGAATTCCAAACATTTTCAAATGATCCTCAAACTTTTTGTGGAATTGCCTAATATTGCATTTGTAATAAAGGCCAAACTTCATATTTTACAAAAGTCAACTAGTGTTGAAAATAAATTGAAAACATAATCAAATCAAAAATCAAAAAGGAAAAGGAAAATGGGAGGGGGCACTGCTCGACTGGGCCTTACATGCCCATAGTGCGGCCCAGCCCAGCCTGGCCGGCCTTTCTTCCACCTCCCGCCGGAGGAGGAGGCCAAGCCATGGCATGGCTCGCGTTCGGCCGCACGCGCGCGGATCGGCACGCGTCTGCCATCCCCCAGCTCCCCGTCGGCTACAACCTACAAATGCGCCCCACACCACCCTCGCGAACTTTAGATCTCTTCCCCCTATGCCTCGCGTGATTTCTTCCTCTCCGCGTTTGGCCAAACCCCCTCATTGCCATGGTGCCGCCGTAGATGTGACCATCGACCACCCTGCGCCTCCAGGTCATGTCCACGAGCTCCACCGTGCTCGACCGCGTTAACTAAACCGACGAACGTGAGCCGGAGAGTGTTGCATCGTCGCCAACGCCTTCGTCTTCTTCCTCGGGTGCCAGAGATCGTTGTCGTCCTTCCGTCTGCTCCATGCCTCCCCCGAGCCTGCTTTGCTCACCTGCAGGACCGTGGTGAGTTCTTGCCTTTTTCCTCTCTCTCTCCCTCTCTCTGAGCTCACTCCGGACCCGTGGCCCCCTTGCCACCATGGTCGAAGCTCAGCTTCGCTCGAGATCGTCGCCGGGGAGGCTTCGGTGACCAAATGGTCCCAGGCTCGTGTTCATCTGCTTCACCGCGTCGCGTGGGGCCTCTCTAGCCCGCCCATTTGCTCGATAGCGTGTTGCATCACCTCGCCCGCGAGTTCTCGAGCTCTGGTCGTTGCAAAGCTTGTCGTCGTGTTAATGCCGTCCATTCCAGCTGCTACCACCACTGCAGATCAACACGGCGTTGAGTGGTTATACGATTCTGACCAGCCGCGTGCAAAATGATGCCCCGTAGCAAAATTCCAACGATGCCCGAGTCCTCTGTCGTGTGTTTGGCTTGTTGGAGCCAACTCCGACGGAATACGCCGGTAGGGTTGACCTGGGGCCACCCCCAGTGTCACTGCCATTGCGCCAGGGGGCCTTGGTTGACCAGTTGACCATGGTCAATTGGCTGACTGGGCAGTGCCCGGTCACTTCTAGTGGGCCAAACACCCCCTAGGCCACCGACATGTGGGCCAAGGGTCATTAGCCTAATCAATCAGTTAAGGTTAAATTAAAGTAATTAATTTGAGTTAGTTAGTCACTGACATGTGGGCCCAGGCTCCTAATAAATCTAATTAGTTTAAAACTAAACTTTGTTAAGCCCACTATCCATGATAGGTGGGGCCCAGCTGTCGGGTTTGACCGAAGACAACTGGGTGACTGCTGATGTCAGGATGACATCATGTTGACGCATTAAATAAACTTTGAAAATCATATAAAATAATTTATAACTCAGATGAAAATATTTGATTTATGAAAGTTGCTCAAAAAATCCAATGAATCAGAATACGTTATCCGTTCATCTGTCACATGCCCCAAGGATGATGAACATGGAACTTCCCCCTTCGATTCATCTGTCTGGTAAAAGCCTGAGACCCGGGAAATATCGTCAGATATTTTCCCGCTCCGTCTGTAACGTTTAGTATTGCGTTAGTTCACCCCTAGCACTCCATGTTGTCATGTCATGCATCGTGATGCATCTGCTTGCTTTATATTTATTGTTTCTCCCCCCTCTTCTCTCCAGTAGACACCGAGACCGACATTGTTGTCATGTACGACTACGCCGCTGACTTCCAGCCACTTGCCGCAGTGTATACAGGCAAGCAACCCCCCTTGATCATTCGGATATCGCTCAGTTCTTTCTCTCTCATGCTTGCATTAGATTTTGCTACTGTTGTAGATAGCTCATATTCTAATGCATAGCCTATTTTTGTTAAACTGTTGTTGCACCTTAT
This sequence comes from Hordeum marinum, assembly GCA_022496015.1. Lineage (NCBI taxonomy): Eukaryota > Viridiplantae > Streptophyta > Magnoliopsida > Poales > Poaceae > Hordeum > Hordeum marinum. The sequence goes on from CM039676.1 coordinate 85,865,173, forward strand.
TGCATACTAAATACCTGGTATAGGTTGATTAGTGATCCTCAGTGACCCCATTTTGTCCCTGTTGCCCCTGCTTCATCATCGACGACTCGAAGACTCGATCAACCTGGTCGACAAGACTGAGCCCAACACAACACATCACCCCACCCCACCCCCCTTAGTTGTATGACTCTGCAAAGCTACCATCGAGAACCGAGGGTGACACCTCATAATGTACTCCTGATGCTAACTCTGTAGTGTAGCTAGTCAATCGTGGATATCGAGGGTGATTCCTCCTTCACCACTTACGATAATGACTCTGTCGTGCAACTCCTCAAGCGTGAATCATCGAGGGTGATTCCTCTCTGGTCACCTTGATGATTATACCGAGTGGGAACCATCTAGGTGATTCCTCGGGTTTCCCCCTCATGTTATGGACACACGGTTATTTTGTCTTTACTACAGAACCATGTTGAGGTCAGGAGGACCTGGAGGGTGTTTGTGTAAATAACAACGAGGCACGCACGAGCATTCTTGGCCCTTGCCATAAGTCCACGAGACGAGGCGGCTGGACCACATATTGTGGATCATTGATTGTCACCGCAGCTAACAAAACATTAATGGGTTTGGATATATGGTCTGAGAAGGCCTCTAGCCTGTTTCTCACTAACCACCATGTGGGAATCAGCATGGGCACTATGCATCGTACATTCACCCAAAAGCTATTCAAATGTCACAGTTGAGTGGCATGCCCCCGGGTGGCCCGCGTAAGCACCATCTTTGTATTAAGAGGTGTTAGGACTAATATCGGTCGTCCATGTAACGCGCAGGATTGCAAAGGGCGATTTGGCCCATGACCACTTCGTGATTAGGATGTAGACCAGCGTGTGGCCTCTCTGTTGAGCCTAGGTAGGACTACAACATGTCGATCAGCCAAGGTAGGGTATGACTAGGAAATTGTGTTTGTCCAGAGTTAATCAAGCGTGTTGGGCAAGTTGGTGCACCCATGTAGGGAAGTATATCTATTCGAATAGTCGTGTCCACGGTGACGGACGCTCGGAGTTGTATCCCGATCTAATACAACTAGAATGGTGACTTGAAATGAAATTGTTGGCTCCGAGATTGCTTTCTTGCAGGGAGTCAAGGAATAATCTGTGGGTGATACTTAATTAACTTGCTACTTATAATATGCTAATCTACACTCTTCTAATATTATGGCATTTCTGCAGTCGGTCCAAGATATAGCCCCATTCCTTTCATAATGTTGCATACCTAGCATAGATCTTATGTAAGTTTTGCGAGTACTTTGGATTAGTACTCATGGCTGCTTTGCTCCCTTTTTTCCCTCGATACGATTACTGCATTCAGATGATGGAGCCTAGGAGATAGTTGCTCCCGTCCACGACTACTACTACACCGATGGAGCCTGCTACTATGTGGAAGCTGCCCCGACTGTTAGTAGGACAGGTGGCTCCTAGGCAGGAGGCCTTGCCTTTTCGATATGTTGCTTATGTTTCCGCTAGCCTTCTTAAGGAAAATGTGTTTACTTATGTCTGTACTCACATATTATTTGCTTCCGCTGACTCGTTTGTATTCGAGCTTATGTGTTCAAGCCCTCGAGGCCCCTGGCTTGTAATATGAAGCTTGTATGACTTTAATTCGTGTCTAGAGTTGTGTTGTGATATCTTCCTGTGAGTCCCTAATCTTGATCGTGTGCATATGCGTGTATGATTAGCGTACTATCAAAATGGGGTGTCACAGCCGTCAACTTGTCGAACTCATTCTCATCAACGTTCACCTCTTCATGTTCCTCCACAGTTTCCAATGCGAGAGAAGTAGTGGTAATGGAAGTTTTGATGTTGGAGGTTACCTTGTTGATACCTTTGTCCATGAGGCACTTGGCAATGTGGTTCTCGTTGGGGGAGTCGAAGAGAGACACCTTGGTTGGAGTAGAGAATGCAATTTCCACCGTAGCCATTGCCATCCCTTAACCACTTATATCTTCATCATCATCATCATCATCATTGGAGGCATATTCTTCTTGAGCCACCAACACCTTGTGAGGATGCCTTCTTGGTGAAATTGTTCTTGTTGGGGAAGGACTTGTGTAAGGGCATATTTCTCCCTAGGTGGTTTTGGTGATTGATGACAATGCTTATGCGGACTAATCATGTGCATTGAGCATTTTAGATATCTCATATCTAGGCACAAGACTATTCGGTGCCCCTCGGAGTTTATCGAAGACGATTGTTCCCTATGTTTCCTTTCGGCGGATTTGAGTCGTAGGAAAGCCATACTACTAAGAGGGGGTCCGCTTCGGAAAGGTTTGGGTGGAATCAACACGTACACATCTATTCTATTGCACCACCTTTCCTTCGCTTTAATGGAGCTCTAGTCCATTTTCCTTGTCTGTGCAAAGTGAAGGCTACATGGTTCTAGCTTTCAGTGTCTAGCGGTAGTACCGCTCATGGTAGTGGTAGTACCGCAGGGGCCCGCGGTAGTACCGCCCGGAGCAGTGGTAGTACCGTTGTCCTCAGCCCTGTTGTGGTAGTAGGCGCGGATGTAATCTTTTACATCCGCCCGCCTACGGTAGTAGGCGCGGATGTAATTTTTTACATCCACCCTCCTGCGGTAGTACCGCGATTCGTTTCCGGTACTACCGTGTTGGACTTTTGCGCAACCCCGACCTCAGCGGAGGTAGGCACGGAAGTAATTTTTTACTTCTGTGCATCTCCTATGCCATATTGTTACCGACCATGTGGTAGTATCGTATGGGCTTGCGGTAGTTCTGCTCTGGCGGTTCTACCATTGGCTGCCTAGTGCAATCGTCCTACGTCTAGTCACTATCGTGCAAACGGTGGTACCGCACCCTGCAGTAGTAGTACCGCAACCCCTTGCGGTAGTACCGTGGCTCGTTTGCGGTAGTACCACTGCGCGTGGGCTGAGTGTGGGGATAACGGTTGGATCCTCCTCTCCACTATATAAAGGAGGTCTTCTTCCCCAAGAAGACCACCTCTTCGCTCCCCAAGCTACATTGTTGCTCAAAGCTCCATTTTAGCCCGATCTCTCTCCATAGCCAATCAAACTTGTTGATTTCCTTTGGATTGGTTGAGGAGGCCCCGATCTACACTTCCACCAAGAGAAATTTGAGCACCCTAGATGGTTGAGGTCACCTCGAAGCCGCATTCCATTGTGGTGAAGCTTCGTGGTGTCATTGGGAGCCTCCAATTAAGTTGTGGATATAGCCCCAACCTTGTTTGTAAAGGTTTAGTCGCCGCCTTCAAGGGCACCAATAGTGGAATCACGGCATCTCGCATTGTGTGAGGGCGTGACGAGAATACGGTGGCCCTAGTGGCTTCTTGGGGAGCATTGTGCCTCCACACCGCTCCAACGGAGACGTACTTCCTCACAAGTGAAGGAACTTCGATAACACATCCTCGTCTCCACCGGCTCCACTTTTGGTTATCTCTTGCCTTTACTTCTTGCAAGTTATTATTGTGTTGTATCCCTTGCTTGCTTGTGTGATTGTTGTGATTAGCATCATATAGGTTGCTCACCTAGTTGCACATCTAGCCAACCTACTTGTTGTTAAGCCTAAATTGATAAAGAAAAATTAAAAAGTGTTAGTTGCCTATTCACCTCCCCCCTCTAGTCAACCATATCGATCCTTTCAATTGGTATCAGAGCCAGGTTTCTTTATTAAGGGTTTCACCACCCGAAGAGTATGGCTGGCGAAGAGGCTCGTGTGGGAGAAATTCCCGAGGCCTTGGGAGTGAACATGGTCTCTCGTGAGGATTTGAATGAGGCCATGTCCTATCTCAAATATTTCGTAACGACCGAGGTCAAATCCATGTTCAAACAATTCCTTGATAATCTTAAACTTTCCACCGATGCGGTTCAAGTGGTTAATCCCACTAACTCAACATCGGATGTCAACTCTGGTAAGGAGGGGGCTAGTACTGATAAGGATAATCGCTCTCAATGAATTAATGGATTTGGGAGATTTGCCTCAGTTCCCCCTCATGTGGTCTATGGAGGGCCGGTGCATCGACCTGATATAGTTAATCACGGTCCTCCTCCTAAACTTGTTAAGAATGATTTTGCTAACCGGGTTTTTAGTATCAAGTCTCATTTAGATCACAGTTCAATTCATATCATGAGAGTCATTGAAGAAGGATACTACCCTCGTGATCCTCGCAACCTCACTCCAAGAGAACAAGCGTATAAACAGCTAAATTCTTCCGCCATGTTCATACTCCAAGGTGCTATTCCCACTCAATACCTATCTCACCTGCGTCCTTTCAATATTGCTAAAGAGTGTTGGGAACACATTGTATCCATGTACAAGGGCAGCTCAAGCATTCAATAGTCAAACTATGAAGGTGTCATTGATCAGTCAGATGAGTTTGTAATGACAGAGGATGAGGAACCGCGTGAGCTCTATAGAAGGGTGACTGCTCTCGCCGTTGCCCTCAAAGATCATGGCAGCAATGATGTGGATGATACTTGAATCAAGCGTAAGTTTCTGAAGGCCATCATGCCCTACAACAAGGCCATGTTCGCTGTCATCCGTCAAAGACCGGACTTTCACACCTTGTCCTCTGGTGATGTGTTGGATGAATTTATTGCAATGAACATCTTGAACACGACAGTTGACAATGCTCTTGTCCATGTGCAATGGTCAAAGAGATCTTCCCCCAACCTTGCTTTGAAGGCCAAGGCCAATCAAGAGGAAGAAGAAGAAGAAGAAGAAGAGGGTTTCCCTGAGGACACCAAATATGCTTATCATGAGCATATGGCTCTTGCGTTCAGGCAATTTTGGGGCAACAAGAGAAACACAAGGCCCAACTTCTCCAAGAACAACTCAAACGGGTCAAAGGGCAAGCAACGTGTGAGAACATGCTACAACTATGGTAATGGGAGTCACTTTGTGCTGGATTGCCCATATGAGAAGAGGGAAGACAATGGTGGCAAGCTCATTCGCAAAGATAAGGCCAAGTCCTGCCCCAACAAAACCAACTTCACCAAGAAGGCTCCTCACAAAGTATTGGTGTCTCAAGAGGAGTATGCCTCAGATGATAATGTTGATGACAAAGACACAAGCGGTGAAGGAATGTCAATGGACCTGTGGCAATTGCTTTCTCTAATCCAACAAAGGTGTCACTCTTCGACGCCCCCAATGAGAACATCGTCGTGAGGTGCCTCATGGCTAAAGGTATTACCAAGGTAACCTCCAATGCCAAAACCTCAAACATTAATACTTCTGTTTCCTCCCCTCCGTCTTTAGAATTTATGGATGAACATGAGGAGGCAAAAGAGGATAAAAATGAGTTTGAAAAAATCTTGTGTAAACTCAAGGGAGAGTCCAATAAGCACTTCGTTGCTCTCTTGGAACAACTAGGTGAGGCCAATGACACTATTGAGTCTCAAGAAGAATATCTTGAGGAGTTGAGAGGCCATAGTCGTGATTATGCCGACGAGATAGCGGATCTATCTATTGCTCTTGAGGAAGAGCGAGGTCTTCGTATGACTCTTGAGGAGTCACGAAATGATGACCTTGCTAAATTACGTAAAAATTATGATCATGCTATTGTTCTTAACCGTGTGCTCAAGTCCGAAAAGGTTCGCTTGGGATTGGCCATGATCGACTCAAAGTTGAGCTTGACACACTTGACAATGCTCACAAGGCATTGAAGTGTGCTCATGCCTCCCTTAAGGAGTCGCATGATCGACTCCAAGTAAAACTCACTAAGGAAATTGCCACGTGTCCTCCTTTTGTTCTAATTGATAATGCATCTGCTACTAACCCGTGTTGTGAGCATGCACATCTTGTGGAGGAAAATGCTAAGCTAAAAGAGCATCTTGAAAAGGGTTTGGTGACGTGTATCTAAGGTTAGAATATGCTCAATGACCTTTTGAGTAATCAGAAGGAAGTTGTGTCAAAAGAAGGAGTTGGATTTGCACCCAAAAACAAGAAGAAGAAGAAGAAGAAGAAGAAGAAGAAGGTGAACACCAAGGAAGTTCCACCGCTCAAGGAAACCTTTGTAAGAGCAGGAGATGGTCCTCATGAGAAGAATAAAGACAAATTTGTGGTTGGTAATGCCAAGAAGGTAAAGACCACCCACCCCAACAGGACCGGCGACTTTAACCCCTCTTATGTTTTGTGTCGTGCTAGTGACGGGCATGTTTATGCCAAATATGTTGGTTCTTCTTATGAGTACATTGAATGGTGTATTTGGGTTCCTAAGACCCTTGTTGCTAACATGAAAGGACCCATTAAAGAATGGGTAACTAAAACCAAACATTGATCTCTTGCAGGGGTTTGCTTCCGGAGGAACGTCATGGTTGCTCGATAGTGGAGCTACAAATCATATGACCGGAAGCAAGGACTTGGTGGTGGACGTTCATCCTGACTCATCTGTGGCCACCCAAGTCTCATTTTATGATGATGCAATTTCAAAGGTATTGGGTCTTGGCAAGGTGATAATCTCTTCAGAACTCTCCATAGAGAATGTTATGCTTGTCGAGACCCTCGCATGCAATTTACTTTTTGTTCATCAACTTGCAATCATGGGTTTTAGTACCTTCTTTGGTATTGACTCTGTGACCCTTTTGTGGAGCAAGACTCTTAAAGTAGCTTTTGTTGGGCATGTCGAGAACTCTCTATGTGGTGAACTTCTCAAAGCGACCCACTAAGACCCCGACTTGCCTAATGGATAAAGTTGATGTGGGATGGCTCTGGCATCGCCTGCTAGCCCATGTCAATATGAGATCTTTGCAAAGTCTCCTCAAAGGGGATCACGTCCTTGGACTAACAAATGTGAGTTTTGCCAAAGATCGTGCTTGTAGTGCTTGTATTGAAGGAAAGCTACATGAGACTACTCACCGTCCCATGACTACCATTTACTCGAAGAGGCCCTTGGAGCTCCTCCACGTGGATCTCTTTGGTCATCCATCTTTTGATAGCCTTGGGGGAAGAAATTATTGTTTGGTGATCATGGACGACTACTCAAGATACACTTGGGTATATTTCTTCAAGAGGAAAAGTGAAACATAACAAACCAGCATTGACTTTGCAAAGATTCTGATGATAAGAACTAACAATGGCACCGAGTTCAAGAACTACACCTTGAGTGAGTTCCTTAGTGATGAGGGGATCAAGCATCAATACTTCACACCTTATACCCCTCAACAAAATGGTGTTGCCTAGAGAAAGAACCGGACGTTGAGGGACGCGGTAAGGACCATGATGGTGGAATTCAAATCTTCGTACAATTTCTGGGCCGAAGCCATCAACACAGCTTGCCATGCATCCAATCGGCTCTATCTCCGAAAAGGCTTGAACAAGACTCCTTATGAAATTCTTACCGGTAACAAGCCCAACCTCAAGTACTTCAGGGTGTTCAGGTGTAAGTGTTTCATTCTCAAGAAGGTGTTCATTTGTCTAAATTCGAACATAGAGCTCAAGAGGGCATATTTGTTGGTTATGCTACAAACTCTCGCGCTTACTGTGTCCTCAATAAGTCCACCGGACTCATTGAGGAGACGTGTAACATAGAGTTTGATGAAAATAATGGCTCCCAAGTGGAGCAAAGTGGTCTTTGTGATGTAGGTGATGAAATTCCTCCCCAAGCCATAAGAAGAATGGGTGTGGGATACTTTCTACCCATTGAGGAACCCCTTATGGCCGAAGGAGAAGGACAATGTTCCACTCAAGTGGAACCATCACCGACGCAAGACCCACATGCTTCCAAACAAACAAAATGAAGGTCCTCTACCACATGGACAAAATCAAGGGCAAGATCAATCTACTGATGATGGTGTCTCACCAAGTGATGCCCAAGATCAAGTCCACGTCCCCGAGCAAGCTCAAGATCAAGATCTTCTTCAAGATCAAGAGCAATCTCACGAAGGTGCTCAAGATCATCAAGTAGATGCTTCTCAGAATGTTGTCCCTCAACCTTCCATGGAGGAAATCTTAGAGAGATGAGCTGCCAAGAATGCTGCCAAGCTCAAACTTAGACAACATGTGCTGGAAAATGTCTACGGCGACTTGCAAAGAGGGGTAACCACTCGTAGAAAATTAACAAACTTTTTTGAACATCATGCATTTGTTTCTTGCATTGAGCCCCTCAAGGTACAAGATGCGCTCGAGGACATGGAGTGGGTTGAAGCTATGCACGATGAACTCAAAAAATTTGAGTGCAACCAAGTGTGGCGATTGGTGCCAAGACCTAAGGAGAACCACAATGTTATTGGAACTAAATGGATCTTCAAAAACAAGAAAGATGCTAACGGTATCGTCATTCGCAACAAGGCAAGATTGGTGGCACAAGGCTACTCCCAAGTTGAGGGTATCGACTACGGTGAAACATTTGCTCTTGTTGCTCGCCTTGAATCTATTCGCATGTTTCTTGCATATGCTTCTCATCATAACTTTAAATTATATCAAATGGATGTTAAGAGTGCTTTTCTTAATGGTCCTCTTAAGGAGTTGGTATATGTCAAGCAACCCCAGGGGTTCGAGGATCCCAAGTTCCCCAATCCTGTATACGTTCTCGATAAGGCTCTCTATGGCCTTAAGCAAGCCTCGCGCGCGTGGTATGAGCACCTTACCGAGATGTTGCAAGGCCGTGGGTTTGAAATTGGGAAAACTGATCCCACTCTTTTTATGAAGGGGGTAAACGGGAACTTGTTCATATGCCAACTATATGTTGATGATATTATATTTGGTTCTCCTAACAAAGCTTTCAATGAAGAATTTTCCACTCTAATGACAAAAAGTTTGAGATGTCTATGATGGGAGAGTTTAAGTTATTCCTTGGTTTCAAAGTCAAGTAACGAAGTCAAGGTACCTTCATCAATCAAGCTAAATACACTCAAGACATGCTCAAGAGGTTCAAGATGGATGAGCTCAATCCTCCCAAGGCCAACACTCCTATGCCTCTCAAATGCCATCTTGACGGTGATCCCAATGGTAAAGTTGTGGATCAAAAGGTATATCGCTCCATTATTGGATCCTTGCTTTATCTTTGTGCATCTAGACCATATATCATGTTAAGTGTGGGTATTTGTGCATGATTTCAATCCGCACTAGAGTCACCATGTGGCTGTCAAGTGAATCTTTCGATATTTGGCTCATACCCCAAACTTTGGCTTATGGTATCCCAAGGGGGCTTCGTTTGATCTCATTGGATATACTGACTCGGATTGGGCGGAAGACCGTGTGGATAGGAATTCCACTTCCGGAGGCTGCCAATTTCTTGGCCGGTCTTTGGTAAGTTGATCTTCAAAGAAACAAAATTGTGTTTCTCTCTCGTCCACCGAGGCTGAGTATGTTGCTGCTGCCAGTTGCTATGCATAGATTCTTTGTATGAGGCAAACTTTAAAGGATTATGGTGTCAATTGTGACAAAGTGCCTCTTTACTGTGATAATGAAAGTGCCATTATGATCTCCAACAACCCGGTTCAACATTGCAAGACGAAGCATATTGATATTCGTCATCACTTCCTTCGGGAACACGTCCAGCGAGGAGACATCAATCTTATTCATCTAAGCACTAATGACTAACCTGTAGATATATTTACGAAGCCATTGGATGAAGCAAGATTTCGCGAGTTAAGGCATGAGCTAAATATTATTGATTCGAGCAATATGGATTGACTTAGTGCATACGTCAGCACACTCATCATTATGTCTTGTCTAGGTGTAGGCATGGATTTAGGGGGAGTCTAGTTCTCTCAATGAACTATCCCTCCCCCTATTATGCATAACTAATAAAAGTCTTTCACATCCGCCATTTTTTCTGATGGTTACTGTGCTTCAAAGACGAGTCTTGGTCATGGGCCCAAGGATAATTCTTCGCGGTGCCATACCAATTGACTCAACCATAGGTGGCTCTAGAGCCACCGCCCTCTCTTCATTAAGAGGTAGTGGTTCATTGTTTGGTCCTCATTTCTCCTTTGTAATTTGTTGGATCATGTTCTTGGTTTGATTTTCACCTTTTTGTGCTTTTTCATATGCGTCCTTGCTGCATGCAGCCCATTGACTTATCTTCGTGCCTTGGAGTCTTTCTTACTTCCTTCGTTTTTGAGCGTAAAGTTTTGTTTTTTTCTCTGTGAAAACCAGCACTTTGTGGGCAGCATGGTACTACCGTGGTAATCCACAGTACTACCGCTGGAGTTGGGCTGACCCTATGCTCGCACTAGAGCGTCCCCGGCACGGTACTACCGCCTCAAGCACAGAAGTAAAAAATTACTTCCGCTCCCGGAGCGGTACTACCGCTTAACGCACGAAAGTAAAAAATTACTTCCGCTCGAGGAGCGGTACTATCGCAATGACCTGTGGTACTACCATGTCATCGGTTCCACGTGGGGGTTAAGAGCTAGCAGGGGGAGTTCAAACTCCCCCATACCCCTTCATCTCTTCCCCTTACGTCTCTCTCTCTCTCCTCCCCACAACCGGCGCCGGAGGACCTCGCCGGATCTCCATCTTTAGCCACTCTCCTCTCATTCCAACCAGTGGGATCGTTCCCCACCTCGTCGTCTTGCCATGGACCCCGGTATTTCCCATAGTTCTCCTTTCTTTGCCTCTCTATTTTTGCATCTAGGCTTAAGGGGGAAATATTAGTTGGTCTTGTGATTTTTGGCCAAATCTGTGCATGAGGGGATGTTTTGAGGGTGTGTGTGTGCAGTAGAAGTGCTAATTGGTAGGATACAACGTGATAGCTTTGATCTACGGTAGTACCAATCTGATTTTTAGATCTGTTGTTCATGTGAAATCCGCCCCGTGCGGTACTACCGCACCTAGTGCGGTACTACCGCTCGTCGGGAGGATGTAAAATTTTTCTTCCGCTCCATTCCCAGTACTACCGCCCGCAACGGTACTACCGCATCCGGAGGGGTAGTAAAATTTTACTACCACATGATCCTCGGGTACTACCGCTCGATCTCCAGCTACCTCGCTTTGTCATGTCCATTCTCACTTCTATATGATTTTCTGGTTTGCTTTGGTCTTTGCAATGACTCTTTTTCGTTCGTCTCTTGTGTTTGCGTTGTGTGTCATAGGCGGTGGCTCCGATTCCGGTCCAAGACGCTCGAATCCCTCTCGTGACACTAGCTCAAAGTGTCTACGCAATCCAGATGCTCCTGAGGGGTCCAATGCCCCGCAACACAGGTTCAAGAGAACCGCATCCAAGATCAAGGAGCCAGTTGACAATTGGGAAGACATGACTCAAGCTGAGTTTCAGTCTCGTCAGATGATCGACCCCTATATCAAACCAAGGGAACATTCCAGGGCCAATGAATTGTTTTGGACCAAGCAACAAAATCTCATCCATATCGATGTGATCAAGACCAAGAAGAATCTCTATGTTCCTGTCTAGTGGATTGACATGGCTCATATGAGGAAGAACCAGACATATTTTGGTGAGGCTCTGAGTATGGTGGAGCAGTTTTCTATCGAGGAAATCATCTCGTTCCATCTTGACTTTGATCCCGAGATTGTGGGCCAGTTCTTTGCTTTTGTCCACTTCCACTCCGATGAGAAGTGTACCATGACTTGGATGACCAATGGAGAGAGGGTGTCTGCTGACTGGAAGGAGTTCATGGATCTGTTGCACGTTCGTGATGAGGGGCTTGATGAGCCTGTTGGTTTGCACCCTCATGGCAACCCACAGCCTCCACGCAAGGAGAAGCTTCTGCCCTACTATATTGAGAAGACTTTACCCTCTGGTCAGAAAACTTCTATGCTCAATATGTTCCTGATGTCATGCACCGGATCTTTCGCAACACTCTATTTCCTCGCATGGGAGACAAGTACAAGGTGCACTCCTATCTAGTGGATATGTTGTTACTCTGTGAGAAAGGTCGAACTGAAAGTCTTGACCCCCTTGATGTTTCTCACATTATGTGGACTGAGCTTCGAACTGTTGTGTTACACCGTAAGGTCCCTATTTATGGGCCCTACTTGTTCCTCTTGATTCGTACAACTTGGGAGAAGGCCCTCCCGGGTGAGGACTTTGAGGCTCACTGGTTTCTTCATGAGCCTATTTGGCTGCGTCTGAAGGACAAGTGGGCTAACACTACCACTAAGCCAGCTCCTTCTCATATGGAGGTTGATGAGGATGAGATCGAAGAGGAGGAAGATGATAGTTCTGAGATGTATGTGCCACCATCTTCTGAGCCATCTTGGGCCAAGAAGCTCTCACACAGGATGAATACATTGTTCTGCATGCAGGCCAAGGGACAGTAACAGGCTCACATTGCTCAGAAGGAGAGTCGCCGGCGTGACAAGCGGATTCTGAGGAAGCTTGGCGAGACCATCTCGAGTGGGTCTGAGAAGGACATCACTCCTGAGGCTACTTGGATGGAGAAGCAGAAGTACCAGTGGGATGATTCAGATGAGGAGTCCATTCCAGCTGCATCAGAGGAGGAGCTTGATGACTGATCTTTCTGCACGGGAGATACCACCTATGTCTTAGGTGTCCTCTCTGCCTTTTTGTCATCTCGATGCCAAAGGGGGGGAGAGAGTAGGATTTGCGAGTGTTTGTGTTGTTTTTCGTCATCTCCTTGCTTTCGTTGAACCTTGGTTTATGTCGTTTGTGTGTGAGACCAGGAGACTTCTTCTATCATATGGTGTGAGACATATGCTATCACTCTTATCTTATTATTGTCCAGTATGATTTGTAGCTTGTGAGTCTATCTCTTATGTACCCTTATCTTCATGCTCACATGATATGCCTTGTTTTTGTACTTAGTGTTATTCATTCTGTTACAAGGATTGCCTTGTTTATAAAATATAGGAGGAGTGTTGATCCTAGTGTGTGTGCTTTGCAGTCCAAAGCATATCTATAGACTGCACACATCTAGGGGGAGCCTCTCTATATTTTATAGATTTTGGGTTTGCATATGCTCATTTTATATCTTTATGTGCAAATCCCGTATTGTCATCAATCCACCAAAAAGGGGGAGATTGTAAGGGCATATTTCTCCCTAAGTGATTTTGGTGATTGATGACAATGCTTATACGGACTAATCGTGTGCATTGAGCATTTCAGATATCTCATATCTAGGCACAAGACGATTCGGTGCCCCTCGGAGTTTATCGAAGACGGTTGTTATCTACGTTTCCTTTTGGTGTATTTAAGTCATAGGAAATCCGTATTATTAAGAGGGGGTCCGCTTCAGAAAGGTTTGGGTGGAATCAACACGTGCGCATCTATTCTATTGCACCACCTTTCCTTCGCTTCAATAGAGCTCCAGTTTGTGTTCCTTGTTTGTGCAAAATGAAGGCTACATGGTGCTAGCTTTCAGTGGCTAGCGGTAGTACCGCTCATGATAGCGGTAGTACCGCAGGGGCCTACGGTAGTACCGCTCGGAGGAGCGGTAGTACCACTGTCCTCAGCCCTGGTGCGGTAGTAGGCGCGGATGTAATTTTTTACATCCTCCCACCTGCGGTAGTAGGCACGGATGTAATTGTTTACATACGCCCTCCTATGGTAGTACCGCGATTTGTTTCCGGTACTGCTATGATGGACTTTTGTGTAGCCCTAACCTCAGTGGAGGTAGGCACGGAAGTAATTTTTTACTTCCGTGCATCTCTTGTGCCAGATTGTTACCGACCATGCGGTAGTACCGCTCTGGCGGTTCTACCGCTGGCTGCCTAGTGCAATCGGCCTACGTCTGGTCACTACCATGCAAACGTTAGTACCACACCCTGCAGTAGTAGTACCGCAACCCCTTGCGGTAGTACTGTGGTTCGTTTGTGGTAGTACCGCAGAGCGCGGGCTAAGTGTGGGGATAACGGTTGGATCCTCCTCTCCACTATATAAAGGAGGTCGTCTTCCCCAAGAAGACCACCTCTTCCCTTCCCAAGCTCCATTGTTTCTCAAAGCTCCATGTTAGCCCGATCTCTCTCCCTAGCCAATCAAACTTGTTGATTTCCTAGGGATTGGTTGAGGAGGCCCCGATTTACACTTCCACCAAGAGAAATTTGATTCCCCCCACTAATCCCTTGCGGATCTTGTTACTCTTGGGTGTTTGAGCACCCTAGACGGTTGAGGTTACCTCGGAGCCACATTCCATTGTGGTGAAGCTTCGTGGTGTCGTTGGGAGCCTCTAATTAAGTTGTGGAGATAGCCCCAACCTTGTTTGTAAAGGTTCGGTCGCCGCCTTCAAGGGCACCAATAGTGGAATCACGGCATCTCGCATTGTGTGAGGGCGTGAGGAGAATACGGCGGCCCTAGTGGCTTCTTGGGGAGCATTGTGCCTCCACATCGCTCCAATGGAGACGTACTTCCTCACAAGGGAAGGAACTTCGGTAACACATCCTCGTCTCCACCGGCTCCACTTTTGGTTATCTCTTGCCTTTACTTCTTGCAAGTTATTATTGTGTTGTATCCCTTGCTTTCTTATGTGGTTGTTGTGATTAGCATCATATAGGTTGCTCACCTAGTTGCACATCTAGCCAACCTACTTGTTGTTAAGCCTAAATTGTTAAACAAAAGTTAAAAAGTGTTATTTGCCTATTCACCCCCTCCCCCCTCTAGTCAACCATATCGATCATTTCAACTTGGCCTTGTCTGTGCGGATGAGCTTGCCACCATTGTCTTCCCTCTTCTCATACGGACAATCCACCACGAAGTGATTAATGTTGCCACAATTTTAGCAAGTTCTCACATGTTGCTTGCCTTTAGTACCACTTGAGTTGTTCTTGGAGAAGTTTGGCCAGGATTTTCTCTTGTTACCCCAAAATTGCCTTGACGTAAGAGCCAAGTGCTCTTGGTATGCATATTTGGTGTCTTCGGGGCAACTCTCCACTTCTTCATCTTCTTCTTCTTCCAGAATTGCCTTGGCCTTCAAAGCAAGGTTGGGTGAAGACTTATTTGATCGTTGAACACTACCTAGAGCATTGTCTGTGGTCTTGTTCAAGATGTTCATAGCAATGAATTCATCCAACACATCACTCGAGGACAAGGAGTGGAAATCCGGTCTTTGAAGGATAACAGGGGACATGGCCTTGTTGAATGGCATGATGGCATTGAGAAACTTACGCTTGATCCAATTGCCATATGTATCCTTACTCCCATGATCTTGAAGAGTGACAGAAAGAGTTGTCACTCTCTGGTAAAGCTCACAAGGGTCCTCATGTTCAATCATCACAAACTCATTGGCTCATCAAGAACCACCTCAAAGTTTGACCATTGAATACTCGAGCTTCCCTTATACATGGATACAATGTGTTCCCGACAATCCTTTCCACGAGTGAAGGGATGCAAGTGAGCAAGATCTACAATGGGCACGGCAGACTGAAGAGTGAACAAGGCGGACTGATTGAGTTGATTGTTAGCCTCTTCTCTTGGGGTGAGGTTGCTTGGATCATGAGGGTAGTACCCTTGCTCAATGATTCTCCAAAGTTGTGTTGAGATGTGATTGAAATGAGACTTGATACGAAAAACCCAATTAGCAAAATCATTCTTCACGAGTTTAGGAGGAGGACCAAGGTTAATAATATGTGGTGGATGGACCGGTCCTTCATAGACCACGGGAGGAGGAACCGAGGCATAGGTTTTCATCCCACTCTTTCCTTGAGGCAACTTGTCCTTATCTCTACTAGTCCCCCTCCTTTTCGGAGTTGGCATCTGAATCTGAGGTAGTGGGTTTAACCACTAACAACGAATCGATAGAAAGTTTGAGATTATCAAGGAAATCTTTAAACAAGGATTTGACCTCGGTCGTCATGGAAAATTTAAGTGAGGCCATTGCTTCATTAAAATCCTCACGAGAGAACGTGTTCACGCCCTCGGCCTCGGGCAACACCACAATCCTTTCCCCGTTGTCAACCATACTCTTCGGGTGGTAAAACCCGTAATAAAGATACGTGGCTCTGATACCAATTGAAAGGATCGATATGGTTGGGCAACTACCAAATTTTAGCTTTTCTTAACAAATTAGGTTTAGCAACAAATAGGTTCTCTAAATATGCAACGAGGTGAGAAACCTATATGATGCTAACAACAATAATCAACAAGCAAGTAATGAACACAAAGTAAAGGTAAGAAGTAACCACAAGTGGAACCGAAGAAGACGAGGATGTGTTACCAAAGATTCTTCCCTTTGAGGGGAAGTATGTCTCCGTTGGAGCGGTGTGGAGACACGATGCTCCCCAAGATGCCACTAAGGCCACCGTATTCTCCTCATGCCCTCACACAATGCGACATGTCGTGATTCCACTAGTGGTGCCCTTGAAGGCGGCAACTGAACCTTTACAAACAAGATTGGGGCAATCTCTACAGCTTACTTGGAGGCTCCCAACAACACCACGAAGCTTCACCGCAATTGATTGTGGCTCCGAGGTGACCTCAACCGTCTAGGGTGCTCAAAGACCCAAGAGTAACAAGATCCGCAAGGGATTAGTGGGGGAATCAAATTTCTCTTGGTGGAAGTCTAGATCAGGGCCCTCTCAAGCAAACCCTAGAAAATCACCAGAGTTGTTGGCTAGGGAGAGAGATTGGGCGAAAATGGAGCTTGGAGCAACAATGAAGCTTAGAAATGGAAGAGGTGGTCTTCTTGGAGAAGAAGACCCACTTTATATAGTGAGGGGGAACAAATCCAACCGTTATCCCCACTCGGCCCGCACACAAGCGGTACTACCACTCAAGGGAGTGATGCTACTGCTTGGGTGGCTGAGGCAGCCAACCAGACCGATGGCATGTGGTGCGATAGTGTCGCCGGAGCGATACTACCGCTCGTAGGAGCGGTACTACCGCTGGAAAGCGGTAGTACCTCGCCCTATTGCCGTCGGGGTTAGCATGGGGTTCTGGAGTCCAGAAGGGTAGCCGGTAATAGCAAGCGGTACTATGGCCCTCAAGCGGTACTACCACTGACTACTACTACACTACTACCACGCACGCCTTCTGCCTAAAACACAAGAACAAAAGGGTAGCCGGTAGTGCTGGGCGGTGCTACCGCGCTAGAGCGGTACTACCACTTACTGGAGCGATACTACCGCTTACAGCCTTCAGAATGAGACAAAGGCATGGATGAACAACTCCATTGAGGCGAGAAAGGAGCAAGGGTGCAAAGACGGTGTGCGTGATGATTCCACCCAAAACCTTTCTGATGCGCATCCTCTCGATAGTACGGTTCCCCTACGACTCAAATCCACCGAGAATGAAACGCGGGAAAGAGACCGTCTTCACTCTACTCCACCAAGGGGCTTGAATCGTCTTGTGCTGGATGATGAATTATCTGAAAGACTTAACGCACACGATTAGTCCGCGAATACATTGTCATCAATCACCAAAATTACTAGGGTAAAAATATGCTCTTACACTAACTTATATAGGTCTTTGAGTTTTCTGGGTATCAAGGAGTCATCTGAAAAATCGATAATGAAGGCTAAAAATTAAGTTCCCGCTGTCTAGAGAGGATTTCAACTCATGGTTGAACGTGCAGTGAGAGAAATAAAGAAGGAAAGGATTTGATAAGGAACTGAGACGGGATAACAAGGAAAGTAGTCAACGATGAATGGAAGGATTTTAGAGGAAATTCATCATGAGCTCTAACTACGTCAATAAAATACCCTAATCAATAATGCATTTTGATCAACTCTTTCTATTGTATAGGCCAGTTTTCTGGTATTTTTTGTTGCAAAAACATTATGGTGTTTACTCATTAGTAAAGCATGGGCCGCAAGTCGAACAATGCATACATTTTTTTCCCAAAAAAAATGCACAATTTTGTTAGACTTTTTGTAAAGATGGTCGGCTTGAAAATAATTATTTCTCATGTTAGGAACATTTGACTGTACTTTTTTGGGGGGAAACCATAATATTGGATTGGGAGTGTCAGAGTACGATGAATTTTTATCACATTGTAACGCACGACACAGATATAATTTCTAATACTTCTGATGTTCTTTATATTGTCATGATGTTTGATAAATAGATCAAATAAAATTCCTAGAAAAATGTACATTGTCAATTGGATCAGTTTACTCCGAATCAAAACCCATATCCTAAGCTCCACGTCGTGGTCCTCAAATGATGCATCTTTTTTGTCATCTAAGACCGTTGTCCCATGACGTAGTTCTTTGACCCGACAAGTCGTGATTGATAAGAACTGATATTTTCTTCTGTTGCAGCTCACTAAGATTTGTGGTAGTTTATACTAAAATTTCTAAAAAGACTTGCATGAAATTTCTAAAAAGACTTGCATTTCGGAACGAGGAAGGGACGAAGGGAGTAGCATGAATTTTCTATCCTATAAAGCAAAGAAGACCTCAATTCCTTGCATGTACTATTACAAGATGTTTTGCATATTTTAATATGAACTAACATACGGACCAAAATAAGCTTACGAACAAATCAAAACATGTCTATATACGTCACAATCAAAAAATGTAAGAACGTCTGAGAATTTGGAAAAGACGGAGTATATCTGAATTAGTCCATTAAGAGGATAATAGTTAAGGCATAACCTTTCTACAAATCGCAGGTCATGATGAGCAACACAGAATGGGCAATACGCTGAAACCGCGAATAAAAAGCACACTGCACCGATAAACAAATATTTTCATTCATATCCATCGACGATGGCAATTTAAAACAACAGTTATTGGGCATACACATCAACAGCGGAAACCAAGACTAAAACTTGGAAGATAAAGAAATCTGCCTTCAACATCGTTCTCAAGTCGGCCAAAAAGAAACGCCCCTCTGTAGGGTGGTAACCAAGCAAGTAAACCATATATATGTGCCTGGTATCCTTCATCATCAACCTGCCAACCGGATCTTCTGGTCTCATCGCCATGAACTTGCCTGCCCATCAGTAACACATATGTAAAACTGCTCAAACAAAAATAAAATCATCCCATCGTCATCATCACCACCAACATCATTTCCATATATGCTATGTCCCTTGCAGTAAACAGACAACACTAGCTACAGCCTCCACCTGGTTGTCAATCCCACCACTGATTCCATGTATCTACGTCACTTCCAGTAAGCACAACACTAAACTACAGCTTCCACCTGGATAATTCCACAGCTTCAGAACAAAGGGGCAAAACTAGGGTGGCATTACATTCAGCTCGATGCCTCGTTGCCTAGCGGCTTCTGTGATGCTTTCCATGTTGCTTCCACTGGCCTTGCAGGCGGTCAAGTAAGCATGCCACAGCTTGAATGAGAAGGGATACACTGATGTTGCCTGCTGGTGGAACCGCTTCACAGTCTCAGCAGCCTGCAGCTTCTCCAGGAGATTGGCACCTTCTAACCATACTGATTCTGGTGCGACAGGTACAGCACGGAAAATGGCATTGATCAGAACAGAGCTTGCCCAGAACCTGGTGCCCACTGAGGTAGGGTCAGCACCCGCATAATGCTTAACCACAAATGTGCCAACTGCCAGGGCTAGGCGGTAGTTTGCAGGAAGAACCTCCATAACTGATTCAACAAAATCCACAAGGTATTTTACCCCGCCTATTTTTTCTGGAAGCAGGGACTGACCATAGCACACCTCAAGGGTTGAGTTTATCACTGAAGAATCTGCAGAAGCTGGACCTATAGTGTCATCTATCAACTGCCTAAGCTTATGCTTCTTAACATTTTGGATGAACCTTCGAGACAGCAGTTCCTTCACAGGTAAGTTCCGAAGGTCCGCAAGATAACCACTCATCAGATTTAAAGTAGCTCGAGCTTGAGTGTCTGCACAAGATAGTCTCCCTAGCATGTTAATTGCAGCATGCTCCCTTAAACAGTGCTCATAGCTCTCCCCTCGGGCCAACTTCAATGCTTTGTTCACAGCAACTTGTGCTTCCTGTAGGTTGTTCTCTAGCATCCTGTACAGTGAGAGGTTTAACAACCAATAGACCTGATCTTCGGATGCAGATGGACCAGAACAGACTTCTTGCGTATAGGCAAGTGATGATTGTTCGGACACTTCATTACTAGCTTCCACCATACCACCAGCAGCACTACAGTGGAGATCACCATTTTTTCCATATTCTTCAAACCAGCGAGCCAGAACCTTCTCAGCTAACTCAATATTATCTGCCAACGCATGCTCAGCGTATTGATTCCACAGACACTGAACTCCTTGCACCTCTTTAGGCCAATCCATGAGCAACTCATCAAACCCTTTCAGACCAGGACATGTACCATACTTTTGACATATCCGAGCTGTGAAAAGAAGAATATTGGGGCACATTGGGTACTCCTTCATATACTTCATCAGCATATCAACAGAAGATTGCAAGCCTTCAAGAGCAGCTAAACAACTAATGTGGTTAACAGCAAGGAATTGTGACAATTTCAGGTAAGACGGATCCCCATTTTTAACAGTCTTGTTAATATCTAGAGACATCTTATCAGCAACATGTTTCAATAGTTCTGTAACCTGACGTCTGTTATCTACCCTAAGTTCAACAGGATGCCATACTAACATGCGAGGTAAATCTTTTGGAAATTCTAGCTGATCGCAAATTTCCTCTGGAAGCTTCCTATAAATTGAGATATAGAGGCATGAAATCCAAAATATGCATCTGTCAGACACAGTCAGGCAAGAAATGGCATCCAAAAGTAACTTGTCACCAGAGCAGTCTGCAATTGCAGCAGGTAGAATCCCATATATCCTAGAAATAGCCTTATCTACATTTCCAGACATGCACAGGAAGTAAATCATCTGTAAGAAAATATCTAGGATGAAGGCACTCCTATCTTTCAATTCATTGTCAGTATCAGTTGGCATTTGGCAGAGCATACTCAGAGCATCATTGTAAGCATCCAATCGGTCATCAAAGCGCAACCTACTATTAATATACATAAGCCATAATTCGTAGGAGTAAACATTGTGTTGCACCTAAAAGGAAAAACGCATAATATTAGGTATCGGATGACACAAAACTGAAGCAAACATGCACAGATTGGATGTAAATATGGACTCAATGCCTAATATACCATAACAAAATTTTGATTTGGTTAACACAAGAACTTAATTGTTTTGTCACAGAGAGGGCCCAATGAACCTAGTATAAATGGCTTGAGTTACAGACAGAATAAAAAATGATTCAAAAGAAACATCAAATTAGTTTTGCACCTCTAAGGTGAACCACCTGTGTAGACAAAATAGAAATGCAACTTAGCCAATATTAACAGGCACCTTTAGCTCATGGATCCTAGTACCATAATTTTGTCTCGTGTAATGAATTTAAATGGCAAAGGTTGAGAAACAGTGTACCGCATGGGAAAACATGTCATCTTTCCCAAGACCTTCATCCTTTTGATAGTAAATATGAAGATAAAACACCCACAGAATAACTGTGCTTGGATCAGCCTCAATGGAACGTGCTAGAAGTAAAAGGGCCTGTAGAATGCATGTTCGATATTAGAGCTAAGCTGAATAACTGAAAGTCAATAAATCGAACCCATGTTAGAATGTGTAACATGTCCCTAAGCAGTAAGCAATACAAAGATCACCTTGAGCCTGTCAGGTTTGTTTACTTTCCCACAATATAAACCAAGTGCAGCCTCTAAGAAAAGCTCAACATCAACAGATCCCTGTACAATCTTATTCTACAGAACAAAAGGTTAAATAAAACTAATCAAAATATAAGCAGATCAGAGAGCAATGAACTAGTAAATGGAAGTGTGGAACTAGCATCTCAATGGAAAAATGTTAAAACATTAAATATGAAAAAGAAATGCATGTGAATAGATTAAATGTCGTCAACAACAAGTTGAATTATTCTTTTGTCCACTAGGAGCATAAAAGCATTCCAACTATCAAATTCTTGAGCAAATTCCAGATATTCTATATGGAAATGAGAACAGGCAAAGCACACTTGTAAGAATAAGAACAGTGTCGAGAACCAGATACTGATATATATGCCACTTCCACTGATGTGATGATAATGGTGAACAACAGATTCTACCGGCACCCACCTTCCTACTATCCAGCATTCGCAAATTTGATAGCTGTCTGTTCCTATCAAAATCTGCAATCGAACCATCACCAGCTTGTAAGAATGGTGCATCTGATGGAAGAACTCGCTGAACTGACAAAGGTAAAGGAAAGGAAGCACAAAACCCCCTTTGCCAATATTGCCATATACTGCTAGCCAGCACCGACTGCATTAAGTTCAGATCGGCTCTAATAAGATTTGAACCAACACGATATGTTGGCACTGGCAGAATATGCTGAAACAGATCATAAGGACTCCGGCCTGCATATATTAGTTCCAGGTATTAATGACAAACCTTCAGTCCTTCACCAAGCACAACGCATATGGAAGGCAAATGGATGTACATTAAAATTAAGTAATTAACAGGATATACTGGTTGCACATAAAACAACCTGAAAAAGAGGACATTGCATGTTTTGTGTGATTTGACTTTCTCCAAGCATGATTCTTAATATGCTGCCATTGACACTCTTCATCATTGCACTTTCCTCGGAGCTCAAACATGCAGAAGGGCCAGAAGGGATCAATCCCACTGTGCACCATGTCCTTATCCTTTGTAGCTGTTGAGACCATCTTCAAATTCTCTTCAACGCGATCTTGTATCATATGCTGTCCACTTACTGTTGCATCAGATGCTACATTACTGGTTATACAATCATTTTTACAGAAGCCGTGGACTGCCCACTTGATGTGTCTAGCAGCATTTAGTGGCACTGAAGAAGGAAAAATGAGAGAATTCACACTTGATGGCGTGCATAATTCTCCAAGAGAGGAAATATTGTCCTCGGGATCACAGTTGCCCATGGAAAGAGCATTACTAGAATTAGATAGTCCAGACATCTTTTCAACACAATCAGCCACATCATTTGCAAGTTCCGCTGTGCCTGCACAATAAAGTACCAAACATGAATTCAACAATAATTTATGATGAATACATGCAGTCTAGAAAAAGGCATGACATCTTTAGTGGGTGTGTAAGAACATGTCCGGCATTAGTTCTTTCGATTCTCATGCATAAATGCTGCGCCAAAAGAACAAATCTTGCTCAACAACACAACAAAGAAAATGGTGAAATCCTTTAGAGCTCATGCTTATTAAGAGTACTCAAGCATAATTATACCACGTGGGTACTTTAATAACCTGATTGCCTGACCATTATCTAGTTGATCGATTAACTTAACAACAAATGTCTGCAAGGTATATCAAGCAATTGACAACCTTTCACCGCATATGCAGGTAATCATTAAGTGGAGAGCATACAGCAACCATATATAATACGAATACAAATGACTTGGGTAAGTTAAGAAATATGAACCTTCAGGATTTGTCATAATCTCATCAGCATCCTGTAACTGAAGTTCAACATGTGCAGATTGTTTATCTTGTTCCGTTACTTTCACATGTTCTTCAGTGACTTCTCCAGAGTTATTCAGATGTGGATTCCTTACAAATCTTTTCACCAATCTGGACCTCAAAGAAGCTTCTAAAAGTTCATAGTCCTGCCCGTTATTACCAGAAGGCTCTCTGTTTTCCTCCAGATATACATGTATAGTTTCCTCATTCTCCAGATTTGAAGTGCATTCTG
Organism: Hordeum marinum; assembly: GCA_022496015.1. NCBI lineage: Eukaryota > Viridiplantae > Streptophyta > Magnoliopsida > Poales > Poaceae > Hordeum > Hordeum marinum. The sequence goes on from CM039676.1 coordinate 85,888,695, forward strand.
ATCTAGCCCGCTTAGAAGAGAACTGGAGATCCTCTTCCCTGTAATGTGAAGGTTCACTGTTATCATGGACAGTACTCGCAAATTTCGGATCAGCAATGCCAGCAGCAAGCTCATCACAATGGGGTGAGCGTGCCTCATGCTTATCCACCGGCTGTTGAGGAGGTTCATCTTGGTATGGACTGCTAGACCTACCACCACGGATCTCGGGCATCTGAAGATCTGCATGGAACTGAGAGTTGAGTAGTGACGGCATTACAAAGCCACGTCCAGCATTAATATTTGAACACTGAGCCAAAGAAGAATTCTCTGCAATTAAACCATGAACTTGTGCAGAGCAAACTTCTCTTTTTCCATGAAGAATGGCACATCTTTCATTGGCCACAATTAAAGCTTTTTGTGCTTTGCGATATGCTCTGAGAGCTTCTCTTTCTTCAACTTCACATTTTCGCCTATACTCCTGAGCAACCTCCAACTCCCTGTCTTGGAGTTCCTCCATCTCAAGCAGAGAGAGCAATGTTGTGTTCTGGCCTCTTATATCCACCTGGCCACTCCGGTTTAAGAGATCATCATTCTGACAAAATAAGAAGCCCACATTGACATGTTACTCTTCTGTTCGGTTGCCATATATAGATTACAATTGTCATCATAGGCATTAAACGAAAATAAACATATAAGGCATTTTCAGAGAATTGCAGAACAAATATAGCAGCTGAGACTGCAATGCATCGAATTTCAGTGACCGAAGCTTCTAGAGAAATTGAGAGAAAGTATTTTGATATATGTCTGCACCTTGCAGACATCAGGTTTAAACAGGGGCAACAGAAAAACATTAGCCAACCCTTTTTTACAAAGCATTTACCAAAGTTCATCAATTGACTAGATGTATGCCCAACAAAGCAGCAAAAAACAACCACTATTCATGAAGGAGCGACAAGTGAGCAAAAAGATGTACCATACAAATTCGCATTTTCCTCACTGCGAGATACAAATCAAGCCAATTTTCTTATGGACGAAACCTTAATAAAAAGGATATAAATATCACCTAGTACAACTTAAGATATCGCTACTAGGTTAAGGAAAAAAGGTATCAACCAGCAAACTACAACTGGTTCCAAACTTCCTGGCAAGCAAAAGAATTAAGCTGGTTAGGGATCAGGGTTTCTTTGATTATTCAGAAGTGTAGTCTCAGTGACAACGTATTTATTCTCATGTATCACATTATACAATGGTAGTATTTTGAAAATAGAGGAATCGTTACTCCAGCTTTCCCACTTTCTAATGGAGAGCATGTAAAATACTCCCTCCGTCTCAAAATAAGTGTTGTTGGTCTAGTACAAAATTTGTACTAACTTAGTATTAATTTTGCGACACTTATTTTGGGGCGGAGGGAGTACCTGATGACTGACTTTGGAACTAGTAGTAAATGGAACCGAACTCTATTAGTACATTTGAAGGTACAACATAAACGAAATAGGAATAGAATAATTAGCAAGAAGACAGCAATGCTGAACCAACCTCCATTGCAGGCTGCAAGTGTAGCCTTTCATTTGACACAGTTGAAGGATCAACAGGCTTTACTTGTTGCCAATCCTGGGTAGAAAAAATATGGTCCTTGGCATGAATAGATGACCTTTCTAAATTGCCCCCTGCTGGTACAGAAGTAACAGGAACCAAAGCACTGGTATCTTGAGCCATAGGTTGCTCGCTAGTAAACGGTGGCCCTGCAAGCTTGCTATGACATTCAACTGTGGCATGGTTGCCACCATCTAGTAGAACCATGTGGTGACTTTTTGATGACAGAAGGTTCTTAGCGGTACCACCAAGATGCATTTGATCTGAGGATTCCATTGTGATGGCATGTTCTCTCTCATTACCTTTACAGTTCATGGTGATTCCATTTTCAATGTGATCCCTTCTTTCAGAAGATTGTACATTGTCATTTCCCAATGAACTTCCAGGTGTTACCAGTGTTACCAAATCACCTCCTACTTGGTTATCAAAGCACTGCTGATTGGGCTTCAGCCTTTTAACTGGTCTGCCATCATGTCCAAATGGACCATCAAGGTGAGCACGCCGACCACTGCTGGAAGCTTCAAAGCCTATCTTCTCCAAAGGTGGCCTTGTCTGATCAGTGGAGCAGTCAGCTTCCTTCACAAAACCAGGTGACAACGGTCTTTTCTGAACTTTTAACTCATTTTCTCTAGCAGCAATTTTGTGGCGCAAACTTTCCAGCTTTTCATCTGCTGACTTTACTCCCATACCAGCTCCATCCTTCTGGGAAGACTTCAGAGGTGTAACTTGACGAATAGGTGGCTCTCTTCTAGAGAAGGTAGCACCTGAGCCCCTACCTGCCGCCGAGTTTCTGAGTGTGTGTGGATTAGCAGACCATTTCGTGGATCCTATGTTTGCAGCACGGATCTTTTGTTGGGGTGCTTCCTCTCTCATAAGTCTAGTTTGCATACTCATCCCAGGTTTATGTGTAACTTGTGTGCTGGCTTTCCTACCTTTACCTCCAACTTGCTTTGACATTCCAGAGTCAGTCTCGATATCATCATCAGAGAAACTTATCACCAAGTTATCACTTGGCACGGGTTTCAACCAAGCAAGGTTACGACTGGTGCCAAGTTTGAATTGCCCTTGATTCCCCCTCAAAGTCTTCTTATAACTTGGAGCAACTGTTTTCTGAGGAAGAACACTTGAGAGACTCAAACTACTGCCACCTGGTAAATCAAGGCAAACAGTGGGATAAGTTTAACAAAGCACCCTTTCAGCAAAGGAAATCACAGGACAACTGAAAGAACGCAACAAAGGCGCTAGATGAGTGATACAAAGAGGAGCAAAGAACTGCAATAGATCTTACCTTTGCCAGGGAAAGTTGCCAACGTCACTTGAGCAGCAGCCTGCACATATTTCCCAGCATTGGATAGAGCTAATAGCTGAGATTGCAGAGCCTGCTCACAGCATTTGAACAAATAAGGTAAGCTATAAATGCCTGCCGCAAAGCTCCATGAGAAGGTGATAAATGCGTGAGCGGTACAAAGTATGTTACATAGAAAAGGCAATTAATACGAAAATACGTACATAGGTAGACCCAAGAAACTCACAAGAGCCAAAGCATCGCCAATTTATAGTACCATCCTGCCCAAACCTAACTCAACCAGTTGGCAATAGCGAAGGAGCATGCAACTCACACAGATTATTGCTCTTATACAGCTTCAATTATAGAAATATCCTGCCCAAATCTAACTCACCCAGTTGCCAATAGCGACCGAACACACAACTCAACACCGGTTATTGCTCTTGCAGCTTCAATTACGTACCGGAACTTGAGGCAGGCTTAACGGTAACGGTAGAGGCGTTGTCGCTACCGATGTGATGCATAACTGGTACTAATCATTTGTAGGTACAGCTTCAATTAAATAGCAGTAGATCCTAGGACGGCTACAACCATAATAACCCCAAAGGCGCATCACATCGTATCACATCATGCTTGTGTCAATAATCATTAATCATTTGTACGTACAGCTTCAATTAAGTAGCAGTAGAGCTTAGGATAGCAAACCCCAGAGGCCCATCACATCATGATAGTGTGAAAACCCTACCCCCTTGTTCCAACAGCCAAGTGATGAATTCCTGAAAAGCATCTATCCCACCCCCGAAGCCCTACAGCTAGATCTCAGCGGCCTTGATTAACACGGCCGCACGCAGCAGTCCGCACACCCATCAATACAGACCGATCGCACAGGAGAGAACATCTCGGCTACTCAATCCACAAGTCAAACCCTACGGAAGGTGAGTCAAAGGCGAGCTACTAGGGCGCAGCTGCTGCTGCTGCTGATAGTGCTACGACTACTTCCCCGTGACTCCACCGAGCGCCGCGAGCAGCTAGATCCGAGAGAGTGGGGAAGACGAGCAGCGACGGGGACGCGGGTCTCACCTCGTCGTCGGAGGGGCCGGAGGAGACCTCGCCCTCCTCACGCACCCTGGCGGTGACCCTCGCGACCGCGGCCGCCGGCGGCGGGGGAGGGGGCGGGGAGGGCGACGCGGAGCTAGGGTTCGGCGCGGCGGCGGGGCGCGGGCCCGACATGGGAGGGGGCGGAGGGGCTTATTAGCGGGTGCGGTTTTTGGGCGGTTTCCGCCGTCCTCGCCTCGTCTTTGTAGGGAGCTAGTGAGCGCGAGCGAGAGAGGGAGAGAGATAGAGAGCTGGGGTGGAGGCGGAGAGGCTGCGCGGTGGGGCCCGCGTTGGCGAGGGGCGGGATAGCGAGACGCGATCGACGCGGAATCTGCTAACGTGGAGAGCCTTCGTTTTGCTTTTGGCTTTTTTTGCTTGGCTGTGAAGGCCGTCTGATTTGACACGGAACCTTCGTCCCCGCCTCTCCGGTGTACGAGCCTTCTGGAGAGACTGGCAAGGGCTCACGGCCGTCGGGTTTCTGTATGGACGGCCAGATTTGATCATCACGATCAAATCATCTTTGGCGACATTTGGAGCTTGTTGTCTTTGATCGTCACGGCAAGTAATGATCAAAACATGCTATGGAACCACAAATAGGAAGGAAAGGCCGAAATGATAATTCTAGCAAAAGATTTTGCTTGCACGTGATTTGGTCCAGATTGGTAAAGAAAATGCATTGCAAGAGGGAAGTGGCCACATATGCCATGCCACCAAAAATAGAAAGGGCGACAGGGCGGAAAAAACTGGTATTGAAACTTCAAAAAAATTGTCAATGAAGAATACAATTTTCAGTCACAAACAGAACAGTGACCAAAAAATACAATTTTCAGTCGCAGACAGAACACATTCTATGAGCAATGCAATACTTTGGCAAGGATTTTAGGGCAACAAGCTACACATGGCACTCGTGGATGATAAATTTGGCAAGCACTCCAATGTGGAAAGGAATGAATATACTCCCTCCGTTCCTAAATATTTGTCTTTTTAAAGATTTCACTATGAACTACATACAGATGTATATAGACATAGTTTAGAGTGTAGATTCATTCATTTTACTTCGTATGTAGTCAATAGTTGAATCTCTAGAAAGACAAATATTTAGGAACGAGTTAGTAATATGGATGCATGCTTTAATGATGAAGTGATCATTCAGATAAGCTTGCACTAGATCATGTCCTCGAGCTAACCACCTCAAAATATATAGAACAGGTGTCCGTGTCACAAATTCTAGAGTTACAGCATAAACAAGTTATGGCCAACAAAAAGCTTTCCCCCTCTTAACATGGGTGATACAAGAATAACTGGATGGTCCTCCTCTTGGCAAAAGGTTACATGACAAGAACGGAACAGAATTTGTTCATATCTTCAACTTCAAGTCTGCATCTGAAGGCAGCGCCCTTCCACGGTGGTTGAAGATCATGAAATCCAGGTTTGCTGGGAGCGATACAATCCTGTGGCCATAGGTGTATTAGTGACAGGAAATGAGTAGCAGGGGTTCCTCCAAGTGTGCAATTAAAACAGAAGGAAAGCTGCTATGTACAGTTGTAGGCTCAACAGTTCATGATGATAACATAATATGAGTGCAAAGGTGACCATGGAGTCTTCACAAAGCATTAAATAGGAAAGGCGTGTCAGGAAAATTCAAAGGAAATATTTTTATTTCCTGACAAACCATCCACATAATTGGAATAAGGTGACTTTCAGGCATACTATGGAAAATTCAGCAAAATATGGTAGGCTCAACAGTTCATTGATAACATAATACGAGTGCAACGGTGACCGTGGAGTGTTCACAAAGCATTAAATAGGAAACCATGTTAGAAAAAATCAAAGGAAATATTTCTTTTCCTGACAAACCATCCACAAAATTGGGATGTAAGGTGACTCATACTATGGCACATTCAGCAACATGTGACAACAAAAGCCCATCCTAATGCCCCAAAGGAAAAGAGAGAATGTGCCAGATAAACGAACTATCAGGGATTATTTGCTGCTACAAACATGCCTAAATAACACCATAAACATCTCAGGCGTCGAAAAACATCAACAGAAAATAGGTTTAAAAACAGTTCCATAGTTTTTCTAATCTTTACTAGATTATATCTTCAACCTAGTACCAAACTCAGATATGAAAAAATAACACTCCTATAGTCCTATGCTCTATCCAAGCAAATGTAAGGTACTACTTCCTCTGTCCCATAACGTAAGACGTTTTTTGACACTAAGTAGAAAAATGTCTTACATTATGGGACAGAGGGAGTACTCATTTTCAAAGATCCGACATAGCTCGGAAACGAGACTGCCCTCTTCGATTCAAGCTAACAAGTGACGTCACTGCCTCAAATTCATAGGTGCTTACACAGTCGAGAATCAAGAGTCTATGCATCATAAGATCCATGTCTGACTTGTGAATGACTTAACATTTATGTTTGCCTGAATATGTGCGGTTTCATCAGATATTAAGCATCATGCAGCCTTTGTTAGAATTTCTAGTGTGCACACTAATGCATAGATGTGAACATGGTGTATGTTGTGTGCGTATAATTGTGTATCTCCTTTCAAGTATTCCATCTCTCATTCAGCCGTACTATATGCTCGTATGACAAAAGCATGTTATTGGGGATGTTTAAAATACACATGCTCTTGTAACAGGTTGCCCTGTTAGGACATAAAAGTTAACTCCATGACATTAAGGAAAACAACTCATCATGAAAAGCTGAAAAGGTACGTGGCCATATTTCCTGTAAATCCACTTCGTAAGTTCCTGTTCCATAATATGTCAATCGCAAACTATAGAAGGAAACTACAGCTGAGTTTCTGAGGTTACTCCTCTGTATCCAATCTAAGACTATAAGTCACGATCCCAGATAAAAACTTAAGACTAGTTAACAAGGAGCTCCAAATAGGCTGACCTATTCTCTTCGGAATGGGGGAGCACCGAAAGGAATTTTGCTGGAACAGAGACACCTGCCCACATGCATAAGGCCAGCCCCAGGAGCAGCTGCACCATCACCTGCACAACAGAAAGCACAAGTTATGCAGCATAACAACAGCCTGAAGCTGAGATATAAGCTCCCACAATTTTCTGAGAATAAGATGGCCGAATTATTAGTGCTAATAAACGGGCTTTAAACATAGAATTATACCAAGTCAGAAGCAGCCACCACAGAAAAAATTATCTATTGGGTGCTTTGTTACTACTGTACAAATCATGATTAAACCTACATAATTACGAGCCCAACATATTGCACAAAACTAAGACTCCCAAGCTACCCAAATGTAGGAGTACTTCGAAAGCAACACTACACAGCAGAATATGAGTATTACTACATTGCAAGATAAAGGGTTTCCAGAGGGAGGGAGCGCACATACATCCATTGGTGGCCGCGAGAACTCCTCTTCCGTGATCTTCAGCACCGCACGATCTGCAGCAGCAACAACACACGAACACGCAAATCAGATCATGGAACCTAACGAGCAACACTAATAGCAACCTCCATCTTCCAATTCGAGCTCTGTCATGATTCTGAAAAGCTCAGCTGTCCCAAATCTAGACGGGGTCAGCACACACGTCAATTCATGTCGCGACCTAGATCTAAACCCTAGCAGTATAACCAACGACGGGGCAGCCCGGGAACCAGGCTCCGTCGGCCGAGGATCAGAGCGCGCCGCACCCGGAAGCGGGAACCCTCTCCGGAGTTTTGCCCCACCCGCCAGTCACAAAATCGAAAATCACGGCTGATGAGTAGGAGCGCGGTGTTACATTGGATGGTGGCGTATGCGGCGTGTGCGAGCAGGGCGCCGCCGAGGACGCCGAGGACGTAGCCGATCCCCATGGCGAGGCGAGGCGAAGCGAGGCAAGCTGCTTCTCCGGCCGCCCTCTCCTTCCTTTGCGCTTCCGCCCGCGACTGCTGCTTCCCCGATCTCGAATCCGCCTGCTCGATCCGGTGCGGGGTTCTGATCTGCTGTTCACGCTGACGATGCAGGCTGACAGACAGGTGGGGCAGGGACGGCAAAGGAAGGTTGTCTGCCGAGAAACCAAATCCTTGTGACCTCGTGGGAGCTGACACGGCGACCCCACATGTCGGTCACGGTACCTTTTACTTCCTGCAGTAGCTCGTTCTGCGTTAAAAGTGATCTTTTGCATGGACCTTTTTTGTGGGGTTTTCTCATGATTTAAGCTAGGATTTGCTATCCGGAATGTGCTTGAGTGTGGTTTGTTGTTGGACATGAGAAAATCTGGGACAACAAGACATTCTGATTTTGTTGTAGTAAAAGGTTGATGAGAAAGTCATGTTCGCTTGGTGTCGATTGGAGTCGTCGAGGAACTTGGATTGGGTGTCTTCAAGTGGTGTGGGTGCACATGTTTTTTCATTGTGCTAGCGTGTTGCTTCATCTTTGGATCTGTGTAGTTGGCCTCGGCGACGACGTAGCTGTGTGTCGATGTTGACGGTGTGGCGCGTCCGTGCATGACGGTAGTGGTGGTGGTGTGGTGTGCGTCAGTGTGTGCTCATCTCCATGTTGTTGGTGTGGCTCGATCAGTGTACTCTCGGGTCTGAAGACTATAGTTATGTTGGTGCAGTGGGGATTCTGCTCTCTGTTGGTAGTGGCTAGGCCCCTTCCCCATGGCTTAACGGGGATCATCGTATGTACATGCTCTTCTTTTGTCTAAAATATTCATCGATGACCATAGAGCATGTTCAACTTGGTTAGAAAATATATATGTCTTAATTTTCACCTAGACAAGACAACCCATTATAAAAAACAATTACTTAACACGAAAAAAAGTGGTGCATTTTTTTCTACGTCCTCACTTTCTTTCTTCTGTCAATGTTTTCTCGTTCTCGTTGATCCCACACGTGAGTGTCTTCATTGACCTCTTTTCCCCTCCTATCTTTATATGCCACTCTCTTGCTTCCAAGTGAAGGCCATAATCTCTTTACCAAGCACGCCTAACACTTAGGTTGCATTTGATGGCATTGTAGATTCTCATATTTCTGTTTTTGCTACCCGAACATTTTGTCTATCATAAATTTGTTTTACTTAATTTTGCCCATTTTATATTAACATTTTCACATTAGGTTGGGAATAGGCACATCACAACACAATTTAGCAACAACAAACTAAACCTTAATGAGGCCACAACCATACAACCACGGTGCCTATTAAATTTGGGCATGGGCAGCCCGGCCCGACGACCTAGCCCGAGCCCGGCCCGAAAAACCCGAGCCAGGCCGGACCGGGCTTTACATTCAGGCCGGGTTCGGGCTTGCACACCAGACCCGGGTAGCACTTCGGGCCGGGCTCGGGCTTACGAAAAACGGCACTTTACACGGGGGCCCGGCCTGGCCCGGCCCGAAAATCATGTTTTAGGCCGTTGGGGTCGGGCTCGGCCTGGATATTGTTATTTTTGGCTGGGCCGGGCCGGGCTCGGGCTTGGGATTTCTGGTTCGGGCTTTGTAAAGCCCGGTCCGACCCGGGGTATGCCCAAGTGTAGTGCCTATGTGTCCCTGCTTGAAGGCACGATCGTATCTTCCCTCATTAGCCATGTTAAGCATAGAGTATGTGTCGCGCCCAAGATGCGCGCCTATCCGTTTTGAGGCACGAGGTCCTCGCAAAGGATAGAAGCGCATCTTGCTGTTAGCAAGATAAGCATCATCACATCATACATGTACTGAAGAGAAGAGTATATGAGTTGGCTTACACTCGCCACATGCTAGATTACATATCACTCAGTTCATACATCAAGGAGTACACAGGGTCCAGCTACGGACGAAATCAAACGATAAAACAACAATGCGATGACACTATCAAGCTGCCCAAGACCACGACCAAGTCCTCTACTCGTCGGGGTACGTCACATACATGCGTCCTCTCTCTTCATCATATTCCCATTGCAGCTGCGTAAGATCATCCTGAACACAATCATCTGAACCTGCACCTGGATTGTTGTAGTAAACTGTGAGCCATAGAGGACTCAGCAATCAAGTAACCCGGGTGCCAAGACTATCATTACTTTAGGTTGGGCATGGTGATGTTTAAGGTTACAGCAGCTCTAAGCATGTATGGTGGCTAACTTACGTAGCAAGAACATAAAATGAGTGGTCTACGATAATCGGTCGATTTCTAACATAATCTCTAAGAGATCCTGAACACCTGCTTACGTCAATCATAACCCCACCGTGTTCTCTCTCGGATCATGTTCACGAGCAGAGACAGTCACGGTTACTCACACAGTTAGTGTATTTTAATTAGAGTTTACTTCAAGTTATCTAGAACCGGGTGTTAACCAAATATCCAAGTTGCCACATAACCGCGAGCACAGCTTTCCGAAAGATTTAACCCTGCAGGAGTGCTCCAACTAGTCCATCACAAATAACCACACTCCGCGGGAATTCCTCGACCACGGTCCTCGTGATCTTCATCGGTGATTCCAAAGGATTTCCAACACCTCGAGTACACCCGAAGAAAGTCGGAGTCCACACGCAAGACATTCGATAAGGTAAAACAAATCCAACAAGACCACCCGAAGTGTCGACAGACCCGATAGGAGCCGCGTATCTCGTTCTCAGGACACGACCGGATGAGCGCAGCGTACAGTGGCCTGATAGAAATCTCCCGAGTTGCCCCGGGTTGGCCCCGCACACGACTCTAGTTTGGACCAACACTCATGAGGAGTACTGGCCTGGGGGTTGATTAAATTATCCACGGGGTTGCAAAACCCTATGTAGGTTCATTAATTATAGCAAATGTAGTACCAATGTTGGGTCTTGCCAGACGAGTTTTAATCTCAACCGAATAATCAAGGGGGTCCCCATAACAACCCCAAACGTGTTAGGAGCGCAAAATATGGAAAACATAACACCGGTAACAAGGAACTAATGGCGGCACGAGTGAAACAATTCACTTAGCAAAAGGCCAAGCCTTCCACCAATACCAGATATATAAGTGCATTAAATTAAATAACAGAATTTATGGTGATATCCAATCCATGTTATCACATGGAGCAACCTGCAACTAAGAACGCTATAAGAGGGGCTGAGCAGCGGTAACTTAGCCAATGAACGGTTTGCTGGGATGTGGAGATTAGAGGTTGTCATGGTAACATGGGGGCTGATATCATGTGGTAGGTAGCGCACTTGTAACGATAAGAACGAGAAGCTATCAAGCAAAGATAGTATTGGGATCCGGGTACGATCATCTTGCCTGTTGGTTCTTCAGCGGAACAAGTAGCGGGATCCTCGTAGTGGTACTCTCCAGGTTCCTCGAACTCAGATTCGACACTCGCGTCTACCCAAGAGAAATAGCAAATAAATAACCAAACAAGGTGCAATGCACAACCAAGATGATGCGTCATCATTTTAATGAGATTATACATGGCAATCCAATTCTAGTCAAGTTTCACATGCAAAGGTGGTGGATTAATTAATCTGGACAGAACCTCATGTTAAGTTATTTATACATACATGAACATGTCAAATATGGATGCGTCATGAAAAATCGATGAAAATGCATATAAAGATCGCGAGAAACGGAGCTACGGTTCTCGAGATACGCTCACGACAAGGTACGAAGGCAAAACACAAGACCACCAAATATCTGGGATAATTCTTGGCATTTCAAGGTAGCCACTGGATAGGTGATGAAAAACCAATCACAATAGACTCAAGAATCACTCAATTCCATGGAGTATAGCTCCCACAACAACCAAAACAATATTTCACTCAAATCTGCCACAAACAGCAATATAGCATTTTGAAAAGCTCGCAACTATTGCTAAAGAAACTCTACAGCCACAAACAAGATAGTAACAGGTTCTAATCAACACCCATATCAATTCATCCAATTATACAATCAACAAAAGAGCAACACATCTCTATGCATGGAGCTGGCAAGTAGGCATGATGAAGCAGATTTTTAGGGACAGTAAAAGTTCCAGTTTTCTGGAATCTGGGTTAATAAAGTAGTAAGTTGACAGCACTGGTGAAATATGCTAGGAAGCTCCAAATTACATGAAAATTAACAGTATGGAATATTATAACATATACTTCAAATTACTAACACTGATCATGAGCAGATTCCAACCACAGCACTAACTACAAGCCACTCTACACAGCAACTTAATAACAGCAGAATCTCCAGACTTAGCCATTTTCAGACTAGCTGGCCAGAAACAGAAAGTAGGCAACTTAACAGCATGGTTCCCACTGATCTGGGAACTTATCATGAATAAGAAAAATACCTGGATGTTCAAAGAAACTTTGGCAAACAATCTCTAGTTGACAAGAACATGAAAGCATGCATATATTAAATCATATGAAAAAGACAAAAGGGCATCACAGCATAAAAATGCACTTTTGTCAAGTTGCCCCAAAGTCAAATATGACTTCACAGATGCATGGAGGGGTTGAAAACACCCCAAAATAATTACTCATACCTATATGCTTGCATGGAACATGAGGGAGAAAAGCTAGGTCGAAATTTGACCCTTACTCCCATGTATGACTTATGGCACTTAAGTTTCTTGATGAAAAGCTAAAGAAATGACATGGGACCTATGCATACAAGTTGAAAATGCACAATTAATACTCTAGGATCATGTTAGCTTGGCATGGCAACAAGAAATAAGGGTGAAATTAGCTAGAATTGGAATCATGCTTATATGATGAATTAGTTGATACTACACATGGAGCTACAAGATCATGGATGAGTGTATGTAGAACATACACACCAAAAAACCTACATACATGCACATATAGACCATCTACACATGCACATACACCCACACTTGCAAATTACTAACACCCACACACATATATGTGGGCATATGCACAAGGTGCTTATACACACATACATATGCAACACCCACACACTCACAAGTCCAATACAACCCTACATACCTCAAATGCAAACATACATATGCTTATGCGTGTATAAGACACACACACATGCACACACCTACTCATGCAATCAACTAGCAACATACATACACATATATGTGTGTATGGAAACACACACACACACTCATATCAACACACACACATGTGTGTAGGCATCCACATGCACTCACACACTCACATATAGAGATCTCACATACCACATACCACACCTACACTCCCTAGGCACACACATGCACATGTATGTGTGTATGTGCAAGACACACATACACACACACCACCACATACACACTAGGGCACACCATACACATATGTGTATATATATGCACAAGGTGGTAGATACCACACACAACTCACTTACACACTATGTGGGTGCACACATACACTCACATGCTAATATATACATACATACCCTCTAAATACTACACACACAAGCAGCAACACACACACACAAGTGCACTCGGATCTGGCCGCCACAGCCGATCCTGGCACTCCACACACGCACACATGCGCACGGGATCCAGATCCCGCACCGGACCCGAACAGCGGACACGCGCACTAGCCAATCGAAAAAAGAAAACGGCGGGGCGCTGGGGATCGAACCCCGGACCTTGCGGTTGCCCGCCGAGCCGGTCACCACTGCGCTACGCGTTCGACTGATACTAGTATAGGGGAGGTATTGCTCTTATACACGCACACACACACTAAACCTGACGAACCGCCGCACTGACTGACGAAGCACACAGAGCACGTCGCGCGCGCGGGGCACGGGCAGGGCGAGCACCACACTCACCAAAGCTCGGAGCTTTGCACGGGGATGGAACGGCTGGTCGCAGGGCTACCCCTCGGGCACCAAGCGCACGCACTGGAGCCGCGGGGCACACGCGCCTATCGCCATGGCGGAGCTGGGAGCTTCGGCACTCGATCTATGCGCACACGACACCAAAGGCAAACAGGGGCTCTGGGCGCACCGGTTGCTCACCTAGGATCGCTGGGAGCGCCGGAATCGAAAGGGAGGAAGAAGACTCAGCAAGGGAGGAAGAAGGCGATCTCGGGCGGAGCTTCAGCACCGGAGGAAGAAGGCGTCGATGTGAGGGCTCGTTCGCGTCCCTAGTGCCGGGAACGAGATGCGGGCATCACCAGCTCGGCCTTGGACATGACGGTGAGGATCCTACGACGACGGAGGAAGGCGCCGACGACGAGCCCCTTCTCTGTCGCTCCACCCTGCAACTACTGCATCTAACTGAACCCTCTCTCGACAAGAAGAAGAAGGGGGAAGAAGATGGGGAAGGAGCGGCGGCGCGAGGGAGAAAGGGGGAGGAAGGGAAAGAGGAACACATCGGGATCCGCACGGACAGCTTTATACCGGACCCCGCGCCCTAACGGCGTCTCGATGTCCGCGCAACGCCGGCCCCTCTCTCTGCCTGAACCTCTCTGCACTGACGGAAACAGAGACGGGGCAGGTCACTGTTACCTCGGCTAGGCTCGTGGGCCGCTGGGAGGGAAGGCCCACTCACTCACTCTCCCTCTCACACCAGAAAATCTTCCTTTTAAACAAAAACTGCCACAAAGAAATATTGTCTAGAGCAAATAAAAGAGTTTTAAAGAAAAAACAAAAATAGTTTCGTGAAGGACAAATAAGCTTCTGTTTTACAAAAATGTTAAATGGAATTATATGACAAGATAATAGTTTATTTATTAATAAAACAGCCCCTGTTTTGGTAAATTTTAAAATCCAACCTTATTCAAATATGAAAAGAAACACTCTTAATATTCATAAGAACCCTAGGGCCATCTCATGAACATTTTAAAAAGATTTTAACAACATTTAAAATCTGATCATAAACACATAGGGTTTTTAAAATAATCAAAAGGGGGTTTGTAGGAGAAGAAAAGAAAGGTAGAAGAAGAGGAAGGAGGCCTCATCTTATACTCCCACATCACACAACAATCACACCAACACACATGACAATCACACCACAACCAACACATGACACACAAGCAAGATGAAGCAGAGATGCATGATGAAATGATGATGATGATGATGATGATGATGATGATGAAGATGCAAGAATGCCACCAACACAAGAGTGACAAGGTGCAACTCCACTCATAAATCATGACATAAGGTTCATACAACTGGTTACAAGCCATAAAAGGAAGGGACATCACTTGGGATGTCACAATATGTAGGCAATGACATTCTAGGCAGGAAATATGCATCATCGCAGACACTCAGAATATCTTCAATAAGAGTGTTAATGTTACCGACTCGCAACTTATTTTACAGTGGGTTCAATATTCTTTGCAAAACTATACAATGCACTATTACAATTATATCTGGCCATGGGCCGGGCCGGGCCGGGCTTGGGCCAGGCCCTAAATATCCCACGGTAGAAAACTAAGGCCCAGGCCCTGTCATCGGGCCTACTTTGAAGCCCAAGCCCATCCCAGGCCCTGAAAAGCCTGTTGGGCTTGGGGCCATGGACCGGGCTTCTTCCTTAAAATCCCAATATGCCAAGCCCAAGCCCGGCCCGGCCCTGCGGGTGGGCTCAATGTTGGAAATATGCCCTAGAGGCAATAATAAATTAGTTATTATCATATTTCCTTGTTCATGATAATCGTTTATTATCCATGTTATAATTGTATTGATCGAAAACTCAGATACATGTGTGGATACATAGACAACACCATGTCCCTAGTATGCCTCTAATAGACTATCTCGTTGATCAAAGATGGCTATGGTTTCCTAGTCATGGACATGAGATGTCATTTGATAACGGGATCACGTCATTAGGAGAATGATGTGATTGACAAAAACCAAACTACAAACTTAGCATATGATCGTGTCAGTTTATTGCTACTGTTTTCTACATGTCAAGTATTTGTTCATATGACCATGAGATCATGCAACTCACTGACACCAGAGGAGTACCTTGTGTGTATCAAACGTCGCAACGTGACTGGGTGACTATAAAGGTGCTCTACAGGTATCTCCGAGGGTGTCTGTTGGGTTGGCATGGATCAAGACTGGGATTTGTTACTCCGTGTGACGGAGAGGTATCTCAGGGCCCACTCGGTAATACAACATCACAATAAGCCTTGCAAGCAATGTGACTAAGTGTTAGTCACGGGATCTTGTATTACGGAATGAGTAAAGAGACTTGCTGGTAACGAGGTTGAACTTGGTATGGAGATACCGACGATCGAATCTCGGGCAAGTAACATACCGAAGAACAAAGGGAACATCATACGGGATTAACTGAATCCTTGACATAGAGGTTCGATTGATAAAGATCTTTGTAGAATATGTAGGAACTAATATGGGCATCCAGGTCCGCTATTGGTTACTGGCCGTAGAGGTGTCTTGGTCATGTCTACATAGTTCTCGAACCCGCAGGGTCTGCACACTTAAGGTTCGGTGACGTTTCGGTAGTATAGAGTTATGTATGGTGGTGACCGAAGGTTGTTCGGAGTCCCGGATGAGATCCCGGACGTCATGAGGAGCTTCGGAATGGTCCGGAGGTAAAGATTGATATATAGGAAGTCCTATTTTGGTCGCCGAAAAAGTTTCGGGCTCATCGGTAGTGTACCGGGAGTGTCGGGAGTGTATCGGGAGACCATCGGGAGGGGTATTTCGACCCAAGAGGCTACATGGGCTGTGGGAGAGAGAATACCAGCCCTTAGTGGGCTGGTGGAAGTCCCACACAAGGCCCATGTGGCTGGGAAGAAAAGCCCAAAGATAAAAAGGTGGAAAAAAGCAAAAAGACCAAAATAAGGAAGAGTCCTAGTCCTACTAGGATTGGAGGAGGATTCCTCCTCTCCTCCCACTTCGGCCGAAGCCTAGAGGGCTTGGCCCTTGCGCCAAGTCTCCTCCTCTCTTACTCTTATATATACTAGAGGTTTTAGGGTTTTTGCATAGGATTTTCAGCCACGTGCTACCCGTTCCTCTAGTGCATAGTTTCTCCTCTAGATCGGTTTTCTGCAATGCTTAGGCGAAGCCCTGTCGGAATTGCTCCACCACCATCGCCGCAGTGTCGTCATGCTGTCAGAGAACTCGTCTACCTCTACGCTCCCTCTTGCTGGATCAAGAAGGCGGAGATCGTCATCGAGCTGTACGTGTGCTGAACGCGGAGGTGCCATCCGTTCGGCGCTAGATCGGAAGGACCGTGATCAAGAACACGAGACGGATCGTGATGAGATCACGGGACGGATCGTGATGAGTTCGCGAGACGGATCGTGATGAGATCACGGGACGGATCGTGATGAGTTCGCGAGACGGATCGTGATGAGATCGCGCAACGCTCGGCGATTTGGATCGCGAAGACGTTCGACTACACCAACCACGTTTCTTAACGCTTCCCGCTTAGCGATCTACAAGGGTATGTAGATCCACTCTCCCTCTCGTAGATGCTCATCACCATGGATAGGTCTTGCGTGAACGTAGGAAATTTTTTGTTTCCCATGCGACGTTTCACAACACTCAAAACTCAGGCCCAAGCTCGGCCCACGGGCAAGCCCGTCGGGCCTAGGCCCTGGATTTTGGGGTCGCGACTGGGTGGGCCGACTAGGCCGGGCCGGAGATGCCTAGGTATAATTACAATACATTGGGTCCACACAACAACGATTATACTGCAAGGTGCGCTATTCGGGGGATCCCAAACCCTCATAGTTAATGCAACAGAATGCACTTAAGTTGTCTCAAACCCTCATAGTTAATGCAACATAATGCACTTAAGTTGTCTTTTAAGATATTATATACTATTTAGTATTTACCCATCCATGTTATTAACGCATGTTAGATTTATGTATGTTAAAAGTTTGACTGGATCCATAGAAAAATATAGATATTTACAATATCAATAATCTAGGGCCCTGATAAGTGTCATATCACACGTGTGACACAAACACATAACAACTCCGGACATTTTTATGGCAAGTTTACCGACGTGGGAATGACAAATTTAGTTGTAAAGCATAGCAACTTTATTTTTGGATGACAAATTTTATTTTTTATTTTAGGATGACAACTTCAGTTATAAAGAACGTCAGGAGCGAAGTGCTTTGTGCCACACGTGTGGCTTATCATTTGGGATAATTTATGTTATCAAGATATATCCATGGTGAATCTAGTGGTATTGTAGATTTCTCTCTCCCTCTATCTCTCTCTCTCCCTCCCTCTATTTTTCTCTGCAAGCGCACATGATTGTTGCTCTGTCAATCAACTGTTAAGTTCATCACCCTTCTTTTTTTAAGGAACAATATCATGGCTAACTTTATTAATTCAAATCATCTTTATATTGTTTGCTAAATAAATATGCAAAAACTTAGGAGGTATATTTGAGTACACAGTTAGTAGATTACCCCTCCCAAAACTAGCTAGCTCATGGGAAACCATGTTGATTCTCTCATACAATGATCTATAATGATCTTCCCGAACTCTTTTAGCAATTAACGACATTCATCAAGAATAGGTGCTGCCACAAGCGAATACCCTTTATTCATATTTAGTGCCTCCGATATTAGACTATCACATTGGATCAAAACCTTGTGACATCTATAATCCTTGACGGGTCAATTGCAAGAAATCACCACATTTATGGCTAGGTTTGCAGAAAATCACCAAGTCGCTAATCTATTGCAGAAAGCATCAAAAAATCTGTTAAGTCGTTGCAAAAAACACTGATTAGATGATTTGGCTCCATTAATCACTTTCTGGCATGTAGGACCGGATTATAAGAAGCTGACTTGGCAAACAAATGTCATACACACCCCTACAACTTAAAATGAAAAGGCAATCAAATCCCCACCCTGCCCCCACATGCACACCACCGTGGACAATCCGTGCTTCCGACGCCATCTGCATGAGCTCGGCCAGCCCGGCGGTGCCGTGGCGCCATTGTCATCGTCGTTGGTCCAAGAAGGCTACCAGATCTCTCGCAGGCTCAACCACCAGGTCCCGCTGACGCAAGGAAGGAGAGCAGCATGTGGGAAGTGTTTCTGCTTGAAACATCGCTCGAGTCGTCGAGGAAGAGGTCCTCGGCATGCGGAAGGCGCCGTGCGCCGCCACCAGCGTGTCGCCGACGAGCAGGCCAAAGATGATGAGCGAGGCGAAAGACGTGAGGAAGAAGGCGAGCAGCGACGAGACGCCGAGGCCGAGTAGCGTCTCTTGGTCATTGAAGGTGCGGCCCTGGCTCCTGTGGCGGCTTCGAGCGCCGCCGCGATGGCGTCGACCCTGCGGGCTGCGATCGACCGGGCAGAAGACGAGGAGCGAGGTGCCCCCCTCGTCCCGACGGTGGAGTCCATCGAGGGCAAGAGCATCATCTGGGAGCTCTCCAGGGTGCCAGCCAGGGGGTGTCCTCTTCATACTCCACGGCGGCCACTCGCACCCGGAGAACTCCTGGCCACCGTCCCGGCTACGTTGGGCTGCTCGAGGGCGTCACCATCACGGCTCACACGGTATGGAGGCGGTTCGCGATGCAGCCATGGGCGCCGACCGCCTCCTCATCATCTATCGCGGTCGTCGCCATCTCCACCGCCGGCGAGGGCGGCACCATGTCGGACGGACGGCAGGGCCTGGGCGCTACCGTGCTGGACGGACGGCAGCAGCACGACGGCGTCACAGAGTGGTCAAGGGCGTCGTTTGTCCACGGGGGAGTGAAGGTCTGATGCTTTTGTTTTTTAGATCTAGGGGTGTGTGTGACTTTTTTGCTTAGTCATCTTCTTACATCCCAGTCCCACTTGTCACAAAGCGATCAAATGGATCAAATCATCCAATCAGTGTTTTTTGCAAAGAGATTGGAAAATTTACGGTGGTTTTTGCAACGGATTAACGACTTGGTGTCTTTTTACAAATCTAGCCGCAAATGTGGTAGTTTATTGTAATTGACTCATCCTTGACTCATAGCATCAACCTCCATCGGTACCACATCAGCCACATGACCCATCTATGTCGTGCTGCAGCGACAAAGCCCCCTAGTGATCCCTAAACACCATTCCGCAAGAATCTGTGTTATCATCATCAGAAAAAAGAAGCGCTCGCATTAAGAGCATGAAACTCCGACACGGGCTTCTTCCACCTGCAGAGACGAGTAGCCGGGATGGTTTGCTTGTTGCACAGATAAAGTTCAGGGATTGAGCAATGCTACTTCTCGAGCATGTGTTGGTTTCCCGTGAAGAAAAACGGTTTGATGCAGCAAAGTAGATAAGTATTTCCCTCGGTTTTTTAGAACCAAGGTATCAATCCAGTAGGAGATACAAGCGAGCCACCAATAGATGTACCTGCACAAAGAATCAAACTCTTGCACCCAACGCTATAAAGGAGTTGTCAATCCCTTCACGGTTATTTGCAAGGATGAGATCTAATAGAGATAGATATAATAGGATGCTTGAACGAAAAGTAAAACTAAAAGTAAAAACAATGCAACAAGTATTTTTGGTTAAAGATCTGAAAATATAATATGAAAAATAGACCCGGGGGCATAGGTTTTACTAGATGGCTTCTCTCATGATGGCAAGTATTACGGCGGGTGAACAAATTACTGTCGAGCAATTGATACAAAAGCGAATAATTATGAAGATATCCAAGGCAATGATTATGCATATAGGCATCACGTCCGTGATAAGTAGACCGAAACGATTATGCATCTACTACTATTACTCCACACATCGACCGACTCCTACCTGCATCTAGAGTATTAAGTTCATGAAGAACAGAATAACACATTAAGCAAGATGACATGATGTAGTGGGATAAACTCAAGCAATATGATGAAACACCCATCTTTTTACCCTTGATGGCAACAATACAATACGTGCCTCGCTATCCCTACTTTGTCACTGGGTGAGGACACCGAAAGATTGAACCCAAAACTAAGCACTTCTCCCATTGCAAGAACTACCAATCTAGTTGGCCAAATCATACCAATAACTCGAAGAGACTAGCAAAGATATGAAATCATGCATATAAGAACTCAGGAAAGACTCAAATAATATTCATGGATAATCTGAACATAAACCCACAATTCATCGGATCTCGACAAACACACCGCAAAAGAGTATTACATCGGATAGATCTCCATGAAGATCATGAAGAACATGGTATTGAGAAGCAAATAGAGAGAGAAGAAGCCATCTAGCTACTAGCTATGGACCCGTAGGTCTATGGTGAACTACTCACGCATCATCGGAGGGGCAAGGAGTTGATGTGGATGCCCTCCGTGATCAAATCCCCCTCCGGCAGATTATCGGAAAAGGCTTCAAGATTGGATCTCTCGGGAACGGAGACTTCTAGCGGAGGAAAAGTGTTTTCGTGGCTCGTTCTAATAATGATGGAATATTTGAGAATTTATAGGCCGAAGATTAGGGTTAGGGAAGCAGCCGTGGGTGTTGGAAATATGCCCTAGAGGTAATAATAAAATGGTTATTATTATATTTCCTTGTTCATGATAATTGTCTAGTGTTCATGCTATAATTGTATTAACTGGAAACCGTAATACATGTGTGAATACATAGACCACAACATGTCCCTAGTGAGCCTCTAGTTGGCTAGCTCGTTGATCAATAGATGGTCACGGTTTCATGACCATGGACATTGGATGTTGTTGATAACGGGATCACATCATTAGGAGAATGATGTGATGGACAAGACCCAATCCTAAGCATAGCAGAAGATCGTGTAGTTCGTCTGCTAAAGCTTTTCTAATGTCAAGTATCGTTTCCTTAGACCATGAGATTGTGCAACTCCCGGATACCGTAGGAATACTTTGGGTGTGCCAAACATCACAACGTAACTGGGTGTCTATAAAGGTATACTACGGGTATCCCCAAAAGTATTTATTGGGTTGGCACGAATCAAGACTGGGATTTGTCACTTCGTGTGACGGAGAGGTATCTCTAGGCCCACTCGGTAAGACATCATCATAATGAGCTCAATGTGACTAAGAAGTTAGCCACGGGATGATGTGTTACGGAACGAGTAAAGAGACTTGCCAATAATGAGATTGAATAAGGTATAGGGATACCGACGATCGAATCTTGGACAAGTGTCATACCGGTAGACAAAGGAAATTGTATACAAGATTGATTGAATCCCCGACATTGTGGTTCATCCAATGAGATCATCATGGAGCATGTGGGAACCAACATGGGTATCTAGATCTCACTATTGGTTATTGACCGGAGAGGTGTCTCGGTCATGTCTACATGCCTCCCGAACCCGTAGGGTCTATACACTTAAGGTTCGATGACGCTAGGGTTATAGGGAAATTGTGTACGTGGTTACCGAAGGTTGTTTGGAGTCCCGGATGAGATCCCGGACGTCACGAGGAGTTTCGAAATGGTCCGGAGGTGAAGAATGATATATAGGAAGTGAGGTTTTGATCACCGGAAGTGTTTCGAGCATCATCGGTAACGTACTAGGACCACCAGAAGGGTTCCAGGGGTCCACCGTATGGGACCACCGCCACCAGAGGGCTGCATGGGCTGAAGGTGGGAGGGAACCAGCCCCTAGGTGGGATGGTGCACCTCCCACAAGGGCCCAAGGCGCAACAAAGGTGGGAGGGGGGCAAACCCTAGGCTCACCTAGGGCGCCGCCCCTCCTCTCCCCTCTCTTGGCCACCGCCCTAGACCCATCTAGGGTTGGCCGCCGACCGTAGGGTGGGAACCCTAGGGGTTGTGCACCCCTCCTCCTCCTATATATATAGTGGAGCCCTTGGGGCTGCCGAGAACACGCATCCCTCACTCTCTCTCTCTCTCTTGGCATAGCCCTACCCCTCCTCCTCCTCGTCCTCCGTAGTGCTCAGCGAAGCCCTGCCGGAGTACCACGCAGCTCCACCGTCACCACGTCGTCGTGCTGCCAGAGCTCTCCCTCAACCTCTCCTTCCTCCTTGCTGGATCAAGGCGTAGGAGACGTCATCGGACTGCACGTGTGTTGAACACGGAGGCGCCGTTGTTTGGCGCTTAGATCGGAATCCACCGCGATCTAAATCGCTGCGAGTATGACTCCGCCAACCGCGTTCTAGTAACGCTTCCGCTTTGCGATCTTCAAAGGTATGAAGATGCACTCCCCCCACTCGTTGCTGATTTCTCCATAGATTGATCTTGGTGACACGTAGGATTTTTTTTTGATTTACTACGTCTCCCAACAGTGGTATCAGAGCTAGGTCTATGCGTAGAATCTATGCACAGGTAGAACACAAGTTGTTGTGGGCTTCGATTTTGTCAATTTGCTTGCCGTTCCTAGTCTTATCTTGATTCGACCGTATTGTAGGATGAAGCGGCCCGGACCGACTTTACACGTACCCTTACGTGAGACTGGTTCCACCTCCTGACATGCATTTGTTGCATAAGGTGGCTAGCGGGTGTCTGTCTCTCTCACTATAGTCGGATCGGATTCGATGAAGAGGGTCCTTATGAAGGGTAAATAGCAACTGGCATATCACGTTGTGGTTTTTGCGTAGGAAAGAAACGTTCTTGCTAGAAAACTATAGCAGCCATGTAAAACTTGCAACAACAAATTAGAAGACGTCTAACTTGTTTTTGCAGCATATGCCGTGTGATGTGATATGGCCAAAGGATGTGATATGATATATGTGATGTATGAGATTGATCATGTTCTTGTAATAGGATTCACGACTTGCATGTCGATGTGTATGACAACCGGCAGGAGCCATAGGATTTGTCTTAATTTATTGTATGACCTGCGTGTCAATAAAAAACGCCATGGACTTGGACGATGAGGAATCGTTCGCAACCGTGTTGGAGGAAGAAGGCGAGGCCGACACCGCCGACGAGGAGCACCTCGTGATACTCGCCTCGCTAGCCGGCCTGTTCGTCGACAATGACAAGCCCGACGAGGTGGCTCGGCGTCGGACCAGCGCAAGAGCAAGCAGAGGCATCAGATGAAGGGGTATTGCATGCTCTACGCCAACTACTTCGTCGACTCTCCATTGCACGATGAGAAAGTATTTCGGCGTCGCTACCATATGAACCGGAAGCTCTTCCTTAGGATTGTTAATTCCGTCTGGGAGTTCGACAGCTATTTCGTCTGCGAGAAGGATTGCACCAGCACAGTTGGATTCTCCTCACTCCAGAAATGCACCCAATCTATGAGGATGCTTGCATACGGAGCTCCCGCGAACATACAAGAAGACTATGGGCGAATGGCCGAGTCCACCACCATAGAGTGTCTATACAAGTTCTGCAGGGCAGTGATGGCAGTGTTTGGACCACGGTATTTGCGATCACCCAATGCCGAAGACACTGCTCGGATCCTAAAACAAAATGCAGCAAGAGGATTTCCTGGGATGCTTGGAAGCATCAACTGCATGCATTGGTCATGAAAAAACTGCCCATTTGCTTGGCAGGGGATGCACAAAGCGCCATAGGTGGTTGCAGTGTGCTACTTGAGGCAGTAGCCACACATGACCTATGGATTTGGCACTCCTTCTTTGGTATGCCAGGAACTCATAATGATATCAACGTCTTGCAGTGCTCGAATGTCTTCGCCAAGCTTGTTGAAGGTCATGCTCCTTCGATGAACTTTGAGGTCAATGGACGCCACTATAACAAGGGATACTATCTAGCAGATGGTATCTATCCGAGATGGTCCACTTTGTGAAGACTATCTCAAAACCCGTGGCGCCAAAGAAGACACACTTTGCTAAGTGGCAGGAGTCTTGTAGGAAAGATGTCGAGCGAGCATTTGGTGTGCTCCAAGCGCGATTTATTGTTGTTCGGTACCCCGCTATGACCTGGTCGAAAACGCAGATGTGGAAGATCATGAATTGATGATCATGCTTGCACAACATGATCATTGAGAGCAGACAAAAAGAGCCAGTGTTGGACACTGAACCATATCACAGGATGGGATCTCTTGCAGTTGTTGATCACCAGATACCAGCAACATGGGTTGCCTACATGAATATGCGCCAGGAGATCCTAGACCCACAAGTGCATCAAGAACTGCAGGACGATCTGGTGGAGCACCTATAGAGGCTCAAGGACAACACCTAACTCGATTTGTTTTAATTTATGTTGGAACTTGCTTCATTGAACTAATTGATTTTGTATTAATTTCTACGATGAACATTAAGTTTTTTATTGAATTTGCGCCGAAAAAGCGCCAAGTTTGTCAAAGTAATGCCAAAATAGCGTCGAATCTGGGCTAGATTTGGACCGAATCTGCGCCCATGCTAGGCCAAAAGCGACGGTTGGGGGACGCCCGTGGGGCGGCGGCTGGAAAAACGAGCCCCCGAGGCCGATTTTACCGTCGGCTTGGCCCAGGCAGCCCTATTTCGGCCCCATAGAGAGGCAATGGCTGGAGATGTTCTAACTCCCTTCTTTGCCATCATAGGTACCAGCAAGTAGATGCTACCATCTCCAGTATATCAATCTGGTCCATATAGTTTCGCTGAAACTTGCTATCACATAGGAGAGACTCCAGTACCTTTGCCCCCGAATGATCAATGAGCAATGCATCACATATGACTTCCTTCAGGCCTAGCTCAGTTCAGACAAGATTAGCGCGGCTGCAAAGGTACAAGGCATGCCTCGTGTCCTCTGCACCTACCTGACAAATCGGGCACTGGCCGCTTGTAGGCACCTGACGGTTCGCCAGTGTACATCTGAAAGGGGCAGTATTACGCAAGCATCTCCAGATAAATATTTTCACCTTACCCGGCATTTTCAGATTCCACGCCCTTTTCCAAACTGGGTGATCTGATGAGCTCGTCTGACCACCATCACCAACAAATTTTCCTCCGTACTGATCCTCCCATTTTCTGTAGTACCCTGAACACTCCATTTTTTGTGGCGTAGCCAAGCAGTACTGTCCTCCATGACATGCGGTGCACATCTATTGGCCAGAAATTGTCTTGTATAGTTGTATTAGCCGCTCATCCCACTCCCCAGTTATAGGATCTATAAGCTCATCAATATGTGTCAGAAATCAGAACACAATTACCTCGAACAGTTTCAACCGCCCTCCTATCAGGATCTATTTCGCCCAAAAGGTTTTTGGAGAGCTGAAAGCGCGTAGAATCAAACCTATCACCTTTTTTTAGAAGTAATCAAACCTAGTACGTATTACCTAAGACATCTTCTTTGCTGCCAAGGTAGAGCTCCATTTTCTCACAAATGGTGGGTACAAAGTCACACACCCTGAAAGCCAGAAACCACAGTCCATAGACATCACACGCCGCTACACCAGGAAGTTGCGGACACAACAGAACCAAAAACGTCGTAAATCTGGAGAAGTCGGGTCAATTTATCTTTGATCTCATTGTGCCTCGGCCCAAAGGTATCAGAACCGCAAAGCAAGATATATATTATTGCGTAGTTGCGTTACAACAGTAGTTCCTTCCCAACACAAAACCGATCTTTCTCCGTTTGCTTCACACGAACAGTTGTTCATATTAAATGCACATGGAACAAAATGGACACAACTGTAAACACCGAAACTATACAATGACGAATCATGCTTCGGCCATGACGTAATCAATGGCTTGCTTGCAGATTCCAGTCATTGTGGCCTCTGGTCCATAGACCTGCAATTAAGTGTTGAGCAAAGTTAGGGGGGGGGGGGGGCTGTTATGGGATGGGAATGGCCAAAACAATTTTCTTTCAATTACAATAAATCCACAGCTAACAGATTCCCAGATCAAGTATGAGATGGAAGATATGAGTTCGGCGTTAGAGAAGCTGAGGTCATTCATTTCTCAATAAAAATAGTGTATGTTTGTCCGTTTTCACCTAAAAGAGCTTACAAAATCATACCTCGATTGGAAGACCAAGCTCTGATCCTAGAGCACGCATTTTGGCGAGTCCAGTTTGGTAGTTTGGACCACCTCTCCGAACATAAATGTTCACCCTTGCAGCCTTTAATTTGGATTCCTGGCACCAGATTTAGAAGCAAAGTAATAAGATGGGTGAGGGTTTCAATGCAGACAGCTGAGTGGTTGGGAAATAGAATAGCAATCCAACCAAATGGTCCAACTTACCTTCTCTCTTAAAGCCCGAATGATGCCACTGAATGTAGCAGCGACATCAGTGAAGTTTGCGATACCCCCTCCAATGAGAAGAGCTCTCTTCCGGCCATCAGGATCAGCAGTGGCACACTACACAGTTTCAAAATGATATTCAGAACAGAAAAGATGACCATAATATGCAGAGCAAAGCTATAAGATTCCAGATTCCTTACATCCAAAACCACTCTAGCATAATGCAAAACCTCCTCCTCTTTGGGAGCTCCACTGTACTCGGCATAATTCCCTAGCTCTGAAGCATATCCTAAATCTCCAACCTGGCAATTGGATATGTCATCCATCCTGATTAACATTAAAACCTAGATACAGAAATATGTGGAAGAAAGTTAAGTTTACCGTGTCAGCATATATGACACTAGCACCACCACCTGCAACCATTGTCCAAATGCGACCTTTTGGGTTAAGAACTGTGAATTTCAGTGATGCGCTTGTCTGAAAGAATAAAAAAAAGTTACTTGCATGAATTTCCATTCAATACTAAATGAAGCATGCCATGTTAATCCAAATACGACTGTTGATGCTACTACCTCCATTTCAAAATACATTGAACATTTGTCCTAAGTCAGACTTTTAAAGTTTAACCAAGTTCATAGAGAAAACTATCAACATCTACAATACCAAATCAATATCATTAGATCCATCAAGAAATATATATTTAACTTGTATTTATTTGGTATCACAGATGTTACTATTTAAATCTAAAAATTTGGTCAAAGTTTACAAGAACTGACTTAGGACAAAAATGATATGCAATGTATTTTGAAATGGAGGGAGTAATCATTTATGATACCTTCTCATCCAGTTCTGAGATATAATTTTCTGATGGGCTCAGGACTCTTCCGAAAGGTAGAGGGAACTCAATGTCACCCCACCTGTAAATTGGAAAAAAAAGGGTCAGAACTATTAGTACAGAGATAAAATGAGTACTTGGGGTCACTAAGCTAGACTTGAACCCTGAACCATACTTCTTAAAGTTCTTGAAAGCAGCTGTGTCATCCAGTTCGCCTCTCATGTCCAGAGGGTATGGTTCACCATTTACCAGGGTGAATGGGTTCATCTCCATAAATGAAAAATCCAAGTCTGCCGAAAGAATTAATAGTTATAAAATGGTTTCAATGGCAAAACAGCAACTTCAATTTATATGCATATGCAAGTGCGAGCTACCTTGGAAAACAGAAAATGACCCTCTAATGAAATCGCCTATTTTTGTACGGACCTGAAATTAAGATATAGATTTTGAATGATGGTTAATGCAGAACTAGATGACTATCAGCAGCAGCCAAGAACTTCTTGAATATAAGGAATTTAAAACATTACAAATGGCATGATATAAGTAACAACATATTAGAATGCAAAAGCTTACTTCCAAGGGAAGAGTGGCAATCAATGGAGCACATGCATCAAGTGTCATTGGCTTCTCTGTTGGAAGAAAGATTGTCTTAACCTTGTCCCAGTTCTCCTCAATCTCAATACCCCCACACTCTGAGAAACTAATGGTGCAACCAAGCCTGTCTGACACAATTGAGAGATAATACTCTTGATCGTGTGGCACAAATGGCTCGACTATGAATGTTGTAATTGGAGCCTTACATCCACCCATCTCGACCTAGATATATAATCATACTTAGATGGATTAGAAAAATAGTTCTCGTTATCAAGATTGATGGGAGAAGTACGCCATGTTGTTAGATGTGTAACTACCTCAACTCCTAACCGCTCCTTGACAAATTGGCGGACTTGAGCAAGATCTAGGTTGAGGGCTACAAGACCGCTCTTCCCACGCTTGCCAAACAGCATGTCAGGTTTAACAACTAACTTCATCGACGAGAGCCATGGCTCCTGGTTTGAAAGCTCGGTGAAATCCGTTGATTGTGTGACCTGACAAGGATCAAGTTACAAATTTCAGAAACTGAACTTATAATATCAAACATTAGGTTATTACAAAATAAACTAACACAACACCCAAAACATTTCAATCATGAACTATGTAATTCAAGCCAGTTCTTTACAACCAGTAAATTGGCAAAAGTGATGTTGAGAAAAGGCACTACCTATAGACAGAAAAATCATCACAGATTTTTTGCAACCCTCTGTTTCACTCAGAAATAAGTAAACTGGCTGCTTATTGATGAAGAACTGATATTTTACAGGATGTCAGGAATTTTATGATGGGCACCATCAAAATAAATATACCACTGAACTAAATATCAATATTGCTGGTCACCCTGGGCGTTCGGGTATTTTGATTATTTCAGTTCGGGTAGTTCGGTTTATGGATAATTCGGGTGGTCAAAAATGGAAACCGAATTTTTTTCTGCCAAAAAAATACCCGAACCCAAATTACCAAAAATTTAAGTTCGGGTGATTCGGGTACCCTAAAAACCCGAAATATTTGGAGCACACATCGGCTTTTGGTATGAACAATTAGGGTAACATGGGTATTTCGAGTAGTATGGGTATTTTAGTTAGTGTGGGTAACATGAAAGTGTAATAATAGCATGGATAATTTGATTAGTATGAATAATTCGGGTAGTATGGGTATTTTGGGTTTTCCAGACTGAAACCCGAACCCTGGCCCGGAAACCGAATAGCCAGACAATGAGAACCGAACCATAACCCGATACCCGAATTACCTGATAATTCGGGTAATTCGATTCGGTTCGGGTTCGGGTAGCGGGTTAGGGTACCCAAACGCGTAGGGTGAATTGCTGGATAGAAGTTAAATCCCACAAAGGTTGACAGTACAAACTCCGCCGTGAGCACCTTGACATACATTCAGGTGAAGAAATGACCACATGGACCTATTACAGGCAGAAAAATCCCAGCTAAAAACTAATTGGTTCACCTACAGCCATTAAAACTTCAATGAACAAACAAGATACCTGGTAAAAAGATAACCCACTAGACTCCAACTAACATCACAAAATAACAGCAGATCTAATAAGGGGTGTTACTTTTGTCAGTCAATGAAACTTATTAGAAACACTATTGTTAGGCAACACCACTGGTGAAACCCAGCATCACGGATTTTTTCCCCTTCTGCACAACAAAGTCCACAGCTCCTGTGCATGATTGTCGCAGAGTCTCCGCCTCACACGTACATGCTCCGAGTCCATTATCCAAATATACTGACATGCTCTAAGTTTTGGCCGATCGCACATCAGAAAGCCTGATGCCCCGTGAATTCCACATTTTCAGTCTCTTCCAGTGTCAAAATCCCCACCCAATTTGGCAGTAGAAACACGTCTTATCCGAAAATTCTAGCACGACGCCCACATGCTCCCGAGCTGAACCCCGCGCACCGGCCCAGGGACGTCGAGATCCAGCGACCAGCCCGCGGGATCCACCCGATCACGAGCCGATTCGAGAAGAAGAAGAAGCGCACGCACGGGCGGAGGATACAGAGAGGGGGTCATCACCTGCGCGGAGAGGATCTGGAGGTCGATGCCTGCGAGGCGCTTGAGGTGCTCCTTGAGGAGGCGCTTGGAGTCGTACTCCCGGATCTTCTTCCGTGCCATGGCCTCGCCGACGCTTCTCGAGGCGGAGGATGGGTTAGGTGGACGCTGTGGTAGCGGTGGTGTCGCACTGGCGCGCCGGGGCTTGAGGCGCGGGTCGCACGCAGGACGGGTTTTATATACGCAGCTGTGGTTTTCACTGGCTGCTCCGGTTTGGTGCTGGGTAGATGGGATCTGGGTCGCTGGCGGATGGTGGTTGTGTTGTGTCGTTGCTGTGTTTTTCAGTTTACTCCAGTTTGGAGCTACTCCTTGCAATGGCTGGTGGGGACCCGGTGCACGTACAGTGCATTGGAGCTGGCACTATTATGCCGCTGCTTTATTGGGACCATTTCACGAAATAGATTACAACACGTCAAAATACACGGATATAGTGTGGTGAGGAGGTCACATGAAGCATAGAACTAATCTAACACCTTCTCGAGGCCTGACCAAGGACGACGTTTGAGCTCCGCATCAGTGCCTCCAAGAAAGTGATGATGTCAAGCATCCGATGTCGAGTCCGAACATACAAACATGGATTTTCACCTGGAGCTCTAGCAGAGGGACAAGACCGTCGCCGACTTCTTCAGAAGGAAAGCGACACCGTAAAGTTTTTCACTCGGAAACTCGTCTACACCACTAGGAAGCACCCCGGTCGTCATCACAACAAAGGATGGCCTATACACACCAGGTCTAGGCACCGCCGCTTCCTAGGAAAAGGACAAACCAGAGTCTCCAACCATTACACCTGTTATCGCCCACACGACCAAGAGTCGAAGCCATCACCGTCAACATGGAGCCTACCAAAAAGCCAACCGTGTAACCCATCGTCTAGGTCGTCATCCTCAAACGAACTCATTATTGATGCCAGAACAATTGGACGACACCCCAACTACACCTGGGCATGGGCAGCCCGGCCCGGCGACCCGGCCCGAGCCCGGCCCAAAAACCCGGGTCGGGCCGGGCTTTAGGTTCGGGCCGGGTTTTCAAGCCCGGGCAATAGTTCAGGTCGGGCTCGGGCTTGCTGGAAATGTCACTTTACACGAAGGCTCGGCCCGGCCCGACCCGAAAATCACCTTTTTAGTCCGTTCGGGCCGGGCTCGAGCCCGTATTTCACCATTGTCGAGGGTTGCTGCTCAAACCTGCATTCTCCCGCCACCACGTGCCCATGGGAAAAAAATTCACCACCAACATATCACCGTCGGGCAGGAACCACCACCATCGTGTAGTTGCCTCCCCCATCTGAAAGCACCATGGAGGAGGTTGCTGATCGCGTCCCTAGCTGCCCCGCGGTAACTGATGAGTGATATTTTTACACTCATTTGACCTTTATTTAAACTGGGATAGTTCCTTTAAAAATAAATTCGCTTTGTTATTGCTACTAATGACTAATGAATGCAAAGGATTCCACAAATCTTCTCTTTAATGTTTTTCTGCAGGAACGGGGCTAAAAGGAGGAAGAAATCATGTGTGGGAATTGAAAGGAAGGAAAATGAAGGAAGAAAGAATCATCAGGAGGCGTCTGCGCGAAGACAGGCCAAAAGACGACGTTCCATACGTATGAGTGCCCGTTTGGCATGGATTTCGAGGCGGATCATCCACCTGAACAACTTTTATAAAGGGGACCCCATCGAAATGTCAACGAAACGAGAGCACCGGGAGCGACAAGCACAGAAGCCAGGACATCTTCATCATATTCATCCACAAATCCTAGCCACCACCATTTCCATCTCCATATCCATCTTCACCACCATAGTGATGTTGCATCTAGTTCACACTTGTAATCGTGCATCGCACAAGGCATCCATTGTAAGCCATATTGCAATCAATCAATGTCAAGATGTGTTCTTCAATGTTTTGTTCTCGCGATCTGATCTCCATGTGTGAGTAGTTCGATAAGGTATGGGTTGAGGCATGAGCCTTACAACCTAAGGTATTGTTTGAGGGGATCAATGGAAGACTTTGACACCAATCGTGATCCAATCCGATCTAGCACTGAAAGGACGACACCTCCGCGTCCAGCACACGTGCGGCTCGATGGCGTCTCCGCCTCCTCGTTCTAGCGAGTGAGGGAGTAGTAGTAGTTGTGTTCTCATACAGCATGACGGCATGGTGGAGATGGTGGTGTAGCAGTGAGAGCAGGACTTAACCAAGCGCTACTAGAACTGCGAACGGAGGAGCTACTAAGTAATGGGAGAGAGAGGGCGCCAAGGGCTTGTGTGTCCTCTTGGGGGCGCCCCCTCCTCTCTATATATAGGTGGACGGGCATGGTGGCCAGCCCTCCAATCCCTAGGGGCACAACCAAGGGGGAGGAGTTGCACTCCTAGTCCAATTCCCTCCCTTTCCATACACAGGTGGACTTTTCACTTCTCCCAAGCCACATGGGCCTTGAGGGACTTGTGCACTTGGCCCAATAAGTCCAGGGTGCCTCTCCTCAGCCCATGCTGGCCCTTAGGACGTTGTGGAACCCTTGGTGGACTTACGGACTCCTCCGGAAGTTTTCAGAACCTTCTAGAAGTTTCCCGGTACAATACCAGCAAAACCCGAAACCTTTTGTCTCGTGTAGCCCGAAACCTGCATCCTCCCGCCACCATGTGCCCATGGGAAAAACATCACCACCAACCTATCACCGTTGGGCAGGCGCCACTGCCACCACACAACTGCCTCCCCCATCCGAAAGCACCATGGAGGAGGTCGCCGATCGCGGCCCTAGCTGCCCCGCGATAACTGATGAGTGATACTTTTACACTCATTTCACTTTTATTTAAACTGGGATATTTCACTGAAAAAGAGATTCGCTTTGATATTGCTAGTGATGACTAATGAATACAAAGGTTTCCACAAATCCTCTCTTTAATGTTTTCGGCAGGAATGGGGCTAAAAAGGGAAGAAATCACGTGTGGGAATGGAAAGGAAGGAAAATGGAGGAAGAAAGAATCAACAGGAGGCGTCTGTGCGAAGACGGACCAAAAGACGATGTTCCATACATGCGCACGCGCCCGTTGAAAGGACCACGATGTCGCCTAGAGGGGGGTGAATAGGCGTTTTAAAATCTGTTACGGATTTGGCTATATCCTAATGCGAAAATAAACTAAGCGGATACTTTTCAAGCATAAATCCTAAATATACTAGGCTCACTAAGTGCACCAACAACATAGGATAAACAAGATGAGAACAACGAGGATATGAGTAAGCACAAGTAAGTTACACAAACTTACTCAATGTATATCACAAGATATGGAAATGAATGTTACAGGCTAGCAATTCACACTAAGCACAAGATATATCAATAGTAGCAAGTATGAATTGTAGACTATAAAGTGTTGGCCTAAATAATCTCGACGATATGGTAACCAACACAATATAATGAGGACAACAATATATATAGTGAATGCAAGGTCAAGTGGCCAAAGTAAACCACAAGTAGTGGCTAGAGTTAGAAATAACCGAAGACACGGAGACGAGGATGTATCCCGATGTTCACTTCCTTGGAGGGAAGCCAGTCACCATTAGAGAGGTGGATGTTACCACGAAGGCACACCAACGCCACGAAGGCTCACCCTATTCTCCCCTTGAGATATCACCACGAAGGCGATTCTCAACCACTAGTGGTAGACCTTGAGGCGACCTCAAAACCTTCACAAACTTTCCGGGGGACAAAATCACAAGTTGATTCCTCACCGGAACACTCCTACCGCCTAGGAGTCTCCAACCTCCAAGAGTAACAAGATCAAGGGGGAAATGCTCAAGACTTGCTCAAATCACGAATTCCTTTGGTCAAGAGAGGGAGAGGGAGTGGATCTATCACTTTGATTGGAAAATCTCTCAAGAACTCTCACTAATCTCTCCGGGATCTGAGATTTGGTATAGGAGAAGTGAGAGGGAGAGAAATGTGTGTTCTAGGGTTGCTCAAAGTGAATGGTCAACCCTCTACCGGATTGGTAGAGGGGTATATATAGCAGGCCGAGAAAACTAGCCGTTTTTTAGTAAGTGGTTGAGATGGGCCAGACATCCGGGCAAGGGCCGGACATACGACGGCTGAGAATTGCACACACGCATATGAAAAATAGAGGCCAGAGTACAGGGTCCGGACATCTGGCCAAACTTGGGTCCCTGGACATCCAGCCAAATGCCGGACATCCGGCGGGCACAACCAACATTTCGAACAGGTTCTGGACATAGTCAGGCTGGATTTCCGAGAGGATCCCGGACATCCGGGGTGACCCGACAGCCCGGACATCCGGCCAAGTCCCGGATATCCGGCCAAAGAAAAACAGCAGGAACCCCAAAACTAAAACATGCATAACTTTCACATCCGGACTCCGATTTTGATGATCTTGGGCTCGTTTTGAAGCTATGGAAAAAGCCCAGGTCCTCACATAGATAACCACACAAGATGAACCAAAATGGAGGATGCAAATTATACATAGCTTTTATCATGTATTTGGGTAACCTATTTGGCTTTGGATTTTCTTTGATAGATGTATAGGCATATTGTATTTGTACCGGATAGAAGCGAAATATGCCTATGTTAGAATATGATGTGAGGAAGTGGAAATAGAAGATGTTGACTTGAGAAAATCTATCACTAACCCCTTTGATCCCCTCTTAATAGTGCGGGATCCCTATAACTCAAGAATCATAAAAGAACTATACTAGATAGCTTCCAGAAACTCATTCTTGAGCATATATCCTTTTCGATGGTCATCGATCCTCACAACTAAAGCCAAAGGAACTAATACCTTTGACTAAAGCATTCCATTTGAGCTTGGTGTTGGCGTTTATGCTTGGCTCAAGTCAGAACAATGATCTTGATCATTACACTTGGTGAAGACTTCAAATAGCTCCCCCATAAGCCATGTGGGGAGCATTGCATTATATTCATCTTCATACGTTCGTCATGTGATCATCCACAAGCTTTAAGAATGTAATCCTTCACGATGGCTATCTTGAACTTGCCCTTGTCAACCATGATCATCAACTCTTGATGTCATCCTCTCATGGGAACTTGAAATCTTTCTCTTTTATGTAAGTCCATGAGAATCACCTAACCCTCATAGATATAGAAAACACATAGAATGGGTTAGTACACAAAGCGCAATTGATAAATACTTACCATACCACAAGATCCCATGTGGTACATGATTTGCGCTTGTGTGTTAACCATCTTTGAATTTAATCTTCGATCTTCATCTTGGTCAACAATTATCTTTGCTCCATGAATAATCTTGATGCACGACTATATGTATATGGCATTCATTTTGAATCCATTCAGTCTCCTTCTTGCATCACCCATGGAACAAACCTTTCTATATAATTTGATGTCATTGTTTATTCATAGGAATTGTCATTCATTATCAAGTCTCAATGCATTGCAAATGGAACTTTCTTTCAAATGTATATCTCAATACAAACATTAGTCCATTAGGATTGTCATTTAATTACCAAAACCATACATGGGGACTACATGTACTTTCAATTCCCCCCATTTTGGTAATTGATGACAATCTCAACAAGAGGGTTTATATAATGAATTTTTAAAGAAGCATGCAATTTATCCGAAGATAAATTGAATACTTGGGGTGATTTGATAGCATCAAGTATTTGATGTTAGTAGGACCATAATCTATAGAGCAAGCTCCCCCATAATATATGCATATGTGGATGAACTTTGAATTCCATTGCATAGATATAAACTAGGTGGAGTTTTCTCTATGTACTCATTCATGCAACAAGCACATATAACTAGGGTAGCTATGCATGAATGACAACAAAAACTTCAAAAGATATTTATCTTAAACCCTCTAAACTTCTCCCCCATTGGCAACAAATGCCAAAATGGAAGACAAAACATCTAGAAGACCCATAAGACTAGGGTTTAAGATTTTGTCACTCTAGCAACCCATCATCTACTTATAACTCCACAATTCCTTCCTTAGACCCATTAGACGGTGAAGTGTGATGTAGTCAACATTCACATGACACCTCTAAAGGAAGCAACAACATACATATCATCCAAAATATCGAACGAATACCAACTTATCATGATTACTTATAACAAGACTTCTCCCATGTTCCCAGGAACAACATTAACTACTCACACATCATATAGATGTTCAAGATCAAAGGTGTAATAATGATGATTAAGGATATGAACATAACATCTTCCCCCAAATAAACCAACAAGCATCAATTACAAGATGTAATCAACACTACTAGTAACCCACATGTACCAACCTGAGGTTGTGACACAAATATTGAATACAAGAGATGAACTAGGGCTTGAGATGATATGGTGCTAGTGAAGATGATGATGAAGATTGGTCCTCCCATGAAGGAGGAAGCATTTGTGATGATGATGGCTTCGATACACCCCCCTCCCAGAGAGAAGTTTCCCTGACAGAATTAGCCCGCCAGTGTGCAAAAGGGCCTCTGCCCAGGTTTCCGCCTCGAGAAGGTGGAGATTCATATCAAAAGTCCCTCTCTTATTCTTTTTTATCAAATGTAAATTTATAGGACTGGAATTAGGGCCAGGGGAGCCTCGTGGGCCCCACAAGCTAACAGGGTGCGTCCATGGGGTGGGCATGCCTTGTTGCCTCATGGCCCACAGGCAGCCCCTTTGACAGTTCTGGGCTCCATAATTCTTCATATTCTAGAAATAATTCACAAAAAGTTTCAGGTCATTTGGTGTCCAATGAATTTTCACCCTTTGTCCTGGGTTTCAAGTCCAGAATTCCAGTTCCCCGCAATTTCCCTCTTTTGTAATGTACCTTGTAGATTCAGAGAGGAAATGCATAATAATCATATCATAAAGTGGAATAATGAGCACGAATATCATAAATATCGATAGGAAATCATGATGCAAAATGGACGTATCAACTCCCCAAAGCTTAGACCTCACTTGTCCTCAAGCGAAAGTCGAACTCAATAATAATGACCACATATTTTGAGAGGGAGGTGTCAACAAAAACAGAATACAGACATGAGAGCATCATGAATATTAACATAGCACCAAGTATTTCATCATATAGCTTCTAATTAAAAAAGTAACAATCTATCTACAACACCGAAGTATGAGCATAAACTTTATTGACAATCAAAAAACTATGTTCTTAGTCATTGAGACAATCAATTCATCATTCTTAAGTGAAGAGTCTATGTAAGAGCTCTCAGTTTAGCAAGTTCACATGATCAACTACCATTTAGTCTTCTATGATTGCTGATACTCATTTCATATTCTTGGAGCTAGTGTTTCCCTCGGACACATAGGAAGATAGGGGCTATATTGTTTTTCCCACCCAACTTATCTACCTCAAGGATAATGTCAACAATAATGACTCAGGATCACCTACATCCAACTAGATATATGTATACATATGGATCTTTCTCCAACACATGATGCTTTCCAACCAGAGAATTAATAGGTTGCAATAGGGGTAAACATTATTGACTCTTGCATAAAACTAAATACATGAAAGTAAAGATAGGCCCTTCATAGAGGGAAGAAGAGGTTTTCATGCACTTTCTGATTTTTGGATGTGCAAGATCTTAATGTAAAGGAACCTCACTTTATATTGCCCCTTATTATAGAAACCTGTATTATGCAGTGTGTCTCTTTTATTTCTTTGCTATCACAAGATCATATGTGTATGTAGACAAACATAACTTATTATGTAGTC
This sequence comes from Hordeum marinum, assembly GCA_022496015.1. Taxonomy (NCBI): domain Eukaryota; kingdom Viridiplantae; phylum Streptophyta; class Magnoliopsida; order Poales; family Poaceae; genus Hordeum; species Hordeum marinum. The sequence continues at coordinate 85,926,762 of CM039676.1, forward strand.
TTCCTTGTCCAACATCAACACTTCGATCATTATATAATATTTGGTGGGTGCTCACAATCATGAAAGATGTCCAAGATAGTGTATTTGCATGTGAATCTCCTCTTCTCTATCATAATTTGCATGGATTGTACCAATGACTAACACTATAATTGTTGACCCCCAACAACTTTATCACTTATACTTTTTCTATGCGAAGTCATTACTCCCTATGGGATTAGCATATGATTTTTCTATTTATTTTATTTCAATGCTATGATGATTTATGCTTGTGAGTAAAGCACACAAACTCAACTAATGTTTATTATATAATTCTCACACTCGATCACAAAGATAGGTTGTCACAAGGCAAACACTCTAAGCAAAGCAAACCTAAATTTATTCCTCCAAATCATGAAATAACTAAAGATCAAACTAAGGTAGATGATAATGGCAAAATTGACGGTGATACGATACTGGGGCACCTCCCCCAAGCTTGGAACAAGCTTAGGGTGGTGCCCATACCCATGTACTCAAGTGTCCCTCTTAGGTGATTATGCAGTGGCTTGTCCTTCAAGAGATGATCAAAATTATCAATTATTTGCCTAAGGGCCCGATTTTGTTCTTCCAGTAGGATAACTTCCTGAGTGAGAGTCGTATTCTGATCACAGATGGATTCCATAACTCAACGCATTAATTTCTGCTAAGGAAATATCGTCATAAAGAGGTAATGGCACATCTCCTTGGGTTGAATCCTCTAAGAGGTGCTTAGCGTTCTTTCTTTCCATTCCATCAGCTTCTTCCTTATCCTTCTTAATAGCATCTTCTGGTGCCTCCAATTCATCCTCTTCTCCACTAGACAATTCATAATAGACCTTGCTATAAGGGCATCTGCTTGGCGAAGGTCGGACTATGTGATGCTTCTTGCGGAGAGTTGGGGGAGCCATGGGTGCTTCTCCAAATTAGGGATCCTCGTAGAAAAACAGCCCAAAACAAGAATAGAGGAGAAACTTGGTATGCGGTGATGAAAACATATGGGAGTCAGAATACGTGTCCAGGAGGAAATCGGAGTCCGGGAGGCACACGAGGGACCCATGAACTAATCGGGCGCGCCCAGGGGTGGCCCCCTGTTGGCTCATGGCTCCCTCGAGGGTCCCCCTGACTCATTTTTATTTTTATATTTTTTCTAAAATACCAAAACCAGCAAAACTTATTTTTTATGGAATTTTTGGAGTCAGTTTACTTACCGAATCACATACCTACATCTTTTCAGGTGTGCAGAGTGTTCTGGAATGTGTGTCTTATGTGTTCTTTTGGTGCCATCACTTGAATAATATTATTTTCAACATTAATGGGTGTACCCGAGATGTAATGTTTAATTCTTTTCCCATTAACCACTCTCTGGTGTGTGCCTTAGGCGTTATTGATCTTGATAGCGCCAGAGAGATAAACCTATTCGATGATATAAGGTCCTTCCCATTTAGAGAGAAGCTTACTTGCAAAAAGATCCAAAACGAGAATTGTACAAAAAGGACTAGATCTCCTACACTGAATTCTCATTTTTAATTCTCTCATCATGCCATATTTTAACGATTTCTTTAAATAACTTGGCATTTTCATAGACTTGTGTCCTCCATTCATCTATTGATCTAATATCAAATAACCCCCTTTCACCGGCAAGCTTAAAATCATAGTTAAGTTCTTTGATTTCCCGATAAGCTTTATGTTCTAACTCAAGAGGTAAATGACAAGTCTTTCCATAAACCATTTTATATGGGGACATTCCCATTGGGTTTTTATAAGCAGTTTTATAAGCCCACAAAGCATGATCAAGTTTCTTAGACCAATTCTTTCTAGATCTATTAATGATATTTTGCAAGATTAATTTTATTTCTCGGTTAATCAATTCAACTTGACCACTAGACTTAGGATTATAAGGTGATGAAATTATATGGTTAACATCATATTTGGCTAGAAAATTACGGAAAGCACCATCAATAAAATGTGAACCACCTATGTCATTTGGTATCTAGGAACTCCAAACCTTGGGAAAATAATATCTTTAAGCAATTTAATAGAAGTGGTATGATCAACACTACTAGTTGGAATAGCTTCTACACAGTTAGTAATGTAATCAACAACTAAAATATGAGTGTACCCATTAGAGGAAGGAAAAGGTCCCATATAATCAAAGCCACAAACATCAAATGGTTCAATTGCAAGTGAATAATTCATAGGCGTTTCCCGACGCCTACCAATGTTACCAATTCTTTGACATTGGTCTTTAAAAAGAGTAGGCCAATAGAAACCAGATTCTAATACCTTGTGTGTAGTTTTTTCACCAGCATGGTGCCCTCCATAGGCCTCAGTGTGGCACTTCCTTAGGTCCATTCCGGTTCATGTTTAGGTACACAACGTCTAATAACACCATCTACTCCTTATTTATAAAGGTGTGGGTCATCACAAAAGTAATGTCCTAAATCATAAAAGACCTTTTTCTTTGGTTGATAGGTGAAACTAGGTGGTATATATTTAGCAACAATGCAATTATAACATCTAATTCACTAGTGCAAAAAAGCCTAGCTATGGCGTGGCGAAAATGGTCATGTTGGCGTGGACGCCCGACGCCACCAATAAGGCGCCATAGCTAAAAAATACTACTAGTGTTGGGTTCTATAACAACACTATTTCATGCACTTATGGCGTGCCACGTGTCCAACTCCAGGAGTAATATCTGTCAGTAGTAGCATTGGAAGTTAGTGCTATGCAAGCAATGTAATTTTCAGATTTAAACCAAATCTGTACAGCAGTGCGATACAACAAAAATGACAGCATAATCAAAGGTTTAGACAGTAATTTAATAGTACATTGCAAATACCAGAATCTAAGTTCAACAGTCATTATTTGTTGACATTATTCAGAAAAGTATCAAAAAGCGACATATAACACAAGTACACACAAGTTCAGATAAATTAATAAGAGGTGGTAAGACACCATAAGATATGCCATGCATGCCTACTAGCTAGCTAACTCGACATTACGTCGGGTGGAGTCAAGATCATAGTCTGGAGTAAGTCGACCATCATTGTCGCTGCCAGCAGGCTTGTAGTAGACCATGATCTCGTCACAATCATAGTCAAGGTAGAACGTGTCTATCGCCCTAGCTTCCATCTCATAAGCAGTTGCAAGAGCTGTCCAACCAGGGCAACCGAAATAGGTGCAGCCTGACTCATTGGTGACAAGACAATTGAAGCGTTCAACCATCACCATCTTCATTAGGGTCCATTAGAACATGATCGGTGCATCAATCAGACCTCAAAATTTCTCTAAGATGTCACGCCTTGCCCCGCAAGAGATGACCTGAGGAAAATTTGAAAATATAACCAGTTAGACAATTTCGGCCACAAACCTACGATGCGAAACTCAATCAGAACATGTTGAACTAAATCATATATATATAGCGTCTTAGCAATGAAGTCCTTCGAAAGATCGATAAAGAATTTCCTATCCTTCTGGCATCTCAAAGCACCACAAGTCTTACACGTGCTATCCATATGCTGCTGTCAATATCGTTGATCAAAGTAATCATACATCATTAAACTAAATAACTAACACATCAAAGTATAACGTATATGCACTAGTAATTAAGCAATTCTACAAATGATGCACGGTTCAAACATTTAATAACATGCATAAAGTTAAACAGTCATTCATATACGAAATAGCTAATGCTATGTCCATCTCCAGCAAGCTACCGACCGGAGGGGCTGGCCTCATGGTCATCTATGGTGGACCTACGACGACGCAGTAGCGACTGAACTTCCTCCTCCTCCTCCTCCTCCTCATGCTCCTCCTCCTCCTCGAGCTTATCCCAATCTATGGGATCCTTGTCTATGCTCTTCTTCGCTGCATACTAAAGGAGCATCATCTTATTGGTCTCTAAGAGTTTGTCATCTCTCGCAAGCTCCATCACTAATGGTTCGAACAATTGTTGCTCCGCCTGGAGGTTCTCCTTCTCCTCAGCCCTAGTGCATATCCTTATGTTCTCCGGCGCGAGGAACTGCGCGTACTCACATCAATCAGGGAAGTTTAGAATCTCTTTTTTCCTTGTGATACTCAACCTCCTTTGCATCGTAGGCGCGCGCCACTAACTCTGGGGTGTACCAGTGGCCAAGCTGGTGGACGACATTGTCCTTCGTGATGGTTGCATAGTACTTAGTACTTGATACGTCTCCAACGTATCTATAATTTTTTATTGTTCCATCCTAATACATTATCATTTAAGATACTTTTTGGGTCTTTATTTACCAATTTATAGTATTTTTGTGCACTAACCTATTGACCCAGTGCCTAGTGCTATTTGATGTTTTCTACATGTTTTTGACCTTTCGGGTTTACAGTACCAAATGAAGTCCACTTGCCATGAAACTTTTTGATGATTTTTTCGGGACCAAAAGAAGACCTAGAAGCATTGGAAGGAAGCCGGGAGTCGCACGAGGGTCCCACAAGCCAACAGGGCACCCCCAGGGGGGGGGGCCTGATGGCTTGTGCCACCCTCGAGCGCCTCCCGATGCCCCTCTCTGGCCTATAAATTCTCTAATATCCCCCCAAACCCTAGGGGGTGCTCCCGAAACACTTTTTCTGCTGCCATAAGTCTCTGTTCCGACGGGAGCCCATCTAGAAATCCGTTCTGGCACCCTGCCAGAGGGGAGATCGATCAAGGAAGGCCTCTTCATCAACCTTGCTCCCTTCACCATGATGTGTGATTAGTTCACCATAGACCTACAGCTCCGTAGGTAGTACCTAGATGGCAAACTTTCTCTCTCTCTCTCTTGATTTTCAATACAATGTTCATCACATCTTTGCCTTGATCTATCCGATGTAATCCCTTTGCATGCTGTGTTTGTTGGGATCCGATGAATTGTGAGTTTATGTTATTCATGAAAAATATTTGATTCAAACCTGAATACTAAGATTCTTATTTGTATGATCATTATAGCTTCGTAAAGCTCTCTGATCTATTAAAATAGTTTGGCCAACTAGATTGATATTTCTTCGATGGGAGTGGTGCGTTGTGGTAGGTTCAACCCGAGGAATTTATATATCCCGGTGACAAAGTAGGAGACAAGATACGTCTTTGTTTTGCTTCTACTAAGGATAAAATGATGGGGTTTATTCATATTGATTGGGTTTACTTTGTCTACATCATGTAATCGTTCTCCAAGCATTAGTCTGTTTTACTTGATCCTCTAGATGCATGCTGGATAGTGGTCGATGAGTGGAGTAATAGTGATATGTGCAGGAAGGAGTTGACCTATTTTCTTATGGACTTGATGCCTATATACACATGATGATTTCTGTGAGAATCGCATAACTATTGACTTTTCTATCAATTGCCCAACAGTAATTTGTTTACCCACCATATGTTATTTCTATGAGAGATGCCACTAGAGAACTCTACGACCCCCAGGTCTATTCACTTATATATATATATATTCACAAACACTATTACTAACTTACTGTTATTTCTTCTCTTTTATTTTATTCTGCAATTTACAGTTATCTACACAACTCACTTGCTTGGAAATAACGACATCAAGGGGATTGACAACCCTCTTACTGGCGTTGGGTGCAAGTTGTTTGTTATTTTGTGCGCAGCCGCTGAAGATGGTTGAGGATTGGTATTCCTATTGGTTCGATAAACTGTGGTTTCATAACTGAGGGAAATACTTACCCACATTGTGCTGCGATAACCTGTTCCTCTTCATGGAAAACCCAACACAGATCAAAAGTATCAGGAAGGATTCCTGGCACCGTTGCCGGGAATACCATCACCAACTATCCAGTAACTTCACACAAATTTTTATTCACTTTTTCATCATTTTATTTTCTGTTATATTTAGTTTGTCTCAAAAAAATAAAAAATAAAAAATATTTATCTTTGCTTGTTACTAGTTTTCTTGTTTGAAGTCATGTCTAGTCCTTCTTTTGTCTGCGTTACTCCAAATAATGAGGTTGTTAACTCTAAACATAGGGGAGGAGAAAGTTTGAAAGATGCATGGTATAGGATTTGCCACACTCAAAATAAAGAAATTAATAAATTACCCACCACTACTTTGCTTCACAATTTTTTTGTTGGTGTGACAACTTGGTATACGTTTGTCCTTAACACCATCACCGGTGGGAACTTCTTAATGTGTCACACATTGGATGCTTATAATGCAATTGAAAATCTTGTTGTAAAACCACCCATTATAGTTAATGAAAACAATTTGGCCTTGGAAAATTTTATGCAAAGGCTTGATTCTATTGAAAAGAAAGTGAACACTAGTATACCAATTGAGGAGTTAGATAAAAAAACTTCATAATCATATCACTCAATTTGGGTCGCGGGTAGGAATGATTTTGAAAACTTTAAATGAAAAGGACACCATTATTGTTAAGAGGGTAGAACAAGGTTTGAGTATTGATAAAATGGAGGAGGGCATTGACAAAGTGGGTTCCACTTTCACACCATATAAAACTAATGCTAGTACCTCACGAGACAAAAATCCCAAGTTCATATACATTCCTAAGAGCATTAGTACACCTCCTTATAAAAACGAAGATCTGAAAATGATTGGTGTTCATCCCAATGTTGTGAACTTAATAAAGGATCCTATTTTGAAGCCTTCCGTTGTTACCATGAATCATAGTTATGTTATTGAAGAGCTTCATGTCAAAGATGACAACACCTGAAACGATGCATTATGCCTAGCTAGGGGCATAAAACAATAGCGCTTGTTGGGAGGAAACCCAATATGTATCTTAAATTTGGTTTTTTACTTTCTGTTATTTCGTGATAACATGATTATTGCCTCTGTAATGGTTTTGTTTTATGTTCTAATTAGTGTTTGTGCCAAGTAAAGCCTTTGGGATGACTCACAAGATGAGTAGAAACGATGCTAAAACATAACAGAAACTTTGACACCAGTACATGAATTTTCATTTTTCTACTGGAACGTTTTAATTATATGAAATTTTTGCACAATATTTATATACAAATTCTCCAAGTTTTCCCATTCTTCAGTATTTCTAGAGTTAGCGAAGTATGGGCTCTTTACAGATTGCTACAAACTGTTCTGTTTTGCTTGCATAGTTTGCTTGTTTTGATTATACTATGGATTGTATCGAGGGGTATAAGCCATGGAGAAGTTAGAATACAATACCTATTATGGAAAAATGAATTAAGAATCAATTTATAAGAGCATCCAAAGCATTAACTCTGCCATACTGACCTTTGCTCCAATGGCCACAGATGGTATTCTTCGCTTGAGAATCGAGTTGCTTGAATCTCTTCACATCAACAACGTTGACCGTGGGAGTAATAGAGGGAACACCATTTTCCACAACATACCATAGATTGTTGTCAATTGCCTCAAGATGCATGCACATCTTGTTCTTCCAGTAGGGGTAGTCCGTCCCATCGAAGGTAGGGCAACTTGCAGAAACCTTGATCGTACCTGCAGTCGACATAACTAGAACTGCAGGCAGTTAAACCAAAATCACACAGAACGAGGGAGTGCCTCGCTCTGATACCAATAGAAAGTGTGTTATATCGACTAGAGAGGGGGAGGGGTGAACAGGCGATTTTTATAAATTCACCATTGAGGAATTTCAACTTGAGGAATTTGAAATGTGATGAACTACTAGTAGCGGAATAAGTACTCAGGTGCATGAGAAACATAGCATTAGCATAGTCATCATGATGAAATAAAGCATGCACAAAATATAGGTAGCATGATACTGGATAAGCAGGTGAAGAACAAGGTGACTGAAGAATTTGAGATGAGGAGACTAAGAAAGTTTTCAGTAAAATTCTTCAAACAGTAACGATCAATTTCATCAACAGGTATACAGGGAAATAGAAGGGTTGAGCAAATGGAACCAGGTAGCTTGGTGAAGACAATGTTTTAATGACGCACTTCCAATTGTTGTGACAGTCGTACGCCTGGTTTGGAGAGGCCTGGTATTTAAACCAGAGGACACACAATCCTTACTGTTTTCTCCTTGGGCTAAGGTCACACAGTCCTTGCCGAACACTCGTGGTGAGTCTTCATGGTAGACTTCCATAACCCTCACAAATTGGTCACCTGATGATCCACAATTTACTGCTGGATGCTCTAGACCCATGACGTGCTAACCGTCTGGAAGATGCACAGTCTTCAAAGGTAAAAAGCATCTGTTCCGCACAAGAACAATCTCTTCAGTGATGCTCAATCACTTTGGGTTTGGTGGTTTGGTTTTGGGGTTTTTCATCACTGATGATTTCTCTCAAAGTCCTCGGAGGATGGGATGCTCTCAAATGACAAGTGTCAGTTCTCTCTCAGAGCAGCCAACCAACTAGTGGTTGTGGGGACGGCTATTTATAGCTAGAGTGCAACCTGACATGATAAGACATAAATGCCCCCCAATGATATGACCGTTATGTGGACATGATGATTGGGACAACTGGCGCAAAGCACATCAATGGTCAGAATTTGAACTGTCAAATTCCTTAGGGCTTATCATATTCCTCACCGTAGGCAATTCGCACTGGCGAAATCCTAACTCCCTAGTCAGACTAATTGCCTCAGAGACCAGAAGAACTTCATCTCTATCACTAAAGAACTTGACTGAACCGTAAGATAATTCCAAAGGCTTCACTCAAAGGATTGGGTAGGTTGAGGCTTTTGAGTTGAGCATGAGTTGGAAATTTTCCTTAGTATTTCCTCGGCCCCCTTTAATAGAACGGTGTTTCCTATGATTCAAAGAAAGGAAATTAAACTACAAAAACAAAAGTCTTCACGCTTCATAGTCCTTGTTAATATCTTCAAGGTCACATCGAATTCTTCAGCTTCAAAGTCTTCAAGGAATACCAAAGTCTTCAGGTGAAGACATTCATTTTTAGGAGTCGATATTCTCTGAATATATCAGACTACTCATCGACTTATATTCTCCATGATCTTGAATCATCAAAGCCAGGGTATCGAATGAGGCATCAAGGGATCTTAGCAGTTTCTAAACCACCTCGTGGTCGGTGATATCAGTAGCACCAAGTGCTTGAAGCTCATTGGAGATATCAGTGAGACGATCAAAAGTTTGATGAACATTCTCATTGTTTGGTCTTTTGAAGTGGTTGAAGAGATTGCGAAGAACATCAAGTTGGGAGTCATGTTGAGTGCAAACACCTTTGTTGACTTTGGATAGCCTATCCCAGATAAGCTTAGCAGACTCCAAAGCACTCACTCTACCATACCGACCTTTGCTCAGATTGCCACAGATGATATTCTTCGCTTGAGAATCGAGGTTTTTGAATCTCTTCACATCAAGAACGTTGACCATGGGAGTAACAGAGGGAACACCATTTTCCACAACGTACCATAGATCGTTGTGAATTGCCTCAAGATGCATGCGCATCTTGTTCTTCCAGTAGGGGTAGTCCGTCCCATCGAAAGTAGGACAACCTGTGGAAATCTTAATCATACCCGCAATCAACATAACTAGAACTCCAGTCAGTTAAACCAAAATCACACAAAACGAGGGAGTACCTCGCTCTGGTACCAATTGAATGTGCGTTATATCGACTAGGGGGGTGAACGTGCAATTTTTACAAATTCATCATTGTGGAATTTCAACTTGAGGAATTTGAAATGTGATGAACTACTAGCAGCGGAATAAGTACTCAAGTGCATGAGAAACATAGCATTAGAATAGTCATCATGACGAAATAAATCATGCACAGTTTACATGTAGTGTGATAAAGGATAAGCAGGTGAAGAACAAGGTGACTGAAGAATTTGAGATGAGGACATTGATAAAGTCTTCAATCAAATTCTTAAAACAGTAATGATCAATTTCATGAACATGTATAAAGGGAAATAGAAGGGTTGAGGAAATGGAACCAGGTAGCTTAGTGAAGATAATGATCTGATGGCCCAGTTCCAACAGCTGTGACAGTCGTACGTCTAGTTTGGAGCGGCCTAGTATTTAAATCAGAGGACACATAGTCCCAGGACACACAGTCCTTACTGTATTCTCCTTGAGCTAAGGTCACACAGTCCTCGCCCAACACTCGTGGTAAGTCTTCAGGGTAGACTTCCAAAACCCTCACAAATTGGTCACCCGGCGATCCACAATTTACTGCTAGACACTCTAGACCATGACGCGCTAACCGTTTGAAAGATGCACAATCTTCAAAGGTAAAAAAGCGTCGGTTCCACACAAGAACAATCTCTTTAGTGATGCTCAATCAATTTGGGTTTGGTGGTTTGGTTTTGGGGGTTTTCCTCACTGGTGATTTTCTCTCAGAGTCCTCGGATGATGGGTTGCTCTCAAATGACAAGTGTCATTTCTCTCCCGAAGCAGCCAACCAACTAGTGGTTGTGGGGGCGACTATTTATAGCCAGGGTGTAACCTGACATGATAAGACATCAACGCCCCAATGATATGACCGTTGTGTGGATAAGATGATTGGGGCCAGCTGGCGCAAAGCACAACAATAGTCGGAATTTGACCGTCAAATTCCTCAAGGCTTATCATATTCCTTAGTGTAGGAAATTCACACTAACGAAATCCTAACTCCCGAGTCAGACCAATTTCCTCAGAGACCAGAAGAACTTCGTCTCTGTCACTGAAAAACTTGACTAAACCGTAAGAGATTTCCAAAGGCTTCACTCTAAGGATTGGGTAGCTTGAGGCTTTTGAGTTGAGCATCAGTTGGAAATTTTCCTTAGTATTACCTCAACCCCCTTTAACAGTACGGTGTTTCCTATGATTCAAAGAAAGTAAATTAAACTACGAAAACAAAAGTCTTCACGATTCATAGTCCTTGTTAATATCTTCAAGGTCACACCGAAATCTTGAGCTTCAAAGTCTTCAGGGAATACCAAAGTCTTCACCAAAGTCTTCAGCTGAAGACATTCATTTTTAGGGGTCGATATTCTCCGAATATATTAAACTCCTCATCGACTTATAGAACCTGTGTATACTCACAAACACATTAGTTCCTTAACCTATAAGTCTTCAATACACCAAAATCACTAAGGGCACGAGATGCACTAATAATCTCCCCTTTTTGGTGAGTGATGACAAATAGGTTAAGGTTTCAACGAGGATAAACATATGAAATGTAAGTACCGTGTTTCAGGAATTTGATTGCAAGATATAGAAGAACTCCCCCTGAAGATGTGCATATATGAGTAATTTGCTTTGGACTACAAATGCACATGGCAGGTTAAAAACATGGAGAACTCCCCCTATATCTTGTAATTCATACCCGCATAAAATATACAACATGAGGAATTGGAATGCATGATGAAAAATGTTGTGTGACAAAACTCAGCATGTATGCATTAAGTAAGTTTGAGGAAATAGCATGTGGAAAGCAATTCAAAAGTATCAGGCCACCATCACACATAAGTTTACAACTCAACCAACAAAAGCTTCAGAAGAGCGAGAGTTGTAACTTAAACAAAAACAACCCATATAAAGAGACCCGCTTGAAGACTAACTCAAATTTTCTCCCCCTTTGTCATCGAGGACCAAAAGGGGCGAAAAATGAGGACTAACGCCCCTGAAGATTTTCATCTTGAAGTTGCTGGAGGAGTGTCAGCGTTGTTGGGGTCATTTGTCGATGCAGGGCCCATAGCAGTGTCGTCAATGTCCTAAGCTTCACCTATCTCGCGCGATGAAGAAAATGAGCTTGTAACCAGCTTAGGAACTTGAACCTTCTTGAATTTCTTCCGAGGACAGCGAGCCCAGTCAAGTTTCTTCTCAAGGACCATCGCCTTGAGTTCTTCAGTTTTCTTGAGGTGAGATAGAATGGCCTAAGTGCGGTTGAAGGCTTCATGAAGATAGTATTGGTTCTTCCTCACAGAGTTGTGCGTGACAGTCATGTCTCGAAGAAGTGAACCAAACTGACGCTTTACCCACTTGTGATTGCGATCAACCTTGTGATGAAGACTTATAAGCATCTTGCGATCAGTCATCACATGAGGGGCAGAGGCTTGAGAAATATGAGCAGAAAACTTTGCTACAATGTCTTGGCTAGTAGTGTCATCATTGCTTGAGTAAGAAGCAGGCTGGTGAATCAGACCATCCAATGGACGATTGCCTTCATCAATGATGGAATCTTTGCCTTTAACCTCAGATGAGGAAAATCTGCCTCTTGACGACTTCAAGAGGGGGAAAGTAGCTGAGGTGATTGATGAAGTCTGCTTCATAAGAAATTGAAGTCCTTTTTCTGATCAACTTCATAATCCATGGGGCATAAGGCTTCAGTTCAAATGGTAACATTGCAATGTTGCCCAAAGTCCTCATGAAGAATTCATGGTAGTTGATAGTTGTTGACACACGAACACGTCACCATGTACCCTCAACGCCGGGGGTGATGCACCGCAGCTCACGTCGAGGGAGGTCCGTCCGGCAGCGCGATACGCAAGACAGTCGGCGGACGCTTTTTGCAGACCCGAAACCCCGCACGCCCGGGAGGGACCCTGTCAGGGAGTGCGGCGGCTATGGGCTTCCCTAGGTCGATTCGCTCGCCTCTAGAGCCTCGGGATTCGCAGCTCTCAAACGAAGGACAACGAAGAATGAGAGAAAAAACAAAGAACGTAGATGAAAAAGTAGTATAGATTGATTTGTTGGATTGTGTGTTGTTCAATCGGCCGTCACCCCCAACATATATACGAGGCGTCTGGACTTCCCATACAAGCAAAGGATTCATCTAGGCTTTCCTTACAAGAAAAATTACATCAATTCACGTCCTAGAGTCCTAGTTCTAGTTCCACTCGGATTCAACCCGAATCTGGCCCAATCTTCTATCTTGCTTCTTGTGTGGGCCGTGAAATCTGCATATGACCTCCGATGGAGATGGTCCAAACATCAATTTTGAGTGCCTCGACGAGGCAAACAATCCGTATGTTGATCACTTTCCCAAATAAAGCCATCTTGAATACTCCATGAGGTCATCTTTAGCTTTGAATCGGACTCGGTCACGTAGCAGACTGGACTGTTCGAGTGTTGTAGCGTCTCTACAGGTTGTATACTATCTCATATGATAATAGCCTTAAAAGAAAAGTTGACCATTTCGATGTTACTAACAACTTTCATGTTGAAAATTTTTCTATCTGAGGACATTTTGAACTTTCACTCGACCGATATTTTTCACTGGGACGGTGATTTTCACCCGCACAACAATTGCACTTGGCCAGTATTTTCACTCGACCGATACTTTTCACTCGGACGGCGATTTTCACTCGAAAGGCAATTTCACTCGGCCGGAAGGAAAACTTTTCACTCGACCGGACAACAAACGTTTCCCTAGGTCGACAAACTTTCACTCGGAAATCTCGAGTGAACTCCAGGCTGATTTTGTTTTGCCTCTCCAGGTCGCATACGACATCAGATTGAGAAGATTTATATATAATAGTCAATCGTCTCGACGACGCGAAACTTTTCCATGTTGTAAGTTTTTCCATCCGAGGACGACTCGAGGGCCGAATGACTCGCACGACCCATCATACATGTGTCTGATCTCCCGCGCCACATTTTGCTTTGTGATAGGGCTGCACTCTGGTTGCTCTAACTTTTGCGTACGACCTCAGATTGAGATGATTTATATATCAAAACCGATCAGCTCGATGAAACGAAGACAATCCATGTAGAACATTCCTTCGTTCGAGGTTGGTTTGGAGGCGTGATAGACCAAAAAGCACTCAGAACATCTATATGACAATCCAAGTGTGATTTGGCCCTTGATATGATGCCGAATGGTGATTGTGTAAACATCAATGTTGTTTCACTCGGCAATATGAACTTTCTTGTAGAAAAAACCTTTTTGTTTGAGTCCATATTTATTGCATTTTGCACCGTGCCAAAATCAGGTGTCAACACATGCCCCCCTGTTTTTCTGCAAAACTAGCATGCCGAAAAATGATTTGCACTATGTTTGTTCTAAGGACGATGTCAACACTCCATCGGCCATCTATATTTCTCAGAATGATAATTATGTATCGGCCATTTTTATGCTAAGGGCAATAATCATATATCGGCCATTGCCTAATCAGGCTTCTTGCCACACACTCGGGTGGTACTTTTTCAGATATCTGCCATTGAGAGCTCGAGGTAATAATACTCCTTGTATGGATTCCACTAAATATGAATTTCCAGGAACTATTATTGCAATCCTTAAAGGACGTTCCCAGTTTGGAGACCACTTCCCGAATTTTCTATCTCTAGAACCAATCGGCAGAATTACTTTCCACACAAGATCGCCAACGTGAAAATTCTTCAACTTGACCTTTTTATTGTAAGCTCTTGCTACCCTCAATTTGTCCTTCTCTATGGCTTTTAATGCAGCCAAATGCTTATCAGCAACCTCATCAATATTTTCCATCATCAAATCATAAAAGTCCATTGCTGATAAATCATTTTGTTTGGCTATTCTCAAAGCACTCAAATTTACCTCCACGGGTAAAACAACCTCTTGACCGTATACTAGCTCATATGGAGTTACCTTTGTAGCACCATGCCTTGAGATTCTCTGTGCCCATAAAGCCTCAGATAACAACTCATGCCATTTTCTTGGATTATCCTCAGTTTTCTTCTTGATGAGCGTAATCAATATTTTGTTGCTGGACTCCGCTTGTCCATTATCTTGGGCATAATACGGAGATGAATTGAGCAACTTTGTGTTATATGATTCGGCAAATTCTCTAACTTGGTGACATGAAAGATGAACCTTTATCTGTAGTTAATGTGTGAGGGATCTATGAATAATGTGTTTGATTATGAATTGAATTACCTCTGTATGTGTCATGTTCTTGAGAGGTACTGCTTCAGACCATTTAGTGAAATAATCGGTTGCCACCAACACGAACCGATGCCCCTTTGAATAAGATGGATGAATTTGTCCAATGAAGTCTAAACCCCATCCCCTAAGAGGCCACGACTTGATGATAGGGTGTAACATAGCAGCAGGAGCCAACTGAATATCACCAAATTTTTGACAAGCATCACACCCTTTATAATACCTGAAGCAATCATTGATCATAGTAGGCCAATAAAATCCAGCACGTCGTAAGAGCCATTTCATCTTGGGTGCCGACTAATGAGTACCACAAATGCCTTCATGTACCTCTCCCATAGCAACTCTTGTTGGTGTTCGTCCAAACACTTCAAAAGAACATCTTCAACCATTCGGCGATAAAGACCATCATCTCTCATTGTATATTTGAAAGCCATACGCCAAACAACCCTGTCCACCCTTTCACTCGGATTGCACAAGTAATCAATAATGGGCTTCCTCCAGTCATGATTTTCACCTGTACTAGATTTATTGTTAGTGGCCGAATCAGTGGGCTCTAATTCGGCCTCTCCCATATTACCAAGAAAAGACATCGGCTTCTGAGAAATATGAAACATGCCATGATCAATATGATAGCCGGGTGCTTGTTGTGCTAACTCATTTGCTCTCCAATTGTCATGTCTAGATATATGAGCAATGCTAAAATAATCCAAAGTAGAAATCGCATCTAGACACTTATCAAGATAAACATTAAGTGATTCGTCTAAACATTGAAAGATTTTGGACACGTTTTGCACTACTAATAATGAATCACCAAAAGCCTCAACATGCGTAGCACCTATAGCAAGCAACATCTCTAAACCGAATAACAATGCTTCATATTCGGCTTGATTATTTGTGCAAAAGTATTGCAGTCGGCATGAGGCTTCAAAAACAGCACCATGAGGAGATATATAAACAATACCAACACCTTGGCCATTGCTACAAACTGAACCATCAAAATATAACCTCCATGGCACTAACGATACAAGATTTATGTCAACATCATGCTTGTCATTTGTCCGATGCTCAACAATAAAATTAGCAACAATTTGGCCTTTCATGGATTTTAGAGATTCATGAGCCAAATCATACTCAATTAAAGCATAAGCCCACTTTCCAATCCTACCACTAAGAATTGGCCTATGCAACATGTATTTAATGACATTGGTTTGACAAGCTACTATCCAGGCACTCGGCACAAGGTAATGTCTCAGTTTTGTGCAAGCATAATATAAAGAGAGGCATAAATTTTCAATAAATGTATACCTTGTCTCAGCATCCAATAAGCATCGACTCAAATATGTAATAGTTGTTCTCTTCCTTCGGTTTCTCGAGTCAATACAGCACCAATAACACCTTCCTCTGCCGCAATATAAAGCCTAAAGGGTTCTTTATGTTTGGATGCTTTCATCACCGGAGGAGTGCTCAAATAAGTCTTCATCATGTCTAATGCCTCTTGCTGTTTTGCCCCCCAAGTAAAATCAGCATCATTCTTTAACCAAACGATAGGAGTGAATGCATCAACCTTCCCTGACAAATTAGCTATGAACCTTCTCAAATAATTGACCTTGCCAAGGATTTTTTGCATATCTCTCTTGCATTTTGGAGCCTCCACTTTTTGTATAGCTTCTATCCTTTTGGGATCAATTTCTACGCCATTCTCATGAATAATGAAACCCCAAATCTTTCCAGCCGACACGCCGAATGCACACTTCAAAGGATTCATCTTCAGTCCATATTTTTTCATTCTTTCAAAAGCTAAATGCAAATCGGCCAAATGAGACTTAAAAGCATCCGATTTGACAACAATATCATCAATATAGACTTCAAGTATAATACCGAGTAAATCATAAAAAATTAAATTCATAGCACTTTGGTATATGGCACCAGCATTTTTTAACCCGAAGGTCATCACTGTCCACTCGAATAAACCAAGGAAACCCGGGCAACGAAAGGCTGTCTTGGACATGTCCTCTTCGGCCATAAAAATTTGATTATAACCCGCATTACCATCAAGAAAGCTAATAACCTTATGTCCAGAAGCATCATTAATAAGCATGTCGGCTATTGGCATGGGGTACTCATCTTTGGGTGTAGCTCTATTCAAATCTCTGAAATCAATGCACACCCTTAACTTGCCGAATCCTTTGTTCTCCACCGGCACGATGTTAGAGATCCACTCGGCATACCTGCAAGGCTGAATGAAATTAGCTATGAGCAATTGACCGATCTCCTCCTTGATCCGGTCATATGTTTTTGGATTAAATTTCTGGCCGATTGTTTGTAAGGTCTAAAACCGGCCTTTATAGGCAACCGATGCTCCACTAGCTCTCGACTTAAGCCTAGCATCTCATGATATTCCCTTGCAAACAGCAAACATATTCTTTTAACAACTCGATCAACCTATCCTTATGATCGGCTCTTAAGTTTTTATTTACAAACGTCGGCCTGGGAACTGAACCACCCCCTATATCTATTTCTTCTAATGGATCTGCCGGCTGAAAACCCTGTCCTAATTTATCCATGTCATCCAACTCCTCTACAGATTCATTCATATCATTCTCGCTAGACCGATATTTTACAAGACGTTTCTGCAACCACTCGGAATTAGAATCCATTTAAACATATCATACCTTGGAGCCGATTGCCACTAGATGGCTTTAAAGAGACGGGCACAAAGCCATTCTTCGTTGCGCTAAGGAAATCAAACTCTGACAAGTCGCGTCCCGTCAAGCAAGTAGTATTGGGATGTTGCCAATCCACCGATGCATCGGCTAAAGCAACACAAGCCAAGTTATCCGCATGAATGACTTCCACCTCATCATCAACCCACTGGATCAAAAACTGGTGCATGGTAGATGTCACGCACTGGTTTGCATGAACCCAATCACGGCCTAGTATGATGTTGTAGTTACCTTGCACCTCAGCGACAATGAATGCAGTAGCCAAAGTTTTGCTCCCGACTGTAAGCTCCACATACATCACACCTTTGGCTTCAGTTTTCTCTTTGCCTTCAAACCCATTAAGCACCATATTGGTATTGATTAATTCATCATCGGGCAAACCCAATTTATTGAAGACCGAATAGGGCATGAGATTCACCACAGCACCACCATCAACAAGCATCCAAGTGAGTGGTGATCCATTGATATGACCTCTGAGGTATAACGGTTTCAAGTGCGTCACTGGTTCCTTTGGCTTCCCGAATATTGCATTTCCGGGGCCAAAATCCAGCTAAGCCACTTCCCCTTCTTCATCTACAACACGGAATTCAGCGGGTAAGTAATACAACATATTGATATCCATACCTTCATGAACCGGTGTAGACTCATAGTCCAACAAATCGTCTTCCTCTTCGCGTGCATCCACTAAATTTGAATTCTGTCCAAGTGAAGGAGAAGTAATAGGCGACTGAGATGATGTCATAGCTACATCGTCCTCTTTTGGTGGTGTAATTGCTATTGTGACAGATGTAGAAGCCATTATGTCTTGCATTGGTTTAGGCTTCCACACTTGCTTCACTGGTATCATGGGCCGAGTGACATTGAACAACTCGTCCCTTTGCGTCTCAGCCTCTTGTTCTGTCATCTCTTGATTCCTCAACCTCTGTAATTTCCTCTTTTGTGTCTTTGTTAACCCTGGAGGATACCACTTTGGCCGAGTGTATTTAGGATCAAATGGCTTCACTTGACTGGTACTCGCTTCATGATCATTGGTCAAGTGCTTTGGCGCGATAACAAGTATCGGCTCAGTTGGGTTGCTACCCACAGTCGGCTGTTGCGTGGTAAACGTTTCACTGCCCAAGATGAGTGAGTCAGCATTAATTTTTTCCTCGCCTTTCCCTGACTCCACTGCTGCAACACTTGACAACTTGACGCACCACTCTTGTCGACTTTTCTGGCCTACGAAATTTTCACTCGGGCGCACCCTTTTACTCGGAAGAAATCCACTCGACCGTATTCTTTCATTCAGATAACTTCCACCCGAGTGCATTCTTACACTCGGATAATTTCCACTCAGAGGCATATTTTGACCAACCGAATAATGGACACACATGTTCAGTCGACTTTCATACGAGCATCCAAGTCGATCCCAAACAAGTTGTCATTGTTCTTGTGGAAGCGACATCCTTGATCCAGTCGGTTTTGCTTGCCGACTGAACATATCAGTTGATGGTGACCTTGGTTACTTCAGGTACGATGACCGATTAGAGCTAGAACCGGCCGACTGATTTGCATATTTGGACAGCAGCATATCAAAAGTTGGCTTGACTCACTTACGATATACCTTTGCTTCATTCCTCTTCCACTTTCCAACTTCTGGACTCTTGGGTTTAACAAACTTAACATGAGTGTCTTCTTGCACTTGTTGTTGCCCCCCGAGTGTAGGATTCTTGATGGTGATCTTGATTACCTCCTTGCCATTGAGTTGCTTGTCAAGCACAACCTGCCTCCCCAAGACCTTGCTGTCCTCCTTGCTTTTCCTAGGCTCACCAACAATGACATTAGTTTTATTAGCAGATTCGGCTACCTCTGGCCGAATGAGCAACTTTCCCCCCTCCAAATCCATAGTGTTCATTGGGAAGGGATGCTTATCAACTTGCATCTCATAAAAGTTCAATCGTCCATCATTAATGGCCGATTGTATCTGTCGTCGGAAAAACATTGCAATCATTAGTAGCATGAGAAAAAGAATTATGATATTTGCAATAAGCACGCCGTCTCAACTCTTCAATTGATGGTAAAGCATGAGATATCCTAATATCTTAGCTTGCAACAAAGCATCAAATATTTTGTCACACTTAGCAATGTTAAAAGTAAACTTCATCTCTTCATCACGATTCTTATGAATCGGTTTCAAATCATTGCAAGTAAATGGTTTGGCCTTAGACGGCCAAACAAATTCAGCAGCATACATATCACCTTCATCGTCCGAGTGATCACTACCATACTCAACCATATTCATCTTAGGACGATCAGTTTTATATCTATGCACCTCCTTGAGATCTTTGCTCCGGCTCTCCTGAGCCAAAGATTTTTGCAGGACCTAGTTGACACTTAAGAACTCATAGCCTTCTAGCTTTTTCCTAATGTGAGTTTTCAAACCACTAAGCACAAGGTCAGCCAAGTCCCTCTCGGTTATCACCAAACTATAGAACATGTTCTTTGTATCTCTAAATCTCTTGACGTAATCGGATACCGATTCATCATTTTTTGCTTAACCGATGTAAGATGTGATAATTTAAGTTCGTTGTCGCCACTACAAAAGTGATCATGAAATTTCTGTTCCAACTGCGACCACACATGGATAGAACCATGTGGTAGATAAGAAAACCATGAAAATGTAGTACCGGTTAATGATAAAGGAAACAAGCACACTTTCAATTCATTCAACGAGCCTGCTTCACCCAGTTGTGCTAAGTATTGACTAACATGTTCCCATGTGGTTTTTGTGCCTTCTCCATTGAACTTAACAAAATCTAGAATTTTATATCCCGGAGGGCACTGGATAGCTTCAAAGTACTCGGGGTGTGGTTTTTGGTAAATCCGATTCCGAGGTAACTCAACTCCAAAATTCTCTCGAAGCATCTTAGCCATCTCCTCTCTAAAACTAGCTAAAGTATCATCCGCAGTAGACGGTGAAGCTTGATGTTGTGGGATGGGAGGAGTAGAATTACTAGCAGTAGGCACGAACTATGGCACATATGTCGAACCATAGTTCAGCTATGGCCAAGTGCTTGCACCTATAGGTACAGCTTGGTTCGGTATAGGTACCAAACTTGGCATGCTCATGATGGAATTAGTAGGTGCAGCCACAATCTGATTGGTGTGGGTAGGATAGTAATTCATCGGCATGGGAGGTGCCGATGAAAGAGGTAAAGACAATTAGGGTTTTCTACACTAGCAGCCACACCAATATTACCACTAGACGATTGAGGTATATTTTTCTACGCATTGGTGTTTTCTATGAAAGTTTGATAGACTAAATTATTACCATCGGCAATACGACTCTCAATCTCAGCCCACTGCTCAGGAGAAAAGGTAGTACTTATAGGAGATTTAACCTGCTCGGCTTAAAGAGGAGGGAACTTGATTTCTCCAATCAGAGTGATATTGCCTTGGCGATCTTTCTTGAAGTTTCCAAGGAATTCTTGCAACTCCTTCTCTTCACGTGCCTTCTTTTACTCCTCATAAGCTTGGCGATGATCAACAGATAGTTCATCAAGCTTGAGCTTGATGATGTTATCGACATCTATCTCAGATGTCTTGGGAAGATCAAACATGATGGTTGATGAGGATGATTTATCTTTGTTCCCCAACGGAGTCGCCAAAAAGTGTGTTGACATACGAACACGTCACCGTGTACCCTCAACGCCGGGGGTGATGCACTACAGCTCATGTCGAGGGAGGTCCGTCCGGCAGCATGATACGCAAGACAGTCGGCGGACGCTTTTTGTAGACCCAAAACCCCGCACGCCCGGGAGGGACCCCGTGAGGGAGTGTGGCGGCTATGGGCTGCCCTAGGTCGATTGACTTTCCCCTAGAGCCTCAGGATTCGCATCTCTCAAACGAAGAATAACGAAGAACGAGAGAAAAAACGAAGAACGTAGATGAAAAGTAGTATAGATTGATTTGTTCGATTGTGTGTTGTTCAATCGACCGTCACCCCCAACATATATAAGAGGTGGATGGACTTCTCGTACAAGCAAAGCATTCATCTAGGCTTTCCTTACAAGAAAATTACATCAATTCACGTCCTAGAGTCCTAGTTCTAGTTCCACTCGGATTCAGCCCAAATCTGGCCCAATCTTCTGTCTTGCTTCTTGCATGGGCCGTGGAATCTGCATATGACCTCTGATGGAGACAGTCCAAACATAAATTTTGTGTGCCTCGATGAGGCCAACAATTCGTATGTTTATCACTTTCCCCAATAAAGCCATCTTGAATACTCCACGAGGTCATCTTTAACTTTGAATCGGACTCGATCACGTAGCAGACTGGACTGTCCGAGTGTTGTAGCGTCTCTGCAGGCCATATACTATCTCAGGTGATAATAAGCTTATAAGCAAAGTTGTCCGTTTCGATGTTACGAAAAACTTTCATGTTGAACTTTTTTCCATCCGAGGATATTTTGGATTTTCACTCGACCGAAACTTTCACTTGACCGGTATTTTTCACTCGGACGGTGATTTCCACTCGGACGACAATTGCACTCGGCCAGTATTTTCACTCGACCGATACTTTTCACTCGGACGACGATATTCACTCGGACGGTAATTTCACTCGGCTAGGAAAACTTTTCACTCGAACGGACGACAAATGTTTCCCTCGGTCGGCAAACTTTCACTCGGAAATCCCGAGTGAACTCCAGGCTGATTTTGTTTTGCCTCTTCAGGTCGCATACGACCACGGATTGAGAAAATTTATATATAAAAATCAATCGTCTCAATGACTTGAAACTTTTTCATGTTGTAAGTTTTCCATCCGAGGATGTCTTGAGGTCCGAATGACTCGCGCGACCCATCAGACATGTGTTTGATCTCCTACGCCACATTTTGCTTTGTGATAGGGCTGCACTCTGGCTGCTCTAACTTTTGCATACGACCTCAGATTGAGATGATTTATATATTAAAACCGATCAGCTCGACGAAACAAAGACAATCCATGTAGAACATTTCTTCATTCGAGGTTGTCTTGGAGGCGTGATAGACCAAAAAGCACTCAGAACATCTATATGACAATCCAAGTGTGATTTGGCCCTTGAAATGATGCTGAATGGTGATGGCCTAAACATCAAGGTTGTTTCACTTGGCAATATGAACTTTCTTGTAGAAAAACCTTTTCATTTGAGTCCATCTTTATTGCATTTTGCACCGTGCCAAAATCAGGTGTCAACAATAGGGATACCATGGATGAGATTGAACATCACATTCTTCATGATTCCTGATAACCCACAAGTATAGGGGATCTCAACAGTTTTGGAGGGTAGAGTATTCAACCCAAATTTATTGATTTGACACAAGGAGAGCCAAATAATATTCTCGAGTATTCGCAGCTGAGTTGTCAATTCAACCACACCTGAAAGACTTAATATATGCAGCAAAGTATTCAGTAGCAAAGTAATATGGAAATAATAGTAACGATGTCAAAAGTAATAGTAGTAGTTTTCTAGTGATTGTAACAGTAGCAACGGAGAAGTAACTTAGCATAGATCAATATGTGGAAAGCTTGTAGGGAATGGATCTGTGATGGATAATTATGTCAGATGTCATTCATCATGCAATAGTTATAACATAGGGTGACACAGAACTAGATCCAATTCATCAATATAATGTAGGCATGTATTCCATATATAGTCATACGTGCTTATGGAAAAGAACTTACATGAGATCTTTTGTCCTACCCTCTCGTGGCAGCGGGGTCCCAATGGAAACTAAGGGATATTAAGGCCTCCTTTTAATAGATAACCGGAAAAAAGCATTAGCACTTAGTGAATACATGAACTCCTCAAACTACCGTAATCACCGGAAGGAATCCCAGTTATTGTCACCCTAGGGGATGCAGATCATAATTCATAATAGGTGTCTACAACTTGCAAGATAGGATCAAGAACACATATATATTCATGAAAACATACTAGGTTTAGATCTGAAATCATGGCACTCGGGACCTAGTGACAAGCATTAACCATAACAAAGTTATAGCAACATCAATCTCAGAACATAGTGGATACTAGGGATCGAACCCTAACAAAACTAACTCGATCACATGATAAATCTCATCCAACCCATCACCGTCCAACAAGCCTACGATGGAATTACTCACGAACGACGGAGAGCATCATGGAATTGGTGATGAAGGATGGTTGGTGATGACGATGACGTCGATTTCCCCTCTCCAGAGACCAAAACGGACTCCCCAGGAAGATTAGGCAGTGGCGGCGGCTCCGTATTGTGAAACGCGATGAACTCTTCTCCTTGATTTTCTCTCTCTGCGAATAGGAATATATAGGAGTGAAATTGAGGTCGGTGGAGCAACAAGGGGCCCACAAGCCTGCTAGCCGCGGCCTGGGGGTGGCCGTGCCTGGCAGGCTTGCCACCTGTGGGTACCCGCCCTCCAGTTGATTCTTTCGCCAGTATGTTTTATTGATTGCAAAAATATTCTCCATAAATTTTCATATCAATCCGAGAACTTTTATTTCTGCACAAAAATAACACCAAGGCAATTCTGCTGAAAACAATGTCACTCTGGGATAGTTCCATTCTAATCATGCAAATTAGAGTTCAAAACAAAGTCAAAAGAGTTTGGAAAAGTAGATACGTTGGAGACGTATCAGCTCCCCCAAGCTTAACCCATTGCTTGTACTCAAGCAATTCAGTTGATAAAATGAAGTGATAAAGAAAAACTTTTATAGACTCTATTTGATCTTGTAGTTGTAAATATGTCTAACTGATGTTCAGATTTTTAGCAAAAATCATGGACTAACCACATTCACAATAACATTTAGGACTCACGTTCACTCATATCAATGACATAATCAACTAGCGAGCAATAATAATAACTCTTGGATGACAACACTTTTATCAAAACAATCATGATACAATATGATGAAACGATATCTCGCTAGCCCTTTCTGAGACCGCAAAACATAAATGTAGAGCACCTCCAAAGAACAAGGACTGACTAGACATTGTAATTCACGGTGAAAGAGATCCAGTCATGATCATACTCAATATAAATTAATAGCAAAGCATACAAATGACGGTGGTGCTCTCTAACTGGTGCCTTTTATAAGAGGAGGATGACACAACAATAAAGTAAATAGTAGGCCCTTTGCAGAGGGAAGCATTGATTTGCAGAGGTACTAGAGCTCGAGTTTTTAAAACAGAGATAAGTAATAATTTTTGAGCGGTATGCTTTCATTGCTCACATAACCACCAAGGGTTTTCAACATCTTCCATACTAGATACATTATAGGCGGTTCCCAAACAGAATGATAAAGTTTTTACTCCCGCTCAACCAATCAGTCACACTCCACGGCGAGCCGAATTCACGGGTACCATCCATACAAACACAATCCTGGGTTTTTTTGTTTAATTATATTTTGATTTTATTCTGATCATGGTACTGGGCATCCCGATTACCTGCCACTTTCTCGTGAATGATAGTGAGTCAACACATATCGTGAGAATAACCCACCTAGCATGGAAGATACTGACAGCCCCCAATCGCCACAAGAGCAATTTGGGCATACAAAACAAAATTTTAATTGAAGGTATAGAGTTTGGCACGTGGAAATTTACTTGGAACGACAGGTAAATACCGCATATAGGCAGGTATGGTGTACTCATATGGAACAACTTTGGGTTTGAGGAATTGGATGCACAAGCAGTATTCCCACTTAGTACAAGTGACAGCTATCAAAAGACTGGGGAGCAACCAACTAGAGAGCGACACAATCATCAACATGCTTTGAGATTATCCAACATTGAATGCAAGCATGAGTAGGATATAAATCACCATGAACATAAATACCATACAGGCTATGTTGATTTTGTTTCAACTACATGCATGAACATGTGCCAAGTAGAGCCACTTGAATCGTTCAGAGGAGGATACCATCCCATCATACTACATCACAACCATTTTAATATGCATGTTGGCACCCAAGACAAACCGTTATCCACTCTTAGCTAATTAAGCATGGCATGAGTAATTATAATCTCTAATTGTCATTGCAAATATGTTTCGCCCATAATGAGCTAAATTTGGAACGATGAGCTAATCATATTTACAAAAGCAATATAGGTCGAGTTCATACCAGCTTTTCTCCATATCAATCTTTTCATCAAATATCGTCATTATTGCCTTTCACTTGCATGACCGAATGGTGTGGATAATAATAAGAGTGCACGTGCATTGGACTAAGCTGGAATCTGCAAACAATAACTCAAAGGAGAAGACAAGGTAATATGGGCTCTCTGATCGATAAACAATTATGCATATAAGAGCCACTCAACATTTTCATTGTGGTCTTCTCCTTACAACCAAAAGAAGGAAAGATCAAAACAGGAATGAGAAATACTATTTACACGGGCAAGCTCCAAACAAGCAAAAGAAGAACGCAAAATCCTTTTGGGTTTTCTTTTAATGCTACAACTAAGCAAACTAGAAGGTAAAGCTATAAATATTTTTTTTGAATTTTTCTCAAAGTTAATTAAACACACAAGAAGAAAGCAAAAAAGAAATAAACTACCATGGATGGTACAATGAAAAAGTATGAACACCGACTACTAATATGAGTGTGAGTACATGAATGTAATGTCGGTGAGAGCTACGTACCCCCCCAAGCTTAGGCTTTTGGCCTAAGTTGGTCTAGGGCCATGGATGGAAACAACTCTCTCTCTCTCTCTCTCTCGGATACTCTGGAGCGTCCTCAGAGTTCCATTGGTTGGCAGGCTCCTGCGGCTCCCACTGAAAAACTGGCTCAGGGTACAGATCAAGGGTTGGCGCCGGTTTTGGAGCTCGGGGTTGTGTCAGACCCTAATATATGTAAATGTCTCCGGGCATAATGGTGTACCTGCCTGAGTGAATATCGAACAAAGAAGAAGCAGGGAGAGTAATAATCTCACAAGTACCTTGGCTAAAAACTAAGTTTTAAAGCAGTCTCCTATCATCATTTTTCTTAATAACATCATGTGCTACCATATGTTCATAATCTAAGAACTTCGAGGGTAGCGGCCTCTCATCTTCCTCAGCAAGCCTAATGGGTATCTCAAAGTGTTTGGCCAGATGAGATGCATGGATACCTCTGAATATGGCCCCCCTCTAACGGTTGGAGCTCCACCATTGGGCCACCATAACGCCCGGACTAAAGGTTCTATCAGCAAATAAAGCATGGCGCAGAATGGCGAGATCAGGGGCACTAAGACCTCCACTCTCCCAGCGACCAACTAAACACCTCCCCGCAAATAATGAATAATAGCGTAGCACAGGAAAATGTAAACTAGGTGCTCTTGCCTTTGACACCCCTCTCTCTTCCCCTACCGTGACCGCGACAATAAATCTTCCATGTCTCTAAGACGTGGTTCCCTGATGCCGCCCTCATAGGGTATTTTGCAAAATTTGCAAAAATCATAAAGGTTCATTTTCTTAGGCACATCATATAAGTGAAATTCTATCATAGGAGGGTCTTCCCTAACACGAAAATGAAACTTTTGCACAAAGGTATTCGTGAGCAAGAGGTACGGGTCACACTTATCGTTGAGGAAGTCGGTGAGGCCTGCATTCTTAGCCAAATAATAGAAATCTTCATAAATGTTGTCCGCCCTCAAGAATGTGTCACTCGGACATTCACATGGTCGAAATTTTGCGATGCGAGGATGATTATACTTGGGCTTCTTCTTGATCTCATTTTCATCTTCCTTAGAACTCCGGCTTGACGAGCCTCTTAACAATCTCCTCAACATTTCTTACTCTGAAAAATTCTGAAATTTTTAGTGACCCAAAATAAAGGTGAACAAAACACAACAAAACTCATAGAACCTACTCCCACAAATGCCTAGAGGCTATACCATGCATCAAAACTACTCGGGGCCATACAAATTTGACATCCAAGCTCAAGAACATGGTCACCACAGTAGCAAAAATTTGCAATATATAAAGCACTAGAACAAAAACTAATTGGGCCATTGGAGGAGTCACATACTCAAGAACAATCTCCCAAAACAGTTTTGCGAATGAAGCTTTGCGCATGGAGATCGAAAATGGCAGCAAAATGAGCTAGAACACGGGTTTGAGCAATGGTGGGATTTTTTTTGGAGGAAGATGAAGTGGATGGGTGCTGGAATAAGTGAAGGGGGCCCACATGGGACCCACAAGCCTGCTAGGCGCGGCCAGGGGGTGGCCGCGCCTTGTGGGCTTGTCACCCACTGGTGCAGCCCCCTGCTGTGTGCTCAGTGCTTGATATTTTTAAATATTCCAAAAAAATCATACTCCATTTTCAGGGTATTTGAACAACTTTTATTTTTTCAGTTCATTTTTCTATTGCACGGAAAACTTAGAAAAAAATAATAATAGCATTTTTACTTAATTTAATCTAGCTAACAGAAAGTAAAGGTTGGGTACAGAAAGTTGTGCTTTCTAAATTCATCCATCTCATGTTTATCAAAAGGGATCCATCAATAAGGTTGATCAAGTCTTATTAACAAATTTCTTTTGAATAGCATGAAACCGAAGAATTTTCGAATAACACCAAGTTACCTCAATGGGGATATGCATGTCCCCAACAATAAGTATATCATATTTCTTCTTGACAGTAGGAAGAGGGAATTCAAAGTCTCCAATAATAATCGTTGCAATTTTTTCAATGGAGTTGATACTATGAACTTGAGGTTGTTTCTTCGGAAAGTGTACCTGATGCTCATTACCATTAATATGAAAAGTGACATTGCCTTTGTTGCAATCTATAACAGCCCATGCAGTATTCCAAAAGGGTCTACCAAGGATGATCGACATACTGTAGTCCTCGGGAATATGTAGAATAACAAAGTCCGTTAAGATAGTAGAATTTGCAACTATGACAGCTACATCCTCACAAATACCGATAGGTTGAGAAGTTGATTTATTAGCCATTTGCAAAGAGATTTCAGTAGGTGTCAACTTATTCAAATCAAGTCTACAATATAAAGACAAAGACATAACACTAACACCAGCTCCCAAATCACATAAAGCAGTTTTAACACAATTCCCTTTAATAGAGCATGGTATAGTCGGTTGCTACCTCTTGCGCGTGCGTTGGTTTCCCCTTAAAGAGGAAAGGCTGATGCAGCAAAGTAGATAAGTATTTCCCTAAGTTGTTGAGAACCAAGGTATCAATCCAATAGGAGGAACCAGCAAGTCACCAATTGTTGCACCTACACAAACAATCAAACTCTTCCACCCAACACTATAAAGGGGTTGTCAATCCCTTCATGATTCTTTGCAAGGATTAGATCCGATAGATATAGATGTAAACAAGAACATAAAGTAAAAGGTAAATAAATTGCAGCAAAGTATAGATCTGAAAGTATATAATGGAAAGTAGACCCGGGGGCCATAGGTTTCACTAGAGGCTTCTCTCTTAAAGGCAAATATCATGGTCGGTAAACAAATTATGGTCAAGCAATTGATAGAAAAGGGAATAATAATGTAGTTATACAAGGCAATGATCATGCATATAGGCATCACGTCCGTGTCAAGTAGACTGAAACGATTCTGCATCTACTACTATTACTCCACACATCGACCGACTCCTGCCTGCATCTAGAGTATTAAGTTCAAGAAGAACAGAGTAACGCATTAAGAAAGATGACATGATGTAGAGGGATAAACTCAAGCAATATGATGAAAAACCCATCTTGTTACCCTTGATGGAAGAAATACAATACGTGCCTCACTACCCCTACTATGTCACCGGGTGAGGACACCGCAAGATTGAAGCCAAAACCAAGCACTTCTCCCATTGCAAGAATTACCAATCTAGTTGGCCAAACCAAACCAATAACTCGAAGAGACTTGCAAGGATATGAAATCATGCAAATAAGAATTTATAGGAGATTCAAATAAGATTCAAGGATTATCTGAACATAAACTCACAATTCAACGGATCTTGACAAACACACCACAAAAGAGAATTACATCGGATAGATCTCCATGAAGATCATGAAGAACATGGTATTAAAGATAAAAGAGAGAGAAGAAGCCATCTAGCTACTAGCTATGGATCTGTAGGTCTATGGTGGACTACTCACGCATCATCAGAGGGGCAATGGAGTTGATGTAGATGCCCTTCGTGATCAAAACCCCCTCCGGCAGATTACCGAAAAGGCTCCAAGATTGGATCTCTCGGGAACGGAGACTTCTGGCGGCGAAAAAGTATTTGCATGGCTCGTTCTGGTGTTGGGGGAATATTTGGGTATTCATAGGCCAAGAATTAGGGTTAGGAGATATGCCGGGAGGCGACAAGCCTGCTAGGCGCGGCCAGGGGGGCCTAGCAGGCTTGTGGCTCCCTGGCACCTCCCCTGCCATGCACTCCAATCTTGATCGATTAGTTTCCTTCCAAAAAAATTTCCTTTCGAAGGTTTTATTCCGTTTGGACTTTGTTTAATATTCCAAATCTAGAATATTCAAAAACAAGGAAAAAAACAGAAACTGGCACTAGGCTCTAGATTAATAGGTTAGTCCCAAAAATAATATAAAATAGTATATTAATGCATATAAAACATCCAAAACAGATAGTATAATAGCATGCCATCATCAAGAATTATAGATACGTTGGAGATATATCAACATCCCCAAGCTTAATTCCTGCTCGTCCTCGAGTAGGTAAATGATAAAAACTGAATTTTTGATGTGGAGTGCTACCTAACATATTTATCCATGTAATATTCTTTATTGTGGCATGAATATTCAGATATGTAAGACTCAAAACAAAATCTTAATAATGATATCAAAACAATAACGTTTCAAGCATACAAGCAAAGCAATTATATCTCTTCGAAATATAATGACAAAAGAAAGTTATCCCTACAATATCATATGGTCTGGCTATGTTCCATCTTCCCGACACAAAGTATTTATATCATGTACAACCCTGATGAAAAGTGAAGCAATTGTTTTCACACCTTTATTTTCTCAAACTTTTTCAAATCTCACGCAATACATGTGCGTGTGCCATGGATTTAGCACTATAGGTGGAATAGAATATGGTGGAGGTTGTCAAGGAAAGGGAGAAGATAGTCTCACATCAACTAGTCGTATCAACGGGCTATGGAGATGCCCATTAATAGATATCAATGTGAGTGAGTAGGGATTGCCATGCAACAGATGCACTAGAGCTATAAGTGTATGAATGCTCGAAAAGAAACTAAGTGGACGTGCATCATGAAGATAAATTCCACTAGCTATATGAAAGTGACAAAATAGGAGACTCTCTATCATGACATGGTGCTACTTTGAAGCACAAGTGTGGAAAAAGGTAGTAGTAATGTCCCTTCTCTCTTTTCTCTCATTTTTTGGTCAGCATCTAAGGCCTCTTTTACTCATTTTTTTATTTGGGCTTCGCTGGCCTCTTTTTTTTCATGAAGTCTGGAATCTCATCCCCACTTGTGAGGGAATCATAGCTTCCATCATCCTTTCCTCACACGGGACATGCTCTATTAATGATAATAATCACACTTTTATTTACTTACAACTCAAAATAAAATTGCAACTCGATACCTATGACAAAATATGACTATATATGCAATATGGAAGTGATGGTGCATGTCATAAAAGTGAACGGAGGAAGTTGCATGGCAATATATCTCGGAATGGCTATGGAAATGCCATAATAGGTAGGTATTGTGGCTGTTTTGAGGAAAGATATATGGTGGCTGTTTTGAGGAAGGTATATGTTGGCTGTTTTGAGGAAGGTATATGGTGGCTGTTCTGAGGAAGGTGTTTGTTGTACCGGCAAAAGTTGCGCGGTACTAGAGAGGCTAGCAAAGGTGGAAGGGTGAGAGTTCGTATAATCCATGGACTCAAAATTAGTCATAAAGAACTCACATACTTATTGCAAAAGTCTATTAGTCCTTGAAGAAAAGTATTAAACTCATGCTCCTAGGGGGGAGGTTGGTAGGAGTTAACCATCGCATGCCCCCGACCCTCACACAAAGGCCGACAATCTATAAACAAGTCTTGC
The DNA here is from genome assembly GCA_022496015.1 of Hordeum marinum. Lineage (NCBI taxonomy): Eukaryota > Viridiplantae > Streptophyta > Magnoliopsida > Poales > Poaceae > Hordeum > Hordeum marinum. Next base: position 85,958,329 of record CM039676.1, read on the forward strand.
TCCGACTTCCTTACATAACGGTTCATCATACGTGCATGCTACGGGAATCACAAACCTTCACACAAGTATTTTTACCAAATCAAAATTACATCCTAAGATGTCTCTTATGATTACCATCTTTATATCTCAAAACTTTATGCAAGGAATCAAACTTCTCATAAATACTCAATGCACTTAATATGGAAGTTTTCATTATATCCCTCTTTGATGCCTAGCATATTAGGACTAAATTCATAAACTAGACCAATTACCATGTTGTTTTATAAAATCTCAAAATAATATAAGTGAGGTACGAGAGTTCAATTATTTCTATAAAACACAAACACCACCGTGCTCTAAAAATATAAGTGAAGCACATAGAGCAAAATTGCCCAACTCAAAAGATATAAGTGAAGTACATAGAGCATTCTAACAAATTCACGATTCAGCGTCTCTCTCTCAAAAGATGTGTGAATCAAGGATGATTGTGGCAAACTAACAAGCAAAGACTCATATCATACAAGACTCTCCAAGCAAAACACATATCATGTGGTGAATAAAAATATAGCCTCAAGTAAATCTACTGATGGATTGAAGATGAAAGAGGGGATGCCTTCTGGGGCATGCCCAAGCGTAGGCTCTTTGGCATCCTTGAATATGACTTGGGGTGCCTGGGGAATCCCCAAGCTTAGGCTCTTGACACTCCCAATTCCATAGTCCATCAAATCTTTACCCAAAATTTGAAAACTTCACAACACAAAACTTAACAGAGAACTCATAAGATCCGTTAGTATAAGAAAATAAATCACCACTTTAGGTACTATTTTGAACTCATTATTTATTTATATTGGTGTTATACCTACCGTAATCTAACTTCTCCATGGTTCATACCACATGATACAACCCAAAGATTCATCAAAATAAGCAAACAACTCAATGAAAACAGAATCTGTCAAAAACAGAACAGTCCGGTGGCAGAAAAGTATTTGCGTGGCTCGTTCTAGTGTTGGGGGAATATTTGGGTATTTATAGGCGAAGAATTAGGGTTAGGAGACCTGCCGGGAGGTGACAAGCCTGCGTGGCGCGGCCAGGGGGGCCCGCGCCTAGCAGGCTTGTGGCTCCCTAGCACCGCCCCTGCCATGCACTCCAAGCTTGATCGATTTGTTTCCTTCCAAAAAAATTTCTTCCGAAGGTTTTATTCCGTTTGTACTCCGTTTTATATTACATATTTGCAAAGCTCAAAAACAAGGAAAAACAGAAACTAGCACTAGGCTCTAGATCAATAGGTTAGTCCAAAAAATAATATAAAATAGAATATTAATGCATATAAAACATCCAAAATAGTTAATATAATAGCATGCCATCATCAAAAATTATAGATATGTTGGAGACATATCATTGGTATTCGTGGATTTCCTAATTTCTTTGGTACTCTACCTTTAAAAGTATAATTAGCAAGCATGATGGAAATTTTAGCTTCCGGTATATTACTTTTATTAGTCACAATATCTTTCATATACTTAACATAAGGAGACATTTTCAGAATATCAATCAAGCACATACGCAAAAAGACATGTCTAAGCATTTCAACAAAGCGCTCAAAATTCTCATCATCCTTTTTCTTGGATGGTTTAGTAGGAAAGGGCATGGATTTCTAAACCCATGATTCTCTTTCTTTACCATGCTTCCTAGCAATAAAATCTCTTTTATCATATCTTTTATTCTTAGGTTGTGGGTTATCAAGATCAACAGCAGGTTCGATCTCCACATCATTATCATTACTAGGTTGAGCATCAATATGAACATCATCATTAATATTATCACTAGGCACATGTTCATCACCAGATTGTGTCTCAGCATCAGAAACAGAAATATCATTTGGATTTTCTGGTGTATCTATAATAGGTTCACTAGTAGCATGCAAAGTTCTATCATCATCCTTGTTCCTCTTATTACTGGAGCGACTAGGTACATCAATATTAATCCTTTGAGAATCTTGCTCAATTCTCTTAGGGTGGCCCTCAGGATACAAAGGTTCCTGAGTCATTCTTCCACCTCTAGTCACAACTTTATCAGAATGATCATTGTTCTTACTATTCATCTCATTAAGAAAATCATTCTGTGCCTTAAGTACTTGTTCTACTTGAGTAGTAACCTTGGAAGCATGTTTACTAATCGATTTAAGATCATTGATAGTTCTACACATATAATCACCTAAGCGGTCAAGCATGAAAGTATTATGTTTCAATTGTCTACTAACATAAGCATTAAAATTTTCTTCCTTAACAACAAAAGTATCAAACTCATCCAAGCATTGGCTAGCAGACTTATTATAAGGAATATCGCCTTCATCAAATCTACGAAGAGAGTTTACCTCTACTACCTGTGTTGGGTTATCAATACCATGTATTTCTTCAATAGGTGGTAGATTCTTAACATCTTCAGCTTTAATACCTTTTTCTTTCATAGATTTCTTTGCCTCTTGCATATCTTCAGGACTAAGAAATAGGATACCTCTTTTCTTCGGATTGGGCTCCGGAGGTGGTTCAAGAATAGTCCAATCATTATCATTGCTCAATATATTATTCAATAGTAGTTCAGCTTGTTCAACAGTTCATTCCCTGAAAACACAACCAGCACAACTACCTAGGTGGTCCCTAGAAGCATTGGTAAGTCCATTATAAAAGATATCAAGTATTTCATTTTTCTTGAGAGGATGATCAGGCAAAGAATTTAGTAATTGGAGAAGCCTCCCCCAAGCTTGTGGGAGACTCTCTTCTTCAATGTGCACAAAGTTAAATATTTCCTGCAAGGCAACTTGTTTCTTATGGGTAGGAAAATATTGTTTAGAGAAGTAATATATCATATCCTGGGGACTACGCACACAACCAGGAGCAAGTGAATTGAACCATATCCTAGCATCACCCTTTAATGAGAAAGGAAACAACATGAGAATATAATAATAACGGTTTTTTTCTCATGAGTAAACAGGGTGGCTATATCATTCATTTTAGTGAGATGTGCCACATCAGTTTCAGATTAATAGCCATGGAAAGGATCAGATTCAACCAAAGTGATTAACTCTGGATTGACAGAGAATTCATAATCTTATCAGTAACAAAGATATGTGAAGTAGCAAACTTAGGATCATATTTCATTCTATCATTCAAAGATTTTTCTTTCCACTTGCATAGTAATTTCTTAAGATCATCTCTATCCTTACAAGCAAGAAAGTCCCTAGCTACCTCTCCTTCCATAACATAACCCTTGGTAATATTAGGCAATTCATATCTAGGAGGGCTAGTGTAACGTCCCGGTAGTGTTATATCACAATATTGATGCTATTTAATTTAATGCACATATATACTTGGTAAAGGGTGGAAGGCTTGGCCTTTTGCTTGGTGTTTTGTTCCACTCTTGCCGCCTCTAGTTACTTGTGAGCCGGTGTTATGGTCCATAAACGAGCGCTCCTAACATGCTCGGGGTTGTTATGGGGACCCTCTTGATTTTCGGGTTAGAATAAAACTTGTCTGGCAAGGCCCAACATTGGTACTACATTTGCCTAATAATTAATGAACTTGCATAGGGGATATTTTTTCGGACCCCGTGGATAATTTAATCAACCCCCGGGCCAGTGCTCCTCATGAGTGTTGGTCCAAAATGGTCTGCCTGCGGGGCCGCCTTGAGGCAACTTGAGGATTGGTTTTCCCTGTAGCTAGTTCCATCCGGCCGTGTCCTGAGAACGAGATACGTGGATCTTATCGGGTTCGTCGACACGTCGGGCGGCCTTGCTGGATTTGTTTTATCTTTCTCGAATGTCGCCGGTTCAAAGCTTCGAGCGTGGGCTCGCCGTCGATCCCCCTCCTCGTAAGATGAGTGCTGGGATGGGACCCCTGGTTGTTCCTGCGCGTGTGTGAGTGGTTGGACCCGCCGGACCTGCTGTGTGTCGCCGGAGAGCTCCGCCGCGATCCCCTGTCGCCGTTGCTGTTGTGTTCGTCAGTTTCGTCAGGTTAGTTTGCTCGTGTGTGTATAAGGAGGCCGAGGCGCCTATACTAGTTAAGGAACCGAGCCGTAGCCCAATGGTGTGGAGTGCTGTGTGTGTGCAGGGAGGTCTGGGTTCGATCCCCCTTCTTCCCCCCTTTTTTTTCTTTTCTTTTCTTTCTTTTCTTTTCTTAATTGTGTGAGTGTATGTATGTATGTATAGATCAGGCTTTCTATTTTGTTTTTCCTAGCCTATGTACATGTGTGTGTGTATTCACCTATTGCATATGTATACATATGTATGTGTGGGTATTACACTTGTGTGTTGTATGTGTGTGTATATGCACTCATGTGCATATACCCACATATGTGGAGTGATAGTGTAGTGGTGTTGTGTGTCATGCATAAATACCTAGTGTATATATGCATACATACACATGTGTGTGTGTCTCAAGTGAGTGTATGTGCATAGTGCATACATGTTGTGTGTGGGTGTTGTTTATGCTTACACTTATGTGTATATGCACTCATGTGCATATACACACTAGTGTGGTGTGTATGAATAGTGTAGAGGTGTGTGTGTGTATGCACTATGTGCATACACACCCATACTTGTGTGTGTTGTGTGATGCATGAGAGAGTGTGAGTGTATGAGTAGGAGCACTCATGTGCATATACCCACATCTAGAGTGTGTTGGTGTGTAGAGAGTGTGTGTGTACTTGTTTCACATGCTCTTGTGGGGAGAGCAAGGCAAGTGTGTGTGTGCATGCACTATGTGCAAATGCCCCCATGCTTGTGTGTGTATGTATGTATGTTTGTGAGTGTATGTAGGATTGTATGTGTGATGTGGGCATGTGTGGTTGTGAGTGGTGAGGGTGTGATCCACTTACCTTTCTTTCATAAGCATAATGGTTCCATGTATAGTTACCTATTTGATCACATGAGCATGTCTTCCACTCTAGCTAGTTTCACCCTTGTTTCTTATTGCCATGCCATGCTAACATGTTCCTAGAGTGTTATTTGTGCATTTCCAACTTGTATGCATAGGTCCCATGTCTTTTCTTTAGCTTTTCATCAAGCCACTTAAGTGCCATAAGTCATACATGGGAGTAAGGGTCAAATTTCGACCCCCCCTTTACTCGCTCATGTTCCATGCAAGCATATAGGTATGAGTAATGATTTTGGGGTGTTTTCAACCCCTCTATGCACCTGTGAAGTCAGATTTGACTTTGGGGCAAGTTGACAAAAGTGCATTTTTATGCTGTGATGCCCTTTTGTCTTTTTCATATGAATTAATCTGAGCATGCTTTGGAGTTCTTGTCAACATGAGATTGCTAGTGAAAGTTGTTGTGAACCTCCATGTATTTTTGTTATTTGTGCTAAGTCTCCAGATCAGTGGGAACCATGCTGTTTACCTAGCTACGTTCTGTTTCTGTCCAGCTAGTCTGAAAATGGCTGTCTGGAGAATCTGCTATTATTGTTTTGCCTTGAAGATCAGGGTGTAGCTAGTGTTGTGTTGAGTTTTTGACCATGATCAGTGTTAGGTATTTGTAGTAGATATTGCCATATACCATAATGTTAATTTTAATGCCATTTGGAGCTTCCTAGAATATTTAACCAGTGCTGTTAACTTGCTACTTTATTAACCCAGATTCCAGAAAACTGGAATTTTCACTAAGTCCCTAAAAATCTGTTTCATCATGCCTACTTGTCAGCTCCATGCATAGGGATGTGTTGCTCTTTTGTTTATTGTGTAGTTGGATGAATTTATTTGGGTGTTGAGTAGAACCTGTTAATATCTTGTTTGTGGCTGTAGAGTTCCTGTAGCCATAGTTGTGAGCCTTTCAAAATGCTATGTTGCTATTTTGTGGCAGATTGGGTGCTATGATGTTTTGTGTGTTGTGGGAGCTATACTCCATGGAATGGAGTGATTCTTGAGTCTATTGTGATTGGTTTTTCATCACCTATCCAGTGATTACCTTGAAATGCCAAGATTTAGCCCAGGTATTTGGTGGTCTTGTGTTTTTGCCTCCGTACCTTGTCGTGAGCGTATCTCGAGAACCGTAGCTCCGTTTCTCGCGATCTTTATATGAATTTCCATCAATTTTTCATGATGCATCCATATTTGCCATGTTCATGCATGTATAAATAACTTAACATGAGGTTCTGTCCAGATTCATTAATCTACCACCTTTGTATGTGAAACTTGACTAGATTTGGATTGTCATGTTATAATGTTCATTAAAATGGTCATGCATCATCTTGTTTGTGCATTGCAACTTGTTTGGTTATTTATTTGCTGTTTCTCTTGGGTAGACGCGAGTGTCGAATCTGAGTTCGAGGAACCTGGAGAGTACCACTACGAGGATCCCGCTACTTGTTCCGTTGAAGAACCAACAGGCAAGATGATCGTACCCGGATCTCAATACTATCTTTGCTTGCTAGTTTATCGTTCTTATCGTTACAATTGTGCTACCTACTACATGATATCAGCCCCCATGTTACCATGACAGCCTCTAACCTCCACATCCCAGCAAACCGTTGATTGGCTAAGTTACCTCTGCTCAGCCCCTCTTATAGCGTTCTTAGTTGCAGGTTGTTCCATGTGATAACATGGATTGGATATCACAATAAATTCTATTATTTAAATTAATGCACCTATATATCTGGTATTGGTGGAAGGCTTGGCGTTTTGCTAAGTGATTTGTTCCGCTCGTACCGCCATTAGATTCTTGTTACCGGTGTTATGTTTTCCATATTTTGCGCTCCTAACACGCTTGGGGTTGTTATGGGGACCCCCTTGTTTATTCGGTTGAGATTAAAACTTGTCCGGCAAGGCCCAACATTGGTACTACATTTGCTAATAACTTAATGAACCTGCATAGGCCTTTGCAACCCCGTGGATAATTTAATCAACCCCGGGCCAGTGCTCCTCATGAGTGTTGGTCCAAACTGGGCTGCCTGCGAGGCCACCTCGGGGCAACTTGAGGTTTGGTTTCCTATAGCTAGTCCCATCTGCCGTGTCCTGAGACTGAGATACGCGGCTCTTATCGGGTTCGTCGACACATCGGGTGGTCTTGCTGGATTTGTTTTACCTTTATCGAATGTCTTGCGTGTGGACTCTGACTTTCTTCGAGTTTACTCGAGGTGTTGGAAATCCTTTGGAATTACCGATGAAGATCCTGAGATCCGTGGTCGAGGAATTCCCGCGGAGTGTGATTATTTGTGATGGACTAGTTGGAGCACCCCTGCAGGGTTATATCTTTCGGAAAGCCGTGCCCGCGATTATGTGGCAACTTGGATATTTGTTTAACACCCGGTTCTAGTAAACTTGAAGTAAACTCAAACTAAAATACATCAACCGTGTGAGTAACCGTGACCGTCTTTGCTCGAGAACAGGACCCGAGAGAGAACACGGTGGGGTTATGAATGACGTAAGCAGGTGTTCAGGGTCTCTTAGAGATCATGTAGAAATTGACCGATTGTCGTAGGCCACTCACCTTACATTCTTGCTACGTAAGTTAGCCACCATAAATGCTTAGAGCTACTGCAAACTCAAACATCACCCATCCCATCCTAAAGCTTATATAGAATTGGCACCCGGGATTACATGATTGCTGAGTCCTCTGTGGCTCACAGTTTACTACAACCATTCAGGTACAGGTTCTGATGATTGTGTTCAGGATGACCTTACGCAGCTGCAATGGGAGCATGATGAAGAAAGAGGACGCATGTATGTGACATACCCCGACGAGTAGAGGACCTGGTCGTGATCTTGGGCAGCTTGATAGTTTCATCGCATTGTTGTTTTATCGTTTGTTTTCGTCCGTAGCCGGACCCTGTGTTCTCCTTGATGTATGAACTGAGTGTCATTGTAATTTAGCATGTGGCGAGTGTAAGCAGACTCATATACTCTTCTCTTCAGTACATGTATGATGTGATGATGCTTATCTTGCTAACGGCAAGATGCGCTTCTATCCTTTGCGAGGACCTCGTGCCTCAAAACGGATAGGCGCGCATCTTGCGCGTGACAGCTAGGTCTAGCAGGTGTCTCATAGTTTTCAGTTTCAATAATTTCATCAGTTTCAGAAGTATCATAATTTTCAACATTGACTCTAGCAATTTGTTCATCAAGAAATTCACCCAGTGGCACAGTATTACCAAGCAAAGTATCATCATAAGCATCATGGATAGCAGAAGTGGCATCATCAATTACTTGCGACATATCAAAATTACTAGCAGGTGGTGGTGTCGCAAACTTACTCATAACAAAAGGTGAATCAAGTGCAGAGCTAGATGGCAGTTCCTTACCTCCCCTCGTAGTAGAGGGATAGATCTTGGGTTTTGGATCTTTCAGATTCTTCATAGTTATTAACAGATATAAATCCCAAGTGACTCATAGAATAGAGCTATTCTCCCCGGCAGCGGCGCCAGAAAAAGGTCTTGATAACCCACAAGTATAGGGATCGCAACAGTTTTCGAGGGAAGAGTATTAAACCCAATTTTATTGATTCGACACAAGGGGAGCCAAAGAATATTCTCGAGTATTCGCAGTTGAGTTGTCAATTCAACCACACCTTAAAGACTTAATATCTATAGCAAAGTATTCAGTAGCAAAGTAGTATGGAAGTAACGGTAACGATGGCAAAAGTAACAGTAGCAGTTTTGTAGTGATTGTAACAGTAGCAACGAAGAAGTAACTTAGCAGAGATCAATATGTGGAAAGCTCATAGGCAATGGACCAGTGATGGATAATTATGTTGGATGGCATTCATCATGCAATTGTTATAACATAGGATGGCACAGAACTAGCTCCAATTCATCAATATAATGTAGGCATGTATTCCATATATAGTCATACGTGCTTATGGAAAAGAACTTACATGAGATCTTTTGTCCTACCCTCTCGTGGCAGCGGGGTCCTAATGGAAACTAAGGGATATTAAGGTCTCCTTTTAATAGAGAACCAGACCAAAGCATTAGCACTTAGTGAATACATGAACTCCTCAAACTACGGTAATCACCAGAAAGAATCCCAGTTATTCTCACCCTGGGGGTTGCGGATCATAATTCATAATAGGTGTCTACAACTTGCAAGACAGGATCAAGAAATCATATATATGCATGAAAACATAATAGGTTCAGATCTGAAATCATGGCACTCGGGCCCTAGTGACAAGCATTAAGCATAGCAAAGTTATAGCAACATCAATCTCAGAACATAGTGGATACTTGGGACCAAACCCTAACAAAACTAACTCGATTACATGATAAATCTCATCCAACCCATCACCGTCCAGCAAGCCTATGATGGAATTACTCATGAACGGCGGAAAGCATCATGGAATTGGTGATGAAGGATGGTTGGTGATGACGATGGCGATGATTTCCCCTCTCTGGAGCCCAAAACGGACTCCAGATATGGCCTCCCGAGGAAGAATAGGAGCTGGCGGCTGCTTCGTATCGTGAAACATGATGAACTCTTCTCCTTGATTTTTTCTCCACGAATAGGAATATATAGGAGTGGAATTGAGGTTGGTGGAGGAATAGGGGCCCCACAAGCCTGCTAGGCACGGCCAGGGGGTGGCCACGCCTTGTAGGCTTACCACCTGTGGGTGGCCCCCTCTGGTTGATTATTTTGCCATTATTTTTTATTAATTCCAAAAATATTCTCCATAAATTTTCAGATCAATCTGAGAACTTTTATTTCTGCACAAAAATAACACCAAGGCAATTTTGCTGAAAACAGTGTCTGTCCGGGTTAGTTCCATTCAAATCATGCAAATTAGAGTCCAAAACAAAGGCAAAAGAGTTTGGAAAAGTAGATACGATGGAGACATATCAATTCCCATAACTTCTTCTTCTTCTTCAGAATTGTGGCCTTTGATGGGGCAGAGTGTTTTCCTCAGAATCCTGAAGAGTGTCCTTGGCACATAAAGCAAATCCTTCACGAGGAAGGTTGTTCGTGGAGCTTGGCCAGGCTTCAAAGGCTTCATCAACACTTGCATCAGATGATTTTGAAGTTCAGGTTCATCATAGATCATCGTTGCACCAGGGGAAGGAGGACTAACTGGAATCTCTTTGAGTAATTCTGTGGCTCGTGCAGTGAGATGAGTGTTTTTAGTCTCCCAGTCAAGAACCCATGTGTTGATGCCTTCAGCATTTCCTGAGATGTGCAGAGTAGCATAGAACTGAATAATAATCTCTTCATTCCAATCGCATATTTCGTAGCAGAGAGGAAGAAGGTCTGCATCATGAAGAACAACCAGCACAAGAGAAAAGCATGGAAGGGACTCCATGTCCACATGAGGAATATGCATGTGCTCGAAGACTTTCTCCTTGCCAAATAAGACTGACACATAGAAGTTCATCTGAGCATGAGTCCAAAACCTCCGACGTCTGGTTCTGGGCTTTTCATAAGGATTTTGAACTGTGAAGAAATGATGCTCAAAAAAGAATCTGTCCTTTTTGAATTCGGCATTCTTCGAGTAGGGAGTTCTTGGCTTAGGCTGAATATGCACAACAATAGGTTTGAAGACTTCTGTTGACAGAACAATAGTTTCCTCAGCGTGGGAATATGAGCCACAATCTCATGGGAAGACTTCAGAACTTCTTCAACAAATCTTTCTTTAGCTGATGCAGCTTGAAGTTCTTCATGTATAACCCATTCTTCTGATCCAGTCACAATTTCTTCAGTCTGGGCTGGGGACTGAGGAATCTGAGTGAGGGGTGTGGCCATTGGTGAATTTGGGTTTTGAGTTTCCCAGTATTCATCATTGATCACTGGCGTTGTGTTGCCAATGTCCGCATCTTCTTCAATTTCTTCATCTCCAGCCTCTTCAGCGGTGAGCTGAGGCTGGGGTGATGCTATCAGAGGAGTTGAAGCAATGTCTTCAACAACAATTTCTTCGCCCACTTGCTCTGTGGAAGCAACAGAGTGGGTATCTTTAGATTCATCATTTGGCAAGACGTAGTCGACACCAAATGGGACAACTTCAGAGGACGTCATTGATGAAATTGGAATAGCATCAATGGGCTCAGTTGAGGTCTTTCTCAAAGTCTTCACATGTTTGGGTTCTGAAGACTTTGGTGGAGTTGATGTTTTTCTTTTCTTGGCAGCCTCCTTCTCAGCAGACTTTGTCTTCTTTAGTTCTGATGCAGAAGGAAGGTTGAGTTTCTTCTTATTTGAGGATCTTGCAGTCCGGGCTGATGAGGAAGGTGGTGCAATTTCTTCAGACACAACTGATGCAGTTGCCCTTTCAGGTTCTTCAAGCACAACATATTCTTTAGCTGTCCGTTGTATTTCTTCAGGCGCAACATTGTAGGTCGCCCTGGCAGAGTCTTCGGGCACTGGAGTGAAAATCATCAGTCTTGGCAAATTTATCAGCATGCTGAGCAGATGATGGAGCCTGAGGAATTTGAGCAGATGAACTGGCAGCAGTTCTTGTGTTGTGGTCCTTGACTGCAACTTTAGCTGCCTTGACAAACCTCAATTTCGTGCCTTTTTCCATTCAGCATCATAACGCTCTTGTTCTTCAGTGAGGTTAACGATTTCAGATTGGAGAGTGACAAGATATTTGGGAGTCAAATTCATCACATTGTCTTTTAGGAACTTTTCTTTCCTTATCTTGCTCCTTTTAGCTCTCTGAGCTTGTTCCCTCTTCCGTTTTTTCTCAACTATAAAGTGTGTAAGGACATGGCTTACGCCAAGAGGTAGATCAAGTGAGGAAAGTGGGTTGTTGGGATCCTAATGCCAGATATAGATGAAGTTGAGGATCATCTTTGGATCCAGCATAAGAGGAATGGGGCTGCCCTTGGCAATCACAACTTTTTGTTGTGTGTCCTTGTGATTTTAGCGAGTTCTTCATCGTCAGCTTCATCATCCTCAGACCCTGAGGAGATATTAACCACAACTCGCTTGTCTTGAGGACTTGGTTGTTGACTTCGTCCAGTAGTTCTCTTAATCTTCAGCAAAGTTGGGCTGGTTGAGGAACTTGGTTGAGCAGCTGAGGTTGAAGAATTTGCTGAGGCAATTGCATAGCCCTTAGTTCTCTTACAAGTGGCAAGATGCACCGGGGTTGAAGATTTTGCATTCGCAACTGAGAACTGTGCGGCCACAGTGGCCTTCGTAGAATAGCCTTGCGGAACTTGTGCACTTGAGGAACTTGGCCTTGAGAACTTTGATTTGTGGGCAGATTTCTTGGGCATTGACTTCTTTGCCATAGTTTCATCAGCAGATGTAGTAGCAGCAGAGTCCTCATTGAATTTCTTCACTGCCTCTTTGGCAGCCCTCTGAAGCTTTCATTGATATTTTGCCCATTCCTCGGGAAAGTCCTCACCACGGGCTATGCTGGTGGGATCGACTTCTTGATTTTCAGCTGGAGGATCTCTTTTGCACGGTGGTTTTATTGCGAATTTCCTCATATACTTGTCCGTGACATAGCAATATTCTTTCCACTCGCGTACCCACCTCTGTCAATCCTCTGAATTCTGATTTTCCTCTGCTCTTTTATTTCCTTCCCATGAATAGCTTCATCGGGAGTGCAATACCCAGCATAGAGTTCATCAGGGCTCTCAAAAGTTGTGTGACTTTCTCTCTCCTTTCCTCCTTTCTGAGGCTTTCTCACGTCATACATTTTTTGCTTCTGAGGAATTTGAACTCTGAAGACTTTGAGGAAGTATGCAATTTTTCTTCAAGATATGTTGCAAATGAGTTAAGTTGATGAGAACCTAGTGATTCATCAGCAGACATTTTGTACCTATGAACAGAGTATAGGTGCGAAGATTTTGAAGAAGTCATACACATTCTCAATTTTTTTGCAAAATAAATCAAGTTGAGGATTTTGACCATAGATGGCTTGAAGAATTTCACTAAGTGTTCTTGACTTAGGTTCCAGGGTTTTGCAGATTTTGAGGATCCACACATTGAGGAATCTTGAAGAAAATCCTAACTTAGAGAAATGCATCAATGGAATAGAACATATGAGGTATTTGAGTAGATGATACTTGAAGAATAAACACTATTTGATGATTTTGTGAAAGTTATGAAGATCAAAGTAGGGCACTAAAATTAGATTTTGTTTACCCTGATTAAGAACACGACGAACAATGAAGTGAACAAAAGGAGTTCGTCAGTTCGGATCTCCCACGCCCTAGCTTGGCAGAGGGATACATCTACAATGGTGGCGGGGTGAAGACTTCCACCGCCGATGTGAGTATGGCGATGACGAGGTCGAGGCAGTGAATCTCTTCCTCTCCGGTGACGATGGCTTTAGGGGGGGCGCTAGGTCTTGAGCTCGGGAGAGATGGAAGTGAGGAGTCACTCAAGCTAGGGGAAGGGGAGGGTGTATTTATAGCAGCAGTAAAACTAACTGGCCTGAAGATTTTGGACCAGATTGCCTCTGACCCTTGCTATCAACACGACATGTGTCACCCACGATCTGGGTAGTGGAGATATTGGGGATCGTGGCTTATCCACCCATGGGAATATGAGTATGTTTGAGCAGCAACCGCCGAAAATTGAAAGTGAAAATTTTCAAATTTTCCATTCGCAAATTCTTCAGCTGACAAGGACTCAGTGAAGACTTTGGACGAGTTTCAAAGTAGAATGTGTATGAAGAATTTGTGAACAAACTGAGTTGAGTTTATCATAGAGGGGGAATGGGTCCGATCACATCCACTTGGAAGAAAAACAACATGAAGAATTAGCAATAAGTGAATGCTGTTGTGGACTTGAAAAACTCAAATATATATATATATATATATATGTGTGTGTGTGTGTATACACACATACCAGTTTATTCTTCAAGTATCATATATATACATATATATATATATAGTCAAAGAATAACACCAATTTATTCTTCAAATATCGTATACACATATATATACATATATATATATAGTCAAAGAATAATACCGGTTTCATAGTTTGAAGAATTTGGAAATTTGAGGAATTTGCAAAGCTGAGGAATTTGAAAAACTGAAGAATTTGCAAAATGATGAAAAACTTAACTTTGAAGAACTTCAACTATGGTTGGTGGCGTGACCCACCGTATAAGAATGATGATTTCAGACATCGCGTACAATTGTGGTAGGGTTCAGAGAATCAAATTCTTCATTAATTTCTTCACACTTAGAGGGTTATTCTTCATTGATTCAAGAAAAACGTTACTTCATGTGTTGCACATCTAAGTCATCAATTTTGCATAAGTGTTAGATGTGTGTCTTTTCAAAGAACATTTGAAGATTCCAACATATTTAGCTCACACCGCAACTTGCAAAATCTATTTTCATCCAAGGGCTTAGTGAAGATATCATCTAGTTGTTCTTCAGTGTCCATGTGGTCAATGGAGATGTCGCCCTTGAGTACATGATCTCGAACAAAGTGACTACGAATCTGAATGTGCTTGGTCTTGGAGTGCTGAACTGGGTTGTAGCGAATCTGGATGTGCTTGGTGTTGGAGTGCTGAACTGGGTTGTAAGCAATCTTGATAGCGCTCTCGTTGCTGCAGTAGAGATTGACATTCTTAACCTAGATGCCATAGTCCTTGAAGGTTTGCTTCATCCACAACAACTGAGCGCAACATGAACTAGCAGTAATGTACTCAACTTCAGAAGTAGATAGTGACACGCAGTTCTTCTTCTTTAAGGACCAACAAACTAAGGAGCATCCGAGGAAATGACATGTGCCTGAGGTTGACTTGAGATCCACATGATCTCCAGAATAGTCAGCATCTGAGTATCCGACGAGGTGAAGATTTGAGCCCTTGGGATACCATAATCCAAGCGTTGGTGTGTGAGCTAAGTATCGAAGAATATGTTTCACAGCCTTATGGTGTGATTCCTTCAATGTTGCTTGGAATCGGGCACACATGCACACACTAAGCACAATATATGGCCTAGATGCACATAGATACAATAAAGAGCCAATCATGGAGCGATATACCTTCTGATCGAAATCTTTACCATTTTTGTCAGTGCAGAGGTGGCCTTTTGAGGGCATTGGAATTTTGGCGCCTTTGCAGTCTTGCATGTTGAATTTTCTCAAAACATCCTTGAGGTATTTCCCTTGAGATATGAATATACCATTGTGTTGCTGACGAATTTGGAGACCTAAAAAGAATCCCAACTCCCCCATCATAGACATTTGATATTCTTCACTCATCATATAAGCAAATTCATCACTATAACGTTTGTCAGTACATCCAAAGATAATATCGTTTACGTATATTTGGCACACAAATAATTCATTGTGATAGGATTTTGTGAAAAATATTTGGGTCGAGTGAACCGGGTTTGAAGCCTTTCTTCATGAGGAATTCCTTCAGAGTTTCATACCACGCCCAAGGGGCCTGCTTGAGGTCATAGAGGGCCTTGTTGAGTCTGAAGACTTTGTCAGGATGCTTAGGGTCTTCAAAACCTGGGAGTTGAGCAACATATACTTCTTCCTCAAGCTTACCATTGAGGAATGTACTTTTCACATCCATTTTATATAAGATGATATCATGATGGTTAGCGTAAGCAAGCAGTATGAGAATAGCTCCAAGTCTAGCAACAGGTGCAAAAGTTTCATCAAAGTCAATTCCTTCAACCTATGTGTAGCCCTGAGCTACAACACGAGCCTTATTCCTCACCACTAGGCCATTTTCGTCTTGCTTGTTGCGGTAGATCCACTTGGTACCTATGATGTTATGCTTGCGAGGATTTGACCACTTGACAAGTTCCCATACGTTGTTTAGTGTGAATTGATGAAATTCATCCTGCATAGCTTGAATCCACTCAGGCTCCATGAATGCTTCATCAACTTTGGTGGGCTCTATGATAGAGACAAAAGCAAAATGTCCACAAAAGTTAGACAAATGTGAAGCTTTTGAGCGAGTGAGGGACTTGGTGCATTGATGTCGTCAAGGATTTTCTCAATCTACACTTCGTTTGACACTCTTGGATCAGCAGGTTGATGAGGCTGAGGATTTTCTTCAGCACCATTTTCTTCAGGTGTATCGGCATGAATGTCTTCATTGGTTCAGATGACTTCCTTGATTGGTTGAGGTTCTTCAGTGGGTATGCTATCTTTAGTTGCCTTCAACTTAATAGATTCCTCAGGAGACATTTCATCTAGCACCGGAGGGAAGTTCTCTCTTTGTGAGCCGTTAGTTTCATCGAACCGCACATCTATAGTTTCAACAACCTTGTTGTGGTAGGTGTTGAAGACTCTGTAGGTGTGTGAGTCCTTTCCGTAACCAAGCATGAAACCTTCATGTGCTTTCGGTGCAAATTTAGAACTATGGTGAGGATCTCTAATCTAACATTTGGCACACAACTGTCCAAACACAACACATCACTCAGAGACCCTTCGAAGAAACTATGTGCGATGCATGAATCGCAAACGATATAGTGCAAGCTCCATCGCTAATGACGTAAACTATGTGCGATGGCGTATCCATCAAATACTATCTAAAAATAGTTGTGTGTGCGATGTTTGGCAAACATTTGGCCTAGATAAACTATTTGTGATTGGATAATATAACACAAATGCTTATGAAAATACAAGTGTGTGCGATGCACGACATATAGTTCACCCCGATAAACTATTTGCGCTGATCAAGCAGAACACAAACGATTGTCCAGATGATCACGTGTGCGATAGACGACATACATGTCACTTGGATGAACTATTTGTGATGAGGTAAAATGACATAAACGGTTACATAGATCAAGATGTGTGTGATAAAAAACATACAATTTACTGGGATGAATTGTGTGTGATAAGCAAAAATAACACAAATGGTTTCTCAGATCATGACGTGTGTGATGTACACAGGCCACTTGGATTTGTTGTGGGCAAACGGTTACGGATAAAGAACTGTCAGGGAATGATGAAATCATCACCGATGGTTTTTGTTGTTTATTCTGTATGCGATGTGATTTGCTCAATCTGACCACAAACATCTATGCTTTGTTTAGAAGAACATGATTCCATAACCAAACTAAGCATCCAATACACACATAACATTGGCGCACACCTTAATAGACTATTACATGCATAATAAACTTATCCCTCTAAAACTATGAACATTTCTGCATAGAGGGAGTATGAGAATTGAGAAACGATCATCAAATCATCTACTTTTTGTGACGCTTGCCGCCAGCGCTTTGCTTGTGGCTCGATCCCTTGTTGTCTTCAGGTAGGAGGCACTTCCTCATGTCAATGATCCGCCTAAACATCTCGTCGCATGTGTACACTTCCTTGGTCGCGGTCTGGAGGTGATATTCATGAAGTTTCTTCACCCAGGCCTTGTGCCAGACAAGCTTGTTCTTGTTGCACTCAGCCTTCATGACAGTAGTAGGGGTCAATGATGGCCTCGGCCAGGTCAAGATGGGAGTCCATGTTCTTATTGCTGCCCCATACCCTGTAGTGGCCGCAGATGTCGACAATCTTCTGGCAGGACAAGCCCGATGTCTTGAGCACCTTTGGATCGTTGGCACTGTAAACCGTAGCGAACCTGTAGTCAAGGCTGTTGACATACCTGGTGAAACAATCGCAAGGCACTGTGGCCAGGAAGTGGTGGTCGAGGAGGACGTGATGGACCATGCACAACTAGGCGACAACAACCTTTTCATCATGCCCGGCACGACCGCCGGTGTAAGCGAGGTCGAAGACGACCACTTTGTACTTGTCATCTGCATGAAGCAGTTGCTCCATGGTGTCGATGGAGTCCTCCACCATGCCCGAGTCATTGGTGTACACCACCGTGAGGCCCATCTTCCTCATGTGGGTCTCCACATGATGCACACCAAACTCCATTGGAGCGCCGCTGGACATCCTCTCTATACGCGTCGTCCAGGGTGTGCTTATTGTGTTGTGGGGTGCGATCGAAAGCGTGAAGAGACTATGGTTAATGGCCATGGGTATAAATGGGGGCCGGACTATGTTTAATGGCGCGTGATTCAGTTGTGGTGCACTTAACTGCATGGGGCGACGCGCGTGGTGCAACCGCATACATATGGAGCCTCGAACGTGACCGTGGGCCGGCCCCAACCGATGGCAAAGCATGTGCGGAGGGGCACGAGAGCAGAGCACGCACAAGGATGTGAGAGCAGAGCATGCAGTGGGAATGCGAGGTCGAACTGGACCATTCTGTACTTGTCCTCGTCAAGTAAAAGGTCCATGACGTTGGAGTTCTCCATCCAGATTGGATGTTTGGTGTGCACTATGAACCGACAGGGCGTCTCCACTACAACATGCATGGTGAACTTGCGCTCGTCTTCGAAATCTACCGAGATCGCCATGGGTGCCGTGTAGCATACCCTCAGTCGTGGTTCTGCTTCTTAAGGTCTGGATATTAATCATTAATTGCATATTGATGTCCAGATATTAATCGGCCATTGCATACTAAGGAAAAGACAGTACTACCAAAATAAGAGTCTCCCTCATAAGATGTCATTTGCATGGTTGTATGTGATACCTGACAAACATGTCGTTTGGACGAATTATTTGTGTTGATCAAAAGTAACACAAACGATTCTGCGTAACAAGATGTGTGTGATAGTGATACCCGGCAAACAGGTCATTTGGACGAACTGTTTGTGTTGATCAAAAGTAACACAAACGATTCTATGTTATAAGATGTGTGTGATAGTGATGCGTGGCAAACAGGTCATTACTCAGAATTGTGTGGGAAGACTGATAAAAAGATAGACGATTCCTCATAATAAGCCGTGTGTGATGTGGCCTATGGGCAAACACTTGCTCGCACCCAATTGTATGTGATTGTTGAAATGATCACCGGCGTATTCCTTTCTATAATCGTAAGCGATGTGATTTGCTATGTCTGCATATAGCATCTATGCTCTGTCTAAAGAACAACATCATGATTGCTTAACCTAAATAAACATCCAATCACATTACTGACTAAATAAAATTTGCACACATTAATTAAGAAGTACATGCATTCTAAACTAGTAGTGACGATTATCAAATCAATCATCTATACTTCTTGTGACGAGGGGTGCCGGTCGACGTAGTACGGAGGCACTTCCTCATGTCAACGATCCGCCTGCACATATCGTAGATTACGTACGATCCCTTGGTCGCGTACTTGACGTGATCTTCATCCAGTATTTTGGACCCAGGCGCGGTGCCAAGCAAACTTCTTCTTCTTCTTCTTCTTCTTCTTCTTACAGACATCCTTCATGCCTTTGTAGTAGGGGTCGATGATGGCCATGGCGAGGTAAACCATGGAGTCCTTATGCTTCTCCTCGCCGCTCAAGATCTTCTACATGCATTGGATGTCCACAAGATTATGGAAGGACAAGCTAGTCGTTTTGAGCACCTTTTCATCATTGGTGGTGTCCACCATACCGAATATGTAGTCGGGGCTGTTGACAAACGTGGCAAATCGATCGCAAGGCCTTGTGGCCAGGCAGTAGTGGTAGGCGAGGACGTGATGGCCCATGCAAAGCTAGGCGACGACAACCTTCTGATGATGCCCAGCATGACCGTCGGTGTACTTGAGGTGGAAGACGACCACTTTGTACTTGTCATAGACAAGTAACTACTCCATGGTGTCGATATAGTTCTCCACCCAGATCGGGTCATTGGTGTACACCACCATGAGGTTCTTGAACCTTACGTGAGTGTCCACGTAGGCATGAATGGTGAACTGCCGCTCATCATCGGCAACCACTGGGAGCTCCGCCATTAGAGCCAAGCAGGATATCCTCTATGTATTTGTAGTGTGGGTGTGCTTCTTGTGTTGTGGGGAAAGGTTGAAGAGAGACAAGGCTAAATGAGCGATGGATTAAATGGGGGCTGGACGGGCTGTAATTGGCACGTCTTGTCACCACGTTCCTGACGGAGGATAGCTGTGCAAGCTTGAACATCACCAGAGCAAGCGTTCCCGATGGTTTGTTTGGTCATCTGGCGGCTCAATGTGTCGCCAACGTATTGTTGGTGAGACCGTTCTAGCGCGCAAACATGCACAGCCTCCCGCCCAGCTCGGTTGGCCACACATCGGCTGGGAGAAGCTCCCATTATTGGGGGCTCTAAATGGCAACGGTTAGCAAAAATGATGCGTGTGCAATGACTTAAAGGAGCGTACAAGTTCAACACTGAGCAACAGTGTGGAACATGCAGCGGGGGTGTGACTGGGAAGGATGATGTGGGTTTTGTTAAGCGGGGACGATGGTGAGAGTTTTCTCGGCGAGAATAATAATGTGCTTCGGAGGCAACGGTTCAATAGACACAACCGTTTGCGATAAGTGTCACTATGGTGTAAATGGACTGTCATGGTCTGTGGGGACTCTAAGATAAGCATAAATATTCCATCAACCAAGCTGTTTGCAGCTCAAGACTGCAATTACATTGCTCTACGTATTAGTTAATAATAAAACAGAGTCTCACCGACATATAGATCAACACATAATAAACGTACTCAAGCAGAGATATAAGACGCACAAACTATAGATAACTAGGGTAGTGCTGGCATCAGGACATGTATATATAACTCAATCCTAATCGTACCCACCAACAATGTAAACTTTCTCCAGGTACTCCGCGTACGCGGCGTACGGCACCCTCTGAGAATACTTCTGCTTGAAAGAGCCATCGGCTCGTCCTCTAGCATGCGCCAGAACATTTGCAAACACAGGGTTAAGCCTTTGGGCATAGAACGGGCATCCGAAGCCCCCATTTCGGGTCCTGATACGGCGATTATGCATTCCCACATAGAGTTGTGTGAGGTTTTGTTTCTTGCACCTTCTCTGGTTGTACTTTTCGCTGCCAACGTCGTCAGGTAGCACCTATACATATAATAATAAAACATGACATTGATGAATAATATGCATAAATGATATCGCAAACAACTTAGTGCAACAAAATTATTAACTAATGACTTTAAATGCATGAACCGATCATTTTCAAACAAACAAGGAACTTTGAGGTAAGTACTACTCCACACTATCACTAAAGTAGTGATCTACATGCGCTTATACAATGTTTATTTACAAATGGGTACATGTACAATCATCTATGTAGACCGATTATTAGAAAAATGATCATTTGTACAAGTCAACCATTAAATCACTGTAAAACCTTAGACATAATACTAGCATAATCGTATGTACGGTTGTCACTTATCCAAGTCACTTATCATTTACCTACCAAAGAATCAATATGTACACACTAACCCAGATCTATCTAATCTTACTCTCATTACATGGATTGAATAACATGAACCCCAAACGAATTCCAAAAAAGGTGGAAAACAGAACTAATCAGAGATACCCTATGATATACTCCAAAATAGGGGGGGTCTAACCTGTTCTCCGTCGTCGTCGGAGCTGTCGGCGTCGCCGTCGGCGTCGTCGGAGTCAGTGGAGTGGTCATCAGAGAGTTCGTATTAGTCTTCGTGCAGCACCGCCTCTTGCCGGGGAGGCACAACGAGGCTTATGACATCATTGCGTGCTTCTGCCCGCGCGAGATCTCATCTACCGGGAGGGCAACCCCATTGCCCAACATCAAGAGATGCTTAGTTGCTCTATGAGGGCCATGTGTGGCACCTATATATTATATATTATTGTGACCAATGTGGATCCTTTTTGGTATGCGTGCGTGTGGCCCTGTTTTGGATGCTCTAACTTTAGCTAGGGGTTGGAGTTAGTTTCTAGCTCATGACTAACCATAAACTAAATCTAGCCAAAGAGGTGTTTGGATGACAGGGTTAGATTCACAATAGATGCACTTCATGGTGAGAAAAGTGATTTTTCAGTGAGCCCCACGAGAACTGGCTCCAATTAGCACCTCTTGGCTGGTGGGTTAGAGAGAGGGACCCATGAGAACTAGATCCAATTAGCATCTCTTGGGTGGGAAAGTTTTTTTGTGTGGGTTAGATGCAAGTAGCTACAATCTGACCCTCATGTTTGAATACTTAAGGGATATTTGAGCACTAACTAGCTCAAACTAACTCTAACCCATGGATCCAAACAGGGTCTATATATATGTGCGTTGTGATCGAACCTCTTCGTAAATCGACTTACATTTTCTAAGGCAAGTGACATTAAAGTTCCATTGGTTACTAACTAAATAAAAAATTAACTACATATATACATATATGTGTGGACCTCATGCAGTGGGTGTTTGTTTTGTCAAACACTCTCTCAGGTGGTTATCGGGATCATCACACACTGACACAACCATGTCCATGTGGGTCGTCACTTTGACAGATGTCCGTAGAGATGTTTATTTGACCAAGGTGGACTCTTCTTGTTGGTATGTGTGTATATGTTATATGTAGTTGATATATGCATCGACATTTCAATTCCAACAAAAAATTCAAATGCATTGTACACATTGCATCCCTCATATCGGATCAAACTATGGGCGTGCTTGGGGCTATATATGCATGGGTTGTTAACCTCAGTACGTGGACATTCGGGTTCAAGACACACACATGTGGCAGCAAAAGTTGTGTGTTATTATTTGAAAACATCGCACAACGCTTTCATACATATGTGCCTGGGGCAATTCATGTGCGTTGGTGTTGTCTACAGACACTCCCTCGCGTGGTTATATATGGACGTCATGCCAAATTTGTGGACCCATGTGGTGTATCACTTAAACCGGCCCATATATACTACAGGTTAATTTGACCAATGTAGATATAGTCCTCTGATTATTTATTACGATATAGTTCATGGTGAGATACGAGACAGAAGTTTGAGCGCATACATGTATACATAGGCCATGATGTTTGTTCTAAGCATGTGTACGCGTGGGGCGGAGCAGGGGCGGGGGAGGGGCATCACAATAGTACTATACGTATGTATACACGAAACCTATTTATGAGGTCAGGTACTACATACCTTTCAACTTTTGAGCCACATCAAAATGTTTTGCACGCACGAAATATCACACCACCTTAAGTACTTATTTGGGCCACACACATGTAGTTTCAGTCTCACCCATCTTGTGAAGTTTCCGAGATGCGGCCATCAGTGGGCCTGCGCACTCTACCCTCATAACTAAAACACGGGGGAGGGTGTGATCATGATAGATTTCGATTGGTTTTGTGTTATGGTAGGGTGAATTTGTAGTTGTAGTATAAGTTTATAAGTTCATATATATACTGAGCTACCATCCCCTCACCGACTCAAAGGTGTGTGGGGGGGGGGACAGGGGGGCATAAGTCAACATTTTCGTGTGCTCTGCATGACAGTATGTGTCACATGAATGTTGTGCATTCTGTATTTGACAACAACCTTTCCACACACACATTTGGTCCTCAAGCAGGTCTGCTTGTGCGATGACCATGGATTTATCATGTTTAATTTCCAATGTTGTTATATAAATGGGAGGGTAGTCTTTTTTGAAACTTTAATAACAGACGAATCGAAGGAGACAAGTGTGTGCGATTGTGTACGCAATAAAGTATTAGACACGGTTCATGCATGCTAACTGTGCACCTTGCTTGATTCTCAAAAAGAAGAACTATCTACCATGCCCGGCCCGTAGTTGTCACGTAACTACAGACCACCTTGAACCAACCCTCATAGGGAAATCTTTAAAATAGTTACCCACCTTGATCGATTTGTGGTGGTTCCGTGGGTTTATCTCTTTGAATTGCACACATGTATTATGTTCGGGCCGTGTGCGATGTTTGTTCCTCCAGCGCCACTTCAAACCCTTCATAAAAAATTCTAGTTTGTATCGGCTTTTCACTCCCTAGGCCTCTCCCACCCCAACCCCATACAACTCCCTCGCTCGAACCCTAGCTACCTCACCGTCGCCGCTGCCGCACCCGACTCTACTCCACGTTCCACAGTCAATCTCTCCTTCTCTCCCCGTCCAGGTTACGAAAGCATCTCCGTACCCTCGCCACCCTAAATTTCTTAGATGGCGTCTGCTAAACAC
This sequence comes from Hordeum marinum, assembly GCA_022496015.1. Classification (NCBI taxonomy): domain Eukaryota; kingdom Viridiplantae; phylum Streptophyta; class Magnoliopsida; order Poales; family Poaceae; genus Hordeum; species Hordeum marinum. The sequence continues at coordinate 85,982,202 of CM039676.1, forward strand.
CCCGTTCCTCACAGATCCGCATTGATCCCCACCGCAGACTGTGGCAGCCTTATCCCAGCTACACTTGCAGGGGAGATCAAGGAGTGAATGGCCAAAAGGAGGTATATCACAGAATTTTCAATGGGCGATGCCTAGGTGGACGCCGAGGCTGCCGGGGAAGCTGACTCCCATGACGAGGTGCCCATCGGGATTGCTGGGGAAGCTGAATACGATGATGAGGTGGCTGCTGGGGCCGCAGAGGCCGCTGGGGAAGCTGACTACGATGACGATATGGCCGCCTAGGCCGCTGGGGAAGCGGCCCACAATGATGAGGCAGTCGCCGAGGCCGCCAGGGAAGCTCACTACAATGACGAGGTGGCCTCCAACGCCGGGAAATCTAAAGAGTACCTAATTGTAAGATAGCGGGTTCCCGTATGGATGCATATCGATGCAGCCGGCTACAACGTCGAGCTCGTCGACATTGATGGCTTGTCGCGGGCTATCTCACAGGTTAAGTGGACCTATCAAGACCCCTCGGGTTCGACCCCCATTGACCTCATCCAAGGCCCATCCGCTGATCTACTCCGCTTCACTCTCAAGCCTCTCTTGTTATTTTTGAAGGACATGTTCTATGGGGTGGCTCTACATCATCGGCTGCCCAGTCAGACCTCATCGACGACGCCGATGCCGACAACGGCACCCTATATGTCTCTTCCAAGGGGAAAGAGCCCATCTGGGACATTAGGGAGGGTACCCAGCATCCCTGCTCTTCCATGGGGAAGGAGCCCATCTGTGACAACATGGAGCACACCCATAATCTGCACTCTTATAATGGGAATGAGCCCATCCGTGATAGGTGAGGAAACCCATCTCATGTTAAATTACTTCACTCATGCTAAATGTATGGACTCTGCAGTTGAATTTCATCAATACATGTCTCAAGAGCCATATATGGTTCATGTTAAACCTAGTGAAGTTAACACGCTCACTGTTTGTTTCAGTTCTTTCGCATGTGATGTTCAGTTATACAATTTCATGTTTAAGCACCGGCTACATTCTATGCAATTTTGATAGTACAGTTTGAATGACTATTTTTGGTTGCTATCAAGCCTGTTGTAATGAGCATATGCCTTGTTTAACTGTTTTTCCTAGATCGGTTATTTGTACTGGGCATATTTCCTGGTTCAATTGCTATATAATATGCCTTTTTTATTTCAGTTATTCACGTTGTGAAGTTCTATATATGCAAGTATGCACTTTCCAGTTCAATTTCATCATACCAGTTTCAACAGCCATATATAGTTCCTGTTAAGCCTGGTGTAGTTAACACGCCCACTGTTTATTTCTATTTGTTCACAATGTGATGTTTAGTTATACAATTTAATGTGTAAACACGGGCTGCATTCTATGCAATTTCAACAGTACCACTATGCATGACTATATTTAGTTGTTGTTAAGCTTGTTGTAATGAGCAAAAGCCTTTCCATTTTTATGTAACTATAACTAGTGTGCCTGAACATGCACAATACCAGTTAGAATGACTATATTTTGTTGTTGTTAAATGCTAAGCTTATTGCAGTTAACACACATCTCCACTTATTATTAGCTTAGCTAGCATGCTTAAACCTGCACACTGAAGCTATCATTTTGTGATCATGTTGTTTACCATGCATATATTTGGTTGATGTTTAGTCAGTCGGTACTTAACATGCCTTGCGGTGTACTTACCCAGGACAACATCGGGAACAACTGTTGTTTTTCATCGAGGTTAGTTTCATCACATGGCTTATATATACATACTCCACGCCCCCCAAAGTATAAGATGTTAATACATCAAATATGTGAGTATTTTGGATATAATAAGATCTTATGTACCGGGACATGGAATAATGTACTAGGTAATTGTGCAATTTCTGTTTACCTTCTAATACTAACTTTTTGCTTGTAGCTACATATGTCACTGGTAAAGATCCGTGTGTTGACCCTTTTTGCCTATGGGGCAATGAGATATTCATGAACCAGCATCAAGTGAGGAAACTTATAAAGATTGTTAATAAAATGGGACGGAATATGGCAATTAAACTATTTCTTTACACCTTATCGAAGACAATGGTGAACTCCAGGATGGTAACTACGAACTTTGTCCCCTTCTTTTTATTGTCCATAATGAGTTAGCCTACAAATTTACAATGTCTGAATATATTTTGTTTGTAGTGGTTTTCAAAGCAGTTTACTCGGGATTACCTCTCAAACTACATGATTGGTGGACGTGCAAACGTTAAAGTATATCTACCAAGCCATGATGACTACCTAGATGTCCTCATCAACACAAAGAAGGATGGGCAGTCCGCCATCACAACGGGATGGCCTAGAGTCGTCCGTGCATTCTGCATGGAGGAGGACACAATATGGGCATTCTGCTTCACCATGTACAACTGCTAGAGTGCATTTCACTTCTTTGTTTATCATATTTAATACAAGTATGCAACCGTGGTTCATCTTTATTTATCTGGTCCTAATGTAATTATTATTTCTTGATGTAGTTCTTGAACATATGTACCTGTGAATGGAATAATGCATTGGTTGTTGAACTTATGTCTATATAAGATGGATACGAAAAATGCAATAGCCTACTATCAAATTCAAATTACGTAAAATTTTAAATTGTGGCGATTAAAATAGCCAAAAACTAAGCTCTGTAGGTCATTGCACCGCACACAGTTTGTGCAGCAAAACGTGTGTGATATACCTCATGATTCGGCATGTTTTAGAGAGACAAACTGTGTGCCAGAATGCACGCAATTGTCGTCTATAAACCATGTGTGATGTTAGACAATATCAGAAATGGTTAAGTAGACCTAAATGTTTTGTGATAGTCTCCTTATCATACACGATTTCTAATCTTTAACTCTTTGTTATGTCTTATGCATTCGACACGAGTATGACTATTGGAGCGTTTGCGAATCTTCGTATATCGCAAACGACGCTGTAGGACAAAATGTGTGTGATTGTCTCCTTATCATACACGCTTTACTATTTTGAATTGTTTGCGATTTGGCACACATCGTAAATGTTTGATACGTCTCCAACGTATCTACTTTTCCAAACTCTTTTGCCCTTGTTTTGGACTCTAATTTGCATGATTTGAATGAAACTAACCCGGACTGACGCTGTTTTCAGCAGAACTGCCATGGCGTTGTTTTTGTGCAGAAATAAAAGTTCTCGGAATGACCTGGAAACTTACGAGGAATTTTTATGGAATATATAAAAAATACGAGAGAAAGAATCAACCGAAGAGGAGCTGCCAGCGGGCCATGAGCCCAGGAGGCGCCCCCCTAGGTCGCGCCTGACAGGCTCGTGGGGCCCACGTGGCCTCTCCGACCTCATCTCCAGCCCCATATAAGCTCTTTCGCCCAAAAAAATCAGAGAGAAGAAATCATCGCATTTTACGATACGGAGCCACCGCCACCACCTGTTCTTCCTCGGGAGGGCAGATCTGGAGTCCGTTCTGGGCTCCGGAGAGTGGAAATCAAAGCCATCATCATCATCAACCATCCTCCATCGCCAATTTCATGATGCTCTCCATCGTTCGTGAGTAATCTCATCGTAGGCTTGCTGGACAGTGATGGGTTGGATGAGATCTATCATGTAATCGAGTTAGTTTTGATGGGGTTTGATCCCTAGTATCCACTATGTTCTAAGATTGATGTTCCTACTACTTTGCTATGCTTAATGCTTGTCACTAGGGACTGAGTGCCATGATTTCAGATCTGAACCTATTATGTTTTCATAAATATATGTGTGTTCTTGATCCTATCTTGCAAGTTGTAGTCACCTACTATGTGTTATGACCTGGCAATCCCGGAGTGACAATAGCCGGAACCACTCCCGGAGATGACCATAGTATGAGGATTCCATGTATTCACCATGTGCTAATGCTTTGTTCCAGTTCTCTATTAAAAGGAGACCTTAATATCTCTTAGTTTCCATTAGGACCCCTCTACCATGGGAGGGATGGACAAAAGATGTCATGCAAGTTCTTTTCCATAAGCACGTATGACTGTATACGGAATACATGCCTACATTACATTGACGAACTGGAGCTAGTTACATATCACCCTATGTTATAACTGTTACACGATGAATGCCATCCTACATAATCATCCATCACCGATCCAATGCCTACGAGCTTTTCCTATACTGGTCTTTGCTTAGTTACTTTACCGCTACTGCTGTCACACTTGCTACACAAATCACTATTGCTACTGGTACCACTATTACTGTTACTATCATACTACTTTGCTACTAAAACTTTGCTGCAGATACTAAATCTTTTAGGTGTGGTTGAATTGACAACTCAACTGCTAATACTCAGGGATATTCTTTGGCTCCCCTTGTGTCGAATCAATAAATTTGGGTTGAATACTTTACCCTCGAAAACTGTTGCGATCCCCTATACTTGTGGGTTATCAAGACCTTTTTCTAGTGCCGTTGCCGGGGAGCATAACTCTATTCTCTGAGTCACTTGGGATTTATATCTGTTGATCACTATGAAGAATTTGCGAGATCCAAAAACTAAAGTTCTACCCTCTACTACGAGGACAGGTAAGGAACTGCCGTCTAGCTCTGCACTTGACTCACCTTCTCTTATGAGTAAATTTGTGACACCACCACCTGCTATTAATTCTGATATGTCGCATGTGCTTGATGATGCTACTTCTGCTATTGATAATTATGATGATGCTTTGCTTGGTAATGATATGCCACTTGGTGAATTTCTTGATGCACAAATTGCTAGAGTTACTACTGAATCAAATGATACTTTTGAAACTGATGAAATTATTGAAATGGAACCTGCTGATACACCTGTTAGACCTAGCCCTCCTAGATATGAGTTGCCTGATATACCTAAGGGTTATGTTATGGAAGGAGAGGTAGCTTAAGACTTTCTTGCTTGTAAGGATAGCTATGATCTTGAGAAGTTATTATGCAAGTGGAAAGAAAAATCTCTGAATGCTAGAATGAAATATGATCCTAAGTTTGCTACTTCACCTATCTTTCTTACTGATAAGGATTATGAGTTCTCTGTCGATCCTGAGTTAATCACTTTGATTGAATCTGATCCTTTTCATGGTTATGAATCTGAAGCTGTTGTAGCACATCTTACTAAACTGAATGATATTGCCACCCTATTCACTAATGAGGAAAAAAAATCGCCATTACTATATCCTTAAGTTGTTTCCTTTCTCACTAAAGGGTGATGCTAAAACTTGGTTTACTTCTTTGTCTCCTGGTTGTGTGCGTAGTCCCCAGGATATGATATACTACTTCTCTGAGAAATACTTTCCTGCCCATAAGAAACAACCTGCCTTGCAGGATATATATAACTTTGTGCAAATTGAAGAAGAGAGTCTCCCACAAGCTTGGGGGAGGCTTGTCCAGTTACTTAATGCTTTTCCTGATCACCCTCTTAAGAAAAATGAAATACTTGATATCTTTTATAATGGACTAACCAATGCTTCTAGGGACCACCTAGATAGTTGTGTTGGTTGTGTTTTTAGGGAATGAACTATGGAACAAGCTGAAATTCTATTGAATAATATCTTGAGCAATGATAATGCTTGAACTATTCCTGAACCACCTTCGAAGCCAACTCCGAAGAGAAGAGGTATTCTATTCCTCAGTCCTGAAGATATGTAAGAAGCAAAGAAATCTATGCGAGAGAAAGGTATTAAATCTGAAGATGTTAAGAATCTACCACCTATTGAAGAGATACATGGTCTTGATAACCTGACACAGGTAGTAGAGGTAAATTCTCTTCGTAGATTCAATGAGAGTGATATTCCTTATGATAAACCTGCTAGCCTATGCTTAGATGAATTTGATAACTTTGTTGCCAAACAACAAAGTTTTAATGATTATGTTAGCAGACAATTGGAACAAAATGCTCGTATGATTAATCATATAAGTGCTTGTGTGGATAGAAATGTTAATGATCTTAAGCTTATTAGTAAACATGCTTCTATGGTCACCACTCAAATAGAGCAAGTACTTAAGGCTCAAAATGACTTGCTTAATGAATTGAATGATATCTGTTAAAGTTGTTACTAGAGGTGGTAGAATGACTCAGGAACCTTTGTATCCTGAGGGCCATCCTAAGAGAATTGAGCAAGATTCTCAAGGAATTAATACTGATGCACCAAGTTACCCTGGTAATAGGAAGAAAAAGAAAGATGATAAGAACTTGCATGTTAGTAAACCTGTTTCTGTTACACCTGAGAATCAAAATGATATATCTATTGATGCCCAACCTAGTGACAATCTAGTAATGAACATGATGCCCAACAAGACACAATCTAGTGATGAACATGAGCCTAGTGACAATGTTGATAATGATGTTCATATTGATGCCCAACCTAGTAATGATAATGATGTGAAAATTGAACCTGCTATTGAACCTGATAACCCACAACCTAGGAACAAAAGATATGATAAGAGTAATTTTATTGCTAGGAAGCATGGTAAATAAAGAGAATCATGGGTTCAGAAACCCATGCTCTTTCCTCCTAAACCATCCAAGAAAAAGGATGATGAGGATTTTGAGCGCTTTGTTGAAATGATTAGACCTATCTTTTTGCAAATGCATTTGACTGATATGCTTAAAATGTCTCCTTATGCTAAATACATGAAAGATGTTGTGACTAATAAAAGAAAGATACCTGATGTTGAGATTTCCACCATGCTTGCTAATTACACTTTTAAGGGTGGGACTCCTAAGAAACTAGGTGATCCTGGAGTACCCACTATACCTTGCTCTATTAAAGGAAATTATGTTAGAACTGCTCTATGTGATCTCGGAGCCGATATTAGTGTTATGCCTCTCTCTTTATATCGTAGACTTGAATTGGATAAGTTGACACCCACTGAAATTTCTTTGCAAATGGCCGATAAATCAACTGCTTTACCTATCGGTATTTGCGAGGATGTGCCTGTTGTGGTTGCGAACGTTACTATCTTAACGGACTTTGTTATTCTTGATATTCCCGAGGATGATGCCATGGCAGTCATCCTTGGAAGACCCTTTTTAAACACTGCAGGAGCTGTTATTGATTGCAACAAAGGCAATGTCACTTTCCATGTCAATGGTAATGAGCACACGGTGCACTTTCCGAAGAAACAATATCGGATTCATTGCATAAATTCTTTTGAAAAATCTTCATCCATTATTAGTGGAAGCTTTGAATTTCCTATACCCACTGTCAAGATGAGATATGATATACTTATTGTTGGGGATATGCATATCCCCATTGAGGTAACCTAGTGATTTTTCAAAAATTCTCCGGTTTCATGTGATTCGAAAAAAGTTTGTCAAGGAGACTTGATCAACCTCATTGATGGATTTCTTTTGATGACCATGAGATGGATGAATCTAGAAGTCACAATCTTCTGTTCCCAACTTTTACTTTCTGTTACTTAGTAGAAAAATAATAAATATAGCATTATTTTCCTGATTTATGCATTATCCGTTCAATAAAAAATGACCTGAAAATAAAAGTTCTTCAAATGCCCTGAAATTCAAGTATGATCTTTTCTGGAATATTTAAGAATTTTGGAGATAGATAACTAGTCAGGGGGATGCACCAGTGGGCCACGAGCCCAGGAGGCGCAGCCACCCCCTGGTCACACCTAGCAGGCTCATGGGTCCCACGTGGCCCCCCTCCACTTATTCCAGCTCCCACTCCTTCTTCTACATCCAGAAAAAATCATCCCACAGCTCAAACCCGTGTTCTTGCTCGTTTTGCTGCGTTTTTCGATCTCCTTGTGCAAAGCCTCATTCACCAAACTGTTTTGGGGAATTGTTCCTTGGTATGTGACTCCTGCATTGGTCCACTTAGTTTTTGTTCTAGTGCTTTATTCATTGTATATTATTGCTGCCTTGGTGACCCTATTCTTGAGCTTTGCATGTTCATTTTATTTGGTCCCAAGTAGTTTTGATGCAAGATATGGCCTCTAGGCACTTGTAGGAGTAGTTGCTATAAGTTTTGTTAAGTTTTGTTCACTTTTATTTTGAGTCACTAAAAATTTCAGAATTTTTCAGAGGAAGAAAAGGAATTATGAGGAGGTTTCTAAGGGGTTCTTCGAGTCATAACCCCAAGGAAGATGAAAATGAGAAGAAGAAACCCAAGTATCCAGTCCCCCGAGTTGCAGAAGTTCGAGCATGCGAGTGGCCAAGCGATATGTTCTTGCACGCTGACGGTCTTCATAAGGATTTTTATCACTTGGTGGAGAACGCAGGCCTTACCGCATTTGTCGAAGATAAGTGTCCACAATACCTCCTCCTCACTAATACTTTCGTGCAAAGTTTTAATTTTTATCCGAGGAAGAGTCCTCCTATGGTTGAGTTCAAGTTATATGATATCCCCCAGTGCATGTCACTTCAAGATTTTTGAAATGTTTGCAAGTTACCTTATGTTGGGGATATTCATGAACCTCGCCCACGAGACTTAGAGGCTTTCATTGATACTATTGCCGTAGGAGAAGAGAGAGGGGTGTCTGGCACTAGAATTGCCAGTGTGCATTTTCTTGTGCTTCGTTATTTCTCTTTATTTGTAGGAAAATGTTTGCTTGGCCGTGCAAAGGCCAGGTGTCTTAGTTCCCTAGATCTTGCAGTTTTACGCTCAGCTTTACATAATTATAGAACTTATAGTTTGTGCGCTATTGTTGCCCAACGATTGAACACGAGCCGTTCCAAGGGAACGGTGTATGGAGGTATCTATGCTACTCGTCTAGCTAATCATTTTGGGATACCTGCTAGGCTGCATGAGGAGGGAGAGATGCTTCTTCCAAAGACATATTTAGATTATGATAGCATGGTTCGCCATGACTTTCTTGATAAAAATGATAATGGGAGGCTAATTTATAACTTGATATTTAGCCAGGGTACTCGTGAGGTCATTACCTTGCCTGCTCCTTCTTTGTTCAACCTTCATCTTGGCAGGTACATCATTATGCCCTCGGACATCTACGCATACTGGGGCATGGCGCCGCCTTAGGCGCCCGTGCCCGAGCCACCAGTCGAGTACCAGACGCCAGTTTATCATTGGGAGCCGGAGGATCTCAGCCAGCAGTGGCATCCTCAATACACTCCGGAGTACCCCGGAGCTGGTTACTTTCCACCTTGGGAGTAGACCAACTTAGGCCAAAAGCCTAAGCTTGGGGGAGTACGTGTTTCTCACCGACTTTATATTCATGTTCACACCTTCACTTTGATAGTCGGTGTTCACGCTTTTTCATTATATCATCCATGCTAGTTTATTTTCTTTTTCTCGCATTCTTCTTGTGTGTTTGATTTCCCGTTTTTGCATGCTTAGTAGTAACTAAGAAAAGAAAACCCAAAATATTTCCCGTTCTTCTTTTGCCTGTTGGGAGCTTTCCCGTGTAAATAGTTTTCTTTTTCTTTGGGTCAAGGTAGAAGACCATGACTAAAATGATTAGTGGCTCTCATATGCATTATTTTTTATCCATCAAAGAGCCCTATTACCTTGTCTTCTCCTCTGAGTTTGCTTGCAATGTTGTGCGAAAGAATTCTGCGTGCAATGTTAGTGTCGGATTTCAGGCTCCGCAAAACCCTCAAGATTCGAACACCGGGGGTGTGTGCGAAGATCTCCTGCGGTCTCGTCCAACCTAGCTCGCTACTCGTCGGACACAATGATGAACTCGCCCGACAACGAGGAAGAAGATGAACACGGCAGTTTACCCAGGTTCGGGCTGCTGCGAAGCGTAATACCCTACTCCTGCTTTGGTGGATCGCCTCTCGTGGAGGTTTGGGTGGATGAACTAGTACAGTGTGCTTGAGCCTCGTGAGGGCGCTCAAGATGTGTTCTTGGCTGGCTATCTCGTGGTGGTGTATGGAGTGACTAAGTGTTGGATCGGATTGGTCAGTGGGATCCCCTCTATGAAGCAGCCTACCCTCTCTATATAGAGGTGGCCCGAGTCCTCTTCCCTTATCACAATTGCGGGAAGGGATCCCACAACGGGTTATTTTTAAGGGGGACAGGGGTTGGTGCTCGCCCTGCCCAAAGGCGGCCTTCGCCTGCAAAGTAGTTGTCGACGCTGCAGGGACAGGCTCAGCGATGACATTCGCCCCGCGGGAAGGGTGGTTGTGGTCTTCTTGCACCGAAATGGAAACCTTTGGGGGGGGCCTTTGGGAACCCGCGTCTGTCCTTGATCCCTTTGCACCAAAGGGGTAACTGCGCCGCCTAGCGCCCTAGTCCTTGCCTGTCCTTCCTTGCATCATCTTTGACTCTTGAGGCCGGGCCTTGCACAGGAAACTCCACCGCTCCGGAGGGGTCCTGAGGATGCCCATCCTTCGTGGGTCTTGTCGCTGTTCTTCCTCGCGAGGCTAGGGACCTCGTGAGGGCCTTCTCCCGAATGGGGCCACGCCTTGCAATGCTTGGTCGATGAGGTGGGCCATACCTTGGGCCCTTCTCCCGAATGGGGCCACGCCTTGCTGCGCTTGGTCGATGAGGTGGGCCATGCCCTGGGCCGTAGGAAGGAAGGTCTGGGTATCCCCATTCCCAGAACACTGACAGTAGCCCCCGGGCCCACAACATGCTCGGGCCATCCTTGGGGAGGAGCCCTGAGGGCGGCCTGGAGCGCTGTGGGCCCCATTTGCCTGCGGGCCAGGCCTGGTGCGTGTTGTGCGGCTGATGTCGGGTGCCCCTCGCCTCTTATTGCCTCCGATCGAATTGCCAAGAGCCTTGCTTCTAGCATCTGGCCATTATTGCTTCCCCTTCCTGCGCGCCTGCTCTTGCTTCCCTAGTCTCCCACTCTCGTAGGCGCCTCACCAGATCTAGCAGCACTCCTTCTTCTCCCTTACTGCTCTGGTCCTGCTAGCTCTGTGATGGATCCCGCCGGCAAGCAGAAGCCAGAGGTGCAGGGCTCTGACTCCGCTCCCGTCTCGCCGACACTCTCGGGGTCTACCATCGCCAAGGACGAGGACCTATTCCCCGTGCTCGCATGGACGGCAGATGGGTCCAACAAGAAAGGGCGGACCTTGATCTGGGGTGGCTCCTCGGTGAAGCGGCCTTCATCCAAGGTGGTGTACCCCTTCTTCCTCCATAGCATCTTTGTCGGGCTCGTTCTGCCCTTCTCTGCATTCTTCACCGCCATCCTTGACCACTACGAGATCCAGGCCTTTCACCTCCAGCCCAACTCCATCTCGCTCTTGTCTGTCTTCGCCTTCTACTACGAGGCCTTTGTGGGCGTGCGGCCTTCGCTAGCTCTATTCCGTCATTTCTTCAGCTTGCGCTTGCATGACGGTGCCTAACGGCCGGCGTTTGTCTCTTTCGTCGCGGTCTAGAGCGGCAACATGCTTCTGAAGGCCATGAAGAAGGTGGAGAACTTTAGGCACCGCTGGGTCCTCATGGATCTCAAGGGCACCAACCCTCGGTTGGATCTGCCGAAGGGGTTGCGGGAGAAGACTTCTATGTGGGGCTCCGCGAAGGTTTCCGACCCTCAGGCCGAGCCTGTTCTAGAGCGCTTCACCCGCAACATCAGTGCCAAGAAGCTGACTGGTGGAAAGATAGTGAAGGAGTTCTTGGTGCAGCGCCTGGCGCCCCTTCAGGTCCATTCTAGGCCCTTGTGGGACTATTAGGTTAACGGCTACAACCTCAGGCTTCGGTCCACGAGCATTTCTCCCGAAGAACTGAGCAGGGCTGTGGCGACCTTGCTCGGCGGCGACCCTAGTGACCTTCCCGAGGCTCATGATCCGCTCTACTTCCATGACAACCGGTTCGTCCTAGTTCTCGCAATGCTTGTCTTCGACGAGCTGGGGCTTTTCCCAGCTAAGGGCCCTTGTCCGATGGTGGTGTCTTCCGGCGATACCTTATGCGGGATGGACTCGGAGAGGACCGCCGCCGACGGCCCGGCGGCCCCCCCCCCCGTTGCAAGGCACGCTTTTGCACAATCTTGAAAATGACGATGACGTTGGTGAAGTTTCTGCCGTGGGCTCCTCGCATGCCGCTAAGGCCTCCAGGGGGCTGGGCTATCCCCTCGCACCACGCGGTCCGCGCGCGTGTCGACTCCTCGGAAGCGCGGCACCGAATCTCCTTCGGCGTGCCCTGCCTCCGCTGGCGGGATGATCGAGACGCCGACGTTGCCCCTGCTCGAATTGCCACTCGTCGGCAAGGTGGGCGAGGACGGGGCCATGGCGATCCCCTCCGTGGCCGTCTCAGCTGTCGGCGACTCTGCTCCTCCGCGTGGCGGCCCCCTCTCCATGGAGAGCTCGGGCACCCCCGTCATTGCCAGCATGGAAAGGAAGAGGAAGTGGGTCGACGTCGAGGAGTAAGTGACCCGACTTGGCTTGGCTCACATGTCTATGGCTTGTGCATTTCTGACCTCCCCTTGCTTGGTGACCAGGAATGCCACTGTGTTGAAGACGAGGAAGAAGAAGGCGGGCGTCAAGCCGATGGCGACTCCCGACATGCCGCCTACCCTTGCCGACACGTCGTTGCCTGCTGCTGAAGAAGAGAGGGCTCACGAGGCGACACCTCAGGCCCCCATCGCCGAGCCCCCTGAGCCTCCGATGGTCATTGACGTGATCACTCCTGCCCTTGGGGACGTGGTGACGCCGACGTCCGGAGGGCCAACTCCTGAGGGCGTGCTGCCTGCCGATTCATCCGTGTCCGCAGTCGCCGAGCGGCCTCCGGACCCCCTGTCCTTCATGGCGCCACTTCCCCGAGGGCGCCCCCCACGACCGTGCCCGGGACTTCTTAGGGGGAGACGCTGACGCCTTCGGTGCATGTCCACAACGTCTAGATGGGGCCTTGTCAGCTCTGGGTCAGGTTCATGATGCCTTTAGGAGTGCCGGTGATCGCCTCACGGGTGCACGCCTAGAGCTCCTCTCAGGGTAGCTCCGGGCCGCCGCTGCCGCTGTGGCGATGTGGGATCAGGCCACGGCTGCCACGGCGAAGAGCGAGGAAGAAGCCATAGCCACTCGCGTCACGCTCGAAGAGGTGGAGGCTCGTTAGAAGACCTTCTAGGAGGAACAGGCCAAGCTTGTGGGGCAGCTTCGTCAGCGGACAGAAGACCTCGAGTCTCGCGAGGCTAAGCTTGCCGCTCGGGAAGTCGAGCTATCTCAGGTGGCGACTCGCCAGGAGGCAGAGCGGGCGTGCCTGGACGCGCAGGAGAAGGAGATTGCTTAGAGGCAGAGCCTTCTTGAGACCAAGGGGGCAACTATTGCCACGGCCAAGGAGAAAAAAGGCCGCAGAGCCGAGCGCCTTCCCTGCCGTCAAGCTCAAGCTTCACAAGGTGCTCCACACTCTTTGCCGTGATGGATTCGCAGCACTTGCTTCGAAGCTCGTCGAGGTGCTGGAGGGTGCCATTGTCGAGGTGAATAGGGTCTTGTACAGTGAGTGACGCGACCTCTTTTTTGAAGCCGCGATGCGCGTCTTCAGCCATCTTCATCTTCGTGAGCCGGGGTTCAAATTCGACTCCATGATCCTCCCGGTCGCCCCTAAGGGTCCGCACTGGAGCCGCGGGAAAGGTGAAGGGCGCCGTGGAGGCGCTGGTGAAGAGGTTCACCCGCGTCATGGTTCCTCCGCCTCTGGACGTCGCTGAGGCTGGTAGCAGGGAAGACGAGGCTAGCAATGTCGACGACGAGTCCCCCGAGGGTGGGAAAAATGGTGGCGATGGTTCCTCCTGTTTCCCTCCTCATGCTCCTTTCCTGCAATGTACACCGTGCCTCATGGAGGCGTTAAACTCATTTGTGTTTGCGAGAACTTCTAATGCTGGTAATAACTATTGGACTGCATGATTGCTTTCTTCGCCTTGTTTCCTTCTTGCTTGCTGTGATGCTCTGCGTCAGCAGGGCCCTGCCCGCGCATACCTCCAGCGCCGTTGGGCCGACCGGAAACCAAGGATGGTCCAAGGGGCGAGGGGCTACGGGTCCAGTTAGGCTCCTAGTCATGATGCTTAGGAATCCCCCTTGACGTGCGAGCAGCCCTCATGAAGGGAACACGGCGAGGATTGAGGTAACTTGAAACTTCCAAACACCCTTAGCGCTCTGCATCGTCAGGGACTGGCCCGCACATACCTCCACCGCCGTTGGGCCGACCAGAAACCAAGGACGGTCCAAGGGGCGAGGGGCTACGGGTCCAGTTAGGCTCCTGAGTCGTGATGCTCAGGAGTCCCCCTTGACGTGCGAGCTCCAGCGTCCTTCCTAGGGATTGAGATAACTTGAAACTTCTGAACACCTTTAGGGCTCCGCGTCGGCAGGGACCAGCCCACGCATACGTCCACTGCCGTTGGGCCGACCGGAAACCAAGGATGGTCCAAGGGGCGAGGGGCTACGGGTCCAGTTAGGCTCCTGAGTCACGATGCTCAGAAGTCCCCCTTGATGTGCGAGCTCTAGCATCCTTCCTAAGGGCACTTGAGCAGTTTTTGAGCACTTTGGGCTTTGCATCGGTAGGTCCCGGCTCGTGCATACCTCCACCACCGTTGGGCCGACTGGAAACCAAGGACTATCCAAGGGGCAAGGGGCTATGGGTCCAGTTAGGCTCCTGAGTTGCGATGCTCAGGAGTCCCCCTTGATGTACGAGCGGCTCCCATACCTTTCCTCACTGGCTTTTCCGGAGTTGGGCGCGTGAAGACCAGGTTAAGCAGACCTGGGAAGGCGGCGTTTACTAGGCTTGGCTTGGTAGCAACCCCCATGCAGCCCCCTCCCGCATGCACCCCCAGGGAATGCAGGGAGAAGGGGGGTCACTAGGGACCTTCCTAAGGTTGGATGCAACCATTGGGGGCACCCTCAGTTGTTTACCCCCCCCCCCCCCCGCACCGGGCACGGGGCTTCCACCTTGCGTGGGCATAGTCATTGGTGGACCGTGTTGACCGTCAGCACGGAGCTGAGGCTTCCACATTGCATGGGCATAGTCATTGGTGGACCATGTTGACTTCTCTACCGGCGCTGCATTGTGGTTGCCACATTGCGTGGGAAGGGACACCTCCGCGTCGTCGGGGGGCTCCGCGTGTACAACACATAGAGTTCGTATGCATGGCTGCACGGTAGAACTGGGAGGTGCATCTGGGAGGTCGCGAGGATGCTTTGGCCTCGCGAGTATCCCTACCTCTAAGGCGGTTTCCGATTGAATCTTCTTGTAGATGGGGCCATTTGAGACCCCGCTTGCCTCGTCTTCTTCTTGAGTGAGGTAGTTTGGGAGCTCTCTTGGCACTCTACGTCCTTAGGTCCCGGTCCCGCACATTTCCCCACCATTGTTAGGTACGACCAGAAACCAAGGATGCACTTCACGGGGCGAGGCCCCAGCGCTCCTGACGCCGGCCGGAAACCAGGACGACATCAGGAGACATAGTGGCATTATGACCAGTAAGGCTCGTGAGGAGCCCCCTTTGACGTTCAAGCAGCTCTACGTCTATAGTTCCTGGTCCCGCACATTTCCCCACCACCATTAGGTACGACCGGAAACCAATGACACACTTCACGGGGCGAGGCCCCAGCACTCGTGATGCCGACCGGAAACCAGGACGACATCAGGAGGCCGAGTGGCATTATGACCATTAAGGCTCCTAAGGCTCAGTTCTTAGGAGCCCCCCTTGACGCTCGAGCGGCCCCCATTCCATCCTGTTGGCTGCTGCCTCGGGAGGCCACGGGGCCCACCGAGACTCCATGTGATGCACCGTGGCTGGAGCCCCCAAGCGGGGGGTCAACCGCCCAACGATGCAAGTAAGGTAGAACGTCAGGGTATAGAATGGATGCACAAGAAACTATTGAAATATGCATAAACGAAGCGACGACAGGGGCGTGCCCTGATCACCTGGGGATCATGTGGCCTAGTGGGCGCCCTTGGACAGAGTGAAGCAAAAAATTACCTGGCAACAACCAACAATAAGTCACCTGGCGGCCATGCCGGTGAAGAGCAGAAGTCACCGTCATTGCCCGATCTCCGCTTTTACGAGCGTGACCATCACGGGTTCATCATCTCCTGAGGCTGGGAACCTTCGCTTGGTCCGGGCACCTCCTCCAACTCCTCGTTGCGCCCTGCCAGGCAAGGCATGAGCATGGCTCGATGAAGGCACTAGAAGGTGACGCCTGCATTCGCCAACTCGAAGGGCATGCGGACGTAGGTATTCGGGTTGACCCATCCATGATCGGCATGCACTGGCTAGAAGGGGCCTTGAGCCGTGACCCTATTGATTGCGAGTGCGTTGACGCAGACACGCAGCTAATCGACCGTGCCGATGACGGTGACTATGATTGGTGGTGCAGGGCATTCCCCGCCTCACACGGCCTGGGCTTCTCGAAGCTCTTCGATTGCTCTGTGGACGGACTCTTGTGAACCGGTACCCACGCACCGTGATCCCAACTCGAGCTGGCGCGCGTCAGAGCGTGCTTCCAGGTTGTGTTCGAGTGCCTCTCTTGCCTCACCGACCAGGCCAGAAACTTCCCCGGTGGGAGCCCTCGGGCTCGGCCCAAGAGTGGTGCTGAGCGCGCTTTCCTATGCGATGGGAGGCGGGGCACCATCCCCAAGTGCAGGGCCTGAAGCTCCAGGACGCCCTGCGAGGAGGAGTTGCTTCTTATTCTTGCATGGGTCCTCACGAGGCAGTGTGTCTTCATCGTCGTCCAAGCGCTCTGCCGCCGTAGCACGGTAATCACTCTCGAGGGTAAAGACGACATCCTTATCATCGCAAGCAATGGTGATGACGCCGCCACTCCCTCGCATCTTGAGGACATTGTAGCCATGGTGGGTTACTACCATGAACTTGGCGAGAGCCGGGTACCCAAGGATCATGTTGTACGGAAGGTGGATGTGCGCGATGTCGAAGACGATGCTCTCGGTGTGGTAGTTCTTGCGCCCGCCGAAGGTAGCATGCACACACACCTACCCGATTGGCACGGTGGACCCGTCTATGACCCCCGAGAAGGGCTTAGTTGGCCTGAGCTGTTCCTATGGCAGTTGGAGCGTCTCGAAGGTCTCGATGGAGAGGACGTTGAGCCCCACCACACTGTCGATGAGGGTCTTGGTGACGAGGACGTTGCTGATGGTTGGGGTACACAACATGGGGAGCTTGCCGACCATGAACGAACACATGAGCTAGTCACTTGAGTCGAAGGTGATGGTGACCTGGGACCAATTGAGGGGGCGCATCGCTTCAGGCTGCGGGAGAGCTGCATTCACCACAGTTCGATGCTTGGGCCTGGGCACTGCCCAAGATACAGGCCATCGCCCTGATTTCCTAGAAGCCCCCAACCCCATCGTCCTGCCTGTCTTCCTCTTTCCTTCTGGGTGGCGAAGGCAGTGGAGGTAGTCTAGTCTCACATGGGCAAGCCTCATGAGGCGGACCGCGTCGTGACCCCTCCGGAGGGTCGTCACGCCAGTGGTCCTCACGAGGTGGGTCACGCCAGCGGTCGTCCCGAGTTTGATAGCGTCAGCGGTCCTCCTGAGGCTGGTTGTGCCACCCCTAACGCGGTTCCCGGTTGTCCCAAAAGCCTCCACCGTGGCCTCCACCGCACCCGAAGCCTCGGTCGCCTTGGCCGGGGCGCCTGCTGAAGTGCTCGACACGGATCATTCGAAGTTCCTGGCAGTCGGTGGTGTCGTGGTTGTTGGTGCCATGGAAGATGCATTCTCCCCGGCTGTGCTTTGCCTCAGGTTTGTCCACAAGCACCGCTGGGGCCTTGCACTTTGCTTCCTTGGCCTAGGTCTTCTTCTCTTTTGGCTCCGCCGCCGGAGGCTCACGGAGCGATAGGCGTCCCTCCTCAGCCTTGGCATACTTGTTCGCCAGGTTGAACATCTCCAAGGCAGAGCACAGTTCGTCATTCATGGCAAGCTCTTCCTTAGATCAGTGACTCCGTCGGTGAAGGCTGAAATGATGGCCTCGTCCGATACCTTGGGGATCTTGAGGCGTGTGGTCGTGAAGCGTTGTATGAACTTGTGCAGGGTCTCCCCCTCCTGCTGCTTGATACGCCACAGGTCGTTCACGGTGGGCGCGCGGTCGCGGGTGCCTTGGAAGTTGGCGATGAAGCATTTATGTAGACCACCCAGGAGGTGATGCATGCCCGCGGGAGGTTGAAGAGCGAGGAGAGTGCGCCGCCCTTGAGCGCCATGGGTAACCAGCACACCATGACCTTGTCGTCTCCTCCTACCGCCCGGATACTCAGCGAGTAGAGCTGTAGGAACTCGGCTGGGTCTGCGGTGCCGTCGTAACTCGGGGGCAAGTCAGGCTTGAACTTGCAGGGCCACGCGGTTGGGTAGAGCTCCGGGGCGATGGCGAGGCACCCCACCGGCTCGACGGGTGCCGCGTGTGCGAGGGAGACCCGATCTTGACACTCCTGCCGAGCCGCCTCGAGTGGTATCCGGCCGCGGCATTGGGTCGGAAGTGCAGGGTATGCACGCATGTCGGCGCGCAGCCGGGGAACCACTTGGCAGCTTACTTCATCCCCCTGCCTCACCCTCGGTTCATGAGGCCAGTCACGGGGGCGTGCTACTCACCTGGGCTCGGGGTCGGCGTCGCGTCGCAGAGACGGAGGCTGCGCGTCTTGTACCACGTCGTTCGCCAGGGATGGTTGGGGTCGAAGCGAGTAGGAGAGCATCGAGGCGTCACCGACGGCGCCGACAAGCTCCGTGATGTGCCGAAGCCAATCTTCGTAGTGGTCGGGAGTGGGGCGGTAGCGGAGCAGTTCGTTAGCCATGACGAGCGCACCTGGCTGTGCACCGGCCCTGGCCGAACATGAGAGAATGAACCGGAGGCCGGGACGATCGACAGAGTGGCTGTGTGGCCTTCGCACTGCGCGGTGACTGGATGGGAGGAGTCTTGTTGCTCGTGGGCGTCTAGGTCCGTGGTGGCATTTTCCACAGGCGAGGGTGACCTGCGTGCACCGGCACGGCCCATCTGCACGGTCTGGGTGACACGGGTGGCACGATGCTCGATGCAGGCTCGGCAAGCATCAGACATCATAGTGGCGAGGTGGGAGGAGATATTGGCTTGAGGGAGACTCCAACACACCCCCTACCTGGTGCGCCAAATGTCGCATTTCGGGATCCGCAAAACCATCAAGATTCGAACCAAGGGGCATGTGCTAAGATCTCCTGCGGTCTCGTCCAACCTAGCTCGCTACTCGTCAGACACAACGACAAACTCACCCGACGACGAGGAAGAAGATTAACACGACAGTTTACCTAGGTTCGGGCCGCTGCGAAGCATAATACCCTACTCCTGCTTTGGTGGATCGCCTCTCATGGAGGTTTGGGTGGGTGAACTAGTACAATGTGCTTAAGCCTCATGAGGGCGCTCAACATGTGTTCTTGGCTGGCTATCTTAAGGTGTTGTATGGAGTGACTAAGTGTTGTATTGGATTGGTCGGTGAGATCCCCTCTACGAGGCAGCCTTCCCTCTATATATAGCGGTGGCCCGGGTCCTCTTTCCTTACCACAATGGTGGGAAGGATCCCACAATAGCCAATTTTGAAGGGGGATAGGGGTTGGTGCTCACCCTTCCCAAAGGCGGTCTTCGCGTGCAAAGTAGCTGTCGACGCTGCATGGAGAGGCTCGGCAATGACATCCGCCCTACGGGATGGGTGGTTGTGGTCTTCTTGCATCAGAATGGAAACCTTTGGGGGGGCCTTTGGGAACCCGCGTCTGGCCTTGCTCTCTTTGCACC
Organism: Hordeum marinum; assembly: GCA_022496015.1. Classification (NCBI taxonomy): domain Eukaryota; kingdom Viridiplantae; phylum Streptophyta; class Magnoliopsida; order Poales; family Poaceae; genus Hordeum; species Hordeum marinum. The sequence goes on from CM039676.1 coordinate 86,001,852, forward strand.
AAAGGGGAAACTGCGCCGCCTGGCGCCCTGGTCCTTGCCTGTCCTTCCTTGCATCATCTTTGACTCTTGAGGCCGGGCCTTGTATAGGAAACACCATCGCTCTGGAGGGGTCCTGCGGAGGCCCATCCTTTGCGGGTCTTGTCACTGTTCTTCCTCGCGAGGCTAGGGCTCTCACGAGGGCCTTGTCCCGAATGGGGCCACGCCTTGCTGCGCTTGGTCGATGAGGTGGGCCATGCCCTGGGCCACAGGCAGGCAAGTCCGGGTACCCCCATTCCCAGAACGCCAACAATTAGTGTGATCTCACATGAGTTGCAAGGATGGGCCGTATGGGAAGGGCGCCATATCTCAAACGGTTGACATGTGAATCTCGTTTGTGAGAGATACGGAAATCCCATACGCTTCATTTTGATAACGTTTGGGTTCTTTTGCCTCCATCGCCGATGATTTTGACATGTCGTGTGGGATGGACCCCCTATCATCCACATAGGCAAGGCGACGGTTTACAACTACGTCACGGAAAGGGTTTAAAACTGTTTGTATAGCATGTCGCTGCACCAGTGGCACCAAAGACTTTGAAATAACTCACATTGGGTTTCTTGTCAGTGATAAGTTCATATGAAGTCTTCTTGAAGAATCTATGAAGATATAACCTGTTGATGATGTGGCAATCAGTATTGATTGCCTCTAGCCACAAACAACAAGGAGTCTTGTATTCATCAAGCATAGTGCGATCCATCTCAAAAAGAGTCTCGTTCTTGCGCTCCACAATGCCATTCTGCCGAGGAGTATATGGGGCAGATAACTCATGAGTAATACCAAGTTCATCAAGATATTCATCAACAACAGTGTTCTTGAACTCAGTCCCATTGTCACTCCTGATGTGCTTGATCTTGACGCTTAAGTTAGTTGAGGCCCTTGAAGCAAATTGTTTAAAGACATCTGACACCTCAAACTTGTATAGAATAATGTACACCCAAGTGTAACGAGAGTAATTATAAACAATAACAAAACCATACAAACATGAAGTATTTGTTAGAGTGGCATAATGAGTGGGGCCAAGCAGATCCATGTGAAGCAATTCAAAGGGTCGAGTAGTGGTCATGATTGTCTTTGAGAGATGCTTGGATCTGGTCATCTTTCTAGATTCACAAGCACCATAGAGATGGTCCTTGAGGAATTTGACACATTCAATGCCAATGATGTGCTTTTTATTCACGAGCATGTGCAAGTTCCTCATGCCAGCGTGAACAAGTCATCGATGCCACAACAAACCTTCTCAATACTTTGCAAGTAGACATGTGGCCGGCTGAGGACCTGTAGAGAAATCAACAATATACAAGTCTCCTCTCCTAAAGCCTTCGAAGATCGTGGATTTGTCAGATTCCATGACAACAACACAACGATATTTTCCAAAATGGACACCCATATCAAGAACACAAAGCATTGAGACAAACATGAGGTTGAATCCGAGGGATTCGACAAGCATCACCTTATCCATGTGTCGGTCCTTTGATATTGCAACCTTACCTAAGCACAAAACCTTGCTTTTTTTCATTTATCAGTGTAAGTGATATGCTTCAGATGAGATGGCGCAAGTGGTACATTAATCAGTAGAGTCTTATCACCAGTCATGTGATTGGTGCATCCACTATCAAGGACCCACTCAGTGGCTTTTGGAGTTTCATCCTACAGATGAATTAGTACAACTTACAAACTCATATGCTTCAGTGTGAAGAATATGACATCAAATTCATCAGGCAGAATTTCAACACATAACATAGTAAGTAAAGCAGTGTTAGGAAGTGAGAAATGAGGAATTCATTTCTACACGATTAGCTTGCATCCTTTCAAGTATTTCTTCAGGTCTCCAGCAAATTCATCATACGTTCAAGTTCGTCTGGAGACCCGACGCTGCATAAGACATTAGTTCAATTTCTTCACCACCCACATTTGAAGGGGTAGCAAAGAGTTCGTCATGTTGTGAGCTCCATATGAGAAAGGAGGCATTGAAGCTAGTGCACTATGTTTCACATGAGAGGGGTTAGAGTACTCATATGAATAAGAAGATAAATTCTTTGAGGACTTATGAACATAATGATTTGAAGAATAAAGCACATATTCAGAACTCTTAGATTTTCCCTGCAAGATAGATGCATTAGCACGAGAATGATACTTTTGACCATTTGAGGAATTTGGTCCAAGTGAAGACTTTGGTCCATATGCGGAATTTGATCTGGGGTTCCTTTTATTCATAGGTGGTGTCATGAGGACATTCATCTGAAGATTTTCCAAGCAGCTCTTGGGAACCCACATTTTCTTCACAGGAGAACCGTTCCTCCAGTTAGTTCCAACAAATCTGGCAAATACTTCACCATTCTGATTTTTGAAGAATTTGTAGTTGGAGTCAAATGACTCATCAGAGGAATATGAACTTTCACAAGTAAAGCCACATAAAGTGGATGGATCCACAGGAGGTCCTTTTGCAGTAACCCATGAGGGTTTGGGGTACTACTCAGGTTTCCAGTAGGATCCGTCAGCATTGAGTTTCCTCTCAAATGCAATATCCTCTTTCCTAGGGTTCCTGTTCAGAATCGTCTTTTTGAGCAAATCACAAAGGGTTTGGTGCCCTTTGAGTCTTTTGTATATGACTATCACATACATTTCGTCCAATCCTGCATTTTCGTCCGTGATACTTGTGGTATCCTTAGATGAGGAATTTGTGACCACAGAGATAGTTGAAGAATTTGCAGCAATAGAAGCATTTGAACATTCAGGTGAAGAATTAGCAGTTTCACGTTCGATGCATTTCAAACAAGGTGGAACAAATTCTTCCTGAGAGGTACTAATCTGTTGAGCAAGTATGGAATCGTTATCCCTTTGAAGATCCTCGTGAGACACCCTTAGTTTCTCAAGATCTTGCTTTCTTTGAAGAAATTCATAAGAAAGCTTCTCATGATCGACTAAGAATGCATCATGATGACTTTGAAGGTTATCATTCTTTAACTGAAGACTTTTAAGATCATCAATTAGAGTTTGAGTCCGGTTCACTTCCTCATTCAACATATCATTGCTTTTGTCTAGCAGCTTCTGATGCTTTTCAAGTGCCCTTTGTTGCTTAGTGGCAATATTAGCAAGTTTGGAATAGCTAGGTTTCACATATTCATCAGATTCACCTTCACTTGTTTCAGAGGAGGAATGATGTTGGTGTACCTTGGAACCTTTTGCCATAAGGTATAAAGATGAAGAAGATGAACCAGGATCAATTTCCTTGGTCTTGAGGAATTTCTTGAGTTTGATGAACATGGAGTATTGACGAGTGCGATAGCCTTCATTGATGTCCGAGATCCTATCCAGATAAGCTTTGCATTTTGGAGATGACAAATGCCCTTGAACACGACGTTTGATAGGCTTGAGCAGATAATGTTCCCTACTTTAGCATCAAGTTGAATGTACTTACGAATGTCCTCAGCATTTGCCATCTTGCAAAGGTCAGTTAGTTCTAGTTCAGTAACAGTCCATAACTCACTATTCATTGATATGAGATGCTTCTTCATCAGGACTTTCCACATAGAGTATTCAATGTCATCAAGGGTGGGGCACTCTATGGATGCCTTGATGCCTTTTGTCATGAAGCAGTAGGTCGGAGCATAGTCATCGTTGCTGACGTTAGAGTCATTGGAGTAGTCATTCTCTTCATCATTGAAGATGGACTTGCTGATGAAAGCAGTGGCGAGTGCAAGGCTAGTAACACCAGATTCTGACTCCACCGTAGATTCTTCCTCTTTTTCATATTCTTCTTCAGATAACATTTCCTTGCCAATGAAAGCCCGAGCCTTTCTGGAACCATTCTTCTTGTGTGATGAGGACTTTCAAGATGAGGAATTTGAAGATGGGGACTTTGAAGATTTCTTATTTTTCTTCGAGTCATCAGAACTGTCGTCCTTGTATTTCTTCTTCTTTGATTCTTTTTCCCAGAGAGGACAGTAAGAGATAAAGTGACCAGATTTCTTGCATTTGTGACAAGTTCTCTTCTTGTAGTCGCTTGATGAGGAATCTGATTTCTTTAGGCCACTTTTTGTTGACTTTCCAAAATGGCCTCTTCTAGAGAACTTCTAGAATTTCCTCACAAGCATTGCCAGCTACCGACTTAGTTCTTCAGGATCACCAAGGCTACTGTCAGATTCTTCGCCTTCGGATGAGGAAATTGCCTTAGCCTCCAATGCATGAGATCTTCCATAGTTAGGCCCTAGAGGTCTCTTTTCTCAGCTTCTTGGAATTCATGAGTATTGAGTCTCTCAAGTATATCAGCAGGATCAAGTGACTTGTATTCTGCATGCTCTTGAATCATCAAAGCCAGTGTATCGAATGAGGCATCAAGAGATCTTAGCAGTTTCTAAACCACCTCGTGGTGGTGATATCAGTAGCACCAAGTGCTTGAAGATCGTTGGAGATATCAGTGAGACGATCAAAAGTTTGTTGAACATTCTCATTGTCGAGTCTTTTGAAGTGGTTGAAGAGATTTTGAATTACATCAACTCGGGAGTCACGTTGAGTGCAAACACCTTCGTTGACTTTGGACAGCCTATCCCAGATAAGCTTAGCAGACTCTAAAGCACTCACTCTACCATACTGACCTTTTCTCAGATGGCCACAAATGATATTCTTCGCTTGAGAATCGAGTTGCTTGAATCTCTTCACATCAACAACGTTGACCGTGGGAGTAACAGAGGGAACACCATTTTCGACAACGTACCATGGATTGTTGTCAACTGCCTCAAGATGCATGCACATCTTGTTCTTCCAGTAGGGGTAGTTCGTCCCATCGAAGGTAGGACAACTTGCAGAAACCTTGATCGTACCTGCAGTCGACATAACTAAAACTCAAGGTGGTTAAACCAAAATCACACAGAACGAGGGAGTACCTCGCTCAGATACCAATAGAAAGTGCGTTATATCAACTAGAGGGGGGGTGAACAGGATATTTTTTACAAAATCATCATTGAGGAATTTCAACATGAGGAATTTGAAATGTGAAGAACTACTAGCAGCGGAATAAGTACTCAAGTGCATGATAAACATAGGATTAGCATAGTCATCATGATGAAATAAAGCATGCACAGAATATAGGTAGTGTGATACAGGATAAGCAAGTGAAGAACAAGGACTGAAGAATCTGAGATGAGGATATTGAGAAAGTCTTCTGTCAAATTCTTCAAACAGTAATGACCAATTTCATCAACGGGTATACAGGGAAATATAAGGGTTGAGAAAATGGAACCAAGTAGCTTGGTGAAGACAATGTTTTAATGACCCAGTTCCAACTGTTGTGACAGTCGTACGTCTGGTTTGGAGCGGCCTGGTATTTAAACCAGAGGACACACGGTCCCTGGACACACAATCGTTAAAGGGGCCATAAACTGGAGAGTCTTGACCAATTCGAAAGATCATTTGGTGTAGTTGAAATAACAGAATTGGAGTATTCTCCTTGAGCTAAGGTCACAGTCCTCACTGAACACTCGTGGTAAGTCTTCAGGGTAGACTTCCAAAACCCTCACAAACTGGTCACCCGGTGATCCACAATATATTGCTAGGCGCTCTAGACCCATGACGCGCTAACCGTATGGAAGATGCACAGTCTTCAAAGGTAAAAGGCATTGGTTCCACACAAGAACAATCTCGTTAGTGATGCTCAATAACTTTGTGTTTGGTGGTTTGATTTTGGGGTTTTTCCTCACTGGTGATTTCTCTCAGAGTCCTCGGAGGATGGGATGCTCTCAAATGACAAGTGTCAGTTCTCTCTTGGAGCAGCCAACCAACTAGTGGTTGTGGGGGCGGCTATTTATAGCCAGAGTGCAACCTGACATGATAAGACATAAATGCCCCCCAATGATATGACTGTTATGTGGACATGATTATTGGGGATAGCTGGCACAAAGCACATCAACAGTCGAAATTTGAACTTTCAAATTCCTTAGGGCTTATCATATTCCTCACCGTAGGCAATTCACACTAGCAAAATCCTAACTCCCCACTCAGACCAATTTCCTCAGAGACCAAAAGAACTTCATCTCTATCACTGAAGAACTTGATTGAACCGTAAGATAATTCCTGTCGTGGATTTATCACGGCAGATGTCCGGATTACCGAATTTGAGTTTGGAGCTGTCGCCATTGTAGTGGACTCAAAGGGGTTGATCGGGACAAAGGACAAGAGTTTACCCAGGTTCGGCCCCTCAAGTTGAGGTAAAAGCCTACGTCCTACTTGTGTTGTCATTGTTTGTTGTATCGATTACAAGGGGCTAAAAGCTTGACCTAGCTCTCGATCACCTGTCCTCTAAGTCGCCCCGGGTCTGCCTTTATATAAGAGGTCAGGACCGTCGGGTCTTACAATTGTTTAACTGAATCATGTTTACATCTCCGAGTCTATCTCTATCTCCTCGTCCAAGTCATCCTTGAGACGTCTTACATGTCTGGGTCTTTGTCATCTGGGCCGTCGTCCGGCCCACATCTTGAGCCGCCTATCATCTTGGGCCTCCAGTTGGTGGCTTCCCTCTTGGGCCGGCTCATGAATCAACAATATCAACCGGAGCTTCCAAGCTGGGTCATATTACGGGGTTATATCCCCAACATTAGGCCCCAGGTTGAATTGAGCTATCTCACTTCATCCTTCTCTTTTGGTCTCTAAGAGTCGCCCGAGAATGACCCGGCATGACGTCACGGGATCCGCTGACGTATCACCAAATCTTTGCATTTAACCACTCACTCCAAGATTAGAGGCGTCTGCCTCGGTCAAACCGGTGTCATCGCCTAGGATTTCGCGCCTTCCTTATTCCTTCTTTAAATATGACTCGTGTGGGTTGAGGGCCTTCACTCTCCCACTCTCGCGCCCTTCGCCTTCTTCCTGCTGCTGCCTCATCGCCTTCGAGCTCCGTGCCGTCGCCATCGCCCGTCGTCTTCGACCTTGGCCGCTGCATCGACCTGAGCGCACCAGAATTCCGTCTGCCTCTGCCGCGCCGTCTCCGGTGAGTCCTCCGTGCCCTAGATCGTCGCCGCAAAACGAGGGTTTTTCCCGGCCGCTCCGCCGCCGCCGCTCGAGCTCCGGTGCTATTGCCGGTGGGCATGCCTCAGCGCTGTAGGTACTTTCTAGGTTGTTCGGCCCCTCCGCCGCCGTGTGCGGGCCAGCCGCGCGCAATGCGCGAGCCACGGCAGCTGCGGGCCAATTTCTTCCTCCTCTTTTGATAGCTAGGTCGGAAATAAATTTCATTTTTCCGCCTTTTATAGATCCGTGTTTTTTGCGATGATCTGTAGAAACTATTTGCGTAGGACTTAGCCGATTTTCGACCACCTTTCCCTTCCTGAACCGTTTAGGCTTCCTCCAGCTCTCACCAGCCGGGTCTTCCATGTTATCCGTAGAACCCTTTAAATTGTAAGCCGTCATGATCACTCGCTTTTGCTTGACTAGCCACTCCTTTTACTTTGCACATAATTTTTAAGCCGTCAGTATGACACGTGCCACCAACTCGTGCAACTGGGTCAGGTCTTGCGTCACTGAGGAACATTTGACGGATCTTGTCACGGCGGGCACCCTTCCCCCAAAGGAGGTCCTTCACTGGCGGGTTCCGGGTGATGAGACCCGCCCCGCACCTAAGAAGGGGGAAGTGGTAGTGTTTACGGATCATATTGAGTGAGGGTTCGTACCACCCGGCTCTAAATTTTTCCGAGACATCCTTCATCTGTACAAGCTTCACCCTCAAGACCTGGCGCCATATTCCGTCTCTAACATCTGAAATTTCCAAGTACTCTGTTAAGCTTATCTGCAATCCAGGCCGTCTGTAGGCTTTTTCCGTGAGTTTTTCTATGCTAATCGTCAGATGGAGATCAAAGGCGGTCCAAGTCTGGAGCTTGGAGGGATTTCTATCCAGCGCCGAAGGGGCATTATTTTTCCAACTATCCAAATGCTAAGCCACCCCAAGGAGTGGAATAAAACTTGGTTTTACTATAAGGATACGTCTCTTGAGACCGAACACCGCTTGCCGGGTTATCGCCCTTCCCGGCTGAAGACAGATACAGTGCTCCCTGACCAGCTCTCAGCCTCGGATCGTGCTAAATATGAGACGGCTCATGCCAGATTGAAAGCGCTCTTGGCCAATGGACTTGGAGGAACAGATCTGATTCGCTGCTGGGTTGAATGGCGGATCATGCCTTTGAGCCGCAGGGGCCGGCTCATGCACGAATATGAAGGAAAATACGATAGCTCTTTGTGTTTCAGCAAGTTCACCTTGACTGAGGATGACATCTGCATGGTCGTTCGGAGCCTTGTTCATGAAGCCTCTGGCTCTTGTAGCTCCATTGGCTTAGCGCCTTTCTGCATTACCAATCCAGCTCCTGCTGTGAGTTAACCTCTTTTCCATCCGTCTCTTGCATGTTTGCTTGCTCTTTGCCTGATTTACTATCTTTCCCTTCGGGTTGCTTTGTGCAGGCCGACTCAAAATTCTGGAAAAGGAGTATGTCCCTCCTACGAAGGTGGCTAAGAAGAAAGCCGCGGGTAAGAAGCAAAAGAAAAGCGCCCCACAATTGAACTGGCTTGAACAGCCGGACTCGTCAGATTCAGAGGTAAAGTCTTGACTTGCTTGCTTGACCCCTTGCTCTTTCTGCTCTTTTACTAATGTTTATTGTGTTTGACAGGAAGAGGTAGAGACTAGCCACGCCAATGCTCCTGAGGTAACTTATATCTATTCCGACTCAGAATATTTCATTCGAAAGCCGCGGCGGGTTGTCAGGAAATTTCCTCTTTCTCATCCTCTCGCTCATCTGGCTCCTGGTTTCTTCTTGAAAAGCAACACCAGGCCGAACGTCGCCAGACCCGGAGCACCGGCTCTACCGAGCTTGTGTCAGGGCTACCAAACTCATCGGCTCCCAAGAAACGTCCTGCAGAGGTTTGTGTCTCTATTTTCCTTTGATTTTTCCTTTACGTTTTGGCGTCTTCTCATTTTTCCTGTCTTATTCTTTTAGAAAACCCCTTCCTCTGGCGACTCTTCAGCGTCGGTTATACCACCGCCAAAGATCAACCCGCTGTAAGCATTCAGATGTCGGCTATTGACACAATATTAATCTCTTCAAATGTTGATTTCTTATCTTGTAGTGCTCAAGCGAAGTGTTGTAAGACCAACCAGCCCTCCCCCGGCCCACTCCCTCAAGACCAGGAACTCGAACAGCCGGACCTGGCACAACCAGAGGAGACTCCAGCAGACGAAGCTCCTCCAACTGCTTTCGCTGAGCCGGCAGCGGGTGATGTTATAATGGAAAATCCTCCGAAGGCTCCTTCAAAGCCGGCCACTCCTGCCAAGACCCCCGCAACTCCGGATGTTATCATCACCAGATCTGCCAAAAAATCTCCTCCTCCAGAGCATGTACTGACCTGGCATACAGAGCCGGTTGAAGCCTCACGGAAGCTCAACTTTGATTCCTCATATGAGAAGATGACGGCCGAAGAACTCCACTCTGGGTACATGAACTGGGTTACCACCAGCCGGGATTTAGAACTTCGGTTGGTTGCCATGATGAAGACCAAGTATGAGGTACATCACTCTTCCCCTACCATAACCTTTCCTAGCCCCCAAGAGCCCGTTTAATCTAGTGCATAGTTGGACCGGATCTTTCCTTGGCGTCTGTAGAAAATGCATTCGTCAAATGTGCTAAGTTTTTATTATGTAGCTCCGTGCCGTAAATCTAATGCAGTGCCATTTGTAGCCCCCAAGGGCCGACTCAAATTTTATTTGAGTCGGGTCTTTTCCTTGTAAACAAACTGAAGATCGATTCGTAGCCCCCGAGGACCGGCTCAAATATATTTGAGTCGGGTCTTCTATCACCAATATTCTTTGAAGAGCCATCTTGTAGCCCCCAAGGTCCGAGTCAACGTTGTGAGTTGAGTCGGTGCTTGCAGCTGAAAGAGCCATATTGTAGCCCCCAAGTTCCGGATCAATTTTGAAGAAGATGAACCAGAATTGTATACTCAAAAGATCAAATGTACATTAGCCCCCAAGTGTCAAATATATTGCTTGCAATCTGTTTGAGACTTGCATAACTTTGCTGTGAACACTTGTGGTTTGATATCATCTTTCCTCTAACTGCTCATGTTTCACTTTGATATTTGCAGGACGCATTAAACGCTGCCGACTCTCAGCTGGCGGATCTAAAAGCCAACCTAACTGCTCAGCAAGAGGCTCGGAGCATTGCAGATGAAAAGTGTCGGCTTTTATCGGAAGAGCTGGCTAAGGTCACTGCTAAGCTCACCTCTCTGAAAGAGACGGTAGAATCATAGAAAGCGGCTCTGACCAAACGGGCAGACGACACCGACCAACGGCTTATAGCCATGGCAGACGAACTTCAAGGCCTGAAAGGGCATATTGCAAAGATGTCAGCCGCCCTGTTTGGTAAGCCGTCTGCTTACTATGTATGTTAACACCATTATTGAAAACTGGTGGCTCATCTGCCTCATCCGGTTTATGCAAGTCCCCGGAGCCGGCAGTTTGCTTCTGATAGCATTCTGCCTCTAAATGCCATCTACACCTTCGCCGAGTAGTTATACTGTGGAGCCATCTTCACGATCAAGAGCGTTCAATACAAAGAGAAGATCCCCACTGCTCTGAAAGGGGTCTTGGAGCTCTTCTCCACCATGTCGAAACAAATTGAAGAGCTAAAGAAATCGGCATTCCATCAAGGAGCCGTCGCTGGACTGAGCCGAGCCCTGGCCTTTGCGCCTGAACTGATGCCGGCTGAGATGATGGACGGCTATCCATCTAAAAAGGTCGACGGCTCAGAATTCACAGAGATAGACTATTTCAAGTGCGTCAAAGATTCCCGCTTCTTGGCGTCTGTTCTTGCAGATGAAGCCAATTTAAAGAGTTACCAGGCGGCTTATGACAGCGAGGATAAGAGGATCCGTGGGCCTCTCTACGAGTGGAAGGATTTAACACCCGCCCGTAGTAAGGACCTCTTCCCCTGTGAGCTTGATACGTCTCCCCTCTTTGAGGGGTCTTTTGCTGCCATGGCTGACTACAACTGGGAATTGGGGAACCTCCAGATCAAGCCGGCGGAGGAACCGGAGCAGGGTGAACCGGCCATCTAAGTTTACTTTGTAACATTTTTGAGAAATTGCCCTTGTAAAGACCCGCCGTGGGCAGCTTAAACTTAGGAACACCTTTGCTCCTTCTGAGAGCAATTTTTGTAACAGCTTAAGGATGAATCTATCATGTTGAAAAATGTTGCCGGCTGTATATACTTCTATTTCTTTGCATATACTTTCCGTCTCTATGTCTCCTTTTGTCATGTTTGCCGGATCTTCAGGAGAGGTGTTTGTCTTCTGAACATGTCATTTCTTTCTCCTTAAGTCTTTAGAGCCGGATAATACCCTTGAAGAACTTGAATTTATCAAAAGCGAGCAACATGGCTTTGGCTCTTGTAGACAAACCCTTGAAAGAGCCGGCTGTCTTAGGATAAGGTAAGCTATACCTGATGGTAAGAAGCCTCTATGGACAAACTGCGGCTATTGGATGAACCGGAAACGGCCTAAAGCCAGCCGTGTGAAGGGTGATGTAAGCTATACCTGATGGTAAGAAGCCTCCTTTTAACAGCGAATATCGTACTTTATACGTGAACACCGGCTGTCGATGGGTGATGTAAGCTATACCTTAAGGCAAGAAGCCACCATCGACAGCCGCAGCTAATGATTTACAAAAGCCGGCTTTTGGAAGGGTGTTGTAAGCTATACCCGAAGGCAACAAGCCTCCTTCAACAGCACATGTTGTCTATTGTATGCGCGAACGCCGACTGTCGATGGGTGATGTAAGCTATACCCGAAGGCAAGAAGCCTCCATTCGACAGCCGCGGCTAATGATTGCAATAGCCGGCTATGTGAAAGGTGATGTAAGCTATACCCGAAGGCAAGAAGCCTCTTTCAACAGCTAAGTTTTGGCGTAAACGTCGGTTGTTAGGGTGAGATAAGCGAACCCGTCGGTAAGAAGCCCCCTTCGACAACCGCGGCTAACATGTTAACCGGAAATGGCATAAAGCCGGCCATTAGGGTGAGATAAGCGATACCCGTCGGTAAGAAGCCCCCTTCGATGGCCGCAGTTGATAAGCAACTGGAATTTGATGTACACGCTGTTGTCTTAGGGTCATGTTATGCTATACCAAAGGTAAGAAGCCTTCATCAACAACAGCGCTTAACGTACTCAAACTAGGCATACAGCCAGCTGCGCAGGGGAGATGTAAGCTATACGTGAAGGCAAGAAGCCTCCTTGCAACAGCGTAAGAAGCCGACCGTACAGGGGAGATTTAAGCTATACCCGAAGGCAAGAAGCCTCCTTCAAACAGTGCTTAAGAGGGCATAAAGCCGGATGATGGACAAGCCATTTGACAGAAAACAAACCACTTTAACCTTATTCCGTGAGCCGGATAAACGTCATCTTGATTGCACAAGGATATACATAAGAGCCAGGGCTCCAATCTCGGTAGAGATGCTACCTCTTACTGACATAAATATGATATATACAATGATAGCGACTCTCAATGCCTACTAAGTATAATATGGTCGCAGATGCGCGATATTGCATGGCCGCAAAGTCTCCTGACCCGTGGTGTCCGACTCATCCCGAATATCAATGAGATAGTATGACCCGTTGTTGAGGTTCCTGCTGACCACAAAAGGCCCTTCCCATGGTGGAGATAACTTATGCATCCCAGATTGGTCTTGAATCAACGGGAGCACCAGGTCACCTTCCTGGAATGTCCGGGTCTTCACCCTGCGACTATGATAGCGTCGCAGGTCTTGTTGATAAATCGCTGATTTGGCTGCCGCTAACTCTCGTGCTTCATCCAAGGCGTCCAACGCATCTTGGCGTGATATCTCATTGTCCGTCTCAACATAAGCCGCCACTCTTGGTGAATCGTGCCGGATGTCGCTGGGTAAAACCGCCTCAGCACCATACACCATGAAGAAAGGCGTAAAACCTGTAGACCTATTAGGCGTAGGCCGGATGCTCCATAATACGGAAGGTAATTCATCAACCCAACAACGGGGTGTCTGTTTCAAAGGAACCATGAGTCGTGGCTTAACTCCTCTTAGGATTTCCTGATTGGCTTGCTCCGCTTGACCATTAGACTGTAGATGTGCTACGACTGAAACATCAAGCCGGATATGCTCCTTCTCACAGAACACTTTAATAGCTCCCTTGGACAAATTTGTTCCGTTGTCAGTAATGATACTGTGTGGGTAACCAAAACGGTATATCAGCTTCTTAATGAATTCAACCGCTGTAGCCGCGTCACACTTGCTAACCGGCTCTGCCTCGACCCATTTAGTAAATTTGTCGACTGCCACCAGGAGGTGTGTTTTATTATCCTTGGATCTCTTGAAAGGTCCCACCATATCAAGCCCCCAGACCGCAAACGGCCAAGTGATTGGTATCATCCTCAACTCCTGAGCCGGAACGTGAGCTCGCCGGCCAAATTTTTGACAGCCGTCACACTTACAGACTAAGTCCTCTACATCTTTGTGAGCCGTCAACCAAAAGAACCCATGTCGAAAAGCCTTGGCCACTAAAGATCTTGACCCGGCATGATGCCCACAGTCGCCAGCATGAATTTCACTCAAGATCTGTTGGACCTCCTCTGGCGATACACAACGCTGAAAAACGCCTGTCACGCTGCATTTGTGCAACTCACCATTTATAATTGTCATAGATTTAGAACGTCGGGTGATTTCTCTGGCCCGGCTTTCATCCTCCGGGAACTCACCGCGCGTCAAGTACGCTAAATAAGGAGTAGTCCAATCTGGGATAACATGTAGAGCGGCCACCAACTCCGCCTCCGGGTCAGGAATAGCCAGATCTTCCTCAGAGGGTATCTTGACAGTCGGATGATACAACACATCAAGAAAAACATTAGGCGACACCGGCTTACGTTGAGATCCGAGCCGTGATAATGCATCGGCCGCCTCATTGCTGCGACGATCAATATGATCCACTTGATATCCCTTGAAATGACCTGCAACAATATCAACCACCTACCGATAAGCCGCCATCCGCGAGTCCTTAGAATCCCAAGTACCTGAAACTTGCTGAGCCACAAGGTCTGAGTCGCCTAGGCATCTAACCCGGCTTAAGTTCATCTCCTTAGCGACTCTCAGACCATGGAGTAGCGCCTCATACTCAACTGCATTGTTAGTACAAGGAAACATTAACCAGAGCACATAACAAAACTTGTCACCCTTGGGGGAGGTGAGAACAACCCAGCACCAGATCCCTCTAATTGCTTGGACCCATCAAAATGTATAGTCCAATACGTGTTGTCTGGCTTCTCCTTAGGAGCTTGGCATTCTGTCCAATCATTTATGAAATCCACCAAGGCTTGCGACTTTATTGCTATACGAGGAACATACTTGATGTCAAGAGGACCCAACTCTAAGGCCCACTTGGCGATCCTCCCTGTGGCTTCTCTATTCTGAATGATATCTCCCAACGGGGAAGAACTAACCACAGTTATCTGGTGGCTAGAAAATAGTGTTTCAGCTTACGGTTGGCCATAAAAACTCCGTATACCAGCTTCTGCCAATGCAGATACCTCTGTTTAGACTCTGCCAACACCTCACTGATATAATAAACCGGCCTCTGAACGGGATATTCTTTCCCTGCCTCCTTGCGTTCAACCACAATTGCCACACTGACCACCCTGTTATTAGTCGCCACATAAAGGAGCAACGACCCTTTCTCAGCCAGAGTGGCTAATACTGGCGGCTCAGTCAATTGCTTCTTAAGAGCTTCAAGTGCCTCGGCTGCTGCCTTGCTCCACTTAAACTTGTCTGTCTTTTTCATCATCTGATACAAGGGAATCGCCTTCTCCCCAAGCCGGCTTATGAACCAACCCAACGCAGCAATCCGTCCTGCAATGCGCTGCACGTCATTAATGCACGTCGACTCTCGTAAATAAGTGATAGCCTTAATTTTATCCGGGTTAGCCTCGATGCCACGCTTAGAGACCAAGAAACCCAAAAGTTTTCCTGCTGGAACACCAAAAACACACTTCATCGGGTTAAGCATCATCTTGTAGACCCGGAGATTGTCAAAAGTTTCCTTCAGGTCCTCTAAGAGGGTTTCCTTCTTTCCGGATTTCACCACGATGTGATATATGTAAGCGTGAACATTACGGCCGATTTGACTGTGAAGGCAGTTCTGTACACATCGTTGGTAAGTCGCCTGGGCACTCTTGAGCCCGAAAGGCATGGAGACGTAGCAGAACGCCCCAAAGGGTGTAATAAACACTGTTTTCCCCTGATGCTTTGTCGCCATTTTGATCTGATGATAACCTAAATATGCATCCAAAAAGCATAAACTCTCACATCCGGCTATAGCATCGATAATCTGATCAATACGAGGGAGCACAAAAGGATCAGCCGGACAAGCTTTGTTGAGGTTCGTGTAATCTATGCACATACGCCAAGTGACGTTCTTCTTGAGCGCCAACACCGGATTAGCCAACCAACTCCGGGTGAAAAACTTCCACTATAAACCCAGCGGCCAAGAGCCGGGCAACTTCTTCCCCAATAGCTTTACGTCTCTCCTCGTTGAACCGCTGTAGAAACTGTTTGATCGGTTTAAACTTTGGATTCACATTAAGATTGTGCTCAGCGAACTCTCTCGGTACACCCGGCATGTCAGAAGGTTTCCATGCAAAGATGTCCTGATTCTCACGGATGAATTCGATCAGCGTGCTTTCCTATTTGGGATCCATGTGAGCCCCAATGATGAACTGCTTGGATGAGTCGCCCGGGTTAAAATCCACTGCCTTGGTATCATCCGCTGAAAACTTGAGTGGCGGCTCAACCTCCGTGGTCGGCTTCTTCAGCGGGGTCATATACTCCGGGTCAACGTTCTCCTTATAAAATTTAAGCTCCTCTTGGGCGCAGCTAGCTTCTGCATAAGCCGCATCTCCTTCCTCACACTCAAGAGCCGTTTTCCGGTTGCCATGAACGGTAATCGTACCATTTAAGCCGGGCATTTTGAGTTGTAAGTAAACATAGCAAGGCCTAGCCATGAACTTGGCATAAGCCGGCCTCCCAAACAGTGCATTATAGGGACTCTTGATTTTAACCACTTCAAACCACAAGGACTCCACCGTGTAATTATACTCATCGCCAAAAGCCACTTCCAAAGAAATTTTGCCCACCGGGTATGCTGACTTACCTGGAACCACGCCATGAAAGAAAGTCGAAGAAGGTTTGAGATCCTTATCAAGCAGCTTCATTCGCCTAAAGGTGTCATAGTATAAGATGTTGATGCTGCTGCCTCCATCCATGAGCACTTTATTCACCCCATAACCATGTATATGAGGAGCCACCACTAAAGCCAACCGGCCCGGGTCGTCCACCCGCGGCGGGTGATCCTCTCGGCTCCACATTATATCATACTCAGACCATGGCAAGTACCGCGGGAGAGCCTGGCACAACCGCGTTAACCGCTCGCCTCCGTAACTTCTCATCTCGTTTACTGTGACCGGTTGTGAATACATGATACTGTCCAAAACTGAGCTGCTTCGGATTACTCTGGAATCCGGACTAGTTGCGCTTCTGCTGCTGCTGATTGTTATGGTTGTTGTTGTTGCCAGGGTGCTATTGATGTCCTCCTTGGCTATTCTGACCCGGGTGCCCAGCTCCTGAGCCGCCGGCGCCGAATCCAGCTCCTGACCCGCCGTGCCCTGAGCTGCCAGGCGGGCCACCACCCTGATTATTGGGCGGTTGGGAGTGCTAGTTTTTGAATCTCTGCATGATAAAGCAATCACCCCACGCATGCGTCGCCGGCTTATCAGGAGTGCTGTGTTCTGGGCAAGGCTTCCTAAGTGCTTCTTCTAGATTGAAAGGAGCCCTGTTCCCGCGCTGATACGGCATGTACCGTCCGTTCGTCTTAGGAGCATTTTGTCCTGTGTTGGTGTTTGCTACCAACTCTGACCCGCCATCAGCGTTCTTCTGCCTGTTCTGATTCCCATTGTTCACAAAGTTCTTGCCTTGATTGTTCTTTTTTCCTTGATTTGCTTTCTCTTCATCTGAGCCTGGATCCTTGGTGCTATCTGAGTCGGCATATTTCGTTAGGGCCGTCATGAGCTCTCCCAAATCCTGACACGTGAGCTTGAGTCGGCCAAGCTTCTACTTCAGTGGGATAAAATGACAGTTCTTTTCCAAGATGAGCACTGCCTGAGCCGCCGTGATCTGCTCCGAAGAGTGAATAATGGTCGACACCCGCCGAACCCAATGATGAGCCGACTCATTCTCCTGTTGAACACAATGATCCAGGTCCACGATGGTCATGGGCTGCTTGCAGTCCCTTGGAAATTCTTAATAAACTTCGCCCTTAACTCAGCCTAGGAATTTATCATGTTGGGTGGCAAGCCCTTCAACCACGTGCGAGCCGGACCCTCGAGCATCATGATAAAGTACTTCACACACACCGCCTCACTGACATCCAACATCTCCATGGCCAGCTCGTAGCTCTCCACCCAAGCCTCAGGAGAGAGATCCACTGTGTAATTCGGAACCTTCCAAGGTCCCTTGAAATCTTTTGGTAACCTCTCGCTTCGCAGAGCAGGAGTTAAGCATGGTACTCCCACGGCCCTAGTACTACCAGCGGCTCCGGCTCCCACTGGTATAGAGTGTCCAGGATCCGGATGAATCATCGCCGCCTCTTCTTCTCGCCTGTTCCTTGCCCTGTCCACGAGGGCCTGCGCGTCTAAAGCTGCTCGTCCACCTTCTGTCCCATGATGCGGACCACTGCCGGAAACCGCCGGCGACTCATAGTGCCGGCTGAAACTTCGACTATGGAGAGGGGTAGAGTGGACCCGGCTCCGACTGTGAGTGTATTTCTCCTGTTGAGCCACGACCGTATGTAAATATCCAATAGCATTCCGTACCTCCTCCGCAAAGGGGGCCTAATCTGGGATAGGAATTGTCCCAAGCCGGTAACCGCCGCCACCATGTTTTTGGCCGGGTTAGAGTAATGACCCGCCGGCGTTGCGAACCCTCCGGGTTGGGCCGTGTGAGCCGCTACTCGCCCTTCCTCAGGGGCAGCTGCCGCTCTCCCAGAGCCGGGAGTGTTGAAAAGATTCCTTGCTTCATAGAGCTACGGCAAACGAGATTGATGCCTCCTGTGGTGCACAGCCGCCGCAGATACTTGTTCTAACCCCAAACGGAAAGCATCAGCCTTGAGTCGTGTCGCCTCTGCCTCAATCTGGTTCTTCAGCTCAGCTATCCTCTGACGCTCCTCGTCCATCCTACCCTTGATCCTTGCGATCTCCATATTCCGAGCCGCTTGATTGTCCGGTGTAACCTCCGCAGCCATCAAAGCCTCAGCTCATCCATCAACTCTACAAGACCCTGAGACGGCGACGGAGGAGGCGGGTTAGCTCCTGACACGGCCGCTCCTGGCCCTGCCATGAACACCACCACATGAACCGGCAGCCCGAGATCACCTGACCCGCGGCGGTCTCACTCGGGGCAAGCATTGCCATAGCCCCCGAGGCCACCATTACTGAGCCGGTACACTGATTCTCTTTCCCCACTTGAGGTCTCATCTTCGGAGTGCACAAGAGTTCCTTGAGACCCGGAAGCTTCCAGATCCATACCTTGAGTAAAACCCACAAAGACATGCTCCTGAGCCGGATTGACACGGGTTGGGCATACCTTACGTGTAGGTTGGAGACACCGAGCCGGCTCGACGATGTTGGTGCAGATGTCCGTCCTGGGTGTAGATCCGTCGATCCTTCCGATGAAAACCTGGATCCCACCGAACGGAACCCGAAAACCGTACTCCATAGATGCAGCATCAAGCCTCCAATCAGCATCGTCGATGTAGAGCCGGCCGCGACGACTCTTGCTCATCCTTCCAACTACGTATCCCTTGAACCCTGGAAGGGAGCCCTTTGAGAACTCAACACCACCAAGCGCAAGCCCCACGGTGGGCGCCAACTGTCATCGATTTATCACGGCAGATGTCCGGATTACCGAACTTGAGTTCGGAGCTATCGCCATTGTAGTGGACTCAAAGGGGTTGATCGGGACAAAGGACACGAGTTTACCCAGGTTCGGCCCCTCAAGTCGAGGTAAAAGCCTACGTCTTGCTTGTGTTGTTATTGCTTGTTGTATCGATTACAAGGTTCTAAAAGCTTGACCTAGCTCTCGATCACCTGTCCTCTAAGTCGCCCCGGGTCGTCCTTTATATAAGAGGTCAGGACCGTCGGGTCTTACAATTGTTTAACTGAATCATGTTTACATCTCCAAGTCTATCTCTATCTCTTCGTCCAAGTCATCCTTGAGACGTCTTACACGTCCGGGTCTTTGTCATCCGGGCCGTCGTCCGGCCCACATCTTGAGCCGCCTATCATCTTGGGCCTCCAGTTGGTGGCTTCCCTCTAGGGCCGGCTCATGAATCAACAATATCATCCGGAGCTTCCAAGCCGGGTCATATTATGGGGTTATATCCCCAACAATTCCAAAGGCTTCACTCGAAGGATTGGGTTGGTTGAGGCTTTTGAGTTGAGCATGAGTTGGAAATTTTCCTTAGTATTTCCTTGGCCCCCTTTAACAGTATGGTGTTTCCTATGATTCAAAGAAAGGAAATGAAACTACGAAAACAAAATTCTTCACGTTTCATAGTCGTTGTTAATATCTTCAAGGTCACACCGAATTCTTCAGGTTCAAAGTCTTCAGGGAATACCAAAGTCTTCAGGTGAAGACATTCATTTTTAGGAGGCGATATTCTCCGAATATATCAAACTCCTCGTTGACTTATATAACTTGTGTCTACTCATAAACACATTAGTTCCTTAACCTCTAAGTCCTCAATACACCAAAATCACTAAGGGGCACTAGATGCACTAACACTTATACTAACGGATCTCACAAAGTTTTGTTGAGTTCTGTGTGATTGAAGTTTTAAAGTGTTGGGTGTGATCACGATGGACCACGTAATAAGGAGTAGCAAGAGCCTAATCTTGGGGATGCCCAAGTCATCCAAAGTAATATTCTAAGGAATACTCAAGCGTTTAAGCTTGGGCATGCCTCGGAAGGCATCCCCTCTTTCATCTCACTTGGAGCTACATTTTTGTTTGCCTGTAGCGTTGTTTGCTTTTGTTTGCCTTTACTTTTAGTATGTCATAATCATCATTTGGTGGACACACCTATTTGAGAGAGAAAATACTTCATTATAATTTGCTAGAATACTCTATGTGCTTCACTTATATCTTTTGAGCTTGGCAGTTGCTCTAGGACTTCACTCATATCTTTTTTGCATGGTGGCGTGTAGATTTTATAGAAATAATATGATCTCATTCTTTACTTATATTTGTTTGAGAGATGAATGAATAGTGACGGTAATTTGCATGGGTCATAAGACTAGTCCAAAAATAATAGGTATTCAATGAATGATAATCAAAACCATCATGTAGCACATATAGAGGAATTTTGTGTTAAGGACATTAATGTGGTAATATGAAAAAGATGCGAGTCCACAAATATTGATTCGTAGAAGTGAAAATATTAAGAGGTGTTAACTTGTTATTCGTCTTAAAATTAAAGAGGCATGGTGATGATGTGTGAGTATTTTTATTACTCGTCGAAGTCCTATTGTTGTTTGGAGTCGGGGGGTGGGGGCGATGGTTAACACCTACCAAACTCCTCCCTCGAGGCACGCGAGGAGTACTATGATTTGTGATAAAACTAACAAAACTTTGCAATAAGTATATGCGTTCTTTATGACTAATGTGACACCATGTACATACGCATTCTCACCTTCTCATATTTCCTAGACACTTCAGTACCGTGCATAGCCCATTCTCACCTGGAGGATCGGTGCAATTTTCGCTGGTGCATCCAATCCCTGTGATATGATACACTCTGTTGCACATAAGCCTCAATATATCTTCCTCAAAACAGCCACCATACCTACCTACTATGGCATTTCCATAGCCATTCCGAGATATATTTCCATGCAAATTCCATCGTCACTTCACATGACTAGTTCGCTCATCATCATATTGCTTTGCATGATCATATAGAGTTGACATAGTATTTGTGGCAAAGCCACCATTCATCATGTTTTTGATACGTGTCACACTAGATCATTCCAGATCCTGGCACACTGCCAGAGGCATTCATATAGAGTCATATATTCCTACCAGTTCTCCATATTGAGTTGTAAGTAAATAAAACTGTGATGATCATCCTTATTAGAGAACTGTCCCACTGCGGAAAGGATGATGGAGACTATAACTCGCCCACAAGTCAGGATGAGACTCCAGATGAAAAATGAAACAAACATGGGGGAGGTCAAATGAGCCCATCATATAAAAAATATGAATGGGGGAGGCAAAAAGAAAAAAAATCCCACCATGAAAAAAATACAAATGAGAGAAAAAGAGAGAAGGGACTTTGCTACTATCCTTTACAATACTTGTGCCTCAAAGTGGCACCATGTTCTTCATATAGAGAGTCCCCTATTTTCTCATTTCCTTATGCTAGTGGGAATTACCTTTCATAATAAACTTGGCTTGTATATTCTGATGACGGGCTTGCTCAAATGCCTGAGGTCTTCATGAGCAAGCAAGTTGGATGCACACCCCACTTAGCTTCAATTGAGCTTTCATACACTTATAGCTCTAGTGCATCATTTGCATGTCAATCCCTACTCCTTGCATTGCCATCTATCGATGAGCATCTCAATAGCTCGTTGGTATGCCTAGTTGATGTGAGACTATCTTCTCCACTTTTTACCCCTTTGATATCTACCACCATATTCTATTTCACCTTATATGTTATCTCTATACCTAGCCATACCTCGGGCCGGGCCAAAAAAAGCCCAGCGCTAAAAACCCAGGCCCCAGCCCGGACTGGCTCTCGGGCCTAATTTTGGGCCCAAGCCCAGCCCGAGCCCAAAAAAGCCTGGCCCGGCCTGACGTAGGCATACACTCTAGTTTCATCAGGCCCCAGCCTGGCCTGGCCCGACCGTCGGGCTCAATATCTAGGCCCGAGCCTGGCCCGTGGGCCGGGTGAGGCTAGCTATGTCCAATGGTTCATACTCATGTATTGCATGAAGAATAAAAAGCTGATGCACATTGAAAAAGTACGATCCAATTGCCTGACTTGGACACCGTGGTGCTTAATATTTGTATTGATGTGGTGAAGACGGAGTGATGCCTCATAATATAATAAGATGAATGGGGGTAAACATTCTTTTTAGAATACACCGTGGTGCTTAACATTTGTATTGATGTGGTGAAGACAGAGTCATGCTTTATAATATAATAAGATGAATGGGGGTAAACATTCTTTTAGAATCGTATACTTTGAAAAATATATGATTTTGTTTCTTATACTTATAAATATTACTATGTTGCTATTTGTTAATTCATCACTTCTCAATTAGCATACATACCAAAGATTACATAATGGGTAGCATGTCATATCAATTTTTTTGTTTTTACCATTTACCTACTCGGGGACGAGCATGAATCAAGCTTAGGGATGATGATACATCTCCAACATACCTATAATTTTTGATTGTTCCATGCTAATATATTAGCATTGTAGGATACTTTTTCGGTGTTTATTTACCAGTTTATAATATTTTTTAGCACTAACCTATTGGCTTAGTTCCCAACGCTAGTTGTTGTTTTCTACTTTTCAGGTGTATAGTACCAAACGAAGTCCAATTGCCACGAAACTTTTTGATGATTTTTCTAGACCAAAATAAGACCTGGAAGCTTCAGAAGGAGGTCGGGAGCCACATGAGTGGCCCACAATCCAACAAGGCACGCCCTGATAGGTTGTGCCTCCCTCGAGCGTCTCCCGATGCCCCTCTCTGGCCTATAAATTCTCTAATATCCCCAAAACCCTAGGGGTAGCTCCCAAAACACTTTTACCACTACTATAAGTCTCTGTTCCGATGGGAGCCCATCTACACCTTTGTTCCGGCACCCTACCGGAGGGGAGATCAATCAGGGATGGCCTCTTCATCAACCTTGTTGCCCTAACCATGATGTGTGATTAGTTCACCATAGACCTACGGCTCCATAGGGAGTACCTAGATGGCAATCTCTCTCTCTCTCTCTTGATCTTCAATACAATTTTCATCGTATCTTTTCCTTGATCTATCCGATGTAATCCCTTTGTATGGTGTGTTTGTTGGGATCCGATGAATTGTGAGTTTAAGTTCAGATTATTCATGAAAAGTATTTGAGTCAAACCTGAATACTAAGATTCTTATTTGCATGATCATTATAGCTTCGTAATGCTCTCCCATCAATTGAAATAGTTTTGCCAACTAGATTGATATTTCTTCGGTGGGAGTGGTGCGTTGTGGTAGGTTCAACTAGATGAATTTCTATATCCCGATGACAAAGTAGGAGACAAGATATGTCTTAGTGTTGCTGCTACTATGGATAAAACTATGAGGTTTATTTGTATTGATTGAGTTTACTTTGTCTACATCATGTAATTGTTCTCCAAGCATTACTCTTCTTTACTTAATCCTCTAGATGTATGCTGGATAGCGGTCGATGAGTGGAGTAATAGTGATAGGTGCAGGCAGGAGTCGGCCTATTTGCTTACGAACGTGATGCCTATATACACATGATCGTTGCCGTGAAAATCACATAACTATTCGCTTGTTTATCAATTGGCCAACAGTACTTTGTTTACCCACCGTATGTTATTTCTATGAGAGATGCCACTAGAGAACTCTATGGCCCCGGATCTATTCACTTATATATATTCACAAACACTATTACTACCTTCATGTTATTAATTTTATTTTATTTTATTTTGCAATTTACAATTATCAACAGTTATCCACACAACTCACTTGCTTGCAAATAACGAGATCAAGGGGATTTACAACCCTCTTGTCGATGTTTGGTGCAAGTTGTTTGCTTGTAGATGTTTGGTGCAAGTTGTTTGCTTGTCGATGTTTGGTGCAAGTTGTTTGTTCTTTTGTGTGCAGCCACTGAAGACGGTTGAAGATTGGTATTCCTATTGGTCCGATAAACCTTGGTTTCATAACTAAGGGGAATACTTACCCACATTGTGATGCGATAACCCATTCCTCTTCACGGAAAACCCAATCGATCATAAGTATCAATACCCTTCTGTCGCACACCATGAAACTTCCGAGCCATCTGACTGTACCCGCAACACCTATATATATACAATCTATAGACAATGTGATCAAACTACAAAAGTAGACTAAAATCTAAAACTACACAACTACACTAAAATCTCAAAGTACACTAAAATTTGAAACTACAAACCAAACTAAAAATATGAAACTAAAAAACCAAATTAAAATCTGAAACTACATAACTACACTAAAATCTGCAACTACAAAACTACACTAAAATATGAAAGTACACAACTACACTAAAATCTGAAAGTATACAATTACACTAAAATCTGAAAGTACACAATTACACTAAAATCTGAAACTACAAGTACAACACAAATCTGCACTACACAACTACACTAAAATCTGAAACTACAATTACTCACCCGCGATGGAGGCTTGGGACGATGGTGGAGAAGACGACGAGGAGACGGTCATGGAGGCGCGGAGACGACGATGGCGGTATAGGCACGGAGATGGAGACGGTGGTGGAGGCACAGAGACGGAAATGGCGGCGGTGGCACGGAGACGGCAGCAGTGGCACGGAGATGGCAACGACGGAGGTGGCACAGAGACGGCAATAACGGTGGAGGCACGGAGACGGTGACGGCGGAGGTGAAGATGGAGGGTGACGGCGGTGATGCGGACTCGAAGATGGCGATGGCAGTCAGGGGGCGGCGGCGGGTCGGGATTGATTTGGGGGCGTTTGTGTGGGGATTAGATCCGGGTGTGTATATACGAGTGGTTTGATTTGACGGGCGGTGTTGTGTTTGATAGCGTTGGCCCACATGTCCAACGCCATTTCATTTTATTATGATTTTATTTTCATTTTTTATGAATATATATATATAGAAAATTAAAATGTTAGTTCAAAATATAATTCATATAGATGAACAACATAGATTTCATTTATTAATGTGCCCTACTTACATACATTACGAAAGGATAATAAAGAATAAAAATTATAATTTACTACCACTAGATCTATACTGAGAACATTATCCGTGTGATAATGGCCACCAGAAGAAATGGTGTCATCGATCCAGCCGGGAGAAATAGGCCAAGTAGGTAACCGGCTAAAAGAGCATATCGAAGCATCTTGAAGTTTTTTTACTTGGCCTCACATCACATCATTCTAGAGTTGCATCTTGTCTATCTGTCGTCTCAAAGGTCCAATGGAGTAGTCGAGCAATTCACTTGTGTACTTCTGGATGAGATCAACCCATATCCATGTGAAGCAATATTTTTCCCTATTTTCTGTGGATCACAACACACACACACACATTGATCTGAGCGACGCAAGCAGAGTTGAATTGTGCAAATTAACTAAAAGTCAATCAATATGTACATATGTACCTTTCCAAGGTTGGCGCTAATGTAGAACTCTCGCTCTGGATTCCATTCCGTGTGCGACATATGCTTATCAAGAGGGCAACGACATCCGCAAAGCAGCACAAGGCCGATATCTTCGACGCTGGTGGCATAGCTGTCGGATTGAACAAAAGTAGCGCTGCTGCAGCAGGATGATTCGCCGGACTGCATTGGCCGTGGTGAGCTCATGGTGTACCCAACAGGACCAGACGGGATCTCGGCCAGGGCAGCGGAGTCCCAAACTTTCGACACGCTCCACCGACGTGGGTCCATAACTAAGAGCATCTAGCTAGTTATTAGGAAGAAGAATTGGAAGTGTATGTATTTTGAGAAACAAAGGGCTTCCAACACTAGCTTATATAGGCAAAAGTTAATGCTGGCGTTCACGAACAGTGAACGCCAACACTACATAATATATCTATGGCGTCTTATGACATATGATGCCAGGAATATATTTCGACTGGTCAGCTCAGTAGGGCGCACATTCTGGTGGTGTTCCACTTTATGTCCACGCCAACACTAACTACACAATGTTGTCGTACCATTTCGGCCAATGCCATCACTATTTGTAAATATTAGTGCTGAGTTGGCGGAAAATGACGCGCCACCAACAAGAGTTGTGGCTAGCCATTTCTCTACTAGTGATTGCTCATCGGGAAAATTATCATCAATAGGGAGTGGGTCATCTAGAACATTTGCCATTCTAGACAAATTATCTGCTACAGGGTTTTTAGCTCCCTTTTTATCAACAATATGCAAATAAAACTCTTGAAGTAAAAGCACCCACCTAATCAGTCTAGGTTTAGCATCTTTCTTTTCCATAAGGTATTTAATAGCAGCATGATCAGTGTGAATAGTAACTTTGGAATCAACAATATAAGTTCTAAACTTATCATATGCAAACACAATTGCTAAACCCTGGTTTTTCTTTGTTAGGAACCTATTCCAAAACTGTCTGGCCTACTCATCTTCCTTCTGGACGACACTGCTTAGGTCGGAGGAGTCCGGAGGCTGGACACAAGTGCCCTGGAAGTTAGACCAAAAGGCATCCTCCAGCTCTTCCCAAGTTCCAATGGAGTTTTTGGGGAGGCTGTTTAACCAATGTCGAGCTGGCCCTTTGAGCTTCAGAGGCAGGTACTTAATGGCATGGAGATCGTCTCCCCTGTCCATATGTATGGGGAGAAGGAAATCTTTGATCCATATGGCGTGGTCTGTTTTCCCGTCGTACTGTTCGATGTTTTCGGGTTTAAACCCTTCAGGAAACTAGTGCTGCATGACCTTGTCTGTAAAGCACAGTGGGTAGGTGGCGCCTCTACACGGGCTAGATTGTGTCAAAATTCGGTTCTGGTGCCTGGTGTCGTTCTCGGTCTTGGTTATTGTGGTTGAACCAAGGTTGGTCTCCAACTCATCTAGCGGGGGAGTATCCTCTGGATCCGTAGATGGATCTTGTGTGACCTGCTCTATAATTCAGGTCCTGTCGTGGGTCGTGCCGATCCCTATACCGTAGTGGATCCTTCCCCATCCTACGGGGTAACTCCGGTATGTATTTGGGATCCTCATCCATTCTATCTCTTCCTCGAGGGGGGCGATTCGGCTGGTCATGCTTGGTGTATCTTGGAGATGTGGGCTCGTGGGCCTTGTCATCGAATTGGGGAAGCAAACGTCGGCGTAGGTAACTTTTGTTTTGGTCCAGACGCTTAGTGATGTACCCTTCTTCGGCTGCCAGGACCTTCATCCATCTATCGTTGAGGGTGTCCTGCTTAGCTTGAAGTTTCCACTGCTTGGCCTTTAGGCTCCAGGCGGTGGCTAAAATCCGTCGCCTGAAGTGTTCTTGGTCTTGCGGATCCTTGGGCATGTTGAAATCTTCGCCCTTGAGGCTATCTTCCTTGTTGACCGGGGGAGATAGTTGTGATCCTCGGAGTTATCCGGGTCCTCGGGGTTATAGGGCTTCTCGAGGTCTCGTGTGGTTGCCCTAGGGCTTCGAGGTCCTCGGGGTCTGCCGGTGTATCATTTTCTCTGGTGCCCACGATGACTCCCCTTCCTTTGTTCACCTTGGATCGCTTGCGCTGCTTCCAGCATTTTGATGCCTCCTCAGATCTGTCGTTGTTATGCTCGGGGGTGGCATCGTCCTTGTCGGCAGGTGTATCTACCATGTAGACATCGTAAGAGGAGGTGGCCGTCCAACGTCATGTACTGATAGGGGTCGGGTTGTCGATCTTGTCGTACATGTCCTCCATCCCATCGGAGGCATAATCTAGCATGTCGGTTAAGTCTTCGACAATGGCTATCAAGTGGGTGGTGGGTGGGTAGTGAAATTCTTCATAATCCGGCCTCAGACCTTTCTGGTGATCTCACAACGGAACTCTCAATGAAAGCACCAATGTAGGTGTCAAAACTGGCAGATCTCGGGTAGGGGGTCCCAAGCTATGGACCTTAGATCGATGGGTAACATGGGACGAAGGAGATGAGGTTTACCCAGGTTTGGGCCCTCATGAGGAGGTGAAACCCCATGTCGTGCTTGATTATATTGATGTGGATGAGAATTACCGAGTTGATCTACCTCGAGATCGTCTAAGCTAAACCCAAGATGAGTTCTCATGTCCTCTAAGAATGGGACCCTCCGGTTTATATAGACACCAGGGTTCCCTAGGGTTACACACAACCGACCTTATATAGGGGATATATATGCAGATTCCATCTTCAAAACTTGTAAGCCACGCCATTCTTCAGGGCTTTCCTTCCTGGACACGGGATCATTCATAGTTCGGCCTACAACAGAGTAGCCCAACAGGTCGGCCCATGAGGAATGAGCCGACGGCCTGAGGACCCCCTAGTCCTGGACTCCCACACCACCTCTTTCGTTTTATGATTCAAGCGGCATTAATGATCGACAATAAGTTTAGCGTCTAGATCCATATTAATCTTGTCTTGACACAGAGTGTGGCTAATGCCCTTAAGATCATCAAGACTATATCCAATAGCAGCTCGATGTTATTTCAGGGTTTTGAGTAACCCCTTTTCTTCATTCTCTAAAAGATTAGCACAAATAATAATAGGATATATCTTTATTTCATCAAGATAAGCATATTTCAAAGTATCAGGTAATTTGTTTAACTCAAACACGGGATCTCCCATGGGTCGAGGAGGATCCCCTAAGATCTCAATAGACATGTTGTGTTTAAGTATAGGTATTTGTCTAAAGAATATATCATCTATTTCTTTCTTTTCACTCATATGCATATGAATCTCATGGTCTAGCAAATATTGTTCTAAAGGATCAGTAGGAGGCACAACAATGAAAGCAAGACCAATAATTTCATCCTTATTAGGCAACTCTTTCTAATGTGGTTGTCTACCAAACTTAGAGAAATTAAATTCATGAGACACATAACTAAAGCTTACCTTAACCTTCTCGGTAACACAATTAATTTCAGCATTAATGTTATTAAAGAAAGGCCTACAAAATATAATGAGACAAAAACTATCTTGTTTGTAACCAAGTACTAAGAAATTAGTAGGGCATTTATTTTTCCACACAAGACTTCAACATCTCTAACAAACCAAAGTGGTGATATGGTGTCTCTGGTTGCAAGTTAATAGTGACATTAATATCTTGTATTTCAGATGGTGCTATGTCATTTTAAATTTCTTGATATAAGGTAAAAGGTATAGCACTAACACGATGTGACAGCCCGAGACCGACGTTCCAGAAGATTCCAGAAGATTCCCCTTTTGTTTCCGTTCTCGACATGTGTTCATCTGGTTGTCGCATTCATCATCGCATCATTTGCATCATCGACATTGCATCGTCACCCGTTTTCGAAAACTTGCATCCGTTCGTAGTCGCCGGTTCTCTCCGTTTCGCCGTTGCCCGTTTTGAGTCCAGCCACACACGCACGCGCCGCGACACCGTTAAATAAAACCGTTTTTAAGCGCGCGCAAAAATATTCTCGGCTCGAGTTGAAACTTGTCATACGGTCTCGTTATATTGTAGGCAGACCGCCCGTTGATTTTCGTCGTGATCCGAGGTCATTAGATACCCCGTCGGTAATCCGTAGAAGTGAGGTCATCGGTATTCGTCGATCGTTTCTTGGTGTTTTAAAAACTCCGTGCCACGGGTCGCCACTTTCTCTCTCTCTTCCGCTTGTTGCCCATCTGCACAGCCGTCGCAGTCCGCCCCTCTGATTCCGGACAGTCGAACCGACACCCGACAGTCCGAAATCGGACAGTATGTAACCCTAGCCCTAGCCCTATTTAAACCCCCCTCGATCCGCGTGCAAACCTAACCCTAGCCTTCTCCCACCTCCAGCCAGCCCGACCGAGCCCAGATCTGAGCCCGTTCAAGCCCATCCGGGCCCGAATCGCGTTCCGGAGTTCTTCCCGGAGCTCTCCCGAGCTCCTCCTGTGCTCCCATGGAGTGTGGCCATGCCGAGTAACCCATCCCCGGCCGGCCTCGCCGGAGGACCGCCGGAGCCGCCCCTCGCCGGCCGGACCATCTCTCTTCTCTCCCTCTCCTTCTCCCTCTCCCTCTCCCCTCTCACCGCGGCGCTCTCTCTCTCTCAGGTCGCCGTCGCCGCCGCCATGGAGAGCTCGCCCGCCGCCGCCTTGAGCTCGCCGCCGGCCGCTCCTCCGGCCGAGATCCGGGTCCCCGCCGCCAGATCCGCGCCTCCCTGCCTCTGGCCGCACACGCGCCCGCCGGCGTCGCCCCTCGCCATGGTCGGCGTCGTGGCGGCCGCTCCCATCGGGAGAGCACGGGAGGCCGCCAGCGCCCGATCCCCCCCCCCCCCCCCCGAGCGCGTTGACCGCTCGCTGCTCCCGTGGGCCGGCTAGCGCAGCCTCGGCCCACCTGCCTCGCCCGAGCCCAATTAGGCCCAAAGTGAGCTAGCCCCCTTCCTTTTCTTTTTTTATTGTTTTCGCGTATTTCAATGCCTTTATGTAATTAACCAAGCACCGTTGTAAAATATTTTGCATATGTAAAATGATTAGAATAATGTGTAGATTATTACTATATCATTTTCATTCATGTTTAAAAAAATTATTTAATATGTCATTTTCTGTTTTTGCATCATTTGTCATATTAATGCATTGTCATAATTAATTTTTGTGCATAGGAATTAATCCAACCCTTTAATAAAAATGATCACATCGCCGGCATTGTATTTTCATGCATGTTTAAAATATTGACATATTGTTTGCATTTTTTAATTGCATAACCGAATTGCGATGAGGTGATTAGGCCTATTAAGTGCATAATTAATTGTGATTAATTTTCTACTTAAACCTAAGCATATTATATATGTTTTCGGGGTAAAAAAATCCATTGATTTTATCTGTGCATTTAGTTTTTCCATTTGAGCATGTTTGTGTGGATGTCACTTATGCCATGATGTTCTTTTGTCATTTTCGTAGTAATTAATCCGTGCATTATATGAAATTATTTTCAACATGAAACTTGCTCGTTGATATGTGTCCTAGCCCATGGACATTTTGCTTGTAATATAAATGCATGTTTAGGTGTTGTTTTGTTGTTGTCAACTTGCTATGAAAACCTGCCATTTTGAGGGTCCAAAATATTTCTAAGTCTGGAATCTGTTATATTTTGTTGCTGCCTTGCCATGTGATTTTTCTACTGATCTAGAACTCTTTTTTGGTAGGTGTAATGGAGTTATTTGTTGTTGATGTTGTCCTGTAGCATGTTGTTAAGTTTCATGCCATTTCATGACCTGTAGCCTATAGTTTCACTGCTGTCAATACGCCCTCGTGATAAAAACTGCACTGTCTAAAACTGCTATTTTCACTAAGTCTGAAACTGTTTTCAAGTAGCCTCCTTGTGAGCTTCATGACAAGTGATCCATGCATGTTTTGATTACGATATGTGAAGATGAAATGAAGTGGATGTTATATACTATTGCCCCATGCTTAGTTTGTGAATTTTAGAATACTGTAGCTTGTTGTTTTCATGTGTTCAAAATGCTATCTTGCTGTTTTGGCAGATTTCAACTAAAACTTGTTTCGTTGATTGTGGTTGAACCGTAGCTCCGTTTTGGACATGTTGCATATGTAACTTGCTTAGAATCTCATGTAATTTCATAATAACTTGCTGCATTCATGATTTGAAATGTTTGTGATGGTGTTTCCCATGCATTTGCATTTATGACATGTGCATCTTGTTTTGCTCGTATCTTTTAGACCGTAGCTCCGTTTGAGATGTTCTATATATGTAGATCGACTAGAATTCCATGTAAAATAACATGGTGATGCTTATTCTGCTGTTTAACAAACCTAAAATATGTTTAGATCAGATCTGGACCAAATTCATAATTAGCATATGGGGTCATTTCGAAAATGCTATAAGTTCTTTCCGACCTCATTTAAAATGCCTAGATAGTATAGTTTACTTATGCTTCACCTCTTGCCATGTTTAACAACGTTTAATATTGTTGTGTACTTAACGGGAGTGAACTAAATATTTCGAATGTGGAGTTTCGTCAATATGTAACTCGTTGCATATTGAGCTTCACTTTAATGTGTAGAATTTGATTGTTGTGAATTGTCTTGCATTCCATATTTAACCGGACATGCATCATGCTTGTTGTGCATCGTGTTTTGCATCTGTTGTGGTGTATCTTGTGTTGATTGTTTGTTTCGGATTGCTTCTTCTCGATAGAGTTCCGAAAGCGTTCGAAGTGTGAGGATCCGTTCGACTACGTTGGTTCGTCTTCTTCATAGACTCGGACTTCTTCCGAGCGGGATCTCAGGCAAGATGACACATTTCCCTGGATACCATTACTATCATTGCCATGCTAGTTGTCTCGTTCCCTATCGTTATGTCTCGCTACCTACCACTTGTTTTGATAAGCCTCCCAACATTGCCATGAAAAGCCTCTAACCCCTCCACAACCCAGCATACCTTTGTTTGGCTATGTTACCGCTTGCTCAGCCCTTCTTATAGCGTTGCTAGTTGCAGGTGCAAATGCTCCATGTGCAACATGGACCTTCTTTTGTTATATCACAATATTGCTGCTAATTAATTTAATGCACATATATACTTGGTAAAGGTGGAAGGCTTGGCCTTTTGCTTGGTGTTTTGTTCCACTCTTGCCGCCCTTAGTTACTTGTGAACTGGTGTTATGTTCCATAATTGAGCGCTCCTAACATGCTCGGGGTTGTTATGGGGACCCCCTTGATTTTCGGGTTAGATTAAAACTTGTCTGGCAAGGCCCAACATTGGCACTACATTTGCCTAATAATTAATGAACTTGCATAGGGGATATTTTTCCGGACCCCGTGGATAATTTAATCAACCCCGGGCCAGTGCTCGTCATGAGTGTTGGTCCAAACTAGAGCACTGTGCAGGGCCAACCCAGGGCAACTTGGGAGATTTCTATCAGGCCACTGTACGCGTCGCTTATCCGCCGTGTCCTGAGAACGAGATACGCGGCTCTTATCGGGATCGTCGACACGTCGGGAGGCCTTGCTGGATTTGTTTTACCTCGAACGTCTTGAGTGAGGAACTCTGATTTTCCTCGAGTTATCTCGAGGTGTTGGATTTCCTTTGGAATTGCCTAGGAAGATCACGAGATCCGTGGTTGAGGTTATTCCCGTTGAGTGTGGTTAATTTGTGAAGGACGACTTGGAGCACCCCTGCAGGGTTAACTTTTTGAGAACCTGTGCCCGCGGTTATGTGGCAAACTTGGATATTTTGTTTAACACCCGGTCATAGCAAACTTGAAGTAAACTCTAATAAAATACACCAACTGTGTGCGTATCCGTGACTGTCTCTTTTCGTGAGTCCTTATCCGAAAGAGAACATGGTGGGGTTATGTTTGACGTAAGTAGGTGTTCAGGATCAGATAGTGATCATTGCTAGTTCACGTTCGTTATGCGTAGACCACCATACTTTACTTTATGTACTCATAAGTTAGCCACTCAAATAAATGCTTAGTCGCTTGCTGCAGCCTCACCACTTGACCATACCTTACCTATTAAGCTTTAATAGTCTTGATACCCTTGGAAATGCGATTGCCGAGTCCCTGTGGCTCACAGATTACTACAACAACAGTTGCAGGTACAGGTATTGTGATGATTAGACGTGAGCGCGTTACTGGATTTGATTTGGAGTTCTTCTTCTTCTTCTTCTTCATCAGTCTTGGATGGGTTCCACGCGGTAGCCTGGGATAGCAAGGGTGGATGTCATTTTATCGTTTAATTTCGTCCGTAGCCGGACTCTGCTCTTATGTATGATGTTTGAGATGTTATTGTATTGCTGTGACTCTCATGTAGCTTGTGGCGAGTGTAAGCCAATTCCATATACTCATCTCTTCTGTACATGTACTTGTAATGATATCCATTCTTGCGAACGCATCGAGATGCGCTTCTATCCCTGTTGAGGCCCTCGTGCCAAATAAGGATAGGACCGCATCGTGGGCGTGACACACGAGTACCAATGTCACACAAACAATAATAACAATGATCTCCAATCTTAACAGAAATAACTACATGCCAACAACCGATTTATTCTTATCTAACTCATCATGCTCGATTCTAACAGGTTTTGAGATTCTTTCAACTTCATCACGAAAGTAAATAACATGTCCATAAATATTATAAACTAAGAGATCTTTAACCATGGAAATACTAGGATCAACATTTACTTGTTCAGAAGGATTAGGTGTTGTAGTACAGCTTTTATTAACCACGGTTGTAGGTTTAGCATGTTCCTTAATTCTAACTGGAAAAGGTAGTTTTTCAATGTAAGGAACAACAGGATCAACATGGCTAAAAATTAGTTCCTCCTTAACCTTAATGGGTTGCTCTAATAGATCTTCAATAGGTTGATGAAATTTAAACCATTTCTCCTTAGGGAGGTTAACATGAGTAGCGAATGATTCGCAGAAAGAAGCTACTATTTTAGAGTCAAGCCCATATTTATTGCTAAACTTTTGACAAGTATCAGTTTCCATAAAAGATTTAACACAATCAAACTCAAGCTCTATACTTGACTCTTTACCTTTGTCAAGCTCCCAATCTTTAGTGTTGCATTTATTTATTTTTTGAAAATTTCCCATTTAGATTCAATAGTTCTCTTCATGTAGGAAGTGGTGGAAGAAGAATCCAGCATTAATCGATCATCATGACAAAGTCAAGCATAAATTTTGTGTTTAATCATTTCTCTTGAGGCCTCATGGTTGGGGAAGTGTGCATAATAGATTTAAGCCTCCCCCAGCTGGTGCGATGCTTTCTCCTTCATGAGACAAAACATTATATATGTCGATCACGATGAACTAGATGCATATGATAAAACTTCTAATGAAATTCCAGCTTCAAGCGTTTCCAGTCCCATGATCCAATATCATCCAATAGCCTATACCAAATCGATAACTTTCCCTCCAAAGATAAAGGGAAAACCTTCTTCTTAACTTTGTCTTCGAATAAACCTGAAAGCTTAAATAATCCACAAATCTCATCTACATATATGAAGTGTAAATCAAGATGAGTTGTGTCGTCTCCTTCATAAGGATTAGCTAGTAGTTTCTCTAAAATACCCGAAGGAATCTCATAAAATATATTTCCAGTAGGTTCATTAAATTCAGGAGCAACTTTTTCAACTTCCGTTTGGGGCGAAGATGCCCCGAACAAACCACTCAAAGGATGATTATCCATAGTAACACGCAACAATAAATTTCAAAACGTACCAAATATGTTTCCATTCCAAATTCCACTCACCTAAGGCGTTACACTCCCCAGCAATAGCATCATCAAAGAATCTTTATGACCCACAAGTATAGAGGATCAATCGTAGTCCTTTATATAAGTAAGAGTGTCAAACCCAACGAGGAGAAGAAGGAAATAATAAGTAGTTCTCGACAGGTGTTGTGAGTAACAGTGATAGATAGTTTTGTAGCAAGATAATTCGTAACAAGTGAGAAGTAACAATAGTAGAAAAGGTGCATCAAGGTAGCCCAATCCTTTTTATAGCAAAGGACAGGCCTAAAAGTACTCTTATGTAAAGCAAGCACTACCGAGGACACATGGGAATATCTGTCTAGTCATGTTGATCATGTTGAGTTGATTCGTGTTTGATACTTTGATAATTTGATATGTGGATGGACCGGTGCTAAGGTGATGTTCTTACTTGAACAAGAAACTCACTTATGATTATCCCCTCTCGCAAGCATCTGCGACTATGAAAGAAGAGTTAAGATAAATCCGACCATAGCATGAAACGTATGGATCCAAATCAGCCCCTTATGAAATAACGCATAAACTAGGGTTTAAGCTTCTGTCACTCTAGGAACCCATAATATACTTACTAATCCACAATAACTTCCATTAGGCCCATTAGATGGTGACGTGTCATGTAGTCGATGTTCACATGACACCACTAAAGGAAGCAACAACATACATATCAAC
This sequence comes from Hordeum marinum, assembly GCA_022496015.1. Lineage (NCBI taxonomy): Eukaryota > Viridiplantae > Streptophyta > Magnoliopsida > Poales > Poaceae > Hordeum > Hordeum marinum. Next base: position 86,037,835 of record CM039676.1, read on the forward strand.
AAAATGTTGAACGAATATCAACTTCACATGATTACTTATAACAAGACTTGTCCCATGTCCTCAGGAACAATAGTAGCTACTCACACTTTATCAACATGTTCAAGATCATAGGTGGAATAATGATGATTAAGCATCTGAGCATAATATCTTCCACTAAATAAACTAACAAGCATCAATTGCAAGATGTAATCAACACTACTAGTAACCCACAATTACCAATTTGATGTTTTGAGACAAATATTGAACACAAGAGATGAAGTAGGGTTTGAGTTGAGATGGTCTTGGTGAATATGTTGATGAATATTGGTCTTCCCATGAAGGAGGAAGCGTTAGTGATGACGATGGCTTCGATCTCCCCCTCCTAGAGAGAAGTTTCCCCGACAGAATCAGCCTGCCGGAGTGCAAAAGGGCCTTTGCCCTGGTTTTCTCATCGAGACGACGACGCTTCATCTCAAAAGTTCCTCTGTTATTTTGGTTCTCATCATATATGAATTTATAGGGCTTGAATTAGGGTCGGGGGATCCACATGGGCCTCACGACCTAACTGGGCACGCCTTGTTGGCTTGTGGCCCATAGGCAGACCCTCTCCAACAGTTCTTTGCTCCATAATTTTTCATATATTCTAGAAATAAATCACAAAAAGTTTTAGGTCATTTGGAGTCCATTGAATTTTCTTGGTTTTCAGGTCCAAAATTACAGTTCCGGACAATTTCCCTCTTTTGTAATGTACCTTGTAGGCATAAGATTTGTATCATAAAGTGGAATAATGAACAAGAATAGCATAAATATCAATAGGAAATCATGATGCAAAATGGTCGTATGAAGCAGCAACATACATATCATCAAAATATCGAACGAATAGCAATTTCATATGATTACTTATAATAAGACTTCTCCCATGTCCTAAAAGACAAAAGTAACTACCCAACAATAATATTCATGTTCAAGATCAGAGGGGTGTTGAATATGCTTACGGATCCAAAAATTTAATCTTTCACCAAATAAACCAAGTAACATCAACTAGAAGATGTAATCAACACTACTAGGAACCCGCATGTACCAATATGAGGTTTTGAGACAAAGATTGAATACAAGAGATGAACTAGAGTTTGAGATGATAGGGTGTTGGTGAAAATGTTGATGAATATTTGTCCTCCCATTATGAGAGGATCATTGGTGATCTCGATGGCTCTGATTTCCCCCTTCAAGAGGGAAGTTTCCCCCGCGGAATCGCTCTGCCAGAGAGAAAAAATTGCTCCTGCCCAGGTTCGCATGGAGATGGCGTCCCATTGTCCCAAAAGTCTTCCTCATATTTTTTCTAGGGAAAATAGCCTCATATAGGAGAAGATGGGCCCCAAAGGCCTACTGTGGGAGTCATGAGCTCACAAGACGCGACCCATGAGCCCTTCTCTCCCTGGTGGCTCCCTCCTAGTATTTCTTACGCCAATATTTTTAATATATTACAAAACAATTCTCCGTAAATTTTCAGGTCATTTGGAGTTGTGCAGAATAGTTATCTCTGTTGTAGCCTTTTCTAGTCTAGAATTCTAGCTGCCGGTAATCTCCCTCTTCATATGAAACTAGAAAAATAAGATAGAAAAAGTCATAATAATGGTACCATAAGATGACCTAATGACCCAAAACATAATAGATGACAATAGGAAAACATGATGCAAAATGGATGTATCAATGACATCTTTGGTTCGTATGTGAAACAATGTAATGTAGCCTTTGTTAGGTTGGAATATAGTGCACAAAAGTATATGACTTATTGATTATGTTGATATCTTTTTATTCATGGACAATGGGATGATAAATTAGGTCATGATGTCTTCTCCAAATTGGGTTTTTGGTGTTGAAGAAGTTGTTCAGGTATATGATAGATTACGTTATATGTATCCTGTTTGCTTGATATTTTGTTCATGTAAACATATATGCATCTAAAATTGTAATTGTTTCATTCTAGGCAATGTGTTTGGTTACAGATGTGGGAACACATTTGATCAACCGGAGAAATGATGGTTAGGGTCCATTGTTTTAAGATGTCAAAGCCTTTTGCACAAAAATAACGTTCCAATAAGAAAAATGGGGAAAATCAAGAAAAGGTGGGGCAAACAATGTCACTATTTAGCATTTTCTCATGTGGACACCTTCTATGCTGCTATAGACTACATCGCCACCAAGTTTGATCATCATTTTAATGAGGTATCTTCAGAGCTGCGCTAGAACTTCTCTTGTCTTGACCCTAGATGCTCATTTTCTAGGTTCAATGTGAAAAAGCTTGAGACTCACAGAGATTTATCAAGGGTATTTCTCTAAGTATGAAAGTTAACATATAAAAGATAACCCTGAGCTATTCATTATTTATATGAGAAGAATTTAGAACTTGTTATGGTATTGTAAGCTTGGCTAAAAAGATAGTCGAACTTGAACGATACATCCATTTTCCTATGATTTATCGCCTCATTGAGTTGGCATTGCTAGTACCAGTAGTGACAACAACACTTGAAAGAGCCATCTCAGTAACGAGAATCATTAAGACCGATATGCACAACATGATGTCCGGTGGTTGGCTTAACTATTTGATGGCCTGTTACATTGAGCTAAGAGGATATCCAAAAGTCTTCATCGTTGTAACATTAAGAAAGATTTTTAGAAAGATGGTAGGGCATTACCATTGCCTAGGTCTTCTAGACATCATTGTAAGTTTCATTATCTATATGTTTCATATTATCGAGTAAAATTTCTCGGTGTGTTGCGTTAGTGGGATTTGATATGCCTCGTCGAAAATATTGTAGGCTATGTTATGGACATGCTTGAGATTTATCATATTTGGTGATAACTGGTAAAGTTGGATGATTTATATGCATATTTATTAATCTTGGATGTTCATAAGCAAAATCTGACACTAGGGTTTAATATTTTTAATAGCTAGATACATAATTGGCTTTAGTTGTTTGGGTTTACATCTTTGAGGTTAGCTTTAGTTGTGTTTTGAGCGAAACCTATAGTTGGTAAAACTTATAAAAATAACACCCCAAATCCAGGGTAATTATTTTTGGTATTGATTAACAGTTATACATGGGCCAAAAATGTTCAATGTTGGTCAAATGTGACAATGACCTGTCAAAGAAAAAAAATATTTTTGATATAAAAATATCTATTGATGATGTAGCAGTAATTTGATAAATAAAAAATGCCCACGTCAAACGAAAAACGGTTGGGTTCCCATGGTGCCTATCTTGATTTTATTATCATCTGTCCATGCATGTTGTGATGATCCAATATTATTTTATGGGTAGGATCTTTGGAGATTTTCACTTTTCTGTAGTCACTACTAATTACAGGGACTAATAATATTTATCTTTAGTCACCCTTGCTCTTTTTATACTCTAACCTCAAAGACTTCGTGTCACATCCTATCCTTATGAGTTTTCCTCGCCTTAGTTGATCCTCAATAGTAAACCCTCGCCTTAGATACTAGTGGGTAATGGACGTTAAGTACCCCAACGGCTTCGTCAAGAAGGTGAGGCAAGCGGTCATGGCACTGACGATGGAAGGGGTGAAGTACAAGGAGTGCGGTAGGAATCATGCGTTGGCTAGTGGTGGGCATTTCATGGACGGCTGTGGGGAGAGGATGTTGTTTGGGGATCTCAGCCCCGTCGATGCTTCGTCATACAAGTACACGGCATGCGGCTGCCACTTCGGCCTCCACTAAAAGGTGATGACAGTATTGGAAATATGCCCTAAAGGTAGTAATAAATTAGTTATTATCATATTTCCTTGTTCATGATAATCGTTTATTATCCATGCTAGAATTTTATTGATCGGAAACTCAGATACATGTGTGGATACGTAGACAACACCATGTCCCTAGTATGCCTCTAATAGACTAGCTTGTTGATCAAAGATGGTTAAGGTTTCCTAGCCATGGACATGAGTTGTCATTTGATAACGGGATCACATCATTAGTAGAATGATGTGATGGACAAGACCCAAACTATAAACGTAGCATATGATCGTGTCAGTTTATTGCTATAGTTTTCTGCATGTCAAGTATCTGTTCCTATGACCATGAGATCATGGAACTCACTGACACCGGAGGAGTACCTTGTGTGTATCAAACATCACAACGTGTCTTGGTGACTATAAAGGTGCTCTACAGGTATCTCCGAGGGTGTCTATTGGGTAGGCATGGCTCAAGACTGGGATTTGTTACTCCGTGTGACAGAGAGGTATCCCAGGGCCCACTCGGTAATACAACATCACTACAAGCCTTGCAAGCAATGTGACTAAAGAGTTAGCCACGGGATCTTGTATTACACAACGCGTAAAGAGACTTGCCGGTAACGAGGTTGAACTAGGTATGGAGATAGCAACGATCGAATCTCGGGCAAGTAACATACCGAAGAACAAAGGGAACATCATACGAGATTAACTGAATGCTTGACATAGAGGTTCGACCAATAAAGATCTTCATAGAATATGTAGGAACCAATATGGGCAACAGGTCCCGCTATTGGTTATTGACCGTAGAGGTGTCTCGGTCATGTCTACATAGTTCTCGAACCCGCAGGGTCTACACACTTAAGGTTCGGTGACGTTTCGGTAGTATAGAGTTATGTATGGTGGTTATCGAAGGTTGTTCGGAGTCCCGGATGAGATCTCGGACATCACGAGGAGCTCTGGAATGGTCTAGAGGTAAAGATTGATATATAGGAAGTCCTGTTTTGGTCACCGGAAAAGTTTCGGGCTCATCGGTAGTGTACCGGAAGTGTGGGTAGTGTACCGGGGGACCATTGGGAGGGGTATTTCGACCCAAGAGGCTACATGGGCTGTAGGAGGATAAATACCAGCCCCTAGTGGGCTGGCCAAAGTCCCTCACAAGGCCCATGTGGCTGGGAAGAAATTCCAAAGTAGAAAAGGTGGAAAAAAGGCAAAAAGGTGCAAATAAGGAAGGAGTCCTAATCCTACTAGGAGTGGAGGAGGAGGACTCCTCCTCTCCACTTCGGCCAAACGAAAGAGGGGCTGGACCTTTCTCTAAGCCTCCTCCTCCTCTCCTCCCATATTGGACTAGGTATAGAGATACCGATGATCGAACCTCGGGCAAGTAACATACCGAAGAACAAAGGGAAAATCATACGGCATTATCTGAATCCTCGACATAGAGGTTCGACCAATAAAATTATTCGTAGAATATGTAGGAACCAATATGGGCATCCGGGTGTCGCTATTGGTTATTGACCGTAGAGGTGCCTCGGTCATGTCTGTAAAGTTCTCGAACCCGCAGGGTCTGCACACTTAAGGTTTGGTGACGCTTCGGTATAGTTGAGTTATGTATGTTGGTGATCGAAGGTTGTTTGGAGTCCCGTATGATATCTCGGACGTCACGAGGAGCTCCTGAATGGTCCGGAGGTAAAGATTGACATATAGGAAGTTCCGTTTTGGCCACCGGAAAAGTTTCGGGTATTTCCGGTAGGTCACCGGGAGTGTCGGAGGGCCATCGGGAGGGGCCACCCAAGCCGAGAGGCCACATGGGACTGAGAGGTGTTGCACCAGCCCTTAGTGGGCTGGGAAAACCATACCTACAAGGCCCATGCGTCTTGGAAAGAGTGGGAAAGGAAAAATCCCAAAGGAGGGAAGGAAAATCCAAATTAGGAAGGAGTCCTAATAGATTCCACCTCCCTTTCGGGAGGTGGATTCCTCCCGTGTTTGGTTTGGCCGAACCTACTTGGAGTAGGGGCTAAGGCTGCCTCCTCTCCCCTTTCGCCTATATATATTGAGGGATTTTGAGGGCAGCCCCTAACCCTAATTGCCACATGATGCCCTCTCTCCCCCTCTAGATCTATTCTCCTCTAGATATGTTCGGTATAGCTTAGAGAAGCTCTGTCGGATCAGCTCCACCACCACCACCACCACGCCATTGTGCTGCCAGAGAACTCATCTACCTCTCCACCCTCACTTGTAGGATCAAGGAGGTGGAGGATTGCCATCGAGCTATACGTGTGCTGAACGCGGAGGTGCCGTCCGTTCATTGCAAGATCGGAGGGACCGTGATTGGATCGCGAGATGGACTGTGATTGGATTGTGGGAAGGATCGTGATGGGATCGCGGGACGGCTTGCGATTTGGATCGTGAAGACGTTCGACTACATCAACTGTGTTCCTTAACTCTTCCCACTTAGCAATCTACAAGGGTACATAGATCCACTCTCCCTTTTGTAGATGCTCATCACCATGGATAGATCTTTTATGTGCGTAGGAATTTTTTTGTTTCCCATGCAACGTTCCCCGACAGTGGTGTCAGAGCTAGGTCTATGTGTAGATGATATCACGAGTAGAACACAAAGTAGTTTGTGGGCATTATGCTCAGATTGCTTCCTTCCTTGGTCTGTTTTTGATTCAGCGATATTCTGGGATGAAGCGTCCCAGACCAACCTTACTCGTCCACGTATGAGAGACCGGTTCCGTCGACTGAAATGAGACTTTGTTGCATAAAGATGGCTAGTGGGTGTCTGTCTCTCCCACTTTAGTTGGATCAGATTCGACAAAGGCGGTCCTTGCGAAGGTTGAAAAGCAATTTGTGTATCACCGTTGTGGTTTTGCGTAGGTAAGAATTATTCTTACTAGATACCTGTAGCAGCCACGTAAAACATGCAAAGAGGACGTCTAACTTGTTTTTGAGTGGGAGTTGGGTTGGTGAAATTGGATCATGCAAAGATGATCAGACTTGGGTTGGTGAAATTGGATCATGTATCACTCGAATGACCAGAGGGATGTCAATTTGAGTGGGAGTTCTTAGGTAATATGATTAATTGAACTCATTATCATGAACATAGTCAAAAGTGTCTTTGCAAATTATTTTGTAGATAGCTCGCGTTGTAGCTCCCCGGTGTTTTTAAATATGTTCCTAGAGAAAATAGAGTTGAAAGATAATGGTAGCAATTATGCGAACTAGGTCCGTGATCAGAGGATTGTCCTCAGTTGTTGCACAGAAGGCTTATGTCCTTTATGCACCGCTTAGTGCACCACCCCCTAAAGCGTTGTATGTAGATGTTTTGAACATCTGACATGCACATTCTGATGACTACTTGATAGTTCAGTGTGTCATGCATTACAGCTTGGAACTGAGGATCCAAAATGTTTTGAACGTCACAGAACATATGAGATGTTCTAAGAGCTAAAATTGGGATCTCAGGCTCGTGCCCATGTTGAGAGGTATGAGACCTCCAACAAGATTCTTTGCCTGCAAGATGAAGGAGAATAGCTCAATCGGTGAGCATGTGCTCGGATTGTCTGGGTACTACAATCACTTGAAGCAAGTGGGAGTTGATCTTGCAGATAAGATAGTGATTGATATAGTTCTCCAAGTCACTGCTACAAGACTACTAGAGCTTCGTGATGAACTATAAACATGCCAGGGATGGAAATGATGATCCCTAAGCTGTTCGCGATGTTTGACACCGCGAAGGTAGAAATCAAGACGGAGCATCAAGTGTTGATGGTTAAGTAAAACCACTAGTTTTAAGAGGGGCAAGGGAAAGAAGGGAAAAACTTCAAGAATGCCAAGCCAGTTGCCGCTCTAGTGAAGAAACCCAAGGTTGAACCCAAACCTGAGACTAAGTGCTTCTATTATGAGGAGAATGGTCGCCGAAGCGGAACAACCCTAGATACTTGGTAGATAAGAAGGCTAGCAACATTGACAGAAGTATATTTGATATACATGTTATTGATGTGTACCTTGCTATTACTCCTAGTAGCACCTAGGTATTGGATATCGGTTCGGTTGCTAAATGTTAGTAACTCAAAATAAATGCTACGGAATAAACGGAGGGTAGCTAAGGGTGAGGTGACGATGAGTGTTGGAAGTGTTTCCAAGGTTGATGTGATCACCCTCGCATGCTCTCTCTACCTTCGAGATTAGTGATGAACCTAAATAAATGTTATTTAGTGTTTACATTGAGTATGAACATGATTAGATGATGTTTATTGCAATACGATTATTCATTTAAGTTAGAGAATAATTTTTATTTTGTTTACATGAATAATACCTTCAATGGTCATGCACCCAATGAGAATGGTTTATTGAATCTTGACCGTATTAATACACATGTTCATAACATTGATGCCAAAAGATACAAAGTTAATAACGATAGTACCACATACTTGTGGCGCTATCGCTAAATGTCATATTGGTGTAAAGCGCATGAAGAAACTCCATGCTGATGGATCTTTGGACTCATTTGATTTCAAATCGGTTGAGGCATGCAGACCATGCCTCTTGGGCAAGATGACTGAAACACTGTTTTCCGGTATGGTGGAGTGGGGAAGTGACTTATTCGAAATAATACATGTTGATGTATGCGGTCCAATGAGTGTTGTAGCATGTAGTGGATATCGTTATTTTCTTACCTTCACTAATGATTTGAGTATATATGAGTATATTTACTTAATGAAACACAAGTATGAAATGTTTTAAAAGTTCAAACAAATTCAGAGTGAAGTTTAAGATCATCGTGACAAGAAGATAAAAATGTCTATGATATGATCATGGAGGTGAATATCTGAGTTACGAGTTTTGTATACAACTTAAGAGAATGTGAAAGATGTTTCACAACTCACGCCACCTTGAATACCATAGTCTGATGGTGTGTCCAAACGTCATAGTCGTGCTCTACTGGATATGGTGCATACTATAATGTCTCTTATCGTTTTGCCACTATCGTTTTGAGGTTATGCATTAGAGACAACTACATTCACTTGAAATAGGGAACCATCTAAATCCACTAAGATGACACCGTATGAATTATGGTTTGGCATAAACCTAACCTGTCATTTCTCAGATTTTGGGGATGCGACACTTATGTCTTAATGAGCTCGAACCCAAAGAGGACAAATGCATCTTCATAGAATACCATAAGAACAGTTGGGTATACCTTTGATCTCAGATCCGAGTGCAAAATGTTTGTTGCTAAAAATGGGTCCTTTCTCGAGAAAGAGTTTCTCTCGAAAGAATTGAGTGGGAGGAAGGTAGAACTTGATGAGGTTGTTGAACCTTTGTTTCAACCAGAGTAACACAACGCAGAAAGATGTTTCTGTGGAACCTATGTCAGTTGAAGAGGAAGTTAATGATGATGATCATGAAGCTTTGGATCAATTTACTATCAAACCTCGTAGGTTGACAAGGACTCATATTGCTCTTGAGTGGTATGACAACCCTATCTTGGTGGTCATGTTGTTGAACAACGATGAACCTACAGACTATGAAGAAGCGATGGTGGGCCCAAATTCCAGCAAATGGCTAGGAGCCATCAAATCCGAGAAAGGATCCATGTATGAAAACCAAGTATGGACTTTGGTAGACTTGCCTGTTGAACGGCAGGTCATCGAGTACAAATGGACCTTTAAGATGAAACAGATGCTGATGGTGAATGTCACCATTTATAAAGCTGGACATGTTGCAAAGAAGTTTCTGCCAAGTTCAAGGAGTTGACTGTGATGAGACTTTCTCACCCATAGCGATGCTAAAAGTTTGTTGAAATTATGTTAGCAGTTGCTGCATTTTTCGGTTATGAAATTTGGCAGATGGATGTAAAAACGTAGTTTCCTTAACGATTTCAGTGAGGAAAGGTTGTATGTGATACAACTGGAAAGTTTTGTCATTCCTAAGGATGCTAAAAGGTGTGCAAGCTCCAGCAATCCTTCTATGGGCTGGAGCAAGCATCTCGGAGTTGGAATATACGCTTTGATGAGGTGATCAAAGTTTTTGAGTTTGTACAAAGTTTATGAGAAACTTGTATTTACAAGAAAGTGAGTGGGAGCACTATAGAATTTCTGATAATTATATGTGGATGACATATTCTTGATCGGAAATGACGTAGAATTTCTGGAAATCATAAAGGGTTGTTTGAAAGGTGTTTTTAAAGGAAGACCTAGATAAAGCTACTTAATTGTTGGGCATCGAGACCTATAGAGATAGATCAAGACGCTTGATGAGATTTTCAATGAGTACATACCTTGACAAGATTTTGAAAGAGTTCAAAATGGATTAGTCAAAGAAGGAGTTATCGCCTGATTTGTAAGATGTGAATTTAAGTAAGACTAAAAGCTCGACCAAAGCAGAAGAAAGAGAAAAGACGAAGGTCGTCCCCTATGCCACTAGCCATAGGCTCTATTTGGTATGCCATGATGTGTACTACACTCGATGTGTGCCTTACCCCATGTCTGACAAGGGGTACAAGAGTGATCCAGGAGTGGATTATTGGACATGTGTCAAAATTATCCTTAGTAACTAGAGGACTAAGGAGATGTTTCTCGATTATGGAGGTGATAAAGAGTTTGTCGTAAAGAGTTACGTCGATGCAAGCTTTGACACCAATCTGGATGACTCTGAGTAGCAATCCAGATACGTATAGTGGAGCATCCATTTGGAATAGCTCCAAGTTGATTGTTGTAGCAGTATCTACAGTATGACATAGAGATTTGCAAAGTACACACGCATCGGAATGTCGCAGACCTGTTGAATAAAACCTCTTTCACATGCCAAACATGACCGAACCCCAGAACTCATTGGGTGTTAGATTCATAACAATGTAAATCACATGGTGATGTGAACTAGATTATTTTCATGCCCAAGATGCGACCCTATCCTTATTTTGGCTCGAGCGCCTCGACAGGGATAGGAGCGCATCTCGTCGTGTTGCAAGAATGGATATCATTACAAGTACATGTATATAAGAGATGATTACATGGAATTGGCTTACACTCGCCACAAGCTACATCAAGTTCACATCAATACAACCACATATTAAAACATCATATAGAAGAGCAGTGTCCGACTACGGACGAAATCAAATGATAAAATGACATACATCCTTGCTATCCCAGGCTGCCGCCTAGAACCCATCCTAGATCGATGAAGAAGAAGAAGAACAAGACCAAATCAAATCAAGCATCTCTCTCACGTCAAACGTCTCATTACCTGTACCTGCAACTGTTGTTGTAGTAATCTATGAGCCACAGGGACTCGGCAATCTCATTTCCAAGGGTATCAAGACTATTAAAGCTTAATGGGTGAGGTATAGTTAAGTGGTGAGGCTGCAGCAAGTGACTAAGCATTTTTTTTGAGTGACTAACTTACGAGTACATAAAATAAAGTGGGTGGTCTACGCATAACTAACATGAACTAGTAATCATCACTAAGTGATCCTAAACACCTACTTACGTCAAACATAACCCCACCGTGTTCTCTCTCGGATAAGGACTCACGAGAAGAGACAGTCACGGTTACGCACACGGTTGGTGTATTTTATTAGAGCTTACTTCAAGTTTGCTATGACCGGGTGTTAATCAAGTTTTCCAAGTTGCCACATAACCGCAGGCACGACTTTCCGAAAGATTTAACCCTGCAGGGGTGCTTGAACTAGTCCATCACAAATTAACCACACACCGCTTTGGAATTCCTCAACCGCAGAATCACCCATAGTATTTGCAGAATCCTGATGGAAAATCTCAACTTTGAGATAGCCCAAAGTGTCGTCGAAATCCCACGCGCAAGACGTTCGAGAAAGGTAAAACAAATCCAGCAAGGCCGCCCGGCGTATCGACTAAACCCGATAGGAGCCACGTATCTTGTTCTGAGGGTACGACCGGATGAGCTAGACGTCGGGTTAGCTGAAACCCCGGGTGACCATGGGGCGCCGGACATCGTTCGGCTTGGACCAACACTCATGAGGAGCACTGGTCCGGGTTGTTGATTAATTATCCGCGGGTGCTAGTGGGTCCCTATGCAATTTTATTAGTTATTAGGCAAATGTAGTACCAACGTTGGGCCTAGCCAGACAAGCTTTATCCTAAAACGAATATCAAGGGGGTCCCCAAAACAACCCCGAGCATGTTAGGAGTGCTCAATATGGAACATAACACTGGTACACAAGTAACTAGGGGCGGCAAAAGTGGAACAAAACACCGAGCAAAAGGCCAAGCCTTCTACCTTTTACCAAGTATATATGTGCATTAAATTAAATATCAATAATATTGTGATAACAAAAGTATGTCCATGTTGACACATGGAAGCAATTGCACCTGCAGCTAGAAACGCTATAAGAAGGGTTGAGCAAGCGGTAACATAGCAAAACAATGGTTTGCTGGGAGGTGGAGGATTAGAGGCTTATCATGGCATTTTGGGAGGCTTGACAAACAAGTGGTAGGTAGCGAGACTTAACGATAAAAGCGGAAAATTAGCATAGCAATGATAGTAGTGGTATCCAGGGAAATGTGTCATCTTGCCTGAGATACCACTTGGAAGAAGAACGAATCCGTGAAGTAGACGAACGGGATGTAGTCGACCGAATCCTCACACTCCGAACGCTTTCGGAACTCTATCGAAAAGAAACAATCCAAAACAACAACCAACAGACGGTACACCACAACATATGCATGACATGATGCACAAACAAATATGATGCATGTTCGTTTTAAGTATGCAAGGCATGGCAAATCACATCAAACAACTACTACACATTAAAGTGAAGCTTAAGATGTAACGAGTTGCATATTGACGAAACTCCACGATCGATTATTTAGTTCACTATCGTTTAGGTACACAACAATATTAAATGTTGTTAAGCATGACAGGAGGTGAAGTATAAATAAACTATCTATCTAGGCATCTTAAATGAGTCCGGAAACAACTTATAGCATTTCCGAAATGACCCCATATGTTAATTCCTAAATTGGTCCAGATCTGAACTAAACATGTTTTATATTTGTTAAAAAACATAATAAGGTATACCATACAATTCTACATGTCATTCTAATCGATTTACATATATGGAACATCTCAAACGGAGCTACGGCCTAAAAGTTATGACCCGCACAAGATAATATGTCATGAATGCAAAATGCATGAAAATGAGAACCACATGCATTTAAAATCATGGATGCTGCAACATATTATGAAACTACATGAAATTCTAAGCAAGTTTCATATAAGGTATGCCTGAAACGGAGCTACGGTTCAACCACAAACACCCATACAAGGTTTAGTGCAAATCTGCCCAAAACAGCAACATAGCATTTTGCACACATGAAAACAACACGCTAAAAGATCCTAAAATGCACAAAACTAAGCATGGGGAAGTAGCATATAACACACACTTCATTTTATCTTCACATAACATACTCAAAAGAGGCATGGATCATATGGTAGGAAGCTCACAACATGGCTAATTGAAAACAATTTTAGACTTAGTGAAAATACCAGTTTTTGACAGTGCAGTTTTTATCATGAAGGCATGTTGACATCAGTAAAACTATATGCTACACGGCATATTATGGCATGAAATTTTACCGCATGCTAGAGGACAATATGAATTACAAATAACTCCATTACACCAGCCACAAAAGAGTTCTAGATCACTAGAAAAACACATTGCAAGAAAGCTACAAGATATTACAGATTCCAGACTTTGAAATATTTTGAACCCTCAAAATAGCAGGTATCATGGCAACCAAAACTCATGTTGAAAATTATTTCATATCATGCATGGATTTAATCACACGAAAATAACAAAAGGCCATCATAGCAAAAATGGCATGCACACAAAATTACTCAAATAACAAAACTAATTGCACAGATAATTTTTATGGATTTTTCTACTCCAAAATCATATATAATATGTGGATTTTAATTATAAAACAAATGACACAATATTTATGCGAGATTAGGACATAAACATTTTTATCAAGTTATTTATGCAAACTAACAGGAATATGCATGTTAAATATTTTTAAACATTGAAGAAAATGTGGTATTAATATTCTACATGAAATTTTAAACATTTTTCATATATAAAATATCTACACATGATGCACGGTTAATTATATATTAGTGTTTTTTTAAAATCATGTTTTTTTTTGAAAATATGTATTTCACATGATAATTGATAATGCTAGACAGGGAAAAAATGCACATGGGCCGAATATGCTAACGGATTGAAACCGGACAAAGAGCGCCAGATATTAACTAGCACCCACTGGCGACAAACAGGAGAGGGGGGCCTCACCTTGCTGGGCTCGAGGCCCAGTCAGAGGAGCTGGCGGGGGAGGTGGCTGAGCCTTGCTCTCGGGCTGGTCCACGCAGGGGAGCTGGGCCGGCCTGGACCGATAGGAGGCGCTGGCCCGCACGGGAGCTGGCTCGATCATCCTCCTCCTCGTGCGCCCGCACGAGCAAGGAGGCCGGCGGTGCATGGGGCCTTGGGTAGCAGCAAGACCAGGGTGGAGGCCGACGGGGATGGCCAAATCTGGCCCCGCATGACCGGATCTAGGCAACAGCGACGACGGACGGCGCTCTGACGGCGAGTTACGGCGTCCATGGCGGTGGGAAGCTCCTGCAAGATGAGAGAGAGCACGCGAGGTGAGAGAGAGGGGAAGAGCAGAGAGAGGTTAGGGGGCGGTGGAGCCTAGCTTGCTCCGGCGATGATGTCGCCGGCGGTAGCCCCCGTCGAGGGCCGACAGGCGGTGGAGGCTCGGGGCGGGGCTGGCTCAGGAGGACTCCTCCCTCGATCCATATCGGATCGAGTGCGAGGGCAGCGAGCGGCGGCACGATGCGGGCCCGGTTCGGCCCGGGACGGGCCTCCCGTGGGCTCGGGCGGGCTGCGGCGGAGAAGGGCGGCCAGGGGCGACGTGGCACCCTATAATTGGCTGAGGAGGCGACTGGCTTGCGGCGGCGGCGCGCCAAGTGGCGGCGGGGCAGGGGTTCGGCATGGAAAACGAGGCAGGAGGTGGAAGGAGGGCTATTTTGGGAGGAGGAAGCCTTCCTTTTACAGTAGGGTTGGCTAGGGTTGAGGGTTTTTGTCTGAATTTGGACCGTACGATGCTGATCAGACGGTCTGAAAGCGGAAGGGCTTAGAGTTACCTTAGGTGGGCTAATGGACTATGTTAGAGAAGCAAGTTGGGGCTGAGAGGGAGGTTTGCGGCCCGGCACGGAGTTTTAAGACACCGAAAATGTTCGACAAATAAACCGATGACGGTCTCGCTACGGTCGACCGTTCAGATATCAAACGAACTCGGAATGTGACGAAATTTGGCAAGCAGTCTACCGACAATATAACAAGAGCACACACCAAGTTCCGACCCAATCTGAGAATATTTTATACGCACTTTTAAAAGCAATATTTTATCGATGCGTGTGTGGTTGGTCTCAACTTGGTCATCGACATGAACGGAGAGAACCTACAAATACGAACAGATGCAAGTTTTCAAAAACAAGTGATGTGCTATGCAGATGATGCGAATGATGCTATGATGAATGCGACAACCAGACGGAACACATGACAATAATGGAATAAAAGGGGAATGTTTTGGAGCGCTGGTCCCGGGCTGTTAGAATTACTGACTCTAGTGCAAGTGGGAGACTATTGGAAATATGCCCTAGAGGCAATAATAAATTAGCTATTATCATATTTCCTTGTTCATGATAATAGTTGATTATACATGCTAGAATTTTATTGATCAGAAACTCGGATACATGTGTGGATACATAGACAACATCATGCCCCTAGTATGCCTCTAATAGACTAGCTCCTTGATCAAAGATGGTTAATGTTTCCTAGCCATTGACATGAGATGTCATTTGATAACAGGATCACATCATTAGGAGAATGATGTGATGGACAAGACCCAAACTATAAACGTAGCATATGATCGTGTCATTTTGTTGCTACAGTTTTCTGCATGTCAAGTATTTGTTCCTACGACCATGAGATCATGCAACTCACTGACGCCAGAGGAGTACCTTGTGTGTATCAAACATCGCAACGTAACTGGGTGACTATAAAGGTTTTCTACAGGTATCTCCGAGGGTGTCTGTTGGGTTGGCATGGATCAAGACTAGGATTTGTTACTCCGTGTGACGGAAAGGTATCTCAAGGCCCACTCGATAATACAACATCACTATAAGCCTTGCAAGCAGTGTGACTAAAGAGTTATCCACGGGATCTTGTATTACGAAACGAGTAAAGAGACTTTTTGGTAATGAGATTGAACTAGGTATAGAGATACCGACGATTGAACCTCGGGCAAGTAACATATCGAAGAACAAAGGGAACATCATACGGGATTATCAGAATCCTTGACATAGTGGTTTGACCGATAAAGATCTTCATAGAATATGTAGGAACCAATATGGGCATCGAGGTCCCGCAATTGGTTATTGACCGTAGAGGTGTCTCGGTCATGTATGCATAGTTCTCGAACCCGCAGGGTCTGCACACTTAAGGTTCGGTGATACTTTGGTATAGTTCAGTTATGTATGTTGGTGATCGAAGGTTGTTCGAAGTCCCGGATGAGACCCCGAATGTCACGAGGAGCTCCGGAATGGTCCGAAGGTAAATATTGATATATATATATATATATATATATATATATGAAGTCCCGTTTTGGCCGCCGGAAAAGTTTCGGGTATTTCCGGTAGTGTATCGGGAGTGCCGGAGGGCCATCGGGAGGGGCCACCCACGCTGGGAGGCCACATGGGCCTGGGAGGTGTTGCACCAGCCATTAGTGGGCTGGGAAAGCAAGCCCTACAAGGCCCATGCAGCTAGGAAAGAGTGGGAAAGGAAAAATCCCAAAGGAGGGAAGGAAAATCCAAATTAGGAAGGAGTCCTAATCTGATCCCACCTCCGTTGTGGGAGGTGGATTCCTCCCTTGTTTGGTTTGGCCGAACCTACTTGGAGTAGGGGCCAAGTCTGCCTCCGTTACACTTCCTCCTATATATATTGTGGGATTTTGAGGGCAGCCCCTAACCCTAATTGCCAGGTGCTGCCCTCTCTCTCCCTCTAGATCTATTCTCCTCTAGATCTGTTCGGTATAGCTTAGCGAAGCTCTGCCGGATCAGCTCCACCTCCACCACCACCACGCCATTGTGCTACCGGAGAACTCATCTACCTCTCCACCCTCGCTTGCTGGATCAAGGAGGTGGAGATCGTGATCGAGTTGTACGTGTGCTGGACACGGAGGTGTCGTCCGTTTGGCGCTAGATCGGACGGACCGTAATTGGATCGCGGGATGGACCATGATTGGATCGCGGGACGGATCATAATAGGATCGCGGGACGGCTTGCGAGTTGGATCGCGAAGACGTTTGACTACATCAACCGCGTTTCTTAATGCTTCTCACTTAGCGATCTACAAGGGTACGTAGATCCACTCTCCCTCTCATAGATGCTCATCACCATCGATAGATCTTGCGTGTGCGTAGGAATTTTTTTGTTTCCCATGCAACAGTTCCCTACAGACAGATCCACCAAAAGGTGATGACAGAGAGGTTGCCGTTGCTGCTGCCCATAGCGGCGATCGTGCTCCATGGCCTGCCACAACGAAGGAAGGAGGAGACACCGGAGGACTGGCTCCCGGGCATCGACTCTGATACCGACTAGGATAACACAGAGTATCACTCAGAAGCCTCGGAGTACAACGACGAGCGCGTTGTCTCCCCACCACATAAGCCTCCACCCGTGTACCATCCAACACTGATGGTGCAGTAGCCGCCCATGTACATCTCTTCTATGCAACGAGGGCACTACAAATCTAGAGGTTTCCCTCCCAACTCCCGCTGGCGATGGTGCTATCGCCCCATGGGATTATGTCTGCAAGGTAGCAGTCCCGCACCACATTCACCGCCTACTAGAAGATGCGGATGTAGGAGCTGTCAGAGCACCCGGGGTGGCGCCTGCAGAAACGCTACAAGGACGTCATCGAAGCAAGGTTCCATGACATCAGCATCAGTAGGAACGACTTCCGGAACTGGATGCACAACAAGAAGTGCAAGTGACCCAGCAACCACAATGCCTCTATTGCATCCTACTCCATTGTCGGACCATCCCATCTCATCCCACCACCATCACACCACCATCGTTATAATAAATCTTGTCCATGTGTCAAGCTTCTCTGTCATGGCAACAGTCGGCTGCCATGGAAGCATTTATCCGTTCTGCTACAATGGGACATTTTTTGGCTGACATGACAAGCCTTTTTTATGTTAGCGTTTTTTCCTGTTAGGCTCAAAAACGTTGAGCCATTTTTGTGGCACGCTCGATCCGTTCGTGGGATGTCACGAACCTTCCAGGTTCATGGCCGTTGCACGGTGCCCTTGTACTAGAATAAAACGAGGTGAAACAAGTGAGAAAAGTCGTAATTGCACGTGGTGCAAAAAACCTTTGTGTCTCTTGGTTCTTTGTGTTCATCGAGTGAGTGTGTGCCGTTTATTTATGAGTGGAGATTGCTAACAATTGGCATCGGAGCCTTGTTGCATGATGGGAGTCGACTACACCACCCCCGTTGGCAACACCGCGAGCTAACATCAATAGTGACGTCGAAGAGTTGTGGTGGATCGTGGGACTTGGGTGGTGCGCGAGGGTGGGGAGCCACACCCTAGCCCATGCCCACCTGTACCAACTACAAACAATAGGCCCTCCTGATATACAGGTGATGGTCAAGGGCTATTGGGTGGCAATCGAGATTGGCACCATCGTCTAGAGATAAGAGAGGCTAGCCCCTGAGGCGGTCCTACATGGTGTTCCACTTGAGATGATGACGACACTCACCATCAAGCACACGACTAAGGGCACCTTGGACATCAGGTGGCACACGTCTACGAGGCCATGCCCGATGTTGTTCAAGCATTACAATGACATCTAGTTCACCAACTGCGATATGGTGTATGACTTTGTCATGCGCATCACGGGCATGGTGCTGTAGCTCAACTAGGCGACCGGGAGAAATACATTTGAGATGTATCAAGGAAAAACCGCCCCACGATGTTGTCGATCCAGTTTAGTTTGAACCGCTCCACCACCACCTTCAGGCGCCCCGTCAACTCCTCGACAGTGAGTGTGTCGAGGTCGGCAACTATATCGATTAACATGGCAATCTATGAGTACTTCTTAGGAATAGCGGATAGGAACTTACGTACAACGCGCTTCTCCCAGGTCATCTTGTTGAGATGCAGCACCATGCTCGTGATACGCATGTCAAAAGCATACACCATCTCGAAATCGGTGAACTAGATGTTGCTGTAATTCTTGGACAGTATTGCAGGCGTGGCCTCATAGAAGTGTGCCACTCGGTGTCCAAGGTGTCCTGGTCATGGGCTTGGTGGTGAGTGTCATCATGGTTTTGAGGGGAACACCATGAAGGACTACATCAGGGGCTAGCCTATCTTTGCTCTCTATGGTTGTGCCGATCTCGATTGCCTCCCAGCGGTTGTCATGCATCACTTGCATACAGGAGGGCCCACTGTTTGTAGTTGGTACATGTGGCATGGGACAGAGCGTGGCTTCCAGCGCTCACTTACCACTAGAGTCTCCATGATCCGCCCCGACTCTTCATCATCTCTAGTGATCTTAGGCCGCGGCATTGCCGAGGGGGGTTGTGTGGTTGTCTCCAATCACACAACAAGACTCTAATACCAATTGTTGGCAATCTCCTCTCACAAACAAACATCTCACACCCGCTTGATGAACATGAAGAACAAAGAGACACTCAGAGTCTTTTGCACCACATGAAATTATGACTTTTCTCATTTCTTTCGACTCCTTTTATTCCGGAACAAGTGAAACGTACAATGCCCGTGACCCCGACAGGTTCATGACATCCCACGAACAGATCGAGCGTGCCACAAAAATCTGAGCCTAACTGCAAAAAACGCCAACTCAAAAAGGCTTGGCATGGCAGCCAAAGAATGTCCCATGGCAGCGGAATGGATAAATGCTTCCATTGCAGCCGAATGTTGCCATGGCAGAGAAAAAAGACACACGGACAAGATTTATTCTAACACTGATGGTGTGACAGTGGTGGGGGTAGACGAGATGGTCCAACTGCAGAGGAGGCTGCAGCGGAGGCGCTGTGGCCACTAGGTTACTTGCGCTTCTTGTTGTGCATCCAGTTTTTGAAGACGTTCCTACTGATGCCAATGTCTTGGCAACTCGCGTCGATGATGTCCTTGTCACAGTTCTGCAGGCGCCACCCTAGGTGCTCTGGCAGCTCCTGCATGTGCATCTTCTGGTAGGCGTTGAACGTGGTGCCAGACCACTTCCTCGCACACATAACCCCATGGGGCAGTGGTGTCGTCGTCGACGAGAGCTAGGTAGGGAATCTCTGGATTTGACGTGCCCCCAGCGGGCGGCTGTGTTGCACAAAATGTGGGCAGCTGCTGCGCCACCAGCGCTGGATGATACGCGGGTGGAGGCTCGTCATCATACTCCATGGCATCCAAGTCATACTATGTGTCATGCGAGTCGGTGTCAGAGTCAGCGCTCGGGAGCGAGTCCTCCAGTGTTTCCTCCTTCCCGTGCTGCGACAGGCCATGGAGCACGATTGTCGCATGGGCGACAGCGGCGATGACCTCTCTGTGATCACCTTGCCGTGGAAGATGCGGTGGAAACCGCATGCCGCGCACTTGTGTGAGGACGCGTCGTCGGGCCTGATGTCCCCCAATGACATCCACTCCCCACAGCCGTCCACGACGTGCCCAGCGCTAGCCAGCGCATGATTCCTACCGCACTCATTGTACTTCACCCCTTCCATCGCCGGTGCCACGGTCACCTGCCTCACCTTGTTGAAGAAGCCATTGGGGTACTTGACGTCCATTACCCACTAGTATTAAGGCTAGGGTTTACTAGTTAGGATCAACGAAGGCGAGGAAAACTCGTAAGGATAGGATGTGAAACGAAGTCTATGAGGTTAGAGTATAAAAAGAGCAAGGGCGACTCTAGAGATAAATATTATTAGTACCTCTAATTAGTATTGACTATTGAAAGAGAAAATCTCCTAAAATCCTAGCGATAAATTAATCATGACAACATGCATGGATAGATGATCATAAAATAAAGACAGGCACCATGGAACTCCGACCATTTTTTGTTTGACCTGGGTCATTATTTAGCTATCAAATTACTGCTACATCTTCAATAGATTGTTTTTGTCAAAATAAATTAGATTTTCTTTGACGGGTGATCATCACATTTAACTAGCATTGAAATTTTTCGGCCCATGTATAGACGTTAACCAATACGCAGATAATTACCCTGGAGTTTGGATGTTATTCTTATAAGTTTTACTAATTATAGATTATTCTAAAAGCAACTAATCCTAACCTCAAATATGTAAATCCAAACAACTCTACCTATTAAAAATTCAAACCCTAATGTAAGATCTTACTTATACCCCTCTGATATTCATAAATTTCAATATAAATCATCCCTTTTTAACCAGTTATAACCAAATATGATAAATCTGAAGGATATGCATAACATATCGTAAAATATTTTTGACGAGGTATATCAAACCCCACTAATGCAACACAACGAGAAATTTTACTTAATAATTTGACACATACCGATAATGAAACTTACAATGATGTCTAGAAGACCCATGCAATGGTAATACCCTACCATATTTCTGGAAATCTTTCTTAATTTTATCAGGTTGAAGACTTTTGAATATCCCTCCTCGCCCACTTTAACACACCATCAAATAGGTAAGCCAACCACCGTAAATCATGTTGCACAACTCGGTCTTAATGATTTTCGTTGTTGAGAAGGCTCTTTCAATTGTTGTCATCACTACTGGTACTAGCAATGCCAACTCAATGAGGCGATAAATCATAGGAAACATGATGTATCATTCCAGTTCAACTATCTTTTTAGCCAAGCTTGCAATATCATGAAAAGTTTTCAATTCTTCTTGTATGAATAACGAATAGCTCAAGGTTATTTTCTATATGTTCACGTTCATACTAAGAGAAATACTCTTGATAAATCTCTGTGAGTCTCAACCTTTTTCACATTGAACCTATAAAATGAGTCTCTAGGGTCAAGATAGGAGAAGTTCTAGAGCAGCTCTAAAGATACCTCATTAAAATG
The DNA here is from genome assembly GCA_022496015.1 of Hordeum marinum. Lineage (NCBI taxonomy): Eukaryota > Viridiplantae > Streptophyta > Magnoliopsida > Poales > Poaceae > Hordeum > Hordeum marinum. The sequence goes on from CM039676.1 coordinate 86,059,753, forward strand.
ATGATCAAACTTTGGGGCGATAGAGTCTATAGCAACATATATAGTGTCCATATGGAAAAAATGAGCAATAGTGACATTGTTTGTCCCATCTTTTCTTGATTTCCCCCATTTTATAAATATATCATCTACATTTAGTATTGGAATGTCATTTTTGGTGCAAAAGGCTTTGACATCTTGAAAGAGTGGATCCCAACCATCATTTCTCCGGTTGATCAAATGTGTTACCACATGTGTAACCACACACATTTCCTAGATTGAAACAATTACAATTTTAGATGCATTTATATGAACAAAATATCAAGCAAACCGGATACATATAACATAATCCATAACATACCTGAAAAACTTCTTCCACAACAAAAAAACAATTTGGATACGACAACATGACCAAATTTATCTTCCCATCGACCATGCTTAAAAAGATATCAACATAATCAATAAGTCATATAATTGTGTGCACTATTATGCACTACATTCCAACCAAACAATGGCTACACTATATCATTTCAAATATGAACCAAAGATGTCATCCATATTCGTATTCATGAATCTACAACAAAATCACTAGGAACTATAATTTCATAATACAAGTTGTTAAAATTCATAGAAATACCTCTTTCTCTCCCATTTCCCATTGACTTTTCTAGCCCCTTCCCTCTCTATCTTCTGTTAGGTGTTGGCGATGGACACAATGTGACACTGCACCATACCAATCATGAAGGACGTAATGATTGTAATCCGCTACCTATTAGGCCCCACCCTCTATCGTTCTTGTTGCATGGTACGCCCTGCACAACTATTGTAACGCCCTATATGCGGTCTTATCCCCGAGGAACTTGGAAGTCCCGTAGGGATAGAATCGCATATCAGCAACACTTTGCGGGGTGAATATCATTAGAACATGCCATGTACTGAATAGATGATAATATTAGATAAAGGCTTACACTCGCACCAAGCTACATAATGAACACATCAATACATAGAACTCGTAATACACAAGAGCAGGATCAGACTATGAATGAAATCAAAAGATAGAAGAATGGCATCCACCCTACTAACCCCATGCTGCTAAAGGGGAAACCAAGCTATGATCATCGAACAAGAATGACTCCAAATAGAAATCATACATCGCTCTCACGTGAAAGCATAGCTTTACTGTACCCGCATCTATTGTTATAGTAATTTGTGAGCCATTATGGAACTCAACAATGTCATTACCATGGGTATCAAAACTATCAAAGTTTAAAGGATATGTAATGGTTAAGAGGTGAGGTAGTAGCAAGCACTAAGCATTTGTATGTGGCTAACTTATGAGTACAATAATACGAGGAGTAAACTACGCATATACGATCGCAAATTAATATGATCAAGAAGTGATCCTGAATAGCTACTTACAAGTCATACGTAGCTCCACTATGTTCTCTTCGCGACCCCCTCAAAAAGAGAAGATCAAGGTTAAGAACGTGGTTGATGTATTTTAATTGAGTTTAGTGTCAAGTTCTCTATAACCAGATATTATAAATTTTCCAACTCATTAGTAACCGTGGGCATGACTTTTCGAAAGAGTTAACCATGTAGTGGTGCTCTAACTCGTCCATCATAAATTACCACAAGCTGTGTTGAAAGACCTCAACCTCGAGATAGACCGAAGTATCCTCGGATCCTGGTGCACAAGACATTCTACAAAGGTAAATCAAATCCAGGAAGACCACCCGGTGTGTCGACACCTTGATAAAAGCTGCGCATATCTCGCTATCAAGACACAACCATCTATGCAAAGTGTACAATAGTCAAAATACCTCGAGTTTCCCTGAGGTGGCACCGCCGACTGCTAGGTGGGTGGGCCAATACTCATGAGTAGCATTGGCCGGTTGTGTTGATTAATTATCCACGAGGTCTAGAAAGTCCCTACACAAGTTTTACTTGTTATTAAGAAAATTTACAACCAACGTTGGCCCTTATTGTAAGAGTTTTATTCAAAGACGAATTATTAAGGGGGTCCCCCAAATATCTTAGGAGCGCTCATCAAGGAACATAACACCAGTATTATGGAAACAAGGGCGGCATGAATGGAAGAAAGCACCAGGAAAAATGGCGAGCCTTCCACATATTACCAAGTATATAGATGCGTTAACAAAATAAGAGATATCGTGATATCCCAAGATATCCATGTCCCAACATGGAACAACTTGCAACTAGAAACGCTATAAGAGGGGCTAAGCAAAGCGGTAACATAGTAAAACAAAATTTTGCTAGGATGATGGAGGTTAGAGGCTATATCATGGCAATTTGGAAGGCTGACAAACAAGTGATAGGTAGCCTGACATGCCGATAGCATCGAGACAACTAGCAAGCAAAGATAGTAGTGATATCCAAGGTAATGGTCCTCTTGCTTTGAATTCGGCTTGGAATAAGATCGAATCCTTGAAGTAATCGAACAAGCAGAGTCGAACGAATCCTCACAATTCAAAATGTAACTGGAACTATCAAGAAGAAGTACAGCATGAAAGAAGCAAACGGCATGGTAATTGCACATGTATAATCATGACATGATGCACAACAAATTATACATGTCCGGTTTAATAAGTGATGGCAAGATGCAACAACCAAATACTACAAATTATTGCATATTGACAAAACTCCAGAATTAATTAATTTAATTCACTCTGTTTATGTAGATGACATGATTAAATGTTGTTAATCACGAGAAGAGGTGAAGCATACATGAACTACATATCAAGGCAAGTTTAAATGAGGCCGGAAACGACACATCACAATTCCGTAGATCTCCATACGCAAATTTCGAATTTAATACTTTTATGCCCTAAACCATATTTTGTTGTTGTTAAACTTAGAAAGTAAGTGGACCATGTTATCTCACATATTTTTCTAGTCAAGTTACTACAATTTTTAATTTGGATCTACGGCTTAATGGATATGCAAAACATAAGTTTAGCATGCCATTAATTTAAAATGCGCGTAAAAAACAATCACAAAATTTTTAATCATGGATGCACCAGGACATTATGAGACTATATGCAAACCTAAGAAAGTATCATGTATGACATGATGAAAATGTTGGCAGACGTAGTAGTAAATCAAACAATTTCCTACATGTTCACCAAGATCTATCTATGGAGAACCCAACAACGAGTAAGGGGAGAGTGCATCTTCATACCTTTGAAGATTGGTAAGCAGAAGCGTTACAAGAACGCTGTTGGTGGAGTCGTTCTCGTAGCGATTCAGATCGTTGTGGACTCCGATCTTAACGCCGAACAATGGCGCCTCCGCGTTCAACACACGTACAGCCCGGTGACGTCTCCTACGCCTTGACACAACAAGGAGGAAGGAGATGTTCAGGGAGAGCTCCGGCAGCACAACGGCATGGTGACGGTGGAGCTGCATGGTCTCCGGCAGGGCTTCGCTAAGCACTACGGAGAACGAGGAGAGGGAGGAGTAGGGCTGCGCCGTGGGAGAGAGAGATGCGTGTCTCAAACAGCCCTAAGGGCACCACTAATATAGGAGGAGGAGGAGGGAGGGCTGCGCTCTAGGGTTCCCACCCTAGGGGCCGATGGCAGCCCTAGATGGGACTTGGGCGGTGGCCAAGGGAGGGAGAGGTGGTGCGGCAGCCCTAGCAGCCCTAGGGTGGGCCTAGGGTTTGCCCCCTTCTCTCCTTCCTGCGCCTTAGGCCAGGTGGGTAGGGCGCACGAGCCCACCTAAGGGCTGGTTCCCTCCACCTTCGGCCCATGCAGCCCTCCGAGGCCCGTGTCCCCTCCCGATGGACCCCCCCGGAACATTTTCGGTGGTCCCGGTACGTTACCGGTGATGCCCGAAACATTTCCGGTAACCAAAACCTCACTTCCTATATATCAATCTTTGTCTCCGGACCATTTCGGAACTCCTCATGACATCCGGGTTCTCATCCGGGACTCTGAACAACCTTCGTTAACCATGTTCACTATTTCCCTATAACCCTAGCGTCATCGAACCTTAAATGTGTAGACCCTACGGGTTCGTGAGACACGTAGACATGACCGAGACACCTCTCCGGTCAATAACCAACAATGGGATCTGGATACCCATGCTGGATCCCACATGCTCCACGATGATCTCATCGGATGAACCACGATGTCAAGGATTCGATCAATCCCGTATACAATTCCCTTTGTCTACCGATATGATACTTGCCCGAGATTCGATCGTCGGTATCCCTATACCTTGTTCAGTCTCGTTACCGGCAAGTCTCTTTACTCGTTCCGTAACACATCATCCCATGGCTAACTCCTTAGTCACATTGAGCTCATTATGATGATGTCTTACCGAGTGGGCCCAGAGAAACCTCTTCGTCATACAGAGTGGCACATCCCAGTCTCGATTCATGCCAACCCAACAGACACTTTCGGAGATACCCGTAGTGCACGTTTATAGCCACCCAGTTACGTTGTGACGTTTGGCACACCCAAAGCATTCCTACGGTATCCGGGAGTTGCACAATCTCATGGTCTAAGGAAATGATACTTGACATTAGAAAAGCTTTAGCAGACGAACTACACGATCTTGTGCTACGCTTAGGATTGGGTCTTGTCCATCACATCGTTCTCCTAATGATGTGATCCCGTTATCAACGATATCCAATGTCCATGGTCATGAAACCGCGACCATCTATTGATCAACGAGCTAGCCAACTAGAGGCTCACTAGGGACACGTTGTGGTCTATGTATTCACACATGCATTATGGTTTCCGGTTAACACAATTGTAGCATGAACAATAGAAAATCATCATGAACAAGGAAATACAATAATAACCATTTTATTATTGCCTCTAGGGCATATTTCCAACAGTCTCCCACTTGCACTAGAGTCAATAATCTAGTTACATTGTGATGAATCGAACACCCATAGCATTCTGGTGTTGATCATGTTTTGCTCGTGAGAGAGGTTTAGTCAATGGATCCGCGACATTCAGATCCGTATGTACTTTACAAATACCTATATCTCCCTCCTGAATGTAATCATGGATGGATTTGAAGCGGCGCGTGATGTGTCTTGTCTTCTTGTGAAACCTGGGCTCCTTCACAAGGTCAATAGCTCCAGTGTTATCATAGAATGGAGTCATCGGGCCCGACGCATTGGGAATCACCCCTAGGTCGGTGATGAACTCCTTCATCCAGACTCCTTCCTTTGTTGCTTCTGAATCAGCTATGTACTCCGCTTCACATGTAGATGTCGTCACGACGCTTTGCTTGCTGCTGCACCAGCTGACTACCCCTCCGTTCAAAATATACACGTATCCGCTTTGCAACTTGAAGTCGTCCGGATCTGTGTCGAAGCTAGCATCGACGTAACCCTTTACGACAAGCTCTTCGGCACCTCCATATACGAGAAACATGTCCTTTGTCCTTTTCAGGTACTTCAGGATATTCTTGACCGCTGTCCAGTGTTTCGCTCCGGGATCACTTTGGTACCTCCCTACCAAACTTATGGCAAGGTTCACATCAGGTCCGGTACATAGCATGGCATACATAATAGAGCCTATGGCTAAAGCATAGGGGATGACACTCATCTCTTCTCTATCCTTTGCCGTGGTCGGGCATTGAGTCATACTCAATCTCACACCCTGTAACACAGGCAAGAACCCGTTCTTGGACTGATCCATATTGAACTTCTTCAATATCTTTTCAAGGTATGTGCTTTGTGAAAGACCTATGAGGCGTATTGATCTATCTCTATAGATCTTAATACCTAATATGTAAGTAGCTTATCCAAGGTCCTTCATTGTAAAACACTTATTCAAGTAGGCCTTTACACTTCCCAAGAGTTCTATATCATTTCCCATTATCAGTATGTCATCCACATACAATATGAGAAATGCTACAGAGCTCCCACTCACTTTCTTGTAAATACAGGGTTCTTCATAAACCTGTACAAACCCAAATGCTTTAATCACCTCATTAAAGCGATTGTTCCAACTCCGAGATGCTTGCACCAGCCCATAGATGGAGCCCTGGAGCTTGCATACCTTGTTAGCATCTTTAGGATCGACAAAACCTTTCGGCTGCATCATATATAGTTCTTCCTTAAGGAAGCCATTAAGGAATGCCGTTTTGACGTCCATTTGCCAGATCTCATAATCATAAAATGCGGCAATTGCTAACATGATTCAGACGGACTTCAACATCGCTACGGGTGACAAAGTCTCATCGTAGTCAACTCCTTGAACTTGTTGATAACCCTTAGCGACAAGCCGAGCCTTATAGACGGTCACATTACCATCCGCGTCAGTCTTCTTCGTAAAGATCCATTTATTTTCAATGGCTCACTTATCATCAGGCAAGTCCACCAAAGTCCATACTTTGTTCTCATACATGGATCCAATCTCGGATTTCATGGCTTCAAGCCATGAATTTGGAATCCGGGACCGCCATTGCTTCTTCATAGTTCGAAGGTTCACCGTTGTCCAACAACATGATCTCCAGGACAGGGTTGCCTTACCACTCTGGTGCGGAACGTGTCCTAGTGGATCTTCGACGTTCAATAGTAACTTGATTTGAAGTTTCATGATCATCATCATTGACTTCCTCTCCAGCCGGTGTAGGCTCCATGGAAACAACTTCCCGTGCCGCACTACTCTCCGGTTCAAGTGGAGCTACAATTACCTCATCAAGTTCTATTTTCCTCCCACTTACTTCTTTCGAGAGAAACTATTTCTCGAGAAAGGATCCATTCTTGGCAACAAATACTTTGCCTTCGAATCTGAGGTAGAAGGTATACCCAATAGTCTCTTTGGGATATCCTATGAAGATGCACTTTTTCGCTTTGGGTTCGAGCTTCTCAGGTTGAAGTTTCTTCACATAAGCATCACATCCCCAAACTTTTAGAAACGACAGCTTAGGTTTCTTTCCAAACCATAATTCATATGGTGTCATCGCAACGGATTTTGATGGTGCCCTATTTAAAGTGAATGCGGCAATCTCTAATGCATATCCCCAAAATGAAGCGATAAGTCAGTAAGAGACATCATAGATCGCACCATATCCAATAGAGTGCGATTACGACATTCAGACACACCATTTCACTGAGGTGTGCCAGGCGGCGTGAGTTGTGTAACAATTCCACATTTCCTTAGGTGCGTGCCAAATTCGTGACTTAAATATTCTTCGCCACTTTTAGATTGTAGGCACTTTATTTTCCTGTCACGTTGATTCTCTACCTCACTCTGAAATTCCTTGAACATTCCAAAGGTTTCAGACTTGTGTTTCATTAAGTAGACATACCCATATCTGCTCAAGTAATCAGTGAGGGTGAGAACATAACGGTAGCCACCGCGAGCCTCAACGCTCATTGGACCGCATACATCGGTATATATTGTTGGAAATATGCCCTAGAGGCAATAAATAAAGTGTTTATTATTATATTTCCTTGTTCATGATAATTGTTTATTGTCCATGCTAGAATTGTGTTAATTGGAAACATGGATACATGTGTGGATACATAGACAAACACAGTGTCCCTAGTATGCCTCTAGTGAACTAGCTCATTGATCAAAAGATGGTTAAGGTTTCCTAGCCATGGACATGAGATGTCATTTGATAACGGGATCACATAATTAGGAGAATGATGTGATGGACAAGACCCAAACTACAAACATAGCATATGATCGTGTCAGTTTATTGCTACTGTTTTCCGCATGTCAAGTATATGTTCCTATGACGATGAGATCATGCAACTCACAGATATCGGAGGAGTGCCTTGTGTGTATCAAACGTCGCAACGTAACTTGGTGACTATAAAGGTGCTCTACAGGTATCTCCGATGGTGTCTGTTGAGTTGGCATGGATCGAGACTGGGATTTGTTACTCCGTGTGACGGAGAGGTATCTCGGGGCCCACTCGGTAATGCAACATCACAATAAGCCTTGCAAGCAATGTGACTAATTGTTAGTTGCGAGATATTGTATTACGGAACGATTAAAGAGACTTGATGGTAACGAGGTTGAACTAGGTATGGAGATACCGACGATCGAATCTCGGGCAAGTAACATACCGAAGAACAAAGGGAACGTTATACGGGATTAACTGAATCCTTGACATAGAGGTTCAACTGATGAACATCTTCGTAGAATATGTAGGAACCAATGTGGACGTCTAGGTCCCACCATTGGTTATCGACCGTAGAGGTGTCTAGGTCATGTCTACATAGTTCTCGAACCCGCAGGGTCTGCACACTTAAGGTTCGGTGACGTTTCAGTAGTGTAGAGTTATGTATGGTGGTGACTGAAGGTTGTTCGGAGTCCCGGATGAGATCCCGGACGTCACGAGGAGCTCCGGAATGGTCCGGAGGTAAATATTCATATATAGGAAGTCCCAGTTTGGTCGTCGGAAAAGTTTTGGGCTCATCGGTAGTGTACCGGGAGTGCTGGTAGTGTACCGGGAGTGCCGGTAGTGTACCGGGAGACCTCCGGGAGGGGTATTTCGAGCCCAGAGGGTCCATGGGATGTGGAGAGTGATAACCAGCCCTTAATGGGCTGGATAAACAGCCATAACAAGGCCCATGGTGCAGGAGGCAAAAGTCCTAAAGGGAAAGGTGGAAAAAAGGCTAAAAAGAAAGAGTCCTACTCCTACTAGGAGTGGAGGAGGAGTAGGACTCCTCCCCCTCTAGCCGGACGACTCCTAGGAGGCCTTGGGCTGGCGCCAAGGCTGCCTCTCCCTCCCTCCTTTATATACTGGTGGATTGGGTGCTGTTTAGACACAGTTTACGGCCACGTGCTACCCGTTTCACCGGTGCTCCTCTAGATCGGTTTTCTGCAGTGCATAGGCGAAGCCCTGCCGGAACCACTCCACCAACATCGCCGGAGTGCCGTTATGCTGCCGGTGAACTGTCCCTCCTCTCCGCCTCCTATTGCTGGATCAAGTCGGTGGAGATTGTCATCAAGCTGCACGTGTACTGAACGCGGAGGTGTCGTCCGTTCGGTACTAGATCGGAAGGATCGTCATCAAGGCCACGGGACGTTCATGATCGTATCGCGGGACGGATCGTGACAAGATCGCGGGACGGTTCGTGATTAGATCGCGGGACGCGGCGATTTGAATCGTGAAGAAGTACGACTACACCAACCACGTTTCTTAACGCTTCCCGCTTAGCGATCTACAAGGGTACGTAGATCCACTCTCCCTCTCGTAGATGCTCATCACCAGGGATAGGTTTGCGTGCGCGTAGGAAATTTTTTGTTTCCCATGCAACGTTCCCCAACATATATTATCTCCAATAAGTCAGTTGCTCGCTTCATCGTTCCGGAGAACGAAGTCTTGGTCATCTTGCCCATGAGGCATGGTTCGCACGTGTCAAATGATTCGAAATCAAGAGACTCCAAAAGTCCATCAACATGGAGCTTCTTCATGTGTTTGACACCAATATGACCAAGGCGGCAGTGCCACATGTAAGTGGGACTATTGTTATCAACCTTACACTTTTTGGTACTCACACTATGGACATGTGTAACATCATGTTCGAGATTCATCAAAAATAAACCATTGACCAGCGGGGCATGACCATAAAACATTTCTCTCATATAAATAGAACAACCATTATTCTCAGATTAAATGAGTATCCATCTCGCATCAAGCGAGATCCAGATACAATGTTCATGCTCAAAGTTGGTACTAAATAACAATTATTAAGGTTTAAAACTAATCCCGAAGGTAGATGTAAAGGTAACGTGCCGACGGCGATCACATCGACCATGGAACCATTCCCGACGCGCATCGTCAGCTCGTCCTTTGCCAGTCTTCGCTTATTCCACATCTCCTGCTTGGAGTTACAAATGTGAGCAACTGCACCGATATCAAATACCCAGGAGCTACTACGAGCGCTGGTTAGGCACACATCAATAACCAGTATATCACATATACCTTTAACGTTGTCGGCCTTCTTATCCACTAAGTACTTGGCGCAATACTGCTTCCAGTGTCCGGTACCCTTGCAATAGAAGCACTCGGTCTCAGGCTTGGGTCCATTCTTGTTCTTCTTCTCGACAACTTGCTTACCGAGCGCGGAAACAACTTTGTCGTCCTTCTTGAAGTTCTTCTTACCCTTGCCTTTCTTGAAACTAGTGGTCTTATTCACCATCAACACTTGATGCTCCTTTTTGGTCTCGACCTCCGTTGATTTCAACATCGAGTACAACTCAGGAATGGACTTCTCCATACCCTGCATGTTGTAGTTCATCACAAAGCTCTTGTAGCTAGGTGGAAGCGACTGGAGGATTCTATCAATGACCGAGTCATCCAGGAGATTAACTCCCAGCCGAGTCAAACGGTTGTACAACCCAGACATTTTGAGTATGTGCTCACTGACAGAACTATTCTCCTCCATCTTACAGTTGAAGAACTTGTCGGAGACGTCATATCTCTCGACCCGGGAATGAGCTTGGAAAATCAGTTTCGGCTCTTGGAACATCTAATATGCTCCGTGTTGCTCAAAACGCTTTTGGAGCCCAGGTTCTAAACTGTAAAGCATGCCGCACTGAACAAGGGAGTAATCATCGCAGCGCGACTGCCAAGCGTTCGTAACGTTTTGGTCCACTGGGAAAATGGGTGGGTCACCTAGCGGTGCATCAAGGACATACAATCTCTTGGAAGCTATGAGGATAATCCTCAAGCTACGGACCCAGTCCGCATAGTTGCTTCCATCATCTTTCAGCTTGGTTTTCTCTAGGAACGCGTTGAAGTTAAGGGTGACATTAGCGTTGGACATTGGATCTACAATATAGATTGTAAAGACAATTTTAGACTAAGTTCATGATAATTAAGTTCACATAATCAAATTATTTAACGAACTCCCACTTAAATAGACATCTCTCTAGTCATCCAAGTGACACATGATCCACGTCAACTAGGCCGTGTCCGATCATCACGTGAGACGGACAAGTCATCCATGGTGAACATCTCCATGTTGTTCGTATCTTCTATACGACTCATGTTCGACCTTTTGGTCTTCCGTGTTCCGAGGCCATGTATGTACAATCTAGGCTCGTCAAGTCAACCAAACTGTTTAGCGTGTGTAAATCTGGCTTACACCCGTTGTATGCGAACGTTAGAACCTATCACACCCGATCATCATGTGGTGCTTCGGAACAACGATCCTTAGCAACGATGCACAGTTAGGGTGAACACATTTCTTGAAATTTTATTGAGATATCATCTTATTTACTTCCGTCGTTCTAAGAAAATAAGATGTAAACATGATAAACATCACATGCAATCAAAATAGTGACATGATATGGCCAATATCATCTTGCTCCTTTGATCACCATCTTCGGGGCACCATGATCATCACTGTCACCGGCACGACACCATGATCTCCATCATCATGATATCCATCATCGTGTCTTCATGAAGTTGTCTCTCCAACTATTACTTCTACTACTATGGCTAACGTTTAGCAATAAAGTAAAGTAATTACATGGCATTTATGATTGACACACATGTCATACAATAAAATAAGACAACTCCTATGGCTCCTGCCAGTTGTCATACTCATCGACATGCAAGTCGTGAATCCTATTACAAGAACATGATAAATCTCATACATCACAATGCATCACATCACATTCTTTGGCCATATCACATCACAAGGCAAATGCTGCAAAAACAAGTGAGACGTCCTCTAATTTGTAGTTGCAAGTTTTTACGTGTCTGCTATAGGTTTCTAGCAAGAACATTTCTTACCTATGCCAAAACCATTACGTGATATGCCAATTGCTATTTACCCTTCATAAGGACCCTTTTCATCAAATCCAATATGACTAAGGTGGGAGAGACAGACACCCGCTAGCCACCCCATGCAACAAGTGCATGTCAGGCGGTGGAACCGGTCTCACGTAAGCGTACGTGTAAAGTTGGTCCGGGCCGCTTCATCCCACAATACCGCTGAATCAAGATAAGACTAGTAGTGGTAATCAAATTAACAAGATTGACGCCCACAACAAATTTGTGTTCTACTCGTGCATAGATTCTACACATAGACCTAGATCATGATGCCACTGTTGGGAGACATTGTAGTAAATCAAAAAAATTCCTACGTGTTCACCAAGATCTGTCTATGGAGAAACCAGCAACGAGTAAGGGGAGAGTGCATCTTCATACCTTTGAAGATCTCTAAGCGAAAGCGTTACAAGAACGCGGTTGGTGGATTCGTACCCGTAACGATTCAGATCGCGGTGGACTCCGATCTTAGCGCCGAACTACGGCGCCTCCACGTTCAACACACGTGCACCCCGGTGACGTCTCCTACGCCTTGATCCAGCAAGGAGGAATGAGAGGTTGAGGGAGAGCTCCGGTAGCACGACGGCGTGGTGACGATGGAGCTGCGTGGTCTCTGGCAGGGCTTCGCCAAGCACTACGGAGAACGAGGAGAGGGAGGAGTAGGGCTGCGCCGTGGGAGAGAGAGATGTGTGTCTCAAACAGCCCCAAGGGCACCACTATATATAGGAGGAGGAGGAGGGAGGGCTGCTCCCTAGGGTTCCCACCCTAGGGGCTGGCGGCAGCCCCAGATGGGCCTTGGGCAGCGGCCAAGGGAGGGAGAGGTGGTGCGACAACCCTAGCAGCCCTAGGGTGGGCCTAGGGTTTGCCCCCCTTCTCTCCTTGCTGCGCCTTGGGCCAGGTGGGAGGGGCGCACTAGCCCACCTAGGGCCTGGTTCCGTCCAACTTCGGCCCATGCAGCCCTCCGGGGCCCGTGTCCCCTCCCGGTGGACCCCCCGAACCCTTCCGGTGGTCCCGGTACGATACCGATGATGCCCAAAACATTTCCGGTAACCAAAACCTCACTTCCTATATATCAATCTTTGTCTCCGGACCATTCTAGAACTCCTCGTGATGTCCGGGATCTCATCCGGGACTCCGAACAACCTTCGGTAACCACGTCCACTATTTCCCTATAACCCTAGCGTCATCGAATCTTAAGTGTGTAGACCCTACGGGTTCGAGAGACACGTAGACATGACCGAGACACCTCTCTGGTCAATGACCAACAATGGGATCTAGATACCCATGTTGGATCCCACATGCTCCACAATGATCTCATCAAACGAACCACGATGTCGAGGATTCAATCAATTCCGTATACAATTCCCTTTGTCTACCGGTATGATACTTTCCCGAGATTCGATCGTCGGTATCCCTATACCTTCTTCAGTCTCGTTACTGGCAAGTCTCTTTACTCGTTCCGTAACACATCATCCCGTGGCTAACTCCTTAGTCACATTGAGCTCATTATGATGATGTCTTACTGAGTGGGCCCAGAGATACCTCTCCGTCATACGGAGTGACAAATCCCAGTCTCGATTCACGCCAACCCAACAGACACTTTCTGAGATACCCGTAATGCACCTTTATAGACACCCAGTTACATTGTGACGTTTGGCACACCTAAAGCATTCCTACGGTATCCGGTAGCTGCACAATCTCATGGTCTAAGGAAATGATACTTCACATTAGAAAAGCTTTAGCAGATGAACTACACGATCTTGTGCTACGCTTAGGATTGGGTCTTGTCCATCACACCATTCTCCTAATGATGTGATCCCGTTATCAACGACATCCAATTTCCATGGTCATGAAACCGTGAGCATCTATTGATCAATGAGCTAGTCAACTAGAGGCTCACTAGGGACACGTTGTGGTCTATGTATTCACACATGCATTATGGTTTCCGGTTAACATAATTATAGCATGAACAATAGACAATCATCATGAACAAGGATACAATAATAACCATTTTATTATTGCCTCTAGGGCATATTTCCAATAGAAAACAGAGTCAATGTTCAACAATAACAATCAACACAAGTTTTAGTTATAATCTGCCAAAACAACAAGATGCATACTTGGGAGCAAGGGAACATCAATATGCATGATGCTAAAATGTATAAAAAGGATATGCATTTCAGTAGGGTTAGCATGCTACAATTTTCATATAAGGTTCACATTGATAGGCATCAAGGTTAATTTAATATTATTTATGCAAAATGCATTGTTCTCCTAAGTATTAGGGACTTCGGCGAAATCTGGGATTTGCAAAATAATAAAATTATGATACTGAATTGGGAGGCACTAAATATCCATTAAACCAATTTTAATATGTATGAAAAGTATATGTACATGCGTCAAACATTTCATTGTTCATTTTACTTCACATGCACAAATTCATAGGATGCATTTATTAGTTACTATGATAGTTTACAAAATGGAACTTTTTGTTAACAAGAATGTAATTATATCATGATATCCACTTAAGAGCAAGAAATAGACATGCTACAGAAACTTGACATGGCATCAATGGGCATGGAAAGAAATTAAACATTGCATATTGCAAAACATGTGAAGGAATCATATGCATATGAGTTATGTTTTGGTGGCAATGATTAACGAAAGTTTGAATGTTTTATTAGTTTTTTTGCAGATTGCGACATCGTGCACTTTTGCAACAGATATTAGAACATGTAGATGAATCCTATCATGGATGCAAATGCAACCATCATGAAGTACACCGAGAGTAGATCACTTTTCATATAAGTATCATTTTCATTAGACAAACATGCACAGAGTTACCATCATCAAAAAATGCAATATGATGTTACAAAACTTAGGACTCAGGGAAAAAATTGACCTCGCATGAAAACTGGGACTGAGCGGTAACATATGTCATTTTGTGGGAGGGCTCAACGGATCCCGCGATGACGGTGTACCGACAGGAGAAGAAGAGGCCATGATGAGGGTTCGGCGCAGCGGCGGGGTCGACGACCGGCAGAGGAGCGGTGTAGGCGGCCGGATCAGGCCGGATCTGGCTGCGGGTGGGGCCATGGCCGCCAGATCTTGCCGGACACGGCAGCGAGGTGAGGTGGCAGCGCGAGCTCCGAGATCGGGCACCATCCATGGCGCATGTCCATGATGGCAGCACAGAGAGGGTTAGAGGGGAAAGGGAGAGAGATGGAGGAGAAAGGAGAGGGGCGGCGAGGTTGGCCTGGTCCGGAAGCAGTATCCGACAGCTCGCTTGTCGACGAGAGATCTGATGCGAGGGCGAGCAGGTGGCAGGGCGAGGGGAGCTCGGGCGCGGACGCTAGCGGTTGCGGAGCTTGGGTCGGCTCTGGCCCGGATGGGCTCGAGCGGACCCATGATGGGCTCACAGGGCTGCCGCGGCTGGAGGTTGGAGAAGGTGGACAAGTGGTGGCGATGGAGAAGCTACACACGGAAAAGCAGGCAGAGGGGGTAGGGTTCCAAATTAACCAGGGTAGGGGTTGCTTAAATAGGCTCGGATGGCTAGGGTTGAGAGTTTTGGAGGTTTTTTGGAGCCCTCCGATCGCAATCGTACGGCTCCGGGGCGCATGAGGGTTCACGGTAGGCTTATCTAGGCTATGTAGAGTTGTTGGGCTGAGAAGAAAGGGAAGTCGAGCAACCCGGAAACAATTTTTATTACGAAAACATCTTATATTTATCCAGCTATAGTGTCACTATAGTTTAATAGTTGGCATTACCAAACCACTTGTGAATGCGATGAAATTTGGCATGAGGTCTAGCTACATAATATTAAGACCGCACGTCAACTTTCAACCCAATCCGAAATGTTTTAATCCCACTTAAAAATATATATTTAACGATGCTGCACGCGTGTGCAAGTGTGTGGTTGGACTCGAAACGGTCAATGAAGATAACGAGAGAAGTGGCAACTACAGCAAGATGCAGGTTTTGAAAAAATGATAGCAACACAGTGCCAGAGCAATGCAAATGATGCAATGATGAATGCCTAAAAACCAAATAATTAATGCGGCTACAGCCAAAATAGCGGAAGGCATCTAGCACATCGGTCTCGAGTTGTCACAACTCTCCCCCACTTACAAGAGGTCTCGCCCCGAGATCTGGGAATACGAAGAGGAAGAGGAAGAGATAGAAGTAAAACAAAGTTGCTTCTGTGGCAAATGAGTGAGACCAAAGAATCCTAGAGGTTGTAAAGAGATAACGGATGGCATCAAGGACAAGAAAGAATTTGAAACCACTCCAGTTGAAGAGAAGCAAGGCATAGAACATGAACTTTAGAAAATTAAAGCACTTGGATGAGGCTCTTATTAAAAGATAAATGACAGGCAGAACATGAAGTTAGCAACATGGAGGGAACTTGGAAAAGACCAACAACACAATGCTTCCTTAGCAAAGCAATTGAAGTTAGATACTTGGTACAAAAAGAACGGATGAGAAACCAACATCTTCTAACGCAACGAAACTACAAAGAACATCCCTTCAAGCAAGACTTTAAGGTAGTTGTTGAAAGAATTAATAAGAAACAGATATGCTTCAAAACTGCCTTATGGAAACATTTCAAAATTTTGAGGTTAAAGGATGCCATTTGCGAAAAATATGATTATTGAGAGCGACAAAGAGATGCAAAACTTATTTCACCGAGAGGATAAAGAGAAAATCTGGATCATAGATATGCATGACAATAGCAACATTCCTTAGGGAAGGCTTTAGGTGATATCTAACCCAAGATAACCCCAACGAAGAGATTGATGGGTTGAATGAATCTCCTGAACGAAGAGAAAATGATGGTTTCAATATCTCATTCCTTACAACTTGTGAATCATGAAACACGAAGGGATATTTGTCAAGAATTACATAATACTAGCTCGAAAGACAAGGTAGAAAGGATTTGCACACGGGAATGGAAGATGAAACATGCTTGAACTCCACAAAACAAAACATGTGTTGAACACCATGTTTATTTCCAAGTATTTCTTGGCGGATCTTAACTTTGAGAAGAATCTTAAAGGGCACTTCAAGAATGAAAGAAATCCTTCATGAACCACCATGAAGAACCTTCGGGAAGAAACTCGAAATGAAAGAAATGATAGGAAGGAAGTGAAAGTTGAAAATAAGAAGATGAAACCTTGAGATGATTTCCTTCGAACACAGATGAAGAAAAGAGAAGAAGCTTCGTGATTATTTAATTGATAAAACTTGGAACTCCAGAAAAGAAAAGATAGAATCACTTGGAATCGCGAATTCATTCATCATGAACAAAGTCCAAAAGAAATACTTGAATCATCATGAGGAAAAAGGATAAGAACTACTATATGTCTATCCTTCATCAAATGAAATTAATGACAAGGAATGGGTTTGGCATATTACTTATTCTCGTTCAAAAGGATTAAGGAGAGATATAGCACAAACTCAACGGACCACCGATAGGGTTTTGAAAAGAACAAATGAATTGATACGATAAAAAGGAAGAGGAATCTTGAATGAACCATCATAAAAATTCGAAACAAACATAGAAAAGAGAACGAATCACCAGGAAGAATTAGAAAGTGAACGAAGATATTGGAGGGAATTTAAATACAAGAAAACGAAGAGATCACGAGATGACTAGAGAATACTTGAACTATGCACCGGTAAGAATTTGGAGATGAATGAAGACACATCAATTCAGAATAATTGGAGAACGAAAGCTGAAAACCGAGAATGAATAACTCTTTTGAAATGATGACCTTCGAAGAATAAACAATGGATACAACTCATGAAAGGATTTGGTATGGTCATTAAAGGAATTTACGATGACTTGAAACAATTAAGAAGATGGCATGAAGCAAGCACCACGAATATCTAAGAGAACATATATGATTTATTGGAAAACTCTTTATGGTCTTCAAATGCTGAGAATGACGATGATGAACACGACCAAAAATTTGAGACACCCCAGTGAACGGTTGAACCAATATGAAACAATTTGAAAGGAAACTTGGAGGAGACATTTGACCGTTGAGAATTAGGCTTGGTAGCAGTTGCTTAAATAGGCAAGGATGTCTAGGGTTGGGGGTTTGGGGGGTATTTTTGGAGCCCTCCGACCGCAATCGGATTGCTTTGGGAAGAGGGGGTTAGTGTAGGCTTAGATGGGATATGTAGAATTGTTGGGCTAATATGAGAGGGAAGTCGGGCAGTCCGGCAACAAGTTTTATCACGAAAATGTCCAACATTTATTCGACTGAGATGAGAGGAAAGAGCATGCACTGATTTGAAAGGAGCATGCTTATGTTTCCAAGAGACCAAAAGTGAAGCACAAGATCTCTGGAAAGGGTTGTATGTGTCTTCGGATATTGGTTGGGGATAAAATGTCAGGTGATTAAGGGATAGGCTATGGGTAACAATCCATTGAAATCCTAGACACAACCTTTGTCGACAGCTTGGCACCACTGTGGTGCGAAGAACCAAAAAGTATGAGGAAATCACTTAAAGGGAAGGGGGTTATTAGAACGGCATGTTCAGGACAAAACCCAACAAAAGCCATCGATGAGAAAGCCTGTGACAAAGACCATTATGAGGACGGCCATGAGAGAAGCTCGATGGTGCCTCCACCTCGTCGAGGAACACCCGGATCTATCCATTAAGGACACAACCACTCTAAGAAAGAAACCTACAACTACGAAACAGTAGCGGGACCCCCCTGCTCTCACACCTCACCGGCCGATGAGGCAAATGGATCTGGTGGAGAGAGGGGTCTGCGGAGGAGGATAATTTTAAGAGGGTTGTGGAGGAAAGAGGCAGATAGAACAAGGCGAGAGGGGGTTGAGGTGCTTTTGT
Organism: Hordeum marinum; assembly: GCA_022496015.1. Taxonomy (NCBI): domain Eukaryota; kingdom Viridiplantae; phylum Streptophyta; class Magnoliopsida; order Poales; family Poaceae; genus Hordeum; species Hordeum marinum. The sequence goes on from CM039676.1 coordinate 86,078,380, forward strand.
GCTCTAGTTGACCTCGATCAGTTTTAGATGTCAATTTACATCGTCGGATAGAGAGACACGACTCATGTACATACATCTATTGCCAAGTATAGTTGTTAATCAATACATGGCATGACAGTAAATATTTTTTGATTGATTCCTAATTTGAGATGTAATTAGACAGACAAGATATGTAAATTGCTCTTCAATACTTGAGTTGTAACTGGGCTCAACACCTGAATCATTCTTATTAAATTTTACTACTATAACTAATCTCAAAGATGTAAAACCCAAACAAATAAAAATATATGTATCTAAATAATAAAAATTGTATATTGAGTGTATCTTAGATGGTTAGTTTCTTATGGTGGAATTAGCCCACTAGGGTTCAAGTCCTACACTTGGCACCAATGCTCGCATTTTTCTAGATTTATTTCAGGCTTTCTAACGACGCTCATTTAGTGGGAGGGGACATTTCCGTTGAGTATGAAGCGCAAATGGTGACTTCATCAGTCTCAAGATTTTGTGTCGGCTCAGTATTTTGAGGGTGCTCATAGAAGTAGGATTTGTGTACGCGTATTCATAGGGGTGAGTGTATATGCATGTATATGATCATATGTGGTTGTGGCTAACTATGCTAGACTTTATTTCATATTTTTTGATATTTTTTAAACTGTGGGATCATCTTGTTACATTAGAAAGATGCTACACTATTTATTTCAAAAAAATTGATAACTTTGAAACCGTTAAAAGTTAGTGAGCCTAAACAAGTTGCATGGCAAACTATGGTAGACACACACAATATATATAACAATGTTCTGAAGACAAAATAGATATGCACTATCTCTAGGACGCATTAGTTAGATATTAATTCTAAAGACTAGTAATATGCCCATGCTACGCCACACAACCAAATGGAATGAGGTGGGGGGAGTACGGAGCCACAAATAATACATAGATTTTTTTGGAGCAGTCACATTAAACAAGAGTCTTGGAACACCCCTCACACAATAGGATTTATGTGGAGCCACGGAATTACTAAGAGTCCGTCCCATATGAAGTAAGAGGCTTTTAGAGCAGAGTTGGTACTCAGAAGCATGCAACAAAATTGTGCATCTAACATTGACATACACCAGGATGGGATGATCGTATACGGCTACAACCACACATTTTTGTATCTTGAAATACCAATACTTACTCATACACCAGCATAATTAGGCCATCAAAGATCCACCCATGTTTTTTTCTTAATCCTTTTGTCTCATGTGTATTGTTTCATTACTAACTCCACTCAGTCTATTACATGTTGATTAAGACAATGTGAACTATGCTTACAACTACAAACTGATTTGAGGTAGGTCTTCAGTTTGAATTATTTGTAGTTTTCTACTATCTCGAATCTAAAAGGTTATATCTGAACCTGTTGTACATATATTCTTGCACATATTTTCAGTCACCCGGCAATGTGTTTTGCATTCATGAACCTTGTACCATAAGTTATCACTGGTATTATTGCAATTTCTTCCCCTAGAATAAATAGAGTTTAAAGGTAAATGAATATCTCATATTTTAAATAAATAAATTTTAGCTTGGTTGTTATATTATATCCCTCAAGAAAGGTACAAACAATACATGTCATCATGTATAGAAGCTATACCATACAAAAATATTATTGTTTAAGGCTACCATTTGTTAATCAATAATCTACGCCATCTAAGAGACGCATGTCGATGTAGTGCTAGTAATGATATTTCATAACCAACATTCTAGAAACATGAATATAGGCCTTAAAAGTTTCTTACGATTAAGAAAATACAATAGATATAATGCCTAAGTCCCAAAATTGTAGCATGATTTTAAGTCCATCGAAATGTACCAGTTTAAAATTTCAGCAAGAGATATATGCAAATCTAATATATGAAAGTAGCCTAGTATGTGTATCCCCCGAACTCTGATAAGACATGCAAAAAGAGCAATTCATGTTATAGTATCACCCTCTATACAGATAAAATATTGTAATCAGATTGTACAAACAATTTTTGTTTGTGAAAATATAGTAATCTACCTGGCGCAAAACAAACCATTTATCTCAAAGTTTTCACACATTTAAATGCTTTATATACACACAATAACAAATCATGGCTACATGGCGTTCTCTGAATATTTGAAAGTTCCCACCCTTTGGTTTGATATTGAATGAAGTGGACTTCACAGATATGATCTATGTTTCAAGTTCACTATTAATTCATCAGGCTCCGTAATAGTACAAACAAGGGTGAATGCCCACCACTATTTTTCAGCACATGAGTATACTAATCGTTTGAAGTAGGCACTAACAAATACACACTTATCATGTTCTCGGAGATTAATTGAACTTCCAAGAACAAATCAAAATCTTGGAGACCTCAAGCAAGCAGGAAGAACTCATGAGTTGCATGCACTAGCCCAAAACGGCTAGGAATTCCAAACACTATGGCAGAAAATTAGAATCTAAGATTCCTGTCTCATACATGGCCCTTGTGAAGTTCAGTAAGCCATAATCCAGTTGAAATCATTACTCAATTAGGCCATAAGCATGGAAGATAATGAGAATCCAAAAAAATCATGAGCTACAGTTCAGTAAGCTATAATATAATTGGTTCAGGAATCAATTAGGCGAACGTGGTTTACATGTGGTGTGGAGACGCACACATAGCAGAAAATAAAACTGAAGAGGCAGCGATGAGCTCGGATGGAAGCGTAAGCGGTCGACGTGGTGCGGCGCTGCCCTCGAGAGGCCGCAGTGTAGTTTGATGTGATGCGATGCTGCGCTCGTCAGGACGCGGTCCAGTTCTGAAAGCTTTCACACCCGCAAAGAATGCGAGCGGGCATGCCAGGGGCGGATCCAGAACTGGGGCAAGCCCCAGGACCCAGGCGTGCTACAGTACATCTACAGTGTTGCTACAGGCACATATACTACAGTAAATCCGCCACGAGGGCATGCGGTCGGTGGTCAGGCCTCCAGGCGATGACTAGCGAGGACACGAGAAGGAGTTGCAGCTTCCATGCTTTAGCGATGGTGAGTCATCAGCGATCGGTGCCGGTGGTGGTTGCAGCCTCCTCGCAACACAGGCGATAGCGAGCGAGGGAGGGGCCGTGGCAGAATTAGAGCGTGGATCTGGGGAGGATTCAGGTGACGACATGGCAATTTGAATTTTAAGAGTTTTTTTATTCAAAGGAATTTCATAGGGGTTTTGGAGGATCGAGATCCTTAGAAATTTTTTCAACATTGGTTCTTTCAGGACGTAGCTGTCTTGTAGGCATTGAGGTCAATTGACTTCAATAAAATTAGTAAATCCTTCACTAATTTACTACTCCCTCCTTTCGAAAATACTTGTCCTAAAAATGAATAAAATGGATGTATATTGTACTAAAATAAGTCTACATACATCTATTTTTAGGACAAGTATTTCCGGACGGAGGAAGTAGTAAACATTATCTATTTATTGAAGCTGACCTCGGCATCATAGACATGACCCTAGTAAATATTTTTTCTAGCTTCGCCCCTGGGTTCTTTGATTCATAGGATTGGATTTCATATTATTTTTTCCTATAAAATTTTTTATACTACATTTCATAAGAAATCTATCATCCACTTCAACCTTTTTTGGAATTCTTTTGTTTTTTCCGTGACATTAAACACTCATTGCTAATCCTATAGATTCAAATGAACATGCCACTTCATCCCTATACTTTTTCTATTCCTATGTTTTTAAAATCTTACGAATCAAAGAGGCTCTAAACCGAGGCTGGAATTACTCGTGAGTCGTGAAAGGGGAGAGTAATCGGTGGAGCTCAGCAGCACGGAGGCATTAGATTGGTGAAGGGCTGAAGGAGCTGAGAAGCATCGCGGGAGGAAGGGATCGCCATGTTTCCTCATAAAAAATTGTCGACTGCCTGGCTGCTGCCACGTATGTGAAAGATTGAATGGTCCACCTGGGCGTGGGCACTGAAAGTGAACGGACAGCTACCAACTCAAAACTTAAAAAATAGGAAAGGTACAAATCTATGTTTGATGAAACAGAAGTAATATTAGGATGCATTAGTTAGTTTCCATAGATACGAAATAGCATGTGGAGAGATAAACACTAGCTAGTACGTATTAGCTTCGTAAGACGGGTACGCATAAAAATAGTTTCTTATAAGATGGGTGCTAATCAGGAGTAATGCATGCAACCAAAGCCTATAGCAAAGGACACGTTTTTGGATGGTGGCGTAGGGTTGGATGTTAATATGGAGCCAAGCCCTAGCCTCTAGTGACCAACGTCAGAAAGGTGATGACATGAAACAGGCTAACGGAGGATGGGGTATGATAAATAATGAGCTCCTCTTGACCCCGATGCCCCGATATGAACCGTCTGATCCCGGTTCTCGTGCGTGGATGCGCGTTTTACACAATAAAAAAATGATCGGTGTGAATGTGCTTCGATGTTAAACACGTATTGAGATAGTGGACTATGATAGATCAGCTATGTATGGACTGGACCTGATGGTTTATACGAGTGAAGAAAAAAATACTTGTAGTGCAAAGATGTGTTGAGGACCTATATGAATAGTATATGTATTATCCAACCAGGGACCATATGAATGGTCAGGTATAAGAAAATGCATTGTGTGAATGGAGTTCAAAGAAAAATGAAAGAAAACTCTTAGTCCTTATGTTCTATACACGAATATTTGTGTCTTTTAACATGAAAGCCAGCATTAAGCATGCGGTTAAAAATCACATTAGTTCCATGGATTTGTCAAAAACACCTGAACACCAATTTATTTCAGAAAAAACACGCGAACACCAAAAAGAGATGATAGACATAAGACGAGTTAACCAACCACTAGATTGGGCGAAGCGAGAACTTTTCAAGTTGATGGTGCTCTCCATTCCCTCCCCTTACACGTTACACTTTCCATGTATAAGTTCTGTTTTTCGAAAGCCAAATCCAAAGATCTTCCCCTCTCGGGCATCCGGAGTTCGGTGGGGGCATAGTTATGTATTAGATCGGTTGTCTTACAAAAAAAAAAACTTCAGAGCAATTGATGATAGAATGGAGAAAATTAAACTAACCAATAAAAGGGCGAAGGGAGAGCTTTTCAAATTGATGATGATCTCCGACCCCTCCCCTTACTCGTCCCTCCCTTCCGTATATAATTTTCTGTTTGTCGAATTCCAAATCTAATGATCTACCACTCCGGGGCATCCGAAGTTCAGTGTGGGAGTAGTTTTGTATTAGATCAATGTCTTACCAAAAGAATTGGTGTAATTGACGATAAACATGAGATGAATTAACTAACCTCTGGATCGGGGCGCATGGAGAACTTTTAGAATCGATGATGGTCTCTGTACCCTCCCCTTACTCTTCACGCCTTTCTACTTTTCTCTTTCTCAAAAATCAGCTAAATATCTTCCCTCTAGGGCATCCAGAATTTAGTGGGGGCATAGTTATGTATTAGATTGTTTATTGAAGGAATAGAAATAGCTGCGATGGTAGCAACAGTGAGCATGGTGATCTATAGTATTGGAGACGATACCAAGGAGAACATCCGGTGTTGGTACCAATGGTGCAAGATTATCTCTGAACTGCACGGCTTGCGGTGTGGAACAAATGATGGAGAGTTTAGTTGTGTTGCGTTTTATGATAAGACGATGTGAGGGGAATGGGAAATGTAGTGGTGATAAAACGGAAAGTAGCGTTGAGGGTGATAGTAAAGGTAGGACATTGTCATAGCGTGAGGTAATGTGAGCCAATTACATACACTTTGGACATACTTTGTCCAACTTTTGTTGGACTAACATATAATCAAGTGCCAAGTGCTATTTCCTATTCTTTTGCTGTTTTTTTACTTTCATGAAAATCCCTAGAAAAATTACGAGGACACATAATTCAAAAATAGTCCGGGCGGTTTCACATCAATAGAAGATCTAGGATCTAAAAGACATCGGTCAGTTGTGCTGCACAAGAAGCCGGAGGAGGACTGAGGAAGTCCCTGCAAAATTTAGATGCATACTTTCTTATGCAACAACACGCGTTTGAATTTTTTTTGTGCCAAACAAGATAAAGCTAATAAGCTTGCTAAGCTTATTGCCAACATGGTGGGTGACGGAGCGAACCTATAAATGGGTGACTCACACCAAACGTTGTGGCAAACCTATAAATGTAGCTTAGGAAGTGCTTAAATCATCCTTACTTATTTGTAGAGAAATATAACATGTATCTGAGTGAAGAAATTGTTAGAGCCTCAGGGAAGTTTGAATTGCTCGATCGACTACTTCCAAAACTTCATAGGGCTGGTCACAGGGTTCTGCTTAGAGAAATCTAGAGTAGAACAAAGAATTCTCATTGATTTGTCGTCAACACTATCCAAAATGAGCTGCCTTATGCACTTGGGAATATCCAATTCTGATGCAATTCCCGCTTTGGTACATGCCCTAACAAAATGTATAAAGAGTAGTATGGACTTTTGACGCATCGTGTTCACTTTCATATATATCATGGGATGTCCGTCGAAAAGTATACTCGCTACCTAGCCGACCTGCTAACTGGAAAAAGGAACCGAAACAGAGCAGAAGTGACGATAGCAAGAGATTCCTGCCTGTATTGCATATTTGCATTTAAATTGTCCTTGTATATTTCTTGAATAGAGGCACTTCTTTATTGTCAAATATGTGCATGTGCAGGACTCAAACGAAAGGTTGTGGCAACCCTATAAATGCAGCTTTGGAAGTGTTGCAATCATCCTTACTTATATTTAGAGTAATATAGCATGTATCAGCGCGAGGAGATTGTCAAGCATCAGGAAAGTTTGAATTTCTCTATCATCTACTTCCATACTGCATAGGGCTGGTCACAGGGTTTTGCTTAGAGTTATTAGGAGTAGACCAGAGAATTCTCATCGATTTTCCCTCAACACTATCCAAAATGAGCTGCCTTATGTGCTTAGGAATAACCAATTCTGATGTGAGTCTCGCTTTGGTACACCACCCTAACAAAATGTATAAAGGGTAGTATGGACTTTTGACACATTGTATTGACTTAAACTTGATGAAGAAAAGAGGTTATTTGATATGAGCTCACTAGATGAATGGAGGACATAAGCCTATGAAAATGCCAAGTTGATTAAGGAAAAGGTTAAAAGATGGCATGACAAGAGAATTCAAAAGCGAGAATTCAGTGTAGGAGACCTAGTGCTTTTGTACAATGCTCGTTTCAGATTTTTTGCAGGAGAACTCCTCTCCAAATGGGAAGGCCCATATGTTGTCGAGGAGGTCTACCGCTCCGGTGCCATAAAGATCAGTAACTTCGAAGGCAAAAACCCGAGAGTGGTAAATGGGAAAAGAATTAAGCATTACATTTCAGGTATGCCCATTAATATTGAAACTAATATTATTCAATTGATAACACCGGAGGAGCACATAAAAGAGACCTTCCGGAACACTCCAGAAACCTAAAAAGGACTAGGTACGTGATACGGTAAGTAAACCGACTCCAAAAATTCCAAAAATATATATTCTGTTGGTTTTGGTATTTTAGAAAAATTCCAAAAATAAAAAAGTAGCAAGGGGGACCCACAAGTGAGACACAAGCCAACAGGGCACGGGCAGCCCTTGGTAGCACCTTGATGGCTTGTGGGTCCCATGTGTGCCTCCCGGACTCCGTTTTCTTCCCAAACACATATTCTGACCTACAAAAATCATTATACATACCACCGTATGTTTTGACCACCGCATAACGATTTTCGCCTATGTTCTTGTTTCAGGTTGTTTTTCGGGCAGATTCCTCAAGGTGTGGAAGCTATGTCTTCGTCCTCCTCCAACAACATTGAGGACCAAGCTTGGCTATTACAGATGGAACTTGAACGAGAAGGATCGGAGGAAGTTGTCTCAAGAGAGGAACCTATGGACTCTATGGAAGTGCATACTCTGGCCTCGGAACATGAGACACTAGCCGGCATCTCCACCTCTCCGAATCCATGCCCAGCAATGGGGAGGAAAGCTCCTCTATCTCAAGAAGCGCAAAATAAATCCACTTTGAGAGAGGCCCCTCGGCAGGTTACATGCAAATAACTTTCACAATTTGGTTCACAATTATGGAGTTGAGAATATTTCTCGCTCGCATATACTGTCCATTTGGACATCTCTCGTCCAAGTGAAAGTTATGCAGGAAAAATCTCTTGGTGTTCAGAGAATAAAAATCTTATGGTGGAAGTACAAAAGAACACTACAATGATTCAATAGCTAACTCATGAGATGAGGGAATTGAAGGCTGACATGTTAACTATCGCAAAGGACAAGCCTACTGCATCATCACCGCCATCACCAAAGAAGGACGCTTGAGTACATGGGTATGAGCACCACCCTTAGCTTGTCCAAGCTTGGGGGAGGTGTCCCGGTATCGTATCACCATCACTTTTAACACTACTATCTATCTTAGTTTGATCCTTAGTTTTTTGTGATTTAGAGAAATAAAATTTCAGATTTGCTTTGGTTAGAATTTTGCTTTGAGATCTGTCTATCCTTGTAATAGGGTGTGAGAGTTGTATAATAAAGATTAGTTGCATTTGTGTGCTTCACTTTCATGCACCCATCATCATAGCATGGCAATAAAATAAGTAGAAAAGATCATATGCTTATCTCATGAAGATTAATGACTTCACATAGAAAAAGGTATAAGTGATCAAAGATGTTGAGAACTAACAAACATAGCATTATTAATTGATATAATCTATGAAATAATATAATAGAGAAGAGGGGATTCACATGTAAACACACTATCTCGGACACCTTTTATGATTGCGAGCCCCCATCAAATATTATATAATGATCAAGTGTAGATGTGCGACACGGAATACAACATAATGATCATGATTGTTTACTTTTGCATAGAATATATATTGTCATGGATCCCTTAATATGTGATGCTTGCTTTTGATATTTTGCTAGACATTTTTTTCCGCACTAAGTAGAGATACTACTTGTGCATCCATAACCCCTTAAACCCAGTTTCTTTTCATGAGAGTCCATCATTTCTACCTATGGACTGAATAAGATCCTTCAAGTAAGTTGTCATCGATGCACAAAGCAATAAAAATTGTCTCTCAACATGTATGATCTTTTATTGCAAGGAAAATAAGCTTTGCACGATCTTGTGATAGCAAAGAAATAAAAGCGACAGAGCGCATAATAAAGTTCACTATCAGAAGGGGCAATGCAAAGTGACATTTCTTTGCATTAAGAGTTTGCACATTCCAAACAAATAAAAGCGCATGACAACCTCTGCTTCCCTCTACGAAGGGCCTATCTTGTATCTCCTTACAAGAATTTATTTTCATGCAAGAATCAATAATATTTACCTTTGTTCCTACCTATCAATTCTTTAGATGGCAAGTATTATGTGTTGAGGAAAGATCCATACAGATATATCTAGTTGAATGTAGGTGATCATGATTCATTATTAATGATACAATCCTTGAGGTAAATAAGTTGGGTGGCAAAGATAATAAAGCCCCCATCTTCCTATGTGTCTTACAAAATCACTAGTTCCAATATGCAATGTGTCAACAATCATAGAAGGCTACATGATAGTTGAGTATGTGAACTTGGTAGAAATAAAATCTCTTACATAGACTCTTCTCTTTAATATGATGAATTATGATTATCTCAATGACTAATGGCACCATTTGTCGGCCTTTAATAAAGTTTATACTTTATACTACCTCGTTTGTGAATAGATTTCTACTTGTCTATGAGAAGTTATATGATGGAAAATTTGCTGCTATGTTAAGATTCATGATACTGTCATGTCCGTATTTTATTTTTATCGACTTCTCTCTCTCAAATCATATGTTCATTATTCTCGAGCTCGTCTTTCGCTTGAGGACAAGCGAGGTCTAAGCTTGGGGGAGTTGATACGTCCATTTTGCATCATGATTTATTATTGATATTTGTGTTATTGTTGCCCATTATTCCCTATTATTATACAATTCTTATGGCCTTTATCTCTAAATATGCAAGATATATCACAAAGAGGGTAATATCTGGAAACTAGAATTCTGGACCGAAAAACCAAGAAAGAGGCAGAAAAATCACCACTCCAAATGACCTAAAACTTCATGGAGAATTTCTATGGGATATTTAAGAATTATTCGGCCAAAAATATACCAGAGGAAGGCCACGTGATGGCCACAAGCCAACAGGGCACGACCACCCCCCTAGTCGCGCCCTAATGGCTTGTGGGCCCCCAACAGGTCTCCCGACCCCCCCTCTTCTCCTATATGTTGTCTTTTACCATATAAAAAATCATATGCAATCTCTCGGGATGTGCCGGGCCCATGGGAATGGGGGTACCCAGGCCCGTCTGCCTGCGGCCCAAGGCGTGGCGTGTGTCGCGGGTCTAGGGAGGTTCCCCGCAAGGCCTCAGGAACGATACCCTCGTGAGGTGAACACCAGCAAATGCCCTCGAGAGGCCAGTGGAATTCCCCTTCAAGGCCGCCTCCCAGAGCCTTTGTCATGAGGCTGTATCCCGAGGTCGCCCCCAGGATCCCGCATAGGGCGGACTAACCAAGGGTTGCTCAGTAGGGTCACGTAGCCCTGCCACTTCATGTGGATGACGTGGGCAACGCAGTGTGGCACCAGGAGCCGTACCAGCAGGCACAGACAGAGAGGCTTTCCGCTTTCGTGGTAAGGGAGCAAGTCCAGCTCGTGGGTTCCCAAAGGAATCCCCAAAGGTTTCCTATTTGGTGAAAGAGGACCAAGGCTAGGGGCTCGGAAGGACGGATGTCACCCCCGAGCCCACCAACGCTTGATGGAAGGGAGCTTTGGCACGTGAAGACTACTTTTGTGAGGATAAGATGCAGTCATGTCCGCCTTCAAACTAGACATTGTGGCAACCCTTCCTTCCTTGTGTTTTTAGGGGAAGAGGACCAGTGCCAGTATAAGAGGTGGGAACCGTCCACCGTAGAAGGGAATCGACCCCTGGTAGGCAAGAACACACCTTGTACTCGTTCCCACCCTCCAGCAATCTTGACAAGCAAGAGTAGGGTTTTACACCACGAGGTGGCCCAAACCTGGGTAAAGTGTCATGTTCTTTGTTCATCTTCATTAGGTTGCCATCGGAGAGTCCTTGTGAGGTCATGAGGTAGGGCAGGAGAGCGAACGCACCCTAGAGTTCGAACATTTCTGGGTCCCCGGAGCCACGATTCCGACATTTGACGCACCAGGTAGGGGTGCACCGACATTCTCCGGCTTCCTTTCGGTTTCAGCTTCCCCAACCCCATGGTCGTTGCTTGCCGTGTGCGTGTTGAGCGTAGGGCGGCCCAGGTCATCCAGACCACAGCTTCAGGCTGTGATGGCCATCGCCACTCCGTCGGTGTTGTAGTCGCCGCAGCCACTGACCCTGCTGCCCGCGAGTAGTAGGACTCCTCTGTGCACCCTTCACTGCAGCGGGTGAGCACGCAGGTGGCGCTTCTCATAGCGAGCGAGCTGCTTCATTACCACCCGACGGATATTGGCTACGACGTGTGGCTGGGCCGCATCATCAAGCTCATCACTCCCACCGGGGAGCCCCGATGCCTTCTCGCTCGCCTTGCCCCCTACCGTCTCGCACTGGGATGTGGCCCATGTGGCGCCTCTGCCCCCTCCCCTACCCGATGACCCGGTCGACCCTGGACGCAACGCACGCCCATGTGACTAGCCTCGTGAAGCGCCCTACGGGCCCAAGATGAGTCTAGCCGCCAGATCATCCGCCACACGCCCCTCGATGCGTGTGTGATCCTCGAGCAACGACGCTTGCGCCAGGACCAGGCCGTCTAGGATTTTGCAGCAGTCGGGTACCGGAATCGGGCCGCCCTAGCGCACCACGTTCCATCAAGCATCGTGGGCTGTCGGGCCTTTACTCGTGAGCTGCGCATGGTTGTTTGGCCCACCAAGTTCAAGATTAAGCTGTCCCCGCGCTACGATGGTGTCCTCGACCCCACGGAGTTCCTCTAGCTCTACGCACTAAGCATTGAGGCATCAGGCAGTGACGACAAGGTCATGGTGAGCTGGCTCCCGATGGGCCCTCAAGGATGGCACGCGATCCTGCATCCTTAATCTACCTAAGGATTCGGTCTCTTCATGGAGTGAACTCTGCGAGCTGTTCGTCGCCAACTTCAAGGGCATGCATAATTGCCCCCTCTCTGTCAAGGACCTACGATGCGTGAAGCAGCGCCCTGGGGAAACCCTGCGCCAGTACATGTAGCGGTTCATCCAAGTGCGCAACAAGATCCCGCGCGCCTCGGATGAAGCCATCATCATGGCGTTCACCAATGGCGTCAAGGACATCAAGATGTGCGAAAATCTTGCCATCAACAACAACCTCAGCACGGCTTTGGAGTTGTTCAAAATCGCTGACAAATGCGCCAAGGCCGAAGAGGGTCGCCTATTCATCCACGACAACCTGGCGCTGCACCTAATGACGGCAAGGCCAAGGGCAAGGAGGTCAAGCGCAAGGGTCCCACTATACTCACCGTGGAGCCTGAGAAGAAGCGCAGCCGCGATCATGGTACGCCCAAGAAGGACCGCTGTCCGTTCTGCATCTACCACGACTTGCATACCCACAACACCGAAGACTGCCAAGAACTCAAGGTCCTTCAGGACGAGCGTGTCAGCCGGTGTCTGTACCACAACGACCGAGGCGCTGGCCACAACGGCAACCCTCATCAGGGCTAGCACGAGCAGCCTCGCGACGACGGCTGGCGCGATCAGCCTCGTGAGGCGCGCCCTTGGGACAACATTGCTCTCCGGCAACAATTGGTTTGCTAGTATGCTTGAAATATTACTGTTTTTATGTCAACATTAAGCTTTTGTTTTGAGTCTTATGGATCTAAACAGTCATGCCACAATAAAAAATATTACATCGATAAATATGTTAGGTAGCATTCCACATCCAAAATTATGTTTTTATCATTTACCTACTCGAGGACGAGCATGAATTAAGCTTGGGGAATGTTGATACGTTTCCAATGTATCTATAATTTTTTATTGTTCCATGCTATTATCTGTTTTGGATGTTTTATATGCAATAATATGCTATTTTATATTATTTTTGGGACTAACCTATTAACCTAGTGCCAAGTGCCACTTTCTGTTTTTTCCTTGTTTTTGAGTATTGCAGAAAGGAATATCAAAGGGAGTCCAAATGGAATAAAATTATATGATGATTTTTCTTGGACCATAAGGAACCTACGAGAATTGGAGAAGAGGCCAGAAGGTCTACGGGTGGGCCACAAGCCACCCTGGCACGGCCTGGGGGGCTCCCCTTGGCTTGTGGGGCCCCTTATAGCTCCTCCAACCCTAATCTTCGGCCTATAAATTCAGAAATATCCCTAATACCAAAAAGAGCCATGATAATACTTTTCCGCCGCTGGAAGCCTCTGTTCCCGAGAGATCCAATCCTGGGGCCTTTTCTGGTAATCTATCGGAGGGGGATTCAATCACGAAGGGCATCTACATCAACTCCATTGCCCCTCCAATGATGCATGAGTAGTTCACCTCAGACCTATGGGTTCATAGCTACTAGCTAGATGGATTGTTCTCTCTCTTTGTTCTTCAATACCATGTTCTCCATGATCTTCATGGGGATCTATCCGATGTAATACTCTTTTGCCCTGTGTTTGTCGAGATCTGATGAATTGTGGGTTTATTATCAGATTATCTATGAATATTATTTGAATCTTCTCTGAATTCTTATATGCATGATTTCATATCTTTGCAAGTCTCTTCGAGTTATTGGTTTGGTTTGACCAACTAGATTGGTAATTCTTGCAATGGGAGAAGCTCTTAGTTTTTCGTTCAATCTTGTGGTTGAAATCACAATGTGCTCCCGTGGTGGTTTTGATAATTCATGACAACATACATTGTCTCTTGGACTAATACTTTCATCTAGTGTATTTCAGATAAAGTCCATAGAGAGAGATGGTCTGGCAAAAAGGAGTGTGGAGAGTATCCCCATGAAGAAGAAGAGAGGGAATAGCATTGGTCAAGCTTCAAGCAAAGGACTCTACATTCTACCTTTTGTGAGAAATCACTTTGAGTCCATAGGAAACCAATACTATTAAAAGGGGGTAAGGTTTTGTTGGTGAACAAAATGCTCATACGTGCACAAGTGATAGTCACCACATACACCCACAAGCTCTTCCACAAAAATCTGTCCAAAGCTAAATATCCAAAATCAGTGCAACCAACACTTTCCACTCGGTGCCACCGGTTCCCAGACTCAGACAGACTCAGTCAAACCCTAGCTTTTTGGTGCAACCGTGTTTTGGTTGCCAACTTCCTGTTATGCAAGTTTACAAAATTGGTCCCGGCGAGTTTTGTGAATTGGCGTCACCAAGTTTGGCAGACCGTTGGTGACCTTATCGGTGCAACCGAGTTTTATGTATCGGCCTGACCAAGATTCAAAAGTTGCTACCTTTGAGGCAACTCGGTACAACCGAGATTTACACATCGGTTCCACCGAGTATGACTTATTAGGTGTAGTGGTTGGATTTTTGGAGATGCCTATATATACCCCTCCACCACCACTCACTCGCAAGAGAAGCACTCAGAACAGTTCCCCACTCATACCTACTGATTTTCTGAGAGAGAGCCACCTACTCATGTGTTGAGATCATGCCATTCCATTCCTACCATATGAATCTTGATCACTAGCCTCCCTAACTTGCTTTCCACCCAATCAACCTCTTCCACCAAGCCAAATCTATGAGAGAGTGATTATGTGTTGATGAGTCTATCATCTTGAATCACAAGAGCAAGGAGTTCATAGACATTACTGAGCCTATTACCTTTTGGAGGGTGGTGCCTCCTAGATTTGTTAGGTGTCCCTTGGGAGCCTCCTACTTTAGGTTGTGTAGTGAACCAAGAAGTTTGTAAGTGCAAGGAGATAGCCTACTACGTGAAGATCTACCCCGAGTTAGGCTAGTCCTTCGTGGACGTAGGCCGTCATGGTATAGTAAAGGTTGCTTCTTCGTGGGACCCTTTGTGGGTAGAGCCCTCCATGGACTCTCGCGACTGTTACCCACCGTGGGTTGAAGACTCCATGAACGTGGACGTACGATGGCATCAATTATCGAAACCACGGGAAAAATCTTTGTGTCCTTCATGCATTTGATCTTCCTATCTCTACTCCTTCCTTTCGTTTGCAATGTCTTTACTTTCCGCTGCTATACTTCATGACTTGCATGTGTAGGGTGTTCTAGACTTGCAACATATGCTAAAACTACCATCCCTTGAACTTATGCTTGTCGTATTTTTAAATTCCTGCTAGTAGTCTATTCACCCCCTCTAGACATACACTTCTAGTGATCCCGCAGCGGTGCCCTCACCCAGTGACATAATAGGGGTAGCGAGGCACGCTTTTTGTATTGTTGCCATCTAGAGTAAAAAGATGGGATTTTCATCATATTGCTTGACTTTATCCCTCTACAACATGTCATCTTGCTTAATGCGTTACTCTGTTCTTCATGAACTTAATACTCTAGATGGAGACAGGAGTCGGTCGATGTGTGGAGTAATAGTGGTAGATGCAAAATCGTTTCGGTCTACTTGACACGGACATGATGCCTATATGCATAATCATTGCCTTGGATATTGGCATAACTATGCGCTTTTCTGTCAATTGCTTGACGGTAATTTGTTCACTGATACGCCTCCAACATATCTATAATTTTTGATTGTTCCATGCTATTATATTATCAACTTTGGATGTTTTATATGCATGAATATGCTATTTTATATTAATTTTGGGACTAACTTATTAACTCAGTGCCCAGTGCCAGTTTCTGTTTTTTCCGTTTTTGACCTTTTTCAGATAGGAATATCAAACGGAGTCCAAATGGAATAAAACTTTCGCCGTGATTTTTTATGGAAAATATCAAAAATACCAGAAGGAAAAGATACCGGAGAGGAGGCCTGAGGGAGCCACGAGTCCGGGAGGCGCGGCCCCACCCCTAGGTCGCGGCTAGGGGGCTCGTGACCTCCTCGTGGCCCCTCTTGACTTGTTTCCGCCACCATACGGTCTTATAAATACCAAAACCACCAGAACTAAACCTAGATCACAACTTCCGCCGCCGCAAGCCTCCGTAGCCACCAAAAACCAATCGAGAGACCGTTCTAGCATCCTGCCGGAGGGGAATCCATCTCTAGTGTCCATCTTCATCAACACCATTGCCTCTACAATGATGCATGAGTAGTTCACATCAGACCTTCGGGTCCATAGCTAGTAGCTAGATGGCTTCTTCTCTCTCTCCGATCTTCAATACAAAGTTCTCCATGATCTTCATGGTGATCTATCCGATGTAATCTTCTTTTGCGGTGTGTTTTTTGAGATCCGATGAATTGTGGATTTATGATCAGATTATCTATGAATATTATTTGAGTCAATTCTGAATTCTTATATGCATGATTTCATATCCTTGTAGGTCTCTTCGAGTTATGTGTTTCATTTGGCCAACTTGATCTACAGTTCTTGCAATGGGAGAAGTGCTTGGTTTTGGGTTCACACCGTGCGGTGTCCTCACCTAGTGACATAAGGGGTAGCGAGGCACACATCGTGTTGCTGCCATCAAGGGTAAAAAGATGGGTTTTATATCATATTGCATGAATTTATCCTTCTACATCATGTCATCTTGCTTAAAGCGTTACTCCATTTCTTATGAACTTAATACACTAGATGCATGCTGGATAGCGGTCGATGTGCGGAGTAATAGTAGTAGATGCAGAAAGTATCGGTCTACTTGTCTCGGATGTGATGCCTATATGTATGATCATTGCCTTAGATATCGTCATGACTTTGCGCGATTCTATCAATTGCTCAACAGTAATTTGTTCACCCACCGTAAGACTTGCTATCATGCGAGAAGCCTCTAGTGAACACTATGGCCCCCGGGTCTATTTTACATATTATATATTCAGATCTAAATACAAAAAAAAACCAAAAATACCTTGCTGCAATTTTATTTACTTATTTACATTCACCTATTAACACTATCAGATCTCACCTTGCAAGTAATCGTGAAGGGATTGACAACCCCTTTAGCGTGTTGGGTGCAAGTTTGTTTGTGTTTGTGCAGGTTTTTGGTGCCTCATCTTGATACTCCTACTCGATTGATACCTTGGTTCTCAAACTGAGGGAAATACTTATCTCTACTTTGCTGCATCACCCTTTCCTCTTCAAGGGAAAAACCAACACAAGCTCGAGAAGTAGCATTCACCCACCGTATTATTCTCCTTCAACACAGAAGCCTCTAGTGAAACCTATGGCCCCCGAGTGTGGGGACCCCAACTCATAAGTCGTGATCACCGAATGTACATGCACAGTGAACCCAGAGATCTATGCTCATTGAACACACAAAAACTGAGTAAGAAGAGTATTACATCCATTACATACCGTGTATGCTCAAATATGGCCTTGATGGCCAAGTCTTTATAATCTCATAGTAGAAATCTTCAACGTTAGCATGAACCCACACCATTTGCCTTAACCTTACAAGCATTCTGACTAAGAAGCGTCCTAGCTCGCATGTTCGTCACTAAGGTAATCTTCATCATAACCTGACCTTTCATGCCTGGCCAATAAAATAACCAATGACAAGCCAATGAGTACTTTAAATGTACTCGCAAGTAACCCATGTCTGGAACAAGGTTCCACAAAGCATGATAAAATCACTAATAGGCAATTTTGCGGAAAGCTAGTTTGAGTGCAATGACATGTTTAATCAACTTGTAAAAGCATGCATCAACAGGTTGCATATATCCATATGAACAAGTTACATATATCAACATAAGCAGGGTTTGAGCATCCCATGTTCAATTATTTCATCAAGTCTTCCGACTTAGCTCAAGTATCTCTTTGTCACACACACCAAGTTTTGCAAAAACAACTGGACGTAGTTTAAGCAGCACCACCCAACTGTTCTTGGCCGTGGACACGGCTATTAGAATAGTTTGACACTCTGCAGAGGTTACACACTTTACCCACAAGACTCGGGGAACTTCCGTGTCATCCACGACTCGCGGTATTTTACATACCCGAGGAAAGCACCGGAACAATGCCTTTCCCCTAGCGATACTAAACAAAGGGTCCCTCGTTGGTGCCATCCCTCATGATGTACATCACATGTAACATCCATGAGGGCACACAACGGTGTGCCCAGTGCCTGTAAAGACAACGCATGGTCGTGTAGCGACCCGACTCAAAACGAGTCAAGCCTCTGTGTGTTCTGTGCCATCCCTGGATCAGTATGCTGGCACACGAAGTACATCAATGTATATATCAAAGTGCAATCACATGTAAATAACGTAAAACTGATATATACCTCGAAATCTCAGCGGAAACAGTCAACATGAGTGGAGTCCCGATAACACCAACGGCAGGTTGAGTGCAGACCGTAACCCTGAATCGTACTCTTACTCGTCGTAGAACTTATCTACAACATGAGACGTTGCAGCCGTGTAGGTCAGTACATTAAGGGTATTCTATATGCAGTAGGGCTTTGTGGCTCTATGTCTGAGTTTTTGCATAAAAGCTGATTTTATTTTCTTTTCCTACAACAAAGGAATATCCCGAGTTTTCACTACAGAGTTATCTATCATGACATGGTTCCGTCAACCGATGTCTTAATGCCCACAAGTATCATAAGTTACCCACAATTAATTATCAGTCCAGTGTTGAGAGTTCAAAGATAGATCCAAGTCCAGAGGCTCAAATTGTCCATAACCGGGGACACGGCTAATCGATTAGGTTTAACTTTGCAAAGTGTTGTGTACTTTACCCACAAGATTCGTTCCCTCCTTGTAAGTCCTCGCACTGCCGGGTGTTTGAGAACAGGACAAATGAAACATGGTCTTTCAGAGTGTTTCCCTGACTACTGTCAGTGCCCATCCAATCCTAACATTGACTACATCTCGTAGCACTGCCCAGCCAGAGTCACAACAAAGATCAACCAAGCCAGAGCCCATAATGAATTGTGGCTACATAGGTAAGCTTCCGAGCATGAAGTATTCATCCGTCTCTTTGAGTCTGGGTGAAGCATTCCGCAAGATGTCATGGCGCTTCTCCATGCATCCCGACCATCCGCTGGTTACTCCAGAGTGCCCATCAAATCCATCCTTCACCCAGTAGTATGTATTGAAAACTTGTTTCTCGAGTCTCAAAGTCTTGAGGTATTGAAGATGCAGGACTTGAAGATGCCTTCATGAAGTCATTGTTTTGACGAGGAGTCCTCCTTCTCACACCACTCACGAACATTCATACCAGACCCCCTCTACTTTAGCATAGCGTTAAAATAACTAGCATTTCCCGGGGCTTTAGTAACAAGTGGTGGGTTCCTACCTCATGCATTCTACTCAACTACAAGAATTTCAATAACACTACTGGAGGGATTTCTTGAATGATGTCACTATATGCAATAAAACATAGGTATGAAATAGATGGTCAAAGTGAACTTGCTTGGTAAAGTTGATGAAGATAGAATCACTCTCAGGAAATAACTTGATAGAACTATACATCACTCTCCGATGAAAATCTATATAACCAAGAATTGCATTCACATAAGCATTCACTCTAGCAAACAATATTATCAAACAATAAGAAACACAAAACTAAAAGCAACAAGGTTGTGATGAAGGAAATACTTAAGACAAAAGTTAAAACAACAAATCTAAAATAACAGAAAACAAAATATAAAACAAATAAATGACAGATAGTATATTTTCATAAAACTTTATTATCAAAAGAAATTATTTGAAAAGTTTTTATTAAACGCTTCCTATGACAGAAACAATGTCAACCTTGAATTAAACCACAAACAATCTCAACTTTAATACAAATGGTTTCTAATCCAAAATAAAGTTAACGGCAAATAAAACTTGTAAAATAATTAATAGAAAATATTGCCAAATTGAACTAGCAATGAAATCAATTTGCAAGTTATGATTGAACTAGAATTGATTCCATGCAAGAAAAAAAATAACATAGAAATAAACTTGGTTTAAATACTACTACTAACTAACAGAAACAAAATAAAACTTGTCAAGTAATACAAAATAAAATAAGTTAAAAACAATTAAAACAAAAGAAATAGAAATAAACCTAAAAAGAACTAAAACAGAATCTGTTTTGCTTGAAACCCTAATTTAAGTTATTCTAAAAATTCTCAAATTATACCTAGTGATAAATAAGATCACTAGTGACCAGTAGAAAAAAGAATCAACTCAAAAGCTATTTTTAAACTCAAGTTATTCAAATTCTAGTGGTTTAAGTAAATTCAACAGAATTGAAATTTAAACTTTTCAAATATGGTCAAACTTTAAATCTACAGAAAATAGAATGCATTTGTGACACAATGCAAAAATAATCAAATTAAAACAATTGAAAACATAAAATATATAAAGAAAACAAAAACAAAACTATTTCTATAATTGAAATTAAAACGGAAAAAGAAAAATCATTTCTAACGGACATGGTACATGTGGCGCTATGCTATTGGCCGGAGGGTGTGCGTGTTTCAAGTTTTCGGGCGGACGACCGATACTTAAAGAAAAATGGTTCGGCTAAAATAACTAAACAGAAAACTGGCCGGTTCACTAAAATAAACCGAAGGGGTACGGGGCTTCTAATCTACACCGCACATGATAGATCGAACGGAGGGGAAAGAGGGGGGCTCACCGCGGTGGGGATGGCCGGCGATGGTGGTCTTCGGCGACGGCTACGTCTCGGGCATGAACGAGGGCATCGCTCCGCGGGTTCCCCAGTGTTGGCGGTGGCACCGGTCGACGCAGGCGAGGATGGCGAGCATGATGGTGGCCTCGGTGGAGCTCAAGGATGACGGAGACGTCGACGGTGATGCTCGGGGCGGAGATGGCCTCGGGTGGTCGTCGGGGAAGGGACTCCGGTGGCCTTCAGCAGCGATGGAGGGGTCCAGGTGAACGCGGTGGCCCTCCGGTGACGGTTGGCGGCCTCGGAGGGGCTCGGGGGTGATGATGTCGATATCCTCGAGCTCGCGGACTGTGGTGGTATCCGGAGCTCCGGCAAGCGATTGTGGGAGAGGAGAGGCGTCGGGCAAGGGGTTTAGAGGCGGAATGGTGTGCGGGGTGGTGGCTTAAATACCCACGGGCTCGGGGCGCTCGAAGTGAAAGGGATCGAGGAGATCCGTGACGGATCCGGCGGTCGTCGGTGTTGTAAAGGGAAGAGGAAGGGGAGAAGGAAAGAGATGACCGATGTGGGTTTCGGTCGGGTGGGGTGGGACCTGGTGTCAGCTAGGGAGAGAGGAGGCGCGGTGGATCGGGCGATTGTCCCGAATCGTTTTCGGATCCGGTTGGGCAGATTTGGGCCGATTTCTTTCCTGGGCCACGTGGTGAGTTTCCTTTTTAAACGAAATTTTTCCTTTTATATAAAATATGAGGGAATAATAAAGATTTGGAAAATCAAATCTAGCCGAAAAATAGAAGTTATATATATCAAACTTATCAAAATAATAAATGCCATCTGATGGACATTTTTATACGGCCAAAATAAATACTTTGATTTTTTTTAATTTTTTTAGAAAAAGCCTAAATTGATTTTATTTGTTTTTACAAATATTTTTCAAATAACCCCACGGGTTTTATGGTTCAAATATTTGACGAAATTACCCCTGGTTTGGAGGGTCATGTTCCTCCTCTCAAATTGTTTGAATTTGGGCAAGTGAATTTTAATTCACTCAAATTTTAAAATGGAACCAACATTTGAAGTGAAATTCCAAAAATAGAAAATGGTTTTCAATTCAAACGTCACATCCCATATTTGAAGAAGTCATGTCATCTTCTCTCATTTTCTTGCATTGGATGAAAGTTGAATTCAAAACAAAAGGGGAAAGTCATTTTATTCCCTCTCATTCAAAAGTTTCAAAAAAATTCAAATTTTCTCTCAAATTCCATTACTCAATCAAACAGTCAATCATTATATTAATTAATATAACATTCCAAAATTTGGGATGTTACAAACCTACCACACTTAAAATGAATCTTGTCCTCGAGATTCGAAAAGGGTTGGAAAGAAAGGTTAGGGTTTGGGGGTCTTCTAGAAAAATCCATTGACCTGGAAGTGTGGGGCTACCACACTTAAAATGAGAGTTACCGGTCCCTCAAAATCATGACAGTCCTCTGGGTGCATCTATCTCTTCACATTCTTTACGATAGCTCCTTTGGTGATGCTCTTCTGTTTAAATCAAAATCTTGTGTTCTCATAAAAAAATGTATTTCCTCCAATATTGGGTCTTCTTAACTAATAAGTCTCGTGGCCATGTACAAGGGGTTTTCATCATACCATTCTAAGGCTTAAACAAAAGCTTCAAAGAACGTCGTCTCTTTACTATGGGTAAGTCACTCAGATTTACCATTCCGAATAGCAAGAGAATGATAAGAGTAAGTTGTCATGGTGGCCAAGCCATATCGCACTGAAATCATTACCTTGTATAAGGTTTAGTGAATCTCGTATTCTAACACTTGGGCTTCCTCACAAGCGTTGCAGAAATTTCTCTTGTCAATGAACGAAGTTCGGATAAATCCTTTGATTCCGCTAGCTAAACAAACGATCTAACATTCCTTAACAACTCTCAGGTTATCGTATACTCCTAAGAAAACGTTTGCTGATCCAATCACAACTTCTTGCTTCATGATCTTTGGGCAACCTTCATGAAACCGTGAGATCCATCCTTGATACAGGTTCTATTCCTTGAATATGTTTTCCTTTCCATTGGTCTGCTTACCAATAATAGTTTTGGTTCATCATATTCAAAATCCAAGGTATAGTATTTCAGGTGTTGTCATCCACATAGTTGGATATGGTTCCACATTCTCTTCACCTGTATTCACTTATCCAAACTCCTTAACAAGAATGGTACTTTGTTTATTCATTGGTCGCTGTGGTTACTACCACACTTAAAAATGAAATGTACACATGCCTGCATAGACCATATTTTCTCATATCCTCGAAAATGGTCAGAGATCTTTGTTCATAGAGTAACAACTCATATAATTCAACATAGGAGAATCATGACACCATAAACTCCATTGGCTCATGAACTTATTACAAACTCTGAGACTTCCGTTACATAACTTCAAAAATGATAAGAGTGCTACCTATTATATTTATTACTTCCAAAATCCAAAACTCAAACTACTCATGTTTAGCGTTCTTCTCTGGGCAGATATAGGAGTAGTGTCCTGTCTTGTTGCACCGATGACAAGTGATGTGGCTCAGATCCTTCCATGTAGAAAACCACGGAGTCTTCTTCTTCTTCTTCTTCTTCTTCTTCTTCTTGGGTTGGGTTCCTTTCCTGATGCTTGGCTCATACCTTTTGCAAAAACAATGTGGCCTCTCCAAGCTACAATGCAAACATCTGATGCCGTTGTTTACTTGGCCTTTCTTCTTGTCCAGGTTGATCATTCCTTCTATATCCTAAGGATCATATTGCACTTCTTCTGTCAGGAAGTCTCCCACATACTTGTTCGGACAATCTCGAGAGATATGTCCTTCTTGTCCACATGAATGACATGACTTGGTACTTATGTTTGGGTCTGGTATATCTCCCATCATCATGGGTTCTTCTAACTTTTTCTCGAGGGATTCTTTCATTGCTTCCTTCTGCTGCTTCATGACTTCTTGTACCTTGGGGTATATTTGACATTGTGCCGGAAAATGAGTCGTTCCTTCACACAAGAAACATGTCACCATCCCAGTTGGGCATTCCTCAGCTCGGTGATTTTCTTCACAATGAGGGCATCCATCCTTGTGTTCTTCATGGGTGTGTCCTATCTCCCCACATATCTTGCATGCACAAATCTTCTTCACATCTTTGCAACGGGGCTTCTGGGTGTTGGTGACAACATGAGATTTTTGCAGAGTCATCTTGAATTCTTCCCAAGTGATTGATGCTTGCCTATCATGGATAGCTTCATGCATCTTCCATCAATTTGCAGCACCTTTTGCAAAGTACCGAAGAGCATACTGGACCATATCGTTCCTTGCAACATGGTTACTCTTTAGGTGATCCTCCATGTTCCGAATCCATTGTTCTGTCTCTAACCGAGTCATCGATCCAGAATAAAGGAGTCCAGCTTCATTTATCATCTATTGGGTTCAAGGTTTTGGGATGAGATGCGTAAGAGAGAGAGAGAGAGAGGGAGGGAGACACAAAGAGAGAAGGTATACAAACAACTCAAAGACACAAAACATCAAACTCAAGTCCACACATTTATAAAGTTCAATCAAACTATAGTATCGCCACCCACATAAGGTTGGTATGGTCGATCACTCAAATCGTAGAAACGTTTATCTTTATTCTCTCATGGTGGGGCTACTACTAAGCTAGTCTATATCAAGTCTTCGTCTTCAGTGCGCTTCTTTTGGTCATGCTTGATCTTCTCAAGTTCTTCTGCCAGATTTTCCCTGTTGATGCGGAGTTTCCGGTGTCATCCCTGTAGTTCCAGGAGTTGGTTCTTGAGCTTCTGAATTTCAACATCTCCAGCATGTGCCATGGCCCGACTGTTCTTCAAGTCTTGACGAAGCTTCTGAATCTTGGGATCGTGTTTATTCAGATTGGCTACCTTCAGCTTCTCAGCCTTGAGGTTCTCACAAAGTGTTTCATTCTCGAATAACTCTAAGAGAAGGTCCATTTGGAGGTTCTTGATGTAGTGCTCCAGTTCTTGATTGTACACAAGTACGGGTGAAAACTTCATCTTTTGTTCGTCTGTCAGGATGATGTGCGCTCCCTTAGGCTTCTGCCATCCAAGCCTTCCAAAGTAATGGTTGCATAACTCAGCACGATGTCGATAAGTCAAACATGCGATAGCATCATGGACGGCGGTGTTCATGCCCATCTCACATTCATGGCTCAATGTGCCATAGTTGATGTCTTTAGTCTTAGGGTCTTCTGTACGTCCAAAAACTTTAGTTCTGACACCCCAAAATCCAGACTTCCTCTTAGTCACCTTGATGTCAGGTATCGACAGCTTCACCATCTGGACCAACTCCATGAGGAATGAGCCTCCGACAATATCCTCGTAGTCCTCTCTTTTGTTCAGGGTGTAGTTCTCCATCTATAGTTTGAAACAGGGGAGGGTTCAGTAAAAGAATTTAGAAGTTACGGGAGTAGTGAAAACAAAATTTGTTACTATAAGGTCTTCCTATTTCTAAGCTATTTCCTAGGGTCACGTCCTACAGTCAACATGTGCTCTGATACCATCTCCATAGCGACCTGACTTAAAATGAGTCAAGCCTCTGTGTATTCTATGCCATCCCTGGATCAGTATGCTGGCACACACAGTACATCAATGTATATATCAAAGTGCAATCAGATGTAAATAACCTAAAACTGATATATACCTCGAAATCTCAGCGAAAATAGTGAACAAGAGTGGAGTCCCAATAACACCAACGACAGGTTGAGTGCAGACCGTAACCCTGAATCATACTCTTACTCGTCGTAGAACTTATCTGCAACATGAGATGTTGCAGCCGTGTAGGTCAGTACATTGAATATACCGGCAAGATCACCATAGCAGAAGAGAAGATAAAGACTATTCTATATGCAGTAGGGCTTTGTGGCTCTATGACTGAGTTTTTGCATAAAAGCTGATTTTATTTTCTTTTCCTACAACAAAGGAATATCAGGAGTTTTTACTACAGAGTTATCTATCATGACATGGTTCCGCCAGCCGATGTCTTAATGCCCACAAGTATCATAAGTTTCCCACAATTAATTATCAGTCTAGTGTTGAGAGTTCAGAGATAGATCCAAGTCCAGAGGCTTAAATTGTCCGTAACCGGGGACACGGCTAATCGATTAGGTTTAACTCTATAGAGTGTTGTGTACTTTACCCACAAGATTCGTTCCCTCCTTGTAAGTCCTCGCACTACCAGGTGTGTGAGAACAGGATGAACGAAACATGGTCTTTCAGAGTGTTTCCCTGACTACTGTCAGTGCCCATTCAATCCTAACATCGACTACATCTCGTAGCACTGCCCAACCAGAGTCACAACAAAGATCAACCAAGCCAGAGCCCATAGTGACTTGTGGCTACACAGGTATGCTTCCGGGAATGAAGTATTCATCCGTCTCTTTGAGTCTGGGTGAAGCTTTCCGCAAGATGTCATGGCGCTTCTCCATGCATCCCGACCATCCATTGGTTACTTCAGGGTGCCCATCAAATCCATCCTTCACCCAGTAGTGTGTATTGAACACTTGTTTCTCGAGTCTCGAAGTCTTGAGGTCTTGAAGATGCAAGACTTGAAGATGCCTTCATGAAGTTGTCGTTTTGATGTGGAGTCTTCCTTCTCACACCACTCACGAACATTCCTACCAAACCTCGTCTACTTTAGCATAGCATTAAAATAACTAGCGTTTCCTGGGGCTTTAGTAACAAGTGGTGGGATCCTACCTCATGCATTCTACTCAACTACAAGAATTTCAATAACACTACTGGAGGGATTTGTTGAATGATGTCACTACATGCAATAAAAGATAGGTATGGAATAGATGGTCAAAGTGAACTTGCCTGGTAAAGTTGATGAAGATAGAATCGCTCTCAGTAAATAACTTGATAGAACTATACGTCACTCTCCGATGAAAATATATATAACCAAGCATTACATTCACATAAGCATTCACTCTAGCAAACAATACTATCAAACAATAAGAAACACAAAACTAAAAGCAACAAGGTTGTGATGAAGGAAATACTTAAGACAAAAGTTAAAACAACAAAACTAAAATAACAGAAAACAAATATAAAACAAATAAATGACAGAGAGTATATTTTCATAAAACTTTATTATCAAAAGAAATTATTTGAAAAGTTTTTATTAAACGCTTCCTATGACATAAACAATGTCAACCTTGAATTAAACCACAAACAATATCAACTTGAATACAAATTGTTTTTGATCTAAAATAAAGTTAACAGCAAATAAAACTTGTAAAATAATTAATAGAAAATATTTCCAAATTGAACTAGCGATGAAATCAATTTGCAAGTTATGATTGAACTAGAATTGATTCCATGCAAGCAAAAGAAATAAATAACATAGAAATAAACTTGGTTTAAATACTACTACTAACTAACAGAAACAAAATAAAACTTGCCAAGTAATACAAAATAAAATAAGTTAAAAACAATTAAAACAAGAGAAATAGAAATAAACCTAAAAATAACTAAAACAGAATCTGTTTTGCTTGAAACCCTAATTTAGATGATTCCAAAATTCTCAAATTATACCTACTGATAAATAATATCACTAGTTACCAGTAGCAAAAAGAATCAACTCAAAAGCTATTTTTAAACCCAAGTTATTCAAATTCTTGTGGTTTGAGTAAATTCAACAGAATTCAAATTCATATTTTGAAATATTGTCAAACTTTATAGCTACAGAAAGTATAATAAATTTGTGATGCAATGCAAAAATAATCAAATTAAAACAAGTAAAAACATAAAAGATATAAAGAAAACAAAAACAGAACCATTTCTGTAATTGAAATTAAAACAGAAAAAGAAAAATCATTTCTAACGGAGAGGGTACACGTGGCACTATGCTATTGGCCGGAGGGTGTGTGTGTTTCAACTTTTAGAGCGGACGGCCGATACTTAAAGAAAAATGGTTCGGCTAAAATAACTAAACAAAAAACCATTCGGTTCACCAAAATAAACCGATGGGGTACGTGGCTTCTAATCTACACCGCACATGATAGATTGAACGGAGGGGAAAGAAGGGGGCTCACCACGGTGGGGATGGCCGGCGATGGTGCTCTCCGGCGACGGCGACATCTCGGGCGTGAACGAGGGCGTCGCTCTGCGGAGTCCCTGGCGTTGGCGGTGGCACCGGTCGATGTAGGCAAGAATGGCGATCACGATGGTGGCCTCGGTGGAGCTCAGGGATGACGGAGACATCGACGGTGTTGCTCGGGGCGGAGATGGCCTCGGGTGGTCATCGGGGAAGGGACTCCGGTGGCCATCAGCAGTGATGGAGGGTTCTAGGTGAACGTGGTGCCGCTCCAGTGACGGTTGACGGCCTCGGAGGGGCTCGTGGGTGATGATGTCGAGCTCCTTGAGCTCGTGGACTTTGGTGGTGGCCGAAGCTCCGGCGAGCGATTGTGGTAGAGGAGAGGCATCAGGCAGGGGGTTTAGAGGTGGAACGGGGTGCGGGGTGGTGGCTTAAATAGCCAGGGGCTCGGGGCGCTCGAAGGGAAGGGGATCAAGGAGATCCGCGGCGGATCCGGTGGTCGTTGGTGTTGGAAAGGAAAGAGGAAGGGGAGAAGGAAAGAGATGACCGGCATGGGTTTCGGTCGGGCGGGGTGGGACCTGGTGTCAGCGAAGGAGAGAGGAGGCGCGGCGGATCAGGCGGTCGTCCCGAAACGTTTTCGGATCCGGTTGGGCAGATTTGGGCAGATTTCTTTCATGGGCCACGTGGTGAGTTTCCTTTTTAAACGAAAATTTTCCTTTTATATAAAATACGAAGGAATAATAATGATTTGGAAAATCAAATCTAGACGAAATATAGAAGTTATACATACCAAACTTATCAGAATAATAAATGCCATCCGATGGACATTTTTATACGACCAAAATAAATACTTTGATTTTTTTTATTTTTTTATTTTATTTCTTTTTACAAATATTTTTCAAATAACCCCATGGGTTTTATGGTTCAAATATTTCACAAAATTACCCCTGGTTTGGAGGGTCATGTTCCTCCTCTCAAATTGTTTGAATTTGGGCAAGTGAATTTGAATTCACTCAAATTTTAAAATGGAACCAACATATGAAGTGAAATTCCCAAAAATAGAAAATGGTTTTCAATTCAAACTTCAGATCCCATATTTGAAGAAGTCATGTCATCTTCTCTCATTTTCTTGCATTGGATGAAATTTGAATCCAAAACAAAAGGGGAAAGTCATTTTATTCCCTCTCATTCAAAAGTTTCAAAAAATCAAATTTTCACTCAAATTCCATCACTCAATCAAACAGTCAATCATTCTATTAATTAATATAACATTCCAAAATTTGGGATGTTACAGGTCGCCATACCAGGCACAACCCCGTATCGGGAGTGACCACGTCACTCCCTCGACTAGTAATGTGAGCTCTCTGCTAGTACGCACGAAGGTAATCAACAACGCCCCGTCCCATAAGGGGAATCGTGGTTGTACATGTAAGGTTGGGACGGTCGACAAACCTTAAACCTAATCCGTTTTTGAAAACACACACATTCACTTGCTCCGGTGCACCACTTCTTTATCAAGTGGTTACCTAGATCATCACCATCTCCCTCGGGCATTAGTGGCACCCGATGAGGTTTTCAAAAAATCTTTGAAACACTTATTTTCCATCACCACGCATATTCCAGAACTCATTTGCGTAGCATCTACTGAGCATCCTATCTACTCCCACCTACACAACCCTCATATGGAGGTAGGGTCATGCACAATGCAAGTATCAATGGTAAAAGTATCGGAGTCATCCCACGATAGTGGTAACCACATCAACATGATCAACACATCGAAAGAAAGTGCTATATGACATGCATAAAAATGGTTTCTTAACATGGTCAAAGGGCTGCTTGTCTGGCTTATCCAAGTCTTCGAGGCCTTCAGATGCTTCTCGTCCACTCCGAGCACTTTGATTACTTCGTCAACTATCGCCAGAAATTACCGCAATAAGCAACACAACAAGCAAACAATAAAAGTGCTCTACAAATATGAGTTTTATTTTTCTTGGACACCTCTAGTCACGAGAAAAATAACCAAGGAGGTTTTGTTCGATTTGGGTCAAGGGGAAGTTTTGAATGGTGGAAATGAAGGGTTTAAAGGTGTTATGAGAAGTCTACAGAAAATATCTTGACAAAAATAGGTGAATGCACCCATCATATAGGGCATGATTTTAGAAACATGTGGGAAGTGGTTTCACAAGATTTGTAGTTGATATGGGCATTTTGGGGATTCGCAAAGTGGATATGTATGAAGAAATGGCCCAGTATTTGACATAGCAGAATAAATGTGAGTAAAAATTTTCACCACTTATTGCATGAGTTTAGATATATCTAGGAACTTGAATCACTACATTTGGAGTTGAGATGAATGCTCTAGGAATTTGAAGAATGGGGTTCTACATTTTTCAAATTCAAATTTGAATTCAAAACTAAGCAAAAATTTTCTGGAAAAATGTTAAATGCGCATATTTGGTTAGCCCATGATTTTAGAGACACTTGGATTTTGAATCATTAAATTTGGGCTTCGTATGAGTTTTCTAGGGAGTTTACAAGTTTCTACTAATAGAAAATGGAAAAAGGACTTTATCTAATGGGTGAAAACGTGCTCAGGGCACAAGATAACTAACTGGGCCGGCCCAATGGCTCAGCCGGCTGGAGGATGTGACGTCGAAAACATACTCCAGGAGTACGCCTTCCGCCGGCGATGGCGTCACCGCTATATTGCGTTTCCACTTAAAACGTTTGGCCAGGTCGCTCGGTGTCTTACACTTAGGACCCACCAGGCTCTCTCTATCTCTCCTGCCTCCTTATCCTTCCTCTCGACGGTAGGTAGAGGAGGGCGCCGGCCGCTCCTCTACACCAGGTGCCGAGATGACGGCCTGGGCGGACGCCCCACTCAACGCCGAGCTCAAGGGTGGCCGTGGTGGTCGCAGGGACCATCGAAAGCGAGGAGGTCGACGGGGAGAGCGGACGGCAGCGTCAGCCATTGCTGGGAACACGACACAGGTGCAGGGAGCAGGCTTAGGGGTGTCGGGGAGGATGGAGCTGCCGTGGGGGTCCCTCTGGAGGGAAGATTTGAGGGGCGGGAGGACCGGCTCGCTCAAATTTGAGCGGAGCCGAAAGGCTACAGTGCTAACCGTCGAAGAACAAAGAAGGTGAGGCGAAGAGCTCCGGGTGGCACGGGAGGTTCACAAGGGGGATGGAAGGCAAGAGGAGGGTAGAGGTGAGCACGGGAGGGCTCTTATAGGCGGTGGCATGGTGCACCATGAGATTGCGCGTCGGCTCGGACATTGCCGCTACTGGAGGGCTCGGGAGGTTGCGAGAGCATGTCAAAGGGCTTCATGGACGAGTTCCACGTCCAGGGAAGAAGCAAGGGGTACAGAGGAGCGCACGTGTGAGCTCGCCCACTGGCTGAGCCGGGCGGCCAGGTCGCGCGTGCGAGGAGGGTCAACGGGAGGGAGAGAGAGGAGGGGGCCGACCGTCCGACGTGTACTGGACGCCGAGGGCAACAAAGTGGCGAGAGGGGGAGCTCGAGGTGGTTGAGGCCATGCATTGGGCGGCGGCTACAGTGCGATTGGCACTATATTGCACTCTGGAGCGCCCAAATGGCCGGCATGGCCATGCCACCATGCGCTCTGGGCGACCAAACCTTGTCCACTAGCTCCCATGGTCTTCTGGAGATATCCTCGTGTACACGGGATCTAGGAGAGAGGTGGGGAGAGATAGTGGAGGTGAAGGAGAGCTAGGCAGGGGCTGACCAGATAGGTAAATGGGTGGTTTTACCCCATCAATCCTTGAGCTATGGCCATGCCAAGTTACAGGATGCAAAAGAGATCATATGGGAGTTGTGGTAAAGTTTTGAGATCAAGGAGAACTAGTGAATTACCCAAAACAACCACTTTGGTAATTCAACATAAGGTGTTTGATGCCAGTTTGAGCTAGCAAAGTGATTATCCTCACCATGAAACTTAACAGGATTTGAAAATATGTATAATTGAGGTTGATCACCAAATTTGAACTCATTTGAAGAAGGTTTCCAATGTAAACTTGGTCAACCCTAGAAATGGGTAGAAATGGATTTGCTTAGATTTAGATATTCAAATCCATTCTCCTTGATGCACCACTTGGTGTGGTAGCATTATTTGGGTATTAGATCATACCAAAATAGTTTGGGAGCAAATGGGGAAACTTGACAATGCAAATATTTCCAGTTCTTGAAATCAACAAAAGTGGGTTTTCGGGGATTTGGACAAGTGATCTATCCTCATTGATGCACCACTTGGTGTGGATGCATTATTGGAGTATTATAACATTTCCACAAAGTTTGAGAACAATAGGAGACATTTGGCAATGTAGAGTTGTTCAAATTTGAATCTAGACGGAGAAGGTTTTGGAATATTTTGGTGAACCAAAGCAATTGGGATTGAGATGAAACTTGGCAATATGATCACATATGTCATATGTGACATGCTACAATTTTCTTGGGTTTATTTGAGAATATTTATTAGAAATATTTCAAATGCTTGAAATAGGCAAAAATGGTTTTGAAGGATTTTGTCCAATATTTTGAACATGACCATGTGTTTAAACTCTTATATATAGACTATATATGTACACTGAGTTTTCCTAAATTTTCGCAAATATTTTGAAAGCATAAAAATAATTTTTCCTAATAAAAGACCATTTCTGGACTTAATAAAAAACCTTTAAATAAAGTAATAAAATAATCTTTAAATGATATTTTGTGGTTTTGGGAAGTTATATGTATAGTAGGTTCCAAATATATCCTTTGGGAAAAAATATTCCACCTAATTTGAGGACTTGTAGTACAAACCTTAATTCAGGGGGTTTCGAAAACCTAAATTGGATAAATGCTTTTTGGCCAAAATAAGTTTCTATAAAAATAGTTTTAGGTTCTATACACATGGTATGACCATTGGACAAGGTCTTATATAAAGGAAAAGAGCCTTGAGGATAGGAGGGAGTTCTATGATTATAGAGCACTAGCAAGCAATCAAACAAGCGAGCGAATAGCACACTAGTGAAACATTCATAAGCACTGAAAAAAATTTAATTGGCCCTAATTTTTGAGTCATGCTACTTAGTCATGAGGTAAGAAACAGGGTGTGACAGACCTACCCCCCTTACAAGAATCTCGTCCCCGAGATTCCTAGGCTAGGCGTGGAAAAAGAGGTGGGAATTCAAAGGTGAGGTGGTCTTCACATTCCATGTTGCTCCTGCTCCGCGCTTGGTTGTCCTTCTGGATCTTGAAGTGCCTGATGATATGTCTTCGAGTTCACTGTTGACTTCATCTAAGGGTGAACAGGGTTCTTGCAATATGCTAGGCTTGCCTAAGGGTCAAGGGTTTGGCGAACAAGGTTCTGGCAAGGGTCTAGCTTGCGTGTGTATTCCAAAGTCGGAATATGTGTCCAAGTAGTGTGTATGTGCGTGGGTCATGGGGTTGCTCATGTTGGTTAGTGACATCTAGATGTCTCACATTAGAATAGACGGGTCAAGCCTTGGTGTAGCTTCTTGTTGACGGGGAAGTCCTTATCTTCCTTAAAGTGGGAGACCTTCAGTCACGGGTGGTATTCATCCTTGAGAGTGTTGAACTGCATCATCGTAGGCTTCTCGTCGAGACCTTCTGCTTAAGTAAGTTGCCCAGGTACATTCTTCATTCTTCTCTAGCCATTTGCACGTTTTGGCAGGTCTTCGAGTGTCTGGTCTACTAGTCTCTCTGTAGCAATTATGGGATGGTTGGTTGAGTCTCGTCCCTAAGACTAAGCTTAGGGATGTGGCGCCAAAACGGGTTCTACCATGTGGGGAAGGTTTATGAGGGATTCTAAATAAGCTGACTATCCAGGAGTATAAACAACCATCTAGTCCCCAAGGTCTCAAGCTTAGCAAGGGGGTGAACTACCTTTGTCAGGTGTTTCACCATGATCCAGTCAAGACTTACACCCTTGTTTGGACCAATAAGGTGCTAACAATGAGGTCATGATAGTCGTTCCACTCTGTTCCACGCATCTGAAGGGAGTAGGGATGTCATTCTCAACGTACGCCGTCAAGGTGGTGGAGTGAGGGTGTCTTCAACTTCTCAGTTCCATCCTAGTCAGGAACTGATAGGTGACTACTTAAAGCAAGGGGATCTTTAATCCTATTGATGTACAAGGGCTTCATCGGCCTTGAACGTCGGTGCTTCTTGATAGACTCTAGTTGATTTAGTCGGCAGAGGAGTGGTGGTTGACTTCTTTTGCTTCTTCTTCGTCATTGTCGTGGCTTCGCAATCGTGGTGGTTCTTCATATTGCTTGGAAAAGAAAGTCTTCTTCTGTAGGGAGGGTGCTTCGCGATCCAACTCCTTCAAGGTCAGACCTTATACTCGAGAGGCATGGTTATGGGTGTTCTTGGTTCTTGTCCGAATAGGACTAAGGTGTTCCTTCCTCTCATTGGGTAAATAAGTATGTCATCCGTGAGGATAAAAACACATTCCTCCAAATACCACATAAAGACGTTGCTCATGGGATGTGTGAGAGAGGCGGTAGTTTGTTCCGTGTGGTCACTTGTCCATGGGTTGGTGGTCCAACCTAATACAGGTTCTTGTGGCCACCTTCTCCATATGAACATGTCTAGTGGGTGGAGTATCGACCATAGTCAAATGACTTAGAACCAAGACCTATGGTCATAACCTCATCACATTGTGGCTCATTAAATCTTAGAGGTTTCATGGAGCTTAGGATGTGAGTGAACGTCTATCATCTTATCCTCGAGCACAGTTATTAGATGCCAATAGTCCTACTTATTACTCCAGACAAAACCACCCTATATCACCGAGGGTATCATCTCTTATAGGTCAATATCAATGTCACTCATGCTACTCACATCCTATGGTTTGAGAGAAGGACTAAACAAAAATCACATATGTATATGGTAGCCAACTCAAATATATCCCTATGTAAAATTCCTCAGGAAGCGTACAAGCTGCTAAGCTTGATTGTGATACTACAACCCAAATATTTAGTTAATATATCCAATGCCTAAGGTGTTGCATCTCTATGCCAAGGAAACACATAATACACAAATCCAAGGTCTTGTTTCATTCCTAATGAATCCAGTTTAATCGATCCACAAATACCATTCAATACCACCTGATCCATTACCGCTACATAATCAACACCAGTGATTGCTCTAGGTATCTCCTAGATCTCGTAAATTATCCCTAACATCATCTGATTCCTTCCACTATCGTCCACCGAGAAACATGGTATCATGATCAAGACCATTAGACTAAATCCAAGTTACTCCGAACCATGTGGTTTAATTGATCTCGAGCACCTAGTAGAATCACATATTTAAATCCAAGTTTTACATCTAGTAAGAATTCCCTACTAGTTACTCCAGTCACTATTATATCACCATCAATTCACTATCAACATTACTTGCCAAAGTCAAGTCATTAATCCACCAGGAATTTCAGCTTGTCATCATATTTGTCCTACTTATCCAATTTTCTCAAGGGACAAGTAAGTTATGCCACTCTATGAATCTTGATCCACCAAGCTCGTCTACTTACATAGAGTCTCGTAATCCACCAAAGGGGGGGTCTCAACCACTTCCTCAAGATATCTATTACAACCTTGTCAAATGATTAGCTTACTAGTTATGTATCCTCAGAACAATCTTCCCTATGGCATCATCAGTTCAAGTGCTGGCTTAGGAATGTAATGTGTCTATTGACCATGATCACTAGTCCCATAGTGAACCGAGTGGTAAGTAGGGGTTATTGATGCTCATCAGGTGATCTGGCAAATTCGTGTATTAATCACCTGATCATAGGTTTGAGTTGTGGGATCTTGTGAGATCTAGGTTGGGCTAGGGAGGGGTTTCCAATCTTGAGGAAAAAGTGTAACTCTATGGGGTTGTGTCTGGTTGAGTACGTTGTAGTCATAGCCTTCAATGCTAGCTGTCCGATGAGGTGGATCCTTGGTGCATCTTGTCTTCCTGGTCTTCAGTTGATGAGAGGGGGAGGAGGGAAAGTAGCATAAAGGAGAGTGCCTAAGGGGGTGGTATAGTGCAAGTGCAATCAAGCAAGTGCCGAAAAGGCCAAACACAAACATCAAGGTAAGGTAGGTGATATAGTCGCGCACTTGTTGCCTAGGGAAAAAGTGTGACTTCCACCAAAGGACAAACAAGCAAAACAAGCAACACACATGATAGTTCTATTTGAACCATCATATGAACTCGACTTCACATAGGGGACACACGACTTATCCTACCCTAGGGGTCCTCGGACTCAGTAGTCGTGCTTGTTTCATGTCTTGGAGAGGATTCCGCTCGGTCTTCTGGGTCTTGTTCAGGTATCGCTATGTATCTAGTTGTTGTTTGTCGAAATAATTCGGGTTGTGCCTGAAAAGTCCTTGACAGCTTCGCGTCTGCTAAGTTGATGATGAAGGTGGTTCCTCATGGCTGTTGTTGATGGGTCTTTTGTTTTCTTTGTAATCGTGCCAATGCCTTCTTATCCTTCAAGGTGTCGAGAGTTCCAAGTGGGCAATCCTTTATGCAATGACATCAACAAGGCATGATAGAGTTATAACCTGTCGTTTACGTTGATGAGAACATCGACACCGAGAGCGGGGGATGAAGAGAACCATTTTTCCTGTTCACTATAGTGAGGCGGACCAAATGGCGAGGTTCTCATCCACTGGTGGTTGCCGACACAACAACAGTAAGGACAAGGTTGCTCTATAGCGATGCATATCATGATTTTGCATATCTTATGCCCTGATCATCATAAGCCAAGGTTGCATCATCCTGGGGCAGTGTCGAGGGTGTCCCCATCTTCCAAGTCTTGGTGCCCTCATCCTTTGAGAAGGTACCTTCTGCTGGTAGCTCCTTGTCTAATGTCACCAACTTGTGTCCAAGATATGTGGGGAAATGTCTGCCAAGGTGGCTCCCTTCCATGTTACCCACGAGGATTACAAGGAATCCTGTGGTCAGGTGCACAACGGGTAGTAGTGACCATTTGCAAAGTATTGAAAAGCAGACGAGAAGAGCTAAGAGAAAAGTGGTGGAAGTGCTAAGGCAAAAACCTTTGCTTCCTTTGAAATTTTAGGAGAGGTGAGAATTATAGTGCTTTTGTAAGTAATTTTGAAGGGTCTGGAAAAATAGTTTTGTCCTAACTAACGTCCATGCTAACTAAGGTCTTCCTACAGTTAGGATGGCTCTGGTACCAGCTCTGTGGGGGCCTCGACTCATAACTCATGATCACTGAATGTACATGCACAGTGATCCCAGAGATCAATGCTCACTGAACACACAGAAACTGAATAACAAGAGTCTTACATCCATTACATACCGTGTATGCTCAAATATGGCCTTTATGGCCAAGTCTTCATAATCTCGTAGCGGAAATCTTTAACGTTAGCGTGAACCCATGCCATCATCCTTAACCCTATAGGAATTTTGACTGGGAAGCTTCCTAGCTTGCATGTTCGTCAGCAGGGTAATCTTCATCATAACCTGATCTTTCATGCCTGGCCAGTGGCAAGCCAATGAGTACTTTGAATGTACTCGCAAGCAACCCATGTTTGGAACAAGGTTAAATAGAGCATGATAAAGCACTAATAGGCAATTTTGAGGAAAGCTAGTTTGAGAGCAATGACATGTTCAATCAACTTGTAAACTCATGCATCGACAAGTTGTAGATATCCATATGAACAATTTACAGATATCAACATAAGCAGGGTTTGAACATCCCATGTTCAATTATTTCATCAAGTCTTCTGACTTAGCTCATGTATCTCTTTGTCACACACACACCAAGTTTTGCGAAAACCTCTGGACGTAGTTTAAGCAGCATGACCCAACTATTCTTGACCGTGGACACGGCTATTTGAATAGTTTGACAATTTGCAAAGGTTACACACTTTACCCCCAAGACTCGGGGAACTTCCATATCATCCATGACTCGCGGTATTTTACATACCCGAGGTAAGCACCGGAACAATGCCTTTCCCCTAGCGATACTAAACAAAGAGTCCACTCTTTGGTGCCATCCCTCATGATGTACATCACACGTACCATCCATGAGGGCACGCAACGGTGTGCCCAGTGCCTGTAAAGATAACGCATGGTCGCCCTATCTGGCACGACCCCATATAAAGAATGACCAAGTCACTCCTGCAACTAGTAATGCGAGCTCTCTACAAGTACCCGCCAAGGTAATCAACAACGCCCTGTCCCATAAGGGCTACCATGGTTGTACATGTAAGGTTGGGACGGTCTACAAACCTTAAATTTAATCCATTTTTGAAAACACACACACACTCACTTGCTCCGGTACACCACTTCTGTATCAAGTGGTTACCTAGGTCAACACCATCTCCCTCGGGCATTAGTGGCACCCGATGAGGTTTTTGAAAAATCTTTGAAACACTTTGTTTCCATCACCATGCATATTCCCGATCCCATTTGCGTAGCATCTACTGAGCATCCTATCTACTCCCACCTACAGAACCCTCATATGAAGGTAGGGTCATTCATGATGCAAGTATCAACGGTAAAAGTATCGGAGGCATCCTACCATAGTGGTCACCACAGCAACATGATCAACACATCAAAAGAAAGTGCTATATGACATGAATAAAAATGGTTTCTTAACATGGTCAAAGGGATGCTTGCCTGGCTTATCCAAGTCTTCGAGGTCTTCACACGCTTCTCATCCACTCCGAGCACTTCGTTTGCTTCGTCAACTATCACCGGAAATAACCGCAATAAGCAACACAACAAGCATACAATAAAAGTGCTCTATAGATAGTAGTTTTGTTTTTCTTGGACACCTTTGGTCATGAGAAAAATAACGAAGGAGGTTTTGTTGGATGTGGGTCAAGGGGTGTTTTGAATGGTGGAAATAAAGGGTTTAATGGTCTTATGAGAAGTCTACAGAAAATATCTTGACAAGAATAGGTGAATGCACCCATCATATAGGGCATGATTTTAGAAACATGTGGGAAGTGGTTTCACTAGATTTGGAGTTGATATGGGTGTTCTGGGGATTTGCAAAGTTGATATATATGAAGAAATGGCCCAGTATTTTACATAGTAGAATAAGTACGAGTAAAAATGTTCTCCACTTAGTGCATGAGTTTATATATACCTAGGAACTTGAATAACTACGTTTGGAGTTGAGATGAATGCTGTAGGAATTTGCAAAGTGGGGTTCTACATGGTTCATATTCAAATTTGAATTCGAAACTATCAGAAAAGTTTCTGGAAAAATGTGAAATGCACATATTTGGTTATCCCATGATTTTAGAGACATCTAGGATATTGAATCATCAAATTTGGGCTTAGGATGTGTTTTCTAGGGATTTTATAAGTTTCTGCAAATAGAAAATGGAAAAGGAGTTTACCTAATGGGCTAAAATGTGCTTGGTGCGCAATATATCTAACAGGGTCGTCCAGTGGCTCAGCCAGTTGGAGGAGGCGACGTCGAAAACGTACTCTAGGAGTATGCCTTCCTCTGGCGAAGGCGGCACCGCTAGATGGTGTTTCCACTGAAAACACTGGGCCTGGCCGCTCGGTGTCTTACACTCGGGACCCATCGGGATCTCTCTTTTGCCTCCTTTTCCTTCCTCCTGACAGGAGGCAGAGGAGGGCATTGGCCGCCCTAGTTCCGGCCGCTCCGCTACACCAGGTGCCGAGACGACAGCTGGGCGGACGCCTTGCTCCACGCCGAGCTTGAGGGTGGCCGTGGTGGTCCCAGGGACCACCGGAAGTGAGGAGGTCGACGGGGAGGTCAGACGGTGGCTTCAGCCATTGCTGAGGAACATGACACGGCTGCAGGGAGGAGGCTTAGGCGTGCCAGGGAGGACGGAACCACCGTGGTGGTCCCTCTGGAGGGGAGATTTGAGGCATGGGAGTACCGGCTCACTCGAATTTGAGCGGAGCCGAAAGGCAACAATGCCAACCGTCGACGAAGAAAGAAGGGTAGGGGGAGAGTTGCGGAAGGTACGGGAGGTTCATAGGGGGATAGAGGGTGAGAGGAGGGTAGAGGTGAGCTCGGGAGGAATCTTATAGGCGGGGGAGTGGTGCACCGTGAGCTTGTGCGCCGACTCGGACATTGCCGCTGCTGGGGGGCTCGGGAGGTCGTGAGAGCATGTCTAAGGGCTTCGTGGACAAGGTCCACCTCTAGGGAAGGAGCAAGGGGGGATAGAGGAGCGCGCATGTGAGCTCGCCCACTGGTTGAGCTAGGTGGCCATGGCACGTGTGCGAGGAGGGGCAACAGGAGAGAGAGAGAGAGGATGGGGTCGACCGTCCGACGTGTCCTGGACGACGAGGCCAACCAAGTGGCGAGAGGGGGGAGCTCGAGGTGGTCGAGGGCATGCATTGGGCGGCGGCTACAGTGGCTACAGTGTGGTCGGCACTGTAGCACACTTTGAACCGCCCAAATGGCCGGCATGGCCATGCCACCACGCGCTCTGGGCCATCAAACCATGTCCACTAGCTCCAAGGGTCTTTTGGAGATGTCCTAGTTTACAAGGGATCTAGGAGAGAGGTGGGAGAGAGAGTAGAGGTGAAGGAGAGATAGACAGGGGCTGACTAGAGATTAAATGGGGGTTTTGCCCCATCAATCCTTGAGTTATGGCCATGAAAGGTTTACAGGAGGCAAAAGACATCATATGGGAGTTGTGGTAAAGTTTTGAGATCAAGGAGAACTAGGGAAGTGCCCAAAACAACAACTTTGCTAGCTCAAACTAGCATGAATCACCTGGCAGAAATGGATTTGCTTATATCTAGATATTCAAATCCATTCTCTTCGATGCACCACTTGGTGTGGTAGCATTATTTTGGTATTAGAGCATACCAAAATAGTTTGGGAGCAAACGGGGAAACGTGACAATGCAAATATTTCCAGTTCTTGAAATCAACAAAAGTGGGTTTTGGGAGATTTGGACAATTGAATCTATCCTCATTGATGCACCACTTAGTGTGGATGCATTATTGGAGGATTATAATATTTCCACAAAGTTTGAGAACAATAGGAGACATTTGGCAATGTAGAGTCGTTCAAATTCGAATCTGGACAGAGAGGGTTTTGGAATATTTTGGTGAACCAAAACAATTGGGATTGAGTTGAAACTTGGCAATATGATCACATATGTCATATGTGACATGCTAGAATTTTCTTGGGTTTATTTGAGAATATTTCTTATAGAAATATTTCAAATGCTTGAAATAGGCAAAAATGGTTTTCTAGGGGTTTGCCCAATATTTGGAATATCACCATGTGTTTAAACTCTTATGTATGGACAATATATGTACACTGAGTTTTCTTAAATTTTCGCAAATATTTTGAAAGCATAAAAATGTTTTTTCCTAATAAATGACCATTTCTGGCCTTAAGAAAAATCCTTGAAATAAAATAATATTTTTTGGTTTTGGGAAGTTATATGTATAGTAGGTTCCAAATATATCCTTTGGGAAAAATAATTCCACCTAATTTGAGGACTTGTAGTACAAACCTCAATTCAAGGATTTTTGAAAACCTAAATTGGATAAATGCTTTTTGGCCAAAATAAGTTTTGATAAAAATATTTTTTGGTTCTATACACATGGTATGATCATTGGACAAGGGCTTATATCAAGGAAGATAGCATTGAGAGTAGGAGGGACTTTAATGATTATGGAGCACCATCAAGCAATCAAACAACCAAGCAAATAGCACACCAGTCAAACATTCATCGGCACTGAAAAAAAATTATTTGGCCCTAATTTTTGAGTCATGCTACTTAGTCATGTGGTAAATCACAGGGTTTTACACTGGGTCTATTTTCCATATTATATTTTCAGATCTATAAACCAAAAATACCAAAAATACCTTGCTGCAATTTAATTTACTTTTACTTCTAGCACTCTTTTATATCTATCTCTATCAGATCATATCCTTGCAAGTAACCATGAAGGGATTGACAACCCCTTTATAGAGTTGGGTGTAATTGTTTGATTGTTTGTGTAGGTGCCTAAATTGGGGCCTTGCTTGTTCCTCCTACTGGATTGATACCTTGGTCCTCAACAACTGAGGGAAATACTTAACTACTTTGTTGAATCACCCTTTCCTCTTCAAGGGAAAACCAACACAAGCTCAAGAAGTAGCATCCGACTCCCAGGACCTCTTCTGGCCTTCGTGCGTTGGCCTGAGCAGGGGCACTGCCGCTAACTACGTCTGCATGCCCTTTGGCTTGGGAACGTCGGCGTCGCCTTCCAAAGGTTGGCGGAGCTCGCAATGGTGCCTCGCGAGGCGCCAGGATTGCGCGAGCCCTCAAGGCCTCAGGATCTAGCCGGCCCCTGAGGGGTGAACCTCTGTGACATGCTTCATCGAGTGTCCTGACACTTGCGCAGCAGCACAATTTCCAGGTCACTTTTTGGTTTGTTCAAATTGAGGGCACCCTTCAGGCTACGGTATCCTCAGGATGGCAAGGGTCCGTCCCTACAACATTCTTGCTTTTTGGTTGTGTAGAAACCCTGTTATCCCTTTCGGAGTTTATGTCATTTGCTTAAGCCTTGTTTTTCGGTGCCTCGCTACCATTTTAAATCGCTGCACTCCCGCGACCCTTCTCTCGATTGTCCCATGGTTGGGGCTAGACACGGCGTCTCTGCTCGGCTCCGTCCCTATAGCGTTGATAAATCCAAGCGATCAAGCTCTGTATCACGGGCCTGCTCCTATGCATGTCACCTCCTGGGGTCATTGGTGTCTCGCCCCTTCACGGGATCACCACAAGTAGGTGAGTAAGAGATCGCAGTCCAATATGTATGACTGCTAGTTTGGTATCTCGTCACCTCGGGCACCACGCGTTGGGTGACTTTATCTTGTTCATTCCATGAAGGAACTCGACATGGCATATATGCTCAGGTTTGTCCCTATAGCGTCGCTAAACCTGAGTGACTGAGCTCTGTCAGATGGGCCGGCCCCGTACACATCACTTCCTAGGGTCCTCGGTGTCGAACCTCTTCATGCAGTGGCCTCGAGACGACCACCCAACGCATTTCGCCCCCATGCCACATGCTTCATGTGCATTTAGCTGCGTAAAGAGTGAGGCGCAACCCGCGTGAAGGCTAAGGAAGGAGGTCCTGTGCTCTGTGCCTGGAGCGTCCGACACCTCCACAACCGCCGCCCGTGACCCTCTCACGTAAGAATGAGATGGGTTGTACATGCCCCGGAGCCTCCCATAGCGCCACCCCTTCACCTTGGGAGGACTCCCACCCACGCCATAGTGGAAGTCCCATGCTCCGCACTGGCGGAAACGATCGAATCGCGATCATGCCCACGGCCAAGTTGAAGCCCCATGCTCTGCGTAGGTGGAGGATCGACTAAGCGCCGCGCTTGCTAGTTTCCCCTTGTACCTCATGCGAGCGTGGGCTGGACACGGTGCATGTGCTCAAGTTAGTCCCAGCAACACTAAAAAACCCAAGGGACCGGTGTATGGCTCGCGGGCCTACCCCCACGCACGTCAACCCACTAAGGCCGTTGGTGTCTAGTCTCCTCGGGCGACACCCAAGTGTAAGCCAACAAGCGCGCTATGTTTCAAATATAATTTTGTGTGTGCAGGATTCTTCCTCAAGGTGGCCCACTCAACAGATCTCACAAGACGCGCTCGGCGAGCGGTAACCTACCGGCGTTGCGAAAAGATAAGTATGAGAACCCCTCTGGAGCAGCCTTTCCATCGCCTGTTTTTCCTCGGGTGGGCCGCTTGCGCGTCAAGGGGGGCTCTTGAGCATCGCGCCTCAGGAACCTTCACTAGATCCCATAGCACCTCACCTCATGGTTCTGGTTAGGCACCGCGACCTAGCGTTCCAGTGACGGCTGAGGTATGCACCGGGCTGGGCCCTGCCGACGCAGAGCACAAAGGCAAGCAAGGGAAAAAACAAGCACGGAAAGGAAAATCACGGATCACAAACAGTAGTTACTAAGTTCGAAGTGTTCCCCACATTAAAATGTCATCTTACACATCCGCGA
Organism: Hordeum marinum; assembly: GCA_022496015.1. Classification (NCBI taxonomy): domain Eukaryota; kingdom Viridiplantae; phylum Streptophyta; class Magnoliopsida; order Poales; family Poaceae; genus Hordeum; species Hordeum marinum. The sequence goes on from CM039676.1 coordinate 86,122,184, forward strand.
GGCTGAATCAATCTACTGCAGAAAGATAAAAGGAGGCTCGTTGCCAGGCTCTTCGCCGCCGTCACAAAAGAACTTCCCAACCAGTACCGTTCACATGGCCTTCCACAGCTGCCGACAAGTAACCACAAGATCCTTCGGGAGCAGGGCCGGTCACCTTGTTGAAGTAAAAATCGGGATCGTAGAGAAGGAGATGGCTGAACACACAGGTCGCCGCCATGGAGAAGAGATCGCTACATTCCTCCTCCAGGATGCCATCCAACTTTAGGGTCGCACCATCGATCTCCCTCACGAGCTCGGAGTAAAGCTCGGCGTAGATGGTGCCCTAGGGGGCAAGAGGAGCTTGGAACCTCACTCTACAAATAGAGCTCAGGGTTTTTCTGGACCTGAGTTCAAGAGAAGAAAAGACGGCATGGTCTGCTGCTAGTGGCATAGCCAAGATTTTATGTCAGGGTGGTCCAATTGGCACAAAATAAAATTTACACCACAAATTTAACAAACCAACATATGCACACAGAATATATCCAAAGCACATATCAATAATGTCTTGCAAAGCATATTAAAATTCATGTTCAAGTCTTACATTTGCATAAAATAGGACACACCTTATTTGTCAGTATACCGCCTTCTCAAGACTATGAAAGTCTCAATTATATCATCTTTAGTCACTTTGGAGAAAGCATCTCGTTCGATGTATGTGACTAGGCAATCATCCAAAAGACTATCACCCATCTTGTTTCTTAACTTGTTTTTGACCACACTCATTGCAGAAAATGCTCTTTCAACACTTGTTGTTGCCACCGGTAGAAGCAATACCAATTTTAGAAGCAAGTACACCAAATTATGAACTATATGCCTTCATGTTTGAACAAGCTTAACTGAGAGATCAACAAGATTTTCTAGGCCTTTGAAGTTGTCATCTTTTCTCATGTCATCAATATAGTTATCAAGTTGCATTTCAAGGTGCATCAAGTCAGAGCTTGAAAAATCATTGGGGTAGAACTCAGCAAGTCTGCGTACCTTTTGTGCATCAAAAGCAGCAAATGAGTTGGCGGGATTCAAGGCCGACATACAAGAAAGCAACTCCATATTGACCTCATCAAACCGATTGTCGAGCTCTTGACTGATTTTATCAATAATCCCAATATAAATTTCCCTTCTAAAGTGATATGCATTTGTTTGAGGTTGTACAAACCGTGCTAATCTTCCATAAGGGTCATAATTATTCTCCATTACACGAACTTCAATGCCATGTTTGTTGCAAAAAGAAGTGACCTTTTCAAGGAATGCATCCCACCCATTAGACCTCAGTTCTTGCATCCTACTTTTTGCCAATCTCACAAGTGACATTGTGGTAACAATATCCTGGTCTCTTCTTTGCAAACACTCAGACAAATCATTTGTATACCCAAGAATGAGAAACATCAAGTGTGCATTGAAAACAAAGTTAAATGACTCAAACACTCCAACAGTACTATGTATTTTTGGCCATTCAACCCTTTGTGAAGTATCTTTACCAAGAGAGATGAGCACATCACGAATTTCAGCATACATATCAATAATGTTGTGAACAGTTCTATAATGAGAGCCCCATCGAGTTTCACCCAGCCTAGGCAAGCCCATCTCTTGATTTAATCCAGTCCCAGTTTCCAGTTCACCACATTCAATTGCTTTCATGATATTATGAAGTCTAGTATTTTGAAGCATGTCATGATGCTTTCAAGAAACACCAACTATATTCAACAATAAAGACACTCGATCAAAAAACCACACACAATCATCATTTCCCTTGGCAACAGCAACAAGAACTAGTTAGAGTTGATGAGCAAAACAATGGACATAATAAGCAGAAGGTGACTCTCTCATGATCAATGTTTTTAGACCTTTAATCTCTCCTTTCATGTTGCTAGCCCCGTCGTAACCTTGCCCATGAATTTGAGTCATGGTTAAATGGTTATCCACAAGTAAATCTTCAATTGCTTCCTTAAGTGACAGTGAAGTAGAATCACCTACATGAACAACTCCAAGAAAGTGCTCACATGGCCTTCCTAGTTTATCAACAAAACGCAAGCATAGAGCCAATTGTTCTTTATGTGATACATCGCTAGATTCATCTACTAGAATAGCATAGTGATCATCGCCAAGTTCTTCAATAACTTTCTTTCTAGTTTCTATTGCACAACATTGGATAATTTGTTGTTGTATATCAGGGGAAGTCAATTTGCAATTACGTGGAGCATTATTCAAAACATACTTATTCACCTCTTCACTATTTCTTGCAAGCCATTTCAAAAGCTCAATGAAGTTACCTCTGTTGCTAGACTCTTCATTTTCTCTGTGTCCACGGAAGGCCAATCCTTGATGCAAAAGGAACCTCAAACATCTAAGTGAATAAGTCAACCACATCTTGTAAAGAAGTAGATCCTCATGATTCCCCTTCACCATAAGATTATCAATTTGAGAAGCACGGGGGCTAATAAATAAGTTGTATCTCTCTTGAGCTGCCTGGTGCACTGTAACATCCCAAAATTCCAATTTGGAATGTTATGAAATATAGCTATGCATCATCATCACAATGTTTGAATGAAATGAATTGTTGAAGTTCGTCTTTTGAAATTCTGAAAGTCCATTCCCATTTCTCCATATACTTGTTTCTCCTATTTGAAAACCCTTGGAATATTCATAAAAAGATAGGAGTAACATGACACTCCACACCAGGGGCATCTTGGTGAAATATTTGAACCATAAAACGAGGGGGTTATTTGAAATTTTATTGCAAAATAATTTAAAAATCAATTAGGCATTTTCTAATTTTTTTAAAGTATTCATTTTGTCTGTGGAAAAATGTTCATTAAATAGCATTTATTCCCGTGATCAATTTCATATTTGAATCTTCAATTGTTGGAAATGTTTTGAATGCCTTAATGAGTTTTCAATGCTCTCGAAAATAAAAAAAGAAACGAATTTAACGTTTTAAATAGAAAACCGTCCGGCCCACCAGCCTTTACTCCCCGAGATCGCTCCGGATCGGTCACCGACGCCATTGATCGCGCCCCCACTCTCACTGACGCACGGGCCCCACCGTCCGATCACGACTTCCCCGCGCTTGCCCCCTTCCCCGCGCCCCCGACCTCGCCGGAGATCCCTCCATCCCCGGATCTCGCTCCCCTTTCCCTCTCCCGACCCTGCATCGCGCCTATAAGAAGCCCTGCCCTCCCCGCACTCCGTTCCACCCCCGAACGCCCCTACCCTCGCCTGAAAACGCCACCGCACCACCTCGCCGGAGTTCGGCCATCGGCCGCAGACTCCGAGCATGTGGTCGTCGCCTCCGTCGTCCCCAGCCCCGCCCGATGCCACCATTCGTCGCCGGAGCTTCGCCGCCATTGCCTGAGCTCTTCAATCGCCGCCCCGACCACCGCACCACTGTCTAGGGTCACCTCTGACCCTCGACCGCCGTCGACCTTGCCGGAACCCCGACCTCCACCTCTGTAAGCCCCGCCCCCTCTCTGTAGCCGTTGGATCTAGAGTGAACGGATCAGATTAGAAACTTTAAACGACGAAACGTTTTCTTTTACGTTTCGGTCGTCCGCCCGCAAACACCCGCACGTGCGCTCTCTCGACCAATAGGAAGCCGCCATGTCACCCCTGTCCGTTAACTATTTTTTTCTTTTTCTTTTTCTGTTTTAGAAAACAGAATGTGTTCTTATTTTATTTTAGTTATATCTTTTAAAATATTTAGTGTTTTTGAATGATTCTTTTTGTAACATGTCACAAATTTCATGTAGTTTCCGTCTGTAGGCTTAGTTTTAAAATTTGAACTTGTAAATTTGAATTTTGTTAAAATTGAGCAAATCACTAAAACTTGAATAACTTGAGTTTAGAAAATATTTTTGAGAGATTCCTTTTGCCACTGTTTTTTATTAGTTAGGTCTATCATCCAACACTGTTTGAGAATTTTTAAGATATTTTAAATAAGGGTTTTCAGTAAAAAACATATTCCTTTTAGTTCTTCTTAGTGTTTATTTGAATTTGTTTTTATTTTAGTTTATTTTGATTTTGGTTTTAGTTTAACTTTTTATTGTAGTTTATTTAGTTCTGTTGTTCAACATTTGGTGAACTATTTTCTGATAATAAATTTTTTTATTTTTGTTTTGTGCTCTAGTTTAAATAGGTATACCTTGTTTCACCATTAGTATTGTTTAGAAAAATATTTTGTAGTAATCCTTTTTGCACAATTTTTTTATAATGAAATACTTTCTACTTTCTAATAAAAATTTTGTATTTACTTTTCTGTTATCTAATGGTTAGTTGCTGAAAACAAAATTTGTCTTGTTATGTCTTAGTAAAAAAATGTGACACCAAAATTTTTGGAGTCTTCTACCTTGAGTGATTCTCCCTTTTGATTGTGCTATTGCTTGTTGAAGAACTTGTTTACCTTGCTGTTGTGTGAATTGTATTGTGGTTATGCTTATTGTGTGCTTTGTTTGATTCGTCAGATCATCCGGAGTGCAAAGCTTGTTATCTAGAGTCACTTGAGTACGAGGATCGTCAACAAGGCAAGTCACTTTGATCATATTTACCCATGTTTTTATAGCATTAGTTCTACCATCTCCCCAATTGCATGCAAAGTAGGTAATTTGGAAACTTGGTTACTTGATGTAGTATCATGTGGTAGGCACCCCAACCCTTTGACACCTTGGCCCCGGGAAACGTTGATTAAATTTTGCTATGCTATTTAGTAGACGGGGTTGGTTGTGTGATTCATGAGAGTTGTGAGATAATAATTACAACACCTACATGATGATCAAGACTTCAAGACTCCAAGTTTTCAATATACCTGTGGGTAGATGATGGTTGAACTGCGCCCTAGAGAAGCCAGTGGTTAGCCTAGGTGTTGCTGGAGAAGTGCCAGTATTCACGCAGAAAGGTCCACCCACGCACAAAGAGATGGATGGATGCTTCAAGACCCAAGGCTTACCTGCACAGCCACAAGCCATTATGGGCTCTGGCTTGGTTGGATACTGTGGTGACCCTGGACAGGCGGTGCTACGAGATGTAGAAGAACGGTAGGAAAGGATGGGCACCGACAGAGTCTCAGGGAAACCCTTTTGAAGACCATGTTGGTCATCCGTTTCTCAAACACCCTGAAGTGCGAGAAATTCAACGGAGGCGATCAAAACTTTGCAGAGTACCCAAACATAATCGATTAGCCGTGTCCACGGTCATGGTCAACTTGAGCCAAAGGAACTGAAACTATCTGGAATTCTCAACACAAAGAATTATATTGATGAGGGTATTAATGACAACTTGGGTATGAGAATTGGTTGGTGGAACCATCTCATTAATCAACCAACATTGTTGTATAACCTTTGAAGCTTCCGCAAGACTTTTTCGACCAGGAGTGAGGATACGCTCTATGCTCGGTGAGATGCCCTTGGAGTCAGATGGACTCAACTACCTTTGAAGCTTCCGCAAGACTTTGGTTTAGTTTATCTCATGAGTTGGCCTTCATCCACTTTATTGTAATCATTATTGTAATAAAGAAGTCGATATGAGATTTTGATTAATAAAGCTGTGTGATTTTTCCTTTGATATATACATTGACGTACCGTGTGTGTACCAGCATGATCTTGGGATGGTACGGAAACACTGGAGATTCGACCTTTCAGGTCGGGTCGCTATAGAAATGGTATCAGAGCACACGCTGACCGTAGGACGTAACCCCTAGGATTGGAAAAGCCTGAGGATCTTTATTTTTCCTTTTTGCTTTTCAAAGTCTTATATTCTCATCTGCTCACTTCTGACTTCTCTCCGATTATTTCAACCTTTCTAGATGGCCACCTTCGTCCCAGTTCGCTTCATGGAGTTTTGCCAGCCTGACGATACCATGCCTTTTGGCAAAGAGCTGACACGGATTTTCAAGGACGTAAAGATTGCTCTGCCAACCATCACCGGGACTGTGATCACGTCTTACCCACAAGACGATCGCTATAGGATCGAAGTGCACATTCCCGGAAGGACTTTTGGTTATCGCACAGAACCTATCGACTTCAGGTTTGTGGCACCCAACTGGTTCTTGGGAGGGACATGGCGATTCACCGTGCCCTCAGACGTATTTAGGAGGAATACGGGGGTGGTCCCATTTCGCCAGGATTCAGCATGGTTTGTCGCAGGGATTCCAATGGAAATATCATAAACACTGCCACTGAAGACTCCACCATTTCCTATATCCAGACTTTGGAGACTCACATCAAGACTCTGGAGTTTCGGGTACACGCAGACACGAAGACGATAAGGAGGCTGATGAACCGCGAGCTTGGCCTCGAGGGTGACCTACGGGAAGCCAAGTACGAGCGTGAGCATGAAGTGAAGGACTTCTTGGAGAGGATCGAGAAGATGAACACTCGCATTGCAACTCTGGAGGAACAGCTGGACATGGGAGAAAATCTTCACCCAGAAGGAGACATGGCTCCCTTGATCAGCAACGATGATGACTATGAGGAGAGTGCCACCGGAGGACCCACGACCATGTACTTTTGAGGAGAACTTTAGTCATGCCCCCCATGTATCTTTCATTTCGTTGTTAAAATGTAGGTCAATGCTTAATTTGATTGGAGACTTGAATCTCGATGTTTGAACCTTGAGTGTGATATGTTTGTTGCATTGCATATGGGGAGTGAAATTTCCTTTTAGACCCTTGTTCTATTCTAATTCTCACCCCTTTGAAAACAGCAAGATGCCTCCACGACATGATCCCGAATTCACCTCTCTGCCGGAACTCACCCAACTCCTCCAGCAGCAGAATGCCCTGATGCAGCTGTTGATCCAGAACCCTTAGTCAACCCATTACGGTCAACTCCCCAGGAGGCATGATGATGGCAGGAATAGGATGCCACGCATTGAAACTCAATATAGGAAACCATGTTTTTCCCACCGACCTCATCGTCTTAGAGTCGCAGGGATTGGATGTGATCCTAGGCATGGATTGGATGACCAAGTATGAAGGAGACCTTGATTGCCCCGGTAAGTCTATCTTTCTCACCACCCTAGAGGACAAGAGGATTAAGTATGTATCCCGATGCACACACATGAGTGCTCGGTTAAATTCCCTCACATGAGTTGTTCAGGAGGAAGTGCCGGTGGTAAAAGATTTTCCAGATGTATTCCCGGAAGAATTACCAGGCATGCCACCAGATAGAGAGATCGAGTTCCTGATAGAGTTACCTCCAGGAACATCCCCAATTTCCAAGAGACCCTATCGGATGCCCGCAAATGATTTAGTAGAAATCAAGAAGCAGATTAAGGAGTTATTGGACAAGGGGTATATTCGCCCAAGTTCTTCACCTTGGGGAGCCCCAGTTCTTTTGGTGGAGAAGAAGGATAAAACCTTGAGGATGGTAGTCGATTATCATGCATTGAACGAGGTGACTATCAAGAACAAGTACCCTCTGCCGATGATTAATGACTTGTTTGATCAGCTAGTGGGAGCCAAAGTGGTCTCCAAGATCGATCTTCAATCAGGGTATCACCAGTTGAAAATTCGTGAACAGGATATACCCAAAACAGCTTTCGCCACAAGGTATGGCTTATATGAGTATACAGTCATGTCTTTTGGTTTGACTAATGCTCCTGTATATTTCATGAGTATGATGAACAAAGTGTTTATGGAATATCTGGACAAGTTTGTCGTGGTGTTCATCAATGAAATTTTGATATTCTCCAAGAACGAGGAAGAGCACAAGGAACACTTGCATTTAGTTCTGGAGAAGCTTAGAGAGCATCAGTTATATGCCAAGTTCAGCAAATGTGAATTTTGGCTGACGGAAGTCAGATTCCTTGGACACATTATTTCCGGAGATGGAATAGCAGTGGACCCCGCTAAGGTTGAAGCAGTCACCAAGTGGAAGTCACCCACCTCAGTTAAGGAGATCCGCAGTTTCCTCGGATGTCGTGGGAACAAGTCTGACAGTAGAAGGTATGGGTACAAATGGAGAGGGCAAAGTCCTAGCTACGGCGAGGGTGTACACATAGATGTATGAGTTTAGGCCCCTCTCGTGGAGGTAAAAGCCCTACGTCTCAGCGCTCGGAAGCTTATGTTGTGTGGAATATGGAGATTACAATAGTGTCGTTAACCCTTGTACAGGAGGGGGAGGGGCGGCTTATATAGAGTCTGCTACCCCTCGTAATTGTCCTGCAGTCAACAGCTGATCGTGGGGTATAAAGATGGCCGTTATAGGTAACATATGCTATAAAGGCTTATAATGACCATTAAACCATCGTCTGCCTGTTGGGCTCTTTGTAATGGCTTCCGGTCTCCTAGCGTCGAGTGCAATGAAGCATGTCGAGTGTCACGCGACCGCCGAGTGGGAAGAGGGCTTCTGAGTGTCGTACTGTCAAGTGACCTTTAGGCACCTCCAAGTACACACTCGGAAGTTCATGCTTGATCTTCAACTCCTCTATGGTAGTGTCCTTGGGAAGGGTATGTGGGCCCTGTTTAGGACCCTACCCTAGGTACATGTACTCGTCATTAGCCCCCGAATGGATCGGGGTGTGAATGGGAAAAGAAGATTTCGAAGTCGACCTTGAGCTGGAGCATCTAATCCTCGGAGAAATGTCTTGAGCTTCCGTGAAATTTATGTCGATTGAATCTTGACCTTCAAAGTCTAATTGGATATGTCCTGAAGAACATTCCGAATGATATTCGAGGTTTCAGAGAAATTTGCGCCTACTGGATTCTTCTCCGTTCGCCCGGATCCATTCAGCCTCAAAAGTGTTCGAGTGACTATTTGGGATCTGTCCTATACCAAGTGAACCGAAGGCATCTTGAGAAAGGACGGGTCGGTCTGTCAGACCCGGATTCTTCGGGATATGAAAATCTGGGCAGCACGCGCGAGTGTGCGAAGATGACGGCACGATTTGGGCGAGTGGGCGCACGACGCCTTGATTTTTGCACCAGACATTTCGCATGACGCGTCGATCTTCGCGCCAGATATTTCGCCACCTATCAGGCACTGCCCGTGGTTGGCGTGTGCGGTTATCTCTCGGGCCCCCTGGTCAGTGACTCGCTCGACAGTGAATAAAGCCTCCTCCGGCTCGGTCCGCACGGCATCCGCCGCAGTCTTCCACCCTTTTCTTCCTCCGCCTCCTACATCCGCCATTACCTCTCGCTCTGCGGCGACGACAACCACCGCCCGAAGATGACGAAGAATGCCACCGAGAAGCTAGAGCGGGTTTAGAGGGGCACCTCGACACGCAAGGGGAGGAAGCTCTCGACCGCTCGGTTCACGGCGCCAGTGGGATGGATACAAGGGGACTTTCTCCCTTCTGTCGTTACCGCCGAGCATCTCGAGGGCCTCGTCGCCGACGGGCTCGTAGCCCACGGAGTGTGGAGGCTCCCCAAGGGCGAGATCAAGCCTGCACCGCGCGACGGAGAGCGGGTACTTCTTTTGTCCCACATAGAAAGGGGTTTTTCTCTGCCTCCCCATCCGTTCTTCCGTGGGTTCTTGAACTTCTTTGGGGCAGAGCTGCATCATGTGCCGCCGAACACCATTACATATCTGTCCGCGTTTGTTACCCTGTGCGAGTGTTTCCTTGGTGTCTCGCCCCATTGGGGGTTGTTCAAGCACCTCTTCATGGTCAGATCTCATACCGTGAAGAAGGCCAACTTGGACGATGGGAAGACTCATGTTATCCAGACGTGCGGGGGTCTTGGCATGCAGAAAAGAGTATGAAGTTCCTTTCCTCCCATCACCTTGCCCGAGTCAGTTCGGGGGTCGCAGTCGACCTGGTTCTACTGCGAGGACGCAGCGTCGCCGAATATGTCGACTGGTCTCCCCCCTTTCACGCTAGATCACCCTGCCGCCCCCAAGACCCTGAAGATAGTAGCCGCAGAGGCCGTCCAGGTGGGAATCTTGGTCGAGGCGGTGGTGAGTTGATCCGAGGCGGGGTGACGGGGTTGGATCTGCTGGAGACGTTTCTGAGTCGACGCATACAGCACCTCCAAGCCAGGGACCACACCATGTGGCATTACACCGGTGCAGACGATACGACCAGGGCATACTCCGAGGAGGTTCCTCAGGAGGTTGTCGAGCAGTGGCTCCAGAGCATCACCGGAACCTGCGACAACCCTGCGGGGGCGAAAAGGATCGAACCGTATTCCGCCAGCAATCCACCCAGGAACCTGGTGAGTGACATTACGCCGACTCATTCGGAAATATCGTCGAGTGTAACACTGTCTTGTAGATTGACGCCCATTTGAACCTTGCAGGAGTGGACGAACATGCACTCGCCCGTTCCCAACGGGGACCATGTAGAGGAAGGCGTGGCGAGCGACGGCGGGAGCGTGGATGGTGACGGCTCCTCCGATTCCAAGAGCGAGTCAGAGGAGCCTGGCGAAGAGAAAGAAGTCGAGGTACACCCTCGGCGTGAAGCTCGAATCAAGGCCCGTCACGACTCCGCGGCCGCGGAGGAGCCGGCTCCAGGCCCCCGCGACAAGAACCCCAAGTGGAGCCGCCCTTCGACGGCTGAACCGAGTGAGAAGCCGGCCAAACGGCCCAAAACGACTGTCGCCAAACCCCGCAAGGCCTTGCCTCGGATGAGGATGGCTGTTTCGGTCGACTCTACGTAAGCGCTTGTCTCTGGAGGTTTTTGTCGACTGAAGTCTCGTACTGCTTATTGAATGTTGCATGGTTTTTCAGAGCTGCGACGTCCGTGACCTCGCCTCAGAGGGACGGCGGGGACGCCATGGATATTGATACCACGGACGCGGCCACCTCTCGCCATGGTAAGTGAACAGTTGGCTTGTCTGTACGTGACTTGTTATATATGGTTGTTGACATTTGTCGATTGTAGCTGCAGAAGTTATCCAGTTGGAAGACGACGAGGAGTAGCAGGCCGCTCCGCGTGCTCGACAGTGCCCGGCGGGGGAGTCTTCCCTAGGGGCGGGCGGCTCGACCTAGCCTCAGGTTGAACCTGCTGTGCTCCCAACGCACGCTCCTCCCACCATCTCGACGGTAGTGACGGCGACTCCCACGGGACCCATCGAGGCTGCCCCGACTGCTCCAACGACTGTGTCGACTCCCCCCGTGACAACTTTCACTCTGCATCGGACCCCAGAAGATCAAACTAGGGCTGCAAAGGAAGCTCTGATTCATGTGGAGCAGCTGATGCAGAAGTCGAAGGAAGCGTTCAAAGCGAGCGAGCTGGCGTTTGGCGTCAGCTCGGCGCTCCGCACCAACGTCCGAGTAAGTTCTATCGTAAGTCTACTGTCGAGTAAATTTTCGTACTCTCTTTGTTGCTTTGCACCCACTGGGTGATTGCTGTAGAGAGTGTACTTTTCGTCGAATAGATCCTATTGCTGTGGATTTTACCTTTCTTGACGAGTTGCTCGACGGATCGAGAGTCAACTATCTCAGTGTGGGCGCTCTTAGCGCACCCACTGGGTGTAGTCCCCGAGGTCGCTGTCGAGTGCTTGCATCGGCAGAGGTCTTAAAGCTTATTGTATACATGATACATTTTTGCTTTGAACCACTCCACTCCGTGGTTACCTTGCAGGTTTCATGGATATTATTGGCAAACCATGATATGACGCTGCATAAGGATAGACTACACTTCGCAGAGTAGGGAGGGCGCCACTCGACGGGTCGAGTGTGCTGACAGGGAAGACCTTGTCGAATGCTCGAGTGGACTTTTATTTTTTCTAACAAGTTGCTCGACGGATCGAGAGTCAACTGTCTCAGTGGGGGCACTCTTAGCGCACCCACTAGGTGTAGTCCCCGAGGCCACTGTCGAGAGCTTGCACTGGCAGTGGTCTTAATGTTTGTTGTATACATGATACATGCTTCGTGCAACCGCACCATTCTGCTGCTGCCTGGCAGGTTTCATGGACATAATTTACAAACCACGATATGACGCTGCATAAGGGCAGGTTGAACTTCGCAGAGTAGGGAGGGCGCTACTCGACGGGCCGAGTGTGCTGACAGGGCAGACCTTGTCGAATGCTCGAGTGGTCTTTTATTTTTTCTAACGAGTTGCTCGACGGATTGAGAGTCAACTGTCTCAATGGGGGCGCTCTTAGCGCACCCACTGGGTGTAGTCCCCGAGGCCACTATCGAGTGCTTACACTGGCAGTGGTCTTAATGTTTGTTGTATACATGATACATGCTTCGTGCAACCGCACCATTCTGCTCCTGCCTGGCAGGTTTCATGGACATAATTTACAAACCATGATATGACGCTGCATAAGGGCAGGTTGAACTTCGCAGAGTAGGGAGGGCGGCACTCGACGGGTCGAGTGTACTGACAGGGCAGACCTTGTCGAATTTTTCCATAACCAGTGGGGACGCTCTTAGAGCACCCACTGGGTGTAGTCCCCGCGGCCACTGTCGAGTGCTTGCCTTGCAGTGGTCTTAATGATGAAGACGTTGAAGTGTAGCCACTCGACATGTCGAGTGGATTTTTATTTTCAGCGGCACTTGACGGTTCGAGTGTACAGACAGGGCAGACCTTGTCAAATGTTTCCATAACCAGTGGGGGCGCTCTTAGCGCACCCACTGGGTGTAGTCCCCGAGGCCACTATCGAGTGCTTGAACTGGCAGTAGTCTTAATGACAAAGACGTTGAAGTGTAGCCACTCGACATGTTGAGTGGACTTTATTTTCTAAACTTTGTTTAACATGCTCAGTCGATCGACTGCCTTATCAATTGCTGATTGCAACTCCATCTTGTGTCGACCGCAGCGGGCTTGCGAACAGGGAGCGAAATACAAGGAGGTGGAGGATGAGCAGAATGGGTTGAAGGCGGATCTGGCGGTCGCCAATAATGCCTTGGAGCGAGCTCGTAAAGTGGTGAAGACTCTGGGAGGTAATGATCTCTATTATTCCAAACCTCTTTCCTCACTCGACTCATTTTGAACCGAGGATCTTCACTCGAGCGGACATGCGCGATGAGAACCGCCGACTCCAAGCGCGACTCAACAATGTTGTTTCTTTAGATTCCATGAAGAAGGCACTGGAGGAGAAGGACAAGGCGCTTGCTGGCGCTTAGTGGGAGGCCAAGGAGAAGGCCGAAGCCGCGGACCGGAAGGTAGAGGCAGTGAAGAAACTTGAAGACGCGAGTGCGAAGCTTAAGCAGGAGAACGCCGACCTCGCCAAGACGGTTGAGAAGCTGAAAAAAAGAGCGCTGGCCTGGAAAGGCATTTAGGCGAGTTCTCTAGGAAGATGTATCTGATGCTTGACAGTGAGTTTTTCTGCCGACTGCCTTGTGTAAGTTCTTTCGTTGTCGACTGAATTTCCCCCCCATCCCTTCGTCCAGACTTCTGTCGCGACTTCGAAAAAGAGACCGAAGAGGTTGAGCCCAACCTTGACGCCACCAAGTTGCCCGTGGCTGATGCTGTCGCGATGAACATGTTGCGGCTCAACTTTAGGCTCCAAGGCGTCCAGGCTCATATCAGTCGGCTCAAGTCCGTTATGGAGAGGATTGATAAGGAGCTCTGGCCGGAAGATACTCTGCAGCTGGACCTCGATGCCATCATGGCTCGACTGAATGAACTTCCTGGTCGAGTCGGAGCGTGGAAGAAATCAGTGGCTTGTTGTGGAGCGGACGTGGCTTTGTCCCTTGTCAGGGTGCACTGCCGGGAGGTGCAGGAGGAGAAGCTGAATGAGCTCCAGGTGGTGAACACGAAGAAACTGCAATTTGAGGACTTCACGGAGACCTTCATTGAAGCAGTCACCAGGATTGCCGATGGCATCGACCTGGACACCTTCGTCGAGCCCTCTAGCCCTTCGTCCGCTTGAGAACTTAATCTTTGAGAGAGAGAAAGAAACAATTAAATTTGCCTCGGTATGCCGAGTGGATCTGTATCCCTTGAGACTTCATTCAGGCCTTAGTCCTGAGCACTTTTGCTTGAACATCTGCCGTGATTTCAATTTTTTTAATTTGATCTGAATTCGCTTTTCAACCTTTCGTTCGACTGATGCTTGATCTTGTTGAGTGTTTGGACTTTCGTCCGCTTGACGTATTCGGCTTGGGCAAAACATGTTTGGCGCTGAGCCCCCGAGAGTGAGTTTTGCTCATCACTCGGAGTGTTATGAACTTAGGCGAATATCAATTCGCAGCTAAGGTGTCGAGTAGGTGGACTGTTGTTCGCTCGACGTGTTTGAACTTAGGCGAAGCATGTTCGTAGCTAAGCCCCCGAGAGTGAGGTTTGCTCATCACTCGGAGTGTTTTTTTAGAACTTAGGCGAACATCGGTTCAAAGCTAAGGCCCCGAGTGTGAGGCTTGCTCATCACTCGGAGTGTTTTTTAGAACTTAGGCGAATATCAGTTCGCAGCTAAGCCCCCGAGAGTGAGGTTTGATCATCACTCGGAGTGTTTTTTAGAACTTAGGCGAATATAGGTTCGCAGCTAAGCCCCCCGAGTGTGAGGTTTGCTCATCACTCGGAGTGTTTTTATACTTAGGCGAATGTCGATTCGCAGCTAAGTTGTCGAGTGGATGGCTGCTACCCACCCAACAGGAATTTTAACTCAGGAGAAACATGTTCGCAGCTAAGCCCCCGAGAGTGAGGATTGCTCATCACTCGGAGTATTCCCAAGACGTGTATGTATGACTTGAGTCAACAAACTTGTTGCGAGAACGTGCATTGGATTGACAAAGATAATCTTATTGCATCAGCAAACTCTTGTCTCAGGTGTAAAAATGTCTAAGTAAATCCGCATTCCAGGCTTGTGGCTCGTCCATCCGCTTCATGAGGTTGTACAGGTGATAAGCCCCGTTGTTCAGCACCTTAGTGACTATGAAAGGGCCTTCCCATGCAGGGGCAAGCTTGTGCAGACGATGCTGATTCACTCGGAGCACCATGTCTCCTTCGTGGAATGCTTTACTCTTGACGTTTCTTGCGTGGAAGCGTCGTAGGTCTTGCTGATAAGCAGTAGTTCTGATTAGAGCCATCTCGCGCTCCTCCTCCAGAAGATCTACTCCATCTTGCCTTGCATGCTCAGCTTCAGCTTCATTGTAAAGTTCCACCCGGGGAGCATTGTGCGCCAGGTCACTCGGCAGTATGGCTTCTGCTCCATACACAAGGAAGAAAGGAGTTCGTCCAGTCGACCGGTTTGGCGTTGTCCTTAGCCCCCACAAGACAGATGGCAATTCGGTCACCCAGGCACCAGCGGCGTGGTCTAGATCACGCATTAGACGGGGCTTCAATCCTTGCAGAATGAGTCCATTGGCCCGCTCGACTTGCCCGTTGGTCTGAGGATGAGCAACAGAGGCGTAGTCCACTCAGGTGCCCTTGGAGTTGTAGAAGCTCCTGAACTCATCTGAATCGAGGTTTGTGCCATTGTCTGAGATGATGTTGTGCGGGATGCCGTACTGGATAATGATCTCTCTCATAAAGGTAACAACAGTTCGAGCATTCAACTTCTTGATGGGTTTGGCCTCAATCCACTTGGTGAATTTGTCGACTACAACCAACAAGTGAGTGAATCCTCCTTTTCCAGGCCGAAACGGTCCGACCGTGTCGAGTCCCCAAACTGCAAACGGCCAAGCGAGGGGGATAGTCTTCAGGGCAGATGCTGGCTTGTGCGAGAGGTTTGCATAGAATTGGCACCCATCACAGTGATCCACGATGTCTTTGGCCATCTCATTAGCTCGAGGCCAATAAAACCAGCTCGGTACGTCTTGGTGACTATTGCCCTTGAAGAAGCATGATGACCACAAGTGCCCGAGTGAATGTCCTCCAAGATCATTCGACCTTCTTCGGGGGAGATGCAGCGTTGGGTGACGCCAGTCACACTCTCTCGGAACAACTGATCTCCCATGACAGTGTAAGCTTTGGACCTGCGCACGATCTGTCGAGCCTCGGCCTCCTCATCTGGGAGCTCTTGTCTGACAATGTACGCGGTGTACGACACAGTCTAGTCGGGGATGATAACCAGGATCTCTATGACGAGGTCGATCACGGCAGGAACATCAACTTCAGTCGAGTCTGTGGAACTCAGAGCCCGTGGAGGTTCTTCAGTGAAGGGGTCCTCTTGAATGAAAGGAGTGTGCAAATGCTCTAAGAACACACAACCGGGAACAACCCGTTGAGTGGAATCAATCTTGGACAACTCGTCGGCTGCTTGGTTTTTCAGTCGGGGAACATGGTGGAGTTCCAGGCCTTCGAATTTCTTCTGAAGCTTCCAGACTGTGCTGCAATACCCAGTCATTGAGGGGTTCCTGACGTCCCACTCCTTCATAACTTGATTTACTACCAGATCTGAATCGCCATAAATCATCAAGCGCTTTTAGCCGAGTGATATGGCCATACGCAACCCTTACAGTAGTGCTTCGTATTCAGCCTCGTTGTTGGAGGAGTCAAAGTGAATCTGCAAGACGTAGCTGAGCTTGTCGCCTTTAGGAGAGATCAGCACTACTCCAGTGCTGGATCCATTCATCATCTTAGATCCATCAAAGAACATAGTCCAATGCGCTGAATGAGCTGGGACAGGCTGCTGCTGCTCGATCCACTCGGCCATGAAATCTGCTAATGCTTGGGACTTGATAGCTTTCTTGGCCTCGAATCTGATAACAAAATGAGCAAGCTCTATAGCCCATTTGACCACTTGACCTGAAGCGTCGCGATTGTTGAAGATTTCTGATAAGGGAGCATCGTTGACGACTGTAATCTGATGATCTTGGAAGTAATGAGCCACCTTCTTCGCTGATAGGTAAATACCGTACACCAGTTTCTGATAATGTGGATATCTTTGTTTTGAGGGGAACAATACTTCCGAGACATAATACACTGGCCGCTGAACTTTGAGCGGCTTTCCTTCCTCCTCTCGCTCGATAGTCAGCACAGTACTGGCGACCCGATTTGTGGCCGCGATGTACAAGAGCAAGGGCTCTTTGCTGGCAGGAGCGGCCAATACCGGCTGGGTGGAAAGCAGTGCTTTGAGCTTTGCAAACGCTGCCTCGGCTTCATCAGTCCAGTCAAAAGTGTCAGACTTCTTCATCAACTGATATAAGGCTAGAGCCTTCTCTCCAAGACGGGAAATGAATCGACTCAATGCCGCCAAGCAGCCAGTGAGATTTTGCACGTCGTGCACTCGCAAGGGGGTCTTCATACGGGTGATAGCGCCGATCTTCTCTGGATTAACATCAATTCCCTTCTCGGAAACAAGAAAACCGAGCAACTTGCCACCGGGGACGCCAAAGGTGCACTTAGCTGGATTCAGCTTTATGTCGAATCGCCTCAGATTGGCGAATGTCTCAGCCAGGTCAGTCAGCAGGTCGGAACCTTTGCGCGACTTGACCACTATGCCATCCATGTATGCCTCGACATTCTGAGGAATTTGATCGATCAGGCATTTCTGAATCATGCGCATGAAAGTAGCCCCAGCGTTCTTGAGACCAAAAGGCATGGTGATGTAACAAAAGCACCCGAAGGGGGTGATGAAGGCCGTTTTTATTTCATCAGGACCAAACAGACGGATCTGATGGTACCCAGAGTATGCATCTAAAAACGATAACCGCTCGCACCCCGCTGTCGAGTCAACAATTTGATCTATGTGAGGGAGCGGGAAATGGTCTTTAGGGTACACCTTGTTGAGATTCTTGAAGTCGATGCACATGTGCAATGACTTATCTTTTTTCGGCACAATCACTACATTCGAGAGCCACTCGGAGTGGTGGATCTCCCGAATGAACTTGACTTGCAAGAGACGGGCCACTTCTTCTCCGATCGCCTTGTCCTTCTCGGTCGCGGATCGATGCAAGCGCTCCCAAACTGGCTTGGCTTTTGGATCCACTCGCAAACGGTGCTCAGCCAGCTCTCTGGGAATCCCTGACATGTCAGCAGGCTTCCATGCGAAGATATCCCAGTTCTCACGAAGGAACTAGATGATCTCGCCTTCCTATTTGCTGGCGAGTGTTGTGGAAATGTTTGTCGGGGCCGCATCGGGATCCGTCGGGTGAACGTGCACCTTCTTGACTTCTCCCGCCAACTGAAATGCCGACTCGGAAGCCGGTTTCTTCGCGCGGAGCAAGTCGGCGGGATCAGCAGTCTTCTTGTACTCCTCAAGATCCACCATGGCCATCTGATGATCGGCCATTCTGGAGCCCTGCTGGAGGCACTCCTCCGCCCGCTGCCGATTGCCGGTGATCGTGATCACACCCTTAGGGCCTGGCATCTTCATCTTAAGATACACGTAACATGGACATGCCATGAAACATGCATAAGCGGGTCGCCCCAGAATGGCGTGGTAAGCGCTCTTGAAATCAACGACTACAAAAGTTAATTTTTATTTTCGGAAATTCTTGCTATCTCCGAATGTCACATCCAAGGCTATTTGGCAGAGTGACTTGGCCTTCTTTCCAGGGATGACCCCATGGAACTGCATGCTGCTCTCGCTCAGACGAGACATCGGAATGCCCATCCCTTTCAGAGTGTCCGCGTATAGGACATTCAAGCCACTGCCACCGTCCATCAAGACTTTTCTGAGTAGAGTCCCGTGCACCACTGGGTCGACTACCAGATCCTGGCGACCATGAGTGGCCACACGCGTAGGATGGTCTTTCTGGTCGAATGTGATGGCATATTGAGACCACTTTAGGTAAGTTGGAGTGTCGGGCACGGCCATATTGATCTCCCGATTTATGACCTTCAACTTGCTCTTGCTCTCGACATCAGCGAAAATCACCAGTGTTGCGGTGACATCCGGGAATGTTTCCTTTTCTTCTTCTTCGTCTTCCTTTTCAGGAGACTTCTCACTCGACTGATCGCCCTTGAATTGCTGGATTAGGGTCCGACACTGCCGAGTGGTATGCTTAGGCAAAATCAAACTGCCTTCGGCATCTTTCTTCGTGTGAATCACACACAGCTGATCCAAAATGTCAACCCCTGGCTGACCTTTCCCCTTCTTAGGGGTGTACTGCGCCTTGGCCTTGCCCTTGTTCTTCGGCTGATTCGACAACACTGCTGCCTCTGCCGGTGTTGGGTCTTCGGCCTTCCGCTTCTGCTTGCGATTGTTGCAGTTGCCTTCATTAGCGACATCTTTTCCTTTGCCGCTTCGGAGGCAGTCTTCCTCCTCGCCATTGGCGTACCGAGTGGCGATTTCCATCATTTTGCCGAGAGAAATATCACCCGTCCGCCCGAACTTCAGGTACAACTCCCTGTATCTCACACCGGCCTTGAAAGCACAAACGGCCTGGTGTTCCGACACGTTCTCCACAGTGTGATGCAGAGTGGACCATCGTTGTATGTAATCTCTGAGGGTTTCGTTGGGCTTCTGTACACAGTGTTGTAAGTCGACTAGAACTGCAGGGCGCTTGCACGTGCCCTCGAAGGTCCGAACAAACACTTGAGTGAGATCCTCCCAACAAGGTATGCTGGAAGGAGCCAAATGGTTCAGCCATGCGCGGGCCGGACCATCTAGCATCAAGGGAAGGTGCTTCATCGTGACATTGTCGTTCCCACCGCCATCTGCACTGCCACTCGGTAGTCATCTAACCAGGTCTCCGGCTTTGTTTCGCCAGAAAAATTTTCGATCCCCGCCGCCATCCTAAAATTGGGGGGAATCTCTGCAGAACGTATAGCTCTGCTGATGCACTCAGGACCTGACACCATGGCCGAGCTTCCACTTAGAATATCTCGGTCGGGTCCATCTCTGTGTGCTCTGCTCCTATCGATCCTCTTCTGGAGAAGGTACGTGCGGGCGTCAAAACCCGCATCTCGCTCGCCACCGAAAGAGCGCATGTCGTCCTGGTGCCGGGACACGTACGGACCACTCCGCGGAGGAGAAGGCACTCGACAGTGACCATCGTGGCGATCGTCACTTCAACGCCGCAAGGGTGAACCAGGGTTGTGCGCCGACTGAATGGTTTCTGCCCTGGGTGAATTGTTGTGAATCCTGTGACGGGACTGAGAAACTGCCGAGTTCTTACGCTGCGCTGCATCTAGCAATGCTGTGATCTAAATCAACCCCTTCCGGCCTCTGACCGGGACGGCTGAATGGAATCTGCTATCTTCGCAGCCGCAGCAATGTTCAGGACGGGAGTTCGGTATACCTCGACATGGTCGTGAGGCTTTCGCTGGTGTCGACTGGGATGAGGTGGACGTTGACAAGCACGCTCCTCGATCTCCGCTTGGAGCTCTTCCAGTCGAGTGCGCGTGGCCTCCAGGGCCTGGGCTTAAGCAGTTGTGCCGACGATGGGAGTATGGAGGAACTGCTCATCGCGACGCGGCTGCCCGGACGATGGACCTCCGGCCTCGTGCTTGCCACGACAGAAACCAGGCGGCGAACTCTGATGAGAGCCCGCCATCAGGACCTCCGTGGCTGGGTCGCAGCTTTCGCACTCGGACGGTACGTCGGACGGATCGGAATCCGACTCGAGTATGCCGTGAAGGGACTCGGCAGGTTCGAGCGCTGCCACCTACGGAGAAGATCGGCGTGCCGCTGCGTGCTCAACCCAACGCTGGAGTCATGAGCGGCCGGACCGCTTTCGACCGCGAACAGCGAGAGGGGCCGCAGGAACACGCTGCAGGGACACGCGCGAAAGTGCGCGGCCCCGCAGATTGGGAGTGCCTCGATGTCGAGAGGCGCCTCCTGGAGCCATGCCGAATCGTCGGCGATGAATGTGAGCGCGCCGAAACGGATCTCGCGGCCCAGAGCAAAAACATCACCGGAAGACATGCTCGAAGAAGAAAATTGCAACCTCGCCGGAAGTCGCTTAGACGCCGGCCCCACGGTGGGCGCCAACTGTCGTGGGAACAAGTCTGAAAATAGAAGGTATGGGTACGAATGGAGAGGGCAGAGTCCTAGCTACGGCGTGGGTGTACACACAGATGTATGAGTTCAGGCCCCTCTCGTGGAGGTAAAAGCCCTACGTCTCAGCGCTCGGAAGCTTATGTCGTGTGGAATATGGAGATTACAACAGTGTCGTTAACCCTTGTACAGGAGGGGGAGGGGCGGCTTATATAGAGTCTGCTACCCCTCATAATTGTCCTGCAGTCAAGAGCTGATCGTGGGGTATACAGATGACCGTTACAGGTAACGTATGCTATAAAGGCTTATAATGACCATTAGACCATCGTCTGCCCGTTGGGCTCTTTGTAACGGCTTCCGGTCTCCTGGCGTCGAGTGCAACGAAGCATGTCGAGTATCATGCAACCGCCGAGTGGGAAGAGGGCTTCCGAGTGACGTACTATCGAGTGACCTTTAGGCGCCTCCAAGTACACACTCGGAAGTTCATGCTTGATCTTCAACTCCTCTATGGTAGTGTCCTTGGGAAGGATATGTGGGGCCTGTTTAGGACCCTACCCTAGGTACATATACTCGTCATCGGACTTGCCGGATACTACCGGAGGATTATTGAGAATTTCTCAAAGATTGCTAAGCCCATGACGGAGTTGTTGAAGAAAGAGTCTAAGTACATTTGGACCGAGGAATGTGAAGCCAATTTCCAAGAGTTGAAGAAACGTTTGGTCACAACCCCAGTGTTGATTCAGCCAAATATTCGTAAGGACTTCCAGATTTATTGTGACGCTTCATGTCAAGGACTTGGAGGAGTACTCATGCAGGAGAGAAATGTTGTAGCCTATGCATCCAGACAACTACGACCTCATGAGTTGAACTATGCCACCCATGATTTGGAGTTAGCAGCCATAGTGCACGCACTCAAGACCTGGAGACATTTCCTTGTCGGAAACAGTTGTGATGTTTACACTGATCATAAGAGCCTGAAGTATATCTTCACGCAGAAGGAGTTGAATCTCAGATAGAGGAGATGGCTAGAGTTAATCAAGGACTATGACATGACATTGCATTATCATCCAGGAAAGGCAAATGTTGTAGCAGATGCCTTGAGATGGAAGAGTTATGTGAACACACTCATAGCGGGAGGATTACCCAAGGAGTTAGCCGATGACCTCAGAGAGCTCCGACTAGAGATAGTTCCAAAAGGATATGTTGCCACACTAGAGATCCAGTCCACCTTGACCGAAAGAATTCGTGAAGCCCAGAAATCGGACAAGGAGATAGCCGAGATAAAGCAGAGAATGAAGGGTGGTAAATCTAAAGGCTTTCATGAGGATGAACAAGGAACACTATGGTTTGAGAACCGAATCTATGTGCCCAATGACCCAGAGCTCAGGAAGTTGATACTTCAAGAAGCCCACGATTCACCTTACTCGATACACCCAGGCAACACCAAGATGTATCTGGATTTGAAGGAAAGCTATTGGTGGACAGGTATGAAGAAGGATATTGCCGAACATGTTGCGGTATGTGATGTTTGTCAGCGAGTAAAGGCGGAACATCAGAAACCAGCAAGGTTACTCCAACCTTTGCCGATACCCGAGTGGAAATGGGATAAGCTTGGTATGGACTTCATTACAGGACTACCCAGGACCCATTCTGGTTATGATTCCATCTGGGTAGTGGTCAATCGCTTGACCAAGGTGGCTCATTTCATCCCAGTGAAGACCACCTATACCAGTGCTAAGTTAGCCAAGATATATATGACCAGGATCGTGTGTTTTCATGGAGTTCCGAGGAGTATCGTGTCAGATAGAGGAACACAATTTACTTCAAAGTTTTGGCATCAGCTGCATGAAACTTTGGGTACGAGGCTGGAGTTCAGTACAACTTTCCACCCGCAGACTAATGGACAGACCGAGAGAGTCAACCAGATCTTGGAGGACATGTTGAGAGCTTGTGCGCTAGACTATGGGTCTAGTTGGGATGACAACTTACCTTACATAGAGTTCTCGTACAACAACAGTTATTAGACCAGTCTGAAGATGGCCCCTTTCGAAGCTTTATACGGAAGGAGGTGTAGAACAGCATTGATGTGGGATGGTGTTGGGGACCAAAAACTTTTTTGTCCCGATCTTATCCGAGATTCTGAAGAGAAGGTCAAGCTGATTCGTGACAGACCCAAGATATGTCAATCCCAGCAGAAGAGCTATGCTGACAGCAAACGCAAGGAAGTGATGTATGAAGTAGGAGACCAAGCATACCTTCGTGTGTCCCCACTTCGAGAAATCAAGAGGTTTGATGTTAAAGGAAAATTAGCACCCAGATTCATAGGCCCCTACAAAATTCTTGAACGTAGAGGCGAAGTTGCATATAAGTTGGAATTGCCGGAAGGATTGTCCAGAGTTCATGATGTTTTCCATGTTTCCCACCTGAAGAAATGCCACGCTGAGATGGCTGATATTCCTTTGAGAGACACAGTGCCCCTAGAGGCCTAACTTATGAGGAGAAGCCTGTCTAAATCCTCGAGACTGCCAACAGAGTTACCCGTAGCAAGATCATCAAGTTTTGTAAGGTTCTGTGGAGTCACCACGCCGAGGAAGAAGCCACCTGGGAACGCGAAGAAGATCTTCGTCGAGACCACCCGCACCTATTTTCTAGCCAACCCGAATCTCGAGGGCGAGATTCATCTTAAGGTGGGTAGGTTTCTAACATCCCAAAATTCCATTTTGGAATGTTATGAAATATAGCTAAGCATCATCATCACAATGTTTGAATGAAATGAATTGTTGAAGTTCTTCTTTTGAAATTCTGAAAGGCCATTCCCATTTCTCCATATACTTGTTTCTCCTATTTGAAAACCCTTGGAATATTCATAAAAAGAGAGGTGTAACATGACACTCCACACCACGGACATCTTGGTGAAATATTTGAACAATAAAACCAGGGGTTATTTGAAAATTTATTGCAAAAGAATTTAAAAATCAATGAGGCATTTTCTGAATTTTTTTAAAGTGTTCATTTTGGCCGTGGAAAAATGTTCATTAAATAGCATTTATTCCCCTGATCAATTTGATATATGAATCTTCAATTGTTGGAAATGTTTTGAATGCCTTAATGAGTTTTCAATGCTCTAGAAAATAAAAAGGAAAGGAATTCAACGTTTTAAATAGAATACCGGCCGGCCCACCAGCCTTTACTCCCCGAGATCGCTCCGGATAGGTCCCCGACGCCACTGATCGCGCCCCCTCTCTCACTGACACGCGGGCCCCACCGTGTGACCGTGCCTTCCCCGCGCTCGCCCCCTTCCCCGCGCTCCCGACCTCGCCGGAGATCCCTCCATCCCCGGATCTCGCTCCTCTTTCCCTCTCCCAACCCCGCACCACGCCTATAAGAAGCCCTGCCCTCCCCGCACTCCGTTCCACCCCCGAACGACCCTGTCCTCGCCCGAAAACACCACTGCACCACCTCGCTGGAGTTCGGCCATTAGCCGAAGACTCCGAGCACGTGGCCGTCACCTCCGTCGTCCCCAGCCCCGTCGGACGCCACCATTAGTCGCCGGAGCTTCGCCGTCGTTGCTTGAGCTCTTCGGACGCCGCCCCCGATCGCCGCACCACCGTCTCCGGTCGCCTCCGACCCTCGGCCGCCGTCGACCTCGCCGGAACCCCGACCTCCACCTCTGTAAGCCCCGTCTCCTCTCTGTAGCCGTTGGATCTAGAGTGAACGGATCAGATTAGAAACTTTAAACGGCGAAACGTTTTCTTTTACGTTTCGGTCGTCCGCCCGCAAACACCCGCACACGCGCTCTCTCGACCAATAGGAAGCCGCCACGTCACCCCTGTCCGTTAGCTAATTTTTTTCTTTTTCTATTTCTGTTTTAGAAAACAGAACGAGTTCTGATTGTATTTTAGTTATATCTTTTAAAATATTTAACGTTTTTGAATGATTCTTTTTGTAACATGTCACAAATTTCTTGTAGTTTCTGTATGTAGGCTTAGTTTTCAAATTTGAACTTGTAAATTTGAATTTTGTTAAAATTGAGGAAATCACTAAAACTTGAATAACTTGAGTTTAGAAATTATTTTTGAGAGATTCTTTTTGCCACCGTTTTGTATTAGTTAGGTCTATCATCCAGCAATATTTGAGAATTTTTAAGATAGTTTAAATTCGGATTTTCAGTAAAAACAGTTTCTGTTAAGTTCTTCTTAGTGTTTATTTGAATTTGTTTTTATTTTAGTTCATTTTGAATTTTGTTTTAGTTTAACTTTTTATTGTAGTTTATTTAGTTCTGTTGTTCAACATTTGGTGAACTATTTTCTTATAATAAATTTTTTTATTTTTATTTTGTGCTCTAGTTTAAATAGGTAAACCTTGTTTCACCATTAGTATTGTTTAGAAAAATATTTCGTAGTAATCCTTTTTGCACAAATTTTTTATAATGAAATACTTTCTGCTTTCTAATAAAAATTTTGTATTTAGTTTTCTGTTATCTAATGGTTAGTTGCTGAAAACAAAATTTGTCTTGTTATGTCTTAGTAAATTTTTTTTTTGACACGAAACCTTTTAGAGTCTTCTACCTTGAGTGATTCTCCCTTTTGATTGTGCTATTGTTTGTTGAAGTACTTGTTTACCTTGCTGTTGTGTGAATTGTATTGTGGTTATGCTTATTGTGTGCTTTGTTTGATTCATTAGATCATCCGGAGTGCGAAGCTTGTTATCTAGAGTCACTTGAGTACGAGGATCGTCAACAAGGCAAGTCACTTTGATCATATTTACCCATGGTTGTATAGCATTAAATATACCGTCTCCCCAATTGCATGCAAAGTAGGTAATTTGGAAACTTGGTTACTTGATGTAGTATCATGTGGTAGGCACCCCAACCCTTTGACACCTTGGCCCCGAGAAACGTTGATTAAATTTTGCTATGCTATCTAGTAGATGGGGTTGGTTGTGTGGTTCATGAGAGTTGTGAGATAATAATTACAACAACTACATGATGATCAAGACTTCTAGACTCCGATTTTTCAATATGCCTCTGGGTGGATGATGGTTGAATGGTGCCCTGGAGAAGCCAGTGGTTAGCCTAGGTGTTGCTGGAGAAGTGCCAGTATTCACGCGGAAAGGTTCACCCAGGCACAAAGAGATGGATGGATGCTTCAAGACCCAAGGCTTACCTACACAGCCACAAGCCATTATGGGCTCTGGCTTGGTTGGATACTGTGGTGACCCTGGACAGGTGGTGCTACGAGATGTAGAAGAACGGAAGGAAAGGATGGGCATCGACAGAGTCTCAGGGAAACCCTCTCTATTCCAAGTTCTCCAACCATCTTCAGTAAATGCATTGGTTCTATTGCCACTGGGTTTTTTTATCTTTGAACAAGCAGCATACAAAGCGTAATCCAGCTTTCTTGCTAATACTATATTCAAGCCAATGATGTTTATGAAACCAAAGAGGATTGAATTGCCGATCTCTGCCTCCAATATTTCTGCTTTCAAATTGATGTGCATATGGTTGGAATGGACGCTTGAGGATATATGCTCGTCGATCTGCATCTTGATCATTGACAGGATACGACGCAATGGGCAGTCTATCCCCCGGATCATGTGGAAAGCGACTAATATCATAAACAGATGGTGGTGGTGGTGGTGGCGGCGGCGATGGCGGCGATGGCGCTGGTGGTGATGAATCCACAATTTCTTCATTTACTCTCTCTTGCACTGACTCTAAGGTTTGTTGTTCCCCTGCGGGCGCTACCGGTGCCGGAGAAGGATGTGAAAAAGGAGCAGCCACCTTCTTCTTGGATCCATATCTCAAAAAAAGTGATGCAATGTCTCCTGTCCGCTTCATTTTCCCAGTAGTTCTACAAAAAAATTAATACATTAGTTCAGTTGGAACAAAGCCCTAATGATTCAATCGGTTCAATTGACAAATTATCAATTGCAATTTTTTTTAAAGCTTGCACTCTCAACAAATCGTTCAAATCTTCAGAGCAACATGAAGTTGTTCTTTGAATTAGAGAGGAACAAAAATCTTACTCTACACGGGTCTATATATGCGTACGTGCGCAGTTCCTTCCTCGCCTCGTCGGCCGCTTGGCCGTCGCCGTCGGTGGGTGCCTTGCCGGTGCCGGAGTGCCGGCCTTGCGTTGTTGCCCTAGCCGCTAGGGTTTCAGTCTTAGAGGAAAAGGGGACGAGTAGAGAAGACTACGAAGGAATTAGGAGCGATCAGCGCACGCTGATACGTCTCCAACATATCAATAATTTTTGATTGTTCCATGCTATTATATTATCAACTTTGCATGTTTTATATGCATGAATATGTTATTTTATATTAATTTTGGGACTGACTTATTAACTTAGTGCCCAGTGCCAGTTTCTGTTTTTCCCGTGTTTTTGACCTTTTTCAGATAGGAATATCAAACGGAGTCCAAATGGAATAAAACTTTCGCCATGATTTTTCATGGAAAATATAAAAAATACCAGAAGCAAGAAATACCAGGAGAGGAGGCCCAAGGGAACCACGAGCCTAGGAGGCGCGGCCCCACCCCTAGGCCACGGCTAGGGGGCTCGTGACCTCCTCGTGGCCCCTCTTGACTTGTTTCCTCCGCCATACGGTCTTATAAATACCCAAACCACTAGAACTAAACTTAGATCGCAAGTTCCGCCGCCACAAGCCTCCGTAGCCACAAAAAACCAATCGGGAGACCGTTCCGGCATCCTGCCGGAGGGGAATCCATCTCCGGTGGCCATCTTCATCAACACCATTGCCTCTCCAATTATATGTGAGTAGTTCACATCAGACCTTCGGGTCCATGGCTAGTAGCTAGATGGCTTCTTCTCTCTCTCTCTCCGATCTTCAATACAAAGTTCTCCTTGATCTTTATGGTGATCTATCCGATGTAATCTTGTTTTGCGGTGTGTTTGTTGAGATCCGATGAATTGTGGATTTATGATTAGATTATCTATGAATATTATTTGAGTCAATTCTGAATTCTTATATGCATGATTTCATATCCTTGTAAGTCTCTTCGAGTTATGGGTTTCGTTTGGCCAACTTGATCTATAGTTCTTGCAATGGGAGAAGTGCTTGGTTTTGGGTTCATACTGTGCGGTGTCCTCACCTAGTGACAGAAGGGGTAGCAAGGCACACATCGTGTTGTTGCCATCAAGGGTAAAAATATGGGGTTTATATCATATTGCATTAATTTATCCTTCTATATCATGTCATCTTGCTTAAAGCGTTACTCCGTTTCTTATGAACTTAATACACTAGATGCATGCTGGATAGCGGTCGATGTGTGGAGTAATAGTAGTAGATGTAGAAAATATCGGTCTACTTGTCTCGAACATGATGCCTATATGTATGATCATTGCTTATGTATCGTCATGAATTTGTGCGATTCTATCAATTGCTCAACAGTAATTTGTTCACCCACCGTAATACTTGCTATCATGAGAGAAGCCTCTAGTGAACACTATGGCCCCCGGGTCTATTTTACATATTATATATTCAGATCTAAATACAAAAACACCAAAAATACCTTGCTGCAATTTTATTTACTTATTTACATTCACCTATTATCACTATCAGATCTCACCTTGCAAGTAATCATGAAGGGATTGACAACCCCTTTATCGCGTTGGGTGCAAGTTTGTTTGTGTTTGTGCAGGCTTCTTGGTGCCTCATCTTGATACTCCTACTGGATTGATACCTTGGTTCTCAAACTGAGGGAAATACTTATCTCTACTTTGCTGCATAACCGTTTACTCTTCAAGGGAAAAACCAACGCAAGCTCGAGAAGTAGCACACGCGTACAGGAAACAGAAGAAATTAGCCAACACTTCGCATGTACATGGGCTGAGACCTGACTTGGGGCCTGGATATGTTTATTTTTTTAGAGTAGTACTAAACTAATGGGCCAAATTCCAGGGTGGTCCATGGACCACCCTGGCCACCCTACAGCTACGCCACTGTCTACTGCCACCTTTGCGTCGGCAGCAGCATGAATCTCCTTCTCCCTGGCGTCCAGCTGAGTGTTGGCCTCCGAGACTTGCTTGGCTTGAGCTACTTGGGCCTTGGCCACCTCTCCCTGCAGCGTCTCCAGGCGCCCCGGAGATCTTTGCCTCACGGGCCTTGACTTCGTCCTCCCACGGCTGGAGCTGTCGCGCCCGTGCAGCATATTCATCCCGAAGCGCCTTCAGGTCGGCCTCCGCTTCCTCGCAACGCCTGGCGATCACCGCTTTCTCAGTGAGAGCGCTCTCATAAGCGGCGCTCACCTTGATGGCCTCCTTCTTGCCTTCCGCAAGGGCGGCCTCAACCCTGTTGTGGGCCTCTTTGGCAGAGGCATCGAGCTGGTGCCACCCTGCAGCGAGCCTCAATCGTTCTGCGACAAGACGTGCCTCGACGTCCTGGAAGTCTGCCTTGAGCCGGTTGAGCACATCCCAAAAGCCTGCCTCAAGCCGGTCGAGCACATCCTGGGAGTTCATCAGGGCCTCACACCTGAGCAAGGAGCTGTGGTCCACAAGGGCGAGAGCCTGTCGGGGGGCTGACGTCCCGGTGCTTGCTGCTGCTGTGGCCAGAGGGGCCCCAATGCCCCTCACTCGAGACGTAGGGGGCTCTAGGACCTCCCCCACATTTGGCCCCTGTAGTACGCCGGGAGGGACTACTGCGCCAACCTTTGGGGCCCCAGGAGTGACCGCGACTACGGGGTGCCCTGAGTCGCACCCCGCATCATCGCTAGCTGCGGGGGTCAGGACGTCCGGCAGAGGTTGAGGGGATCCTTCCTTCCCCGTGGGCTGAGAAGCCACGACATTGGCAAGTGGCGTCGGGGGATGGACCGTCGTGTCCTTTGCGATCGGGCCCTGTCACCATGCTGAGGAGGCTTTGGGTGCCGCCGCACGCCCACGGGCACGAGCATAGCGTCGTGCTGGCGCAAAGGTCGCCTTCGGGACAGGTGTCACCTTCGCCTTGACGATCACCTTTTTGTTCTTCTCCTCACCGCTACCATGACACCTACACGGGCGAGGGGTTAGGATGAATAGACCAGTCACAGATGCGCAGCATGGGAATGTACTGGGCGCATACTTGTCCTCGATGGCCCACTTCCTCTTCTTCTCAGTGGCAGATGGCATGCCAGCGCCGCCCCCATGCGTCATCCCGGCACTGCTCGAGGGGCGGTCGACATGGTCCCCGAAGAGTCCGGCCTGGTCTCCCTCCTTCTTGAGGGCCTGGGAAGCCCCCTAAGGGGGTGCAGCCGTCGCTAGGGCGATCGCCATGCCATTAACATGGGCTCCCGCCGTTGGGCCGAATGCCGTGCCATCGACATGGGCTCCCGCCCTTGGCGCATTAGCAGTCATGGGGCCCGACCTCGTTCCTCCTTCTGTGACCGCGATCCTGGGGGGCATCACCTAGTGTTTCTTGTCTACAATGTCATCATCATCCCCGCGGTCGTGCAGGACATGTGGATATTGGGCGGCGGCGCTCGGCCATCGCCTTCAACCCCTTCCATCGTCTCCGACTCGTTATCGATGTCACCTTTGTTGGAGGATGACACCGTAATGGTGGAGCCTCTGTACGATCCAACGAGACCCCACTCGTCAAAGATGGGCATCTCCGTGAACAGCTTCGCCATGTCTTCGTAGCCACACAGCAGTGGCGCGACCTCTGGAGGACCCTCGGGGTCATAGGTGAGCAGAACCCCCAAGGCTCCATCCAACTCGTCGTTCGTTAGGTCGCTGATGTGCAGCCTCATCGGGTCCCTCTCTTCGGTGAGCTCCAGCACGGGCCACGAGTGCGCCTGGAGCGGCGTGATGCACTGCCCCAAGAATTCCTTGACAACCATCGCCCCTGTAAGTTCGGTGTCCCCATGCACAGCGATTCGCTCCAGGACAGGCTCTGCTCTCAGGTCGGTGAGCTTCTCATGGCTCCATCCGGGGATCTGCTTAGGCTGGTCCATGGGGTCATCAGGAGCGGGCTCAACCGACGCACGTCCATGAAAACCCAGTGGTGTCGGTAGTCCTCCACCTTCTTCCCGGCCTTCAAACAGATACCCGTGCATGTGTGGTTGATGAAGGAGAAGCGTGGGGAGCACTGGTCCGGGGCGGTAAAATGCGGGCTGAGGAAATGGCGAAAGAGCACCACCGAGGGCCTCACGCCCATCAAAGCCTCGCACTAGAAGGATAAGATAGCCAGGATGAGGACGGTGCTGGGCTGAAGGTGTAGAGCATGGATTCGGTAAGGAGAAAGGATGGTGTAGAAGAATTTGCAAAACTACAGGACTAGCCCGGCATAGATGCTATGGAACAAGAAGGAATAGGCGGATTTTCCCAAGCCACTCTGCACTGCCGAGCCCGGAATAGCATGGATTCGGTAAGGAGAAAGAGATCGTGACCTTCCTCTTCTTGCCGACAGGCGCCGTTCGTGTACCGGAGTTGCGTATGGAGGAGAGAAGGTGCCTCACGTGAGATTTGATCTGGAGCGGTTTCGCGGAGAGGAGGAAGAAGCAGAGGGATGGATGCAATGCGAAGGGTGGTAATGATGGGTCCCCCCGCATGCTAGCTTTATGTCAGCCCGAGCAGTTGCCAAGGCATCATGGGGAAGCGAGGGGCACCCCACACCCCATCGTGCGCCACGTGTCGAGCCAGGCCCGTAGGCGGTTGGAGCCTGCATCATTTCACCCTGCAATTGGCCGAGTCATGCATGCCACGGGCTCAGGGGCTACTGTCGGGCCCATGGGACAGGGGGTACCCAGACCCGTCTGCCTGCGGCCCAAGGCGTGCCGCGTGTTGTGGGTCCAGGGAGGTTCCCCGCCAGGCCTGAAGAACCAAAGCCTCGCGAGGACCCCCTCCTTGTGAGGTTCATGCTGCCAAATGCCCTCAGGAGGCCAGTGGAGTTCCCCCTCGAGGCCGCCTCCTAAAGCCTTCATCGCGAGGCCATCTCCTGAGGTTGCCCCGGGGGGGGGGGGGTGCACAGGGAGGACTAACCGAGGGTGGCTCAGCAGGGCTACGCAGCCCTGTGCCTTCATGTGGATGACACGGGCCTCGCAGGGCGGTGCCAGGAGTTGTACCAGCAGGCACGAATAGAGAGGCTTTTTGCTTTCTTGCTAAGGGAGCAAGGCTAGCTCGTGGGTACCCAAAGCAATCCCCAAAGGTTTCCTATTTGGTGTAAGAGGACCAAGGCTGGGGGCTTGGTAGGATCGAGGTCACCCCCGAGCCCACCAAGGCATCACAGCACGAAGCTTTGGTAGGCGAAGACTACTTTTGTCGGGATAAGCTGCAGTCATGTCCCCCTTCAAACTGGTTGTTGTGGCAACGCTTCCCGCCTTGTGTTTTGGGGGAAGAGGACCAGGGCTAGTATAAGAGGGGGGAACCGGCCATCATAGAACAGGATCGTCCCCCGGTAGGCAAGAGCACACCTTGTACTTTTTCCCACCCTCAAGCAATCCAGACAAGCGGGAGTATGGTTTTACACCGCGAGGTGGCCCGAACCTGGATAAACAGCGCTGTTCTTTGTTCATCCTTATCTTGAGCCGCCAGAGAGTCGTCGTGAGGTGGTGAGGTAGAGCTCGGTAGGAGAGTGAGCGCACCCTAGAGTTCGAACCTTTCTGGGTCTCCAGAGCCCCGATTCTGGTAGGACGAAGCGCCGGCCTCTCAAGGGGGAAACCTGGGCAGAGGCCCTTTTGCACTCCGACAATCAGATTCTGCCGGTGAAATTCCTCGTCGGGAGGGGGAGATCAAAGCCATCGTCATCAGCAATGCTTCCTCCTTCATGAGAGGACCAATCTTCATCAACATCTTCACCACGACCATCTCATCTCCAACCCTAATTCATCTCTTGTATTCAATCCTTGTCCCAAAACCTCATAATGGTACCTGTGGGTTAGTAGTTGTGTTGATTACATCTTGTAGTTGATGTTTGTCAAATTACTTGGTGGAAGACATTATGTTCAGATCCTTAATCATTATTATTATACCTCTGATCTTGAACATGTTGATGAGGTGTGAGTAGTTACTATTGTTCCTGGGGACATGGGAAAAGTCTTGTTATAAGTAATCTTTTGCAGTTGGTATTCATTCGATATTTTGATGATATGTATGTTGTTACTTCTCTTAGTGGTGTCATGTGAATGTCGAGTACATGACACTTCACCATGTTATGGGCCTAAGGTAATTCATTGTGGAGTAACAAGTAGATGATGTGTTGCTAGAGTGACAGAAGCTTAAACCCCAGTTTATGAGTTGCTTCATAAGGGGGTGATTTGGATCCATACATTTCATGCTATGGTTACATTTATCTTAATTGTTCTTTCACAGTTGCAGATGCTTGAAGAGGGTAATCATAAGTAGGTTGTTAGTTCAAGTTAGAACAACACCTTAGCACCGGTCCACCCACACAGCAAATTATCAAAGTAGCAAACGTGAATTAAATCAACATGATGAACATGACTAGACAGAAATTCCCACATGTCCTCATAAGAGTACTTCAGGCCTGTCCTTTGCTAGAAAAAGGATTGGGCTACCTTGCTGAACCTTTGTTACTATTGAAACTTGTTACTTGTTACGAATTATCTTGCTACAAAACTATCTACTATTGTTACTCACAACACTTGCAGACAATACCTTGCTGCAAACTGCTTTTCATTTCCTTCTGCTCCTCGTTGGGTTGGACACTCTAACTTGTCGAAAGGACTATGATTGATTCCCTACACTTGTGGGTGATCATAGATCCACTTCAACGCCTCCAACAATGTGTCAGAGTACGAGGCACTAATCCACGGACACCGGCTTGCCAAGGAAATCAGAATTGGGCGCATCCTCTAATTTGGAGACTCAAACCTCATGGTGCAGTAGGCCTCTGGCGAGTGGGACGCCAGGTATGCCAACATGGCTAACTATCATTTCGTCATGCGGTAGATCAGCGGCGGATTCAAGGGATGTGAGTTACACCATGCCCCTCGAGCTCACAATGAGGCGGCCGACACGTTGGCCAAATTGGCTCCACCCGGCAAGCCATTCCAGACGGCGTCTCCCTCGAGCAGCTACACAAGCCCAACATCAAGCCTTCCCCCGAATCATAGTCCATCTTCATTCCGGTCGATCCAATGGTCGCCTCCTCTAGCTTGGGGGCTCCCGCTGTCTTCGGCTCGGGGGCACCCGTCGCCTCCGGCTCGAGGACTACAACCCTCGTCCCCGGAGGTGGTGGCCGGCTCCACCCTGGGGTTTACCGGCTCCGTCCCGGGACTACTGGTCTCACACAGGTGGCCGTCTTCATGGTCATAGAGGCTCCGTCCTGGTCCCACCCCACCCTCGCGTTCTTGATGAACAACGATCTTCCCGCTGACGAGGTAGCGGGTCGTCAGGTGCAGCACTAGGCTCCCGCCTACGCCATGATAAAATGTGAGTTGGTGAAGCACAGCATGTCCAACGTGATCCAACGCTTCGTCGACCCAGACAAAGGGCGTGAGATCCTACGGGACATTCACCAAGGCGAGTGCAGCCACCATGCCTCCTCTCAGGCCGTCGAGGCCAAGCTTTTTCGCCACGGCTTCTATTGGCCCACTGCGCTGGAAGACGCAACCCGGCCGGTCCGCATGGGCAATGGCTTCCAGCGCTTTGGCGCAAAGAGACACCAGCCGTCCGTGGCCCTGAAGACAATCCCCATCACATGGTCATTCATCGTCTGAGGCATCAACACGGTGGGGCCATCCAAAACTTCTTGAGGCGGCATGACACACTTGTTGGTGACCGTCGACAAGTTCACCAAGTGGATCGAGGACAAGCCGATCAAAAAGTTGGACGGCCGACGCGTGTGACATTCATCAAAGATATCACTATCCGCTATGGCATCCCGCACAACATCATCACCGACAATGGCACCAACTTCGCCAATGGAGCATTGGCCCAGTTCTGCTCCACCTAGGGCATCTGGTTTGACCTCGCATCGGTGTCGCACCCGTAGTCGAAAGACCAGGCGGAGGTAGCCAATGCTTTACTACTTGATGATATCAAGCCCCGGCTCATAGAGTTGTTGGCACGCTCGGCTGGCTGCTAGATAAAATAGTTGCCTGCTATGCTCTGGAGCCTCGAGACCATGCCCAACCGGTCAACCAGCTTCACCCCGTTCTTCCTCGTGTACGGGGACAAGGCGGTCATCCTGACCGACATCGAGTTCGACTCGCCTCCTGTCACCATGTATACGAAGGTGGAAGCAAAGGAGGCACGAGAGGACGACATCGATCTTCTCGAGGAAGCACATGAGTTGGCCCTAAGCCAGTCAGCCAACTATCAGCAGAGCCTATGTCGCTACCACAACAAGGGAAACCGGCCCCGCGCCTTTCGCGAGGGGGATCTAGTGCTCCAGCTCGTCCAACGGATAGCCGACCAACACAAGTTGTCCTCCCCTTGGGAAGGTCCCTTCATCATCAAAAAGGTGTTTCATAACAACATGAACTGCCTCATCGACACGCAGAAGCCGTAGAAGCATAGGAGTGAAGCCTTTGACGGGGAAATGGAGCGTCCCTAGAACGCGGAGAGCCTCCGCCCGTTTTACAGCTGAACGAGCGTATGTATGTATCACCAGCTTTGGTTTAATGAAAGCAGTAGGTACCCTGAGCGACACACGGGGACTACTTGTTCGTCTCTACCAAGCTTTTTCACTCACATTTTCCTTTTCTCTGACGGGTCTGGCTCGTTGGACTCGGGGGCTAACCTGCTAGCCCGTGCCTTCTTTTCTTAGGATCAGCTAAGTAATGTGCATGAAGCCTAAAGCCCTCCCTGGCCCAGCAGTAGACCGGCTCCTGGTTACTCATCTGGCAGGTGCTAATGGCAGAAAGCGTCCTCACATGAAAAACGACCAAGAGAAAGCACCCGTTTCGGGGTATCTAGTCGCACAAGGCATCTGCCTATGCCTCCCGCCGGTTCGCTCACACCTAAGTCTCTAAAATCCTAAGTACTGTGCTCCCTCAACCATAGCCGACTTCCCTTCCCAGCCATAGACCGACTCCCATTTGTTTGACTGGCAGGACGTAAGCAGAGGGAGGGGGAGAGTGAGTAAGAAGGAAAGAAGGACCAATGTAAAAAGCGAGCCGGCGGTCGGATGACACCAGACGCAACACAAGCATTCACATTAACAGAAACAAAAGGCCCACGGTCGACAAGTTTATTACATTAAAACTACACCCTAGTGGGTGGACATGCAAACCAAGTGACAGGTCTAGGCACTATGGAATAAAAATAAAGGACAGAAAGAAAAATTGGGGCAAGCGCTAGCCGGCAGGGCGCCTAAGCTTCGGACGGGTCCGCCTCCGCCTCCATCTCCGCGTACATGTACTCGTCGGTTCTGGAGCTGGTCCCCTCGTCATTGCCCGTCTCGATCGCATTGTCCTCTAGGTTGTTTAAGGCTAGCTGGTATGTGTCGGTGGGGATCTCCACGCCTTCAGACGCCCGCTCTAGGATGAATTCATCCTAAAGGGAGAAGAAGGCAATGTTGTTGGCGCATGTGGCAAGGGGCACGGCGCGCTACACCAGATCCGCCCCAGATCTGGCTCGTCAGGTGACCTGTTGGTCTAGCT
The DNA here is from genome assembly GCA_022496015.1 of Hordeum marinum. Taxonomy (NCBI): domain Eukaryota; kingdom Viridiplantae; phylum Streptophyta; class Magnoliopsida; order Poales; family Poaceae; genus Hordeum; species Hordeum marinum. The sequence continues at coordinate 86,158,484 of CM039676.1, forward strand.
TGATGCCTGGGGTAGCAAGAGAAGGCGAAGCTCAGCGCCATGTTGGCACCAGCTCGCGCCGTGGAAGCTCGCCAAGCGTCGAATCGCGCCGATCCTGCCTCCAGCCACCTTGTCAGTCGGTTCACTGTCCGGGGTTGCACCGCATTTGGCTAGAGGGCACGGACCACCACCAGGCCGGCGTCACGCAGCCGCTTCATGATGCGATTGATTGTCTTCAGCCGGGCGTCGGATGCGATGGCCACCTCCGACATGGTCCGACCCGCTAGTGGCCCAATGTGGACCCCCACAGCCCGCTGCTCCTCTTGGTGGGCCTCTACGGCCTCCACAGCCAGCGTTTGTGTTATAGGGAGGGCCACTGAGGAAACAAGCAAGAACAAAAAATAAGAATGTTAAGACGCAGGTCGGTCGCAGGAGCCGACCAAGACCGCGTGACACAGAAGACAAAGCAACTTACGGGAGAGAAGCTCATCGATGTGCTGCGCTTAGGCTAGCACTCCCAGCTCCTTCACGGACCAATCGCTAGCCCAACGCTCATACCCCTGCTTTAGTTGGGTGACCACCTCGGTGGCCTTGCCCACTGACTCACCTCGCACGAACAATTCCTTGCAGTGTTCCTCCTCCAGTCGGTTGAGGGCGGCTGGTGGTCCTGCGTTAGCCGCTCCTTCTCTGCAACCAACCGGTTGGCCTACTCCCGGAGCCGGTTACCCTCCGGGGCCACTTGGTCCCGCTGTCAGCCGGCCTACTCCATCCAGCGCTGGAGATCCTGGAGTTTAGCCAGATTAATGGCGGGAGCTGCAAGGAAAGTTAGGCCTCCTGTTCAGTAGCCGGAAAAATAAGAAACAAAGGTTAGCAAAGGAAGATTCGACCTAGTTGCTGAGCAGCCGGCCCGGATCTTGGGAGCTACATTCAGTAGTGCGCTTGCGCCCACCCATCGGAATAAAGCAAGCATGTACCTTTCACCTATTGCACCTCTCCCTCCTTGACCACCAACTGGGACTTCGCATCTGTAGCGACCCGACTCAAAACGAGTCAAGCCTCTGTGTGTTCTGTGCCATCCCTGGATCAGTATGCTGGCACACACAGTACATCAATGTATATATCAAAGTGCAATCACATGTAATATTGTAAAATGATATATACCTTAAAATAGCAGCGGATACAGTCAACGGGAGTGGAGTCCCAATAACACCAACGGCAAGTTGAGTGCAGACTGTAACTCTGAATCGTACTCTTACCCGTCGTAGAAGAGTATCTGCAACATGATACGTTGCAGCCATATAGGTCAGTACATTGAATGTACTGGCAAGATCACCATAGAAGAACAGAAGAATAAAGACTATTCTATATGCAAAGGCTTTGTGGCTCTGTGTCTAAGTTTTTGCGTAAAAGCTGATTTTATTTTCCTACAACAAAAGGAATATCAGGAATATCACTATGGAAATACCTATCATGACATGGTTCCGCCAACCAATGTCTTAATGCCCACAAGTATCTTAAGTTGCCCACAATTAAGTTATCAGTCCAGTGTTGAGAGTTCAGAGATAGATCCAAGTCTAGAAGCTCAAATTGTCCGTAACCGGGGACACGGCTAATCGATTAGGTTTAACTCTGCAGAGTGTTGTGTACTTTACCCACAAGATTCTTTCCCTCCTGGTAAGTCCTCGCACTGCCTGGTGTTTGAGAACAGGATGAAAGAAACATGGTCTTTCAGAGTGCTTCCTTGACTGTCCGACAGTGCCCATCCCAATCCTAACGTCGACTACATCTTGTAGCACTGCCCAGCAGAGTCACAACAAAGATCAACCAAGCCAGAGCCCATAATGACTTGTGGCTACACAGGTAAGCTTCCGGGCATGAAGTATTCATCCTTCTCTTTGAGTATGGGTGAAGCTTTCCGCAAGATGTCATGGCGCTTCTCCATGCATCCCGGTCACTCACTGGTTTCTCCAGGGTGCCCAATCAACCATCCTTCACCCAGTAGTGTGTATTGAAAACTTGTCTTCTCGAGTCTTGAAGTCTTGAGGTCTTGAAGATGCAGGACTTGAAGATGTCTTCACGAAGTTGTCGTCTTGACGTAGAGTCCTCCTTCACACCACTCACGAACACTCATACCAATCCCCGTCTACTTTAGCATAGCATAAAAGTAACTAACGTTCCCGGGGCTTTAGTAACAAGTGGTGGGTTCCTACCTCATGCATTCTACTCAACTACAAGAATTTCAATAACACTACGGGAGGGATTTGTTGAATGATGTCACTACATGCAATAAAAACATAGGTATGAAATAGATGGTCAAGGTGAACTTGCCTGTACTGTTGATGAATATAAAGATCGCTCTCAGAAATAACTTGATAGACTGTACGTCACTCTCCGATGAGAAATCTATATAACAAACATTGCATTCATATAAGCAATCAATACTAACAATCACAAGATAACACCAAACCAAATTCAACAAGATTGATGAAAGAAATACTTAAGACAAAGTTGAAACACAAAACTCCAACAAATTCAAAGGTAACACAAATCCCAAAACAAAGTAAAATATAATAAAAGATTTTTGTAAATATTTTTCTAGCAAAAATGAATCACTTGTGAAAGACAGCTAGAACTATAAAAACAACCTTCTAAACAATATAAGTGTTTGCCTAATGAACTTAACAACAAGCAAACATAAACTAAGAGAAAACATATTGTAAAACAACTAAGTTAACAGAAAATAATTAAATAAAATCTTTATTACAAAACAGAATTAAATCATATGAAACGTTGTGAAAATAATTTCTATGAAAAACTAAATTGTTTTATAACACATTACCTAATGCAAAATAATCTAGTTTCCTATCCTAATAGAGCAAAACTATATTATTTTTATTAACTAAGCATTTCTTAACAGAAAGTAATAAGTACAAATTTTTATTTGAAAACAGAATCTATTTATATAAAACTTTGTTGGAATACACTATTACTAACTAGTTTGTTTATCACAAATTAAACCTATTTGAAAATGTATAGTGTTCCTATAACAACATGGTAGTAAACTAAGCAAATTATTTTTATTTTAACAACAAGTAATTCACCTAAAGTTTAACTAACAGAATCTACTAAATCAAATATATAATTAACTCAGATTTAAACTAGCAAAATAAAACTAATTAAACTATATTAACAACTAAACAGATTCTGTTTCTAGTTAAAACCCTAATAAATTTTTATTTTAAAAATTCTCAAACTCTACCTAATGGTAACTAAGATCACTAGTGACAAGTAGGAAAAATAATCAATCAAAAATTCATTTTAGAACTCAAGATATTCAGAAAACAAAATTTAAATCAAATCTGTTCAAATTCAAATTTAAATGTTCAAACATAGGCAAATTTTATATCTACAGAAACTAGATAAAATTTGTGACACAATGCATAAAGAATCAAATTAAAATACTTAAAAACATAAAAGATATAAGCAAAACAACTCAGAAACTATTCTGTTTTTGAAATTAAAACAGAAAAAGAAAAAAACAATTCTAACGGACAGGGGGTGACGTGTCGCTTTCTGGTTGGTCTAAGGGTGTGCGTGTTCCAGAGATTTGGGCGAATGACTGACAACTAAAGAAAATGTTTCGTTCTAAAATTAGAAAAGAAAAAGCCATCCGGTTCTTTTAAAAGAACCGAAGAGGTAAGTTACTTCTAATCTGGGTCGTTCGTTCGAGATCGGATGGAGGAGAGGGAGAGGGAGGCTCACCGCGGCGGGGTGAAGTCCGGCAAGGTCATTGTCGATGGCAGGGACGGTGATGTCATCGGGGAGATGGCTTCCGGGGGGTCTCCGACGATGGCTCCGGCACTGGTCGACGCAGGGGAGCTCGGCGATGACGATGGCGGCGTCGGAGGGGCCTCGGGGCGACGGAGGTGAGCGGCACGTGCTCGGGGTGGTTCGGACTCTGGCGAGGTTGTGGGTACGGCGTTCCAGGGGGCGGTGGAGCATGGGTAGGGGGATGGGGAGGTGCGGGCGATCGAGAGGGGCTCGGTGGTGCGCTCGGGAGAGGACGGGGAGGTCGGAATGGAGCTAGGCGATGGCAATGGCGCGGCGGCACCGAAAGATCCGGTGAGCGATTCCGGCGACGGGAGGCGGTGGCAGTTCGGGCAAAGTAGGGGAATGGACGCGGGAGGTCTCGGGCTCTTATATAGGGCCGCTGGTGGGGCGAGGGAAAGGAAGGAGGAGGAGATCGCGCGGCGAGGGGATCGCGCGTGCGGGAGGTAGGTGGTGGCCGCGGCGATTTCGGATCGGACAGGTGGGTCCCGCGGTCAGTGAGAGGGGGAGCGCGGCAGGGGCGTCGGTCGGCCGGTAATTAGGGGATTCGGCATTAATAGAGGTGGGCCGGCCCGATCACTTATAAAATCTTTCCTTTTTTTAAAAACAGAGACAATCAAAAGCCTTTAATGCGAATAATCGAGCTCCAAAAATAGGAGTATTATACATCAAAATTATCAGCAGAATAAATGACATTTAATACACATTTTTATTCTGTCAAATTAAATACTTCTAAAAATATATTTTCCAGAAAATTGCCTAATTGGCTTTATTTACTTTTGCAAATATTTTTCAAATAACCCTAGGGGTTTTATGGTTCAAAAACTTCAAAAATGACCCCTGGTTTTGGAGTGTCATATTACTCCTCTCAAAACATTTGACAAGGGGTTTGAATACTTTGAAATTTGAATAGGATCCAATATGAAATGGATTCCAAAAATTAATTTAGAGGCACTTTCAAATTCTTTTAAACTCCCAACTCATATTTCATATAAATTGAAGAAGTCATATTATCCTCTCTCATGAAAATCATTGAGTTGCATAAAGTTTTCTGAATTTGAAATATTTTCAAATGGGAATTCAAATCACATGGGAAAGTCATTTTATTCCCTCTCATTCAAAAGTTTCAAAAAGTTTCAAATTTTCACTCACTTTCAATCACTCAAGCAAACAAACAATCATTCTAATAATTATTATAACATTCCAAAATTTGGGATGTTACAACATCCTTGTACAAGCCTACAAGCTTGTTGAAGGCCAGCATCCGCTTGTCATGGACAGCCTCCAGAAGCGGGAATCTAAGAAAAGAGTTAAAGCATTCACGGGAGGCTTGACGCACCTGCCTAGCAGCCAGCCCGAGCTTCGGGGGCTACACCTAGTGGGAGCGCTAGCGCACTCCCAGAGAAAGATCCCCACCCAAAAGAAAAAAACATAAGCACGGCGGCAAGAGAGATGGTAAAGGACACTGACCGCAAGGGATCGGTCCAGCTGGACGAGGCGGCCATGTGCCCCGTGCGCGAAGTCTTAGATGTGGCTGATGTAATCCAAAAAAATGCGCGCGGACTGCGTTCGTAGCATCCGTCAGAATACCGGGTGTGTCACTATTAGTGGCCTTGTCGGTCGCTGCCTAGTCGTCATGCAGCCGAGGCATCGAGCCACCGCTTGTCCCGCAGCTGGACGGCTACGTAGGATAATGATGGCACTGGGCCCCTCGGGCGCCTGTTTCGTCTCCGGCGCTCCTCTGTCGGTGGCAACGATCGTGTCATCCTGGTCGGGTCCTTTGTCCTGGCCCGCATTGCGTGCGTCCAACGGGTCGATGGTCAGCTCCGGGGGGGGAGGGCTCTCCGGATCCTCGTCATGTCGTGTGCATACTTGGTACGATTCTCCGGTGACGACGATGGCCGGGGTGAGGTTGCCTCCCACGCTAGCCATGCGGGATCCTCGGCTCCAACCTGGGCCGTGGGGTCCCCTCGCGCCTGCACAACTTCCTATCAGGCCTAGGATCCGGCTGCCTCCATCTCCTTGACGGCCTCCTCCCATGTCTATAGGTGGCGTGCTCTCTCTCCTCCTGTGCGGTAGCCTCCTGCCGGACGGGCCACGAGCTCCTCCGCGGCGGCACTGATACATCTCGAACGTATCTACTTTTCTAGAAAGTTCTTCTCTTGTCTTGGACTCAAATTTTCATGATGTGAATTAAATTAACCCGGACAGGCATTGTTTTAAGCAGAACTGCCATGGTGTTGTTTGTGTGCATAAATAAATGTTCTCATAATCGAATGAACTTTATGGAGAATTAATTTGGAATGTATAAAAGATATTGGAGCGAAGACCTGCTAGAGGGGGGCGACCAGCTGTCCTCAAGGCACCTGGGTGCGCCCACCTGCCTTGTGGTGCCCCCGTGGCTTCGTTGACCCAAATTCCAGTCCTATAAATTCTTATTTTTTGGGAAAATATAAGAGAGAAGTTTTCATCATGACCTAGGAAATGGAGACGCCGCTACCTCCTGCTCTTCCCCGGGAGGGCTGATCTGGAGTTCGTCTTGGGCTCGGGAGATGGAAATCATCTCCATTGTCATCAGCAAACCTTCTCCATCGACAATTCCATGATGCTCACCACCTGGAGTGAGTAATTCCTTTGTAGGACGGCCGGATGGTGATGGGGTTGGATGAGATTTACATGTAATCGAGTTAGTTTGATAGGGCTTGACCCCTAGTATCCACTGAGTTGTGAGATTGATGTTGCTATGACTTTGCTATCCTTAATACTTCTTACTATGGCCCGAGTGTCATGATTTCAAATCTGCACCTATTATGTTTCCATGAATATGATAGTGTTTTAGATCCTATCTTGCAAGTTATATGCCCCTACTATGTGTTATGATCCACATCCCCCAAGGTGACAATAATTAGGAATCTTTCCGGTGATGACCGTAGTTTGAGGACTTCATGTATTCCACATGTTAATGCTTTGTTCCGGTCTTTATTAGAAGGGGGACTTAATATCCCTTAGTTTCCAGATGGACCTGTTGACAAATGATTTTGGCACGGTGCAAAATGCAATAAAGATGGACTCAAACGAAAGGATTTTTCTACGAGAAAGTTCATATTGCCGAGTGAAACAACCTTGATGTTTAGGCCATCACCATTCAGCATCATTTCAAAGGCCAAATCACACTTGGATGATCATGTAGATGTTCTGAGTGCCTTTTGGTCCATTACGCCTCCAAGACAACCTCGGATGGAGGAATGTTCTAGATTGATTGTCTTCGCCTCGTCGAGCTGATCGATTTTTATATATAGATTATCTCAATCTAAGGTCGTATGACAAAGTTAGAGCAACCAGAGTGGATCCCTATCACAAAGCAAAATATGGCGCAGGAGATCAGACACATGTCTGATGGGTCGCGCGAGTCATTTGGCCCTCAAGACGTCCTCGGATGGAAAAACTTACAACATGAAAAAGTTTCGCGTCGTCCAGGCAATTGATTTTAATATATAAATATTCTCAATCCGAGGTCGTATGCGACCTGAAGAGGCAAAACAAAATCAGCCTGAGGTTTCACTCGGGATTTCCGAGTGAATGTTTGCTAACCGAAGGAAACTCGTCGAGTGAAAAGTTTCCCGTCCGGCCGAGCGAAATTGCCGTCCGAGTGAAAATCACCGTCGAGTGATAGTTTTGGCCCGAGTGCAATTACGTTCGAGTTGAAATCACCGTCGAGTGACAGTTTCGGCCCGAGTGCACCTGCCGTCCGAGTGGAAATCAACATGGAGTGACTGTTTCGGCCCGAGTGCACTTGTCGTCCGAGTAAAAATCACCGTCGAGTGACAGTTTTGGTCGAGTGAAAGTTTTGGTCGAGTGAAAGTTCAACATTGCGTCGGATGGAAAAGTGTTCAACATGAAAGTTGTTCGTAACGTCGAAACATTTCAAATTTGATTTTAAGGTCATTATCATATGATATAGTATACGGCCTGCAGAGACGCTACAACACTCGGACAGCGCAGTCTGCTACGTGACAGAGTCCGATTGGAAGTTAAAGATGAACTCGTGGAGTATTCGAGATGGATTTATTTGGAAAAGTGATCAACATACGGATTGTTGGCCTCATCAAAGCACACAGAATTGATGTTTGGACCGTCTCCATCAGAGGTCATATGCAGATTCCACGGCCCACGCAAGAAGCAAGGCAGAAGACTGGGCCAGATTTGGGCTGATTCCGAGTGGAATTAGAACTAGGACTCTAGGACGTGAATTGATTTAATTTTCTTGTAAGGAAGGCGTAAATGAATCATTTTCTTGTACGGGAAGTCCAGCCACCTCTTATATATGTTGGGGGTGACGGCTGATTGAACAACACACAATCGAACAAATCAATCAATACTACTGTTTCATCTACGTTCTTCATTTTCTCTCTCTCGTTCTTCATTATTCTTCATTTGAGAGCTGCGAATAACGAGGCTTCAGGGGCGAGCAAATTGACCTAGGGCAGACCATAGCCGCTGCACTCCTTGACAGGGTTCCTCCCGGGCGTGCGGGGCTTCGAGACTACAAAAGCGTCCGCCGGCTGTCTTGCGTATCGCGCTGCCGGATGGACCTCCCTCAACGTGAGCTGCGGTGCATCACCCCCGGCATCGAGGGTACACGGTGACGTGTTTGTGTGTCAACACACTTGTTGGCGACTCCGCTGGGGACCAGAGATCAATCATCCTCATCAACCATCATGTCTGATCTTCCCAAGCCATCTGAGACAGATGCCGATAACATCATTAAGCCCAAGCTTGATGAACTATCGGCTGATCATTGCCAAGCTTATGAGGAGTACAAGAGGGCACGTGAAGAGAAGGAGTTGCAGGAGTTCCTTGGAAACTTCAAAAAAGATCACCAAGGCAATATCACTCCGATTGGAGAAATCAAGTTCCCTCCTCTTCAGGCCGAGCAGGTTAAACCTCCTGTAAGTACTACCTTTTCTCCCGAGCAGTGGGCTGAGATTTAGAGTCGTATTGCCGATGGTAATAATTTGGTCTATCAAACTTTCATAGAAAATACCAATGCGCAGAAAAATATGCCTCAATCTTCTAGTGGTAATATTGTTGTGGCTGCTAGTGTAGGAAACCCTAATCTATCTTTACCTCTTTCATTGGCACCTCCCATGCCGATGAATTACTATTCTACCCACACCAATCAGATTGTGGCTGCAACCGCTAATCCCATCATGAGCATGCCAAGTTCGGTACCTATACCGAACCAAGCTGTACCTGCAGGTGCAAGCACTCGGCCACAGCTGAACTACAGTTTGGCATATGTGCCACAGTTCCTGCCGACAGCCAGTAATTCTACTCCTCCCATCCCACAATAGCAAGCTTCACCATCTATTGCGGACAATACTTTAGCCAGTTTTAAAGAGGAGATGGCTAAGATGCTTAGAGAGAATTTTGGAGTTGAGTTACCTCGGAATCGGATTTACCAAAAACCGTACCCCGAATACTTTGACGCTATCCAGTGCCCCCCAGGATATAAAATTCCAGATTTTGTTAAGTTCAATGGAGAAGGCACAAAAACCACATGGGAGCATATTAGTCAATACTTAGCATAACTGGGTGAAGCAGGCTCGCTGAATGAATTGAAAGTGCGCTTGTTTCCTTTATCCTTAACTGGTACTGCATTTTCATGGTTGTCTTCTCTACCACATGCTTCTATCCATGTGTGGTCGCAGCTGGAACAGAAGTTTCATGATCACTTTTATAGCGGCGACAACAAGCTTAAATTATCACATCTTACATCGGTTAAGTAGAAAAATGACGAATCAGTCTCCGATTACATCAAGAGATATAGAGATACAAAGAACCGGTGCTATAGTTTGGTGATAACCGAGAGGGACTTGGCTGACCTTGTGCTTAGTGGTTTGAAAACTCACATTAGGGAAATACTAGAAGGCTATGAGTTCTTAAGTGTCAACCAGGTCTTGCAAAAAGCTTTGGCTCAGGAAAGCCGGAGCAAAGATCTAGAGGAGGTGCATAGATATAAAACTGATCGTCCTAAAATGAATATGGTTGAGTATGGTAGTGATCACTCAGACGATGAAGGTGATATGTATGCTGCCGAATTTGGTTGGCCGTCTAAGGCCAAACCATTTACTTGCGATGATCTAAAACCGATTCATAAGAATCGTGACGAAGAGATGAAGTTTACTTTTAACATTGATAAGTGTGACAAAATATTTGATGCTTTGCTGCAAGCTAAGATCATTAGGATATCTCACACTTTACCGTCGAGTGAAGAGTTGAAATGACGTGCTTATTGCAAGTATCACAATTCTTTTTCTCATGCTACTAATGATTGCAATGTTTTCCGATGATAGATACAATCAGCCATTAATGACGGACGATTGAACTTTTCTGAGATGCAAGTTGATAAGCAGCCCTTCCCAATAAACACTCTGGATTTGGAAGGGAAAAAGTTGCTCATTCGTCCAGAGGTAGCCGAATCTGCTAATAAAACTAATGTCATTATTGGTGAGCCTAGGAAAAGCAAGGAGGACAGCAAGGTCTTGGGATGGCAGGTTGTGCTTGACAAGCAGCCCGATGACAAGGAAGTAATCAAGATCATCATCAAGAATCCTGCACTCGGGGGGCAACAACAAGTGCAACAAGACACTCGTGTTAGGTTTGTTAAACCCAAGAGTCCAGAAGTTGGCAAGTGGAAGAGGAATGAAGCCAAGGTACATCGTAAGCGAGTCAAGCCAAATTTTGATATGCTGCTGTCTAAATATGCAAATCAGTCGACCGATTCTAGCTCTAATCGGCCATCATACCTGAAGCGACCAAGGTCACCATGAACTGATATGTTCAGTCGGCATGCAAAACCGACTGGATCAAGGATGCCGCTTCCACAAGGACAACGACAAGCTGTTTGGGATCGACTTGGATGCTCATATGAAAGCCGACTGAACACGGGTGTCCATTACTCGGTTGATCAAAATATGCCTCCGAGTGGAAATTATCCGAGTGTAAGAATGCAATCGGTCGGAAGTTATCTGAATGAAAGAATACGGTCGAGTGGATTTCGTCCAAGTAAAAGGGTGCGCCCGAGTGAAAATTTCATAGGCCAGAAAAGTTGACTAGAGTGGCGTGTCAAGCTGCCGAGTGTTGCAGCAGTGGAGTCAAGGAAAGGCAAGGAAAATATCAATACTAACTCACTCGTCTTGGGCAGTGAAACGTTCACCACGCAACAGTCGACTGTGTGTAGCAACCCAACTGAGCCGATACTTCTTATCGTGCCGAAGCACTCGACCAATGATCATGAAGCAAGTACCATCCAAGTAAAGCCAGTTGATCCTAAATACACTCGACCAAAGTGGTGTCCTCCAGGGCTAACGAAGACACAAAAGAGGAAATTACAGAGGTTGAGGAATCAAGAGATGGCAGAACAAGAAGCTGAGAAGCAAAGGGACGAGTTGTTCAATGTCACTCGGCCCATGATACCAGCGAAGCAGGTGCGGAAGCCCAAACTAGTGCAAAACATAGTGGATTCTATACCTACCACGGTAGCAATTACGCCATCAAAAGAGGACGATGTAGCTGTGACATCGTCTCAGTTGCCTGTTACCTCTCCTTCAATCGGAAAGAATTCAGATTCGGTGGACGCGTGTGAGGAGGAAGATGATCTGTTGGACTATGAGTGTACACCGGTTCATGAAGGTATGGATATCAATATGGTGTATTACTTACCCGCTGAATTCCGTGTTGTAGATGAAGAAGGGGAAATGGTTCAGCTGGATTTTGGCCCCAGAAATGCAATATTCAAAAAGCCAAAAGAACCAGTGACACACTTGAAACCATTGTACCTCAGAGGTCATATCAATGGAGCACCACTCACTCGGATGCTTGATGATGGTGGTGCTGTGGTGAATTTCATGCCCTATTTGGTCTTCAAGAAATTGGGTTTGCCCGATGATGATTTAATCAAGACCAGTATGGTGCTTAATGGGTTTGGAGGCAAAGAGAAAACTAAAGCCAGAGGTGTGATGTATGTGGAGCTTACAGTCGGGAGCAAAACTTTGGCTACTGCATTCTTTGTTGCTGAGGTGCAAGGTAACTACAACGTCATACTAGGCCGTGATTGGGTTCATGCAAACGAGTGCGTACCATCTACCATGCACCAATTTTTGATCCAGTGGGTTGATGATGAGGTGGAAGTCATTCATGCGGATAATTCGGCTTGTGTTGCTTTGGCTGATGCATCGGTGGATTTGCAACATCCCAATGCTACTTTCTTGACGGGGCGCGAATTGTCAGAGTTTGATTTTCTTAGTGCAACAAAGAATGGCTTTGTGCCCATCTCTTTAAACCCGACTAGTGGCAATCGGCTCCAAGGTATGATATGTTATAATGGATTCTAATTCCGAGTGGTTGCAGAAATGTCTTGCAGAATGTCGGTCTAGTGAGAACGATATGTATGAATCTATATAGGAGTTGGATAACATGGATAAATTAGGACAGGGTTTTCATTCGCGGATCCATTAGAAGAAATAGATATAGGGGATGGTTCAGTTCCTAGGCCGACGTTTGTAAACATGAATTTGAAAGATGATCATAAAGCTAAGTTGATCGGGCTATTGAAAGAATATGTTTGTTGCTTTGCATGGGAATATCATGAGATGCCAGGTTTAAGCCGAGAGCTAGTGGAGCATCGGTTACCTATAAAAGCCAGTTTTAGACCTTACAAACAATCGGCTAGAAAATTTAATCCAAAAACATATGACCAGATCAAGGAGGTGATCGGTCGGTTGCTCAAAGCTAATTTCATTTGGCCTTGCAGGTATGCCGAGTGGATGTCTGACATTTTGCCGGTGGAGAAAAAGGGATCCGGCAAGATAAGGGTGTGCATTGATTTCAGAGATTTGAATAAGGCTACACCCAAAGATGAGTACCCCATGCCAATAGCCGACATGCTTACTAATGATGCTTCTAGACATAAGGTTATCAGCTTTCTTGATGGTAATGCGGGTTATAATCAATTTTTTTATGGCCGAAGAGGACATGTCCAAGACAACCTTTCGTTGCCCTGGTTTCCTTGGTTTATTCGAGTGGACAGTGATGACATTCGGATTAAAAGATGCTGGTGCCACATATCAAAGGGCTATGAATTTAATTTTCCATGATTTACTGGGAATTATACTAGAAGTATATATTGATGATATTGTTGTCAAATCGGATGCTTTTAAGTCTCATTTGGCCGATTTGCGTTTAGCTTTTGAAAGAATGAAAAAATATGGACTGAAGATGAATCCTTTGAAGTGTGCATTAGGCGTGTCGGCTGGAAAGTTTTGGGTTTCATTATTCATGAGAATGGCGTAGAAATTGATCCCGAAAAGATAGAAGCTATACAAAAAGTGGAGGCTCCAACATGCAAGAGGGATATGCAAAAATTCCATGGGAAGGTCAATTATTTGAGGAGGTTCGTAGCTAATTTGTTAGGGAAGGTTGATGCATTCACTCCTATCCTTCGGTTAAAGAATGATGCTAATCTTACTTGGGGGGGGGGGGGCAAAACAGCAAGAGGCATTCGACATGATCAAGACTTATTTGAGCACTCCTCCGGTGATGAAAGCACCCAAACATAAAGAACCCTTTAGGCTTTACATTGCAGCAGAGGAAGGTGTTATTGGTGCTGTGTTGACTGAAGAAACCGAAGGAAGAGAGCATACTATTACATATCTGAGCCGACGCTTATTGGACGCCGAGACAAGGTATACATTTATTGAAAAATTATGCCTCTGTTTATATTATGCTTGCACAAAACTAAGACATTACCTAGTGCCGAGTGCTTGCATAGTAGCTTGTCAAACATATGTCATTAAGTACATGTTGCATAGGCCAATTCTTAGTGGTAGAATTGGCAAGTGGGCTTACACTTTAATTGAATATGATTTGGCTTATTAATCTCTAAAATCCATGAAAGGCCAAATTGTTGCTAATTTTATTGTTGAGCATCGAACTAATGACAAGCATGATGTCGATATAAACCTTGTCTCATTAGTGCCATGGAGGTTATATTTTGATGGTTCAGTCTGTAGCAATGGCCACAATGTTGTTATTGTTTATATATCTCCTCATGGTGCTATTTTTCAAGCCTCATGCCGACTGGAATATTTTTGCACAAATAATCAAGCTGAATATGAAGCATTGTTATTCGATCTAGAGATGTTGCTCTCTATAGGTGCTACACATGTTGAGGCTTTTGGTGATTCGTTATTAATAGTGCAGCAAGTGTCCAAAATCTTTCAATGTTTAGACGAATCACTTAATGTTTATCTTGATAAGTGTCTAGATGCGATTTCTACTTTGGATTATTTTAGCATTGCTCATATATCTAGACATGATAATTGGAGAGCAATTGAGTTGACACAACAAGCATCCGGCTATCATATTGATCATGGCATGTTTCTTATTTCTCTAAAGCCGATGTCTTGTCTTGCTAATGTGGGAGAGGCCGAATTAGAGCCCACTGATTCGGCCACTAATAATAAATCTAGTACAAGTGAAAATCCTTACTGGAGGAAGCCCATTATTGATTACTTGTGCAATCCGAGTGAAAGGGTGGACAGGGCTGTTCGGCGTATGGCTTTCAAATATACGATGAGAGATGATGGTCTTTATCACCGAACGGTTGAAGATGTTCTTTTAAAGTGTTTGGACGAAGACCGGTCAAGAGTTGCTATGGGAGAGGTACATGAAGGCATTTGTGGTACTCATCAGTCGGCACCCAAAATGAAGTGGCTCTTGCGGCGTGCTGGATTTTATTGGCCGACTATGATGAATGATTGCTTCAGGTATAATAAAGGGTGCAAAGCTTGTCAGAAATTTGGTGATATTCAGTTGGCTCCTGCTGCTATGTTGAATCCTATTATCAAGCCGTGGCCTTTTAGGGGATGGGGTTTAGACTTCATTGGACAAATTCATCCATCTTCTTCGACGGGGCATCGGTTCGTGTTGGTGGCAACCGATTATTTCACTAAATGGTCTAAAGCAGTACCTCACAAGAACATGACACATACGGAGGTAATTCAATTCACAGCTGAACACATTATTCATGGATCCGGCATTCCTCAGACATTAACTATAGATCAAGGCTCATCTTTCATGTCACATCGAGTTAGAGAATTTGCCGAATCATACAATATAAAGTTGCTCAATTCATCTCCGTATTATGCCCAAGCTAATGGACAAGCTAAGTCTAGCAACAAAATATTTATTAAACTCATCAAGAAGAAGATTGAGGATAATCCTATAAAATGGCATGAGCTGTTGTCTGAGGCTTTGTGGGCACATAGGATCTCAAGGCATGGTGCTACAAAGGTAACTCCATATGAGCTAGTATACGGGCAAGAGGTTGTTCTACCAGTGGAGGTAAATTTGAGTGCTTTGAGAATAGCCAAACAAAATGATTTATTGGCAGTGGACTTTTCTGATTTGATGATGGACATTATTGATGAGGTTGCTGATAAACGTTTGGCTGCATTAAATGCCATAGAGAAGGACAAATTGAGGGTAGCGAGAGCTTACAATAAAAAGATCAGGTTGAATAATTTTTGAGTTGGCGATCTTCTGTGGAAAGTGATTCTACCTATTGGTTCTAGAGATAGAAGATTCGGGAAGTGGTCTCAAAACTAGGAGGGTCCTTTCAGGATTGCAAGAATACTTCCTAGAAATTCATATTTAGTGGAATCCATACAAGGAGTATTATTACCTCGAGCTCTCAATGGCAGATATCTGAAGAAGTACCACCCGAGTGTGTGGCAAAAAGCCTAATCAGGCAATGGTTGATATATGATTATCGCCCTTAGCATAAACATGGATGATACATAATTATTGCCCCGAGAAATATAGATGGCCGATGGAGTGTTGACATCGTCCTTAGAACAAGCATAGTGCAAATTATTTTTCGGCATACTAGCTTTGCCGAAAAACCGGAGGCATGTGTTGACACCTGATTTTGGCACGGTCCAAAATGCAATAAAGATGGACTCAAACGAAAGGATTTTTCTACGAGAAAGTTCATATTGCCGAGTGAAACAACCTTGATGTTTAGGCCATCACCATTCAGCATCATTTCGAAGGCCAAATCACACTTGGATTATCATGTAGATGTTCTGAGTGCTTTTTGGTCCATTACACCTCTAAGACAACCTCGGATGGAGGAATTTTCTACATGGATTGTCTTCGCCTCGTCGAACTGATAGATTTTGATATATAAATCATCTCGATCTAAGGTTGTATGCAAAAGTTAGAACCAGAGTGCAGCCCTATCACAAAGCAAAATATGGCACAGGAGATCACACACATGTATGATGGGTCGCGCGAGTCATTCGGCCCTCAAAACTTCCTCGGATGGAAAAACTTACAACATGGAAAAGTTTCGCGTCGTTGAGGCGATTGATTTTGATATATAAATCTTCTTAATCTGAGGTCGTATGTGACCTGAAGAGGTAAAACAAAATCAGACTAAGGTTTCACTCGGGATTTCGTAGTGAAAGTTTGCCGACCGAAGGAAACGCGTCGAGTGAAAAGTTTCCCGTCCGGCCGAGTGAAATTGCCGTCCGAGTGAAAATCACCGTCGAGTGATAGTTTTGGCCTGAGTGCAATTACCGTCCGAGTGGAAATCACCGTCGAGTGACAGTTTCGGCCCGAGTGCACCTGCCGTCCAAGTGGAAATCACCGTCAAGTGACAGATTCGGCCCGAGTGCACTTGTCGTCCGAGTAAAAATCACCGTCGAGTGACAGTTTCGGTCAAGTGAAAGTTTCAGTCGAGTGAAAGTTCAAGATCGCCTCGGATGGAGAAGTGTACAACATGAAAGTTGTTCATAACATCGAAATGGTCAACTTTGCTTTTAAGGTCATTATCAGGTGATATAGTATACGGCCTGCAGAGACGCTACAACACTCGGACAGCCTAGTCTGCTACGTGACCGAGTCCGATTCGAAGTTAAAGATGACCTCGTGCAGTATTCGAGATGGATTTATTTGGAAAATTGATCAACATATGGATTGTTGGCCTCGTCGAAGCACACAGATTGATGTTTGGACCGTCTCTATCGGAGGTCATATGCAGATTCCACGGCCCACGCAAGAAGCAAGGCAGAAGATTGGGCCAGATTTGGGCTGATTCCGAGTGGAATAAGAATTAGGACTCTAGGACGTGAATTGATGTAATTTTCTTGTAAGGAAGGCCTAGATGAATCCTTTGCTTGTACGGGAAGTCCAGTCGCCTCTTATATATGTTGGGGGTGATGGCCGATTGAACAACACACAATCGAACAAATCAATCTATACTAATTTTTCATCAACGTTCCTCATTTTTTTTCTCGTTCTTTGTTGTTCTTCGTTTGAGAGCTGTGAATCCCGAGGATCTAGGGGCGAGCAAATCGACCTAGGGCAGCCCATAGCCGCCGCACTCCCTGACGGGGTCCCTCCCGGGCGTGCGGGGCTTCGAGTCTACAAAAGCGTCCGCCGGCTGTCTTGCGTATCATGCTGCCGGACGGACCTCCCTTGACGTGAGCTGCGGTGCATCACCCCCGGCGTTGAGGGTACATGGTGACGTGTTCGTGTGTCAATAGAACCCCATTGTCATGGAAGGGTAGGATGAAAGATGTCATGCAAGTTCTTATTATAAGCACGTATGACTATATACAAAATATATGCCTACATTATATTGATGAATTGGAGCAAAGCATTAATCCATCACTTACATGATGAAGGTCATGCATATCAATCCATCTCTGCTCCATGGCCTATGCTTTTTTCTTATTAATTTCTGTTAAGCTACTTTCGTTACTGCTACTTTTACAATCAATACAAAACTGCTATGTTTCTCTGCTTTCATTACTATTGTTACTGTGCTACTGAAAAGTTTGTTGCAGAAAGAAAATCCCAGGTGTGGTTGAATTGACAACTCAACTGCTAAGACCAATAAATCCCAGGTGTGTCGAATCAATAAATTTGGGTGAAGTACTACCCTCGAAGACTGTTGTGATCCCCTGTACATGTGGGTTATCAAGACATTTTTCATGCGCCGCTGTCGGGCAACATAGCTCTATTTATTGTGTTCACCAAGGATTTCTTTTGTCATTATGAAGAATCTAAAAGGCTCTAAAACCAAGACTATACCCTCTCGAACGAGGGCAGGTAAGGAACTGCCATTTAGCTTTGCACTTGATTCACCTTCTGTTTTAAGTAAGATTACAATACCATCACCTGGTATTCAATATGATGTTACGTAAGTAATTGATGATGCTACTTCTATGCTAGATGAAACTGAACATGTGCCACTAGGTGATTTTCTTGATGCTTAGATAATTTGAGAAGGCTGAAACTGAAATTGATGAAAACTATGATTCACCTACTTTGTCTAGATGTCCTCCCAGAATTGAAATGCTTATGGGTGGGGATATATCTAGATACTTTCTCTCTTGTAATGATAGAAATGATCTTAAGAAATTTCTTAGTAAATTGGAATAAAAAATTATGTAGGAGAAAATGAAATATGATCCTGAGTTTGCTACTTCTCATATATTTGTTACTTATAAGGATTATGAATTCCCTATAGGTCTTGAGTTAATTATTTTGGTAGAATATGATCCTTTCCATGGTTAAGAATCTGAAACTGTTGTGTCACACCTTAACAAATTGCATGATATTGCCACCCTATTTGCTAATGAGTAAATGATGCGCTATTATTATGTCCACGAGCTTTTCACTTTATCACAAAAGGGTGATGCTAAGAAGTGGTTTCTTTGTCTTGCTCCTAGTTGTGTGCGTAGCCCCAGGATATGATATATTACTTCCCTGCAAAATATTTTCCTACTCATAAGAAATAAGTTGCTTCACAGAAAATATTTAATTTATTGTAAATTGAAGAAAATAATCTCCCTCAATCTTGGGGGAAACTTCTCCAGCTACTTATAGCTTTGCCTGATCATCCTCTTAAGGAAAATGAAGTACTTGCTATATTATACGGTGGACTAACTGATGCATCTAGGAACTACCTAGATAGTTGTGTTGGTTGTGTTTTCAGGAAACGAACTGTTGGGCAAGGTGAAGAACTACTGAATAATATTTTGAAAAATGCTAATGATTGGACACTTCCTGAACCACTTCCTGGGTGAATTACTAAGAAGAGAGGTATTCTATTCCTCAGTACAGAAGATATGCAAGAGTCCAAGAAATCTATGAAATAAAAGGTATAAGGATTTAAGATGTTAAGAATCTACCACTTATCAAAGAAATACATGGACTTGATATCCCTACACTGGTAGTAGAGGTAAAATCCCTCCTTAGATTCGATGAAAGTGATATACCTTACAATAAAACTACTACTCAATGCATGGATGAATTTGATAATTATATTGTTATGCAAGAGAATTTTAATAAGTATGTTATGGATCAACTAAAAAGAAATACTATGATGATTGATCTCTTGAGTGACATGATCTTTGGAATTGCTAATGATGTTGAAGGTGTAGATAAACACTCATTATGGTCCAAACTAAGTTAGATCAAGTTGCTAAGTTACAAAATGATTTGTTTACTAAAATGAATAATAAAAGGAATGATCATGCTATTGGAGTTGTGACTAGAAGGGGTAGAATGACACAAGAATCCCTCTATCCTGAAGGACATCCTAAAATAATTGAACAAGATTCTCAGAATACTAATAAGGATGCACCTAGTCCTTCTAGAAGAATAAGAAAAAGAAAATTGATAATACTTTGCATGATTCTAGTCGACCTATGATAGAAAAACCTTTTTTTGAGCTGTAATCAGTAGGAGAGGCTCCTACTGTTTTAGATTAATTAAATCATGATACAATTTACATGTTGTGGGTTTGACCGGATGGTCTCCCCACCGCCCGACCAAAATGAGAGTTCTAGTAAAGGAGAAATAGGAGGAGGCTCTGGATGCAACCAGAGGAATTACAATGCTAGAGCGACTAGAGTTAAATAGTCCCAAAACTTGGGATCAACCCTGTGCTTCAACCAAAGTAGGTCTTCTTTTGATCTATCCTTCCAGGTAGAATATTGTGGTGGAGCGTGCCTGAAGATGAAGTTGTTTCTCTCTTTCCAGATGTTCCAAGCAACAATTCCAACCACTTCAAAAAACAGTTGACTTGTGAAGGACCACTTAACCTGCTGAATGGCCGAGATGGTCGATGAATTTGGCGTCCAGATAATACCCACTCTGCTCGAGCAGTGAGCACTAAAAGGACACTCAAAGATTAGATGTTAAATTGTTTCCTCGCACCCTATTGCGCAGAGCACACATGAGAGAATATTGTCAATATTAAAATGCCTCCTTTTCAGCATATTCTTGGTGTTCAACTGATCAGCAAGGAGAAACCGCATGAAAACCTTAAGTTTCATGTGTAGTTTAGATGACCAGATCCATGAGAAAGGAGCAGGAGCCGCTATCGACGCATGACAGTGCATATAGAATTTTCTGGTTGTGAAATTATTGCCCCATGTATATGACCACGTATCAGAATCCATAGAATTGTCAGCAGGGAGTGGCGTGAGGTTTAGTAAAGTTTGCAATTCATCATGTGCTTCAGTAGATAGTGGAAGGTGGAACTTAGCATATGGGTCTGCTTCCTAGAAGAACTTGTGGACCGAGATATCTTCCTCTATGGCAAATGAGAATAGGCATTGGAGGGAGTGACCAAGCAAGTTTTCAGTCCAATTATCATGCCACAAAGAAATGTTCTTGCCATTACCAACAGAGGGTGAGGCAATACCACGAAAGATGGGCATAAGCTTTATGAGCTGTTGTCGGGAACCCGATCCTAAGTCATATGATTCCATACTGTAACAAGCCACATCACCTTGCGGCCTCACGCACGGTACTCCACGGCTGCAGCCTTACCTTGGTCGGGACCGTTTGCGTCTCTTGGCTCACGTATGTGAACATGTCGCTGGCAATCACACAACAAAGAACCCGGGCCAACATGACTAGTCATAGAACCCAAGTGGCACATCCGTAGGGAAACAGGCGTACATAACCCAGCAATGCAGGTGTCGGCCTCAAGCGTGTGTAGACGAGTCATAGCAAGATACAAGGACTCCATTACGTCGCGAGACATGAATGTCATCACTGCACGTAGACGAGTCATAGCAGGCTACAGGGACTCCATTACACTGCGAGACATTTCCCCGAAGGGACAGACACATCAGCAAAGAAGGATACATGCTGGTCAATCAATGTGTCCGGAGCAGTAGCAAGCTACCATGGCTCGGTGGAGGCACAAAGAGGCAGTTTCCCGTAAAGAGTACTACTAAAGGCACACGACTAGGTGTCCGATCCCATACATACCGTTGCACGTCACACGTACGCACGACATGCCTGATATGCATAGATACAACTATGGCATCACAACATAACCATACGACAACGTGACTTTTATTTAAGAGGCTCAGACGGGCCTTGCATAATATGTTCTTACAGATAGGGGTCACATGACCCGACACTCAAGTCATACAAGCAAAGTCATACAAGCCAGCGGAAACTTAAGCTGTCTGAGTACAGACGATGAAAGAGAAAAGAGGCACACGGCCTGACTATCTACAGCCCACCACACGGGCAAGATCGTAGCTGGGACGCCAGCTATTCATCATCGTCAACGGCTAGATAGAACCCACCTGATGGGTCCTATTTCTCTTCTGCAACATTAATTAAGCAAGGATGAGTACAATCGTACTCAGCAAGTCTTTAAAACAGACCTACTCTATTTATGCTCATGTATCAACAAAGGGGGTGGTGGAGTTTATGCAGAAATGCCCGCTTTGACTCATGGCTAACCTACACTACTCAATTTTAAACTCTTTGTTACAATTTTAGTTATTGCACACGAGTCCACTATCTCCATCACAATATACCACCATGGATTCACCTTCCCCTTCCAGAAGAGTGCCATCCACGGTACTCACACTTGTCTTGATATTTTTAGGAGTATCCATTTGATTATCTATGAACAACATAAGTTCTCCAAGTAGTCCTTATCCGAGGACAGGGCTATTCGAATAGTTTCATACCCTGCAGGGATGTACTTCTTCACACACACTCTCGCCACTTATCGCTGTGTGCCATAAACCATGCACCTCGGCAACCTTCAAGCGGATGCCCAGCGAGGGAGTCAGCCACGACCGTCAATCACATAAGACCTCTAGTCCAGGCTATCGCCTATTTGAGACTGAACCCGCACGGAAGTCCGACCGAAGTTTCTGCTATGGTCCCAAACGATGTGCGCAGGGTTCCCAAGCCCACCATTCGGGTGACCCTTGGTACACCGTGCCACTGCTTACCGCGTCGTAACCCACCCCGAGGGTCAGCGCTACACACGGCCTCCAGCATGCTATAAACACCAGAAACTACTTGCAACTCCTGGACTAAGGACTAAACGACTGATAAGTCGAGAGGGGTCGAGTTACCGGAACCCAATGTGTGGTAGTAACTAGTCTTGGATCACAAACACGGAACCTAGTTCCTAAGAATGGTCCCAATGAGACAACCCACTATGTACTCCTACATAGCCTCTCATTGCTACCTTTACCAAATCGTATTCATTATGTGCTCATCACCTCGGACAACACCGTTCCACTCAGTTCATCACCCAGATGAATCTGACCTGACCAACTCTAAGCATAGCAGCATGGCATGAAAGTAAGCGAAGCACATCATGGCACAAGCATCTACCACGGATGCTAGGTTGCAAGGTTTAGCTATTTACTCTGACAAGATTAGGTCATGCATAAGAATAGGATCATCTACCGTGTATGACTGACATGTGATCGTTTGTCCTAATGCAATAAACAAGAGCAGGAGCGAGAGAGTGGGATGTTATCGGAATGATCAATGGGGTTGCTTGCCTTGCTGAGTTGCGGAGGAGTTCTCTCCTTCGTCGGGGTATGGGGTGGTATCTTCCGGGTTAGGGCCTACCGCAATGCAGATAAGAGCATTCAATACAAGCAAATGCAACAATATGATGCATGATCATGGCATAGTAATATGCATGGGTGAGCTAGTGTAACTAGTGATCATATCAATTTAAAACAGATTTGAATATAGGTTCAAAGTTGTTCTCCTTTTTAAATTCCATATATTAACCTATAATTGTCCATGTTCACCTTTTTAGGTTGCTCTAACATGCATGAGAATAGCACCATTGGATTCATTCGATTTTTCTGATAAATTTTCATATATAAATTATTTTCATCTGACTTACAGATTAATTTATATGATTTTTCAAAGTTTTAAATAATTTCTGGAATTATTTTTAAATAGGAAAATGGTATTATGACATCAGACTGACGTCATCCTAACGTTAGCTGGTCAACAGACCCGTTCCAGGTCAAATCTGACCGGTGGGGCCCGTCTGTCATAGACTCAATACTAATCAGTTTTAATTAAACTAATTATCCTGTCTAATTAACCTAATAGGGCCCACTGTCAGTGTCACATTTAACTAATAAAATGATTAAAACTAATTACTAATTAACCTAAAACTAATCAGGGCCGGGGCCCACCTGTCATTGACTCACAGAGTCAAGCCAGGGCCCACGGGGGTCAAACCCGCCGGAGTTAGTCGGCGGCTCGTCGCCGGTGACCAACAGGGACGGCGGCGACCATCAGGTTTTGCCCACAGGCGTCCTCTCGACGAGCTGAGGCCACCGGTGAGTAGCCCATGCTCGACCACGTCCAACAGGGGCCACGGGAGGCTACGGGGTCGCTAGAGCTCGTCGGAAACGAGCTCGTGGTGGCGGCCGGAGCTCGGGCTCAGACCAAAACGCGATACAGGGCATGGGGCGACTCGGGAATGGGCTCTACGAGCTCCTGGGAACTCCAGGAGTTCAACCATGCACTCGCACGTGAGCTCGAGGGACTACACGCACGGCGATGACCGATCACGGCGGCGGGAGGTCTTCAGGTCCACCGTTCGGGCTAGCTAGGGAGCGCTAGAGAGAGGGGAAGCATGGGGAGGAGGAAGAGGAGCTCACGGGGGCTTCGGGGAGCTGGTCAGCGGGCTCGGGGAGGCAGCGACGGCGACGAATCGACGGCCGGTGACGGCAGCTCTCGGCAGGGGAACGAGAGAGAGAGACAGGAAGAAGGGAGGAGGAGGAAGTAGCTCAGAAGAGAGGGCTCTCGCATCTTCCAGGCGCAGGAGGAAGCAGGGGAGCAGCCTGCTCCGTGGCAAGCAGGAGGTGGAGGCCGGCGAGCGCTCGGTCGCCACCTCGATGCCTACTGGCGCGAGGTGGGAGATGACCTCCCCACCCCTAGTGGGCTGGGCTCGGCCTCCCACTTGACCAGGTACTCTTCTTCCTTTTATTTTTATTTCTGTTTTCTGTTTTCTGTTTTAACATTTGTTTATTTTATTGCAGGTCCAAATAACCTTTCAAATATTCCAAAACTTTTGTATATTCAAGTTTGAATATTCCAAACTTGTATAAAAAGTTTCAGGTTAATTTGGAAACAATAGTAATGATAATGTTTTTATTTATCAATTTCAGAGGCTTAAATCGTTAATTTAAATTATTTGAAATGTTCAAATAATTAGAATGATCCCTGGTATATCCATGCCCTCAATTATCAGACATAGGGAACATTTTTGATGGGCATTTCGGATTTGTTGAAATTTCATTTATCTTGAATTTATTTAAGTCATTAAGTGCTTGGGGTTTCTTTTCTTTCTCCCCATTTCACATTGATGCAATGATGATGATGATGATGCAATCACAATGCTAACCTAGGACACTTGCTAGGGTTGTGACAGCTGTCTCCACCAGAATGAACCCATCATGGGCTTTGCATGTGGAATAGAGTCTCTATAGTATGAGTCCCATAATAACTGTACCCATGGGAGATCTGCCTTGTTATAGAACTTGTCCAAGAATGTCAACAGGAGAGCTTGATTCTGAATATTAATGTTTATTACTCCAAGGCCTCCATGTTTCTTAGGACAGCACACTCTATTCCATGCCACCAAGGAGTTATAGGATTCTCCTTGATCAGTTTTCTTTGTCCAAATGCATCTTCTTCTTATCTTGTCAAAGTTCTCTAGAAACTTGGGGGGTAGTTTTAAGGTACACATGGCATGATTGATCATGGAGGTGACAAGAGAGTTAACCAGTGTGATTCTTGATGCATGATAAGGAAGAAAACATGTGCTGGAAAGTCTTCTTTCCACTCTGTCCACCAGAGGCATCAGGTCAGTCATAGTAGGTTTCGTGGTGCCTAGAGGTAAGCCCAAATAGGTGAAAGGAAGATTCCCAATGGTGCATCAAAGAATGTTGGCGAGGGTTTCAGATTTTGCAGTCTCAGTGTTCAAGGGGATCATGCAAGACTTATGAAAGTTTATTTTCAATCCGGTCGAAGCTGCAAACTGCTGGAGTATATTCTTGAGGTGTGCAATCTGGTACTCACATGCTGGCATGATTAACAACGTATCATCAACATACTGAATAATAGGAAAGTCCCCTTGCCTTGGGATGGGGAGAGCAAGCCTCCCTTCCGAGAATTCCTTATTGATGATACATTGCAACAATTCTGCTGCCAGAATGAAGAGGAGTGAGGAGAAAGGGTCTCCTTGGCGAACACCTCTTTTACAATGAAAGGATTTCCCCGGGATGCCATTGAGCAGTACAGAAGAGTGGCCAGATGAAAGAATAAGCTTTACCCACGTAATCCAGCGATCATCAAAACCAAGATGTTGCAGCATTAATAAGATTATATCATGCTCCACCATATCAAACGCTTTCTCAAAGTCCAGTTTGATAATAACAATCTCCCTTTTAGATTGAGCACATTGATGAATATATTCAAAAGACCAAGCTAGACAATCCTGGATCGACCTCCCTTTAATGAATACATACTAATTTTTGTGAATGAGAAGCAAAATTACTTTCTGAAGATGATCAACTAGTAACTTTGTCAGTATTTTCATACAGCAATTGAGCAGGGAGATTGGTCGATAGTCATTCACTGTAGTTGGGGCCAGTTTCTTTGGAATAAGAGTGATTAGAGAAGCATTGAGACTATCTAGAGAGATATTACCTGACTAGAATTGCTTACAGAGATCATAAAAATCAAGTTTGATTATCTCGCAACAGTTCTTGAGAAAACAACCATTGAATCCATCTGGACTAGGTGCTTTGTCCAAAGGAAGTTTACTGACCACCTCATCAATTTCTTTTTGGCTGAAGGGAATAGAGAGACTCTGAAGGTCCATGTTTGCTGCCACAGGATGATCCAAATTAAACTGAACATCAATGGGAACAGAGGATCCCAACCTATCTTTAAAAGCATGGTAAATAGATTCTGCCTTGCTGGTTTGGTATTCTAATACCACACCATTAGGAAGTGTGATCGATTTAATCGTATTTATATGATGTCTCTCTGTTGCCATTCAATGAAAAAACTTGGTAGGTTCATCACCAAATTTGATATACCGTGCCGTGCATCTCATACGCCAATATTGCTGTTTATAAGTTAAAAGCCGGATGATGTGACCTTTAAGAATTTTTCTAAAGTTCCACTCATGCACCGCGAGCTGACGCTCATTTTCAATACTATCAAGAAACAACAATGTTTGATTGGATTTGTCAATGAGTCTAGAGAGCTTGGAAATGGATTTACTCCAACATTTCTGAGCACCTCTAAGTGATTTTAGTTTCTCACTAATATTCCTTGACGGGTCTGTGGATTTGGTGGGAGCATTCCAAGAACGTTTGACCACATCCGTAAACCGAGGGTGATTGATCCAATAGTTTTCAAACCTGAATATGTTAGATCGAGGAATGCCTGATTGAACTGAGATGAGAAAGGGGATATGATCCGAAACTTGCCTCGCCAAGGGTTTAGCAGTTGTGATTGGGAATTTACATGTCCAGTGATTCGAAGTAAAAACCCAATCAAGCTGTTCGAGTAGCAGCTGATCTTGCATATTACTCCAAGTAAAAGAAATACCTTGTAAAGGGATTTCTACAAGAAATAGTGCTCGAATAATATCATTGAATAAAATCATATCCGAGACATCACCTCCAGAGCGATTCCTGTTCTCAGGTGATCTCAAGAAGTTAAAATCACCAAGTAAAATCCAATCCTCCTGTGAGCCAATGTTAAGGTCATATAGCCAAGAGACAAAATCTGATCTGAGCGTACCCGAGCAAGGACCATAAATATTAACGAGAGTCCAAGTGTCTACAGAAAGAACTGAGCGAAAGGAGATCACAATTGCCCATTGATGTGTAGATATCACATTACCAATGAACACCGCACTATTCCATATTATAATTAGACCACCCGAATTACCCTGAGAGGGGACAAACGCAAACCGATCAAAGCGCCAGGGGAAAATTTTCTGAAGGAAGGAGTGGTCAAAATGTTCTCGCTTAGTTTCCTGATGACAGATAACCGAGCAACCACTACTATCAATATGCGATCGCAGTGAAGATTGTTTATCATTCGAACCAATGCCACGGATATTCCCGCATAAAACGTTCCATGATCTAAACTGATTGCTCATAAGCAAATGAGGATAAAATAACTAAATAGAGTATTTGATAGGTTCAGAACAGAATAACCACAACTTGTCCGCAAAAGCAGAAAGCAAGAGGACTGGCAAATTAAGCATCATCCTCTTCCACCACCGAAGCGAGAAGCTTCTCCCTGGAGATTTCGGATGTAGGTATGCCACATTCCTCCACGCCAGTCTTCAGAAGGGCCTCGATGGATAAGATCTCTAGAGGGTTGGGCGGGTCAGCAGACGACCCGGCTGCGGGGTTAACCACCTTCATGTTGATCTTGGGGATGATGAGAGACTTGTGTGGCCTTGCATCAGAAGTTGTTGGTGCTTTGAAACCCCTGTACATGGTTGAGCCAGGACTACGACGAACCTCCGATGAGACCAAAGGAGTAGGCGCCCTCCCTCTCTTCTTTTTAGAACCAGGAGCAGCAACAGGAACATCCAGGGAGGAGCTATCTTCCTTATTGACAGGTGACAAGGGGGGTGCATCTTCAATGACAGTTCTAGTAGATTCAGAAGAGGAATCGAATGCAAATGCGTCAGCATCAATCTAGGGCAGGCAAGGAGAATAATCAAAACTCAGCTTGCGCGCCAGTTTCCTGTCCATGATGCGATTAAGAAACCCAACCTTGTTCGAGCTTCCACACTTGATGAGAGAAAATGGGATCACAGGGAGCTCGGGGTTTTTGAGACCGAAAGAATTAGATAGCCCATAGAATGATTTGAACATTGTTGACGCAATCTGAAAATGCACTGCAGATGTTGGGCGAGATAGTTGATCAGGAATCAGACACAAGTTGACCTGCATCTGAGAGGAATCGGCTGAAGCCACCATGTCAAGACTGCGCGCAGAAGCAAACGAGTCAGCATCAGAACTCATCAACGACTCGTGATAGGCTGAGAGAGGACTGTCCAGAACATTGTTCACCAAAGCAATGCCATCTGTGAAGTTGACACCTTGATCCCGAAGCATATTTTGGTAATTAATCTGCCCTCTGGCTGGCAGGCGAAGCAGATTCCTGGTGGCATTAGGAGCACGATGGACTGCTTGGTTGCCGCCAGCAGCCCCTCCTTGGGGTACCACCCCATTGCGATGAAGCCAAGTTTGCAATCTGATCTGAAAGTCTTGCTCCGTAGTCATGTGTGGACCAAATAGCGGATGAGCATCACCATTGGGGGAAAGGGTCTTCACCCTGCAGCGGCACATCATCCACAAAGATATTCCCTTCATCTGATCTGAGTATGATCACTGGAACGGTCGAAGATCTTTGTTGACCACCCATCTGCCTCATTACAAAGTCCTTAGGGATCGAAGCAGAACTCATGATCCAGGATCTGACTAAGACACCAGAGAGGGGTTCTCTAGGACTGTACCAATTGATAAGCTTGCCAAACTGAGAAACTGCCTTGTCAACCTAGAATTCAGTCTGATAACCTAATGGGAAGGCAAGGAAGAGGACCCAGGTATATCTCTCCAATGATGGCATACGCATATTGATACCTTCATCGTGCCGCACAAAGGTGACCTCTATGTCCTCATGGATCATGTAAGTTTTCCCAACCATGGCATCTCGAATCGACAGATTACGCACAGTAAATAAACCAAGACCAAGCAGGGAGTCTTCATGGAATCTCACTGAAAATCCATCATGGTTGAGCATACCAGCAATCTCCGCTCTGGCTTCAGCCCGCATCTGTACCAGAATCACCCTTCTCGTCTCAGCAATGAGTGTGGTGTCGTTGCTTAGTGGAGGATGGTCGAACAACGCCAACTCTGCTCGCCCCTTCCGATCGACTGGGCCATGATCCACCGTCATGCCATGGGGCAGAAAGGCGAAGGGGTTGACAGGAAAGTTGGCCATGGCGGGGCTAACCAGGGTTTTGGCGGAGAAGCAGAGAGAGGGGCGGCAGGTTGCTCTGGAAGACGAACCGAGAGTGCTGGGTGAGGGTTTTGTTGCAAGAGAACTAATCATTGGAATCCAGAGCGACTGCCTCCTCGAGAATCGCAACTCCTTGCAGCCCACAACTGAATGACCGTATCTAGCAGAAGATTGACAACGCGGCGTGAGGCGACACCTGAGAGAATGATGGCCCACAACCAGACATCTGACACGGGAGTAGTCGTTGCTCGGGGCGCCACAAGTCATAGACTCCAACGGAGAACCATCACGGCGGCTAATATTAAAGGAGGAGCACATACAGCGAACGTGACCAATCTGAAAACAATTTAAGCAGCAAAAACCCTATAGACAGTTCCGGGAAATATGGCCAAACTCCAAGCAATGAGTGCATGCCCAAACAAACTTGTTCACATATTCCACAATACCGTTAACAGAATATCCAGCCTGCACCAAGTCCTTGATGTGATCCAACGTAAAAATCTCAGCGAAGATAAGGTCCGGTTGGAGAACTCCCTTCCGAAAACTCCGCGGCCTAAAACCCCGGAGATCTGATGCCGTGTAATTTGAGGACAGACCAAATTTGAACTCACCAATGCAAATCGGCTGAGAAAAAATGTCTAGATCCAATGAACCTAGAACAGAATTTTGAGTTGAAGATGATTGAATGAGACGCCCACAGAATCCTTCTATTTGAACTTTGCAACCCAATTAGCCGCAATGGGATGATGGTTATGCAAACCCGGGAACAAATCTACGACTGGTTTCATATTACGCTTGGGGCTACGAAGACCATTTAACAAGTGAGAGAAAAACCTTTTGAGAATCATGACGATGTTTCTATTTCTGATGTTGACACACAATCTGGTAATGAACATGCACCTAGTGATCATAAGTATAATGATGTTCATGCTAATGCTTAACTAGATAATGATAAAGAATCTGATGATGATGTAGAACCAAAACCTGCAGTTGATCTTGATAACCCAACACCTAAGAATAAGTGTTCTGATAAGAGATATTAGATTGCTTGAAAACATGGTAAAGAAAGAGAGCCATGGGTTAACAAACCATGCCATTCCCTCCTAAACCTTCTAAATATAGGGGCGAGGAAGATTGAGTGCTTTGTTGAAATGCTTAGGCAAGTCTTTTTGAGCACACGTTTGACTGATATTCTCAAGATGCATCCTTATTTAAAATATATGAAAGATAATATCCCTAATAAAAGAAAGATACCTGAAACTGAGATTTCCACCATGCTTTCTAATTACTCTTCTGAGGGTGGAGTACCAAAGAAATTGGGATACCCCTGGATACCTATTATACCTTGCTCCATTAAACGAAGTTGTGTTAAAACTGTGTCATGTGATCTAGAAGTCGGTGTTAGTCGTATGCCTTTAGCTTTTTACAAAAGAGTTGATTGAATAAGCCCACACCTACTGAAATATCTTTTCAAATGGCTGATAAATCTATTGGTATACCCATTGGGATTTGTGACGATGTCCATGTTGTTGTTGCAAATGTTACTATTTTGACACACTTTGTTATTCTTTGAGATGCCTGAGGATGACAACATGTCGATTATCCTTGGTAGACCCTTTTTGAATTTTGTAGGAGTTGTTATTGATTGCAACAAAATCAAGGTCACCTTTTATGTTAATGGAAATCAGCAGGCGGTATACTTTTCGAACAAATGAGTTATGGTTAATATAGCAAGTGGCAACAATTACTTTTGGACAGTTCAAAATTCCTCTACCTACTACCAAGATGAAATATGATATTCTTATTGTGGAAAAATGCATATCCCCATTGAGGAGGACTTCTCCAAGGAGAAGGTCCATTGTTGAGTCGTCGAGCGAAAGTTCAGTGCGGCGAGCGTACACTGAACCAAGGGCAAGCTCGGCGCAAATGGCGGAAGAGAAATCATGTTGTTTGCCTTGCAATGAGTTTATGATGGGAGATGGTATTAAGGAGTAATTTTGTCAATATATTCAGAACACTGAGCTCACTTCTTTCCTCGCAAATAAGTGCACTCAACACTACAATCTCACCTTTTCATTCACGCAAAAGTTTGAGTACCATTCTCGCACTTCTAGAGTCTTGTTTCATCTCTATGATAAATCATTTGGTATGTCTCTAGAAGAATTTTGTGATGCTTGCAAAATTCCATACTGGTGTTCACTTAGTGAACCTCCAAAACTTGAATATGAAGTGTTCCTTAGAAGTCTTTGCAATGCTAAGGATAGAGGAGTTACGCAAGCTAGAATAAAAAGTATTCAATTTCCCTCTACTCATTACTTTGCACTTTTCAATGGAGAATGTATTGTTGGAAAACAAAATTGCAGTGAGTTGTGCGTTGTGCGCTCCTGACTTGAGCATTATTCACACCACTTTGACAGGCACTAGACTGGGGGCAATTATCGCCCATCGCTTGCACCGCAATATGGACAATGTAGATTTATTTGAAGGAATTTATGTTGCTCTTTTAGCTACTAAGTTAGTAGTCTATATTGGAAATATGCCCTCGAGGCAATAATAAAGTGGTTATTATCATATTTCCTTGTTCGTGATAATAATTTACAGAAGAAGTAAAGAGACTTGCCGGTAATGAGATACATGTGTGGGTACATAGACAACACCATGTCCCAAGTGAGCCTCTACTAGACTAGCTCGATGATCAAAGATGTTTAAGGTTTCCTAACCATATACATGAGTTGTCATTTGATAACGGTATCAAATCATTAGGAGAAGATGGACAAGACCCAATCGTAAGCATAGCATTCAATCGTATCGCTAAGTTTATTGCTACTGCTTTCTTCATGTCAAGTATTTGTTCCTAAGACCATGAGATCATGAAACTCCCTGACACCGGAGGAATGCCTTGTATGTATCAAATGTCACTTCATAAATGGGTGATCATAAAGGTACTCTACAGGTATCTCCGAGGGTGTCTATTGGATTGGCATGGATCAAGACTGGGATTTGTCACTCTGTATGACGTGGAGGTACCTCTGGGCCCTCTCGGTAATACAACATCACAAGAAGCTTGCAATCAATGTGACTAAGGAGATAGTCATGGGATCTTGTATTACAGAAGAAGTAAAGAGACTTGCCGGTAATGAGATTGAACTAGGTATGGAGATACTGATGATCGAATCTCGGGCAAGTAACATACCGCTGGACAAAGGGAACTGCATACGGGATTGATTGAATCCTTGGCATCATGGTTCGACCGATAAAGATCTTTGAGGAATATGTGGGAACCAATATGGGAATCCATATCCCTCTATTGGTTATTGACGAGAGAGGTGTCTTGGTCATGTCCACATGATTCTCAAACCCGTAGGGTCCACACGCTAAATGTTCAGTGACGATATAGTATTATTGGGTTATGTATGTTGGTGACCAAATGTTGTTCGGAGTCCCGGATGATATCCTTAATGTGAAGAGGAGCTCCGGAATGGTCCAGAGGTAAAGACTTATATATGGGAAGTCATATTTTGGCTACCGAAAAAGTTTTAGTTTTATCGATATTGTACAGGAAAGTTTCTAGTAGGTTCTGGAAACTTACGTAGGTGTCTGGGAGTCCACCAAGGGTCCCACCATGTCCCAAGGATTTGCATGGGATCAGGGGAGGCATCCTAGCCTGATTGGGCCAGGCTCACAAGTCCCTCAAGGCCCATGTGTATTGGGAGAGGTGCAAAGTCCACCTGTGTATGGAAAGGGAGGGAATTGGACTAGTAGTCCAACTCCCCCTGGCTGCGCCCTAAGGCTTGGAGGGGATGGTACCCATGCCCCTCCACCTATATATAGAGGGGAGGGGTGCCCCAAGAGGAAACACCAAGCCCTTGGCACCCATCACTCTCCCTAGACCGTTTTCTCCTCTGTTCACGGTTTCGGTAGCGCTCGGTGTAGCCCTGTCAGGATAGCAGCACCACCACAACTACCATGTTGTCGTGTTGCTAGAGAACTCATATTCTACTCGGCCCTCACTCACTGGATCGAGGAGGTGGAGATGTCATCGAGATGCACATGTGCTAAGCGCGGAGGTGCAATCCGTTCGGCACTAGATCAGGACGGATCGTGAAGATGTACGACTACATCAACCATGTTATATACGTAACCGCTTAACAATCTACAAGGGTATGTAGATACACTCTCCCTCTCATAGCTACGCATCTCCATGGATAGATCTTGCGTGTGCATACGAATTTTTTTGTTTCTCATGCAATATTCCATAATAGTGGCATCATGACCTAGGTCTATGCATAGATGATATGCACGAGTAGAACACAAAGTGATTGTGGGCGTTGATGTTCAGATTGCTTACCTCCTTAGCCTTATTTTTATTCGACGGTATTTTGGGATGAAGCGGCCCATACCAACCTTACTTGGCCATGTAAAAGAGACCGGTTCCACTGACTGACATGCAACTTGTTTGCATAAAGGTGGCGGGTGGGTGTCTGTCTCTCCCACTTGCAACAACAAAGTAGAGGATGTCTAACTTGTTTTTGCAGGGCATGTTGTGATGTGATATGGCCAAGACGTGATTTGATATATGTGATGTATGAGATGATCATGTTTTGTATTAGTTATCACGACTTGCATGTAGATTAGTACGGCAACTGATAGGATCCATAGGGTTGTCTTTAATTTATTTGTGTCATTTGCTTTACTTTATCGCTATGAGTTAGCAATAGTTGTAGAAGCAATAGTTGGCATGACAACCACACGATGACACAATGATGGAGATCATGATGATGGAGATTATGGTGTCATGTCGGTGAAAATGGAGATCATGCCGGTGCTTTCGAGATGGAGATCAAAAGCACAACATGATGATGGCCATATCATGTCACTTATATGATTTGCATGTGATGTTTAACATTTTATGCATCCTATTTTGCTTAGGATGACGGTAGCATTATAAGATGATCCCTCACTAAAATTTCAAGATAAAATTGTGTTCTCCCCAAGTATGCACCATTGTGAAGGTTCATCGTTTCGAAACACCTCGTGATGATTGGGTGTGATAGACTCTATGTTCACATTTAACGGGTGTAAGCCAGTTTTACACATGCGGAATACTTGGGTTAAACTTGATGAGCCTAGCATGTACAGACATGGCCTCGAAACACAGGAGGCCGAAAGGTCGAAGGTGAGTCATATGGTAGATATGATCAACACGGAGATGTTCACCATTGAAACCACCTCATCTCACGTGATGATCAGACTTGGGTTGGTGGATTTGGATCAACTTGAGGGATGTTGATTTGAGTAGGAGTTCTTTCGTAATATGATTAATTGAACTCATTATCATGAACATATTCTAAAGTTGTCTTTGCAAAATTATGTTGTAGATCAATGGCTCGCGCAGTAGCTCCCCTGAATTTTAATGAGTTCCAAGAGAAAGCTAAGTTGAAAGATAATGAAAGTAACTACGTGTACTGGGTCCGTAATCTGATGATTAACCTCATGGCTTCGCAAAAGGCTTATGTCCTTGATGCACCGCTTGGTGCGCCTCCCCCTCCAGTGTAGTCTGCATATGTTGTGAACGTCTGGCAGGTGCATGCTGATGACTACTGAATAGTTCAGTGCGCCATGTTCTATGGCTTAGAATCGGGACTTCAAAAGTGTTTGGAATTCCATGGAGCATATGAGATGTTCCAGGATTTGAAGTTAGTATTTCAAGCAAATGCCCGGATTGAGAGGTATGGGACCTCTGATAATTTCTTCTCCTACAAGATGGAGGAGAATAGTTCTGTCAGTGAGCACATAGTTAGAATGTCTGGGTACTACAACTGCTTGAATCGGTTGGGAGTTGAGCTCCCGCCTAAGACAGTCACTGACAGAGTTCTCCAGTCACTACCACCTAGCTACAAAGGCTTCATGGTGAACTATAATATGCAAGTGATGAACAAGTCAATATCCGAGCTATTAGTGATTGTCACATC
Source organism: Hordeum marinum (assembly GCA_022496015.1). NCBI lineage: Eukaryota > Viridiplantae > Streptophyta > Magnoliopsida > Poales > Poaceae > Hordeum > Hordeum marinum. The sequence continues at coordinate 86,193,709 of CM039676.1, forward strand.
CCTAGTTAGCTTACTTAGGTCAGCATGTGTGTGCATCATGTTTCACTTTTTGCATCAACTTGAAATGGGGATTAATATAAACCCTAACACCTCACCTGAATCAAACAAATTCCATAGTTTTGAAAAACCAACAAATCCAAAATGCCCCTATGTCTGGTAAATGTGGACATCAATATATCAGGGGTCGTTCTAAATATTTGAATATTTATAGCATTTAAAAAATAAATATTAAAACTGCTTGTCGCCGCTTCATTGAGAATTTCCTTGGCTTAGTGAGCTATTGTCGCCGCTTCATTGAGAATTTCTCCAACGTTGCAAAACCTTTGACTGAACTCCTCAAGAAAGATAAAAAGTTCGAGCGGACTCCACAATGCGATCACAGTTTTCAGGAGCTGAAAAGACGCCCGACCTCTGCTCCCGTTCTGGTGCCACCAGACTTCTCTAAGGACTTTGTTATCTATTGCGATGCCTCGCGACAAGGATTAGGTTGCATTATCATGCAAGATCGTCATGTAATTGCATATGCATCTCGACAGTTGTGTCCACATGAGGATAATTATCCAACAAATGATCTTGAGCTTGCAGCTATGGTCCATGCACTAAAAACCTAGCGACATTACCTTCTGGGTAATCGGTGTGAAATTTACACTGATCACCAAAGTCTAAAATATATTCTCACCCAGCCGGATTTGAATCTCAGGCAAAGACGATGGGTTGAGTTGATTACAGTCTACGACTTAGGGATAACTTACACCCCGGGGAAAGCCAGTGTCATGGCTGACGCACTAAGTCATAAGTATTATTGTAACAACCTGATCTTACAACAAGGTCAACCACTTCTCTATGAGGAAATTTGGAAGTTGAACCTCCACATTGTTCCTCAAGGATTCCTTTCCAACCTGGTGGCGAAACCTACTCTTAGGGATCAAATAGTAGCTGTCGAGAGGTATGATAAGGGTAAATCTCGGATCAAGGAGAATATTTCTAGCGGAAACGCTAAAGATTTCTCCAAAGATGATCAGGGTGTTGTGTTCTTTCAGAACCGGTTGGTGGTTCATAAGAGCAGACGCTTAAGATAGCTGATCCTTAAGGAGGCTCATGATTCCCCTCTTACAATTCATCCAGGTAGTACCAAGATGTATCAGGATCTACACCAAAGGTTCTGGTGGACTAGGATGAAGAGAGAAATTGCTCAGTTCGTTGCCAACTGCGCAACGTCTGTCGTCGCGTTAAGGCAGAACATCAAAGGCCTGCTGTCACCCTTCAACCTTTAGCTATTCCTAAATGGAAATGGGATAAGGTCGGTATGGATTTCATCACCGGATTTCCCAGGACCAAGAGAGCGAATAATGCTATCTTTGTGGTCATTTACCATCTTTCCAAAGTGGCTCATTTTCTGCCTTTTCGGGAGAGTATAACTGCTAGCTAGCTAGCGGAGTTATATGTTTATCGAATAGTTTCTCTTCATGGTTTTCCTTTGGAGATTAACTCAGATCGTGGAAGTATCTTTACTTACCGATTTTGGGAAAGCTTCCAAAACGCTATGGGGACTCATCTATCCTTTAGCACTACTTTCCATCCACAGTCAAGTGGTCAAGTTGAGCGAGTCAATCAAATCCTCGAAGACATGCTCCGAGCTTGTGTTATATCCTTCGGTATGAATTGGGAGAAATGTCTTCCATTTGCCGAATTTGCTTATAACAATAGTTATCAATCAAGCTTGGGAAAAGCCCCTTTTGAAGTTCTCTATGGACGAAGGTGTCGAACACCTCTTAACTGGTCAGAAACCGGAGAGAGGTAACTCTTTGGCCCGGATATGATCCAGGATGCAGAGGAGCAAGTTCACATTATTCGTGAGAAGTTGAAAACAGCCCAATCTCGTCAAAAGAGCCAATATGATCGCCATCATAAGGCTGTGACCTATGAAGTTGACGAGAAGGCTTATCTTCGGGTTACACCTCTGAAGTGTACCCATCGATTCGGTATCAAGGGCAAGTTGGCTCCTCGTTACCTTGGACCTTTTCGCATTCTTGATAAACAAGGAGAGGTTTCCTACCAATTGGAACTTCCACCGCATCTTTCCAAGGTTCATTTTGTCTTCCACGTTTCGCAACTCAGGCATTGCTTCTCGGACCCTGTCTGCAAAGTAGACCACGAAGTGCTTGATCTCCAAGATAACCTTACATATCGGCAATACCCTGTTCGTATTCTTCATCAAGCTGAGTGTACCACTTGGCGTCAGATCATCAAGTTTCTCAAGGTTCAGTGGTCACACCATTCTGAGAAGGAGGCCACGTGGGAAAGAGAGGATCATCTTCGACTAGAGTACCCCGCGCTCTTCCCGACGACTTCCAAATCTTGGGACAAGATTCTTTTGAGTGGGGGTGAGTTGTCACATCCCTAGTTAGCTTACTTAGGTCAGCATGTGTGTGCATCATGTTTTCACTTGTTGCATCAACTTGAAATGGGGATTAACAGAAACCCTAACACCTCACCTGAATCAAACAAATTCAATAGTTGTTAAAAACCAACAAATCCAAAATGCCCATAAAAAATGTCCCCTATGTCTGATAAATGTGGACATCAATATATCAGGGGTCATTCTAAATATTTGAATATTTATAGCATTTCAAAAATAAATATTAAAACTACTGAAAATGCCAAATAAAGCATTATGATTATTTTAGTGTTCAAAATATTCTGAAACATTTTATGGAAGTTTGAATTATTCAAACTAAGTTCCATAAAATATTTGGGATATTTTATGACTCGCATTTGTGCCTAAATAAAAATAAATAAAACAAATGTCCGAAAAAAACAGAAACTAGATTTTTTTTAAAAAAGGAGGAAGCCCACCTAGGCCAGCCCATCTGGCCTAGCACCGTCGTCGTCCTCCTAGCAGCCAACAGGACGAGCGCATGCCTGTCATGCGCGCGCGCCGGAGCTGCCACGCAGCTCCCTGCGCGCCTGCATCCCCCGTCACACTGGCGAGCGGATGAGGACGCGTTCCCGTCCCCATTGCTCTCTCTCTCGCTCTTTCTCCCCCTTGCCCCCTCCCTCTCCTCTGCTCTGCCATGGCCGATGGCCCCGCTCGCTCGCCGCCGTAGTTGCAGCCGCTCCCGCGCCTCCCTGAGCCCGCCATCCCCGACCTCTGCATTGAGCCACCTGCCGCCAGAAGCCCTCGAGCGATGATCTCGACCCCTTCTTCCTCCTCGGGCCCGAGCACCACCGCTGTCGATTCGTCGCCTCCGATCCCTCCCCGAGCCAGCTCTCGTCGCCTCCGAGCCTATAGTGAGCTCCTGGTCCTTTCCCCTCTCTTCCTCGGCCTTTTCCCCCTCTGTAGGCCCTGGTTCCGTCGATGCTCGAAATGCCCCGCCGCACGAGCTCGTCGTCGGCGTTGCTCCGGTGACCAGGTGGTCCTTCCGAGGCCACCACCGAGCTCGTGCGGCTGCATAGATGTTGTAGGTGCTAAGATGCGGTCATGTGCGCCTTAGTTCGAGTAGCTCGTGCTCGCCCGAGCTCCGGCAGCTGCCGATCTCATCGCTGGCGTCGATCCCGGCCGTCTCAGCCTCTAAGACATATCGGAATGGACGCATGTGTGAGCCTAGGTCCGCCTGGTGCCTTCCGCCGGCGAAATGGTCCCTGGAGGAGGAAATCCGACCCCTCCGTCGTCTCTGGAGTCACCGGTGGCTCAACGCCGATGAGTCTGGCCGGTGTTGACCACGGGGGTTTGACCCCTGGGTCACTTGCAAGTGGGGTCGGGTCAGGGTTAATTAGGATTTGTTTAAAATAATTAATTAATTAAGTTAATGACCCACTGACAATGGGCCCTACCCTAGTTAATTAGTAATTAGTGTTTTAAATAATTTCTATTAGAGGCTGGGTCACTGACTAGTGGACCCCATTGGTCAGGTTTGACCTGTCAACAGTTTGTTGACCACCTGACGTCATGATGATGTCACGCTGATGCAATAAAGAATTTCCTGAATTAAATTAATTCCAGATACTATTTAAAACTTAGAAAATTCATATAAATTAATCTATAACTCAGATTGAAATAGTTTATATATGAAAATTTATCAGAAAAATCCAATGAAGCCAATGCTGCTGTTATCATGCATGTTAGAGCAACCTATGTAGATGAAAATTGACATTTACTAATAGGTTAACATATGTAATATGAAATGGAGAACGAGTTTGAACCTATATTCAAAATTACTTCATTTAACTTGGATAGTAGTTGCATTAGCTCATCCATACATGCTGCCATGTCATGATCATGCATCATATTGTTGCACTTGCCGTGTATTGATTGCTACTTATCTGCATTGCGGTAGGACCTGCTTCTGAGGATACCCCCAAGTATTCCAACGAAGGAGAATACCTTCTCGCTTCCCAACAAGGAAAGCAACCCCATTGATCATTCCGATAACATCCCATTCTCTCGCCATGCTCTTGTTTATTCCATTAGGACAAACGTTCACTTGTTTGTCATCCCTTGTAGACGAACCCATTCCTTTACATGACATGTCATTGTCATAGTAAATAGCTAAATCCTGCAACCTAGCATACTTGGTAGATGCTTGAGCCATGTTGTGCTTTACCTACTTTGCCTGCTATGCTTGCTATGCTTAGAGTTGTGTCAGGTCTGATTCATCTAGGTGATGAACTGGAGTGAAACAATATTGTCCTGATGTGATAAGCTTAATGATGAACCCGAGTTGGTAAAGGTAGCAATGAGAGGCTATGTAGGAGTACATAGCGGGTTTTCTCATTGGGACCGTTCTTAGGAACTGAGTTCCGTGTTTGTGATCCAAGGCTAATTACTACCACACGTTGGGATACTTAATTGACCCTCTCGACTTATCAATCGCTTAATCCTTGGTCCAGGGGTTGCAAGTAGTTTCTGGTGTTTATAGTATGCTGGAGGCCGTGCGTAGTGCTGACCCTAGGGGTGGGTTACGACGTGGTAGGCAGTGGCACGGTGTAGCAAGGGTCACCCGAATGGTGGGCTTGGGAACCCTGCGCACATCGTTTCGGGCCGTAGCGGAAACTTCGGCCGGACTTCTGTGCTGGTTCAGTCTCAAATAGGCGATAGCCTGGACTAGAGGTCTTGTGTGATTGACGGTCGTGACCGACTCCCTCGCTGGGCTTCCGCTTGAAGGTTGCCGAGGTGCATGGTTTTATGACCACACAACGATAAGTGGAGAGAGCGTGTGTGAAGAAGCACACCCATGCAGGGTATGAATCTATTCGAATAGCCGCATCCTCGGATATGGACTACTTGGAGAACTTATGTTGTTCATAGATAATTTAATGGATACCCATAAAATCTCAGGACAAGTGTGAGTACCGTGGATGGCACTCTTGTAGTAGACGGAAGTGAATTCATGCTGGTGTATTGATGTGGAGTTAGTGGACTCATGTGCGATATCTAAAATTTGAACAAATAATTAAAAATGTGTAGTATAGGTTAGCCATGAGTCCAAGCTGGCATTGCTGCTGTAACATCCCAAATTTTCAAATGTTATAATAAATATAGAATGATTGTTTGTTTGCTTGAATGATTGAAAGAGAGTGCAATTTGAAACTTTTGAAAGTTTGATGAGAGGGAATGAAATGACTTTCCCAAAAAAATTCAATCTGCATTTTGATCACCAGGAATTCAAATTCATTTCATCACAAAACCCTAGAGTGAAGATGAAATGACTTCTTCCATTTAAAGAAATGAAAACGGATTTGAAAATGATTTGAATTTCCATTTTGAAAATATTTCAAATTCAGAAAACTTTATGCAACTCAATGATTTTCATGAGAGAGGATAATATGACTTCCTCAAATTTTAAGAAATATGAGTTGGAAGTTTAAAAGAAGGAATTGAAAGAGCTTTTGAAAACCTCTGGATTATTTTGAAAATCCACTTCATATTTGGTCCCTATCCAAAATTTTCAAAGTATTCAAACCCCTGACAGAAATTTGAAAGGAGTAACATGACACTCCAAGACAGGGGGTAATTTGTGAAGTTTTTGAATCATCAAACCCAAAAAGTTATTTGAAAAATATTTGCAAAATTAAATAAAGCCAATTAAGGCATTTTATGAAAAATGATTTTTTTAATGTATTCAAATGCCAGAATAAAAATGTCCATTAAATGGCATTTATTATTCTGTTAATTTTGATATAAAATTTGACTAAACTTGGAATTCATTCGAATGCTTTAAATAGGTTTTATGGCTCTGGAAAAATCATAAATTGAAAAACGGTAACGGTTTTAGAATTAAAACGGGCCGGCCCACAGGCTTTATTGGGCGAATTCAATACGCGCCGGCCGACCGACGCGGAAACCTCGCCCACCCTCTCGCTGCCACTGGGTCCCACCCGACCGACCGTTAGCCCTGCTCGGTCGCCTTCCTCCTCCCACGCGCCCGACGCCGTCGCCGGTTTCCTTCGCCGCGGACCCCTTTCCTCCTTACTCCCCGACCCCTCTGAGCCCCCTATAAGAAAACTCCAGACCCCTCTCTCCATTCCCCTTGTTTCCCCCTCCTCCCGCGCCCTCCCACTACCAGAATCCCTCGCCGGACTTCACCACGGCCGCTGCGCCATTATCGCGTCTCCGCATCACCCTGACCTCCCCGCACTCTCCCGAGCCCTCCGACGATTTCCCCACGACCGTGCGCACCTCCCCGACCCCTCACCCTCTCTGGAGACTCTCTGGAGCTGCCAAGATATCACCCTCGCCAGAGTGTTCCTCGACCCCGAAGCTCCCTCCGCTCCTGCTCGTCGTCACCGTCGTCCCCGAGCTCGCCCTCGACCACCACCGGACGCGCCATTCATCGCTGAGGCGAACGGAGCCCTCGCCATCGCCGGAGGCCCACCGGAGGCGCATCCCCGACGACCTCCACACCTCTGCAATCGCCGGAACCCTCGCCGGAACCGGCAACCACCACGGTGAGCACTCTTCCCCGTCCGATCTGGATCTGACAATCCAGATTAGAAACTATTAAACGCGAATCATTTTCTTCTAAAGCACCGGTCGACCGCCCGAAAACTCCCTACCACACGCACACCAGACCAATCAGGAAGCGCCACGTGTACCCCCTGACCGATAGAAACGCATTTTCTTTTCTGTTTTAATTTCTGTTTCCAGAATAGTTTCAGATTTGTTTTACTTATAACTTTTATGTTTTTAATTGATTTCTTTTGCATTAGATCACAAATTTCATCTAGTTTCTGTGAATACCAAATTTGACTATGTTTGAACATTTAAATTTGAATTTGAACAGATTTGATTTAAATTTTGTTTTCTGAATATCTTGAGTTCTAAAATGAATTTTTGATTGATTCTTTTTCCTACTTGTCACTAGTGATCTTAGTTATCATTCGGTAGAGTTTGAGAATTTTTAAAATAAAATTTATTAGGGTTTTAACTAGAAACAGAATCTGTTTAGTTGTTAATATAGTTTAATTAGTTTTATTTTGCTAGTTTAAATCTGAGTTAATTATATATTTGATTTAGTAAATTCTGTTAGTTAAACTTTAGGTGAATTACTTGTTGTTCAAATAAAAATAATTTGCTTAGTTTACTACCATGTCGTTATAGGAACACTATACATTTTCAAATAGGTTTAATTTGTGATAAACAAACTAGTTAGTAATAGTTTATTCCAACAAAGTTTTATATAAATAGATTCTGTTTTCAAATAAAAATTTGTACTTATTAATTTGTGTTCAGAAATGCTTAGTTAATAAAAATAATTTAGTTTTGCTCTATTAGGATAGGAAACTAGATTATTTTGCATTAGGTAATGTGTTATAAAACAATTTAGTTTTTCATAGAAATTATTTTCACAAAGTTTTAGATGACTTAATTCTGTTTTATAATAAAGATTTTATTTAATTATTTTCTGTTAACTTAGTTGTTTTACAATATGTTTTCTCTTAGTTTATGTTTACTTGTTGTTAAGTTCATTAGGCAAACACTTATATTGTTTAGAAGGTTGTTTTTTATAGTTCTAGTTGTCTTTCAAAAGTGATTCATTTTTTTTTCTAGAAAAATATTTACAAAAATCTTTTATTATATTTTACTTTGTTTTGGGTTTTGTGTTACTTTTGAAATTGTTGGAGTTTTGTGTTTCAACTTTGTCTTAAGTATTTCTTCCATCAACCTTGTTGCTTTTGTTTTGTATTACTTTTTGTTAGAATTGATTGCTAGTATGATTGCTTATATGTATGTAATGTTTGTTATAGATTTTCATCGGAGAGTAACGAATAGTCTATCAAGTTATTTCTGAGAGCGATCTTTATCTTCATCAACAGTACAGGCAAGTTCACTTTGGCCATCTTTTCATACCTACGTTTTATTGCATGTAGTGACATCATTCAACATATCCCTCCCGTAGTGTTATTTAAATTCTTGTAGTTGAGTAGAATGCATGAGGTAGGAACCCACCACTGGTTACTAGAGCCCCGGGAACACTAGTTAGTGCAATGCTATGCTAAAGTAGACGGGGTCTAGTATGAGTGTTCGTGAGTGGTGTGAAGAAGGACTCCACGTCAAAACGACGACTTCATGAAGACATCTTCAAGTCCTGCATCTTCAAGACCTCAAGACTTCAAGACTTGAGAAGACAAGTTTTCAATACACACTACTGGGTGAAGGATGGTTGATTGGGCATCCCTGGAGAAACCAGTGGATGGACGGGATGCATGAAGAAGCTCCATGACATCTTGCGGAAAGCTTCACCCAGACTCAAAGAGAAGGATGAATACTTCATGCCCGGAAGCTTACCTGTGTAGCCACAAGTCATTATGGGCTCTGGCTTGGTTGATATTTGTTGTGACTCTGCTGGGCAGTGCTACGAGATGTAGTCGACGTTAGGATTGGGATGGGCACTGTCGGACAGTCAGGGAAGCACTCTGAAATACCATGTTTCTTTCATCCTGTTCTCAAACACCAGGCAGTGCGAGGACTTACCAGGAGGGAAAGAATCTTGTGGGTAAAGTACACAACACTCTGCAGAGTTAAACCTAATCGATTAGCCGTGTCCCCGGTTACGGACAATTTGAGCTTCTAGACTTGGATCTATCTCTGAACTCTCAACACTGGACTGATAACTAATTGTGGGCAACTTAATGATACTTATGGGCATTGAGACATTGGTTGGCGGAACCATGTCATGATAGGTAAGTCTATAGTGAAATTCCTGATATTCCTTTGTTGTAGGAAAATAAAATCAGCTTTTACGCAAAAAAAAACTCAGACACAGAGCCACAAAGCCTTTGCATATAGAATAGTCTTTATTTTTCTGTTCTTCTATGGTGATCTTGCCAGCATATTCAAAATGCTGACCTACACGGCTGCAACGTCTTATGTTGCAGATACTCTTCTACGACGGGTAAGAGTACGATTCAGGGTTACGGTACGCACTCAACTTGCCGTTGGTGTTATTGGGACTCCACTCCCGTTGACTGTATCCGCTGCTATTTTAAGGTATATATCAGTTTTACGTTATTTACATGTGATTGCACTTTGATATATACACTGATGTACTGTGTGTGCCAGCATACTGATCTAGGGATGGCACAGAACACACAGAGGCTTGACTCGTTTTGAGTCGGGTCGCTACAGAAATGGTATCAGAGCACATGTTGACTGTAGGACGTGACCCTAGAAACTGGAAAGCCTTAGGAAATGATTTCTTGAAAAACTTTGTTTTCAAAGGATCTTTTACTTCTCCTCTCTTCTGAGTTTTATCAAGAGTTAGAAAATACCCCTTCTCTTTTGACCACACGAAGGATCAACTGAAGCCACTCCAAGAAGGACAAGATATAGAAACAACTGATGGTCCTTTCAAAGTAAAGAAGATTTCACCATGCATTAGAAGAGTTGAAGCTACACGTGTTGAAGATTGTGAAGACCCGAAGAAAATTGAAGACCATGAAGAATTTCCAAGACATTATGCCCTAGAAGACCAAACCCCTGTTGTATACTTACGTTAGATACGATGATTTGTGAGCTGTCATTTGTGTGTAATTTTCGACGGCCACAACTAAAAATCTATTTTCAAAACCATTGTTTGTATTGTGTGTATCTCCTCCTTTCTCTCTACCATCTCATCCCAAAACCTTGACCCCAATAGATGACGAATGAAGCTGGACTTGTACTTTCTGGACCAATGACCCAGTTAGAGGCAGAAGTATGGATACACAACATGGAGAATCACTTCAGGAGCAACTCGATAGCACAGAAGTATGAGGTTCAAAATGCTCTCCAGCACTTTACCCAAAGTGCCGCAACTTGGTGGAAAATGCATCATGCCATACAAGGATTTAATGGAGCAAAGAATTGGGAAGAACTCAAGAAGACTCTGTTAAGATCCCGTCTCATTCAGAAGCATTGTGTTATCCCGATGAAGAAGACCCGAGCATGCAAAATCTATGGAGGGATAGGACACACCCAAGAAGAACACAAGGAAGGATGTCCTTATTGTGAAGAAAATCACCCTGCTGAGGAATGCCCAACTGGGCAGGTGACATGTTTCTTGTGTGAAGGAACCAACCACTACCCGGCTCAATGCCAAATATACCCCAAGGTACAGGAAGTCATCAAGCAACAGAAGGAAGCCATGAAGGAAGCCTTCAGAGGAGAATTTGGAGAATTTGTGATGAAGAAAGATATTGAAGACCCTGATGGAGAAGGATTAACCAGATTTTACTCAAATGTCTGCTATACATGTGGAGAAGAAGGACATTTCTCACAGGACTGTACGAAGGAAAGAAAAGAGTATCTGGGAAACTTCCCGATAGAAGAAGTGGAGTTTGATCCACAGGAAATTGAAGCTTTGATCGGAACAAAGAACCTTAGGAAGAGACGAACCCCTAAACAAAAGGACCTGAGTCATATTAGATGTTACAAGTGTAAGGATATGGGCCACTATGCCGATAAGTGCCCAAGAAAGGAATCAAGAACCCAAGAGCAAAAAACCAACATCAAGAAGCCCCGAGATATGTCAGAAATCATTTGTTTTCAGTGCAAGAAGACAGGACACTACTCCTATACCTGTCCAGAGAAGAATGCTAAGCATGAGTAGTTTGAGTTCGGAAGTAATAAATGTAATAGGTAGCACTCTTATCCTTTGAGGTTATGTAATGGAAAATCCATTTGTTTGAAGGATGAAAATACTCTCTAAAGATGTTGGAAAGTGAAATTGAAGTTTGATTTTGAATAACATGGATGTTTACCCAAGTCGAGACATATGTCAATTCTGAGTACCTTTTCTGACACACGTAGATGACCACCCTTTATGAGTCTTTCCTCAAAGGCCCGGAAACAATCATGACCCTGACCAGTGATCATGACTACCCAAGGATCCTGAAGGATATGATGAAGCACATCCATCTTGAAGGAGATGCAGTCTACAAAGGCTACCCATTCATGGATAATGGAGTGAAACTTTGGTATGTGGAGGTACACCTTCACCGTGCAAAGGGAGTTTGCCCAAAGACTACTGGACGATACTTTTACATATCTCGTGTACCACAAGCTATTTTCTTTGACGCTGTTCGTGAAGCTGCCATGGAAGCCATACGCCATATTGGAGAAATACTTGAAGCAAGACTCCGTCATACTCAGGAATACCTGCAAGAGGTGCATACGGAAATGATGGAGATGAAGCTCATGTCCACCCTAATCAAGGAAAAGATGGAGGATTTCAAGGAACACAACGCAAAGTTCCAGTGGTACTAACATATCTCCAAGAGGGGATAAAGGAATAAAGTTGGGAGTGAAGCTGGACCATACCAAACTATGTGGATGACAGCATTTGTAATAAAGTACTTTCTAGGAGTTTTAAGAAGTGATTGAGAATGTAACCAAGGATTGAATATGAGAAGAATGGGATAGTTTCGAAGATGGAAATACCTGTATCATGAAGCACTTTTGATTTCATGAGCTTATCTTGTAACGGAAGTCTCAGAGTTTGTAATAAATTCATGAGTCAATGAAAATTATGGTGTCATGATTTATCTTATGTTGAAATATGTGAGTTGTTACTCTATGACCCAAGATCTCTGACCATTTTAGAGGATATGAGAAAATATGGTCTATGCATACATGAGTGCATTTCATTTTAAGTGTGGTAGTGACCACAGGCACCTCCCGGTTAAGTAATTTGGATCAGTGAATACAGATGAAGAGAATGTGGAATCACCGCAAACTATCCGGATAATAACCTTTGAGACAAAGAGTTTTCGAAGCTGGAATGCTGAGAAAAGGAATGATTGTGATGAAACCATACCCAAGGTTAAACAGACCAATGGAAAGGAAAATGAATTCCATGGAGTGGAATCCATACAATAATAGGTCTGTAAATTGTTGCCTCAAGGGTATAATGGAGTGAACTGAAGGCAATGTTGGAATATGGATCGATAGTCACCCCACGGGTGAGATGAAGTTGTTCAAGTATTCAAGTGAATCCACAAGTCACTGACCTCAGGATTGATAAGGATCAAGCCCCACCTTTATGAAGGCAGAGACTTGGAAGAAGCTACGACTGATCAGCAAACGTTTTCTTAGGAGCATACGATAACCTGAGAGTTGTGAAGAAACGATAGATGTTTTTGCGTAGCTTGCAGAATCAATGGATTTATCCGAACTTTGTTCGTTGACAAGAGAAATTTTCTGCAACGCTAGTGAGGAAGCCCAAGTGTTAGAATACGAGATTCACTAAACCTTATACAAGGTAATGATTTCAGTGCGACATGGTTTGGCCACCATGACGACTTACTCTTATCATTCTCTTGCTATTCGGAATGGTAAATCTGAGTGACTTACCCATAGTAAAGAGACGACGTTCTTTGAAGCTTCTGTTTAAGCCTTAGAATGGTATGAAGAAAACCCTAGTACATTGACAGTTTCTGTCACACGTAGGAATTTTACGGTGAGGATAAAGCCAAGACCCATTTCACTGCAGGATAACCACTAATGGTAGACCACCATGAGATCATCGATAAGTTATTTAGAATGATCGCGAGACCTGTCAGTTAAGAAGACCCAGTATTGGAGGAAGTACACCTTGTTGTGAGGACACAAGACTTTGATATAACGGAAGAGCATCACCGAAGGAGCTATCGTGAAGAATGTGAACAGACAGATGCACCATAGGACTGTCAAGATTTTGAAGGACCAGTAACTCTCATTTCAAGTGTGGTAGACCCAAATTTCCAGGTCAATGGAGTTTTGTTGGAAGACCCCACACCTTCCAAGACAGTGGATTTGTTAGAAGACCCCAAACCCTAACCTTTTCTTTCTAGCCTCTCCGAATCTCGAGGACGAGATTCATTTTAAGTGCGGTAGGTTTGTAACATCCCAAATTTTGGAATGTTATAATAAATATAGAATGATTGTTTGTTTGCTTGAATGATTGAAAGAGAGTGCAATTTGAAACTTTTTAAAGTTTGATGAGAGGGAATGAAATGACTTTCCCAAAAAAATTCAATCTGCATTTTGATCACCAGGAATTCAAATTCATTTCATCACAAAACCCTAGAGTGAAGATGAAATGACTTCTTCCATTTAAAGAAATGAAAACGGATTTGAAAATGATTTGAATTTCCATTTTGAAAATATTTCAAATTCAGAAAACTTTATGCAACTCAATGATTTTCATGAGAGAGGATAATATGACTTCCTCAAATTTTAAGAAATATGAGTTGGAAGTTTAAAAGAAGGAATTGAAAGAGCTTTTGAAAACCTCTGGATTATTTTGAAAATCCACTTCATATTTGGTCCCTATCCAAAATTTTCAAAGTATTCAAACCCCTGACAGAAATTTGAAAGGAGTAACATGACACTCCAAGACAGGGGGTAATTTGTGAAGTTTTTGAATCATCAAACCCAAAAAGTTATTTGAAAAATATTTGCAAAATTAAATAAAGCCAATTAAGGCATTTTATGAAAAATGATTTTTTTAATATATTCAAATGCCAGAATAAAAATGTCCATTAAATGGCATTTATTATTCTGTTAATTTTGATATAAAATTTGACTAAACTTGGAATTCATTCGAATGCTTTAAATAGGTTTTATGGCTCTAGAAAAATCATAAATTGAAAAACGGTAACGGTTTTAGAATTAAAACGGGCCGGCCCACAGGCTTTATTGCGCGAATTCAATACGCGCCGGCCGACCGACGCGGAAACCTCGCCCTCCCTCTCGCTGCCACAGGGTCCCACCCGACCGACCGTTAGCCCTGCTCGGTCGCCTTCCTCCTCCCACGCGCCCGACGCCGTCGCCGGTTTCCTTCGCCGCGGACCCCTTTCCTCCTTACTCCCCGACCCCTCTGAGCCCCCTATAAGAAACCTCCAGACCCCTCTCTCCATTCCCCTTGTTTCCCCCTCCTCCTGCGCCCTCCCACTACCGGAATCCCTCGCCGGACTTCACCACGGCCGCTGCGCCATTATCGCGTCCCCGCATCACCCTAACCTCCCCGCACTCTCCCGAGCCCTCCGACGATTTCCCCACGACCGTGCGCACCACCCCGACCCCTCACCCTCTCTGGAGACTCTCTGGAGCTGCCAAGATATCACCCTCGCCGGAGTGTTCCCCGACCCCGAAGCTCCCTCCACTCCTGCTCGTCGTCACCGTCGTCCCCGAGCTCGCCCTCGACCACCACCGGACGCGCCATTCATCGCTGGGGCGAACGGAGCCCTCGCCGTCGCCGGAGGACCACCGGAGGCGCATCCCCGACGACCTCGACGCCTCTACCGTCGCCGGAACCCTCGCCGGAACCGACAACCACCACGGTGAGCACTCTTCCCCGTCCGATCTGGATCTGACGATCCAGATTAGAAACTATTAAACGCGAACCGTTTTCTTCTAAAGCACCGGTCGACCGCCCGAAAACTCCCTACCACACGCACACCAGACCAATCAGGAAGCGCCACGTGTACCCCCGACCGATAGAAACGCATTATCTTTTCTGTCTTAATTTCTGTTTCCAGAATAGTTTCAGATTTGTTTTGCTTATAACTTTTATTTTTTTTAATTGTTTTTAATTGATTTCTTTTGCATTAGATCATAAATTTCATCTAGTTTCTGTGAATACCAAATTTGACTATGTTTGAACATTTAAATTTGAATTTGAATAGATTTGATTTAAATTTTGTTTTCTGAATATCTTGAGTTCTAAAATGAATTTTTGATTGATTCTTTTTCCTACTTGTCACTAGTGATCTTAGTTATCATTAGGTACAGTTTGAGAATTTTTAAAATAAAATTTATTAGGGTTTTAGCTAGAAACAGAATCTGTTTAGTTGTTAATATAGTTTAATTAGTTTTATTTTGCTAGTTTAAATCTGAGTTAATTATATATTTGATTTAGTAAATTCTGTTAGTTAATCTTTAGGTGAATTACTTGTTGTTAAAATAAAAATAATTTTCTTAGTTTACTACCATGTTGTTATAGGAACACTATACATTTTCAAATAGGTTTAATTTGTGATAAACAAACTAGTTAGTAATAGTTTATTCCAACAAAGTTTTATATAAATAGATTCTGTTTTCAAATAAAAATTTGTACTTATTACTTTCTGTTAAGAAATGCTTAGTTAATAAAAATAATTTAGTTTTGCTCTATTAGGATAGGAAACTAGATTATTTTGCATTAGGTAATGTGTTATAAAACAATTTAGTTTTTCGTAGAAATTATTTTCACAAAGTTTTAGATGACTTAATTCTGTTTTATAATAAAGATTTTATTTAATTATTTTCTGTTAACTTAGTTGTTTTACAATATGTTTTCTCTTAGTTTATGTTTGCTTGTTGTTAAGTTCATTAGGCAAACACTTATATTGTTTAGAAGGTTGTTTTTTATAGTTCTAGTTGTCTTTCAAAAGTGATTCATTTTTTTTCTACAAAAATCTTTTATTATATTTTACTTTGTTTTGGGTTTTATGTTACTTTTGAAATTGTTGGAGTTTTGTGTTTCAACTTTGTGTTAAGTATTTCTTCCATCAACCTTGTTGCTTTTGTTTTGTATTACTTTTTGTTAGAATTGATTGCTACTATGATTGCTTATATGTATGTAATGTTTGTTATAGATATTCATCGGAGAGTAACGAATAGTCTATCAAGTTATTTCTGAGAGCGATCTTTATCTTCATCAACAGTACAGGCAAGTTCACTTTGACCATCTTTTCATACCTACGTTTTATTGCATGTAGTGACATCATTCAACATATCCCTCCCGTAGTGTTATTGAAATTCTTGTAGTTGAGTAGAATGCATGAGGTAGGAACCCACCACTGGTTACTAGAGCCCCGGGAACGCTAGTTAGTGCAATGCTATGCTAAAGTAGACGGGGTCTGGTATGAGTGTTCGTGAGTGGTGTGAAGAAGGACTCCACGTCAAAACGACGACTTCATGAAGACATCTTCAAGTCCTGCATCTTCAAGACCTCAAGACTTCAAGACTCGAGAAGACAAGTTTTCAATACACACTACTGGGTGAAGGATGGTTGATTGGGCATCCCTGGAGAAACCAGTGGATGGCCGGGATGCATGGAGAAGCGCCATGACATCTTGCGGAAAGCTTCACCCAGACTCAAAGAGAAGGATGAATACTTCATGCCCGGAAGCTTACCTGTGTAGCCACAAGTCATTATGGGCTCTGGCTTGGTTGATCTTTGTTGTGACTCTGCTGGGCAGTGCTACGAGATGTAGTCGACGTTAGGATTGGGATGGGCACTGTCGGACAGTCAGGGAAGCACTCTGAAAGACCATGTTTCTTTCATCCTGTTCTCAAACACCAGACAGTGCGAGGACTTACTAGGAGGGAAAGAATCTTGTGGGTAAAGTACACAACACTCTGCAGAGTTAAACCTAATCGATTAGCCGTGTCCCGGGTTATGGACAATTTGAGCTTCTAGACTTGGATCTATCTCTGAACTCTCAACACTCGACTGATAACTAATTGTGGGCAACTTAATGATACTTATGGGCATTGAGACATTGGTTGGCGGAACCATGTCATGATAGGTAACTCTATAGTGAAATTCCTGATATTCCTTTGTTGTAGGAAAATAAAATCAGCTTTTACGCAAAAAAAAAACTCAGACACAGAGCCACAAAGCCTTTGCATATAGAATAGTCTTTATTTTTCTGTTCTTCTATGGTGATCTTGCCAGCATATTCAAAATGCTGACCTACACGGCTGCAACGTCTTATGTTGCAGATACTCTTCTACAACGGGTAAGAGTACGATTCAGGGTTACGGTCCGCACTCAACTTGCCGTTGGTGTTATTGGGACTCCACTCCCGTTGACTGTATCCGCTGCTATTTTAAGGTATATATCAGTTTTACGTTATTTACATGTGATTGCACTTTGATATATACATTGATGTACTGTGTGTGCCAGCATACTGATCCAGGGATGGCACGAACACACAGAGGCTTGACTCGTTTTGAGTCGGGTCGCTACAGCTGCATAAACTCCACCACTCCCCTTGTTGATACATGAGCATGAATAGTCTAGGTCTGCTTTAAAGACTTGCTAAGTACGTTTGTACTCATGTTTGCTTAAGAAATGTTGTAGGTGAGACTCAGGACCCATCAGGTGGGTTCTATCTAGATGTCGACGACGCTGAATAGTTGGTGTCCCAGCTATGACCTTGTGCCATGTGGCGAGCTATAGATAGTCAGGCCATGTGCCTTTTTACCCTTTCAACTGTATGTACTCGGATAGCTTTATGCTTCCGCTTGGTTTGTATGAACTTGATTGTATGACTTGAGTGTTGGGTCATGTGACCCCTACCTGTAAGAACATATTATGCAACGCTCTTCTGAGCCTCTTAAATAAAAGTTGTGTTGTTGTATGGTTATGTTGTGATGCCATAGTTGTATCTGTGCATATTGGGCATGTCGTGCGTACGTGTGACGTGCAATGGTATGTATGGGATCCGACACCTAGTCATGTGCCTTTAGTAGTACTCTTTATGGGAAACTGCCTCTTTGTGCTTCCACCGAGCCTTGGTAGCTTGCTACTGCTCCGGAAACATTCATTGACCGGCATGTATCCTTCTTTGCTGCTGTGTCTATCCCTTCGGGGAAATGTCTCGCATTGTAATGGAGTTCCTGTAGCCTGCTACGACTCGTCCACATGTAGTGATGACATTTATGTCCCACGGTGTAATGGAGTTCTTGTAGCTTTCTATGACTCGTCTACACACGCTTGAGGCCGACACCTGCATTGCTGGGTTACGTATGTCTGTTTCCGTACGAATGTGCCACTTGGGTTCTATGAGTAGTTATGTCGGCTCGGGTTCTCTGTCGTTTGATTGCCAGTGACATATTCACATACGTGAGCCAAAATACGCAAAACGGTCCCGACTAAGGTAAGGCTGCAGCCGTGGAGTTTACCGTGCGTAAGGCCGCAAAGTGATGTGATGTGTTACACTCTGGATTCATATGACTTAGGATCAGAGTCCCGACAGTGACGCTGAAAGTCACAAAAGTAGAAATCAAAAAGGAGCATTAAGTGTTGATTGTGAATAAAAAAACTAGTTTCAAGAAAGGCGAGGGCAAGAAGGGAAACTTCAGGAAGAGTGGCAAGCAAGTTGCCGCTCCCGTGAAGAAACACAAGGCTAGACCCAAGCCTGAGACTGGGTGCTTCTACTGCAAGTGGATTGGCCACTTGAAGTGAAATTGCCAGAAGTACCTGACATACAAGAAGGCTCGCAACATCAACAAAGGTATATTTGATATACATGTATTGATGTGTACCTTACTAGCTCTCGTAGTAGTACCTAGGAATTTCATACCGATTCGGTTGCTCATATTTGTAATTTGAAGTAGGAACTACGGAATAGACGGAGGCTAGCAAAGGACGAAGTGACGATGCATGTCGGAAATGCTCCCAAGGTTGATGTGATCGACGTTCGCACGCTCACTCTTCAATTACCATCGGAAAAGTTTTGAACCTAAATAATAATTCTTTGGTGCCTCCGTTGAGCATGGACATCATATCTGGATCTTGTTTATTTTGAGATGGTTATTCATTTAAATCAGAGAATAATGGTTGTTCTATTTATATGAGTAATATCATTTATGGTCATGCACCCAATGTGAATGGTTTAATCTTGTTGAATCTCGATCAAAGTGATACAGATATTCATAACATTGATGCCAAAAGATGTAAAGTTAATAATGCTAGTACCACTTTCTTGTAGGACTACCGCTTAGGTCATATTGGTTTAAAATGCATGAGGAATATCCATGTTGATGCACTTTTAGAATCACCCGAATTTGAATTGTTTGATACATGCGAACCATGCCTCATGGACAAGATGACGAAAACCCCGTTCTCCGATACAATGGAGCAGGCACGTGACTTGTTAAAAATTATACATACTGATGTGTGTGGTCCAATGAGTGTTGAGGAGCGTGGTGTATATTTTTATTTTCTTACCTTCACTGATGATTTTAGTGGATATGAGTATATTTACTTGATGAAACACAAGTCTGAAATGTTTGAAAAGTTTAAGCTATTTCAAAGTGAAGTAGAAAATCATTGTAACAAGAAGATAAAGTTCCTACGGTCTGGTCGTAGTGGAGAATATCTGAGTTATGATTTTTGCATGCATTTCAGACATTGTGTAATTGTTTCACAACTCACTACACGTGGAACATCACAATGTAACAGTGTGTCTGAGTGTCATAATCGTACTCTATTAGATATGGTGCGGCCTATTGTGTATCTTACTGATCAACCACAATTGTTTTGGGGTTATGCATTAGAGACAACTGCATTCACTTTAAATAGGGCACCATCTAAATCCATTGAGACAACACCGTATGCTTTACGGTTTGGCAAGAAACCTAAGCTGTCGTTTCCTGAAGTTTGGAGTTGTGACGCTTATGTGAAAAGGCTTCAACATGATAAGCTCGAACCCAAAGCGTACAAGTGCATCTTCATAGGATACCCTAAGGAAACAGTTGGTTATACCTTCTATCTCAGATCCGAAGGAAAAAAATTCTTGTCAAGAATGGATCCTTTCTAGAGGAGTATCTCTTGAAAGAATTGAATGGGGAGCATGTCGAACTTGATGAGGTTGTTGAACCGTCACTTCAGTTGGAGAGTACCACGATGCATAAGGATGTTTATGCGGTGCCTACACCAAGTGAAGAGGAAGCTAATGTTGATGATCATGAAACTTCAGATCAAGTCACTATGGAGCCTCGACAAGGACTCGTACCGCCCCTAAGTAGTATGGCAATCTTGGCTTGGAGGTGATGTTGTTAGACCAAACTGAACCTACAAGCTATGAAGAAGCGATGGTGGGCCCGGATTCCAACAAATGGCTAGAGGCCACAAAATCCTTGATAGGATCCATGTATGAGAACAAAGTGTGTACTTTGGAGGACTTACCATATGATTGTAAGGCCATATAGAACAAATGAGAACAAAGTGTGTACTTTGGAGGACTTGCCATATGAGAACAAAGTGTGTACTTTGAAGAATACGGATGCAGACGGTAATGTCACTGTCTATAAAGCTCGCCTTGTTGAAAAAGGGTTTTCACAAGTTCAAGGATTTGACTATGATGAGACTTTCTCTCCCGTAGCGATGCTTATGTCCGCTGGGATTAGGTTAGCAATAGCAACATTTTTCGATTATGAAATCTCGTAGATGGATGTAAAAATAGCATTCCTTGATGGTTTCCTTAAGAAAGAGTTGTATATGATGCAGCCAGAAGATTTTGTTGATCCTAAAAATGCTGACAAAGTATGCAAGCTCCACCAATTCATTTATGGACTGGTGCAGGCATCTCAGAGTTGGAATCTTCGTTCTAATGAGGTGATCAAAGCGTTTGGGTTCATACAAGTTTATGGAGAGGTTGTATTTACAAGAAAGTGAGTGGGAGCTGTATAGCATTTCTAATATTATATGTGGACAACATATTACTGGCTGGAAACAATACAAAACTTTTGGAAAGCATGAATATATATTTGAACAAGAGTTTTCGATGAAATACCTTGGAGAAGCTTCTTTCATAGATAGATCAAGATGCTTAATAGGACTTCCAAAAAGCACATAACTTGATAATGTTTTCAAGAAGTTCAAAATGGATCAGTCAAAGAAAGGGTTCTTGCCTGTTCTGTAAGGTGTGAAGTTGAGTAAGATTCAATTCTCGGCAACTAAAGAGGATAGAGAAAAGACGAGTGTCATCCCCTATGCCTCATCCATAGGATCTATCATGTATGCAATGTTGTGCATAAAACTAGATGTATGCCTTGTCGTAAGTATGGTCGGAAGATTTCAAAGTGATCCATGAGTGGAACATTGGACAACGGTCAAGAATATCCTTAAGTACCTAAAGAGGACTAAGGACATGTCTCTCGTTTATGGAGGTAAGCAAGAGCTCGTCGTAAAGGGTTGCGTCAATGCCATACTTGATAGAGATCCGGATGACTCTAAGTCTCAAACCGGATATGTATTTATTTTGAATGGTGGAGCAGTTAGCTTGTGTAGTTCGAAGCCAAGCATGGTAGCAGATTCTACATGTGAGGTAGAGTACATAGCTGCTTCAAAAGCAGCAAAGGAAGGTGTCTGGATGAAGCAATTCATGACGGATCTTGGAGTTGTGCCCAGTGCACTGGACCCAGTGACCCTCTTTTGTGACAACACAGGTGCCATTACTCTAGGCAAGGAGCCCAGGTTTCACAAAAGGACAACACACATAAAGCACTGTTTCAATTCCATCCACGATTTTCTAAAGCACCATAAAGCACTATTTCACAAAGGAAAAGACACATTTGTAAAGTACATACGGATCTGATTGTTTCACACTGACGTGGCTTGAGACTGCATCGGTATTTGTCCAAAGAGGAAGGGATGATGCAGCACAACGACGGTAAGTATTTCCCTCAGTTATGAAACCAAGATACCAATCCGTAGAGGAAGATCACGCACCAACGTAAACAGCACCTGCACACAAATAAAAAATACTTGCAACCCGACACGAAAGATAGGTTGTCAAGCTCTCTGCGGTAAAAAGATAGATTAGGTAATGATAGTTTTGGTAAATAGATCTCGCAAGAACACAAAATAAAATAAGTAAACAAAAGTGCCGCAAGGTTTTTTTTTGATTAATAGATTTGAAAACAATAAGGCAAAATAGTAGATCGAAAAGCAATATGTTGGAAAAGTAGACCCGGGGCCATAGGTTTCACTAGTGGTTTCTCTCATGAGTATAGCGCATGGTGGGTAAAAAAATATTGTTGGGAAATTGATAGAAGATTAAATAATCATGTCAATATCCAAGCAATGATCATTATATGGGCATCACGTCCAAGATAAGTAGACCGAGATGAATCTGCATCTACTTCTATTACTCCGCACATCGACCGCTATCCGGCATGCATCTAGTGTACTAAGTTCATGGGAAAACAGAGAAATGCAATAAGAATAGTGACATGATGTAGACAATATCTATTCATGTAGGAATAGACCCCATCTTCTTATCCTTAATGGCAACGATACATGTGTGCCTTGTTGCCCCTTCTATCACTGGGAAAGAACACTGCATGATGGAACCCATCAAAAAGCACCTCTTCTCATGCCAAGAAAAATTGATCTAGTTGGCCTAACTAAACCAAAGATTCGAAGAAGAAATACGAGGCTATAAGTAATCTTACAAATAAGAGATCAAAGAAGACTCAAATCATATTCATGGATAGAAACTGATCATGAACTCAAAATTGATCGGATCCCAACAAACACACTACAAAAGTCATAGCATAAAATAGATCTCCAAGAGACCATTGTATTGAGAATCATATAGAGAGAATAAGCCATCTATCTACTGCCTACAGACCCGTAGGTTTATGGTGGACTACTCACGCATCATCGGAGAAGCACCCATGAAGACGGTGCACCCCTCCATGATGGTGTTAGATTGGATCTCGAGGTTCTAGAACTTGTGGCGGCTGGAATTGTGTTTCGTCGAATCTCCTAGAGTTTTCTAAATATTTGGGAATTATAGGGCGAATAGTCAATGAGGGGAGTCCCGAGGTGGGCACGATTCGCTAGGTCACGCCAGGGGCCTCTGGCGCACCCTGGTGGAGGGTGGCCAACCTGGGCCCCTCTCTTGAGGTTGCTTGGACCATCCTTGTTCTTCTAGTCCACAAAAAATCTCCAACAATTCCTGTGGTGTTTGGGCTCCTTTTGGTACTGATTTTCTGCGAAGTAAAAAAACAAGTAAAAACAACAACTGGCACTTTGGCACTATATCAATAGGTTAGTCCCAAAAACTGATGTAAAGTTGCTATAAAATGATTGTAAAACATCCAATATTGATAATATAACAACATGGAACAAGCAAAAATTATAGATGCATTGGAGACGTATCATGGACCCATTGACTAAACCTCTTCCACGGGCAAAACATGATCAACACCATAACTCTATGGGTGTTAGATTCATTACAAGGTAAAGCTAGATTATTGACTCTATTGCAAGTAGGAGAGTATTGGAAATATGCCCTAGAGGCAATAATAAAGTGGTTATTATAATATTTCCTTGTTCGTGTTAATTTTTTATTATCAATGCTATAATTGTATTGATCGGAAACTCAGATACATGTGTGGATACATAGACAACACCATGTCCCTAGTGAGCCTCTACTAGCTAGCTCGTTGATCAAAGATGGTCAAGGTTTCCTAACCATAGACATGAGTTGTCATTTGATGATGGGATCACATCATCAGGAGAATGATGTGATGGACAAGACCCAACCATAAGCACAGAATTCGATCGTATCACTAAGTTTATTACTACTGCTTTCTTCATGTCAAGTATTTGTTCCTAAGACCATGAGATCATGGAACTCCCTGACACCGGTGGAGTGTCATGTGTGTATGAATCATCACTTCATAAATGGGTGATCATAAAGGTACTCTATAGGTATCTCTAAGGGTGTATGTTGGATTGGCATGGATCGAGACTAGGATTTGTCATTTCGTATGACGGGGAGCTATCTCTGGGCGCTCTCGGTAATGCAACATCACAAGAAGCTTGCAAGAAATGCGAAGAATGATTTAGTCATGTGATACTGTATTACAGAACGAGTAAAGAGACTTTCCGGTAACGAGATTGAACTAGGTGTGGAGATACCGATGATCGAATCTCGGGCAAGTAACATACCGCTGGGCAAAGGGAGTTGCATACGGGATTGAATGAATCCTTGGCTTTGTGGTTTGACCGATAAAGATCTTCCTAGACTATGTCAGAACCAATATTTATCCAGGTCCCGCTATTGGTTATTGACCGGAGAGGTGTCTCGGTCATGTCCACATGATTCCCGAACCGGTAGGGTCTGCATGCTTAACGTTCAGTGACGATATAGTATTATTGGGTTATGTATGTTGGTGACCGAATGTTGTTCGGAGTCCCAAATGAGATATCGTATGTCATGAGGAGCTCCAGAATGGTCTGGACGTAAATATTTATATATGGGAAGTCATAGTTTGGCTACCGGAAAAGTTTGGGGTTTTTCCGATATTGTATCGGGAAGCTTCTAGAAGGTTCTGAAAACTTCTTGAGAAGTCCCGAAGTCCACCAAGGGTTCCACCATGTCCCAAGGGTTTGCATGGGCTGATGGGAGCTGCCCTGGCCTTATTGGGCCAGCTGCACAAGTCCCTCGCGTCCCATGTGGCTTGGGAGAGGTGGAAAGTCCACCTGTGTATGGAAAGGGAGGGAATTGGCCTAGGAGTCCAACTCCTCCCCATTTGTTGCGCCCTAAGGCCTGGAGGTGCTGTTGCCCATGCCCTCCACCTATATATAGAGGGGATGGGGAGCCCCAAGAGGACACACCAAGCCCTTGGCACCCCTCACTCTCCCTAGATCGCTTTCTCCTCCATTCGCGGTTTCGGTAGCGCTCGACGTAGCCGTGTCGGGATAGCACCACCACCAACCCTACCACGTCGTTGTGTTGACGGGGAACTCATCTACTACTCCTCCCTCACTCGTTGGATCGTGGAGGTGGAGACGTCATCGTGCCGCACGTGTGTTGAACATGGGGGTGTCATCCGTTTGACACTAGATCAGGATGGATCATGAAGACGTACGACTACATCAACCGCATTATATACCTTCCACTTAGAGATCTACAAGGGTATGGAGATATACTCCCCCTCTCGTAGCTACGCATCTCCATGGATAGATCTTGCGTGTGCGTAGGAAATTTTTTGTTTCCCATGCAACGTTCAATAACAGTCTCACCATGACCCAATGATCTTATATTACTTGAAAAATATCTAGACTGTGAGAAAATACAATGCCATAATTTTATTAAGGGTGGAGCTCACATATATGATTATAACTTCATATTTGATAAATACAATGTTGTCTCTGTTATTTTGGATGCGCTTGTCCTCTTTGATTTTTAGAGCAAACAAAGATATTTCATCTATTAGAACGAAGCAATGAGTACAATGCAGAAGTGGAGACCGCTCGTTTGGCCGAGGAGGCAGCACGGAACACCTGCACGAGATACCATGTCGACTATTATCCAGACCAAGAGTGGTGACTACCAAGCTAGGCCAAGGCGTAAGTTTGGGAGGAGTACATATTTCTCACCGATATTACATTCATGTTCACACATTTCATTCATAAGTGATCATCCTTTTTCATTGTATATCCACGTTAGTTTTATTTTTTATTTTCTTCTTGTGTCTTTGAAAAACTTCAAAAACCCAAAAATATTTCGCGCTTCTTTTCAGTTTTTCTTTCTTATTTCTAGTTTGAAGTATTAAACGAAAACCTAAAAAGATTTCCCATTTCTTCTTTTCCTTGCTGGGAGCTTTCCCATGTATATAGTTTTTCTCGCTTTTCATTTCTCCTTCATTAATTTGCTTTCTTCAGAAAAACTAAGAACTCCAAAACTATGTCAGTGTGTTTCCTTGAAATTCCTTTCCTTTCTTTGTGGTGTCGAAAGGAGAAGACCATGATGAAAATGTTGAGTGGCTCTCATATGCTATATTGTGGACCTAACGTAGAGCCAATATTGCCTTTTCTTTTACTTTGAATAAATGTTTGGTAGATTCCAGCTTAATCCAGATGCACACTTGCACTATTATTATTTTCACATCATTTTGTTGTGCAAGTGAAAGGCAATGATGATGATATTTGATGAAGTGATTGGGTAAAAAAGCTGGTATGAACTCTTCTTATTTTCCGTTTTTGTAAATATGTTTAGCTCAGTCTCTCTTGATTCGGCATATTATGTGTAAACATGTTTCTGATCACCATTAGAGATTATAGTTTCTCATGCCATGCTTAAATATCTAGGAGTGGATAATTATTTATCTTGTATGTCAACAAGCATTAAAATGTTTGTGATGTAGTATGTTATCATGGTATCCTCCTATGAGTAATTCGAGTGGCTTGACTTGGCACATGTACAAACATGTAGTTGAATCAAATCCAATGCAGTCTTCATGATATTTATGTTCAGAGTGCTTATATCCTACTCATGCTAATATTCAATGTTAATTAGTCGCAATGTATGATTATGGCAGTTATCGCTCTCTAGATGGTCGCTTCCTTGTCTATTTTGCTAGCCTTCATCTGTACTAAGTGGAAATTCTGCTTGTGCATCCAAAATCCTTAAACCAAAGTTGTTCCACATGAGTCCAATATATCTACCTATATGCGGTATTAGCCTGCAGTTCCAAGTAAACTTGCACGTGCCACCTCAAATCCTTCAAATAAATATTTGTTTCTATAGGATCGAAAGTAGTGCTAGAGGGGGGGTGATGAGACTACTTGACCAATTAAAAACTACTCTTTCCCAATTTTAAGTCTTGGCAGATTTTAGCATTCATTGCCAATCAACTACACCCTACACATGCATGTTTATGAGTATTGCGTCGGAAAGTAAAGACAGCCATGTAAGTAAAGGAAGGGTAGGAAGATCAAACGCAATTGGTGACCCGATGATTTTCCTCGTGGTTCCGATAGGTGGTGCTATCGTACGTCCACATTTATGGAGTCTTCAACCTATGGAGGGTAACGTTTGCGAGATTCCACGGAGGGCTCTTTCCACGAAGGGTTCCACGAAGAAGCAACCTTGACTATACCATGATGGCCTACGTCCAGGGAGGACTAGCCTAACTCGGGGAAGATCTTCACGAAGTAGGTGATCTCCTTGCCTTTACAAACTTCTTGATTCACTCCACAACACGAAGTAGGAGGCTCCCAAGAGACACCTAACCAATCTAGGAGGCACCACCCTCCAAAAGGTAATAGGCCCGATAATGTCGATGAAATCATTGCTCTTGTGCTTAAAGATGATAGTCTCCTCAACACACAATCACTCTCTCACAGATTTGGCTTGGTGCAAGAGGTTGATTGGGTGGAAAGCAACTTGGGGAGGCTAGAGATCAAGATTCATATGGTAGGAATGGAATGGCATGATCTCAACACATGAGTAGGTGGCTCTGTCTCAGAAAATAAGTACGTATGAGTGGGGAACTGTTCTGAGTGCTTCCCTTGCGAGTGAGTGGTGGTGGAGGGGTATGTATATAGGCATCTCTAAAAATCCAACTGTTACACCTAATAAGTCAGACTCGGTGCCACTGATGTGTTAATCTCGGTGGTACCTAGTTGCCTCAAAGGTAGCGCCTTTTGAATCTTGGTGAGACCGATACACGCAACTCGGTTGCACAGATAAGGTGACCAACGGTCAGATTGCCAAACTCAATGATGCTGATTCAACAAACTCGGTCGGACCGATTTTGTGAATTTGCGTAACAGGAAGTTGGGAACCCAAACTCCGAACCGAAGCATAATCGGTTGCACCGAAAGGCTAGGGTTTGGCTGAGTCTGTCTGAGGCTGAGAATCGGTGGCACCGAGTGGAAAGTGTTGGTTGCACCGATTTTGGATATTTGGCTTTGGACAGTCTTTTGTGGAAGAGCTTGTGGGTGTATGTGGTGACTATGACTTGTGCACATATGAGCATTTTGTTCAGCAACAATACCTTACCCCTTTTGATAGTATTGGCTTTCCTATGGACTCAAAGTGATTTCTCACAAAAGGTAAAATGTAGAGTCCTTTGCTTGAAGCTTTGCAATCTATTTCCTTGCATCTTGGGGTATTCCACAATAACTTTGCCAACCCATCATTGAACTTTCCTGAAACATGCTTAGTGGAAACATTAGTTAAATGACATATATGTTGTTATTAATTACCAAAACCACCAAGGGAGCAAATGTGCTTTCAATCTCCCCAGTTTTGGTAATTGATGACAACATATGGATCATAGTTTCGACATATGATATAATCAATGAATATAATCGTAGCTTTGAGAAGTTTGTGATAAGCAATAGCTCCCCCTAAATTTTTGCATTATTTTTAAATTTGCGTTTGAATGCAAATGCACAGTCGATTAGGTACATGGGGCACTTTTTCCATGTCACATACATCTTGGTGGTGTGCGAGAGTAATAAGAGTTAACAACATAGCACAACACATCAAGCAAAGTGAATGGTCATCACATCACATAACCATCAAAAGGATAGGAAATAGTAGCAACACACATTAAAGTGTATGATCAAACACAAATAAACTTTTGTTCGTGTTTAAACAGCAATCAACCAAAAGGCCAAAAGTTTTGTAAAACAACAATAAAAAACAGATGCTCTCTCATTCGAAGCCTAGATCTATATACAACTTCTCCCCCTTTCACAACAAGTTACCAAAAAGATCAAGGAGATATAGCTAATCGTTCTTCTACGGCTGATCTCCTACGGTGGTCGATGTCGGAGTTGAGAGAACTGCGTCGGCGAAGACTTCTGTTGATGTCCTGGACGGAGTTGGAGTACACACTAGAGGCACTGAAGGAGCTGATGGAGCTGAAGTCACTGTAGCTAGAGAAGAAGATGAGGGTCTCGTCTCCGGAGCTACCACTATAGGTGTCCTGACATGTGTCCTATACTGGGCAGTCGTCCTGACAGGTGCATTATCCTCATCATCAAAAGAAGACTCAGACTCTAAAGAGGTGCGATGTATAGGAGCTTCATCTACTTCCTTCTTGAGCTCGTTGACGGTCTTGGTCAGCCCATCCATGTTGTCATTAAGAGTTTTCACTCTATCCTCAAATATGTTCATAAGGCTCTCCTGACTATCCAAAATGGTTTTGATGTCCTTCTTCATGTCCATGACATTAGAGATCAAGAGATCCATCTGGTCGATCCTAGATCTGGGGACCTGAGCACTAGTGGCTCTAGTTGCCTCTGCCTCTGCCTGAGCTTGACTTGCAGCTGATGTGGGATGGTCTGGGTCCATCACCACAACATTGTCCTCGAAATCTGTCTGAAGTGGCAAGTGGGGTCTTAATCCAGAGCTAAGATGTGCTTCTCAAGTTTGGAGTTGATAAGCATCTGAATGTAGGGTGCATAGAAGCATGAGCGCTTCTGGTCAGCAGCAACCCTCTTCACAGTTTCTGCAATCAAGTCTGGTACTTGAATCCTGGTATGACTATCAAGATGGATCAGCATGTTGATGGAGTATCGTCAAGTCATATTATCATCTCCAGACTTAGGCATCAATGTATGCCTCAAGATGGTGCTCATGGTATGGAGGCCAGCCTGGAGAAAGTAAATAGATCGTAACTTGTGTGATTGCAAGTTAGCAGCAGGGATAGCATTGTACATATCCTTCATAGCATTGTGGCTCTCCTTGGATTCGGAGTAGACATCCAAGTCACCATCTTGTACCTCTGGGACTCTTAATATGGTAGCACACTCATCAACTGTAGACTCGTATCTAGCTCCTTCAATCATCCACACTATCCTGCCATCTTCATAGAAGTGAGCAGTGGAGTAGAATTGCATAATCATCTCATCATTCCAAGCAGTAAACTCTCTGCGAACAAACTGATCAAGACCAATGAAGTGAAAATTGTCTTGCACACATGGGAAATAGTTCTCATTTGCCTTGATATATTTCCGTCAACGTATCTCATATCACCGACTGCTGGACTCTTGTCAAGCAAGAATGTCTTGTAGAAATCTTGTTATTCCTTAGTGTAGAAACTATAGTCCATGGTAGTTTTACTCCTCTGGGCATATGGATCAATAGCTCTCCATGCCCTCAAACCAGAATCCTTCCTCTTCTTCATATCCTCAACAATTGGATGGTTGGAATTGTGTTCAGGAAGGTGAGTTATAAGCTTCATCAAAGTTGTCATAGCATCATCATCATCAGCTTGTCTGAAAGTTGATCCTTTGTTCTTTTCAGTAGCTGGAATATCTCTGGTAGTCCTCTTGGACTTCCCTACAGCAACCTTCTTAGGTGCAGCCTCAGTGCTCTTGGAGGGACCTGGCTTTGGCATAGCATCTACCAATAGCTTCTTCTATTTATTCTTGGGACGAGCCTTGACAACAGGCTCTTCCTCCTCCTCCTCAACAGCAGCACCAGCAAACTCCTCTGGATCCTCAAACATTGAGGTAGGCCTGCCAACAATATGAATGATTCTCTTTGTGGCCTTCTTCTCTCCTGCCTTATTTGGCAAATATTTCCTTGGGAGCTCAGAGGACATGGTAGCTCTAGCACTCTCATGCGCCTTTATAGTCTCTAGAGGTGCATATATCTTGTTGACTACCCTCCTCGATAAGGTGGCCTCATTGGGAGACTTCTTTGCAGCCTTCTCTTGCTTCTAAGCAAGAACCTCCTCTGGCACAAAATCAGAATCCTCCTCTTCACAATTTTGTCTCTTCCTGGTCCTTGTAGCAGCTTTAGGCAGCCCATGAGAGCTAGGGGTGCCTGGATCTGAGAAAGACCTGGACTCACGGCTAGTGCGTGTACTCATATCAACATTCTGCTCGTGCGTATTCTGGCTATCCTCTAAACCTGACATGTCTGACCCTATGAATAGATTTGAGAAGAGTGGAATAGAACAAGTCATCACAAGATGCACAGATTTTGAAAGTTTGAACAAAAGATTTCTCAAATTTTGTATTTTGCCAAACGTATGTCGGTACAGCCGTGTCACTCCCTAGCTAGATGTCTTAGGATAGCATGTGCTTGCATCATGTTTCAACTTTGCATCAACATGAAATGGGGAGTTAAAGAAACCCCAAGCTCACTTTGAATCAAAACAATTCAAAATTTGGTGAAAATTCAACAAATCCAAAATGCCCTTTAAAAATGTTCCCTATGTCTTGTAAATTTGGACATGTTTATAAGAGGGACCATTTTAATTATTTGAACACCTAAAGCAATTTACAAATAAATGATAAAGCCTCTGAAAATATCCAATAAAGCAATATCATTATTTTAGCTTTCAAAATATCCTGAAACTTTTTGGATAAGTTTGAAATATTCAAACTTGATTATATAAAATACTTGGAATATTTTATAATGTCATTTCTACCTGCAAAATAAATAAAACACATGTCAGAAACTAGAAAAGAAATGAAATAAAGAAAAAAATGCAGGGAAAAGCTTACCTGGCCGCAGCCCACCAGGAGGCCCAGTCCACTAGGGGCATCGCTGTCTTCTTCCTCCTGCCAGGAGGAGAAGCATTTGCATGCCGCTCCCGCAGTCAGCGGTGGTCGCGCTGGCCACCTCCTCCCTGCCTGCCTGGCCGCCTCCTTGTCGCACTGGCGAGAGGATAGGCCCGGCCGCCGCTCGAGCCGCTTCCCCCTCGCCATTCTCCCTCTCCCTCTCCCTCTGCTCCGCCATGGCCGAGTCCTGCTCAAGCTCGCCGCCATCGCGCTAGCCACCCCCTTGCCCTGCTAGGTAGCCCCTGAGAACCGCCATGACTCCCTCGTCCTCCCCATAAAGCAACCGACGCTAGGAGCCTCCCACGATGCCCCTACGCCGCTATCTCCCTGCCGTCCGCTGAAGCTCTCCTCCGACGATTCTAGGTCATCAGTGGGTCCCCGAGCTCGCCTTCGTTCCCAGCGCCCCCGCCGTGAGCTCCTGCTTCGTTTCCCCCTCCTCTAGAGGTCGTCCCATTGCTGTAGGCGCCGCCTCCTTGCTGCCCGAAGCTTGCCGCCGCTCGGGTTGTCGCCGGCCGCCATTCCGGTGGCACCCGATCCCCCTTAGATGCTCTACTAGATGCACTAGTGCACGGGCTGCCTCCCGGTGCCCTCCGCGTGCCAAATGGCCATCGGATGTGCAAATCCAGCGAGTCACCGTCGTGCCTTTGGTCGCCGCCGGCCCCACTCCGGTGGGCACTGACGTGGCCGCCATATGGGGGGCTAATCCCATTGATTAGCTAGCCTCCTGCCACTGACCAGTGGGCCCTAGGGTGGGTCAAACCCCTAGTCATCGTGGAGCTTAGGCCCCTGTCACTGACGTGTGGGCCCCGCATGTCAGGTTTGACTCTGGCATGGTCAGCCGACCAGCTGACGTCATGGTGACGTCAGGCTGATGTCATAAATTCATTTTCCAATTTAAAAATAATTCCAGCAATTATTTAAAACTTCAAAAAATCATATAAATTAATGTGTAAATCAGATGAAAATAATTTATATAAGAAAATTTATCAGAAAAATCCAATGAATCCAATGGTGCTATTATCATGCATGTTAGAGCAACCTATCTAGATGAACATGGACATTTACTAATAGGTTAGTATAAGGATTTGAAATGAAGAACGACTTTGAACCTATATTCAAACTCATTTCAAATTAACTTGAACACTAGTTGCATTAGCTCATCCATACATGCTATCATGCCATGATCATGCATCATATTGTTGCCCTTGCGTGTATTGATTGTTTCTTATCTGCTTTGCGGTAGGCCCTGCTTCTGAGGATACCCCCGAGTATCCCAACGAAGGAGAGAACTTTTCCGCTACCCAGCAAGGCAAGCAACCCCTTTGATAATTCCGATAACATCCCACTCTCTCGCTCCTGCTCTTGTTTATTGAATTAGCACAAATGATCACATGTCAGTCATACACCGTAGATGAACCTATTCTTATGCATGACATGTCCTTTTCATAGTAAATAGTTAAACCTTGCAACCTAGCATACCTGGTAGATGCTTGAGCCACGATGTGCTTAGCTCACTTTGCCTGCTATGCTTGCTACGCTTAGAGTTGTGTCAAGTCTGATTCATCTGGGTGATTAACTAAGTGAAACAATGTTGTTCTGATGTGATGATCTTATGATGAACCCGATTTGGTAAAGGTAGCGATGAGAGGCTATGTAGGAGTAGATAGCGGGTTGTCTCATTGGGACCGTTCTTAGGAACTGAGTTCCATGTTTGTGATCCAAGACTAGATACTACCACACGTTGCGATACTTAAATGACCCTCTTGACTTATCAGTCGCTTAGTCCTTAGTCCAGGAGTTGCAAGTAGTTTTTGTGTTTGTAGCATGCTGGAGGCCGTGCGTAGCGCTGATCCTAGGGGTGGGTTATGACGTGGTAGGTCGTGGCACGGTGTACCAAGGGTCACCCAAATGGTGGGCTTGGGAACCCTGCGCACATCGTTTGGGGTTGTAGCGGAATCTTCGGCCGGACTTCCGTGCGGGTTCAGTCTCAAATAGGCGATAGCCTGGACTAGAGGTCTTATGTGATTGACGGTCGTGGCCGACTCCCTCGCTGGGCATCCGCTTGAAGGTTGCCGAGGTGCATGATTTTATGGCACACAACGATAAGTGGCGAGAGCGTGTGTGAAGAAGTACACCCCTGCAGGGTATGAAACTATTCGAATAGCCGCGTCCTCGGATATGGACTACTTGGAGAACTTATGTTGTTTATAGATAATCAAATGGATGCTCATAAAAATATCAAGACAAGTGTGAGTACCATGGATGGCACTCTCCCGAAAAAGGGAAGTGAATCCATGGTGGTGTATTGTGATGGAGTTAGTGGACTCGTGTGCAATACTTAAAATGTAAACAAAGAGTTAAAATTGAGTACTGTAGGTTAGCCATGAGTCAAAGCTGGCATTGCTGCATAAACTCCACCACCCCCCTTGTGATACATGAGCATGAATAGACTAGGTCTGCTTTAAAGACTTGCTGAGTACGTTTGTACTCACGCTTGCTTAATAAATGTTGTAGATGAGACCCAGGACACATCAGGTGGGTTCTTTCTAGATGTTGACGATGCCGAATAACTTGTGTCCCAGCTACGACCTTTGCCCTGTGGCGGGCTGTAGATAGTCAGTCCATGTGCCTTTTTACCCCTTTTCATTTGTCTGTACTCACACAGCTTTATGCTTCCGCTTGGTTTGTATGAACATGTTTGTATGACTTGAGTGTCGGGTCATGTGACCCCTATCTGTAAGAACATATTATGCAAGGATCGTCTGAGCCTCTTAAATAAAAGTCATGTTGTTGTATGGTTATGTTGTGATGCCATGGTTGTATCTATGCATATCGGGCATGTTGTGCGTACGTGTGACGTGCAACGGTATGTATGGGATCTGACACCTAGTCGTGTGCCTTTAGTAATACGCTTTACGGGAAACTACCTCTTTGTGCTTCCACCGAGTCATGGTAGCTTGCTACTGCTCCGGACACATTGATTGACCGACATGTATCCTTCTTTGCTGTTGTGTCTGTCCCTTAGGGGAAATGTCTCGCAGTGTAATGGAGTCCCCATAGCCTGCTACAACTCGTCTACGTGCAGTGATGGCATTCGTGTCTCACGACGTAATGGAGTCCTTGTAGCTTGCTATGACTCGTCTACACACGCTTGAGGCCGACACCTGCATTGTTGGGTTACGTATGCCAGTTTTCGTACGGATGTGCCACTTGGGTTCTATGACTAGTCTTGTCGGCCTGGGTTCTTTGTTGTTTGAATGCCAGCGACATGTTCGCATACGTGAGCCAAAAGACGCAAACGGTCCCGGCTAAGGTAAGGCTGCAGCCATGGAACTTACCGTGCATGAGGCCGCAAAGTGATGTGACATGTTACAGCCTGGATTCATATGACTTAGGATCGGGGTCCCGACAGCGTTGGTATCATTACCTGACTGACTGTAGGACTACCAAGCCAAACCGGTCGAAGTTGAGTCTACAAACACTATAGAAAAGTAGGGGATTGATTGTGGAAGGGAACGTCAGGCTCTTTTTACTCCTCTTCCCAAGTTATTCTATTCTGAGTCATTCTCATCTTTTTTGCGTGGATAAGAACTAGGCTTCACATCTAATGCTTAGGATGACGAGTTACTAACCATGGACCACTAGCTAGCTTGTTTGCAAGTGTACGCCGGTATTTGAGTATTGTTGGTGTGACAAATAGATGGAGAAGAGATTTGAGTCTAGATAGTCGAGTGGTTATGCCTTCCCAATCTTTTACAGTTGTCTCAAAATCCTTTTTGAGCAATTACAGCCATTATGTGGTCCAATTTCTGCTAGAATCTCTAATGTCTTTGCATCATTCTCTGTTTCAGATGCCCCCTCGTCCTTCCCGTCAGGTGGTCCGTCTGACCAGGTGCATCGATGTACCGGGTCACACGGCCATGTTGGTTAGAGTTATGATGGAGGCTAGCTACTATGATCATTCTCATGAGGACCCTAGGCTGCAGGTGACCGCTCAGATGTTGGAGAACAGGGATCGTGATGCACGTGCCCTTCGCGTGGAGCTTTATGCTACCCATGCACGTCTTTGGACAGCCCTGGCGCATGTGCCACCTGTCGTGCACACACGCTATGGAGATTTGGAGATGCTGACCCCATCGCGGACTCATCTGCCAGCACATGTAGACTGGCCCGATGTTGGAGGCATCACCCCTCTTCGAGGACCACTGTTGCCGCCGACAAGGGGACCAAGGACACATCCATGTCTGTATGGTTTCTAGGGATCATAGGCTAGAGTGTTTCCAGATCCTCAGGTTCAGCTCCCGGGTCATGGGGGTAACCTGTATGAGGCATTCTATGGTGATGCTTGAGTACGTGGATGTTAGTACTAGTATGGTAGTAGTCGTATCGCCATAGTCCTGCGTGTCTTGTGGGATATGACCAAGGTTGAGAGTTGAGTTCCGGAGGTGTAGATAGATAATGTATAGGAAGTTTGTAATGCCTCTGATGAGTTGTGTCATCTCTCCGTAGTTGTATTTCAGCTTGGGCTTGTACTGAACTATGTCATGGTGTGTATGAATCATGGTGTTCATATGGTAGTTGCTTTACCATGTTGATTGGTGTTTACCCTGCATGCCATGTTGTCTAGTACATCCCTTATCTCATGTCTTAGAGTTTATGTCCTCTATGTCTAAGCTGTGGGTTTGTTATTCCAGGATGGTGGCAACTAGGAATAACCCTGTGCCTGCCCCTGAGCAGGGCGAGGGAAGCCAGCCAAGGCAAGAGAACCTGCCACATGCGCCATCTTTGGCAGAAGTGATGCTAGAAGCTGAACGGAACAAGAGGGAAACCAACAGGCTACTGGAAATAATTGAGTAGAACACAGTCCGTGCTCCCCGCAATGATCACAATGATGGCGTGTCACTTGGTGACTTCGTCAAGCTGTGCCCACCCAAGTATCATCATTCGGTCGACCCTCTCGATGCGGATGACTGGCTGACCAACATGTTTCGCAAGATCCGGGCTGCCAATGTGTCTGAGGCCAACAAGGTGTCTTTTGCTACCTACTTTCTGGAAGGACTCGCCAATCTATGGTGGGAAATCTATGAAGCCATGCATCCCGAAGGACCCGCACCAACTTGGGCAGAATTCAGTGCAGCATTCCGTACCCATCACATCCCGGAAGAGCTAATGGATCGCAAGAGAGAGGAATTTTGCGCTTTCACCCAGGGCAGACTGTCAGTGGATGCCTATAGTCGCGAGTTTGGCAATCTTGCTCGCTATGCTCCAGAGGAAGTTTCGACCGATGCCAAGAAACAGGCTAGGTTCCTCAAGGGACTTAACCCTGAGCTCCGTCGAGATCTGCGCCTGCATGAGTGCACCACTTTCCAAGCTCTCGTCAACAAGGCTATCAATACCGAGTCCGGACAAACTGACTATGAGGCCATGAGGAAGCATAACCGTGACTTCAACCCTGCATCTGGCTCAGGCTCCAACAAGCCGTCGGGTGTGGGTGTCCAACACAGCTTTGCCGCCAAGATACACCGCGAGGCCATCCTTCCAGGCGCCTCACCCAGCTCAGCCCAACCCTCCAGCCAAGCCATTTGGAGGTCCGCCTACAAATGTTGCACCTCGTGCCACCATGGTTTGCTATAAATGTGGAGAACCAGGACACTACTCCCGAGAGTGTCCCCAGAATAATGTCAAGCCCACAGGACGTGGAAACCCGGGAAAAGCTTTCTACGTGAAGCCAGCTCCTGCTCGTGGACGAGTGAATTATGTCTCTGCTGAGGAAGCTCTTGAGAATCCTGATGTCATCCTAGGTATGCTCCTTGTCAATAGTCATCCATCTTCTGTTCTATTTGATACTAGGGCAGCTCATTCTTTCATCTCAGAAAGTTATGCACAGTTGCATAACATATCTTTTTGTGACATGCCTACTCCTTTAGTTCAGACTCCTGGTTCGAAATGGCAAACTTCTAGAGTGAGCCACGACAATGAAATTCTGGTGGATAGGCTAGTCTTCCTAGCATCATTGATAGCGCTTAAGTCTTCGGACATCAATATCATTCGAGGCATGGATTGGATGAAAGCCCACTATGCCAAGATTGATACTCATACTAGGAATGTTCAACTTACACATCCATCGGGTGAGATAGTTAATGCCTCCCTCGAGCAACCAAACGCCAACTCTATTCCCTCAATTCTAGTCCTCTTCCAGATTTAGAAGATATTCCGGTAGTCCATGACTTTCCGAATGTCTTTCCAAAAGAACTGCCAGGAATTCCACCTGTCAGAGATGTTGAGTTTGTGATAGAGCTCATCCCAGGGACTGTCCCAATAGCCAGAAGACCCTATAAGATGGCACCCTTAGAGCTAGCCGAACTTAAAATCCAACTTGATGAGGCTTTGAAGAAAGGTTTCATCCGTCCTAGCTCTTCTCCTTGGGCTTGTCCCATCCTTTTCGTCAAGAAGAAGGATGGATCGGATCGGATGGTTGTGGATTATCGGCCAGTGAATCTGGTCACCATTAAGAATAAGTATCCGCTCCCCAGGATCAACGATTTGTATGATCAACTCGCTGGATCCTCTGTCTTTTCCAAAATGGATTTGCGGTTGGGATACCATCAAATCAGAATTAGAAACGGGGACATTCCAAAAACGGCTTTTGTTACTCGTTATGGCCAATACGAGTACACCGTCATGTCCTTCGGTTTAACCAAAACCCCAGCAACCTTATCTCGCTTGATGAATTCGATCTTCATGGAGTATTTGGAAAAATTTGTCGTGGTTTACCTCGACGATATACTCATCTACTCGAAGAACGAACAGGAACATGCCGAGCATCTAAGGCTGGTATTGATGAAACTTTGGGAGCACCGTCTGTATGCCAAATTCTCCAAGTGTGAATTTTGGTTGCCAGAAGTGACCTATCTGGGCCACGTGATCTCTGGTAAAGGTATTGCTGTCAATCCTGAGAGAGTGCTGGCCGTCCTGGATTGGACTCAACCTAAATCGGTTAAGCAAGTTTGGAGTTTCCTTGGCTTAGCGAGCTATTGTTGCCACTTTGTCGAGAACTTCTCCAAGGTTGCGAAACCTCTGACTGAACTCCTCAAGAAAGATAAAAAGTTTGAGTGGACCCCACAATGCGAGCACAGTTTTCAGGAGTTGAAAAGACGACTGACCTCTGCTCCCGTTCTGGTGCCACCAGACTTCTCCAAGGACTTTGTTATCTATTGCGATGCCTTGCGACAAGGATTAGGTTGCATTCTCATGCAAGATCGTCATGTGATTGCATATGCAGCTCGACAGTTCCATCCACATGAGGATAATTATCCAACACATGATCTTGAGCTTGCAGTTGTAGTCCATGCACTGAAAACACGGCGACATTACCTTTTGGGTAACCGTTGCGAAATTTACAGTGATCACTGATACGTCTCCAACATATCTATAATTTTTGATTGTTCCATGCTATTATATTATCAACTTTGGATGTTTTATATGCATGAATATGCTATTTTATATTATTTTTGGGACTAACTTATTAACTCAGTGCCTAGTGCTAGTTTCTGTTTTTTCCGTGTTGTTGACCTTTTTCAGATAAGAATATCAAACGGAATAAAACTTTCACTGTGATTCTTTATGGAAATATCAAAAATACCAGAAGGAAAAGATACTGGAGAGGCAGCCCGAGGGAGTCACGAGCCTGGAAGCGCCCCCCTAGGGCGCGGCTAGGAGGCTCGTGACCTCCTCGTGGCCCCTCCTGACTTGTTGTCGATGCCAGATGGTCTTATAAATAGAGAAACCACCAGAACTAAACCTAGATCGCAAGTTCCGCCGCCGCAAGCCTCCGTAGCCACCAAAAACCAATCGGGAGACCGTTTCGGCATCCTGGCGGAGGGGAATCCATCTCCGGTGGCCATCTTCATCAACACCATTGCCTCTCTGATGATGCGTGAGTAGTTTACATTAGACCTTCGGGTCCATAGCTAGTAGCTAGATGGCTTCTTCTCTCTCTTTGATCTTCAATACAAAGTTCTCCATGATCTTCATGGTGATCTATCCGATGTAATCTTCTTTTGCAGTGTGTTTGTTGAGATCCGATGAATTGTGGATTTATGATCAGATTATCTATGAATATTATTTGAGTCTCCTTTGATTTCTTATATGCATGATTTCATATCCTTGTAAGTCTCTTCGAGTTATGGGTTTCGTTTGGCCAACTTGATCTATGATTCTTGCAATGGGAGAAGTGCTTGGTTTTGGGTTCATACCGTGCGGTGTCCTCACCTAGTGACAGAAGGGGTGGCGAGGCACGCATCGTATTGTTGCCATCAAGGGTAAAAATATGGGGTTTATATCATATTGCATGAATCTATCCCTCTACATCATGTCATCTTGCTTAAAGCATTACTCCGTTTGTTATAAACTTAATACACTAGATGCATGCTGGATAGCGGTCGATGTGTGGAGTAATAGTAGTAGATGAAGAAAGTATCGGTCTACTTGTCTTGGACGTGATGCCTATATGTATGATCATTGCCTTAGATATCGTCATGACTTTGCGCGATTCTATCAATTGCTTAATAGTAATTTGTTCACCCACTGTAACACTTTCTCTCATGAGAGAAGCCTCTAGCGAACACTATGGCCCCCGGGTCTATTTTACACATTATATATTCAGCTTTAAATATAAAAACACCAAAAATACCTTGCTGCACCTTTTATTTACTTATTTATATTCACCTATTATCACCATCAGATCTCACCTTGCAAGTAATCGTAAAGGGATTGACAACCCCTTTATCGCGTTGGGTGCAAGTTTGTTTGTTTTTGTGCAGGTTCCTTGGTGCCTCATCTTGATACTCCTAATAGATTGATACCTTGGTTCTCAAACTGAGGGAAATACTTATCTCTACTTTGCTGCATCTCCTTTCCTCTTCAAGGGAAAAACCAACGCAAGCTCAGGAAGTAGTAGGAAGAATTTCTGGCGCCGTTGCCGGGGAGTATTCAAGTGAAGCATATCTACCATGTACCAATCACAAAATCGTCTCTTGCGTTTACATTATTTTCTATTTGCCTCTCGGTTTCCTCTCCCCCACTTCTAAAACAAAAATTTACAAAAATATTTGCCTTTCTTTATTTGCCTTTTTCGTTCGCCCTTTTCTTTCGCTTGCTTTCTGTTTGCTCATGTGCTTGTCTGCTTGCTAAGTCACCATGTATGAAAACACTAAATTGTGTGAATTCTCTAATACTAATAACAATGATTTTATTAGTACTCCAATTGCTCCCACCACTAGTGCGGAATCATATGAAATTAATGCTGCCTTGTTGAATCTTGTTATGAAAAAGCAATTTTCCGGCCTTCCGAGTGAAGATGTCGCATCCCATCTTAATACCTTTATTGAGTTATGCGATATGCAAAATAAGAAATATGTGGATAATGATATGATTAAATTAAAGCTATTTTCGTTCTCACTACGAGATCGAGCAAAAACTTGGTTTTCATCTTTACCCAAAAATAGTATTGATTCATGGAACAAGTGTAAAGATGCTTTTATTTCCAAGTATTTGCCACCTGCTAAGATTATCGCTCTCCATAATGATATTATGAATTTTAAGCAACTAGATCATGAACATGTTGCACAATCTTGGTAGAGAATGAAATTGATGATTAGAAATTGTCCCGCTCATGGCCTAAGTCTTTGGATGATTATACAAATTTTCTATGCTGGTTTGAATTTTGCTTCTACAAATATCTTGGATTCCGCCTCTGGTGGAACTTTTCTGGAAATCACACTAGGAGAAGCTACAAAACTTTTAGATAATATCATGACAAATTATTCTCAATGGCACACTGAAAGGTCACCCACTAGTAAAAAAGTGCATGCTATAGAAGAAATTAGCTCTTTGAGTGCTAAGATGGATGAGTTAATGAAGATGTTTTCCAGTAAAAGTGTTCCTCTAGATCCAAATGATATGCCTTTATCTTCCTTGATTGAGAATAGCAATGAAAATTTTGATGTTAATTTCGTAGGTAGGAATAATTTTGGTAACAATAATGCTTATAGAGGTAACTTTAATCCTAGGCCTTTTCCTAGTAATCCCTCTAATAATTTTGGCAATGCCTACAACAATGCTCATGGAAATTATAATAAAATACCCTCTGATCTTGAGAATAATATTAAGGAGTTTATTAATTCGCAAAATATTTTCAATGCTTCCATAGAAGAAAAACTGCTTAAAATTGATGACTTGGCTAGGACTGTTGATAGAATGTCTCTTGATATTGATGCTTTGAAATTAAGATGTGTTCCTCCCAAGATTAATATGGATGAAACTTTGAAAGCTATGTGTGTTTGTTTGAATGAGAGTAAAGAAAGAACCGCCCAAATTCGTGCTAGACATGAATGGCTCAAAAAGGCGTGTTCTCGTGATGAGAATCATGAAGATCTTAAAGTGCTTGATGTGACTCCTATTGAATCCTTGTTTTATAATGTCAATCTTAATTATGATGGGGCTGGATGTGAATCCACTTTGGTTGAGAAACGCCCCAATGATTCAGAGTCTATTTATCTTGATGCTAAAAATACTAAAAGTGGAGTAGAGGATATAAAAAACTTTGAATAGTCATGAAACTACTACTTTGGATCTCAAGGAATTTAATTATGATAGTTTCTCTTTGATTGAATGTATTTCCTTGATGCGATCCATGATAAACTCTCCACATGCTTATAGCCAAAATAAGGCTTTTACTAAACATATCGTTAATGCTATGATGAAATCTCTTGAAGAGAAACTTGAGTTGGAAATATCTATTCCTAGAAAACTTCATGATGAGTGGGAACCTACTATAAAAATCAAGATTAAAAATTATGAATGCCATGCTTTGTATGATTTGGGTGCTAGTGTTTCCACAATTCCAAAATCTTTATGTGATGTTCTAGGTTTCAATGAGATTGATGAGTGCTCTCTTAATTTGCATCTTGCGGATTCTACTATTAAGAAACCTATGGGAAGGATTAATGATGTTCTTATTATTGCAAATAGGAACTATGTTCCCGTAGATTTCATTGTGTTTGATATTGATTGCAATCCAACATGTCCCATTATTCTTGGTAGACCTTTCCTTAGGACTATTGGTGCTGTTATTGATATGAAGGAACGGAATATTAAATTTCAATTTCCACTAAAGAAGGGCATGGAACATTTTACAAGAAAGATAATAAAATTTCCTTATGAATCCATTATGAGAGCTACATATGGTTTGAGCACTAAAGATGACAATACTTGATTCTATTGCCTTACGCCTAGCTAAGGGCGTTAAACGATAGCGCTTGTTGGGAGATAACCCAATGAATAGATTTATTTTTTCTTTTGACTTTCTATTTTGTTGATTCCACACCATCATGATTCTGTTATGATTGTGTTTTTATGTATTAATTAGTGTTTGTGCCAAGTAGAACCTTTATAATTAGTTTTGGTGATAGTTGTTTAATCATGCTCGAAAAAGACAGAAACTTTGTGCTCACGAAATTATTATTCATTCCTATCCAGAAAGAGATTTTGAGTTGATTATTTTTGCTTCCGATTGATATGCGAATTACCCTAATTTTCATCATTGTTTCAGAATTTTTGAGTTAGCATAGGTGTACGAAATATACAGATTGCTACAGACTGTTCTGTTTTTGACAGATTCTGTTTTTGTTGTGTTGATTGCTTATTTTGATCAAACTATGGTTATTATCGGGGGGTACGAGCCATGTAAAAGTAAGAATACAGTAATATAACATAAACGGAAATGGAAATTAAGTTTACTATAGTACCTAATAAAGTTGGTGGTTTGTTTTCTTATGCTAATGCTATCACGAGTTTCTGTTTAAGTTTTGTGTTGTGAAGTTTTCAAGTTTTGGGTGATGTTCTT
Organism: Hordeum marinum; assembly: GCA_022496015.1. NCBI lineage: Eukaryota > Viridiplantae > Streptophyta > Magnoliopsida > Poales > Poaceae > Hordeum > Hordeum marinum. Next base: position 86,237,179 of record CM039676.1, read on the forward strand.
ATGGACAATGGAATAAAGAGTGGAAAGAGCCTAAGCCTGGGGATGCCCAAGTCATCCCAAGCCAAATTCAAGGACACCAAAAATCCTAAGCTTGGGGATGCCCCGGGAAGGCATCCCCTCTTTCGTCTTCAATCCATCGGTAACGTTACTTGGAGCTATATTTTTATTCACCACATGATATGTGTTTTGCTTAGAGCGTCATGTGTTATAGGAGTGTTTGCTTTTTGTTTTTATCACAATCATACTTGCTGCACACCTTTTTAGAGAGACATGCACTCATCGTGAGTTTGTTAGAATACTCAATGAGCTTCACTTATATCTTTTGAGTTAGGCAATTTAGCTCACATGTGCTTCACTTATATATTTTGAGCTTGATGATTTTGCTTCCATGTGCTTCACTTATATCTTTTGAGCTTGGTAATTTTGCTCCCATGTGCTTCACTTATATCTTTTGACCTTGATAATTTTGCTCCCATGAACTTCACTTATATCTTTTGAGCTAGATAATTTTGCTCTAGTGCTTCACTTAAATCTTTGTAGAGCACAGCGGTGTCATATTTTGTAGAAATAAAAAACTCTCAAACTTCACTTATATAATTTTGAAAGTGTTCTCTCTAAGTAACTTGGTAATTTGTGTGTTTTATGAAATTAGTCCTAAATATGATAGGAATCCAAAGAGGATATAATAAAAACTTTCACATTCAAGTGCATTGATTAGTAAGAGAAGTTTGATTCCTCGCGATTAATTTTGAGATATGGAGGTGATAATATTAGAGTTATGCTAGTAGGTTGTTGTGAATCTAGAAATACTTGTGTTAATGTTAGTGATTCCCATAGCATGGACGTATGGTGAACCGCTATGTTAGGAAGTCGGAACATAAGTGATTTATTGATTGTCATCCCTTTGTGTGGCGGTTGGGATCGCGCGATGGTTAACTCCTACCAACCCTTCCCCTAGGAGTATGCGTTTAGCACTTTGTTTCGATTACTAATAAAATTTTCGCAACAAGTATATGAGTTCTTCATGACTAATGTGATTCCATGGTATAGATGCACTTTCACCCTTCCACCATTTCTAACCTCTCTAGTGCCGCGCAACTTTTGCCGGTGCACAAACCCACCATATACCTTCCTCAAAACAGCCACCATACTTACCTATTATGGCATTTTCATAGCCATTCCGAGATATATTGCCATGCAACTTCCACCGTTCAGTCTCATGACATGTGCCATCACTTTCATTCATATAGAGTCATTATTGTTCTAAGTATCGAGTTGTAAGTACATAAAAGTGTGATGATCATCATTATTAGAACATTGTCCCATGTGAGGATATAAAAAACAGGCCAAAGGTGCCCACAAAAAAAAGAGGTCGAAGAGCCCAAGTAAAAAAAAGAGGCCAAAGAGCCCAAATGAGAGAAAAAGAGAGAAGGGACAATGCTACTATCTTTTTCCACACTTGTGCTTCAAAATAGCATCATGTTCTTTATGATAGAGAGTCTCTTGTTTTGTCACTTTCATATGCTAGTGGAAATTTTCATTATATAACTTGGCTTGTATATTCCAATGATGGGCTTCCTCAAATTGCCCTATGTCTTCGTGAGCAAGCAAGTTGGGTGCACACCCACTAGTTTTCATTTGTGAGCTTTCATACACTTATAGCTCTAGTGCACCCGTTTCATGGCAATCCCTGCTCATTCACATTGATATCTATTGATGGGCATCTCCATAGCCCATTGATACGCCGAGTCGATGTGACCATCTCCTCCTTTTTTCCTCACAACCTCCACCACACTCTATTCCACCTATAGTGCTATATCCATGGCTCACGCTCATGTATTGCGTGAGACTTGAAAATGTTTAAGAAAGCAAGAGTGTGAAAACAATTACTTGGCCAATACCGAGGTTGTGCATGATTCAAATTCGTTGTGTGGGGATGATGGAGCATAGCCAGACTATATGATTTTGTAGGGATAACTTTCTTTGGCCTTGTTATTTCAAAAGTTCATGATTACTTTGCCATTATACTTGAAGTATCATTGTCTTCATGTCAATATTAAACTATTGTTTTGAATCTTATGGATCTAAACATTCATGCCACAATAAAGAGATTACATAGAACAAATATGTTAGGTAGCATTCCACATCAAAAATTCGGTCTTTATCACTTCCCTACTCGAGGACGAGTAGGAGTTAAGCTTGGGGATGCTTGATACGTCTCCAACATATCTATAATTTTTGATTGTTCCATGCTATTATATTATCAACTTTGGATGTTTTATATGCATGAACATGCTATTTTATTTTATTTTCGGGACTAACTTATTAACTCAGTGCCTAGTGCCAGTTTCTGTTTTTTCCGTGTTGTTGACCTTTTTCAGATAAGAATATCAAACGGAGTCCAAACAGAATAAAACTTTCGTCATGATTTTTTATGGAAAATATCAAAAATACCAGAAGGAAAAGATACCAAAGAGGCAGCCCGAGGGAGTCACGAGCTTGGGAGGCGCCCCCTAGGGCGCGGCTAGTGGGATCGTGACCTCCTCGTGGCCCCTCCTGACTTGTTCTCGATGCCGGACCATCTTATAAATAGCGAAACCACCAGCACTAAACCTAGATCGCAAGTTCCGCCGCCGCAAGCCTCCGTAGCCACCAAAAACCAATCGGGAGACCGTTCCGGCATCCTGGCAGAGGGGAATCCATCTCCGGTGGCCATCTTCATCAACACCATTGCCTCTCTGATGATGCGTGAGTAGTTTACATTAGACCTTCGGGTCCATAGCTAGTAGCTAGATGGCTTCTTCTCTCTCTTTGATCTTCAATACAAAGTTCTCCATGATCTTCATGGTGATCTATCCGATGTAATCTTCTTTTGCAGTGTGTTTGTTGAGATCCGATGAATTGTGGATTTATGATCAGATTATCTATGAATATTATTTGAGTCTCCTTTGATTTCTTATATGAATGATTTCATATCCTTGTAAGTCTCTTCGAGTTATGGGTTTCGTTTGGCCAACTTGATCTATGATTCTTGCAATGGGAGAAGTGCTTGGTTTTGGGTTCATACCGTGCGATGTCCTCACCTAGTGACAGAAGGGTTAGCGAGGCACGCATCGTGTTGTTGACATCAAGGGTAAAAAGATGGGGTTTATATCATATTGCATGAATCTATCCCTCTACATCATGTCATCTTGCTTAAAGCGTTACTCCGTTTGTTATGAACTTAATACACTAGATGCATGTTGGATAGCGGTCAATGTGTGGAGTAATAGTAGTAGATGCAGAAAGTATCGGTCTACTTGTCTCAGACGTGATGCCTATATGTCTGATCATTGCATTAGATATCATCATGACTTTGAGCGATTCTATCAACTGCTTAACAGTAATTTGTTCACCCACCGTAACACTTGCTATCATGATAGAAGCCTCTAGTGAACACTATGGCCCCCGGGTCTATTTTACACATTATATATTCAGATCTAAATATCAAACCACCAAAAATACCTTGCTGCAACTTTTATTTACTTATTTATATTCACCTATTATCACTATCAGATCTCACCTTGCAAGTAATCGTAAAGGGATTGACATCTCCTTTATCGCGTTGGGTGCAAGTTTGTTTGTTTTTGTGCAGGTTCCTTGGTGCCTCATCTTGATACTCCTAATGGATTGATACCTTGGTTCTCAAACTGAGGGAAATACTTATCTCTACTTTGCTGCATCACCCTTTCCTCTTCAACGGAAAAACCATTGCAAGCTCAAGAAGTAACAATCACCAAAGTCTGAAATATATTTTCACCCAGACGGATTTGAATCTCAGGCAAAGACGGTGGGTAGAGTTGATTACAGATTATGACTTAGGGATAACTTACACCCTGGGGAAACCCAATGTCAAGGCTGATGCACTAAGTCGTAAGTCTTATTGTAACAATCTGATGTTACAACAAGGTCAACCACTTCTCTATGAGGAATTTTGGAAGTTGAACCTTCACATTGTTCCTCAAGGGTTCCTTTCCAACTTGGTGGCGAAATCTACTCTTAGGGATCAAATAGTAGCTGTCCAGAGGTATGACAACGGTATATCTCGGATCAAGGGGAATATTGTTAGCGGAAACGCTAAAGATTTTTCCAAGGACGATGAGGATGTTGTGTTATTTCAGAACCGGTTGGTGGTTGCCAAGAGCACACGCTTGAGGCAGCTGATTCTTAAGGAGGCTCATGATTCTCCTCTCACAATTCATCCGGGTAGTACCAAGATATATCAGGACCTACGCCAGAGGTTCTGGTGGACTAGGATGAAAAGAGAAATTGCTCAGTTCGTTGCTAACTGCGACGTTTGTCGTCGTGTGAAAGGAGAACATCAAAGGCCTGCTGGCACCCTTCAACCTTTAGCCATTCCTGAATGGAAATGGGATAAAGTCGGTATGGATTTCATTACCGGATTTCCCAGGACTAAGAGAGGGAATAATTCTATGTTTGTGGTCATCGACCGCGTTTCCAAAGTGGCTCATTTTCTTCCTGTTCGTGAGAGTATAACTGCTAGCCAGCTAGCGGAGCTATATGTTTCTCGAATAGTTTCTCTTCATGGTGTCCCTTTGGAGATTAACTCAGACCGCGGAAGTATCTTTACTTCCCAATTTTGGGAAAGTTTTCAAACCACTATGGGGATTCATCTATCCTTTAGCACTGCTTTCCACCCGCAATCAAGTGGTCAAGTTGAGCGAGTCAATCAAATTCTCGAAGACATGCTCCGAGCTTGTGTTATATCTTTCGGTATGAATAAGGAGAAATGTCTTCCATTTGACGAGTTTGCATATAAAAATAGTTATCAATCAAGCTTGGGCAAAGCCCCTTTTGAAGTTCTCTATGGACGAAGGTGTCGAACACCTCTTAACTGGTCAGAAACCAGAGAGAGGCAACTCTTTGTGCCCGGATATGATCCAGGATGCAGAGGAGCAAGTTTGCATTATTCGTGAAAAGTTGAAAACAGCCCAATCTTGTCAAAAGAGCCAATATGATCGCCATCATAAGGCTATGACCTATGAAGTTGACGAGAAGGCTTACCTTCGGGTTACACCCCTGAAGGGTACCCATCGATTCGGTATCAAGGGCAAGTTGGATCCTCGTTACATTGGACCCTTTTGCATTCTTGCTAAACAAGGAGAGGTTGCCTACCAATTGGAACTTCCGCCGCATCTTTCTAAGGTTCATGATGTCTTCCACGTCTCGCAAGTCAGGCGTTGATTTTTGAACCCTGTCCGCGAAGTAGACCACGAAGCGCTTAATCTCCAAGATAACCTTACATATCGAGAATGCCTTGTTTGTATTCTTGATCAAGCTGAGCGTACCACTCGGCCTCGGAACATCAAGTTTCTCAAGGTTCAGTGGTCACACCATTCTGAAAAGGAGGCCACATGGGAAAGATAAGATCATCTTCGACTAGAGTACCCCACGCTCTTCCCGACGACTTCAAAATCTCGGGACGAGATTCTTTTGAGTGGGGGTGAGTTGTCACATCCCTAGCTAGATGTCTTAGGATAACATGTGCTTGCATCATGTTTCAAATTTGCATCAACATGAAATGGGGAGTTAAAGAAACCCGAAGCTCACTTTGAATCGAAACAATTCAAAATTTGGTGAAAATTCAACAAATCCAAAATGCCATTTAAATATGTTCCCTATGTCTGGTAAATTCGGACATGTTTATAATAGGGACCATTTTAATTATTTGAACACCTAAAGCAATTTAAAAATAAATGATAAAGCCTCTGAAAATATCCAATAAAGCGATATCATTATTTTAGCTTTCAAAATATCCTAAAACTTTTTGGATAAGTTTGAATTATTCAAACTTGATTATATAAAATACTTGGGATATTTTGTAATGTCATTTGTACCTACAAAATAAATAAAACAAATGTCAGAAACTAGAAGAAAAATGAAATAAAGCAAAAAAAAACAGGGAAAAGCTTACCTGGCCGCAGCCCACCAGGAGGCCTAGCCCACCAGGGGCATCGCTGTCTTCTTCCTCCTGCCAGGAGGAGAAGCAGCTGCGTGCTGGTCCCGCAGCCGACAGTGGCCGCGCTGGCCACCTCCTCTCTGCCTGCCTGGTCGCCTCCTCGTCGCGCTGGCGAGAGGATAGGCCTGGCCGCCGCTCGAGCCATTTCCCGCTCGCCATTCTCCCTCTCCCTCTCCCTCTGCTCCGCCATTGCCGAGCCCTGCTCAAGCTTGCCGCCGTCACACTAGCCACCCCCTCGCCCCGCTAAGTAGCCCTCAAAAACTACCGCAACTCCCTCGTCCTCCCCATGAAGCCAGCCGACGCCGGGAACCTCCCACGACACCCCTACGCCGTTTCCTCCCTGCCGGCCGCCGAAGCTCTCCTCCGGCGATTTGAGGTCGTCAGTGCATCCCCGAGCTCGCCGTCGTCCCCATCGCCCCCGCCGTGAGCTTCTGCTTCGTTTCCCCCTCCTCTAGCGGCCGTCCCCTCGCTGTAGGCACCGCCCCCTTACTGCTCAAAGCTTGCCGCCGCTCGGGTTGTCGCCGACCGCCGTTTCGGTGGCCCTCGAGCCCCCTTAGGTGCTCTGCTAGATGCGCTAGTGCACGGGCTGCCTCCCGGTGCCCTCCGCATGCCGAATGGCCGCCGGATTCGCAACTCTGGCGAGTCGGCGCCGGCCCCGCTCCGGTTGGCGCCGACATGGGCGCCATTTGGGGGGCTAATCCCCCTAATTACCTAGCCTCTTGCCACTGACCAGTGGGCCCCAGGGTGGGTCAAACCCCTGGTCAGCGCGGAGCTTAGGCCCCTGTCACTGACGTGCGGGCCTCGCACGTCAGGTTTGACTCTGGCCTGGTCAGCCGACCAACTGACGTCATGGTGACGTCAGGCTGATGTCATAAATTCATTTTCCAATTTAAAAATAATTCCAGAAATTATTTAAAACTTCAAAAATTCATATAAATTAATCTATAAATCAGATGAAAATAATTTATATATGAAAATTTATCAGAAAAATCCAATGAATCCAATGGTGATATTATCATGCATGTTAGAGAAACATATGTAGATGAACATGGAAATTTACTAATAGTTTAGTATAAAGATTCGAAATGAAGGACGACTTTGAACCTATATTCACATTCATTTCAAGTTAACTTGAACACTAGTTGCATTAGCTCATCCATACATGCTATCATGCCATGATACAACATCATATTGTTGCACTTGCGTGTATTGATTGTTTCTTATCTGCATTGTGGTAGGCCCTGCTTCTGAGGATACCCCCGAGTATCCCAACAAAGGAGAGAACTTTTCCGCTACCCAGCAAGGCAAGCAACCCCTTTGATCATTCCGAGAACATCCCACTCTCTCGCTCCTGCTCTTGTTTATTACATTAGGACAAACGATCACATGTCAGTCATACACGGTAGATGAACCTATTCTTATGCATGACCTGTGTCCTTGTCACAGTAAATAGTTTAACCTTGCAACCTAGCATACCTGATAGATGCTTGTGCCATGATGTGCTTAGCTCACTTTGCCTGCTATGCTTGCTATGCTTAGAGTTGTGTTAGGTCTGATTCATCTGGGTGATTAACTAAGTGAAATAATGTTGTTTTGATGTGATGATCTTATGATGAACCCGATTTGGTAAAGGTAGCGATGAGAGGCTATGTAGGAGTACATAGCGGGTTGTCTCATTGGGACCATTCTTAGGAACTGAGTTTCATGTTTGTGATCCAAGACTAGATACTACCACACGTTCGGATACTTAAATGACCCTCTCAACTTATCAATCGCCTAGTCCTTAGTCCAGGAGTTGCAAATAGTGTCTGGTGTTTGTAGCATGCTGGAGGCCGTGCATAGCGCTGACCCTAGGGGTGGGTTACGACGCGGTAGGCAGTGGCATGGTGTACCAAGGGTCAACTGAATGGTGGGCTTGGGAACCCTGCACACATCGTTTGGGGCCGTAGCGGAAACTTTGGCCGGACTTCCATGCGGGTTCAGTCTCAAATGGGCGATAGCCTGGACTAGAGGTCTTATGCGATTGACGGTCGTGGCCGACTCCCTCGCTGGGCATCCGCTTGAAGGTTGCCGAGGTGCATGATTTTATGGCACACAACGATAAGTGGTGAGAGCGTGTGTGAAGAAGTACACCCTTGCAGGGTATGAAACTATTCGAATAGTCGCGTCCTCGAGAATTTATGTTGTTGATAGGTAATCAAACGGATACTCATAAAAATATCAAGAAGAGTGTGAGTACCGTGGATGGCATTCTCCCGGAAAAGGAAAGTGAATCCATGGTGGTGTATTGTGATGGAGTTAGTGGACTCGTGTGTGATACTTAAAATGTAAACAAAGAGTTAAAATTGACTAGTGTAGGTTAGCCATGAGTCAAAGCTAGCATTGCTGCACAAACTCCACCACACCCCTTGTGATACATGAGCATGAATAGACTAGGTCTGCTTTAAAGACTTGCTGAGTACGTTTGTACTCACGTTTGCTTAATAAATGTTGCAGATGAGACCCAGGACCCATCAGGTCAGTTCTTTCTAGATCTCGATGATGCCGAATAGCTGGTGTCCCACCTATGACCTTTGCCCTGTGGCGGGCTGTAGATAGTCAGGCCATGTGCCTTTTTACCCCTTTTCATCTGTCTATACTCAGACAGCTTTATGCTTCCGCTTAGTTTGTATGAACATGTTTATATGACTTGAGTGTCGGGTGATGTGACCCCTATCTGTAAGAACATATTATGCAAGGCTCGTCTGAACCTCTTAAATAAAAGTCATGTTGTTGTATGTTTATGTTGTGATGCCATGGTTGTATCTATGCATATCGGGTATGTCGTGGGTACGTGTGACGTGCAACGGTATGTATGGGATCTGACACCTAGTCGTGTGCCTTTAGTAGTATGCTTTATGGGAAGCTGCCTCTTTGTGCTTCCACCGAGCCATGGTAGCTTGCTACTGCTCCGGACACATTGATTGACCGGCATGTATCCTTCTTTGTTGCAGTGTCTATCCCTTCGAGGAAATGTCTCGCAGTGTAATGGAGTCCCCGTAGCCTGCTACGACTCGTCTACGTGTAGAGATGGCATTCGTGTCTCACGATGTAATGGAGTCCTTCTAGCTTGCCATGACTCGTCTACACATGTTTGAGGCCGACATCTGCATTGTTGGGTGACGTATGCATGTTTCCGTACGAATGTGCCACTTGGGTTCTATGACAAGTCTTGTCGGCCTGGGTTCTTTGTTGTTTGAATACCAGCGACATGTTCACATACGTGAGCCAAAAGACGCAAACGGTCCCGAGTAAGGTAAGGCTGCAGCTGTGGAACTTACCGTGCGTGAGGATGCAAAGTGATGTGACATGTTACAGCCTGGATTCATATGACTTAGGATCGGGGTCCCGACAAGCCGAGGCAAAGTTTTTGGTCACACCGAGACTAACAACCTGCTTTCCAGGAACTTGGCACCATTTTGGGTTACACCGAAAATAAGCACTCGGTTCCACCGAGGTGTTCTCTGTGTGGCAGAAAACCAAATCGGTGCCACCGATTATTTAGCATGGGTTTTACCGAGAAACATGAGGCGGACGGCAAAACCTAAAAAATCCATATTCGCTATTCTATTAAGATTTCTTGTGGAAAGATTGATGTGCAAACGGTGGCTTATAGATAAATTGATCTTCATTGCACAAGAATTGGATGGGGAGCGCAAGAAGGATCGGATCCGTACCCTAGCTTGGTGACACTTCCGCTACGGCGAAGACGGCAGCGAAGATGCCCGTCGAGGGCGAAGATCCTAGCGGCGGAGGAGCACGAGGAGACATGGGCGATGACCAGGGGTCTTATTGCGATAGCTTAGAGTTCTGGGGCGCGACGGTTTGAGAGTGAATTTCAAAGCGTCAGTTTATATACTCATCACTGTCGGTGATACCGATTCTAAATTTTCGGTGTCACCGAGTTTCTCAACTGTCAGCTGACAGGGAAACTCGATGTAATACTGAATATGGAATAGGCAATACCGAGATAGAAAAACCAGATCAACCCTAGGAAATCGATGAGATCGAGTTTTTGAGTTGGTTCCACTGAGATGCACTTGGTAAGTTTTAATGGTCAGTCCTTTGTCGATACGAAACTCCGAGTGCTCCTCACACAGAGAGATCGAAAAGTACTTGTTCAAATTTTATGATGCAACATGAATAAAATATGAGGTGAGAAAGCATAGATAGCTAGAGAATTGGTCCTAGGAATTCTTGTATATCCAATTGGCAAATGAAAAGTCAAAATCCAAATAGCAAAATTGGACATCCTCGAATGAGTAAATAAATGCAGACCAACATGCTCACACATTAAGATGTCAAATGAAATCATGGCAAACATGCACAAACACATTTGCTTCTAACGAGCACTTTGGCGATGACGGAGTCATCTATATATGAGTACATTGACTTAGGAGCCAAGTAACAATACTTGATCGTAGGTCAAACTCATTGTTTAAGCACAAGTGGGGTTACCACATTTACATAAAGCATTTAATGTTGTCACATTCGATGAGATTCTTTGACTCAAGTCTTAGAGTAAAGCTCCCACTTGATGTGACATCCCCCATAGGAGGTATAAACTAACCTTGGGTTTTGTCGATGAAGACTTCATGTAGGTGAAGTGGTGGTGGATGCTCATAGTTTATGAACATCACCAAGAGTTACGAGCATCCTCGTTATTTCATTACTCTTCTCACCTACATGGGTTAGTCCCAACACACAAGAGAGAAGTACAAGGATATCTATGGACATGGAGTGCAAAGCATAGATGATGATGTCCATTAATTTGTTGCAAACCTTGTCCCTTGCTTACCTTTGAGGGAACGTGTGACTCCTTGAACTACTGCATAATGTTGATGTTGATTGCAACTAGTTTTTGCCAATAATGAATATGAGTGAATTTCATTGGCGGAGTCACCCCTCAGGAATTTCTCTATTTCTTCTTCTTGGGGACCCACATCAAGTTGATGGGGATCCTTGGTGTTGAAGTAGCACATGTAGAAGCTGAGCTTGTAGTAGCCTTGGGAACCCACTTCACCAAAGCTTGGGATTCATCTTCATATGAATCAATGTCCTCTTAAAGCTTGTTCTTGCCCTTGAGCTTGGGGTCTTGTGGTGGAAGGTCAGCTTCAGCTTTTGTTCCCTTGGGGATAGTATTTTCATACTTCTCCTTTTGAGGAACAAACTTGGGATTGGGATATTGACCTTCTTCCCATTCAACTCCATTTGTTTTGAAGTAGCCAACACCACAATTTTTCTGGTATCCTCCGTGCTTGCATACAATCTCATTAAATTGGGTGCACCCTTCAAGACTCTTGTAGATACCTTTATCTATAATCCCTTTCAAAAGTTCATTTTCTTGCTCAAGTGTAACTGGGCTAAGAGAAGAGTTAGTGGGATTAATAGAACTACTAGAAGAAATATCATTGGATTTATCATTTTTGTTGCTACTAGTTGAACAACCTTTCTTTCCTTTGTTACTATCTTGCTTAATCTTAACTTGTGGCATGACTGTAGAAAAGAGAAGTCGCTTGGCTAGATAAGAGGAAGTCTTCTTTCGAAGCTCGTCATTGATAGCTTTAAGGAACTCATGCTCTTGCTCTAAATTGAGCTTTTCGAAGCGGAGCTTCTCATGTGTCCTTTCAAGCTCTCTATGATCTTATAGAGTAGACTCGTGAGCTAACTTAAGAGTGTTTAGTTCTTGAGTTAGTCGTTCTATTTCCAACTTATCATCATCGCACAACTTATCTAGACTAGAGTGAGTACTAGCAAGTTCATTTTGACTAACATTACTAGATTTGTCAAATAGCAAGTCATCTTCAATTAACAAGTCATCTTCATCACTATTGAAATCAAGATACTCGGGGTGTGATACCTTGGGGATTTAGCTATGAAGCAACATCCACTCCCTTCATTTAGTGAATCAAATATGTCATAGGAGTCGGTTGTCACTAGTGCAAGTCCGGCAACACATTTATCTTGAATATAGTCGGAGTTGGAATGGTAGCTTCTCTCGGAGTGGTTGTCGCATTCGGAGCCAAAAACCCATTCACCAACATGAGCTTGATGTCTTCTTCTTGAGTAACTTTTGGTGTACTTGTCCTTCTTCTCCAAGTCCCTACTTATCCTTGAGGGTCTTCGTTCATAACGATCATCTATACTCCTTCTCTATCTTCGAGGTGACTCGTCTCTAGAGCTTCCTCTTCTTGGTGACTCTTCTTTCCTTTTGTAAGGAGTCGTACAATCATTTGAGTAGTTTCCGGGCTTCCCACAATTGTAGCAGTTTCGGTCACGACTTGATGAACACTTCTCGTCATATCTTAAGTTGGAGCTTAGATCTTTGCTTCTATTCTTGTAGAACTTGTTAAATTTCTTAACCATGAGGCTTATCTCTTCATTTGTGACAAGGTTGTCGCTTGAAGTTGCGGGAGCATAACTTGTGGCTTTGTAAGCACCGCTAGACTTGTGGTGAAGCTCTTCCTTGTCCTTGAGTGTTATCTCATAAGCAACAATCCTTCCAATCACTTCTGTTGGCTTGAGGTCTTTGTAGTTGGGCATCATTTGGATCAATGTGCATATGGTGTCATAGCGATCATCCAAAGCTCGAAGTATCTTCTTGGTGATGAATTTGTCAGTCATTTCTTTGCTTCCTAACCGGCAATCTCATTTGTAATGAGAGCTAGCCTAGAGTACATCTCAGCGACTCCTTCACCATCCTTCATCTTGAACTTGTCAAGTTGACTTTGAAGAACATCCAACTTGGATTCTCTCACAGATTCGGTACCTTCATGCATATCAACCAAAGTATCCCAAATATCTTTTGCATTCTCAAGACCGCTGATTTTCTTGAATTCTTCAGGGCATAGGCAGTTGAAGAGAATGTCACATACTTGAGCATTGAGTTGCAACATCTTGAATTCATCCGTAGTTGCTTCGCGATCCAGTTCCCTTCCATCCGCAAACAATTCACCTTGCAATCCAACAAAAACAACAGCCCAAACGGCGGGGTTATGACCAAGTAAATGCATTTTCATTTTGTGCTTCCAACTAGCAAAATTTGTGCCATCAAAATACGGACCTCTATGATGATGATTTCCCTCACTAGACGCCATACTCTCCTAGGTTGTGAAACCAATGCAATGGAGACCAATGCTCTGATACCTCTTGTAGGATCGAAAGTAGTACTACAGGGGGGGTGATTAGACTACTTGACCAATTAAAAATCTAATTTTTCCTAATTTTAAGTCTTGGAATATTTTAGCATTCATTGCGAATCAATTACACCCTACACATGCATGTCTACGAGTATTGTAGCGGAAAGTAAAGACAAGCATGTAAGTAAAGGAAGGGTAGGAAGATCAAACGCAATTGGTGACACAATGATTTTTTCCCCGTGGTTTCGATAGGTGGTACTATCATACGTCCATGTTTATGTATTATTCAACCCACAGAGGGTAATGGTCACGAGAGTCCATAGAGGGCTCTACCCACGGAGGGTTCCACGAAGAAGCAACCATGACTATACCATGATGGCCTATGTCCACGGAGGACTAGCCTAACTCGTGGTAGATCTTCACGAAGTAGGCGATCTCCTTGCCCTTACAAACTTATTGGTTCACTCCACAACACGAAATAGGAGGCTCCCAAGCGACACCTAACCAATCTAGGAGGCACCACCCTCCAAAAGGTAATAGGATCGATAATGTCGATGAACTCCTTGTTCTTGTACTTCAAGATGATAGACTCCTCAACACACAATCACTCTCTCACAGATTTGGCTTGGTGGAAGAGATTGATTGGGTGGAAAGCAACTTGGGGAGGCAAGAGATCAAGATTCATATGGTAGGAATGGAATGGCATGATGTCAACACATGAGCAGGTGGCTCTCTCTCAGAAAATCAGTAGGTATGAGTGGGGAACTATTCTGAGTGCTTCCCTTGTGAGTGAGTGGTGGTGGAGGGGTATATATATTGGCATATCCAAAATCCAAATGTTACACCTAATAAGCCAGACTCGGTGACACTGATGTGTTAATCTCGGTGGTACCTAGTTGCCTCAAAGGTAGCAACTTTTGAATCTCGGTGAGACCGATACACATAACTCAGTTGCACCGATAAGGTGACCAACGGTCAGATTTCCAAACTCGGTGACGTCGATTCAACAAACTCGGCTGGACCGATTTTGAGAATTTGCGTAACAGGAAGTTGGCAACCCAAACTCGGGGCACCGAAGAAGAATCTGTTGCACCGAAAGGCTAGGGTTTCGCTAAGTCTTTCTAAGGCTGGGAATCGATGGCACCGAGTGGAAAGTGCTGGTTGCACCGATTTTGGATATTTGGTTTGGATAGACTTTTCTGGAAGAGCTTGTGGGCATATGTGGTGACTATCACTTGTGCACATATGAGCATTTTGATCACCAACAGTACCTTACCCCCTTTTGATAGTATTGGCTTTCCTATGGACTCAAAGTAATTTCTCACAAAAGGTAAAATGTAGAGTCCTTTGATTGAAGCTTTGCCAATCTATTTCCTTGCATCTTGGGGTATTCCACAGTCCTTTTGCCAGACCATCATTGAACTTTCTTGAAACATGCTTAGTGGAAACATTAGTTCAATGACATATATGTTGTTATTAATTACCAAAAACACCAAGGGAGCAAATGTGATTTCAGTTTCATGTGCTCGTATTGCTCTTGGAGCGACGATGAGATCAGTATCTTCAATGCTAAGCAGGTTATTATCACAGTGGTGTTTATTCACTTGTCATTACATGAGAGAAAGGATGGTAAAAAGGATGCCCAGTCATGCATAATCAAAAATAAATTAACCAAACTCCCTTGTTATGACGAACTGTTGGACGTCACCCGTGGATTCGGTCAGCCATGGGTCATGTTGGTATGGTGCTTGGGAGTAAACTCTACAATTATGTTTGGGAACCGCATATAATGTGTTTAGCATGGAAGATACCGAAATCATTTGTCATAACATTGACGGGAAAGGTACACCACCAAAATAATGCTTTCATCTCTGCTTTAAACTATGATCTCTGGCACCTCTACAAGTCAATGTTTCCCTCTATGAATGGCCTTTCTATTTACTTTCATGTTATTTACTTTTATTGTTGAGTCATCATCTTCTCATGAAAAGCACTAGACCTGAGAGCGCTATTGTCATTCTTATTCATTGAGTCTATTTAACGTTGGATGCTAGCATGATTGGATCTCTTCTACACTAAATTACAATGTTTAGTCGTTGCTTGAACCTCAGAGGTGCTCTGCATTTATGTTTTGGGGTCTCAGAAAGGGCTAGCGAGATACCATGTTATCATATTATCTCATGATTGTTTTGACAAATAGTTGGCACCTGAGATATCTTATTATTGCCCGCTAGTCTGTTATGTTGTTCTCATGAGTAAATGTGAGACCTACTTGTTATCATTAACATGGTTAGTTCATGATCTTTTCTGAAAACATTAACATTGAGTTAAGTATAATTACAACAACGAGAACAAAAGAGTTTGTAAAAGTTTTATTTATCACTTTCAGTTTGCCAACTAAATTGCCTGAGGACAAGCAATGAGTTAAGCTTGGGGGAGTTGATATGTTTCCAACGTATCTACTTTTCCAAGCATTTTTGCTCTTGTTTTTTACTCTAATTTGTATGATTTGAATGAAACTAACTCGAACCGACGTTGTTTTCAGCAGAACTGCCATGTTGTTGTTTTTTGGCAGAAACAAAAGTTCTGCGAATTGAACATAACTTTCTGGAGAATTATTTTGGAATATATAAAAATTAATGGAGCAAAGACCTACCAGAGGGCAGCCACCAGTTCCCCACAAGGCACCTAGATGCGGCCACCCGCCTTGTGGGGCCCATGTGGCTCCGCTGACCCTAATTACAGTCCTCTAAATTCTTATTGCCTGGGAAAAAAATAAGAGAAAAGTTTTCATCACGATCTATTAGACAGAGTCGTCGCCACCTCCTGTTCTTCCTCGGGAGGGCTGATCTGGGATCCGTTTGGGGCTCCCGAGAGTGGAAATCGTCGACATCGTCATCACCAACCCTTCTCCATCAACAATTCCATGATGCGCACCACCGGGAGTGAGTAATTCCTTTGTAGGCCTGCTGGATGGTGATGGTATTGGATGAGATTTATCATGTACCTGACTTATTTTGATAGGGCCAGATCCCTAGATTCCACTATGTTCTAAGATTGGTGTTGCTATGACTTTGCTATGCTTAATGCTTGTCATTAGGGCTCCAGTGTCATGATTTCAGATCTGAACCTATTATGTTTCCATGAATATGGGAGTGTTTTAGATCCTATCTTGCAAGTTGTATGCACCTACTATGTGTTATGATCCGCATCCTTGAAGGTAACAATAACTTGGACTCTTTTCGGTGATGATTGTAGTTTGAGGAGTTCATGTATTCAGGTCCTAATCGAGCAAGACTACATCCTATCTATCTACACCTCTCCAAACACAATATCCTGAGTACCTGGAACCATGTTTGGTGCTGCAAAAGCACAGTTGTAGCCCACTAGAATCTTCGGCTTCTCGTTTTTATTCAATTATGAAATGACTCATTTTGATGGAGATTTTTAGCATCATTCAAGTAAAAAATTAAGATCATAGAAACATGAGTTTGTGATATAGCTACACCTAATTCCAGACCGGTTTCTACACCATGTGTTAATACTTTGTTCCGATTCTCTATTAAGGCCCAGTTCTTTTGGGAAGCTTAAAAAATAAGTTGCCTCTCCCTAGCTTAGAAAATAAGTCATTCTCAACATGTGTTGAGACTTCTAAATTAGTTATCCCATAATTGGTTCATAAGCCCCAATGAATGAGAGATCCATCTGATGAGAAATGCTAGGGAGGAGGCAGTTTATTATTTAAGCTGCCAAGAAAACTGACCCTAAAAGGAGGCCTTAATATCCCTTAGTTTCCATATGCACCCTGCTGCCACGGGAGGGTAGGAAAAAAGATGTCATGCATGTTCTTATTATAAGCACGTATGACTATATACGGAATACATGCCTACATTATATTGATGAATTGGAACTAGTTTTGTGTCGCTCTAGTGTGTAACTGTTACATGATGAATAACATCCATATCAATCCATCACTGATACATGGCCTATGCTTTTCTCTCATTGATTTGTTTTAAGTTACTTTCATTAATGCTATTGTTACAATCAATACAAAGCTACTACGTTTCTTTGTTTCCTTTACTATTGTTATTGTGCTACTAAAAACGTTGTTGCAGAAAGAAATATCGGGTGTGGTTGAATTGAAAAATCAACTCCTAAGACGAGTAAATATTCTTTGGCTGCCCTTTTGTCGAATCAATAAATTTGGGTGAAATACTACCCTCGAAGACAGTTGTGATCCCCTATACTTGTGGGTTATCACGCATCGACGGGCTCTAGCATTTCCCTGTCAACATGGGTGTCCTGTTGGCCACCCGAGCTCCCTGACATGGTCGGCATGGTGGCATTGCCAAGCTGAAGGGGGGCCATGTGCGCCCACGCGGCATGAGGTGGAGAAGAAGAAGAAAAAAGGAACCAGGAATAGCAAGAAAAAAGGAACCGGGAATAAAAAGACAAGATTAAAACAACACTTACCCCTCCATGGTAGGGACTGCCCACCTCCGGCTGGTCGATGGGGTGGTGAGACATGCTTTTTGGGGCCTCCCCTCTCTCCTCCCGGTTGCGTCCCATTCAGGCGCTTCTCGGTCGGGTGTGGCCCAACCGGCTACTTCCAGCGAGGTCACTCAGCCTTATTGTCTCCCTAAACGGCACGGTGTCGCCCGCCTTCTGGAGTCATTTCCTCATATCGGACGGGCCGCGGTCTCCCTAGCTGGCTCCTCTATACCGTGCATGGTGTTGAGGTCATCTTCATTGTCGTCTGTCCAATCGCTCAAAGGACACAGGGAAGGAGACTCATCGAGTGTGCATGATTCACCGGCTCGGGCGTCATTTGCCTGGTCCCCCTCGGCCTCCTCCTTATCGTCCTCCTCCCCATTTGGATTCGACCGATCATCCCCTAGGACAATGTAGTCAAACGCTCGTTGGCCCTCAAAAAACTATGGTCGGGTCCAAAGTTGGATGATTCATACAATCAAGGAAAAGTTGAACGAGGTTGTTGGCTAGGTGCTTCCCAAGGAGGCGGGTGCGCGTGGGAGTAGGGCTCCTTGCCCCAGGTCCACGTGTCTTCCACCAGTCGGGTGGTGGAGATGGCGTTGACACGTCGGGCGACATGAGCCAGCGTCATCTCCTTCGTTGCCAAACGATAAGGGTCGAGTCGGCCGCTCATGTCACAAGTCTAGTGGGACTGACATTGCAGCGGTTGCACCCGACGTGTGATAAAGGTTCCCAACAGGTCGGAGCCCTTGAGGACCTCCCGGCTCGTCAATTGCTTGAGTTGGGCACAATATTTGGTGAGCTCGTCAGAGGCCCTCCTTGGATCCACCCCCATTTTAGTCGCACGGCCGGCGGGAGGTCGACGAAGGGGGTGAGACTGATGTATTCTCGGGTCAGGTCAGTGTTCTTCACATAGAAGAACATGCGTTGCCACTTTTTGGCTGACTTTTGAAGAGGGAGCTTGGGTAAGTCGCCTCCTGTCCGAATATACACAAGGTTCGCCCCATAGGAGGTCATCGATTTGATGCACGTTGCCTTGTCCTCCACGGACTGCTGCTTCAGGAAGAAGAGCCGACTCCAGAGCTCCTTTGCCGACAAGAAGTCGCGGAACCCCTCACAAAGGGCTACGAAGGTGGCCAGTTGCATGAGAGAGTTGGGGTCAGGGTTGATGAGGGCATCAATACCATTGTTACACCCATAGTCCTTACTGCTATACATACTGGACCAATTACTAGAGCTCGCGCATGCCAATTGAATTACCAAATACTTTCATTTCTTGGAAATCCTTCTAATATTCATGAGCATATGATGCTGCCTAAATTAGATACTTTTGTTTTACTTATGAATGAAGGACCTAGCATGGACAAGAAGGATGGATATCGGAGCGAGATCAAGCATGGAGAAGAAGGTATGAATGCGAGGAAGAACAATGGAGTTTCCAGTGGTGATTTTTGCACTTTGAAGCCACTATAAGGAGAGCATGAAGGCTTGGACGAAATATACAAGATGCCACTTCATAAATTTTGTCCATAGGCTATTATAGGTGGTGTGTCATCTTATTTTTGGGCCAAGCCCATGTAATTCCGAAATACTACATTATAGATTGTTTTTAGAGTCTGTATGTGTAGGGAAACTGAGTTAGAGTTGTTTTCGGATCCCTCCTCCAAGGGTTCATGAAAATCCCACTCTATTCCCCCATATATATAGCCCATAGGGCGCCCTTTAGACTTGGCTTTTGTTTAGATTACAAGTTCCCCGTAGCTGCAACTTCACGTACTTCGCTTGTGTTTTACGACCAGACCAAGATGTCACGGGACACCACTTCATCAATAAATATTTCCTCTTATATTCGCAATATCCAGATTGCAATTTCAATTTTATGTTTTTTCTTCATTTGCATGCGAAATAGACCTCCATAGTCAGGTTGATCATACTCCGGCGTGGTCAGTAACGTATAGAAGTTGGTTTAGCAATTGCTAAGGCGCGACATCCTCACACATTCGTATTCGGATCGTCAAAGTCTACTCCACCAAAATCTATAGCCACCATGTCATCAGAAGACAGGGACAACTTCGCCTCTATCAAGTGGTATCACATCTCCAGGTTACTCGGTGAGATTTTACCAGTTTTTCGTAGTTTAGATCACATTTGTTCTTCATATCTATAGTCCATGAAAAATCCACTAAAAAATAGGGTTAGTTCATCAAACCCGAACCAATCTGAGCATGTTGTGATTTTTTGTTTGGTATTTCGCTTTGTTGAATTGCATTGTCGTGGTTAGTTGCTGGTCTTAGCATCTAGTCTTTTAGAGTTTTGAGTTATGTTCACAAGTTTTCATGAAGTCAACGCACCATCTTTATCGCATCTGCCATATACCACCACCGCACCATCTTCATCGCATATGCCATATACCACCACCGCACCATCTTCATCGCAACTGCCATATACCACCACCGCACCATCTTCATCGCGTCTGCCATATATCACCATCCACCATCATCACCTCCACTGACATATATCACCACCACATATCCACCTCTAATTTGAATTCCTCGGTTATTAGGTTTGTTTTCGAGTTCTATCTCTTTTCGGTTTCGTGTTTCCTTGACTAAGTAGGTCTATAAAAAGAGTCTAGAGACCCCAGGACAGTTTTTAGGCCAAAATTTCGGAGGGTGAATTTTTTTTTCCTATCTTGTTTTCAGGCTTTGTAGAGCATTTTGAGACACTCGGCACCATAGTGATTTTTTGTTGCAACTTTTGGTCGTCACAGAATCGAATCGTTCCAAAATGAAATTAGTCAATCTTTTTATGAGCCTATCCTATTTATATGCCTTGGGAAGAGTTTTGAGACACTCGTCGTTACAGTGATTTTCTTAAAAAATGCAAAAAAAGAGAGAATTTTTTTCATATTGTGCTCTTCCCTTGATTACGTGTACCGGCATGATTATGTTGGTGTTCTAGGCTCGCGTCTCTAGTATGGTCTACCCTATTACAAGCATTGTACTGTTGTTGAGCATTTATTCAACTTTGCATCTCTGAAACGATTATTGCTAACTCCTTTTGCTACCATATAATAAGCCATCTTAGCTACACATACATCTACGTCGTGTGTTGACACCACCTGGCAATCGCTCTATCCAAGCTTTGAGAGTTTTGGCTACAATGGTTGCCGATCACCACCTGTTGTTTGATACTCGTGATTTGCATTGGGTTTTCTGAGAAGAGGAATGGGTGATCCCAGCACAAAGTTGGTAAGTATTCCCCTCAGTTATGAAACCAACGTTTATCGAACCAATAGGAATACCAATCCTCAACCGTCTTCAGCGACTGCGCACAATAGAACAAAGAACTTGCACCCAACGCAGGCAAGAGGGTTGTCAATCCCCTTGATCTCGTTATTTGCAAGCAAGTGAGTTATGTAGATAATTGTGAATAATTTTAAAGTGCAAAATAAAATAAAGGTAGTCAATAACAGCAAGGTAAGGATGGCATTTTTGAATATATAAGTGAATAGACCTGGGGCGTAGAGTTCTCTAGTGGCATCTCTCATAAGCAAAGCATACAGTGGGTAAACAAATTATTGTTGGGAAATTGATAGAAAAGTGAATAGTTATGTGATTTTCACGGTAATCATCATGTGTATATAGGCATCTCGTCCATAAGCAAATAGGCTGACTCCTGCCTGCACCTGTTACTATTACTCCACCCATTGACCGCTATCTAGCATCCATCTTGAGTATTAAGTAAAACAGAGTAATACTTGGAGAACATTGACATGATGTAGAAAAGTAAACTCAATAAATATGAATTAACCCCATCGTTTTATCCTTGGGACAAATGCATTATTTCTTTAGTTGGAACCTACCGACGGGGTTTGCCCTTACTTTTTGACACTGCTCAGTTTTGCCCTTAGGTTTGCCCCCGAGGTCACCCGAATGTCCTTTGACCGTTTGACCAATACTTTGAAAATTCATAACAAATTCATATGAACTCAGAAAAATGCAAATAAGATATCAGAATGTTTAGGTAAACATTACCTTTACGTGGATGCATTTGCATTTAGGACAAAAGTATCGTTTAAATAGCGCAAGATTATTAATGTTATTGACATTATTAAGATTAAGAAGATATAAACAATGCAGTTTTCATGAATTTAAACTACATGCAAACGTAGATGATGTTTTCTAAACATCCAGACATCTTATTTGCATTTTCCTGAGTTCATACCAACTTGTTATGAATTTTCAAAATAATGGTCAAAGTCATTTGAACATTCATAATAAGTTGATATGAACTAAGAAAAATGCAAATAGGATATCAGAATGTTCAAAAAACATCAACTACATTTCCATGTAGTTTTTATTCATGAAAAAAATCTTGTTTATACCTTTTTATTTATAATAATTTCACTAACATTAATATCCTCGGGTAGTTTAAACGGTACTTTTGCCCTGAATGCAAATGACATGAACATAAAGGTAATGTTTATTTAATCATTTTGATACCTTATTTGCATTTTTCTGAGTCCATATGAATTTTTTATGAATTTTGAAATATAGGTCAAACAGTCAAAAGGCATTTGGGTGACCTCGCGGGCAAATCTAAGGGAAAAACTGAGTAGAGTCAAAAAGTAAGGGCAAACCCCGTGGGTATGTTCCAACTAGGGGTTAAAATACAATTGTCCCTTTATCCTTAGTAGAAGCAACACAAATATGCAACTTGTCCCCTTCTGTCATTGGGATATAGAAACTCGTCAGGTTGAACCTACTACAATGCACCACTCCCACCGAAGAAATATCGATCTGGTTGGCCAAACTATTTCAATAGATCGGAGAGCATTATGAAGCTATGATGATCATGCAAATAAGAATCATAGTAATCAGATTTGACTCAAATACTTTTCATGAATAATCTGAAACATAAACTCACATTCATAGGATGCCAACAAACACACCATACAAAGGGATTACATCGGATAGATCAAGGCAAAGATATGATGAACATTGTATTGAAGAGAGAGAGAGAGATTGCCCTCTAGGTACTACCTATGGCCCCGTAGGTCTATGCTGAACTACTCACACATCATGGTGAAGGCGGCAAGTTTGATGAAGAGGCCCTCCGTGATCGATCTCCCCTCCGGCGGGGTGCCAGAACAGAGGTGTAGATGGCCTCCCATTGGAACATAGACTTGCGGTGATGGAAAAGGTGTTCCGGGAGTGCTTCTGGTGTTTTTAGAGTAGATGTGAATTTATAGGTCAGAGAACGACGTCGGGAGAGGTGCCAGGGGGCACAACATATCGGGCCCCCTAGTGGCGCGGACTGTTATGTGGTGGAGCCCTGGAGCAGCTCCCGGCCTTCCTCCGAAGCTTCTAGGTCTTGTATTTGTCCAAAAAAATGCCAAAAAGTTTCGTGGCAATTGGACTTCATTTGGTATATTAACTCTGAAAAGGCAAAAACACGTAGTAAACAAAAACTGGCACTCGGCACTGGGTCAATAGGTTACTCCTAAAAAATATTATAAATTGGTAAATAAATACCCGAAAAGTATCCTAGAACAATAATATACTAGCATGTAAAAATTAAAAATTATAGATATGATGAAAATGGTGGGTAAACCCGGGGGCCATAGAGTTCCCTAGTGGCATCTCTCGTAAGCAAAGCATACGGTGGGTAAACAGATTACTGTTGGGCAATTGATAGATAAGAAAATAGTTATGAGATTTTCATAGAAATGATCATGTGTATATAGGCATCACATCCATAAGCAAATAGGCCGACTCCTGCCTGCACCTATTACTATTACTCCACCCATCGACCGCTATCCAGCATGCATCTAGAGTATTAAGTAAAACAGAGTAATGCTTGGAGAACACTGACATGATGTAGACAAAGTAAACTCAAACAATATGAATTAACCCCATCATTTTATCCTTAGTAGAAGAAACACAAAGACACAACTTGTCCCCTTCTGTCTCTGGGATATAGAAACTCACCAGGTTGAACCTACTAGAACGCACCACTCCCACCAAAGAAATATCAATCTAGTTGGCCAAACTATTGCAATAAATCGGAGAGCATTACAAAGGTATGATGAACATGCAAATACGAATCATAGTAATCAGATTTCACTCAAATACTTTCATGAATAATCAGAACATAAAATCACAATTCATAGGATCCCAACAAACACACCATACAAAGGGATTACATGGATAGATCAAGGCAAAGATGCGATGAACATTGTATTGAAGAGAGGGAGAGAGATAGAGAGAGATTGCAATCTAGGTACTACCTACGGACCCATAGGTTTGTGGTGAACTACTCACACATCATAGTGAGGGCAACAAGGTTGATGAAGAGGCCCTCCGTGATCGATCTCCCCTCTGGCAGGGTGCCGTAACAGAGGTGTAGATGGCCTCCCATCGGAATAGAGAATTGCGGTGGTGGAAAAAGTGTTTCGGGAGTGTTTATGGTGTTTTTAGGGTAGATGTGAATTTATAGGCCAAAGAACGACGTCGGGAGATGTGTCAGGGGGCCACCACATATCTCCCCCCTGGTGGCGTGGCCTGTTATGTGGTGGGGCCCTGGTGTAGCTCACGGCCTTCCTCCAAAGCTTCTAGGTCTCATATTTGTCCAGAAATAATCATCAAAAAATTTCGTGGCAATTGGACTTCGTTTGGTATTATATCTCTGAAAAGGCAAAAATACGTAGAAAACAGCAACTGGCATTGGGCACTAGGTCAATAGGTTAGTGCTCATAAATATTATAAATTGGTAAATAAATACCTAAAAATTATCCTAGAATGATAATATATTAGCATGGAACAATCAAAAATTATATATATGTTGGAGATGTATCAGCATCCCTAGCTTAATTCCTGCTCGTCCTTGAGTAGCTAAATGATAAAAACAGAATTTTTGATTTGACATGCTACCCATTATGTAATCCTTGGTATGTATGCTCATTGATAAATAATGAATTAATAAACAAAAACATAGTCATATTTATAAGTATAGGAAACAAAATCACTGATTTTTCAAAGTATACGATCCTAAAAGAATGTTTAGCCCTATTCATCTTATTTCATTAGCAAGGCATGACTCCGTCTTCACCACATAGATACAAATGTTAAGTACCACGGTGTCCAAGTCAGGAAATTAGATCGTAGTTTTTTGATATGCATCAACTTTTTATTCTTCACGCAATACATGAGTGTGAACCGTTGGACATAGCATATAGGTGGTATATAATATGATGGTATATATCAAAGGGGTAAAAAGTGGAGAAGACAGTCTCACATCAACTAGGTGTACCAACGAGCTATGAAGATGGTCATCGATACATGTCAATGCAAGGAGTAGGGATTGCCATGCAAATGATGCACTAGAGCTATAAGTGTATGAAAGCTCAACTGAAGCTAAGTGTGGTGTGCATCCAACTGGCTTGCTCATGAAGACCTCAGGCATTTGAGGAAGCCCGTCATCGAAATATACAATCCAATTTTATTATATGAAAAGGCAATTCCCATTAGTATATGGAAGTGTCAACAGAGGAGACTCTCTATGTGAAGAACATGGTGCCACTTTGAGACACAAGTGTGGTAAAGGATAGTAGCAAAGTCCCTTCTCTTTTTTCTCTCATTTTCTTGTTATTTTTTATGGTGGGATTCTCTCTTTTTTTCTCCCCCATTTTTTATTTTTATATACATATATCGTGGGATCATTTGGCCTCCCCAATTTTTATTTCATTTTTTGTCTGGAGTCTCATCCCGACTTGTGGGGGAATCATAGTCTCCATCATCCTTTCCTCACTGGGGACAATGCTCTGATAATGATGATCATCACACTTTTATTTAGTTACAACTCAACATGAAGGACTGATAGGAAGATATGACTCTGTATGAATGCCTCTGACAGTGTACCAGGATGTGCAATGATCTAGCATGACATGTTTCAAAAATATGAAGAAAGGTGGCTTTGCCATAAATATTATGTTAGCTCCATATGATCATGCAAAGCATTATGATGATGAACGAACTAGTGATGTGAAGTGACGATGGAATTTGCATGGAAATATATCTCGGAATGGCTACGGAAATTCCATAATAGGTAGGTATGGTGGTTGTTTTGAGGAAGATATAATGAGGCTTATGTGCAGCAGAGCATATCATGTCACGAAGTCTGGATGCATCGGCGAATATTTTAACCGATCCTCGAGGTGAGAATGGGTTATGCATGGTACCGAAGCGGCTAGCAAATATGAGAAGGTGAACATGAGTATGTCCATGGTGTCACATTAGTCATAAAGAACTCACATACTTATTGCAAAGTTTTATTAGTTTAATCACAATCAAAGTACTCCTCACATGCGTTGAGGGAGGAGGTTGGCAGGACTTAACCATCGTGCGCCACCGACCTGAAACAACACTAGGATTTCAACGAGGAATATAAATGCTCACACATCATCACAATCCATCTTTAATTTTTATATGAATAACAAGTTAACACTTCTTAATATCTACACTTCTAATAATCAACAATTTTGGACTCACACCTTTTTCATATTACTACATCGATGTCATTAACCCACAACTTCTCTATATGTGCTACACGACGGCTTTGATTATCATTTATTGCATACCTAATATTCTTGGAATTGTCTTATAACCCATGAAAATTACCGTCACTATTTATTAATCTCTAAAATAAATATAATTGAATAACGAGATCATATTATTTCTAAAAAATCTACACGCCGCCGTGCTCAAAAAGATATAAGTGAAGTACTAGAGCAATTGCCAAGCTCAAAAGATATAAGTGAAGCGCATAGACTATTCTAGAAAATTATCATGAAGGTGTATCTCTATCAAATAGGTGTGTCCAGAAAATTGTGATTGTGATAAACATAAATTAAAAAAAATAAACAAAATAAAAAAACGCTCTAAGCAAAACACATATCATGTGATGAATAAAAATATAGCTCCAAGTGACATGCCGATGGATTGAGACGAAAGAGGGGATGCCTTCTAGGGCATCCCCAGGCTTAGACGCTTGAGTATCCTTAGAATTATACTTGTGGTGCCTTGGGAATCCCCAATCTTAGGTTCTTACTACTCCGTACTCCGTACTCCATCGTGATCACACCCAAAACTTGAAAACTTCAATCACACAAAACTCAACAAAACTTCGTGAGATTCGTTAGTATCAAAAACATATTGAATACTTGAGGTACTATAATAAATTGATTCAAATACATTTTTTCATAATAGGTATTTTATTCTAAGTTCTTCATGCCTAACACCCCCCCCCCCCGATATAATCCATGGCATAACCAAAACAAGCAAACTATGCAAGCAAAACAGAATTTGTTTAAAACAGAACGGTCCGTAGCAATATGTATAGAACCCATACTTATGTAACTCTAAAAATTCTGAAAAAATGGAAAAACATAAAGAATTTGTATAAAAATGTTGTATTTAAATTTCAGATCATTATCAAGCTCCTGTAAAAAATGAAAATTCCTGCACTGGAGTCAAAGTTAATGTTATGTTTCAGCATCGTTTCTACTCATCTTATGAGTCATCCCAAAGGCTTTACTTGGCACAAACACTAATTGAAACATAAAAACATAATTATTACAGTGGCAAAAATCATGTTATCACAAAATTACAGAAAGGAAAAAAACAAAAATAAGATAGATATTGGGTTGTCCCCCAACAAGCACTATTGTTTTATGCCCCTAGCTAGGCATAATGCATAGTTTCAAGTGTTGACATCTTTGACACTCCACCCATAGGTATATATAATGATTGAGTCATAATGTGGTTTAGTTATCTTACTAGGGAGGTGTTCCATCCCCTTCCTTAATGCAAATTGGGATCTTATGTTTCCCTCTTTCATATCAATAATTGCACCTATAGTTCGTAAAAATGGCCTTCCAAGTATTATGGGACAAGAAGGATTGCAATCAATATGAAGCACAATGAAATCTACAGGTGCATATTTTTTTCCATAACAATCACATCATTAATTCTACCAAATGTTTTCTTGATGGTAGAATCCGCAAGATGCAAATTTAGGGAACACTCTTCATTATTAGCGACACCAAGCACATCAAATAAAGTTTTAGGTGTCGTTGAAAAACTAGTACCAAGGTTACACAAAGCATTGCATTAATATTTATTTATATTTATTTTTATAGTAGGTTACCACTCAAAATTCCATTTTCTAGGAATAGAAATTTCAAGCTCAAGTTTCTCATCATAAGCATTTATCATAGCTTCTATTATATGTTCGGTAAAAGATTTGTTTTCTTCATAACCATTGGGTGAGATGATAATGGATTGCAGCAAGGAAATACATTCTACTAAAGAGCATTTATCATAATTAAAGTCCTTGTAATCAAAGATAGTGGTCACATCACTAGTTAAAGTTTTGACTTCTCCAAACCCACTTTTTCGTTTTAGCATTAGAATCATCACCCTCCAAGCAAAAGGGGCGCTTCTTAACTAAAGTTGACTCATATGAAGTTACTTTATCATTCATATTCAGAGAATTAAACAAGTATTCAATAGGAGGAACACCAATCATTTTAAGATCTTCATCATGATTCCAGTAAAAACCGGGTGGAAGTGCTTTTTCTAAGAATTCTCGCTTACCTCTCAACTTAGCGGTCCTCTCCTTACTTTTTCATTATTAGATATTTGTATAGATTTAAGAATCTCATTAAAATCATGCTTGGATAGAAAATACTTGTTTTTAAGAGTTTCAACATCAAGAACAATTATATCCATGTTTTTAACCAAAATATCAATCACATGCAAATTTTCTTCTACCATAGTGTTGAAAACCTTCTCAGAATTAATAAATTCTTTAATTGTATTCTTAAAATCAGAAGGTATCCAATTAACATTTGTAGTAGAATTTCCATAAGAATTTCCATAGTTGTTAGAGGAATTAATGGGGAACGGTCAAGCATTGAAATTTCCTCTATAAGCATTGTTATTGAAATTATTTCGTGAGATGAAGTTTACATCACTAGCATAATTATTTTTCTCAATCAACGTAGACAAATGCATATCATTGGGATAAACATTAGCATTTTTATTAGAAACCATATTCATAAGAGCATCCACCTTTTTACTCAAAGTAACAATTTCTTCGACATAATTTACCTTCTTACCAGTTGGAGCTCTTTCGGTATGCCATTGAGAATAATTTGTCATAATGTTGTCCAAGAGTTTTGTGGACTCTCCTAAGGTAACATCCATAAAGGTACCACCTGTAGAAGAATCTAGAAGATTTCTAGACACAAAGTTTAGTCCAGCATAGAAATTTTGGATAATCATCCACAAGTTTAAGCCATGATTTCAACCATTTCTTATCATCAATTTCATTCTCTCCCGAGATTGTGCAACATGCTCTTGATCTTGCTGTTTAAAATTCATTATTTGATTTCTAAGGGATATGTTCTTAGCAGGTGGAGAATACTTGGCAATAAAAGCATCTTCACCCTTATCACACTTTCCAATACTATTACAAGGTAAAGATGAAAACCAAGCTTTAACTTTACCTCTTAGTGAAAAATAAAATAATTTTAATTTCACAATATCATTATCCATATCCTATTTATTTTGCATGACACATAATTCAACAAAGGTATTAAGATGTGACGCGGGATCCTTATGAGGACCTCCTGAAAATTGATCTTTCATGACAAGATTCAGCAATGCAGCATTAATATCAAATGCCTCCGCACTAGTGGCGGGTGGTATAGTAGTACTAACAAAATAATTATTGATAGTATTTGATAATCATACAACTTAGTAGTATCTTGAGACATGGTGACCACACAAGCAAAGCAACAAGCAAGACGAGTAAACTAGCAAGTAAAGCAAACTAGTAATAAGCAAAGGTAAATATTTTGGTATTTTTGATTTTTATGAGACAAACTAATTATAAAAGAAAATAAAAAGAAGAACAAGTGAATTAAATTTTGTGCCAAGTTATTGTTGGGGAACGTCGCATGGGAAACAAAAAATTTCCAATGCGCACGCAAACCTGTCCATGGTGATGAGCATCTACGAGAGGGAGAGTGGATCTACGTACCCTTGTAGATCGCTAAGCGGGAAGCGTTAAGAAACGCGGTTGGTGTAGTCGTACTTCTTCGCAATCCAAATCGCCGAGCGTCCCGCGATCGGATCACGAACCGTCCCGCGATCTCGTCATGATCCGTCCCGCGATCCGATCACGAACGTCCCGTGGCCTTGATCACAATCCTTCCGATCTAGTACCGAACGGACGACACCTCCGCGTTCAGCACACGTGCAGCTTGATGACAATCTCCACCGTCTTGATCCAGCAAGAGGAGGTGGAGAGGAGAGAGAGTTCACTAGCAGCATGATGGCGCTCCGGCGATGGTGGTGGAGTGATTCCGGCAAGGCTTCGCCTAAGCACTGCGGAAAACCGATCTAGAGGAGCACTGGTGGAACGGGTAGCACGTGGCCGTAAATTCTATGTGCAAAACCCTTCTATTCCAACCAGTATATATAGGAGGATAGGAGGAGGCTTCCTTGGCGCAAGGGCAAAGCCCTTTGCAGCCGGCCGAGCCAAGGAGAAGTCCTACTTCTCCTCCACTCCTAGTAGGAGTAGGACTCTTCCTTTTTGCCTTTTTTCACCTTTTTCTTTAGGACTTTTTACCTCCTGCGCTATGGGCCTTTTTGTGGCTGTTACTCCAACCCACTAAGGGCTGGTTATTACTCTCCACAGCCCATTGACCTTCTGGGGTCGAAATACCCCTCCCGGAGGTCTCCCGGTACACTACCGGCACTCCCGATACACTACCGATGAGCCCGAAACTTTTCCGGCGAGCAAACTGGGACTTCCTATATATGAATCTTTACCTCCGGAGCTCCTCGTGACATCCCGGATCTCATCCGGGACTCCAAACAACCTTCAGTCACCACCATACATAACTCTACACTACCGAAACGTCACCAAACCTTAAGTGTGCAGACCCTGCGGGTTCGAGAACTATGTAGACATGACCGAGACACCTCTATGGTCAATAACCAATGGCGGGACCTAGACGTCCACATTGGTTCCTACATATTCTACAAAGATCTTTATCGGTCGAACCTCTATGTCAAGGATTTAGTTAATCCCGTATAACGTTCCCTTTGTTCTTCGGTATGTTACTTGCCCGAGATTCGATCGTCGGTATCTCCATACCTAGTTCCACCTCGTTACTGGCAAGTCTCTTTACTCGTTTCGTAATACATGATCCCGCAACTAACAATTAGTCACATTTCTTGCAAGGCTCATTGTGATGTTGTATTACCGAGTGGGCCCTGAGATACCTCTCCGTCACACGGAGTAACAAATCCCAGTCTCGATCCATGCCAACTCAACCGACACCATCGGAGATACCTGTAGAGCACCTTTATAGTCACCCAGTTACGTTGCGACGTTTGATACACACAAGGTACTCCTCCGATATCCGTGAGTTGCATGATCTCATGGTCATAGGAACATATACGTGACATGCGGAAAACAGCAGCAATAAACTGACACGATCATATCCTACGTTTGTAGTTTGGGTCTTGTCCATCATATCATTGTCCTAATGATGTGATCCCATTATCAAATGACATCACATGTGAATGGCTAGGAAACCCTAACCATCTTTGATCAACGAGCTAGTTCACTAGAGGCATACTAGGGACACAGTGTTGTCTATTTACCCACACATGCAATGTGTTTCCAATCAATACAATTATAGCATGGATAATAAAAGATTATCATGAACAAGGAAATATAATAATAAACACTTTATATATTGCCTATAGGGCATATTTCCAACAGTTACTTCGTAGTTGGTGATGGTATTCCCCGGCAACGGCGCCAGAAATCCTTCCTCATACTCGTGGTTTGCATTGGGTTTTCCGTGAAGAGGAACGAGTAATCGCAGCAAAAAGTGGCTAAGTATTTCCCTCAGTTATGAAACCAAGGATTATAGAACCAATAGGAATACCAACATTCAACTGTCTTCAGCGAATGCGCGCAAAAGAACAAACAACTTGCACCCAACGCCGGCAAGAGGGTTGTCCAGCCCCTTGATATCGTTATATGCAAGCAAGTGAGTTGTGTAGATAATTGTGGATAATTTTAAAGTTCCAAATAAAATAAAAAGGTAAAAAAATAACTTCAAGTTAATGATAGCTTTTTTGAATATATAAGTGAATAGACCCAAGGGCTGTAGAGTTCTCTAGTGGCATCTCTCATAAGCAAAGCATACGACGGGTAAACAAATTACTGATGGGCAATTGCCAGATAACCAAATAGTTATGTAATTTTCACGGCAATGATCATGTTTATATAGGAATCACGTCCATAAGCAAATAGGTGACTCCTACCTGCACCTGTTACCATTACTCCACCCATCGACCGCCATCCAGCATGCATCTAGAGTATTAAGTAAACCAGATTAAAGCTTGGAGAACATTGACATGATGTAGACAAAGTAAACTCAATCAATATGAATTAACCCCATTGTTTTATCCTTAGTATAAGAAACACAAATACACAACTTGTCCCCTTCTATCACTGGGATATAGAAACTTGGCAGGTTGAACCTACTACAATGCACCACTCCCACCGAAGAAATATCAATCTAGTTGGCCAAACTATTTCAATAGATCGGACAGCATTACGAATCTATGATGACCATGCAAATAAGAATCATAGTAATCATATTTGACTCAAATACTTTCATGAATAATCCGAACATAAACTCACATTCATCGGATCCCAATAAACACACCATACAAAGGGGTTACATCAGATAGATCAAGGCAAAGATGCGATGAACATTGTATTGAAGATCGTGAGAGAGAGAGAGATTGTCATCTAGGTACTACGTATGGACCCATAGGTCCATGTTGAAAGACTCACACATCATGGTGAGGGCAGCAAGTTTGATGAAGAGGCCCTCTGTGATCGATCTCCCCTCTGGTAGGGTGCCCGAATGGAGGTGTAGATGGCTCCCGTCAGAATAGAGACTTGCGGTGGTGGAAAAAGTGTTTTGGGAGTGCTTCTGGTGTTTTTAGGGTAGATGTGAATTTATAGGTTAGAGACGACGTCGGGAGAGGTGCCAGGGGGCACAACATATCTCCCCCCCCCCTAGTGGTGCGGCCTGTTATGTGGTGGATCCCTTGTGCAGATCCCGGCCTTCCTCCGAATCTTCTAGGTCTTGTATTTGTCCAAAAAAATCGTCAAAATTTTTTTTGGCAATTGGACTTCATTTGGTATTGTAACTCTCAAAAGGCAAAAACACGCAGTAAACAAAAACTGGCACTAGGCATTGGGTCAATAGGTTACTGCTCAAGAATATTATAAATTGGTAAACAAATACCCGAAAAGTATCCTAGAATGATAATATACTAGCATGGTACAAATCAAAAATTATAGATACATTGGAAACATATCACTGTTGGGTAAAAATTGGTAAGAATTTGAGATTTGCTTGATGGATTTGTGACACACCACGACCACTTCCTAGTAGTCTATACGTTCATATTCTTGTGTGTTCCTATTGCTGCTAACCATGCCAGGATCACAAGCTAACGAGATCGAACGGGAGAGCATGACCAACAAGGAGCTCCAGGATAAATTTCAGTAAATGATGGGTGACCAGGTACAAGACTTCATGACCAGCCTTGGAGAGGCCTTGGAGAAGCTACATGGTTAGGAGAATAGGGTCGACGCCAAGCTTGATGCTAAATTCAATGAGGTGCTTGCACGTCTACCTCCACCAGTTGTACTTGTCGTACCTCGACAACAACAACACCAACAACGCCCAAATTTTCCAGGACAAGCATGACGTGTGCCTATCGACCAAGGCCAGAATTCTAGTGCCATTGCTACTGCTACAGCTTCGGGGGCTCCTGCTGCTATCGTTGAGCGGAATGAGGATTATGATGAGGATTATGATGGTGATTACGATGATGAGGAAGAGATTGCTCCAAATCAGCACCAGGGACAACCACCACCACAAGCATCGGGTCATCCACAGGGATACAATCACAATGGTAGGGCTGCACCACCCCCTCAGGTACGGGCTCATGATCATCTATCTAAGCTTAAATTGAATATACCTACGTTTGATGGTAGATATGTTCCTGGTATATATCTTACTTGCGAGTAAGAAACAGAACAGCCTTTTACATGCTTGCGATTTCCCGAGGATAGACGTGTTGTTGTTGTTTGTGCATTCACTAGTTTTGCTTATGTTGGGTGGTATGAACATTGTAGAATACATCATACTAATATTCCAACTACTTGGGCTGCTTTGAAAACCACTATGCGTACTCATTGGGTTCCACCATATTATCAACGTGAATTACTTCAAAAATTGCAGCGTTTAAGACAAGGAAAAAATTATGTAGAAGAATATTATCAGGAATTACAAACTGGCATGATTACATGTGGTATTGTAGAGGAAAATGAAGTTATGCTTGCATGTTTTATGGGTTGATTAAATAGAAATATTCACACTATTTTAGAGTATAAGGAGTATAACACTATCACTCATTTATTCCATCTTGCTTGCAAAGCTGAACGTGAAGTGTAGGATAGACAAGCATTGGCCAGAACTATTTTTTTAGGTCCCGCTTCATCATGGATGCCACTTACCTCATGTACTTCCACACGTCCTGCTACAGCACCGCCTACTTCAGCCACCAACTCCAACTGAAATACTAGGAAATAGGCCTCTACCCCACTCTCCGCCAAGAGCACACCTTCCGGACCTACACAGATCTCTTCTTTGTCCATTGCATCCACATGGCACAAACGTGAGGTTATATGTCGTTGTTGCAAGGGTGGAGGTCATTATCTGAGAGAATGTCCATCGAAGTGTGTGATGATTGTTACTGTGGATGGTGGATATGACTCTGCTAGTGATTATTATGAGGAGACTCTGGCTCTTATTGCAAGTGAAGAACAGGGTGTCAATGATACTAAACAAGAGACACACTACATGGCTGCTGACTACGTCGACAGGTATGAAAGTTTAGTTGCTCAACGTGTTTAAGTGTGCATGTAACACAAGCTGAGAAAAATCAGAGGCACAATTTTTTCCATACAAAGGGAGTGGTGATGGAACATTTTGTTCGTGTAATCATCGATGGAGGGAGTTGCAACAACTTGGCTAGCATGGAGATGCTAGAGAAGCTGTCTCTCACCACCAGACCACATCATCATCCTTATTACATCCAATGGTTCAACAACGGCGGCAAGGTTAAGGTAACATGTATTGTTCGTGTGCATTTTAGCATTGCTACATATTCTGATTATGTTGATTGTGATGTGGAACCCATGCAAGCATGCTCTGTTTTACTTGGTGGACCATGGCAATTTGATAAAAAATTCTGTACACCAAGGTAGGAAAAATCAGTATACTCTTGTTCATAAGGATCAAAATATAACTTTGCTTCCTATGTCTCCTAAATATATTATGAAACCTGATTTTGCTAGAGCTAGTAAAGAAAAACAGGAGCTTAATAAGAGTGAAAATTAGATTGTGGCAAAGGAATTTGAGCAACACAATAAGCTTAATAAACCATCATCTAGTGTTGCATCTGAAATAAAACTGAAGAGTGGATGTTTAATTAACACTAAATTTGATATTACTGATTTGGATGTTACTACATCTGCTTGCTATGCTTTTGCGTGCAAAGAGGTATTATTTTCATTCGAGAGTGTGTCTTCCTCTTTGCCTCCTATTGTCACTAACATTTTGTAGGAAGTCGCTGACGTCTTTCCAGAAGATGTGCCACCAGGATTACCACCTATTAGAAGGATTGAGCCTCAGATTGAGTTAATTCCCGGTGCATCACTACCCAACCGTGTGCCATACCATACTGATCCAAAGGATACGAAGGATATTATGCGTCAAGTATAGGAGCTGCTCAACAAAGGTTATATACGCGAATCCCTTAGTCCGTGTGTTGTTCCTATTATTCTAGTGCCAAAACAGTATGGTACATCGCGTATCTATGTCGACTGTAGAGGCATTAATAATATTACTATTCGTTATCGTCATCTTATTCCTAGTCTAGATGATCTGCTTGATGAATTAAGTGGCTCTACAATTTTCTCCAAAATTGATTTCCGCAATGGATACCATCAAATTCGTATGAAATTGGGAGATGAATGGAAAACAACATTTAAAACTAAGTTTGGATTATATGAGTGGTTAGTCATGTGTTTTGGGTTAACTAATGCACCTAGCACTTTCATGAGATTAATGAACGAGGTTTTACGTGCCTTCATTGGACGATTTGTGGTAGTCTATTTTGATGATATATTTTTTATAGTAGATCTTTGGAGGAACACTTGGAACATTTACGTGATGTTTTTATTGCTCTACGTGATGCATGTTTGTTTGGTAACCTTGGGAAGTGCAACGACCTAGTATCTTTTCTTGGCTATGTTGTTACTCCACGGGTAATAAGTTGATAAAGCCAAGATTGAATCTATTGAGAGTTGGCCGCAGCCCAAAACAGTTACATAAGTGAGGAGTTTTCTTGGCCTCGCTGGTTTCTATAGGCGTTTTGTGAGAGATTTCAGCACCATTGTTGCACCTCTCAATGAGCTTACAAAGAAGGATGTGCCTTTTGTTTGGGGTACCGCATAGGAAGAAGCCTTCACGGTATTGAAAGATAAGTTAACACATGCTCCTTTACTCCAACTTCCTCAATTTTAATAAAACTTTCAAGCTTGAATGTGATGCTAGTGGAATTGGATTAGAAGGTGTATTATTACAAGATGGTAAACATGTTCTATACTTTTCTAAAAAAATGTGTGGGCCTAGTCTCAGTTATTCTACTTATGATAAGGAATTATATGCTCTTTTTCAGTCTTTGGAAACATGGCAACATTATTTATAGCCCAAAGAATTTTTTATACATTCTGATCATGAATCTTTGAAACATATTAAAAGTCAAGAAAAACTGTACGGTAGACATGCTAAATGGGTTGAATTCATTGAAACTTTTCCTTATGTCATTAAACATAAGAAGGAAAAAATAAAATGTTATTATTGATGCATTGTCTCATCGCTATACTATGCTTTCACAACTTGACTTTGAAATATTTGGTTTGGAGACAATCAAAGATCAATATGTGCATGATGTTGAATCTAAAGATGTGTTGCAGAATTGTAAAGACGGGAGAACATGGAACAAGTTCTTATTTAATGATGGATTTGAATCTAAAGATGTGTTGCAGAATATGTGCATGATGTTGAATCTAAAGATGTGTTACAGAATTGTAAAGAGGGGGGAACATGGAACAAGTTCTTCTTTAATGATGGATTTGTGTTCCGTGCTAAAAAGCTATGCATTCCAGCTAGCTCTGTTCGTCTTTTGTTGTTACAGGAGGCGCATGGAGGAGGATTAATGGGACACTTTGGCGTAAAGATGATGAAGGATGTACTTGCTACACATTTATTTTGGTCAAAGATGAGACGTGATGTTGAGTGTTTTGTTGCTCGCTGCACTGCATGTCAAAAAGCTAAGTCACGACTCAATCCTCATGGTTTATATATGCCTTTGCCTATACCTAGTGTTACATGGGAAGATATATCTATGGACTTTGTTTTAGGTTTACCTCGAACAAAGAAGGGGAGGGATAGCATATTTGTGCTCACGGATAGATTATTACAAAAGGCACACTTTATATCATGTCATAAAAGTGATGATGGTGCTAATGTTGCTCATTTTTCTTTCTTGAAATTATTCGCTTGCATGGTGTGTCAAATACAATTGTCTCGGATCATGATGCTAAATTTCTTAGCCACTTTTGGAGATGTTTATGGGCTAAGTTGGGGACTAAACTACTTTTT
Source organism: Hordeum marinum (assembly GCA_022496015.1). Taxonomy (NCBI): domain Eukaryota; kingdom Viridiplantae; phylum Streptophyta; class Magnoliopsida; order Poales; family Poaceae; genus Hordeum; species Hordeum marinum. The sequence continues at coordinate 86,274,773 of CM039676.1, forward strand.
AGTATTACATGTCACCCCAGACTGATGGACAAACTGAAGTAGTTAAAAGACCATTGTCTACTATGCTTAGGGCTATTTTGAAGAATAATTTGAAAATGCAGGAACAATGCTTACCTCATATTAAATTTGCTTATAATCGTTCATTACATTCTACTACTAAGATATGCCGTTTTGAAATTGTGTATTGTTTCCTACCCTGTGCACCTATTGATTTGTTGCCTCTTCCATCTTCGGAGAAGGTTAATTTGGATGCTAAACAATATACTGATTTGATTTAAAAATGCATGAGGTAACTAAGGAAAACATTGAGCGTATGAATGCTAAATACAAATTTGATGGAGATAAGGGTAGAAAACATGTTATCTTTGCACCTGGAGATCTTGTTTGGTTACATTTGCGTAAGGATAGATTTCCTGATTTGAGAAAGTCCCAGATAATGCCATGTGTTGATGGTCCTTTTAAGGTGTTAGAGAAAGTAAATGATAATACATATAAACTTGAGTTGTCTGCAGAGTTTGGGGTTAGCCCCACTTTTAACATTGCAGATTTGAAGCTTTATTTGGGTGAGGAAGATGACCTCATGTAGAGGACGACTTCATTTCAAGAAGGGGAGGATGATGAGGACATCAATATCATTGTTACACCCATTGTTCCTACTGTTATGCATACTAGACCAATTACTAGAGCTCGAGCACGCCAACTAAATTACCAGGTACTTTTGTTTCTTGGATTTCCTTCTAAAGCAACTCAAGTGATATGAAGACATTAAAATTCTTAATCGCAAAATGGTAACCCCACTTTGAGCTTAAACGATGAGTATGACCTATGATCAAGTATTATTGCTCGGATCCTAAGTCAATATACACTAATATACGTGACCTAGTCACCTCCCATCATTTAGTTAAGAATCTTGCATGGTTTGCTCTGTATTTGCATGATCTCTCGTAACCACTCAAATCTTATCTATTTGATGTCCTCTGTAAAACTTCCGCATTTTCTTTTTGAATCTATTTCGTTTATCTCTATGAAAACAGAAACTTGGTCTCTCATTCGGCCACCGATATAAATAACTCGGTTCTACCGAATTTGCAGATGAGCTGCACTACACAATCTCGGTACCATCGATTTATTTATCCCGGAGTCACCGATTTTTCTCTGTTTTCTAAATCTGTGTTTGCTTCTGTTCTTGTGATATTCCTGCTCTTTCAGTGACCCCTTCATTAAAAAAATAGGGGGAGAAGAACAAACAACACTTCGGGGAAGAAATTCTTTATTCAAGGATCCCTAGCTCCAAGGAGAAGAAAACTAAAATTTGCAAAAGGGAGAGAAGCTACATTCAATGATTCCCTTAGTTCTTTTCTATGAACCCTACGTTCAATGACCCGTGTTCTCAAGGATCCCTTCCTTGCCAATGATCCCTAAGTTTAACCTTTTTGGTATTTTATGCCCAAGGGGAGAATATCAAAGCTTCATGCTAAAGTGGGAGACATGATTTAGGGGGAGAGAAAAATATCAAAATCTCACACTTATATAAACAAGGGGAGAACAACAATGTAGGGGGAGAAAACTATTTTTGGATAGTAGTCTAATGTGAACAAAGGATTACCTTTTCTCACCCTATCCAACCCCAATATCTACATGCTGAGATTCAGGGGGGAGGATGAACTACCACTTTCATATCTAAGGGGAGAAAAGCTACAAAAGTTTTATGCTAAAGGAGGAGACATAACAATCTTAATGATTATCATATCTTATATGTTCTCCATATCTTGGTATCCATTGAGTTATATTGCTTTTTTTAGTAGAATACTCTTGTGTTTCCTAACATTGTTTTATCAAGTGTGTCTCTACTACAAGAATGGTCAAGAACTCAAGGTAAGTATATGCATCATATCTTTGATCAACATGATCTCTTGCTTCTTGCAGATATTGTTTGCAAGAGTGAAGTCTTGATAAGGGATATACATTTCATTCACATATATTGATGAATATAGCCAAGATACACATGACTCCTATATCCTCTCATCCAAATGTGTGTCCATGCATTCCAAAGAAACTATCTTTTAAAGGACTGCACACATTTAAGGGGGAGAAAATTTGAGTCATGTGTCTCTCAAAGCCTTCATTACATCTGTGTGTATCTTTATTTGAAGCTTTGATTGTATGTTGTCATCAATTACCAAAAAGGGGGAGATTGAAAGCTCAACATGCTCCCATGGTGGTTTTGATAATTCATGACAACATACACTGTCTCTCGGACTAACACCTCTATCTAGTGTATTTCAGAAAATAGTCCATGGAGAGTTGAGCTGGCAAAAGGATTGAGGAGATTGTGGAATTACCCCCAAGATGCAGGGAAATAGGTTGGCCAAGCTTCAAGCAAGAGGACTCTACATTTTACATTTGTGAGAAATCACTTCGAGTCCATAGGAAAGCCAATGCTATTAAAAGGGGGTAAGGTTTTGTTGGTGAACAAAATGCTCATACGTGCACAAGTGATAGTCAGCAAAAACATCCACAAGCTCTCTCACCAAAGTCTATCTCTAGCCAAACATGCAAAATTGGTGCAACCAACTTTCCTATCCCGGCGCCACCGATTCCAAACCCTAGATAGACTTAGCCAAACCCTAGCCACTTCGGTGCAGCCGACACTTCTTTCGGTGCCACTGAGTTGGGTTGCCAACTTTCTATTACACATGTTCACACTTTCGGTCCGTCCAAGAAGGTTGAATCGGTGTCACCGAGTTTGGCAATTCTGACCGTTGGTCACCTTGTCGGTGCAACCGAGATTCCTATATCGGTCTCACCGAGATTCAAAAGTTGCCGCCTTTTGGTCACTTCAGTACAACTGAGATTAACACATCTGTTTCACCGAGTTGGTTATTTTGTGTGTAACAGTTAGATTTTTGGGGATGCCTATATATACCCCTTCACCACCACCCACTCGAAAGAGAAGCACTCAGAACTATTCCATACCTATCCTACTCAGTTTTCTGAGAGAGAACCACCTACCCTTGTGTTGAGATCAAGATCTTCCACTCCAACCATATGGATCTTGATTTCTAGCCTCCCCAAGTTGCTTTCCACCAATCCATCTCTTCTACCAAGCCAAATCTATGAGAGAATGATTATGTGTTGAGGAGTCTATCATCTTGAAGCACAAGAGCAAGGAGTTCATCTTAATTACTGAGCCTATAACCTTTTGGACGGTGGTGCCTCCTAGAGTGGTTAGGTGTCGCTTGGGAGCCTCCTACTTCGTGTTGTGGAGTGAACCAAGAAGTTTGTAAGGGCAAGGAGATCGCCTACTTAGTGAAGATCTACCCCGAGTAAGGCTAGTCCTCCGTGGACGTAGGTCTTCATGGTATAGTCAAGTTTGCTTCTTCGTGGAACCCTCCGTGGGTAGAGCCCTCCATGGACTCTCGCGACCTACCCTCCGTGGGTTGAAGACTCCATGAACGTGGATGTACAATAGCACCACCTATCGGAACCACGGGAAAAATCCTTGCGTCTCCTATTGCGTTTGATCTTCCTATCCCATGTCTTTACTTACATATGCAATGTCTTTACTTTACGCTGCCATATTTTTAGACATGCATGTCTAGGGATGTTGTATTTTCCAGACTTGCTAAAATAGTTAAAATCTGACAAGCAATTAACTTGGGAAAAGGCTAGGTTTTAAATTCTTGCTAGTAGTCTATTCACCCCCCCCACCCCTCTAGACACTGTTATATCGATCCTACAAGTGGTATCAGAGCTTTGGTCTCCATTGCTTCGGTTTAATCACCATGGAGGAAGACGGATGTGTCTAGAGTAAAGAGTTTGAGTTGTAGAATGCCTATTCGTGATGTGGAGTACTATAGTCAATGGAAGAATGCCATGATTTATCTATTTGATAAATTCCATTTGACTAAATATATTGAGAACCCCTATGTGCTCCCTATTGATGAATTGCATCCCACACATGAAGAGGAAATCAACATGCTTGGTAACCTAAGAACTGACAGTCTTATTGTTACAGGTTTACCAAGATTCGTGCTTTCTTAATTGAAGAACTTTGCATGTGCCCATGCCTTGTGGACTGATTTAGAGAAACGATATCCAAATCTTTCATTAGGAAATCTTTATTAAATTCTTCATAAAACCATTGCTTTTCACAAAATGAAGCCTAGTGATCGGAACTTTTATAAATGCCTATTTGAGATCTGTGATCTTATGTGTGCTAAAGGAGATGTCACCACTATCAACAACATTATCTTTGAAGCCATTCACATTCATAAACTTGAACTTTGTCATGATCACTATTCTAACGAATCCCTTGTTCTTTATGACGAGGATTTCCCACTTGATGATGACAATGTGGAACATGACTATCTTAGAGAAGATGAGTTGTTCGACATCGAGTATGAGAAGATCATGAAGAATCTGAGTCTTATTGCGAACTTTAAGGATTAAATGTCTAGAGGAAAAGAGTGGATTCTGGACAGTGGATGTACGGATCATATGACTAGTTATAAAGACATGTTCCAAGAGATCACGCCTAATCAAGGTCCTCGAAGGTACGTGACCCTTGGAGACAACTCTAAGGGTAAGGTACTTGGCCTTGGTAAGGTCGCCATATCCCATGATAGCTCTATTCGAAATGTTATGCTTGTTGAATCCCTTGGCTACAATCTTCTTTCCGTGTCTAGACTTGCCGACTTCGGTTTCAATGTGCTATTCACGAAAGTAGATTGCCAAGTGTTACGTCAAGATAATCATAAAATGGTCTTTACCGGTTTCCGTAGAGGTGATCTATACATTGTTGATTTCACTAAGAGATCCAAACCTCGCACTTGCTTAATTAAAAAATCATCTAAAGGTTGGGTTTGGCATAGAAGACTTGGACATGTAGGCATGCGCAATCTAGATAAGCTAATCAAAGGTGATCATATACTTGGTGTTAAAAATGTTATCTTTAACAAAGATAGACTTTGTAGTGCTTGTCAAGCTGAAAGCAAGTAGGTGGAAGTCATCCCGTTAAGAACATCATGACTACTAGGAGACCACTCGAGTTACTTCACATGGATCTTTCTGGTCCCAATGCTTACAAGAGTCTCGGTGGAAATTCCTATGGTCTAGTTATAGTTGATGATTTTTCTAGATTTACGTGGGTATCCTTTCTTGATGATAAGTCGGAGGTTCAAAAGATAATCAAGAACTCCACTCGCAAAGTGCAAAATTAGTTTGAAGTGAAGATCAAGAATGTTCGGAGCGATAACGGATCAGAGTTCAAGAACACCCATGTGTATACCTTTCTTGACGAAGAAGGTGTCTCACATGAGTTCTCCGCTACATACACACCTCAATAAAATGGAGTTGTTGAGAGGAAGAACCGGACGCTCATTGATATGGAAAGAACAATGCTTGACGAATACAAGACGCCAAGAAGCTTTTGGGCAGAAGCCTTTGAAACAACATGTCATGCCACAAACTGACTTTACTTGCACAAGATTCTCAGTAAAACGGCATATGAGCTACTCACTGGTAACAAACCCCAAGTAAGATACTTTCAGGTATTTGGCTCAAAGTGCTACATTCTTGATAAACATCATCGTACTAAATTTGCTCCTAATCTCATGAAGGATTCCTACTTGGTTACGGATTGAACTCTCACACTTACCATGTCTACAACAACTTCACTTGAAAAGTTGAAGAGACAGTAGATGTGAAGTTTGATGAATCTAATGGTTCGCAAGTCGAACAATTGCCAAATGATGTAGGTGATAAGGATCCTTCGGAATCTATTCTAGATCTAGCCATCGGCAAGATTCATCCCATGGAGGTGAAGGAAAGTACTTCATCAACTCAAGTGGAGGCCCCTACTTCACGACAAGGTGAACCGCAACATAACATGGAGGCATCCACGAGCGGTACACGACAAGATGATGAAGAGGAGGAAGTGCATCATGAAGATTCACCACAACCACCTTCACCACCACCTCAAGGGAACGACACCTTCAACAACAACGAATATGAAGGAAATAATGATGAAGAAGAAGAAGCTCCACCATCCAACAATTGGAAACTGACCCGAGTTCGAGCTCAAGTGACCAAGAACCATCCCCTAAACCAAATCTTTGGTGATATAGAAATAGGGAGAATCACTCGCTCTAAAACCCGTCTAGCTAATTTTTGTGAGCACTATTCTTTCATCTCTAGCATTGAGCCTTTGAAGGTAGAACAAACTCTTGAAGACGCGGATTGGGTGAATGCTATGCATGAAGATCTTCACAACTTCGAAAGGAACGAAGTGTGGACACTCATGGAGAAGCCTGAAGATGAGCACAACATCATCGGAACCAAATGGGTGTTTCGGAACAAACAAGAAGAAGATGGTCAAGTCGTGCGCAGCAAGGCTCGTCTCGTAGCCCAAGGATATACGCAAGTCGAAGGTATGGACTACGGTGAGACTTATGCCCCCGTCGCTAGACTTGAAGCTATCCGTATTCTTCTTGCTTATGCTAATCACCATGATATCAAGCTTTATCAAATGGACATCAAAAGTGCATTTTTAAATCGTGGAATTAAATAAGAGGTTTATGTTAATCAACCACCTAGTTTTGTGAATCCTAAGAAACCTAATCATGTTTACAAGCTTCGCAAAGCTGTTTATGGTCTTAAGCAAGCCCGTCGTGCTTGGTATAAATGTTTAATGAAGTTTCTCATCGAAAAAGGTTTTGAAATTGGTAAAATTGATACAACCTTGTTCACTAAGAGAGTTAATGGAGAATTATTTCTATGCCAAATCTATGTGGATGATATTATCTTTGGTTCCACTAACCCTCAATTTAGTGAAAGATTTGGAAGGTTGATGTCCGAGAAGTAATGTGTGAGATGAAATTATTTCTTGGGTTTCAAATCAAGCAATCAAGAGAAGGAACTTTCATCTCTCAAACAAAGTATACCAAGGACTTGATCAAAAGTTCAACATGCAGGATTGCAAAGGTATGAAAACTCCTATGCCCACTCATGGACATGTTGACCTTACCAGGGAGGATGAACCGGTTGATCAAAAGGTTTATCGATCTATGATTGGTTCATTGCTATATCTATGTGCATCTCGTCCTGACATTATGCTTAGTGTCTGCATGTGTGCTAGATATCAAGCTGCACCTAAAGAGTGTCATCTTTTGGCAGTGAAAGGTATTGTGAAGTACTTGATACAAACACCAAACTTTGGCATTTGGTATCCCAAGGGATCTTCTTTTAATCTTGTTGGCTATTCTGATTCGGACTATGCTGGTAACAAGGTTGATAGAAAGTCCACCCTGGGTACTTGTCAATTTTTAGGTAGATCTCTTGTGTCTTTGTCCTCCAAGAAACAAAACTCGGTATCTCTATCTACTGCTGAAGTTGAGTATATTGCTAATGGATCTTGTTGTGCGCAAACTATGGATGACACAAACGCTGAAGGATTATGGAATTTACGTTAACAATGTTCCATTACTTTGTGACAATGAAAGTGCTATTAAAATTGGACATAATCATGTGCAACATTCTCAAAACAAGCATATTCAAGTTCGACATCATTTCATTCGTGATCATGTTGCCAAAGGAGATATCAATCTTAAGCCTGTTTGTACTAACAATCAAGTGGCCGATATCTTTACTTAGCCACTTGATGAGAAAACATTTTGTCATTTGAGAAGTGAGTTGAACATCATTGATGCTTCAACCTTGAGCTAGACTCACTCGGTTGCAAGCAAGGGCATGATCTTTCTTGTTCTTTCCATGTTGCCGTAACTCGTTATCATATGCCATGGAACTCTATGATCCCTTGTATTTCATCTAACCTTTTGCATTACCAAGTATCCACAACCCCTCTTGATGATGGAAGGAATAAGACAAAAAAAACATATCCTTGAAATATACTTGATCTTAGTTGCAAAATCTTAAGTAGTATCATGTTAATTGGATATATCCATTGTTCTTCCTTGCATGACTAACCTTTGTAGGTGACTAGTCTACTAGAACAAGAAGGATTGCTCCCAATTCAAGATGATCTTCATCAACCTCGAGCATCCTCAACAAGTTCACCTACGATGACGTCATCAACATCACTCAAAGGTATGTACTCATATCCTTGAAAAGGCTTTACTCCAAGTCATGGGCTAAAGCAAGTCAAGTGATATGAAGACATCAAAATGCTTAATCGAAAAATGGTAACCCCCTTTTGAGATTAAATGATGAGTATGACCTATGATCAAGTATTATTGCTTGGATCCTAAGTCAATATACACTAATATACGTGACATAGTCACCGCCATCATTTAGTTAAGAATCTTGTGCGGTTTGCTCTCTATTTGCATGATCTCTCGTAACCACTCAAATATTCTCTATTTGATGTCCACTGTAAAACTTTCGCATTTTTTTTGAATCCATTTCGTTTGTCTCTGTGAAAACAGAAACTTGGTCTCTCATTCGGCCACCGATATAAATAACTCGGTTCTACCGAATTTGCAGATGAGCTGCACTACACAATCTCGGTACCATTGATTTATTTATCCCGGAGTCACCGATTTTTCTCTGTTTTCTAACTCTGTGTTCGCTTCTGTTCTTGTGATATTCCTATTCTTTCGATGACCCCTTCATTAAAAAAATAGGGGGAGAAGAACAAACAACACTTCGGGGAAGAAATTCTTTATTCAAGGATCCCTAGCTCCAAGGAGAAGAAAACTAAAATTTGCAAAAGGGAGAGAAGCTACATTCAATGATTCCCTTAGTTCTTTTCTGTGAACCCTACGTTCAATGACCCGTTTTCTCGAGGATCCCTTCCTTGCCAATGATCCCTAAGTTTAACCTTTTTGGTATTTTATGCCCAAGGGGGTGAATATCAAAGCTTCATGCTAAAGTGGGAGACATGATTTAGGGGGAGAGAAAAATATCAAAATCTCACACTTATATAAACAAGGGGAGAACAACAATGTAGGGGGAGAAAACTATTTTTGGATAGTAGTCTAATGTGAACAAAGGATTACCTTTTCTCACCCTATCCAACCCCAATATCTACATGCTGAGATTCAGGGGGGGAGGATGAACTACCACTTTCATATCTAAGGGGAGAAAAGCTACAAAAGTTTTAAAAATTGAATACCTAACATGAACTCAAAATTTATATATAGTAATAGTTGAATACCTGACATGAACTAATCGTGCTCGTCTATATATGCTTCGGGGTCAATAAATGCATCATGATCATCACTATCATTAATAAATGCATCATCATCATCACTATCAGGAAGAACATGTGGAAGGCCACCATTATGTAATCGGTCAAGAAGTGATAGGTCATCCGCAGCAGTAACCTCTTCTTCTTCCTGCTCTTCCTGTTCGGGCTCAGGGGTTAAGACGGATTCACTGTCGCTGTCTACTTCAATGTTCTGGGTTGGAGTAGAGCGCTTCTTGAAACGTTTCTTGGACATACGTGTTTCTTGGAAGAATTCTCCTTCATATGTGTCTGGGTTAAAGTGAGGTTCGTAATCCTGTTCATTGAGGGTAGGTGGTCTAAAATGTGGTGGCACTTCATAAACGACATCCCAACCTTTCAGATTTGGATTAGTTTGGCAGGCCCACGGTAGATAGAAAACTTGTGTCGCCTGTTGAGCCGTCATATAGACATCGGGAACATCTAAGTGGGTGTTCTGGTTGATTTCGACTAGTCCTATATGTTCATGAGTCCTTCTAGTCTCCCTCGGCTCAAACCAATAACATTTGAAGACTACGACGGTCGGTGGGTTTTCACCATAGAATAGAAGTTCATAAATTGCTTCAACTCTTCCATAATACTCGGTGCCTCCTTCGCCGATAGCAGAGACAGAACAATTTGTAGTCTTTAGGTCGGGCACAGATAGCTCTTTGCCAAAGGTACGAAAGTGATACCCGTTGAAGTTGTATTTGTCAAATGAACGGACCTTATAGTCAAAACCATTAGCGACTTGTCTCAACTCGGCGTCCATAGACTCTACATCAGCCTACAAGTTTAATACGAAAGAATGGATGCATTAGCCGCAAATTAGACCAAGAAATCAAATGGACCGTTAATGGTAATTAATTACCCTTTGTTTGAACCAAGAGATGAAACCAGGATAGTCGCCTCCATGCTTTGCGAGAAGCTCATACTCTTTGACGAAATCATTTTCGATGACCGCTCCATCCGAGAATTCGGCAACGTATCGACTATATCAAATATCCGGGAATAAGAGTAGTTGAAAGGAATTAGAAGTTACGGAACAATAATTTACCGAGAACTTACTTGATGTACGGCCGCACTTCTGTTAGGTTAGTGAAGATATACAATGAAATGGTCCGCCATTCTTCGACATCCAACGATTTCCCTTTCGAAGCACCGGATGGTGCGAGCTTCCCTTTGAATAGGCTGAGGTTGGATCGACCTTTTTTTGGATTGTCATCATTGTACCGAGGCTTCGGGTTATGCAAACGATGATTTTTGGCTTCGGAGTGTGCTATCACGAAGTTTGCCGCCTCCTCAGTAATGAATGCCTCGGCCATCGATGCTTCAATTCTACGTTTATGTTTACACTTAGCTCAAAGCGTCTTCTGCATCCTCTTAGTTGCGAAGCACCATTGATTTTGAATGGGCCCCCCCAATCTTGCCTCGGTCGAGAGATGCAAAATCAAATGCTGCATTGGATTAAAGAAGCCCGGTGGAAAGATCTTTTCTAATTTGCAGATCAACTCCGGCGCCAACTCTTCCATTTCGTCTTGCACGCCAGGAGATAGTTCTTTCGCACAAAGAGAACGGAAGAAATAGCTCAGCTCTGCCAGTACTAGCCATTCATGCTCAGGGATAAAGCCACGCAACATCACCGGCATTACCCTCTCAATCCATATGTGTCAATCATGACTCTTGAGACCAAATATTTTCAATTTCTCAAGACTCGCTCCCCTCTTTAGATTCGTAGCATACCCATCGGGGAACATCAACCGCATTTTCACCCACAATAGCATTTCCCTCATAGCTGGCCTTTCAAGATTGAAATATGCCTTTGGCTTCGCTATGCTTTGCTTTCCTTTCCGTTGTCGCAAGTTTTGTAATGGTCTATCACATAGAGTCTCTAGGTCGATTCTAGCCTTAGGATTATCTTTTGACTTCCCCTCTATGTCGAACAATGTACCAAAAATGGCCTCCGCAATATTCTTTTCAGTGTGCATCACGTCAATGTTGTGTGGGCAAAGGAGGTCTTTAAAGTAAGGCAGATCCCACAAACATATCTTGCGAGTCCAGGCGTGTTCCGTATTATACCCTTTGAAATACCCTGGACGATCTGGATCCAGCTCGAGAGCATTTATCTGATCCAGGATCTGTTGGCCTGTCAACGCAGCTGGTGCAGTGTTTTTGACAACTCTACCTTTGATGAAATTCTTCTTGTCTCTTCTGAACTTATGGTCAGGATCCAGGAATTGTCTATGCATGTCGAAGCAAGAATACTTGCGACCAGCCTGCAGCCAACGAAACTGAAGAGCTGCCTTGCATGTGGTGCACGGGAACCTTCCATGCACACACCAGCCAGAGAATAGCGCAAACGCCGGATAATCATGCATCGAGTACATGTACCACACATGCATTTTAAAATTTGTTTTGGTAGCGGCGTCGTAGGTCTTGATCCCATTATCCCAGGCTTCTTGCAACTCATCCTTAAGCGGCTGCATGTACACATTCATATTCTTCCCTGGATAGTTGGGCCCTGAAGTTATCAACGTCAGGAAAATGTTCTTTCTTTTCATAATCTCTCCGGGTGGGAAATTGAGAGGGATGACAAATACAGGCCAACAACTGTATTGTGCTGCCGTCATACCATATACATTGAACCCATCCGTGCTGATGGCAACTCTTGGATGCCTTGGATCTTCCGATTTATCCTTATGTAATGCATCGAAGTGCCTCCACGCAAAACCATCTGAAGTGTGTACCAGCATCTTGTTTCCATCCGCATCTAGTTCGGTTCTTTTGCCCAATTTGTGCCATGTCATCTGTCTAGCCGTCTCTTCGACCATGAAAAGACGTTGAAGTCTTGGTATGAATGGCAGATACCGAAGAACACTAATGGGGATTTTGGTCTGATTCTTCTCACCCATACCGTTGTCTACCACAATATACCTGGAAGAATTGCAAATGGGGCAATAGTTCAAGGCCACATACTCAAGCCTAAATAAGGCACATCCATTCTCACAGGAATGTATCTTCTCATAGGGCATCTTAAGTACATGGAGGATTTTCTCTGACTGGTACAGGTTTGCAGGCAGTACATGGCCTTCGGGTAGAAAGCGTCCAAATATCGTCATCATCGCGTCGTAGCATTCTCTACCTAGGTTGAATTGAGCCTTCAGAGCCATTACTTGCGCGATGGCATCCAGCTGACAAAGCACAGTCTGCTCGTGGAGAGGACGTTTTGAAGACTCCAACATTTCATAGAAGGCCTTTGCAGATTCCTCCATATCATCGTCTGAATCTCGAGCATCATCAAAGTCTTGCACCATATCTTCGATCCCGGTACCATGCTCGTCGGTGCAACGACGAATCACCTCAGCTCTGGCACGTTGGTCAGACTCACCATGAAAAGTCCACACCATATAATTAGGCGTAAAACCCCACTTCTGCAGGTGTTTACCCATTTCAAACTCTGTCTGCTTTTTCCAGGTGTCACAGTTGGGACAGGGGCACCATGTTTTTTGCTAGCCATTTGCAAATGCAGCTCTCACAAACCCCCTGGGTTTTTTTAACCATTCATTGGTCATGTCTTTCTGACTAGGGTGACCACTGTACATCCAAGCATGATCACTCATGTTGCCTAGCTACCTATGGGCGCACAAGAAATAAATATATAATTCATCACCTATATTCATCCGCTAATCAAGTTTGACAGTTTTATTACGTCCATGCAACCTACACGCTAATAGGTAAAGACAGGTCCTAATCCCATCCGAGTATGTGTAGATTGGGTTCGTTTTCCCATGCTCTGCTCCAGCTGCGATGCAGAATTTCGGCAGCACCTCCCCGCTGTTCTCCTGATACACGTCTCGGCAATAAGCAGAGAGGATGTGTACCCGGAGAACAACATGGAGGCACTGACGAAATTCCGCATCGGATCCGGAGCACAGCATACGGGAAAACGAACCCAATCTACACATACTCGGGCTATCCATGGATAACGTTGGCCAATTCGAAAGGATGGCGGTTATAAATATGCAAAGACATGCATATTTATAGATGTCGCCCTTTCGAATGGGAGACGCATACTGGTAACGCATACTCATGATTGAAGAAACCTATAGCTAGCAAGTTTCATCGACACGAAGACCGGAACAGAGCAAATTAAGGGGGTAGGAGGAGAAGTCATTTGTGCTCACCAACAAACTTAGGGGCGGAACTCGTCCAACGCATGTGGAGGTCGTCGAACAACTGCACATTAAAATTCACCCGATCAACAGGAGGCAAAATAGGTGTCAGGGGTTGCGGGTCAGTGGCGTCGGTAGTCAGTGTCATCGAGGGTCGGTGGCATCGGGGGTCGGTGGCGTTCGGGGTCAGGGGTCAGTGGCGTCGGCGGTTAGTGACATCGGTGGTCGGGGGTTAGTGGCGTCAATGGTTGAGGGTCAGTGGCATCGGGGGTCGGGGATCAGTGACGTCAGGGGTCAGGGGCATCATGTCGGGGTGTCGGGGTATCGTGTCTAGGCATCGTGTCGGGGTGTTGGGGTGTCATGTCGGGGCATCGTGTCGGGTTTTTTTCTTCTAGGTTTTTTCTTTACTAATAAATAAAACAACCAACCTAAACCTAAACAAACGTAATAAACCAACCTAAACCTAAACCTAAACTAACCTAAACTAACCTAAAACTATAACTAAACTAACCTAAACCTAAACTAACCTAAAACTAAAACTAAACTAACCTAAACTAACCTAAAACAAAAACGAAACTAACCTAAACTTAAACTAACCTAAAACTAAAACTTAACTAACCTAAAAAACAAAACAAAAACTAAACTAACCTAAACTTAAACTAACCTAAAACTTAACTAAACTAAAAAAACAAAACAAAAAACAAAAAAAACTCACCTTAGAGGGCCGGTGGAGGACGGTCGCCGTAGGGAGGACGCCAATGTGGTGGCACTAGAGAAGGTCCACGGGGGCGGGGCTGCTGGAGGAGGGCCGGGCGGGGGTGGGACCGGCCGAGGGAGGGGCGGTTGAGGGCGGGGCCAGTCGGGGGAGGGGTGGCCGGGGACTGGAGACGGCGCGAGGGCTAGCGGCGGCGTGGGGGAGGGCAGCGGGGGGAGGGGCGGCGCGGGGGCTGGTGACGGCGGTCGTAGAGGAGGCGGGAGAGAGTGAGGGAGGAGAGAGTGAGAAAGAGAGGAGTGGGGTGGGGGGATGGCCATTTGTAGGGCATCTCCTTTGCCGTCTGCCCCCGGACGACAAAGAGGGGCAGGGCCGATGGCAAAGGTGACCAGGCGGCAAAGTCCCTGTCCGTTTGGACCTACTTCTTAGCCGTCTGCCCTAGCTCTTTTTGCCGTCTGGGGGCAGACGGCAAAGAACTAGCACATGGCGAACAATGCCTTTGCCATGTGCTAGTGCTTTGCCATCTGCTTTGCTTCAGCTGATGGCAAAGAGCATCTTTGCCTTGTGCCAGCAGACGGCAAAGGCCTGGCACATGGCAAATAACTGGATTCCAGTAGTTTCTCATCCAAATGTGTGTCCATGCATTCCAAAGCAACTATCCTTTAAAGGACTGCACACATTTAGGGGGGAGCAAATCTGAGTCATGTGTCTCTCAAAGTCTTCATTACATCTGTGTGTATCTTTATTTGAAGCTTTGATTGTCTGTTGTCATCAATTACCAAAAAGGGGGAGATTGAAAGCACAACATGCTCCCATGGTAGTTTTGATAATTCATGACAACATACACTGTCTCTCGGACTAACACCTCTATCTAGTGTATTTCAGAAAATAGTCCATCGAGAGTTGAGCTGTCAAAAGGATTGAGGAGATTGTGGAATTACCCCCAAGATGCAAGGAAATAGGTTGGCCAAGCTTCAAGCAAGAGGACTCTACATTTTACATTTGTGAGAAATCACTTTGAGTCCATAGGAAAGCCAATGCTATTTAAAGGGGGTAAGGTTTTGTTGGTGAACAAAATGCTCATACGTGCACAAGTGATAGTCAACAAAGACATCCACATGCTCTCTCACCAAAGTATGTCTCTAGCCAAACATGCAAAATCAGTGCAACCAACTTTCCTATCCCGTTGCCACCGGTTCCAAACCCTAGACAGACTTAGCCAAACCCTAGCCACTTCGGTGCAGCCGACACTTCTTTCGGTGCCACTGAGTTGGGTTGCCAACTTTTTGTTACACAAGTTCACACTTTCGGTCCGTCCGAGAATGTTGAATCAGTGTCACCAAGTTTGGCAATTCTGACCGTTGGTCACCTTGTCGGTGCAACCGAGATTCCTATATCGGTCTCACCGAGATTCAAAAGTTGCCGCCTTTTGGTCACTTCGGTACAATCGAGATTAACACATCTGTTTCACCGAGTTGGTTATTTTGTGTGTAACGGTTAGATTTTTGGGGATGCCTATATATACCCCTTCACCACCACCCACTCGAAAGAGAAGCACTCAGAACTATTCCATACCTATCCTACTCAGTTTTCTGAGAGAGAACCACCTACCCTTGTGTTGAGATCAAGATCTTCCACTCCAACCATATGGATCTTGATTTCTAGCCTCCCCAAGTTGCTTTCCACCAATCCCATCTCTTCTAGCCAAATCTATAAGAGAATGATTGTGTGTTGAGGAGTCTATCATCTTGAAGCACAAGATCAAGGAGTCCATCTTCATTACTAAGCCTATTACCTTTTGGAGGGTGGTGCTCCCTAGATTGGTTAGGTGTTGCTTGGGAGCCTCCTACTTCGTGTTGTGGAGTGAACCAAGAAGTTTGTAAGGGCAAGGAGATCGCCTACTTCGTGAAGATCTATCCTGAGTAAGGCCAGTCCTCCGTGGACGTAGGCCGTCATGGTATAGTCAAGGTTGCTTCTTTGTGGACCCCTCCGTGGGTAGAGCCCTCCGTGGACTCTCGCGACTATTACCCTTCGTGGGTTGAATACTCCATGAACGTGGATGTACGATGGCACCACCTATCGGAACCACGGGGAAAATCCATCCGTCTCCTATTCCGTTTGATCTTCCTATCCCATCTCTTTACTTACATATGCAATGTCTTTACTTTTAGCAGCCATATTTGTAGACATGCATGTGTAGGGCTCTTAGATTTGCTAGACTTGCTAAAATAGTTAAAATCTGCCAACCAATTAACTTGGGAAAAGGTTAGGTTTTAAATTCTTGCTAGTAGTCTATTCACCCCCCCCCCCCACTCTAGACAGTCTTCTATCGATCCTACATTAGGGTGCAGTTTAGACTTGGATTTTATTTAGATTACAAGTTCGCCATAGCTGCAACTTCGTGTTCTTCATTTGTGTTCTACGACCAGACCAAGCAGTAACACAACCCCATGATACGTCTCCAACGTATCTACTTTTCCAAACTCTTTTGCCCTTGTTTTGGACTCTAATTTGCATGATTTGAATGAAACTAACCCGGACTGACGTTGTTTTCAACAGAACTGCCATGGTGTTGTTTTTGTGCAGAAATAAAAGTTCTCAGAATGATCTGAAAATTGACGGAGAATCTTTGTGGAATATATAAAAAATACTGGCGAAAGAATCAACCGGAGGGGAGGAGCCAGTGGGCCACGATCCCAGGAGCCCCCCCCCCTAGGCCGCGCCTGGCAGGCTCGTGGGGCCCACATGGCCCCTCCGACCTCCTCTCCAGCTCCATATATTCACTTCTGTCCCAGAAAAAATCAAGGAGAAGAAATAATCACGTTTTACGATACGGAGCCGCCGCCACCACCTGTTCTTCCTCGGGAGGGCAGATTTGGAGTCCGTTCTAGGCTCCGGAAAGTGGAAATCGAAGCCATCATCATCATCAACCATCCTCCATCGCCAATTTCATGATGCTCTTCATCGTTCGTGAGTAATCTCATTGTAGGCTTGCTGGACGATGATGATTTGGATGAGATCCATCATGTAATCGAGTTAGTTTTGATAGGGTTTGATCCCTAGTATCCACTATGTTCTAAGATTGATGTTGCTACTACTTTGCTATGCTTAATGCTTGTCACTAGGGCCCGAGTGCCATGATTTCAGATCTGAACCTATTATGTTTTCATCAATATATGTGTGTTCTTGATCCTATTTTGCAAGTTGTAGACACCTACTATGTGTTATGACCCGGCAACCCCGGAGTGACAATAGCCGGAACCACTCCCGGAGATGACCATGGTATGAGGATCCCATGTAATCACCATGTGTTAATGCTTTGTTCTGGTACTCTATTAAAAGGAGACCTTAATATCCCTTAGTTTCCATTAGGACCCCGCTGTCACGGGAGGGATGGATGAAAGATGCCATGCACGTTCTTTTCCATAAGCACGCATGACTATATACGGAATACATGCCTACATTATATTGACGAACAGGAGCTAGTTACATATCACCTTATGTTATAACTTTTACATGATGAATATCATCCGGCATAATCATCCATCATCGATCCAATGCCTACGAGATTTTCCTATACTGGTCTTTGCTACGTTACTTTATCGCTACTCCTGTTACACTTGCTACACAAATCACTACTGCTACTGCTCTATTGTTACTGTTACCATCATATTACTTTGCTACTAGAAACTTTGCTGCAGATATTAAATCTTTCAGGTGTGGTTGAATTGACAACTCAACTGCTAATACTCAAGGATATTCTTTGGCTCCCCTTGTGTCGAATCAATAAATCTGGGTTGAATACTCAACCCTCGAAAACTGTTGCGATCCCCTATACTTGTGGGTTATCAAGACCTTTTTTTGGCGCTGTTGTCGGGGAGCATAGCTCTATTCTCTGAATCACTTGGGATTTATATCTGTTGATCACTATGAAGAAATTGCGAGATCCAAAAACTAAAGTTTTGCCCTCAACTACGAGGACAGGTAAGGAACTGCCATCTAGCTCTGCACTTGATTCAACTTCTGTTATGAGTACATTTGCGACACCGCCACCTGCTATTAATTCCGATATGTCGCCTGTGCTTGATGATGCTACTTCTGCTATACATGATAATTATGATGATGCTTTGCTTTACAATGAGATGCGACTTGGTAAATTTTTGGATACACAAATTGCTAGGGTTACTACTGAATCAAATGATACTTATGGAATTGATGAAACTATTGAAATTGAACCTGTTGTTACACCTGTTAAACCTAGCCCGCCTAAACTTGAATTGCCCAATATACCTAAGGGTTCTGTTATGGAAGGAGAGGTAGCTGAAGACTTTCTTGCTTGTAAGGATAGCTATGATCTTGAGAAATTATTATGCAAGTGGAAAGAAAAATCTCTGAATGCTAGAATGAAATACGATCCTAAGTTTGCTACTTCACCTATCTTTGTTACTAATAAGGATTATGAATTCTTTGTCGATCCTGAGTTAATCACTTTGGTTGAATCTGATCCTTTTCATGGTTATGAATCTGAAACTGTTGTGGCACATCTTACTAAACTGAATGATATTGCCACCCTATTCACTAATGAGGAAAAAATTCACTATTACTATATCCTTAAGTTGTTTCCTTTCTCACTAAAGGGTGATTCTAAAACTTGGTTTACTTCTCTTGCTCCTGGTTGTGTGCGTAATCCCCAGGATATGGTATACTAGTTCTCTGAGAAATATTTTCCTGCCCATAAGAAACAAGCTGCCTTGCAGGATATATATAACTTTGTGCAAATTGAAGAAGAAAGTCTCCCACAAGCTTGGGGAAGGCTTGTCCAGTTACTTAATGCTTTGCCTGACCACCCTCTTAAGAAAAATGAAATACTTGATATCTTTTATAATGGACTAACCAATGCTTCTAGGGACCACCTAGATAGTTGTGCTGGTTGTGTTTTCAGGGAACGGACTGTGGAACAAGCTGAAATTTTATTAAATAATATCTTGAGCAATGATAATGCTTGGACTATTCCCGAACCACCTCTGAAGCCAACTCCGAAGAAAACAGGTATTCTATTCCTTAGTCCTAAAGATATGCAAGAAGCAAAGAAATCTATGCGAGAGAAAGGTATTAAATCTAAAGATATTAAGAATCTACCACCTATTGAAGAGATACATGGTCTTGATAACCCGACACAGGTAATAGAGGTAAATTCTCTCCGTAGATTCAATGAGAGTGATATTCCTTAAGATAAACCTGCTAGCTTATGTTTAGATGAATTGGATAACTTTGTTGTCAAACAACAGAGTTTTAATGATTATGTTAGCAGACAACTGGAACAAAATGCTCGTATGATTAATCATATAAGTGCTTGTGTGGATAGAAATGTCAATGATCTTAAGCTCATTAGTAAACATGCTTCTGTGGTCACTACTCAAGTAGAGCAAGTACTTAAGGCTCAAAATGACTTGCTTAATGAATTGAATGATAATTCTGTTAAAGTTGTTACTAGAGGTGGTAGAATGACTCAGGAACCTTTGTATCGTGAGGGCCATCCTAAGAGAATTTAGCAAGATTCTCAAGGAATTAATACTGATGCACCTAGTCATCCTGGTAATAGGAAGAAAAAGAAAGATGATAGGAACTTGGATATTAGTAAACCTATTTCTGTTACACCTGAGAATCAAAATGATATATCTATTTCTGATGCTGAGACACAATCTGGTGATGAACATGGGCCTAGTGATAATATTGATAATGATGTTCATGTTGATGCTCAAGCTAGTAAAGATAATGATGTGGAAATTGAGCCTGCTATTGATCCTGATAACCCACAACCTAAGAATCAAGATATGATAAGAGTGATTTTATTGCTAGAAAGCACGGTAAATAAAGAGAACCATGGGTTCAGAAACCCATGCCCTTTCCTCCCAAACCATCCAAGAAAAAGGATGATGAGGATTTTGAGCGCTTTGTTGAAATGATTAGACCTATCTTCTTGCAAATGCGTTTGACTGATATGCTTAAAATGTCTCCTTATGCTAAATACAGGAAAGATATTGTGACAAAAAAGAAAGATACCTGATATTGAGATTTCTGCCATGCTTGCTAATTACACTTTTAAGGGTGGGACTCCTAAGAAACTAGGTGATCCCGGAGTACCCACTATACCTTGCTCCATTAAAGGAAATTATGTTAGAACTGCTTTATGTGATCCTGGAGCCGGTGTTAGTGTTATGCCTCTCTCCTTATATCATAGACTTGAATTAGATAAATGACACCTACTGAAATTTCTCTGCAAATGGCCGACAAATCAACTGCTTTACCTATCGGCATTTGCAAGGATGTGCCTGTTGTGGTTGGAAACGTTACTATCTTAACAGACTTTGTTATCCTTGATATTACCAAGGATGATGCCATGGCAATCATCCTTGGAAGACCGTTTTTAAACACTACAGGGGTTGTTATTGATTGCAACAAAGGCAATGTCACTTTTCATGTCAATGGTAATGAGCACACAGTGCATTTTCCGAAGAAACAATATCGGGCTCATTGCATAAATTCTATCGAAAGATCTTCATCCATTATTGTTGGAATTTTTGAAATTCCTTTACCTACTATCAAGATGAGATATGATATACTTATTGTTGGGGATATGCATATCCCCATTGAGGTAACCTAGTGATTTTTCGAAAATTCTCCGGTTTCATGTGATTCGAAAAAGTTTGTCAAGGAAACTTGATCAACCTCATTGATGGATTTCTTTTAATGACCATGAGATGGATGAATTTAGAAGTCACAACCTTCTGTTCCCGACTTTTACTTTCTGTTATTCAGTAGAAAAATAATAAATATAGCATTGTTTTCCTATTTTCTGCATTATCCGTCCAATAAAAAAATGACCTGAAAATAAAAGTTCTTCAAATGCCGTGAAATTCTACTATGATTTTTTCTAGAATATTTAAGATTTTTTGAAATAAATAACTAGTCAGGGGGATGCACAAGTGGGCCACGAGCCCAGGAGGCGCAACCACCCCCTAGACGCTCCTGGCAGGCTTGTGGGGCCCACGTGGCCCCCCTCCACTTATTCCAGCCCCCATCTTCTTCTTCTACCTCTAGAAAAAAATCATCCCATAGCTCAAACCCATGTTCTTGCTCATTTTGCTGCATTTTTCGATCTCCTTGTTCAAAGCTCCATTCACCAAACTGTTTTAGGGAATTGTCCCTTGGTATGTGACTCCTCCATTGGTCCAATTAGTTTTTGTTCTAGTGCTTTATTCATTGCATATTATTGCTGCCTTGGTGACCCTGTTCTTGAGCTTTGCATGTTAATTTTATTTGGTCCCAAGTAGTTTTGATGCAAGATATGGCCTCTAGGCACTTGTAGGAGTACTTGCTATGAGTTTCGTTAAGTTTTATTCACTTTTATTTTGCTCCACTAAAAATTTCAGAATTATTTCAGGAAAAGGAAAATGTTTAGGGATAGCTATCATGGTAGTTCCTCAAGCAAGAGGGGTCCCCATCTCGCGATTCGGGAGCCCGATCATTTTTAGCCGAGGGATGCACTGGTGCAACCATGTAAATGGCCTTCCCACGAATTCATGATTGATGCAGGTTTCAAGGACGAGTTTGATACACTTATTCGCAATGCCGGGCTCGAAGAGTTCGTCTCCAACAGATGTGAACAGTATACAATACACACTGCCTCCTTTGTTCGTAGATTCAAATTTTCAGTTGGCCGTGATACATCCATACTGTTTGATCTTTATGATAAATCGTATGCTATGGACTTAGAGGTTTTCAATAGATTATGCAAGATACCTGATTGGGGTAGTCCCAATGACCCTCCTAAGTCCTCTGTTAGAGACTTTATGTCCAGTATAACTGTTGGAGAAACTAGAGATATTACGCAGGCTACCATGGGGAGCATTCATTTTCCTGCCTTACATTATTTTGCCCTCTTCATAGGTAGATGCATTAATGGTAAGCGCGACCATAGCCACCTTTGCGCACCTGACCTCAGTATACTTAAGAGTGCAGTAACAGGTGATAGAAGTTTTAACATGGGAGCTATAATTGCTAGGAGACTAAATAACAATGCTAATGAAGGAGATTTCTTTGGTGGGATCTATGCCACTCGCCTAGCTAATTACTTTAGAATACCCATTCAGACTGGAGATCCCCCGCTTTACAGTGCTTTCCTTGATCGTGCTGCTATGATTCGCTTCCAGTTTCTCGAGAGGAGCAATGAGTCCCTCCTATACCGGTTAATATTTAATCGGCAGCGTGTTTTTCATATTACCCTTCCTTCTCCTGCCTTCTTTGATTTTTAGAGTAAACAAACATATTACATAACTAGATAAGAGGCACAGGAATATGAGAGGGAGGTGAAGGCTGCTCGCCTCCATGAGGCAGCTATTCAGGCGGTAGCTGCCGCGTCCTAGTACAATCCACATTATGATTTCGGATATCGCCAGGAGTACCCAGGAGCTGGTTACTTTCCTCCTTGGGAGTAGACCAACTTAGGCCAAAATCCTAAGCTTGGGGGACTACGTGTTTCTCACCGACTTTATATTCATGTTCACACATTTACTTTGATAGTCGATGTTCACACTTTTTCATTATATCATCCATGCTAGTTTATTTTCTTTTTTCTCGCATTCTTCTTGTGTGTTTTATTAACTTGAGAAAACCCAAAAAAAAAGTTAAAAACGAGAAAAACAAAAAAAAATAGTTGTAACTTTACATTCTTGCATGCTTAGTAGTAATTAAGATAAGAAACCCCAAAAAGATTTTCCCGTTCTTCTTTTGCTTGTTGGGAGCTTTCTCATGTAAATAGTTTTATTTTTCTTTGGGTCGAGGTAGAAGACCATGATTAAAATGATTAGTGGCTCTCATATGCATTATTGTTTATTCGTCAAAGAGCCATATTACTTTGTCTTCTCCTTTGAGTTTGCTTGCAGATTCCAGCTTAGTCCAATGCACGAACACTCTTATTATTATTCACATCATTCGGTCGTGCAAGTGAAAGGCAATAATGACGATATATGATGAAGTGACTGAGCCTGGAAAAGCTGGTATGAACTCGATCTGTTTTGTTTTTGTAAATATGACTAGCTCATCGTTCCTAATTTAGCATTGTTATGAGAGAAACATGTTTGAAATGACAACTTAGAGATCATAGTTTCTTATGCCATGCTTAATTAGCTAGGAGCTTATAATGGTTTGTCTTGGATGCCAACATGAATTTTAAAATAATTGTGATGTAGTACGATAGGATGGTATCCTCCTTTGAATGATTCAAGTGGTTTGGCTTGGCACATGTTCACGCATGTAGTTGAAACAAAATCAACGTAGCCTTCACGATATTCATGTTCATGGTGATTTATATCCTACTCATGCTTGCACTCAATGTTGGTTAATCTCAATCCATGTTTATGACTATTGTCACTCTCTAGTTGGTCGCTTCCCAGTCTTTTGCTAGCCTTCACTTGTACTAAGCGGGAATACTGCTTGTGCATCCATTTCCTAGACCCAAAGTTGTTCCATATGAGTCCACCATACCTACCTATATGCGGTATCTACCTGCCGTTCCAAGTAAATTTGCATGTGCCATTCTCTAAACCTTCAAATAATAACCTGTTTTCCGCCTGAACCTCTCATGTTGTGACAAGGGACGGTCAGTATCTTCCATGCTAGGCGTGTTATCCTCGATATGTGTTTATTCACTATCACTCACCAGAAAGGGGCCGATAATCGGAATGCCCAGTTCCATGTTCAAATCAAATAAAAATATAATTGCAAACAAAACTCCCCCAAGATTGTTGTTGGTATGGACGGCACCCGAGGATTCGGCTAGCCGTGGAGTGTGAATGATTGGTGGTTGGGGGAGTTAAAACTTTACTATTCTGTTTGGGAACCGCCTATAATACGTGTAGCATGGAAGATGGTGAAAACTCTTTGTTATCGCGTTGACAATGAAAGCATGCCACACCAAAAACTATCTATCTCTGTTTTAAAAAGCTTGAGCTCTGGCACCTCTGCAAATGTAGCAACCCGACTCAAAACGAGTCAAGCCTCTGTGTGTTCCGTGCCATCCCAGGATCAGTATGCTGGCACACACAGTACATCAATGTATATATCAAAGTGCAATCACATGTAATTAACGTAAAATTGATATATACCTTAAAATCTCAGCAGAAGCGGTCAACGGGAGTGGAGTCCCAATAACACCAACGGCAGGTTGAGTGCGAACCGTAACCCTGAATCGTACTCTTACCCGTCGAGGAAGAGTATCTGCAACATGATACGTTGCAGCCGTGTAGGTCAGTACATGGAATGTACTGGCAAGATCACCATAGCAGGACAGAAGATAAAAACTATTCTATATGCAAAGGCTTTGTGGCTCTGTGGCTAAGTTTTTGCGTAAAAGCTGCATTTGTTTTCCTACAACAAAGGAATAACAGTAATTTCACTATGGAGTTACCTATCATGACATGGTTTCGCCAACCAATGTCTAAATACCCACAAGAATCTTAAGTTGCCCACAATTAGTTCTCAGTCCAGTGTTGAGAGTTCAGAGATAGATCCAAGTATAGAAGCTCAAATTGTTCGTAACCGGGGACACGGCTAATCGATTAGGTTTAACTCTGTAGAGTGTTGTGTACTTTACCCACAAGATTCGTTCCCTCCTGATAAGTCCTCGCACTACATGGTGTTTGAGAATAGGATGAACGAAACATGGTCTTTCAGAGTTGTTTCCCTGAATACCGACAGTGCCCATCCCAATCCTAATGTCGACTACTTCTTGTAGCACTGCCTAGACAGAGTCACAACAAAGATCAACCAAGCCAGATCCCATAATGACTTGTGGCTACACAGGTAAGCTTCCGGGCATGAAGTATTCATCCGTCTCTTTGAGTCTGGGTGAGGCTTTCCGCGTGAATACTGGCACTTCCCCAGCAACACCTAGGCTAACCACTGGCTTCCCCAGGGCGCTGTTCAAAACCATCCCTCACCCAGTAATGTGTATTGAAAACTTGCTTCTCGAGTCTCGAAGTCTTGAGGTCTTGAAGGTGCCGGACTTGAAGATGTCTTCATGAAGTTGTCGTCTTGACGTAGAGTCCTCCTTCTCACACCACTCACAATCACTCATACCAGACCCCGTCTAGTTTAGCATAGCATTGGAATAACTAACATTCCCGGGGCTTTTGTAACAAGTGGTGGGTTCCTACCTCATGCATTCTACTCAACTACAAGATTTTCAATAACACTACTGGAGGGATTTGTTGAATGATGTCACTACATACAATAAAACATAGGTATGAAAATTGATGGTCAAAGTGAAATTGCATGTATTGTTGATGAAGAAATAATATCGCTCTCAAAAGTAACTTGATAGACTATTCGTCACTCTCCGATAAAATCTATATAATCAAACATTGCATTCATATAAGCAATCATGCTAGCAATCAATTCTAACACACAACAAATAACACAGGGGTAATCACTAAGGGTTTTTGATGAAGGAAATACTTAAGACAAAACTCAAATATCAAAACTACATCATCACAACTAAGGTGATGATGAAGGAAATACTTAAGACAAAAACTCAAATAACAAAATTACATCAACACAACTAAGGTGGTGATGAAGGAAATACTTGATACAAAAGCTCAAATAACAAATTTACATCAACACCACTAAGGTGGTGATGAAGGAAATACTTAAGACACTACATCAACACAACCAAGGGTTGGTTTTCTCTACAAATGATCCTATTTTCAAAGTGAGAACACAAACAAGGAAAAATATATACCAAAATAGTTTGGTAATTGTTTTACTTAGCAAAAAGAATTACTTTTGAAGAACAACTAATGATTTAGAAAACAATACTCTAGCAACATAAGTTTTTATCTACTAGAATATATCAGCAATAAAACACTAAGTTTATAAAAAAACTAATTTTAAAACAAATAATTAACAGAAAGTATTTTTCTCATAAGTCTTTATTTTTTAAAAAGAACAAATTTAAAAGCTTTTATAAAGACTCTTCTTTTGATAATAAGCAAAGTCATCCTTGGCTTAAACCACAAACAATCTCAACTATAATACAAATTGTTTCTGGTCTAAACCTTGACTAACAGCAAATCAAACTTATCAAAACATTTTGTGGAAACTATTTTCAAATAGAAGATCAAGATAGCAATGAAAATTCAATTGCAAGTTATAATTGAACTAGAATTGATTTTCATGCTACCAACTACTAAAATATTGTTTGTTTTGAAGGCTACTATTATCTAAACGAAAACTTTATAAAATCTATCAACTAATATAAAAGAAAATAAAGTAAAACAATTTAAAAACAAAGGAAATATAAAGGAAATATAAATGAAATATAAATGATCCTAACAAGAACTAAATAGAATCTATTTTGGTTGAAAATACTATTTTAAAATATTCTAAAAATTTCCAAACAATACCTACTGATAACTAAGGTCACTAGTGACAAGTAGCAAAAAGAATCACTCAAAATATATTTTTAAACTCAAGATATTCAGAAAACAAGATTTGAATCAAATCTGTTTGAAATAATTTTGAAATATTCAAATATAGTCAAACTCGATATCAACAGAAACTAGAACAAATTTTTGACACAACGCAAAAAGAATCAAATTAAAACACCTAAAAACATAAAAGATATAGCCAAAGTAAAAAAACAGAACCTATTCTGTTTGCTAAAACAAAAACAGAAAAAGAAAAAATATTAACTAACGGACAGGGGCTACGTGGCATGCTATGATTGGTCTAGAGTGTGTGTGTGTGGGTGCTAACGAGCGGACGGCCGACACTTAACGGAAAACGTTTTGGCTAAAATTAACTAAAAGAAAACCAGCCGGTTCATTTTAAATAAACCGAAGGGGTATGGGGGTTCTAATCATGGCCGTTCAAATGAGATCGGACGGAGGGGGAAGCTCACCGTGGCAGGAGGTCAACTCCGGCGGGGTTCCGGCGAGGCCGAGGCGGCAAGGTCGACGGGGAGGCGTCTCTGGTGGTCCTCCGGCGATGGCGAGGGCTCCAGGCGATGCGAACGAGGACGGCGAGTCGGGTGGTGGTGCTGGCATCGTCGCGGTTGGTCGGGGGCGTTGGCGACGAGCTCCGAGGCGGCGACGATGTTCTGGTGTCAACAGGGACGATGCACCTGTGGGTGTGGGGCTCGGGCGAGGGCACACGGAGGTGCGGGCGAGGGTGGTGAGGTCGACGGTGGCCTCAGAGGGGCTCAGGGATGGCGGGGTGGAGTGGAACGTTGGCTATGGCGTGGCGGCGGCCGAATGCTCCGGCGAGCTATTACGGCAAGGGGAGGGGGTCGGACGAGGGGAAAAGTGGGGGAACGGGTAGAGGAGAGGCAGGGGTTCTTATATAGGGCCTCGGGGTGGTTAGGGAATGGAAGGGGAGGCGGGTCCGGCGCGGTGATCTCGCCGGCGTGAAGAGGGGAGCGGGAGGAGGGGGTTGACCGCGGTGTTAGTGGGATCGGTCGATGGGACCGGGGCGTCAGAGAGAGAGACGGAGAGGGCGCGGTCAGCGGTGGCCGGTCCGGAGGAGTTTCGGGGAGGGATTAGGGGCTGTGGGCCGGCTCGTTTAATACACGCGTTAATTTTTCCTATATTAATTTACAGGGCATTAAGAACATCATTAAGGCGTTCAAAACTTGTCCAAAAAATAAAGTTTTATATACCGGAATGATCACAGAAATAAATGCCATTTAATGGACATTTTTCCTCGGCCAAATTTAATACTTTAAAAAATTATTTTCAGAAAATGCCTCAATGGCTTTATTTATTCATGCAAATAATTTTCAAATAACCACTTGGGTTTTATGATTCAAAAACTTCACAAAAATACCCCTGGTTTGGAGTGTCCTATAACTCCTCTCAAAAAATTTGTCAAGGGGTTTGAATGCTTACAAATTCAAATAGGGAATTCAAATATGGAAGTGAAACTCCATATGAGAATTTCTCAAATAGTTTTCATATCCTTCTTTTAAACTTCCAACTCATATTTCATATAATTTGAAGAAGTCCTTTTATCCTCTCTCATGAAAATCATTGAGTTGCATAAAGTTTCTGAATTTGAAATATTTTCCAAATGAAATTCAAACCATTTTCAAATTCCTTTTCATTCCTTTAAATGGAAGAAGTCATATCATCTTCACATTGGGATTTGTGATGAAATGAATTTGAATTCCTGTAGAGTGAAAGTTTTGGGAAAGTCATTTTATTCCCTCTCATTTCAAAAAGTTTTGAAAAGTTTCAAATTTTCACTCAATTTCAACCACTCAAGCAAACAATCAATCATTCTAGTATTTATTATAACATTCCAAGGTTTGGGATGTTACGAACTACCACACTTAAAATGAATCTCGTCCTCGAGATTTGGAGGGCTAGAAAGAAAAGGTTAGGGTTTGGGGTCTTCTAGCAATCCATTGTCCGTGAAAGGTGTGGGGTCTACCACACTCAAAATGAGAGTTACTGATTCCTCATAATCATGGAAATCCTCTGCGTGCATCTGTCTCTTCACATACTTCACGATGGCTCCTTTGACGAGGCTCTTCCATTAAATCAGAATCTTGTGTCCTTCTAGAAAAATGCACTTTCCTCCGATACTGGGTCTTCTTAACTGATAAGTCTCGCGTTTCATTCTCAATAACCTATCGATGATCTCATGGTGGTCTACCATTAGTGGTTACCCTGCAATGAAATGGGTTTTGGCTTCATTCCTCACTGTAATATTCCTACGTGGGGCAGCAACTGCCATGTACAAGGGGTTTTCATCATACCATTCTAAGGCTTAAACAAAAGCTTCAAAGAACGTCGTCTCTTTACTATGGGTAAGTCACTCAGATTTACCATTCCGAATAGCAAGAGAATGATAAGAGCAAGTCATCATGGTGGCCAAACCATGTCGCACTGAAATCATTACCTTGTATATAGTTTAGTGAATCTCGTATTCTAACACTTGGGCTTCCTCACAAGCATTGCAGGAATTTCTCTTGTCAACGAACGAGGTTCGGATAAATCCATGGACTCCGCAAGCTGAACAAAAACATCTATCGTTTCTTCACAACTCTCAGGTTATCGTATACTCCTAAAAAAACTATTGTTGTTCAGTCGTGGCTTCTTCCAAGTTTCTACCTTCACAAACGTGGGGCTAGATCCTTATCAATCCCGAGATCAGTGACTTCTGGGTTCACTTGAATACTTGAATAGCTTCATCTCACTCGTGGGGTGACTATCGATCCATATTCCTGTATTACCTTTAGTTAACTCCATTATACCCTTGAGGTAACAAATCACAGACCTATTATTGTTTGGATTCCACTCCGTGGAATTCATTTTCCTTTCCATTTGTCTGTTTAACCTTGGGTATGGTTTCATCACAATCCTTCCTTTTCTCAGCATTCGAGCTTCGAAAGCTGGGTCTCTAAGGTCATCATCCAGATAGTTTGCGGTGGTTCCACATTCTCTTCACCCGTATTGCCTTATCCAAACTCCTTAACCGGAAGATACCTGTGGTCACTACCACACTTAAAATGAAATGCACTCATGTCTGCATAGACCAAATTTTTTTCATATCCTTCAAAATTGGTGAGAGATTTTTGCTCTTAGGGTGGTAACTCATATAATTCAACACCGGAGAGTCATGACATCATAAATTCCATTGAATCATGACTTTTATTACAGACACTGAGACTTCCGTTACATAACCTTAATCTCTTCTTTAAACTCCAAAATACTTTATTACAAGTGCTGCCATCCACATAGTTTGGTATGGTTCAGCTTCACTCCCAACTTTATTTCCTTGATGATATTTTAGTACCACTAAAACTTTGCGATATGCTCCTTGAAATCACCCATCTTCTCCTTGATCAGGGTGGACATGAGCTTCATCTCCATCATCTCCGTATGCACCTCATGCAGGTATTCCTGAGTATGACAGAGTCTTGCTTCAAGTATTTCTCCAATCTAACGTATGGCTTCCATGGCAGCTTCACAAACAGCGTCAAAGAACGTTGCTCGTGGTACACGAGATATGAAAAAGTATTGTCCCATAGTTTTTGGGCATACTCCTTTCTCCCGGTGGAGGTGTACCTCCACATACCGGAGTTCCACTCTAGTTTCCATGAATGGGTAGCCTTTATAGACTGCATCTCCTTCCAGATTGATGTGCTTCATCATATCTTTCAGGATCTTTGGATAATCATGGTCACTACTCAGGGTCATGATCATCTCTGGGCCCTTGAGAAAAGACTCATTGAGGGTAGTCATCTGTACGTATCAGAAAAAGTACTCAAAAATTAACATGTGTTTCTTCTTGGGTAAGCATCCTTATCATCCAAACCAAATTTATACTTCCCAACATGTTGCAGAGTACTGACACCATTATAGTCGGAGATCTTTGTTCTTGGGGTATCAACTCATGACATAACAAATTTCATTTATTTACAAAATCATTACAATTCCATTACAAAATAATGTCATGAAAACATGAGTGCTTCCTGATACATCTTCAAAACATTTACTACTCCTTTCTAGCTTTCTTCTCCTTTGGACATTTACTAGCAAAATGTCCTGCTTCCTTGCAGCGAAAACAGATGATTTTTGACAAGTCTCGGGGCTTCTTGATGTTGGTGTTTGCTCCTTGGAGTTCTGGTTCTTTTCTTGGGCACTTATTGACGTAGTGGCCCATATCCTTACACTTGAAACATCTGATATGACTCAGGTCCCTTTGTTCAGGGGCTTGTCTCTTCCTGAGCTTCTTTGTTCCGATCAAATCTTCAATCTCCTGTGGATCAAACTCCACCACTTCTGTCGGGAAGTTTCCCAAATACTCCTTTCTTTTCTTCTTACATTCCTGTGAGAAATGTCCTTCTTCTCCACATGAAAAACAAGCATTGGAGTAGAACCACACCAGCACCAGACCCCTCAAGCTGTTTAGACCCGTCAAAGTGTATACTCCAGTATGTGTTATCCGGCTTCTCTTCAGGCGCCTGGCACTCTGTCCAATCGTTTATGAAATCCACCAAGGCTTGAGACTTAATTGCTGTACGAGGGGTGTAACTGACGTTGAGAGGTCCTAACTCCAAAGCCCACTTAGCAATCCACCCTGTAGCCTCTCTATTCTGAAAAATATCTCCCAACGGGGCGGAGCTTACCACAGTTATTGGATGGCCAAAAAAGTAGTGCTTCAGCTTACGATTAGCCATAAAGACCCCATATACAAGCTTCTACCAATGCGGATACCGCTGCTTGGACTCAGCCAAGACCTCACTGATGTAATAGACAGGCCTCTGAATGGGATATTCTTTCCCTGCCTCCTTGCGTTCAACCACAATCACCACACTGACCGCCCGGCTGTTAGCTGCTACATATAAGAGTAGCGGCTCTTTCTCAGCCAGAGCGGCCAACACTGGCGGTTCAGTCAATTGCTTCTTAAGAGCTTCCAGTGCCTCTGCGGCTGCTTTGCTCCACTTAAACTCGTCCGTCTTTTTCATCATTTGATATAAGGGGATGGCCTTCTCCCCAAGCCGGCTTATGAACCGGCTCAGCGCTGCTATCCGGCCTGGAATACGCTGAACATCATTGATACACGTCGGCTCTCGCAGAGAAGTAATAGCCTTGATTTTATCTGGGTTAGCCTCGATGCCGCGCTCAGAAACCAAGAACCCCAGAAGCTTTCCTGTAGGGACACCAAAAACACATTTTGCCGGGTTAAGCATCATTTTGTAGACCCGGAGATTGTCAAAAGTTTCCTTGAGGTCCTCCAAGAGGGTCTCTTTCTTCTTGGACTTCACTACTATGTCATCCACATAGGCATGAACATTACGACCAATCTGACTGTGGAGACAGTTCTGCACACACCGCTGATAAGTTGCCTGGGCACTCTTAAGCCCAAAAGGCATGGAGACGTAGCACAACGCCCCAAAAGGTGTGATAAATGATGTCTTCTCCTGGTCCTTGACTGCCATTTTGATCTGATGATACCCGGAGTAAGCATCCAAAAAGCACAAATTCTCACAACCGGCTGTTGCATCAATGATCTGATCGATGCGAGGAAGTGCAAAGGGATCAGCCGGACAAGCCTTGTTGAGATCTGTGTAATCTATGCACATACGCCAAGTACCATTCTTTTTAACTACCAACACTGGATTAGCCAACCACTCCGGGTGAAAAACTTCGACTATAAAGCCAGCGGCCAAGAGCCGGGCAACCTCTTCCCCAATAGCTTTCCGCCTCTCCTCATTGAAACGCCACAGAAACTGCTTGATCGGTTTGAACTTTGGATTCACATTAAGATTGTGCTCAGCGAACTCTCTCGGTACACCCAGCATGTCAGAAGGTTTCCATGCGAAGATGTCCTGATTCTCACGGATGAATTCGATGAGCGCGCTTTCCTATTTGGGATCCATGTGAGCCCCGATGATGAACTGCTTGGATGAGTCGCCAGGAGTAAAGTCCACTGTTTTAGTATCATCCGCTGAAAACTTGAGAGGCGGATCTGTTTCTGTGTTTGGCTTCTTCAACGGAGTCATGTCCTCCGGGTCAACATTCTCTTTATAAAATTTCAGCTCCTCCTGTGCACAGCTAGCCTCAGCATAAGCCGCATCACCTTCCTCGCACTCAATAGCCGTCTTCCGATTGCCATGAACCGTAATCATGCCATTTAAGCCGGGCATCTTGACCTGCAGATAGACATAACAAGGCCTAGCCATGAACTTGGCGTAAGCCGGTCGCCCGAACAATGCGTTATAAGGGCTCTTGATCTTGACCACCTCAAACCACAAGGTCTCCACCCTGTAATTATACTCATCGCCGAAAGCCACCTCCAAAGAGATTTTACCTACCGGATATGCCGACTTACCAGGCACCACACCATGAAATACAGTAGATGAAGTTTTAAGATCCTTGTCTAACAGCTTCATCCGCCGGAAAGTGTCATAATATAAGATGTTGATACTACTACCTCCATCCATGAGCACTTTATTTACTCCATAACCGTGTATCTGAGGGGCCACGACCAGAGCTAGCCGGCCCGGGTCATCCACCCGCGGCGGGTGATCTTGCCTGCTCCACGTTATCTCATACTCTGACCACGGCAGGTATCGTGGGAGAGCCGTCTCGACCGTATTAACCGCTCGCCTCTGTAGTTTGTCATCTCGCCGGCTGTTACCAGTCATAAACACATGATACTGCCCTGAACTGAGCTGCTTCGGGTTACTCTGAAACCTAGACTGATTGCGCTGCTGCTGCTGTTACTGCTGCTGCTGATTATTATGATTATTGTTGCCAGGATGCTATTGATGCTGCTGATTATTATGACCCGGATGACCTGCTCCTGAGCCGCCAGTACCAAAACTAGCACCTGACCCGACGTGGCCTGACCCGCCAGGCCCTGAGCCGCCAGGCGGCCCACCGCCCTGATTATGAGGTGGTTGAAAGTGTTGATTCTTAAATCTCTGCATGATAAAACAGTCGCCCCACGCATGCGTGGATTCCTTCTCAGGCGTACTGTGCTCTGGACAGGGCTTCCTAAGCACAGCTTCCAAATTGAAAGGGGGCCTGTTATCACGCTGGTACAGCTTATAACGCCCGTTCCCCTTAGGAACATTCGGCCCTGTGTTAGCATTTGCCACCAGCTCTGACCCGCCGCCAGCGTTCTTCTGTCTGTTCTGATTCCCGTTGTTCCCAAAGCTCTTGCCTTGGTTGTTCTTCTTTCCCTGATTTGATTTCTCCTCATCCGAACCCGGATCTTTGGTGGTGTCTGAGTCGGCGTACTTCGTTAGAGCCGTCATGAGCTCTCCCATGTCTTGGCACGTGCATTTGGTCCGACCAAGTTTCTGCTTCAGTGGGACAAAATGACAATTCTTCTCCAGAATGAGCACCGCTGGAGCCGTTGTGATCTGTTCTGACAAGTGAATAATGGTCAACACCCGCCGAACCCAATGATGAGCCGACTCATTCTCCTGCTGAACACAGTGATCCAAATCTACAATAGTCATAGGCTGCTTGCAAGTCCCATGGAAATTTTTGATGAACTTCGCCCTCAATTCAGCCCAAGAGCTTATAGTGTTGGACGGCAAACCCTTTAACCATGTGCGAGCCGGGCCCTCGAGCATCATGATGAAATATTTTGCAAAAACAGCTTCACTGACGTCTAGCATCTCCATAGCTAGCTCATAGCTCTCAACCCAAGCCTCGGGAGCGAGATCTGCCGTGTAGTTTGGCACTTTCCGGGGCCCCTTAAAATCTTTAGGCAACCTTTCACTCCGTAGAGCCGGAGTTAAGCATGGAACTCCCACGGCTCTAGCGCTACCAGCCGCCCCAGCCTCTGTCAACACTGATGGCCCGAGACCCGGAGGAACCATTGCCGTCTCTTGTTCTCGCCTATTTCTCGCCCGGTGCACCAAGGCTTGTGCGTCTAGTGCCGTACGTCCTCCTACAGGCCCATGAGGTGGACCACTGCTGGAAACCACCGGCAACTCATAGCGCCAGCTAAAACTTCGACTATGGAGAGGGGTGGAGTGGACTCGGCTCCGGCTGTGAGTATACTTTTCTTGCTGAGCCACGGCCGTCTGTAAATACTCGATGGCGTTCCTCACCTCCTCCGCAAAGGGTGCTTCATCTGGAATAGGGATCGTTCCTAGCTGAGCGGCTGCCGCTACCATGTTCTCAGCCGGGTTAGAATAATGACCCGCCGGTGTCATAAACCCTCCGGGCGGGACCATGTGAGCCGCTGCTCGCCCTTCCTCGGGGGCAGCTGCCGCTCTCCCAGAGTCGGGGGTGTTGAAGAGATTCCTCGCCTCGTAGCGCTCCGGCAGACAAGATTGATGCCTTCTGCGGTGTACAGCCGCCGTTGAAACCTGTTCCAGCCCAAACGGAGAGCATCGACTTTGAGCCGTGCTGCCTCTGCTTCCATCTGGGTGTTTAAATCGGTTATCCTCTGACGTTCCTCGGCCATCCGGCCTTTGATCCTTGCGATATCCGCATTACGAGCCGCCTGATTCTCTAGCGTGACCTCTGTAGCCAACAAAGCTTCAAGCTCATCCATCAACTCCACAAGGCCCTGAGCCGGCAGCTGGGGAGGGTTAGCTCCTGACCCGGTCGCCCCTGGCCCTACCATGAATACCGCTGCGTGAGACGGCCACTCCGGCTCGCCTGACTCACCATGCTCTGACTCGGGGCGAGTGCCACCGTAGCCCCCAAGGCCGCCATTGCTGAGCTGATAGATAGATTCTGTTTCCCCACTTGACGACTCATCGTCCGAGTGCACGAGAGTCCCTTGAGATCTGGATGTTTCCAGATCCATACCTTGAGTGAAGCCCACGAAGACGTGCTCCTGGGCCGGGTTAACACGGGCAGGGCCTACCTCACGTGTGGGCTGAAGACGCCGAGCCGGCTCGATGATGTCGGTGCAGACATCCGGCCCGGGTGTAGATCCGTCGATCTTTCCGATGAACACTTGGATCCCGCCAAACGGAACCCTAAAACCATACTCCACAGAAGCAGCGTCAAGCCCCCAGCCGGCGTTGTCGATGTAGAGCCGGCCGCGACGACTCTTGCTCATCCTCCCAACCACGTATCCTTCGAGCTCTGGAAGGGAACCCTTTGAGAACTCAACACCACCGAACGCGGGCCCCATGGTGGGTGCCAACTGTCGTGGTTTTGTCACGGTAGATGTCCGGGTTACCAGACTTGAGTTCGGAGCCATCGCCATGGTAGTGGACTCAAAGGGGTTAGACGAGACAAAGGACACGAGTTTACCCAGGTTCGGCCCCTCAAGTCGAGGTAAAAGCCTACGTCCTGCTTGTGTTGTTATTGCTTGATGCATCGATTACAAGGAGCTAGAAGCTTGCCCTAGTTTTCGATAACCTAACCTCTAAGTCGCCCCGGCTCTGCCTTTATATAAGAGGTCAGAGCCGTCGGGTCTTACCATTGTACAACCGGATCATGATTACATCTCTGAATCTATCTCTACCTTACTATCCAAGTCATCTTTGGAAGGTCTTGCGCATCCGGGTCTCTGTCGTCCCTCCCACATCAAGAGTCGCCAATCTTCTTGGGCCTCCAACTAGTACATGTCTCTGTGGGCCGGCTCATAGCCAATGCTATTAACCGGAACCTTCTAGCCGGGTCATATCACGGGGTTATATCCCCAACACCTGCCCTGTTGGGCATTCCTCAGCTCGGTGATTTTCTTCACAATGAGGGCATCCATTCTTGTGTTCTTCCTGGGTATGTCCTATCTCTCCACATATCTTGCATGCGGAAATCTTCTTCACATATTTGAGACGGGGTTTCTGGGTGTTGGTAACAACATGAGACTTTTGCAAGATCCTCTTGAATTCTTCCCAAGAGATAGATGCTTGCCTATCAGGGATATCTTCATGCATCTTCCACCAATGTGCGGCACCTTCTGCAAAGTAGCGAAGAGCATACTGGACCATCTCGTTCCTTGTAACATGATCACTCCTTAGATGATCATCCATGTTCTGAATCCATTCTGTGGTCTCTAACTGAGTCATTGATCCAAAATACACGAGTCCAACTTCATTCGCCATCTATTGGGTCTAAGGTTTTGGGGATGAGATGGGTAAGAGAGGGAAAGGAGGGGATACACACAATACAAACAATGGTTTTGAAAATAGATTTTTGTTGTGGCTGTCGAAAAATATTTCACACAAATGACAGCTCACAAATCATCGTATCTAACGTAAGTATACAATAGGGGTTTGGTCTTCTAGGGGCAAAATATCTTGGAAATTCTTCATGGTCTTCAATTTCTTCAGGTCTGTATAGTCTTCAATCTTTTTGTAGCTCCTTCCATAATGGTCAAGGGACAAGGGTATTATCTAACTCTTTGAGGTAAGAGGGGTCATTTGATCAAGCTCCAGTAAGATGAGAAGAAAAGGGTCCTTTGAAAGCAAGGTTTTTCAAGAAATCGTTTCCTAAGGGCTTTCCAGTTTCTAGGGTCATGTCCTACAATCAACATGTGCTCTCATACCATTTTCTGTAGCGACCCAACTCAAAACGAGTCAAGCCTCTGTGTGTTCCGTGCCATCCCAGGATCAGTATGCTGGCACACACAGTACATCAATGTATATATATCAAATTGCAATCACATGTAATTAACGTAAAACTGATATATACCTTAAAATCTCAGCTGAAGTGGTCAACGGGAGTGGAGTCCCAATAACACCAACGGAAGGTTGAGTGCGGACCGTAACCCTGAATCGTACTCTTACCCATCGAGGAAGAGTATCTGCAACATGATACGTTGCAGCCATGTAGGTCAGTACATGGAATGTACTGGCAAGATCACCATCGCGGGATAGAAGATAAAAACTATGCTATATGCAAAGGGTTTGTGGCTCTGTGGCTCAGTTTTTGCGTAAAAGCTGCATTTGTTGTCCTACAACAAAGGAATAACAAGAATTTCACTATGGAGTTACCTATCATGACATGGTTCCGCCAACCAATGTCTAAATACCCACAAGAATCTTAAGTTGCCCACAATTAGTTCTCAGTCCAGTGTTGAGAGTTCAGAGATAGATCCAAGTCTAGAAGCTCAAATTGTCCGTAACCGGGGACACGGCTAATCGATTAGGTCTAACTTTGCAGAGTGTTGTGTACTTTACCCACAAGATTCGTTCCCTCCTGGTAAGTCCTCGCACTACATGGTGTTTGAGAACAAGATGAACGAAACATGGTCTTTCAGAGTTGTTTCCCTGAATACCGACGGTGCCCATCCCAATCCTAACGTCGACTACTTCTCGTAGCACTGCCTAGACAGAGTCACAACAAAGATCAACCAAGCCAGAGCCCATAATGACTTGTGGCTACACAGGTAAGCTTCCGGGCATGAAGTATTCATCCGTCTCTTTGAGTCTGGGTGAGGCTTTCCGCGTGAATACTGGCACTTCGCCAGCAACACCTAGGCTAACCACTGGCTTCCCCAGGGCGCCGTTCAAAACCATCCCTCACCTAGTTATGTGTATTGAAAACTTGCTTCTCGAGTCTCGAAGTCTTGAGGTCTTGAAGGTGCAGGACTTGAAGATGTCTTCATGAAGTTGTCGTCTTGACGTAGAGTCCTCCTTCTCACACCATTCACGATCACTCATACCAGACCCCGTCTAGTTTAGCATAGCATTGGAATAACTAACATTCCCGGGGCTTTTGTAACAAGTGGTGGGTTCCTACCTCATGCATTCTACTCAACTACAAGAGTTTCAATAACACTAATGGAGGGATTTGTTGAATGATGTCACTACATGCAATAAAACATAGGTATGAAAATGGATGGTCAAAGTGAACTTGCATGTACTATTGATGAAGAAATAATATCGCTCTCAGAAGTAACTTGATAGACTATTCGTCACTCTCCGATAAAATCTATATAATCAAACATTGCATTCATATAAGCAATCATGCTAGCAATCAATTCTAACACACAACAAATAACACAGGGGTAATCACTAAGGGTTTTTGATGAAGGAAATACTTAAGACAAAACTCAAATATCAAAACTACATCATCACAACTAAGGTGATGATGAAGGAAATACTTAAGACAAAAACTCAAATAACAAAATTACATCAGCACAACTAAGGTGGTGATGAAGGAAATACTTGAGACAAAAGCTCAAATAACAAATTTACATCAACACCACTAAGGTGGTGATGAAGGAAATACTTAAGACAAAAGTTAGAATCACAAAACTACATCAACACAACCAAGGGTTGGTTTTCTCTACAAATGATCCTAATTTCAAAGTGAGAACACAAACAAGGAAAAATATAAACCAAAATAGTTTGGTAATTGTTTTACTTAGCAAAAAGAATTACTTTTGAAGAACAACTAATGATTTAGAAAACAATACTCTAGCAACATAAGTTTTTATCTACTAGAATATATCAGCAAGAAAATACTAAGTTTATAAAAGAAAAACAAATTTTAAAACAAATAATTAACAGAAAGTATTTTTCTCATAAGTCTTTATTTTGTAAAAAGACCAAATTGAAAAGCTTTTATAAAGACTCTTCTTTTGATAATAAGCAAAGTCATCCTTGGCTTAAACCACAAACAATCTCAACTATAATATAAATTGTTTCTGGTCTAAACCTTGACTAACAGCAAATTAAACTTATCAAAACATTTTGTGGAAACAATTTTCAAATAGAAGATCAACATAGCAATGAAAATTCAATTGCAAGTTATAATTGAACTAGAATTGATTTTCATGCTACCAACTACTAAAATATTGTTTGTTTTGAAGGGCTACTATTATCTAACAGAAAACTTTATAAAACCTATAAACTAATATAAAAGAAAATAAATTAAAAGAATTTAAAAACAAAGGAAAAATAAATGATCCTAACAAGAAGTAAAACAGAAACTGTTTTGGTTGAAAATACTATTTAATAATATTTAAAAAAAATCAAACTCTACCTACTAATAACTAAGGTCACTAGAGACAAGTTGCAAAAAGAATCAACTCAAAATATATTTTTAAACTCAAGATATTCAGAAAACAAGATTTGAATCAAATCTGTTTGAAATAATTTTGAAATATTCAAATATAGTCAAACCTGATATCAACAGAATCTAGAACAAATTTGTGACACAATGCAAAAAGAATCAAAGTAAAACACCTAAAAACATAAAAGATATAACCAAAGTAAAAACAGAACCTATTATGTTTGCTAAAACAAAAACAGAAAAAGAAAAAACATTAACTAACGGACAGGGGCTACGTGGCATGCTATGATTGATCTAGAGTGTGTGTGTGTGGGTGCTAACGAGCGGACGGCCGACA
Source organism: Hordeum marinum (assembly GCA_022496015.1). Taxonomy (NCBI): domain Eukaryota; kingdom Viridiplantae; phylum Streptophyta; class Magnoliopsida; order Poales; family Poaceae; genus Hordeum; species Hordeum marinum. Next base: position 86,314,731 of record CM039676.1, read on the forward strand.
CTTAACGGAAAACATTTCGGCTAAAATTAACTAAAAGAAAACCGGCCGGTTCATTTTAAATAAACCGAAGGGGTATGGAGTTCTAATCGTGGTTGTTCAAATGAGATCGGACGGAGGGGGAAGCTCACCGCGGCGGAGGTCAACTCCGGCGGGGTTCCGGCGAGGCCGAGGCGGCGAGGTCGACGGGGAGGCGTCTCTGATGGTCCTCCGGTGATGGCGAGGGCTCCAGGCGATGCGGACGAGGACGGCGAGTCGGGTGGTGGTCCTGGCGTCGTCGCGGTTGGTCGGGGGCGTCGGCGACGAGCTCCGAGGCGGCGGCGACGTTCGGGTGTCAACGGGGACGGTACACCTGTGGGTGCAGGGCTCGGGCGAGGGCACAGGGAGGTACGGGCGAGGGTGGTGAGGTCGACGGTGGCCTCAGAGGGGCTCGGGGATGGCGGGGTGGAGTGGCACGTTGGCAATGGCGTGGCGGCGGCCGAATGCTCCGGCGAGCTATTACAGCGAGGGGAGAGGGTCGGACGAGGGGGAAAGTGGGGGAACGGGTAGAGGGGAGGCAGAGGTTCTTATATAGGGCCTCGGGGTGGTCAGGGAATGGAAGGGGAGGCGGGTCCGGCGCGGTGATCTCGCCGGCGTGAAGAGGGGAGCGGGAGGAGGGGGTTGACCACGGTGTTAGTGGGATCGGTCGGTGGGACCGGGGCGTCAGAGAGAGAGAGAGGGCGCGGTCAGCGGTGGCCGGTCCGAAGGAGTTTCGGGGAGGGATTAGGGGCTGTGGGCCGGCTCGTTTAATACACACGTTAATTTTTCCTATATTAATTTACAGGGCTTTAAAAACATCATTAAGGCATTCAAAACTTGTCCAAAAAATAAAGTTTTATATACCAAAATGATCAGGGAAATAAATTCCATTTAATGGACATTTTTCCACGGCCAAATTGAATACTTTAAAAAAATTATTTTCAGAAATTGCCTAAATGGCTTTATTTATTTTTGCAAATATTTTTCAAATAACCACTTGGGTTTTATGATTCAAAAATTTCAAAAAAATACCCCTGGTTTGGAGTGTCCTATAACTCCTCTCAAAAATTTGGCAAGGGGTTTGAATGCTTACAAATTCAAATAGGGAATTCAAATATGGAAGTGAAACTCCATATGAGAATTTCTCAAATAGTTTTCATATCCTTCTTTTAAACTTCCAACTCATATTTCATATAATTTGAAGAAGTCCTGTTGTCCTCTCTCATGAAAATCATTGAGTTGCATAAAGTTTCTGAATTTGAAATATTTTCCAAATGAAATTCAAACCATTTTCAAATCCCTTTTCATTCCTTTAAATGGAAGAAGTCATATCATCTTCACTCTGGGATTTGTGATGCAATGAATTTGAACTCCTGCGGAGTGAAAGTTTTGGGAAAGTCATTTTATTCCCTCTCATTTCAAAAAGTTTTGAAAAGTTTCAAATTTTCACTCAATTTCAACCACTCAAGCAAACAATCAATCATTCTAGTATTTATTATAACATTACAAGGTTTGGGATGTTATAGCAAATCAATGCTTCCCTCTGCGAAGGGCTTATCTATTTACATTTCTATTGAGTCATCCTCTTCTTATTAAAAGCACTAGCCAGAGAGCACCTCCGTCATTTGTATGCTTTGCTATTAATTGATATTGAGTATGATTATGACTGGATCTTCTTTGCCATGAATTACAATTTCTAGTCAACCCTTGGTCTTTGAAGGTTCTCTGCATTTATGTTTTGCGGTCTCAGAAAGGGCTAGCGAGATACCATCTATTCATATTGTATCATGATTGTTTTGATTGAAGTGTTGACGTTTGAAACTTGTTATTATTGCTCGCTAGTTAATTATGCCATTGATATGAGTATCTCGAGAGACCTGAATGTCATTGCTTATGTGTTTAGTTTATGATCTTGCTGAAAATCTGAATATGAGTTAGACATAATTATAACAAGAAGATCAAACAGAGTTTGTAAAAGTTTTTCTTTTGTCTCTTTCAGTTTATCAACTGAATTGCTTGAGGACAAGCAAGGCTTTAAGCTTGGGGGAGTTGATACGTCTCCAACGTATCTACTTTTCCAAACTCTTTTGCCCTTGTTTTGGACTCTAATTTGCATGATTTGAATGAAACTAACCCGGACTGATGTTGTTTTCAGCAGAACTGCCATGGTGTTCTTTTGTGCAGAAATAAAAGTTCTCGGAATGACCTGAAAATTGACGGAGAATTTTTGTGGAATATATAAAAAATACTGGCAAAAGAATCAACTGGAGGGGAGGAGCCAGTGGGCCACGAGCCCAGGAGCCCCCCCCCCTAGGCCGCGCCTAGCAAGCTCGTGGGGCCCATGTGGCCCCTCCGACCTCCTCGCCAGCTCCATATATTCACTTTCGTCCCAGAAAAAATCAAGGAGGAGAAATAATCGCGTTTTACGATACGGAGCCGCCGCCACCACCTGTTCTTCCTCGGGAGGGCAGATCTAGAGTCCGTTCTGGGCTCCGGAGAGTGGAAAATCGAAGCCATCGTCATCATCAACCATCCTCCATCGCCAATTTCATGATGCTCTTCATCGTTCGTGAGTAATCTCATCGTAGGCTTGCTGGACGGTGATGAGTTGGATGTGATCCATCATGTAATCGAGTTAGTTTTGATAGGGTTTGATCCCTAGTATCCACTATGTTCTAAGATTGATGTTGCTACTACTTTGCTATGTTTAATGCTTGTCACTAGGGCCTGAGTGCCATGATTTCAGATCTGAACCTATTATGTTTTCATCAATATATGTGTGTTCTTGATCCTATTTTGCAAGTTGTAGACACCTACTATGTGTTATGACCCGCCAACCCCGGAGTGACAATAGCCGGAACCACTCCCGGAGATGACCATAGTATGAGGATCCCATGTATTCACCATGTGTTAATGCTTTGTTCCGGTACTCTATTAAAAGGAGACCTGAATATCCCTTAGTTTCCATTAGGACCCCTCTACCATGGGAGGGATGGATGAAAGATGTCATGCAAGTTCTTTTCCATAAGCACGCATGACTATATACGGAATACATGCCTACATTATATTGACGAACTGGAGCTAGTTACATATCACCTTATGTTATAACTTTTACATGATGAATATCATCCGGCATAATCATCCATCACCGATCCAATGCCTACAAGATTTTCCTATACTGGTCTTTGCTACGTTACTTTACCGCTACTGCCGTTACACTTGCTACACAAATCACTACTGCTACTGCTGCTACTGTTATTGTTACCATCATATTACTTTGCTACTAAAAACTTTGCTAGAGATATTAAATCTTTCAGGTGTAGTTTAATTTACAACTCAACTGCAAATACTCAAGGATATTCTTTGGCTCCCCTTGTGTCGAATCAATAAATCTGGGTTGAATACTCTACCCTCGAAAACTGTTGCGATCCCCTATACTTGTGGGTTATCACCCCACTTCGTAAATAAAGCTTTCCTCTTATATTCTTAATATCCATATTGCAATTTCAATTTATTTCTTGTTCTCTGTTTGCATGCAAGAAATAGACCTTTGTGGTCAGGTTGATCATGCTCCGGCATGGTCAATAACCTCTCGGAGTTGGTTTAGCGATTCCTAAGGTGTAACGCCCAAGATGCGATCGTACCGTTATTTTGGCTCGAGGGCCTCGACACAGATAGAAACGCATCTTGTTGTTTTGCAAGAATGGATATCATTACAAGTATATGTACAAAAGAGATGAGAATATGGAATTGGCTTACACTCGCCACAAGCTACAACAAGATCACATCAATACAACAACATATATTCAATCATCATACAAAAGAGGAGGGTCAGACTACGGGCGAAATCAAACGATAAAATGACATCCATCCTTGCTATCTTAGGTTGTCGTCCTGGAACCCATCCTAGATTGATGATGAAGAAGAACTCCAAGTCAAACAAGCATCACGGTTAGATCAAAGCATTGCATTACCTGTACCTGCAACTGTTGTTGTAGTAATATGTGAGCCACAGAGACTCAGCAATCTCATTTCCAATGGTATCAAGACTAGCAAAGCTTAATGGGCAATCTCTTGGTTAATTCTATTCTTGTAAAAGTGTTGTTTGATTCAGGTGCATCGCAGTGCTTCATGTCAAAGCCATTTTTTCTTCAAGCATGATTTTCCTTCAGCATCATTGAATAGACCATTGGGTATTGTTTCTCTGGGTTAAACTATGAGAACCAATTCGTTGGTTCCAAATGTTTCTATCAAGATGGGCAATTATTCCTTCATGGATTCTCTTATGTTCTCGGCAATTCCGATATTGACCTAATTCTTGGCATGGATTTCCTAGAGATGAACAAGGCATTCATCGATTGTGAAGCCAAAGAAGCCAAATTGACAAATCCTTCAGAAGACGTGATCATTTTTGCTGCTCACTGTGACACGATTCGTCTCTTTTCTCTCAATGACAAGGGTGATATTTCAGACATTTCTCATATTCCCATTATTTGTGAGTTTGAAGATGTCTTTCCACAAGAATTTCCAGGAATGTCTCCTCACTGGCCAGTAGGGTTTGTGATTGAACTCGAGCCTGGAACTGAACCGGTATGCAAGCGTCCTTGTAAGTTTGGCCTCAAAGAGATGAAATAATTCAAGAAGAAGCTATATGAACAAGAGCGTCCAGGTTTGATGAGACCAAGTTATTCACCGTGGGGATGTGGTGTTCTGTTTGTCAAGAATAAGGATGGCACGGACCGACTTTGTGTCGATTACCGCCCATTGAATAAGAAGACAATCAGGAACAAGTACCCACTTCCCAGTATCAATGAGTTGTTTGAGCAACTGAAAGGGGCCAAGATTTTCTCGAAGTTAGATATTTGCATGGGCTATCATCAGATTCGCATCCGTGAAGAAGATATTCCAAATATTGCTTTCAGGACGAGCTTTGGCTCTTATGAGTACACTTTCGTGTCATTCGGTCTCGCAAATGCACCTCTTACTTTCTCTAGATTGATGAACTTTGCCTTGTCTCCCTATAGACATGAGTTCGTCTTGGTGTATTTGGATGACATTCTTGTATTCTCAAAGACAAAACAAGAGCATGCAGAGCATCTCCGACTTGTGCTTGGCAAGTTAAGAGAGCATCGACTCTATGCTAAGTTCTCGAAGTGTGAGTTTTGTCTCAATGAAGTGGTTTACCTTGGGCACATCATCTCTGGTGAGGGCATCAAGGTGCACCCTAAGAAAGTTGAGGCCATCTTGAAGTGGGAGCCTCCTCATAATGTCAAGCAGCTTCGTAACTTCCTCGGGTTTGCAAGTTACTGCAGAAGATTCGTGGAGAACTTCTCTCAAATTGCTAAGCCTTTGTCCAACCTCCTTTAGAGGAGTGTCAAGTATGTCGGGTCTCCTGAGTATGATGTGGTGTTCAATACACTCAAGGAGAAGATGACTTCAGCTCTAGTTCTAAACGAGCAATCCAAGCCGTTCCAAGTGTTTTGTGATGCTTCCCTCCAAGGTCTTGGTGGAGTTCTCATGCAAGATAAGAAGGTTGTTGCTTATACCTCACACCAACTGAAGCCTAGCGAGAGGAACTACCCCACTCACGATCTTGAGCTGGAGGCAGTTGTTCATGCTCTGATGACTTGGAGACATTTATTGTTGGGAAGACTAGTTGAGGTGTTCACTGACCACAAGAGCTTGAAGTACATTTTCACTCAACCGAATCTCAATCTTCGGCAAACGCGTTGGGTGGAAATGATCAAGGAGTACAATCCAAGCATTGAATATACTCCTGCAAAAGCAAATGTCACTGCAGGCGCGCTCAGCCAAAAGGCGTACTGCAATAGTCTTATCCTCAAGCCTCTTCAACCCAAGATTTGTGAAGCTTTCCGCAAGCCCAATCTTAAAATTGTTACTCAAGGATTTCTTGCCAATATTCAAGTCTCTCCGACTTTGGAAGATCATAATCACCAAGCTCAGCTTCTTGATGCTATGGTGAAGAAAGTGAAGAAAGTTGTGGCCAAGAGCATTCCAAAGTATAAGTGCTTCCGTGTTGATGACAAGGACACCTTCTTTTTTGAGGATCGTCTAGTGGTTCCCAAGGGAGAACTTGGAAAGGTTATCATGGATGAAGCACATAATTCTCCCCTCTCCATTCATCCAAGCAGTTTCAAGATGTATCAGGATCTCAAGCAAACCTTCCGGTGGACTCACATGAAGCGTGAGATTGCTCAGTTCGTGAATGAGTGTGATGTTTGTCGCGGAGTGAAGGCGGAACATCAGCCTCTAGAAGGTCTCCTTCAACTTTTGCCTATTCTAGAGTGGAAATTTGATCATGTTGAGATGGATTTCATCATTGGGTTTCCTAAGTCCAAGAGAGGTAACGATGCCATCTTTGTGGTTATTGACAGGCTTACCAATGTTGCCCACTTCCGGTCAAAGAATCTATATCGACGGCTCAGCTGGCAGAGTTGTACACGTCAAGGATAGTTTCTTTGCATGGTATTCATCAGCTCATTTCTTCAGATTGTGGAAGCATCTTCACTTCCAAGTTTTGGGATTCCATCCTCTGCTCAAGCTCGAGCGCTTCCTGCTTGTTGTGCCTTCACCTTGTTCCAGCGGGAATGGGTTCCCCGCTAGGTTTCGCAGCCCCGCCATAGCGCGATGACTCTAGGGGTTGCCGGAGGGCTCGCTGGCGCCACCGCTGGCCTCTCTGCCGCTAGGTAGAAGAAGGCTGATCCTTTTATTCGGTTAAGTGGTTCGGCGCACCTCCTTGGTCAGTAGCCGACACCTAGCCCACTGGTCGAGTCGTTGCTCTGATGGGGAATGTTGCATGGGAAACAAAAAAAATCATAGGCTTCACCAAGATCAATCTAGGAGATGAGCATCTACGAGAGGATAGATCGGGTCCACATACTCTTGTACATCGCTAAGCGGAAGCGTTAAGAAACACGGTTGATGCAGTTGAACATCTTCGCGGTCCAAACCGCAAGTCGTCATGCGATCCAATCACGATCTAGCGCCAAATGGATGGCACTTCCACGTTCAACAAAAGTACAGCTTGATGACGCCTTCACCTCCTCGATCCAGCGAGTGATGATGAAGTAGTAGATAAGTTCAGGTAGCACGATGGTGTGGTGATGGTGGTGGTGAAGAATAGTCTCCATAAGGCTTCCCTAAGCACAATAGAAACTATGACGGAGGATAAACTAGAGGGGACGGGGTTGCCGGCACACGGCTTGGGGAATTACTAATATGTTCCGGGTGCTAGCCCGGCCCCTCTATTTATATGTTGAGCCCTGGGGTCGAAACTTGGATAAAGAGCCTCGTCAAAGTCGGTTTGGCTCGCAAGGCAAGAGTCCTCCTCACACTCCAGGACTATATACCAGGGTCCTCCGCGTCTGTCCCCAGACGCCAGGGTTCCTAGCGTCTGGCCCCTAGCCTCCGCAAAACTCCTTTTGGACCTTCCTAAAGCCTCGTAGGCATTACCCCTTGGCCCAAATAAAGTGTTCCCGTACCCGAACATTTCGGGAAACATTCAAAACCCCTTCCGGTGAATTCCGGAACCCTTCCGGACACCGAACACTATTATCCCATATATCAGTCTTTACCTCTGGACTATTTTGGAGCTCATCGTCATGTCCGGGATCTCATCTGGGACTCTGAACAACCTTTGGTCACCAACATAACAACTCAACTATACTTATATTGTCACCAAACGTTAAGTGTGTAGACCCTGTAGGTTCAACAACTATGTAGACATGAGCGAGACACCTCTACGGTCAATAACCAATAGGGGGACCTGGATGCTGATATTGGATCCTACATATTCTACGAAGATCTTTATCGGTTGAACCTCTATGTCAAGGATTCAGTTAATCCCGTATGTTGTTCCCTTTGTTTATCGGTATGTTACTTGCCCGAGATTCGATCATCGGTATCTCCATACCTTGTTCAATCTTGTTACCGGTAAGTCTGTTTACTCGTTCCATAATACAAGATCTCGTGGCTAACACTTTAGTCACTTTGCTTGCAAGGCTTGTTGTGATGTTGTATTACCGAGTGGGCCCTAAGATACCTCTATGTCACACGGAGTAACAAATCCCTATCTTCATCCATGCCTACTCAGCAATTACCTTCGGAGATACCTATAGAGCATCTTTCTAGTCACCCAGTTATGTTGCGACGTTTGATACACGCAAGGTATTCCTCTGGTGTTAGTGAGTTGCATGATCTCATGGCCATAGGAACAGATACTTGACATGCAGAAAACTATAGCAATAAACTGACACGATCATATGCTACGTTCATAGTTTTGGTCTTGTCCATCATATCATTCTCCTAATGATGTGATCCTGTTATCAAATGACATCTCATGTCTATGGCTAGGAAAACTCGACCATCTTTGATCAACGAGCTAGTCTACTAGAGGCATACTAGGGACATAGTGTTGTCTATGTATCCACACATGCATTTGAGTTTCCAATCAATACAATTATAGCATGGATAATAAACGATTATCATGAACAAGGAAATATAATAATTACTACTTTATTATTGCCTATAGGGCATATTTCCAACATGCTCTTCTACGGGGGAGACCCGGGTTCGATCCCCCCCTGGGGGGGTTCCTTTTTCATCTGATTTGTTTCCCTCAGGCCCCTGGTGCCTATGTCAGGTGGGGCCTGGTGAGTTTTTTGTTTTTATATATATCTTGTTTTTTTTTGTTTTATACCAAATATGTGTGTTTCTGAGTATATTTCCTTTTAATGAAATTTGGAAAAAAATTCTTATTCCAAATCTGTCAGGAATCTTAGGACAAGCCAATTTTGGCATATGACTCGTTATATGTGAATATGCCAAATTAGGAATTGAGTTTGTGGTAGTTTTGCCTACAGTAATATAGGCTTGTAATATATGATTTTGGGGTAGAAAAAATCTGTGAATCCAATGGTGACATTAATTTTATCATTTGGCCAAGTTTGTAAAACTGTTGTTTTGTGACAATGTGGCATTTTATCTTTTTACATGATTTATTTCTTGCACTATATGATAAACTTGTCAACATGAAAGATGTTCATTTGTGTGTGTGCTAGCCCCTGGTATTTTCGCATGCCATGGTAGAGCATTATATGGGTGGCATTCTTGCTGTCAACATCTCACCAAAATGTTGTTTTCAAGTGCTCAAATTTCTTTAAGTCTTAGAATTTATTATTTTGTTGCCATGTTGTCTAGATGATTCACTTGATTCCTTTTCTCCTTTGAAGTTGGCACAAAAAGATGTGATGAGCATGTTGTCCTCTAACAGTTTGTGCCAAATGCTTGTAGATTGAACTATTGCATCATATTTAAAATTGTTGTCAAACTTGTCATTCTATTAAAATTTCCTTGTTTGTCACTTGTTGAATTTCACTAAGTCTGGAATACTGCCATGTTCAATATCCCATGTTGTGAGGATGATAGCCATTGATATATGCATATTATCATGTTGTCATAATGTAATTAATTGAAGTACATGTTGTCTTCTATCGCCCTGTTAATTTTCATGTCATGCAAGTTCCTCTAGAATGTGTAATTGTTGTTGTCATGATGCAATCATGTTAACTCAAATTCTGTAAAACTGGAATTTTCACTAAGTCCCTAAAAACTTCTTCAGCATGCCATCTTGTGAGCGCAATTGCCATTGATCCATGCTTCCTTTCATATTTTTGTTAATAGATGAATTGTCCAGCATGCTATAAACTTCATGTACATGCCTTGGTTGTGATTTGAAACTTTTTGTAGCTCTGGTTATGTGTGATACAAGATGACATGTCACTGTTTGTGGACAGATTGTGTGTTGGGTTGTTTGTGACTTGTGGGAGTTATACTCCATTGTTTTGCATGATCTTCAGGTCTATTCTTGCTAGATTTTCATTACCAATCCAGTGGCACCATTGGGATACCAAGGAATAGCCCATGGCCTTTTTCCTCTTTGTTTTTGTCTCCATTAACGTTCATACCTTGTTGTGAGTGTATCGTGAGCTTCGTTACTCTGTTTACAACGTTCCACATATGCACTTGCATCAATTTAACATTAAGCATTCATATTTTACATGTTCATGCATGTTAAAACAACTAAACATGACGTTCTGTCCAGAATACTAAATAGCTTAATATTTGCATGTGAAACATGACTAGCATAGGGTTGCCATGTCATTTGCATCAATATGATCATGCATCATCTTTGATTGCGCATTGCACTTTGTTTGTATGTTTATAGGTGTTGTTTCTTTTTGGGTAGACCCGAGTGTTGAGCCTGAGTACGAGGATTTCGGAGAGAACATCTACGAGGACCCAGCTTTGTATCCCCCTGAAGACCCAACAAGCAAGATGATCGTACCCGGATCCTGACACTATTTTTGCTATGCTAGATGTCACGCTCTTATCGTTGTGTTTCGTTACCTAAATTTCCATGAAATCCTCTAACCCCTCCACTACCTAGCAAAACCTTATTTGGCTAAGTTACCGTTGCTCAGCCCCTCTTATAGTGTTCTTAGATGCAGGTGTAGGTTGTTTCCATGTGATGTCATGAATATCTAGAGACATCACAATATTTATTGCTATTTAATTTAATGCACCTATATACTTGGTAAAGGTGGCAGGCTTGGCCTTTTGCCCGGTGTTTTGTTCCACTTTTGCCACCCTAGTTACTTGTTACTGGTGTTATGTTCCATATTTTGCGCAACTAACATCCTTGAGGTTGTTAAGGGGACCCCTTGACTATTCATTTTAGGATAAGGCTTATCTGGCAAGACCCAACTTTGGTACTGGATTTGCTTAATAACCTGATAAAAATGCATAGGGCTTGCAACCCCGTCGATAATTAATCAACAACCCGGACCTCACCCTGGGCGTTTGGGTACCCTAACCCATTACCCGAACCCGAACCGAACCTAATTACCCGAATTGTCGGGTAATTCGGGTATCGGGTTAGGGTCCGGTTCTCATTTCTTGGCTATTTGGTTTTCGGGTTAGGGTTCGGGTTTCAATCTGGAATACCTGAAATACCCATACTAATCTAATTATTCATACTACCCAAATTATTCATCCTATTATTACACTGTCATGTTACCCATACTAGTGAAAATACCCATACTACCCCAAAATACCCATACTACCCAAATTATTTATATCAAAAGTTGATGTTTGCTTCGAATATTTCGGGGTTTTAGGGTAGCCGAATTACCCGAATTAAAATTTTGGGTAATTTGGGTTCGGGTATTTTTTTGACAGAAAAAGTTTCGGTTCCCATTTTTAAGTACCCGAATTACCCATAAACCAAACTACCCGAACCGAAATAACCGAAATACCTGAACGCCTAGGGTAACTGGGGCCAGTGCTCCTCATGAGTGTTGGCCAAACTAGAGCACCGTGCGGGGCCAACCTGGGGCTACTCGGGAGATTTCTATCAAGCCATCGTATGCTTCGCTTACCCATCGTGTCATGAGAATGAGATACGCGGCTCTTATTGGGTTCGTCGACACGTCAGGCGATCTTGCTGGATTTGTTTTACCTTTCTCGAATGTATTGTGTGAGGGATTACGAGGATACTTTGGGCTATCTCGAGTTTGAGGTGTTCCTACGGAATCTTCGAGGAGATCTCGAGTTATCCGTGGTCGAGGTTATTCCACGCGGTGTGTGGTTAGTTTATGATGGATGAGTTGGAGCACCCCTGTAGGGTTTGATCTTTTCGAGAAGCCATGCCTGTAGTTATGTGGCAACTTGGAGATTTGTTTAACACCCGGTTATAATAAACTTGAAGTAAACTCAATAAACTACACCAACCGTGTGCGTAACCGTGACTGTCTGTGCTCGTGAACATGAACCGAGAGAGAACACGGTGGGGTTATGATTGGTGTAAGTAGGTGTTCAGGATCACTTAGTGATAAATCTAGTCACGATTGTTATGCATAGGCCACCATATTTAATTCTTGTTCTCGTAAGTTAGCCACTCAAACATATGCTTGGTGCTTGCTGCAACCTCGGCACTTAACCATCCTCACCCAATGGCTTACATAGTTTTGGTACCCAGGTTATGAGATTATTGAGTCCCTATGGCTCACAGATTATTACAACACTACAGGTACAGGTTCTGATGATATCTATCTCGTTGAGGCGTAACGGCTCCAGTGGGAGTATGATGAAGAACATGGTCGGATGTATGTTACGTATCTGGACGAGTAGGGAGGCATCATGGTCATGTTCCTGGGCTAGCAAGGCAGTTTCATTGTTTCTTTTATCGTTTGATTTCGTCTGTAGACAGACCCTGTCTTATGGATCAATGTATGAATGATTATGTGATATTATAATTTAGCATGTGGTGAGTGTAAGCCAACTCTTATACTCTTCTTCACAATACAAGTATGCAATGATTCTGTACTTGTGAATCACCGAGATGCGCTTCTATCGCCATTGTTCATGTTATCGATATGTTTGAGTCGCTTCTACCAAGATGCACTTTTATCACAGCAGATGTCCGGATTACCGGACTTGAGTTCGGAGTTGTCGCCATTGTAGTGGACTCAAAGGGGTTGATCGGGACAAAGGACACGAGTTTACCCAGGTTCGGCCCCTCAAGTCGAGGTAAAAGCCTACATCATGCTTGTGTTGTTATTGCTTGTTGTATCGATTACAAGGGGCTGAAAGCTTGACCTAGTTCTCGATAACCTGTCCCCTAAGTCGCCCCGGGTCTGCCTTTATATAGGAGGTCAGGACCATCGGGTCTTACAATTGTTTAACCGAGTCATGTTATATCTTCGAGTCTATCTCTATCTCCTTGTCCAAGTTATCCTTGAGACGTCTTACACGTCCGGGTCTTTCTCCTCCGGGCCATCGACCGGCCCACATCTTGAGCCACCTATCATCTTGGGCCTCCAGTTGGTGGCTTACCTTTTGGGCCGGCTCATGAGTCAGTAATATCAGCCGGAGCCTCCAAGCCGGGTCATATTACGGGGTTATATCCCCAACATTAGGCCCCAGGTTGAATTGAGCTTGCTCACTTCACCCTTCTTCTGGTTTCTGAGAGTCGCCTGAAAATGACCCGGCGTGATGTCACGGGATCCGCTGACGTATCATCGAATCTTGCATTTAACCACTCATCTCGAGAATCGAGGTGTCCGCCTCGGTCAAATCAGTGTCGTCGCCTGGATATTCGTGCCTTCCTTTATTCTTTCTTTAAATACGACCCGTGCGGGTCGAAACGTCCATTCTCCCGCTCGTGCGTCTTCTTCCTCCTCGTGTCGCCGCCCCAGCGTCTTCGAGCCTTGCTCCGATGTCGTCGTCCGTCGTCCTCGACTTTGGCCACTGCATCACCATGGACGTACCAGAGTCCCATCCGCCTCCGTCGTGCCATCTCCGGTGAGTCTTCTGTGCCCTAGATCGTCGCCGCAAATAGGGTTTTTACCGATCGCTCTGCCGCCGCCGCTTGGGCTTCAACGCTACCGCCGGCGGGCGTGCCTCAGTGCCATAAATGCTCTTAGCTTGCGCATTAACTTTGTCATAATTTACTTGCTTGTGCTTGACTAGTCACCCCTCTTATCTTGCACAGTACTTAAGTGACCACTATGTCTCGTGCCACCAATTCGTGCAACTGGGTCGGGTCTTGCGTCACCGAAGAGCATTTATCTGAACTTGTCGCAGCGGGTACCATTCCTCCAAAAGAGGTTCTTCACTGGCGGGTTCCGGGTGATGAGACCCGCCCTGCCCCTAAGGAGGGAGAAGTAGTAGTTTTTACAGATCACATTGAGCGAGGGTTCGTACCGCCCGGCTCAAAGTTCTTCCGAGACGTCCTCCATCTTTACAAGCTTCACCCCCAAGACCTGGCGCCAAATTCCGTCTCCAACATCTGCAATTTCCAAGTACTCTGTGAAGCTTATCTACAGTCCAGGCCGTCTATAGGTTTCTTCCGTGAGTTCTTTTATGCTAACCGCCAGACGGAGTTCAAAGGCGGTCCGAGTCTAGAGCTTGGAGGGATTTCCATCCAGCACCGCAGGGACATTATTTTCCGGCTCTCCGGATGCCAAGTCCCCCCAAAGATTGGAACAAGACCTGTTTTTATTGCAAGGACACATCTCCTGAGAATGAACGCCGCATGACGGGTTATCGCCCTTCCCGGTTGAAGACAAACTCAGCGCTCCCTGACCGCCTCTCAGCCTCGGATCGCGCTAGGTACGAAACGGCTCATGCTAAGCTGAAAGCGCTCCTGGCCAACAGACTCACAGGAACAGATTTGATCCGCTGCTGGGTTGAATGTCGGATCCTGCCTTTAAGCCGTAGGGGCCGGCTTATGTGCGAGTATGAAGGAAAATATGATAGCTCCTTGTGCTTCAGTCGATCCACTTTGACAGAGGATGATATTGCCATGACTGTCCAGAGTCTTGTTCATGAAGCCTCTGGCTCCTACAGCACCATCGGCTTAGCGCCTTTCTGCGTTACCAATCCGGCTCCTGATGTAAGTTAACCTCTTTTCCATCCATCTCTTACATGTTACTTGTCCTTTGCTTGATTTATTATCCTTTACTCTGGGTCACTTCATGCAGGCCTACTCAGATTTTTGGAAAAAGGAGTATGTCCCTCCTCTGAAGAAGGCCCGTTAGAAGAAAGTTGTGGAGAAGAAAACGAAGAAGAGCACTCCGCAAGAAAACTAGCTTGAACAGCCGGAGTCATCCGAGTCAGAGGTAAGATCTTAATTTGTTTGCTTGACCCTTTAACTTCTTTGTTCATTAATACTTGCTTTACTCGCAGGAAGAAGTGGAGACCAGCCATGCCAACGCTCCTGAGGTAACCTATATCTCTTCCAGGTCAGAATATTTCGTCCCTCGAAAGCCGCGGCAGGTTGTCAGAAAATTTCCTCTTTCTCACCCTCTCGCTCATCTGGCTCCCGATTTCTTCTTGAAAAAGCAACAACAGGTTGAGCGTCGCCAGACCCAAAGCACCGGCTCTACCGAGCTCGTGTCCAGGTTACCAAACTCGCCGGCTCCCAAGAAACGCCCCACAGAGATTTATGTCTCTACTTTTTCCTTTGATTTTCCTTTTTAACATTGATGCCTTCTCATTGTTCCTGTCTTACTCTTTCAGAAGACCCCTTCCTCTGGCGACTCTTCGGCGTCGGTTCTACCACCGCCAAAGATCAATCCGCTGTAAGTATTTGGACGTTCAGCTGCTGATACAATATTAACCTCTTAAAATGTTGATTCTTTATCTTGTAGGGCTCAAGTGAAACGTCGTAAGACCAACCAGCCCTCCCCCGGCCCAGTCCCTCCAGACCAGGAACTCGAACAGCCGGACCTGGCACAGCCGGATGAGGCTCCAGCAGAAGAGGCTCCGCCAGCCGCCTCCACAGAGCCAGCCGCTGACGATGTTATAATGGAGAGTCCTCCAAGGGCTCCTTCCAAGCCGACAACTCCCGCCAAGACTCCTGCAACACCAGATGTTGTTATCACCGGGTCTGCTCAGAAATCACCTCCGGTGCATGTGTTGACTGTCACATCCCTAGCTTTAGCATGCATAACGATCCATGTTTGGGTTTGCATCATGTTTAAATTCCTTTAAACTTGAAATGGGGATGATCAAAACCCTAGCACTATTAGAATTCAAATAGGCCCAACCAATAATAATTTTCAATGGTTCAAAGTGGCTCTAAAAAAATGTTCATCCTCTCTGGAATAATGTGGCAACATAAACCAGGGATGATGCATATTTTAAACTCATTTTGGATACTGAATTAAAATAATAACCATTCAGATTGGAGTTTTAAAATTCTATAAATATTTTAAAGCTCCAATAAATCTGTAAAATCCATGAGTGTCTTTGGTTATAACATAAAAAGGCCACATACCAATTTTCCACATATTATGAGATGGTTTGGTTTTGAAATCAAATCAAAATAAAACTGGAAAATAGAAAACAAAAAATAAAATAAAAAAGGGGAAACCCCTCCTGGCCCAAGAAGGGGCTCGCCCAGCCGGCCTAGCTGCCAGTCACCCCCAACCTCTTGCCAGGAGGATGGGGAGTGTGGCAGGGGCGCACCGGCATGCGCCGGCCACCTCCTGCCTGGCTGCTTACCGTGGCAGCCCCTGGGCTCGCCAGTGCACCGTCGTCGTGGCCTCTTCTCCCTCTCTCCCTCACGCTCGCCGCTCTCTCTCGATCTCCCTTCCCCCTCTCTGCTCTCCTCTCCCACCGGCCCCTGAAGTCGCCGTCGCCGCCAATAGCTAGCCCCGCCGCCGCCCAGCCTCCCCGACCCGACCTAGAGCTCCGGCTCAAGCCCCGGAAGCTCCCCACCGAAGGAATCAAGGTCGGAGGCCCGCAACATCGACCCCATTGTCGTTTTCCCTCCGCCGGACGCCGTGGACCCCTCGCCGATGCTCAGCGCCGCCCCGGTCGTCCCCGAGCTGCCCTCGTCGCCATCGGCCCCCTGTGAGCTTCCTCTACTCCTCCCCGTCGCCCTGCTCCCCTGCCCGTGCCCTAGCCGCCGCTTTCCCATCATGCCGAGCTCTGGCCGCCGCCAAAATCGACGTGGTCGTCGTCTCTAGCCACCCCAGCTCCTCCTGACCGCCTAGATGGATGCGGACGTGTGCGGGCTACCTCCAGGTGGTCTCCGCGCATCCAACCGTCGCGTCTGTGCGATTCCGGTGAGATGCCACCATCGGTTTGGTCATCGCCGGCGAGGCTCCAGTGCCGCTGACGTGGCAGGGTAGTTAGGACTAACCACCGCGCTAATTAACCCCCCCCCCGTGCCACTGACAGTAGGCCCTAGAGCGGGGTCAAAGCCCAGTCAACGCGGGATTAACCCTGTGTCTGTGACACGTGGGTCCTGTTGGGGAACGTCGCATGGAAACAAAAAAATTCCTACGCACACACAAATCTATCCATGGATGAGCATCTACGAGAGGGAGAGTGGATCTACGTACCCTTGTAGATCGCTAAGAGGGAAGCGTTAAGAAACGCGGTTGGTGTAGTCGAACATCTTCGCGATCCAAATCACCGAGCGTCCTGCGATCTCATCACGATCCGTCCCGCGATCCAATCACGATCCGTCTTGCGAACTCATCACGGTCCGTTCCGCGAACTCATCACGAATCGTCTCGTGGCCTTGATCACGATCCTTCCGATCTAGTACCGAACGGAAGGCACCTCCGCGTTCAGCACACGTGCAGCTTGATGACGATCTCCACCGTCTTGATCCAGAAAGATGAAGTGGAGGGGAAGAAGATTTCTCCGGCAGCGTGACGGCGCTCTAGAGATGGTGGTGGAGCTATTCCAGAAGGGCTTCGCCTAAGCACTGCAGAAATCCGATCTAGAGGAGAAGCTATGCACTAGAGGAACGGGTGGCACGTGGCTGAAAATCTTGTGCCAAAACCCTAAAATCCTCTAGTATATATAGGAGGAGAGGAGGAGGAGGCTTGTCTGCCAAAAAGGCAGCCCTTGGGTCGGCCAAACCAAGGAGGGAGGAGTCCTCCTCCTCCACTCCTAGTAGGATTAGGACTCCTTCCTTATTTGGCCCTTTTTTGCCTTTTTTTCACCTTTTTCCTTTTGGTATTTTCTTCCCAGCCTCATGGGCTTTGTGTAGGAATTCCACCAGCCCACTAAGGGCTGATATTCATCCTCCTACAGCCCATAAAGCCTCTTGGGTCGAAATACCCCTCCCGGTGGTCTCCCGGTACACTACCGGCACTCCCGGTACACTACCGATGAGCCCGGAACTTTTTCGGCGACCAAACTGGGACTTCCTATATATGAATTTTTACCTCCGGACCATTCCGGAGCTCCTCGTGATGTCTGGATCTCATCCAGGACTCCGAACAAACTTCGGTCACCACCATACATAACTCTACACTACCGAAACGTCACCGAACCTTAAGTGTGCAGACCCTGCGGGTTCGAGAACTATGTAGACATGACCGAGACACCTCTACGGCCAATAACCAATGGAGGGACCTGGACATCCACATTGGTTCCTAGATATTCTACGAAGATCTTCATCGGTCGAACCTCTATGTCAAGGATTCAGTCAATCCCGTATAACGTTCCCTTTGTTCTTCGGTATGTTACTTGCCCGAGATTCGATCGTCGGTATCTCCATACCTAGTTCAACCTCGTTACTGGCAAGTCTCTTTACTCGTTCCATAATGAAAGATCCCGTGGCTAACATGTTAGTCACATTTCTTGCAAGGCTTGTTGTGATGTTGCATTACCGAGTGGGCCCTAAGATACCTCTCCGTCACACGGAGTAACAAATCCCAGTCTAGATCCATGCCAACTCAACAGACACCTTCGGAGATACCTGTAGTGCACCTTTATAGTCACCCAGTTACGTTGCGACGTTTGATACACACAAAGCATCCCTCCGGTGTCAGTGAGTTGCATGATCTCATGGTCATAGGAACATATACTTGACATGCGGAAAACAGCAGCAATAAACTGACACGATCATATGCTACGTTTGTAATTTGGGTCTTGTCCATCACATCATTCTCCTAATGATGTGATCTCGTTATCAAATGACATCTCATGTCCATGGCTAGGAAACCTTAACCATCTTTTGATCAACGAGCTAGTCTATTAGAGGCATACTAGGGACATGGTTTTGTCTATGTATCCACACATGCATCTAAGTCTCCGATCAATACAGTTATAGCATGGATAATAAACGATTATCATGAACAAGAAAATATGATAATAACTAATTTATTATTTCCTCTAGGGCATATTTCCAACAGTCTCCCACTTGCACTAGAGTCCATAATCTAGTTCACATCACCATGTGATTCGCATTGTTATGAATCTAACACCCAATGAGTTCTAGGGCTCGATCATGCTTTGCATGTGAGAGAGGTCTTATAGTCAACGGGTTTGCAGAATTCAGATCCGTGTGTACTTTGCAAATCCCTATGTCAAACTGTAAACACTGCTACCACACTCCACTTGGTACTATTCCAAATGGCTACTCAACTATATGTATCCAGATTGCTACTACGAGTCATCCGAATTGGTGTTAAAGCTTGCATCGACGTAACTCTTTACGACGAACTCTTTATCACCTCCATAATCAAGAAACATCTCCTTAGTATTTAAGTTACTAAGGATAATCTTGACCGTTGTCCAGTGATCCACTCATGGATCACTTTTGTACCCCTTGACAGACTCATGGCAAGGCACACACAGGTGCAATACACAGCATGGCATACTGTACAGAGCCTATGACTAAGGCACAGGGGACGACGTTCGTCCTTTCTCTTTCTTCTACCATGGTCGAGCTTTGAGTCTCACTCAACTTCACACCTTACAAATCAGGCAAGAACACTTTCTCTGACTGATCCATTTTGAACTCTTTCAAAATCTTGTCAAGGTATGTACTCATTGAAAGTCTCATCAAGCATCTTGATCTATCTCTATAGATGTTGACGCTCAACAATTAGGTAGCTTTATCCAGGACTTCCTTTGGAAAAACTCTTTTCAAATAACCCTTCATGCTTTCCAGAAATTCTATACCATTTCCGATCAACAATATGTCAACCACATATGCTTACCAGAAACTCTATAGTGCTCCCACTCACTTTATTGCAAATACAAGTTTCTCATAAACTTTGTATAGGCTCAAAAACTTTGATCACCTCATCAAAGTATATATATTCCAACTCCGAGATGCTTGCTTCAGTCCATAGAAAGATCACTGAAGCTTGCTCACCTTTTAGCATCCTTAGGACTGACAAAACCTTCTGGTTGTATCACATACAACCTTTCCTCAAGTAAACTGTTAAGGAAACGATGTTTTGACATCCATCTGCCAGATTTCATAATTGAAAATGCAGCAAATGCTAACACAATTCCAATAGACTTTAGCATCGCTATGAGTGAGAAAGTCTCATCGCAGTCAACTCCTTGAACTTGTCACAAACAACTTTGCAACAAGTCGAGCTTTACAAATGGTGACATTTACCATCAGTGTTTGTCTTCATTTTAAAGATCCATTTATACTCAACGGCCTGCCGTCCAACGAGCAAGTCTACCAAAGTCTATACTTGGTTTTCATACATGGATCCTATCTCGGATTTCATGGCCTCCAACCATTTGTCAGAATCCGGGCCTATCATCGCTTCTCCATAGCTCGTAGGTTCATCGTTGTCCAACAACATGACTTCCAAGACAGGGTTCTCGTACCACTTAGGAGCAGTACACATCCTTGTCGACCTACGAAGTTCGATAGTAACTTGATCCTAAAGCTTCATGATCATCATCATTAACTTCCTCTTCAACTAACGTAGGCTTCACAGAAACATCTTTCTACGCTGCGCTACTCTCTAGTTGAACAAAGGTTTAACAACCTCATCAAGTTCTATCTTCCTCCCACTCAATTCTTTCGAGAGAAACATTTCCTCAAGAAAGGATCCGTTTAAGCAACAAACACTTTGCACTAGGATCTGAGATAGAAGGTTCACCCAACTGATCTTAGGGTATTCTATGAAGATGCATTTGTCCGCCTTGGGTTCGACCTCATTAGGTGAAAACATTTTCCACACAAGTGTCGCAGCCCCAAATATTAAGAAATGACAGCTTAGGTTTCTATCAAACCATAATTCACACGGTATCATCTCAACGGATTTAGATGATGCCCTATTTAAAGTGAATGTAGTTGTCTCTAATGCATAACCCCAAAATTATAGTACTAAAACGATAAGAGACATCACAGTATGCACCATATCAAATAGAGCATGACTATGATGTTCGGACACACCATCACACTATGGTGTTCCAGGTGGCGTTAGTTGTGAAACAAATTTCACATTGTCTTAATTTGTATGCCAAACTCGTAACTCAGATATTCACCTCCACGATCATATCGCAGTCATTTTTATCTTCTTGTCACGATGATCTTAAACTTCACTCTGAATTTACTTGAACCTTTCAAATGATTCAGACTTGTGTTTCATTAAGTAAATATACACTATATCTACGCAAACATCAGTGAAGGTAAGAAAATAACGATATCCACTGCACGCTACAAGACTCAGTAGATTGCATACATCAACATGTATCATTTCCAATGAATCACTTGCCCGCTCCATCCAACGGGGTCCTTTAGTCATCTTGCCCAAGAGGCATGGTTCGCATGTCTCAACCGATTCGAAATCGAATGAGTCCTAATATCCATCAGCATGGAGTTTCTTCATGCGCTTTATACCAATATGACATTTAGCGGCAGTGCCACAAGTATGTGGTACTATCATTATTAACTTTATATCTTTTGCCATCAATGTTATGAACATGTGTACTACTACGATCAAGATTTCAACAAACCATTCTCACTGGATGCATGACCATTGAAGGTATTATTCATGTAAACAGAATAACCATTATTCTCTAACTTAAATGAATAACCGTATTGTAATAAACATGATCTAATCATGTTCATGTTCAACGCAAAACACCAAATAACATTTATTTAGGTTCATCACTAATCCTGAAGGTAGAGTGAGCGTGCGATGTTGATCACATCAACCTTGGAAACCTTTCCAACACATATCGTCACCTCACCCTCAGCTAGTTCTCCATTTATTCCGTAGCTTTTATTTCGAGTTACTAACATTTAGCAACCGAACCGGTATCCAATACCCAGGTGCTACTAGGAGTACTAGCAAGGTACACATCAATAACTCGTATATCAAATATACTTCTGTCGATGTTGCCAGCCTTCTTATCTACCAAGTATCTAGGGTTGTTCCGCTTCAGCGACCGCTCACCTCATAACAGAAGCACTTAGTCTCGGGTTTGAGTTCAACTTTGGGTTGCTTCACTGGAGCAGCAACTGACTTGCTATCCATGAAGTTTCCCTCCTTGCTCTTGCCCTTCTTGAAACTAGTGGTTTTGATTAGCCATCAACACTTGACGCTCCTTCTTCATTTCTACCTTCGCGGTGTCAAACATCGCGAACAGCTCAGGAATCATTATTTCTATCCCTGGCAATTTATAGTTCATCACCAAGTTCTAGTAGCTTAGTGACAGTGACTTGGAGAACTATATCAATCACTATCTTATCTGGAAGATCAACTCCCACTTGATTCAAGTGATTGTAGTACCCAGACAATCTGAGTACATGCTCAACGATTGAGCTATTCTCCTTCATCTTATAGGCAAAGAATCTTGTTGGAGATCTCATATGTCGCAACACGGGCACGAGCTTGAGATCACAATCTCAGCTCCTAGAACATCTCATATATTCCGTGATGTTCAAAACATTTCGGAGCCTCAACTCTAAGCCGTAATGCATGACACACTAAACTATCAAGTAGTCATCGAAACGTGCCTGTCAGATATTCACAACATCTACAGACGACGCTAGAGGGGGTGGCGCACCGAGCGGTGCATTAAGGACATAAGCCTTCTGTGCAGCAAAGAGGACAATCCTTAGATCACGGACCCAGTCTGCAATATTGCTACCATCATCTTTCAACTCTATTTCTCTAGGAAAAAAATTAAGGGAGCTACAGCGCGAGCTAGTAATCTACAACATAATTTGCAAAGACACTATTGACTATGTTCATGATAATGAGTTCAATTAATCATATTACTTAAGAACTCCCACTCAAATTGACATCCCTCCGATCATTCGAGTGATACATGATCCAAATTCACCAACTCAAGTCCAATCATCACGTGAGTTGAGGTGGCTGCAATGGTGAACATCATTATGTTGATCATATCTACTATATGACTCATGTTCGACCTTTCGGTCTCTCGTGTTCTGAGGCCATGTCTGTACATGCTAGGCTCGTCAAGTTTAACCCGAGTGTTCTGCACGTGCAAATCTAGCTTGCACCCGTTGTATGTGAACGTAGAGTCTATCACCCGATCATCACGTGGTGTCTCAACACGACGAACTTTTGCAACGGTGCACACTCGGGGAGAACACAATTTATCTTGAAATTAAGTGAGGGATCACCTTATAATGCTACCGTCGTCCTAAGCAAAACAAGGTGCATAAAAAGGATTAACATCACATGCAAATCATAAGTGACATGATATGGCCATGAATTTGTGCTTTTGATCTCCATCTAGAAAGCACCGGCATGATCTCCATCGTCACCGGCATGACACCATGATCTCCATCATCTTGATCTCCATCAACGTGTCGCCATCGGGGTTGTCACGCCCTGCAAGCTTCTACTACTATTGCTACCGTTTAGCGATAAAGTAAAGCATTACATAGCGCTTAATGATTGACACGTAGGTCATACAATAATTAAAGACAACCCTATGGCTCCTGCCGGTTGCCGTATTCACCGACATGCAAGTCGTGATAATCTATACATCACATGACCATCTCATACATCACATATATCACATCATGTAATTGGCCATATCATATCACAACATACCCTGCAAAAACAAGTTAGACGTCCTCTAATTGTTGTTGCATGTTTTACGTGGCTGCTACGGGTATCTAGCAAGAACAATTCTCACCTATGCAAAAACCACAACGGTGATACACTAGTTGCTTTTCAACATTCTCAAGGACCGCCTTTGTCGAATCCGATCCAACTAAAGTGAGAGAAACCGTCACCCGCAAGCCATCTAGGCAACAAGTTGCGTCGAGGGAACCGGTCTCTCATAAGCGTACGAGTAATGTTGGCCCAGGCTGCTTCATCTCACAATCCCGCTGAACCAAAATATGACCAAGGGAGGAAGCAATCTAAGCATCAACGCCCACAAACCTTTTGTGTTCTACTCGAGATCTCATCGAACCATCAACCTAACTCATGATGCCACTGTTGGGGAACGTCGCATGGGAAACAAAAAATTTCCTACGCCCACGCAAATCTATCCATGGTGATGAGCATCTACAAGAGGGAGAGTGGATCTACGTACCCTTGTAGATCCCTAAGCGGGAAGCGTTAAGAAACGCGGTTGGTGTAGTCGAACATCTTCACGATCCAAATCACCGAGCGTCCCACGATCTCATCATGATCCGTCCCGCGATCCAATCACGATCCGTCTGGTAAAGTCATCACAGTCCATCCCGCGAACTCATCACGAATCGTCTCGTGGCCTTGATCACGAGCCTTCCGATCTAGTACCGAACGGACGGCACCTCCGCGTTCAGCACACGTGCATCTTGATGACGATATCCACCGTCTTGATCCAGAATGATGAAGTGGAGGGGAGGAAGAGTTCTCCGGCAGCGTGACAGCGCTCCGGAGATGGTGGTGGAGCTATGCACTAGAGGAACGGGTGGCACGTGGCTGAAAATCTTATGCCAAAACCCTAAAATCCTCTAGTATATATAGGAGGAGAGGAGGAGGAGGCTTGGCTGCCAAAAAGGCAGCCCTTGGGTCGGCCAAACCAAGGAGGGAGGAGTCCTCCTCCTCCACTCCTAGTAGGATTAGGACTCCTTCCTTATTTGGCCCTTTTTTGCCTTTTTTTTTGCCTTTTTCCTTTTGGTATTTTCTTCCCAGCCTCATGGGCTTTGTGTAGGACTTCCACCAGCCCACTAAGGGCTGATATTCATCCTCCTACAGCACATAAAGCCTCTTGGGTCGAAATACCCCTCCCGGTGGTCTCCCGGTACACTACCGGCACTCCCGGTACACTACCGATGAGCCCGGAACTTTTCCGGCGACCAAACTGGGACTTCCTATATATGAATTTTTACCTCCGGACCATTCTGGAGCTCCTCGTGACGTCCGGGATCTCATCCAGGACTCCGAACAAACTTCGGTCACCACCATACATAACTCTACACTACCGAAACGTCACCGAACCTTAAGTGTGCAGACCCTGCGGGTTCGAGAACTATGTAGACATGACCGAGACACCTCTACGGCCAATAACCAATGGCGGGACCTGGATGTCCACATTGGTTCCTACATATTCTACGAAGATCTTCATCGGTCGAACCTCTATGTCAAGGATTCAGTCAATCCCGTATAACGTTCCCTTTGTTCTTCGGTATGTTACTTGCCCGAGATTCGATCGTCGGTATCTCCATACCTAGTTCAACCTCGTTACTGGCAAGTCTCTTTACTCGTTCCGTAATGCAAGATCCCATGGCTAACATATTAGTCACATTGCTTGAAAGGCTTGTTGTGATGTTGCATTACCGAGTGGGCCCTGAGATACCTCTCCGTCACACGGAGTAACAAATCCCAGTCTAGATCCATGCCAACTCAACAGACACCTTCGGAGATACCTGTAGTGCACCTTTATAGTCACCCAGTTACGTTGCGACGTTTGATACACACAAAGCATCCCTCCGGTGTCAGTGAGTTGCATGATCTCATGGTCATAGGAACATATACTTGACATGCGGAAAACAGCAGCAATAAACTAACACGATCATATGCTATGTTTGTAATTTGGGTCTTGTCCATCACATCATTCTCCTAATGATGTGATCCCATTATCAAATGACATCTCATGTCCATGGCTAGGAAACCTTAACCATCTTTTGATCAACGAGCTAGTCTATTAGAGGCATACTAGGGACATGGTTTTGTCTATGTATCCACACATGCATCTAAGTCTCCGATCAATACAATTATAGCATGGATAATAAACGATTATCATGAACAAGGAAATATGATAATAACTAATTTATTATTGCCTCTAGGGCATATTTCCAACAGGTCCCGCTTGTTGGTTTGACCCAGAACGGTCAGTTGACCGTGCTGACGTCATGCTAACGCAGTAATTGTTTTTAGGATTTTAAATAATTCCAGAAATAGCTAAAACTTAGAAAAATCATATAAATTAATCTGTAAGTCAAAATGAAATAATTTATATATGAAAATTTATCAGAAAAATCCAATGAATCCATCTGTACCATTTTCATGCATGATAGAGCAATCCAAATAGGTAAAGTTGGACATTTTAACTCAAATGCATTATGGAAACCATATATGAAGTTGAATTTGAACCTTGAGTTCAAACCCACTTCATTTAAATCTGTTGCTAGATGCATTAGATCAATATCTCATATTGCCATGACATATTCATGCATCATATTGTGGCATCTGGTCTGTATTGATTTGCTTCCCCTTCGATGGTTGTTCTTCGTGATAGGCACTGTTCCGGAGGATACGGTCGAGTATCCATCTGAGGAGCAGTAACGTGTGATCGTCTTGTCAGGCAAGCAACCCCCCCCCCCTTGAACATACCGATACAAACCCACTCTCTCGCTCTTTCTCTCACTTATTGCATTAGGACAAAACGTTTCAAGTTGCATGCTTCGGTAGTTGAACCCATTCCTCTGCATGACATGTCATTGTCACAGTAAATAGCTAAACCATGCAACCTAGCATACCTGGTAGATGCTTGAGCTATGATGTGCCTTAACCTGCTATGCTTGCTATGCTTAGAGTTGTGTCAGGTCTGATTCATCTGGGTGATGAACCGGAGTGAACTGAACTTGTTCTGATAATGAGAGTTAAGTTGTGAACACGATTAGGTAAAGGTAGCGATGAGAGGCCGTGTAGGAGTACATGGCGGGTTGTCTCATCGGGACCGTCCTTAAGAACTGAGTCATGTGTATGTTGTCCAAGACTAGCTGCTACCGCACATTGGGATCCTTAACTGACTCTCTCGACTTATTAACCGACTCGATCTCTGTCCAGGAGTTGCAACTAGTTTCTGGTGTTTGTAGGATATGCTAGTGGTCTACGGGGTGGCACCCCGTACAGGTGGGCTCGGGACAGACTAGGCATTGTGGCCCGGTGTACCAAGCGTAGTACCATCCGTCGAGGTGGGCTTGGGAACCCTGTACACATCGTTTGGGGCAGTTGAGGAAACTTCGGCCGTACTTCCTTGCGGGTTTAGTCTCGAATAGGTGATAAACCTAGACGAGAGTCTTGTGTGGTTAGTCAGGTCGTGGCCGACTCCCTCGCTGGGCTTCCGTTTGAAGGTTGCCGAGGTGCCTTTTTACGAGCACATGGCAGTAAGTGGCGGGAGCATGTGTGATGAAGTACACCCCTGCAGGGTAATCAATCTATTCGAATAGCCGCGTCCGCGGATATGGACTACTTGGATACTTATATGGTTCATAGACAATTTAAAAGGTTACTCATAAAAGCTACAAGATAAGTGTGAGTACCATGGATGGCACTCTCGTAGGAAGACGGGAGAGGATCCATGGTGGTGTATTGTTGTGGTGTTAGTGGACTCGTGTACGCATCACAAGAGTTTACAAAGATTTGAAAGTCGAAGTAGAGGATAGCCACCGAGTCAAAGCTGGTTTGCTGCATCAACCCCACAACTTCCTTGTTGATACCGATGCATATGTAGATAGTTCTGATGTAAGACTTGCTGAGTACTCAGTACTCACCGTTGCTTAAATATGTTTTTGCAGAGAGACCTCGGTCTTGCTAGTGGGTTTTGACGATAAGATCGATGTTGTTTATTTAGCTTGGGAATCCCAGCCAGAGGTCTGGTTCCTGTGGAAGGCCTTGTAGTTAGACAGGCTTTCTCAGCTTTCTTCTCTTCTAGATGTCTGTACCCAGACATGTAAGCTTCCGCTTGTTGTATGTATGATTGTGTGTTGGGTCTTGTGACCCCTGTTTGTAATATCATACTATGTTAGCTCTTAAGAGCCCTAAATGAATGTTGTGTTGTTGTATGGTTACGTTGTGATGCCATAGTTGTATCTATACATATCGGGCATGTCGTGCGTATGTGTGACGTGCAACGATATGTATGGGATCCGACACCTAGTTGTGTGCCTTTAGTAGTACTCTTTACAGGGAACTGCCTCCTTGTGCTTCCATCGAGCCTTGGTAGCTTGCTACTGCTCCGGACACATTGATTGACCGGCATGTATCCTTCTTTGCTGCTGTGTCTGTCCCTTCGGGGAAATGTCTCGTAGTGTAATGGAGTCCCTGTAGCCTGCTACGACTCGTCTACATGCAGTGATGACATTTATGTCCCACGACGTAATGGAGTCCTTGTAGCTTGCTATGACTCGTCTACACACGCTAGAGGCCGACACCTGCATTGTTGGGTTACGTATGCCTGTTCCTGTACGGATGTGCCACTTGGGTTCTATGACTAGTCATGTCATCCCGGGTTCTCTGTTGTTTGATTGCCAGCGACATGTTCACATACATGAGCCAAAAGACGCAAACGGTCCCGGCTAAGGTAAGGTTGCAGCCGTGGAGTTTACCGTGTGTGAGGCCACAAAGTGATGTGATATGTTACAGTCTGGATTCTTATGACTTAGGATCGGGGTCCCGACATTGACCCGGCATACAGAGCCGGCCGAGGCCTCAAGGAAGTTAAATTTTGACTCTTCATATGAGAAGATGACAGCCGAAGACCTCCACTCTGGGTATATGAACCGGGTTACCACCAGTCGGGATCTAGAAATTCGGCTGGTTGCTCTGATGAAGACCAAGTATGAGGTACCTTACTCTTTTCATGCTATAACCTTTCCTAGCCCCCAAGAGCCGGTTTAATCTATTTTATAGTTGAGCCGGATCTTTCCTTGAGGTTTGTAGAGAATGCCTTGATCAAAATGTGCTAGATGTTTAAACCTGCACTGTAGATATAATAAACCGCCGATCGTAGTCGCCAAGGGCCGGCTCAAATTTATTTGAGTCGGGTCTTTTCTTGTAGACAGTTGGGAGATCCCATCGTAGCCCCCAAGGGCCGATTTAAATTTTATTTGAGTCGGGTCTTCTATCATAAATATTCTTTGAAGAGCCATCTTGTAGCCCCCAAGGGCCGAATCAACTTTGATCAAGTTGAGTCGGTGCTTCTAGTTGAAAGAGCCATAGTGTAGCCCCCAAGTTCCGGATCAATTTTGAAGAAGGTGAACCGGAACTAAACTGTATACTCAAAAGATCAAATATACATTAGCCCCCAGGTGTCAAATATATTGCTTGCAATCTGTTTGAGACTTGCATAACCTTGTTGTGAACATTCGTTGTTTGATAGCATCTTTCCTCTAGCGGCTTATCTTTCACTTTGATACTTTGCAGGATGCATTAAGCGCTGCCGGCTCTCAACTGGCAGATCTGAAAACCAATTTAGCAGCTCAGCAGGAGGCCCGGAGCATTGCTGATGAAAAGTGTTGGCTTCTGTCCGAGGAGCTCGCCAATGCCACTGCTGACCTCGCCTCTCTGAAAGAGAAGGCAAAATTGGAAAAGGCCGCTCTGACCAAACGGGCGGACGACGCCGACCAGCGGCTTATAGCCATGGCGGAAGAACTTCAAGGCCTGAAACGGCATATTGCGAAGATGTCAGCTGCCCAGTTTCGTAAGTATCTGCTTATTATGTATTTTGACATCACTAATTGGCGGCTCATGTGCTTCATCCGGCTTATCCAGGTCCCAGGAGCCGGCAGTTGGCTTCTGATAGCCTTCTGCCACTAAAGACCATTTACACCTTCGCCGAGCAGCTATACTGCGGCGCCATCTTCACAATCAAGAGTGTTCAATACAAGGAGAAGATCCCCACCGCTCTGAAAGGGGTCTTGGAACTCTTCTCCACCATGCCTAAACAAATAGAAGAGTTGAAGAAATCCTTGTTTCGTCAAGGAGCCGTCGCTGGATTGAGCCGGGCTCTGGCAATTGCACCTGAGCTGACGCCGGCTGAAATGATGGATGGCCATCCATCGAAGAAGGTCGACGGCTCAGAGTTTACCGAGGCGGACTACATCCAATGTGTCAAGGATTCCCGCTTCTTGGCGTTTGTACTTGCAGATGAAGCCAACTTAAAGAGCTACCAGGCGGCTTATGATGGCGAGGATAATAGGATCCGCGGGCCTCTCTACAAGTGGAAGGATTTAACACCCGCCCGCAGTAAGGACCTCTTCCCCTATGAGCTTGATGTGTCCCCCTTCTTTGAGGGGTCTTTTGCTGCCATGGATGACTGCAACTGGGAATTGGGGAACCTCCAGATCAAGCCGGCGGAAGAACCAGAGCAGGGTGAACCGGCAAATTGACTTTACTTTGTAACATTCTGAGCGATGGCCCTTGTAATGACCCGTCATTGGCGGCTAAAACTTAGCAACATCTCTGCTCCTTCTGGGAGCAATTTTTGTAATAGCTTAAGGACGAATCTGTCGTTCTTAAAATATTATCGGCTCTATATATTTCCATCCCTTTGCACATACTTTCCGTCTCTGTGTTTCCACTTGTCGTGTTGCCGGCTCTTCATGGTTGATGAGAGGTGTTTGTCTTCTGAAGATGTCGTTTCTTTCTCCATAAGTTCTAGAGCTGGATAACATCTTTGAAGAACTTGAACTTTTGCCAACATGAGCAACATGGCTCCGGCTCTAGTAAATAAACCCTTTAAGGAGCCGGTTGTCTTAGGATAATGTAAGCTATACCTGAAGGTAAGAAGCCTCTATTGACAACTGCAGCTGTTTGATGAACCGAAAACGGCTTAAAGCCCGCTGTATGAAGGGTGATGCAAGCTATACCTGACAGTAAGAAGCCTCCTTTTAACAGCAAATATTGTATCTTGTATGCAAACACCAGCTGTCGATGGGTGATGTAAGCTATACCTTAAGGCAAGAAGCCTCCATCGACCGCCGCAGCTAATGATTTACAAAAGCCGGCTGTTGGAAGGGTGATGTAAGCTATACCCGAAGGCAAGAAGCCTCCTTCAATAGCACATGTTGTATATTGTATGCGCGAACGCCAGTTGCCGATGGGTGATGTAAGCTATACCTTGTGGCAAGAAGCCTCCATTCGACAGCCGCGGCTAATGATTGCAATAGCCGGCTGTGTGAAAGGTGATGTAAGCTATACCCGAGGGCAAGAAGCCTCTTTCAACAGCTAAGTTTTGGCGTAAACGTCGGTTGTTAGGGTGAGATAAGAGAACCCGTCGGTAAGAAGCCCCCTTCGACAACCGCGGCTAACATGTTAACCGGAAATGGCATAAAGCCGGCCATTAGGGTGATATAAGCGATACCCGTCGGTAAGAAGCCCCCTTCGATGGCCGCAGTTGATAAGCAACTGGAATTTGGTGTACACGCTGTTGTCTTAGGGTCATGTTATGCTATACCAAAGGTAAGAAGCCTCCATCAACAACAGCACTTAATGTACCCAAACTAGGCATAAAGCCAACTATGCAAGGGAGATGTAAGCTATACCCGAAGGCAAGAAGCCTCCTTGCAACAGCGTAAGAAGCAGACCGTACAGGGGAGATGTAAGCTATACCTGAAGGCAAGAAGCCTCCCTGCAACGGCGCTTAATAGGGCATAAAGCCGGATGATGGATCAGCCGCTTGACGGCAAACAAACCACTTTAACTCAATTCTGTGAGCCGGATAAATTTCATCTTAATTTGCACAAGGATATACATAAGAGCAAAAGCTCCAGTCTTTGTGGGGATGCTAACTCATATAAATATGATATATACAATGATAGCGGCTTTCAACGCCTGCTAAGTAAAATATGGTCGCAGATGCGCGATATTCCATGGCCGCAAAGTCTCCTGACCCGCGGTGTCCAACTCATCTCGGATATCAATGAGATAGTATGACCCGTTGTTAAGGTTTCTGCTGATCACAAAAGGCCCCTCCCATGGTGGAGATAGCTTATGCATTACAAATTGGTCTTGAATCAACCGGAGCACCAGGTCACCTTCCTGGAACGTCCGGGTCTTCACCCTGCGGCTATGATAGCATCGTAGGTCTTGTTGATAAATTGCTGACCTAGCTGCTGCTAACTCTCGTGCTTCGTCCAAGGCATCCAACGCATCTTGGCGTGCTACCTCATTGTCCGTCTCAACATAAGCCACCACCCTTGGTGAGTCATGACGGATGTTGCTGGGCAAAACCGCTTCGGCACCATACACCATGAAGAAAGGCATAAAACCTGTAGACCTGTTAGGCATAGTCCGGATGCTCCATAAGACAGAAGGTACTTCATCAACCCAACATCCGGGTGTCCGTTTAAAAGGAACCATGAGCCGTGGTTTAACTCCTCTTAAAATTTCCTAATTGGCTCGCTCCGCCTGACCATTAGACTGTGGATGTGCCACAGCTGAAACATCAAGCCGGATATGCTCCTTCTCACAGAACACTTTCATAGCTCCCTTGGATAAATTTGTTCCATTGTCAGTAATAATACTGTGCGGGTAACCAAAATGATAGATCAACTTCTTAATGAATTCCACCGCCGTAGCCGCGTCACACTTGCTAACCGGCTCTGCCTCAACCCATTTAGTAAATTTGTCAACCGCCACCAGGAGGTGTGTTTTCTTATCCTTGGATCTCTTGAAAGGTCCCACCATGTCAAGCCCCCAAACCGAAAGCGGCCAAGTGATTGGTATCATCTTCAACTCTTGAGCCGAAACATGAGCACGCCGGCCAAACTTCTGACAGCCGTCACACTTACGGACCAAGTCCTCCGCGTCTTTGTGAGCCGTCAACCAGAAGAAACCATGTCGAAAAGCCTTGGCCACCAAAGATCTTGACCCGGCATGATGTCCACAGTCGCCAGCATGAATTTCATTCAAGATCTGTCGGCCCTCCTCCGATGATACGCAACGCTGAAAGACACCTGTCACACTGCATTTGTGCAACTCACCATTGATAATTGTCATAGACTTAGAACATCGGGTGATTTCTCTAGCCCGGCTCTCATCTTTAGGTAACTCGCCACCCGTTAAGTACGCCAGATAAGGAGTAGTCCAGACTAGGATAGCGTGTAGATCCGCCACCAACTCCGCCTCCGGGTCAGGAATAGCCAGATCTTCCTCAGAGGGCATCTTGATAGTCGGACGATGCAACACATCCAGAAAAACATTATGCGGCACCGGCTTATGCTGAGATCCTAGCCGTGATAAGGCATCAGCCGCCTCGTTCCTACGACGATCAATATGATCCACCTGATATCCCTTGAAGTGGCCTGCAACAATATAAACCGCCTGTCGATAAGCCGCCATCCGCGGATCCTTAGAATCCCAGGTACCTGAAACTTGCTGAGCCACAAGGTCTGAGTCGCCTAGGCATCTAACCTGGCTTAAGTTCATCTCCTTAGCAACTCTCAAACCATGGAGCAGCGCCTCATACTCAGCTGCATTGTTAGTACAAGGAAACATTAGCCGGAGCACATAACAAAACTTGTCACCCTTGGGGGAGGTGAGAACAACCCCAGCACCAGACCCCTTTAGCTGCTTGGACCCATCAAAGTGTATAGTCCAATACATGTTGTTTGGATTCTCCTCAGGAGCTTGGCATTCTTTCCAATCATTTATGAAATACACCAAGGCTTGGGACTTTATGGCTGTACGAGGAACATACTTGATGTTAAGAGGACCCAGCTCTAAGGCCCACTTGGAAATCCTCCCCATGGCTTCTCTATTTTCAATGATATCACCCAGTGGGGCAGAACTGACCACAGTTATCTGGTGCCCTAGAAAGTAGTGTTTTAACTTGCGGTTGGCCATGAAAACTCCGTACACCAACTTCTGCTAATGCGGATACCTCTGTTTAGACTCTGCCAAAACTTCACTGATATAATAAACCAGCCTCTGAATAGGATACTCTTTCCCTGCCTCCTTGCGCTCAACCACAATTGCCACACTGACCGCTCTGTTATTAGCCGCCACATAAAGGAGCAACGGCTCTTTCTCAGCCGGAGCAGCTAATACTGGCGGCTCAGTCAACTGCTTCTTAAGAGCTTCAAGTGCCTCAGCCGCTGCTTTGCTCCACTTAAACTTGTCTATCTTTTTCATCATCTGATATAAGGGAATGGCCTTCTCCCCAAGCCGGCTTATGAATCGGCTCGACGCAGCAATCTATCCTGCAATGCACTGAACGTCATTAATGCACGTCGGCTCTCTCAAAGAAGTGATAGCCTTAATTTTATCCGGGTTAGCCTCGATGCCCCGCTCAGAGACCAAGAAACCCAAAAGTTTTCCTGCTGGAACACCAAAAACACACTTCGTCGGGTTAAGCATCATCTTGTAGACCCGGAGATTGTCAAAAGTTTCCTTCAGATCCTCTAGGAGGGTTTCCTTCTTTCTAGATTTCACCATGATGTCATCTACGTAAGCATGAACATTACGGCCAATCTGGCTGTGAAGGCAATTCTGCACACATCATTGGTAAGTCGCCTGGGCGCTCTTGAGCCCGAAAGGCATGCAGACATAGCAGAACGCCCCAAAGGGTGTAATAAACGCCGTCTTCTCCTGATCTTTTGCTGCCATCTTGATCTGATGGTAACCTGAATACGCATCCAGGAAGCATAAGCTTTCACATCCGGCTGTAGCATCGATAATCTGATCAATACGAGGGAGTGCCAAGGGATCAGCCGGACAAGCCTTATTGAGGTCCGTGTAATCTATACACATACGCCAACTGTCGTTCTTCTTGAGTACCAACACTGGGTTAGCCAACCACTCCAGATGAAAAACTTCCACTATAAACCCTGCGGCCAAGAGCCGGGCAACTTCTTCCCCAATAGCTTTATGTCTCTCTTCGTTGAACCACCGTAGAAACTGTTTGATCGGCTTAAACTTCGGATCCACATTAAGGTTGTGCTCAGCGAACTCTCTCGACACACCCGGCATGTCAGAAGGCTTCCATGCAAAGATGTCCCGATTCTCACGGATGAATTCGATGAGCTCGCTTTCCTATTTGGATCCATGTGAGCCCCAATGATGAACTGCTTGGATGAGTCGCCCGGGTTGAAATCTACTGCCTTGGTATCATCCGCTGAAAACTTGAGTGGAGGCTCTACCTCTGTAGTAGGCTTCTTCAGCGGGGTCATATCCTCTGCGTCAACGTTCTCCTTGTAAAATTTAAGCTCCTCCTGGGCGCAGCTAGACTCTGTATAAGCCGCATCTCCTTCCTCACACTCAAGGTCCGTTTTCCGACTACCATGAACGGTAAGTGTACCATTCAAGCCGGACATTTTGAGTTGTAAGTAAACATAACAAGGCCTGGCCATGAATTTGGCATAAGCCGGCCTCCCAAACAGCGCATTATAGGCGCTCTTGATTTTAACCACCTCAAACCTTAAGGACTCCACCCTATAATTATACTCATCACCAAAAGCCACTTCCAAAGAAATTTTTCCCACTGGATATGCCGACTTACTCGGAACTACGCCGTGAAAGACAGTGGAGGAAGGTTTAAGATCCTTGTCAAGCAGTTTCATCCACTGAAAGGTGTCATAATATAAGATGTTGATGTTGTTGCCTCCATCCATGAGCACTTTATTCACCCCATAACCATGTATTTGAGGGGCCACCACCAAAGCTAGCCGGCCCGGGCCATCTACCTGCGGTGGATGATCCTCTCGGCTCCACATTATGTCATACTCAAACCACGGCAAGTACCGCGGGAGAGCCGGCGCAACCGCATTAACCGCTCGCCTCCGCAGCTTCTCGTCTCGTTTATTGTGACCGGTTGTGAATACATGATACTGTCCAGAACTGAGCTGCTTCGGATTACTCTGGAACCCGGACTGATTGCGCTGCTGCTGCTGATTGTTATGGTTGTTGTTGTTGCCAGGGTGTTGTTGATGTCCTCCTTGGTTATTCTGACCCGGGTGCCCAGCTCCTGAGCCGTCGGCGCCGAATCCAGCCCCTAACCCGCCGTGCTCTGAGCTGCCAGGCGGGCCACCACCTTGATTATTGTGTGGCTGGGAGTGCTGGTTTTTGAATCTCTGCATGATAAAGCAATCACCCCACGCATGCGTCGCCGGCTTATCGGACGTACTGTGTTCTGGGCAAGACTTCCTAAGTGCTTCTTCTAGATTGAAAGCAGCCCTGTTTCCGTGTTGATACGGCATGTATCGTCCGTTCGTCTTAGGATGGTTTTGTCCTGTGTTGGTGTTTGTCACTAACTCTGACCCGCCATCAGCGTTCTTCCGTTTGTTTTGATTCCCATTGTTCGCAACGCTCTTGCCTTGATTGTTCTTCTTCTCTTGATTCGCTTTCTCCTCATCTGAGCCTGGATCCTTGGTGTTATCTAAGTCGGAATACTTTGTGAGGGTTGTCATGAGTTCTCCCATATCCTGACACGTGTGCTTTAGCCAGTCGAGTTTCTGCTTTAGTGGAACAAAATGACAGTTCTTTTCCAGGATGAGCACTGCCTGAGCCGTTGTGATCTGCTCTGAAGAGTGAATAATGGTCGACACCCGCCGGACCCAATGATGGGCCAACTCATTCTCCTGCTGAACACAATGATCCAAGTCTACAATGGTCATAGGCTGCTTGCAGGTCCCTTGGAAATTCTTAATAAACTTTGCCCTTAACTCGGCCCAAGAATTTATCGTGTTGGGCGGCAAGCTTTTTAGCCATGTGCGAGCCGGACCCTCGAGCATCATGATAAAGTACTTTGCACACACCGCCTCACTGACGTCCAACATCTCCATGGCCAGCTCGTAACTCTCCACCCAAGCCTCTGGTGGTAGATCTGCCATGTAATTTGGAACCTTCCTGGGCCCCTTGAAATCCTTTGGCAACCTCTCACTCCTCAGAGCCAGTGTTAAGCATGGAACTCCCACGGCCCTAGCACTACCAGTAGCTCCGGCTCTCACTGATACAGAATGTTCGGGCTTCGGACGAGCCATCGCCGCCTCTTCCTCTCGCCTGTTCCTTGCCCGGTCCACGAGGGCCTGTGCGTCTAAAAATGCTCGTTCACCTTCTGGCCCACGACGCGGACCACTGCTAGAAACCACCGGCGACTCATAGCGCCGGCTGAAACTTCGACTATGGAGAGGGGTAGAATGGACCCGGCTCCGGCTGTGAGTGTACTTCTCCTGCTGAGCCATGGCTATATGTAAATATCCAATAGCATTTCGTACCTCCTCTGCAAAGGGCACCTCATCTGGGATAGGAATTGTTTCAAGCCGGGTGGCCGCTGCCACCATGTTTTCAGCCGGGTTAGAGTAATGACCCGTCGGCATCGCGAACCCTCTGGGTCGGGTCGTGTGAGCCGCTACTCGCCCTTCCTCAGGGGTAGCTGCCGCTCTCCCAGAGCCGGGAGTGTTGAAAAGATTCCTTGCTTCATAGCGCTCTGGCAGACGAGACTGATGCCTCCTGTGGTGCACAGCCGCCGCTAATACTTGTTCCAACCCCAAACGGAAAGCATCGGCCTTGAGATGCGCCGCCTCTGCCTCCATCTGGTCCTTCAGCTCAGCTATCCTTTGACGTTCCTCAGCCATCCTGCCCTTGATTCTCACGATCTCCATACTCCGAGCCGCTTGATTGTCTAGCGTAACCTCCGTAGCCATCAAAGCCTCAAGCTCATCCATCAACTCTACAAGACCCTGAGCCGGCGGCGATGGTGGAGGCGGGTTATCTCCTGACCCGGTAGCCCCAGCCCCGCCATGAACACCGCAGCATGAACCGGCGGCCCAAGATCACCTGATCCGGAGTGGTCTGACTCGGGGCAGGCGTCGCCATAGCCCCCGAGGCCACCATTGCTGAGCCGGTACACTGATTTTGTTTCCCCACTTGAGGACTCATCTTCTGAGTACACAAGAGTTCCTTGAGATCCGAAAGCTTCCAAATCCATACCTTGAGTAAAACCCACAAAGACATGCTCCTGACCCGGATTAACACGGGCTGGGCACACCTTGCGTGTGGGTTGTAGACGCCGAGCCGGCTTGATGATGTTGGTGCAGATGTCCAGCCCGGGTGTAGATCCGTCAGCCCTTCCGATGAAAATCTGGATCCCGCCGAACGGAACCCGAAATCCATACTCCACAGATGCAGCATCAAGCCCCCAGCCGGCATTGTCGATGTAGAGCTGGCCGCGGTGACTCTTGCTCATCCTTCCAACCACGTATCCCTTGAGCCCTGGAAGGGAGCGCTTTGAGAACTCAACACCACCAAGCGCAAGCCCCATGGTGTGCGCCAACTGTCATGGATTTATCACGGCAGATGTCCGGATTACCGGACTTGTGTTTGGAGCTGTCGCCATTGTAGTGGACTCAAAGGGGTTGATCGGGACAAAGGACACGAGTTTACCCAGGTTCGGCCCCTCAAGTCGAGGTAAAAGCCTACGTCCTGCTTGTGTTGTTATTGCTTGTTGTATCGATTACAAGGGGCTGAAAGCTTGACCTAGTTCTCGATAACCTGTCCCCTAAGTTGCCCCAGGTCTGCCTTTATATAGGAGGTCAGGACCATCGGGTCTTACAATTATTTAACCGAGTCATGTTATATCTCCGATTCTATCTCTATCTCCTTGTCCAAGTTATCCTTGAGACGTCTTACACGTCCGGGTCTTTCTCCTCCGGGCCATCGATCGGCCCACATTTTGAGCCGCCTATCGTCTTGGGCCTCCAGTTGGTGGCTTACCTTTTGGGCCGGCTCATGAGTCAGTAATATCAGCCGGAGCCTCCAAGCCGGGTCATATTACGGGGTTATATCCCCAACATAAGGTGTGACGTCCTCACACATTTGTAGTTGGATCGTCAAAGTCTACTCCACCAAAAACAAAAGCCACCATCTCATCGAAATATAGGGACAACTTTGCCTTTATCAGAGATGGTGTGGCTGTAGCCCGAAGTGAGTAAGGAAACAGCTGAAGAAACTGCTATTGGGGAGGCCAAACCCACGTGTGAAGTGCTCGGCAAAGACCACCACCTCGCCGTTCCGCGGCACCGGCAATCTCATTGTCGGCGATCCTCGCCACCACTTGCTTCGTTAGCGGGAGCTTGCGCCACCGATGGAGGTGCTCGATGTACTCCCGGCCCACGTATAAGCCCTCCCACGAGCCCTTTAGGACCGCCATCCTTAGTCGCGGCTCGGGCTCGGGAGCGGCGACGGTGCAGAGGGCGCTGGTGAGGATGCCCAATGGATCGCCGGTGCATGCAGGTTGGCCTTCAGCGTCGGGTGCAGCACGCGTGACCTAGCAGGGCTTGGCCCGTCATCGCGCTACACATGGCAGGCTACTGACGAGCGGATAGCGTGCCTTTTTGCACTAACAGGATCAGGTGGGCTGGGTGCTCTGCCTTCCATGAGCGAATGGGAGCCGGAGTCGGGTGACCCGGTGCCCGGCCAGCGAGTCGTCGGTCCTTCCCGGCTTCGGGAACTACTATTGGCGGGATGACCCCCGGGTAGGCTCAGACGCACCAAACATCTTTTTAAAACAAACGGGGCGACCAGCGCCTTGGCAGGACGACCGACTCAACGCAACCGATTGCGCGAAGGTCAGCTGGGCGCAGGCCGTCTAGGAGATAGCCGATAGGTCAGCATTTGTCCTCTCCATCCGTATGACAAGACCACTCCATGCCGGTAAAGCATGGCGACGGTGCACGTGGTACCGCTGACCGGGGTCGACGTAGTTACAGGGACTCAGTCGTACCGTTGACTGCGATGGATGGCGACCGGGTGACGCCACACAGTACCACCTACTCCATAACACCATCTTGGCCACCACCACCACCACCCCAGTGACGGGGCG
Source organism: Hordeum marinum (assembly GCA_022496015.1). Classification (NCBI taxonomy): domain Eukaryota; kingdom Viridiplantae; phylum Streptophyta; class Magnoliopsida; order Poales; family Poaceae; genus Hordeum; species Hordeum marinum. The sequence goes on from CM039676.1 coordinate 86,354,133, forward strand.
CGGGAGTCGTCGAGTCCCACGGTCGACAAGACCCCATAGCCGACGGGTCCCATGGACGGCCGGAAAGGTTGCTAGCCTGCGCCCGGCCCCCCATTTCCTCGCATATTAGAAGGAGGTTGGCCTATAAAAACCCCATGCGGCTCTCCATGCACAAAAGGAGTTCGTGTGGGCTTTCCTAATTCCACACCCACACATACACACATCCATACGAGAGGTAGACTGGTGGCCTACCCCCTTCTTCCTCCTCCACAAACAGCTCTATGAGCACCATTGTAAACCTTGTGATCCTCATACACAGTTTATCAAGACTAAACATGTGCATGGACAGCCCGGCCTGATGACCCGGCCCGAGCCCGACCAGAAAAAACCGGGCTTTGGGCTTCGGGTCGGGCTCGGGCTTCATTTTCCAGCCCAAAATATAGTTCGGGCCGGGTTCGGGCTTTTCTTTTTAAGGATTTCGGGCTGGGCTTACGGGCTTTGGACCGGGCTTACACGTGCAAACAATAAAAAATAGCAACCGAGCCGGGTTTTCGGGCTTCGGGCCGGGATCGGACTTAAAAAAGAGTGCATTTCGAGCTTCAGGCCAGTCTCGGGCTTGGGATTTTTTTCGGGCTTTACAAGGCCCCACCCGAACCCGACCCGGCCCGATCAATGATCTGGTCTAATCAAGACTAGTGGTGTTACCACCCACGAATGGCCCCGAACCTGGATACATCTCATGCCATGTGTAGCTTGTCCCCAACCTTCCTTCCAAAACCCACCGGCGCCCTTCAGTCCTAACCACTATCGATTATCCATCCCATGACATCTGTCGTAAGAACATCACAACAAATATAATAGATTAATTTTTACAACCGATTATATAATAGTTTAGTCCTTACAGCCAGTTGAGTGTACCTTATTATACTTGTTCTTACTAATCTACGTGACTCGTCGGCGCTCGGAAGCTCGTTTGCGAGCGAGGGCGCACTTCCTAAAAAGGAAGGACCACGTGGTCCCCACGGGGATAGCCGAAAAAGGAAGGAGGAATCCCCCGCGCGTCGCTCCCATGCCCGCACGTCGCTCCCACACCTGGGCCCTCCACCTGAGCGTGATCACGCGTCTAAGCCTCCACCTGGTCCCCCCTCCACCCCCACAATCCTTTCCTCTCTTTTCCTTGCATAGCAAGCCCCGCAGGACCCCTTCTTACTCCTTCCTCCTTCCTCGGATCTGGAAGCCTCCATCAATTGTGCCCTGAAAAAACATCAAGGTAAGCACCTGTCACGCCCAAGATGCGCGCCTATCCATATTAAGACACGAGGGCCTCGACAGGGATAGAGGCGCATCTTGTCGTTCGCAAGTACAGTATCATTACATCATACATTTAAGAATAGAGGAGTATATGAGTTGGCTTACACTCATCACATACTAAATTACAATTCCATACAAAGGGTTCAAACATCAATCCAAGACAGGATCCGGCTACAGAAGAAAAATAAACGATAAAATGAAGATGTAATGACACTGGCTTGCTAGCCCCAAAGATCATGACCACGGTCCTCTACTCGTCTGGATAAGTCACGTACATCCTGCCATGTTCCTCGTCATACTCCCACTGGAGCTGTGTCACATCATTTGGCACGATCTCATCTATACCTGCACCTGGATTGTTGTAGGAATCTGCGAGCCACGGGGACTCAGCAATCTCATGCCCGGGTACCGAGACTATTCAGGCTCATAGGTTGGGAAGGGTATGTGTTTAGTTTGCAGAAGCACTAAGAATTTATGGTGGCTAATCTTACAAAACATGAAAGTAAATATCTGGTCTATGATAAGCGATCGAATCTAGAATGACCTCTATGAGATCCTGAACACCTACTTACGTCAATCATAACCCCACCGTGTTCTCTCTCGGTCCATGTTCACGAGCAGAGGCGATCACGGTTACTCACACAGTTGGTGTATTTTATTAGAGTTTACTTCAATTTAACTAAAATCGGGTGTTAAACAAATATCTAAGTTGCCACATAACTGCGAGCACGGCTTTCCGAAAGTTTTAACCTTGCAGGGGTGCTCCAACTAGTCCATCATAAATTAACCACACTCCAAGGGAATAGCCTTGACCACGGATCTCGGGATCATCGTAGGCAACTCCAAAGGAATTCCAACACCTCGAGATAGCCCGAAGAAAGTCAGAGCCCCACACGCAAGCCACTCGATAAAGGTAAAACAAGTCCAACAAGACCTCCCGACGTGTCGACGAACCCGATAAGAGCCGCATATCTCGTTCTCAAGACACAACAGATGGGCTAAGTTTCCGGCTGACACACCCGTTGGTGGCCCCGGCTACTGCCATTTTGGACCAACACTCATGTGGACAACTGGCTCGGATTGTTGATTAATACACGGGGTAGCTAGTCCCTATGAAATTTTATTAATTTTCTTAGAAAATGTAGTACCAAAGTTGGGTCTTGCTAGAAAAGTTTTAATCTCAACCGAATACACAAGGGGGTCCCCATAACAACCCCGAGCATGTTAGGAGCGCAAAGTATGGAAACATAACACCGGTAACCAGAACCTATGGCGGTAAAAGCGGAACAAAACACCTAGCAAAAGTCCAAGCCTTCCACCAATACCAACATATATATGTTCATTAAATTAAATAACATATAATTATATTGTGATATGCCAGAATTCCATGTTATCACATGGAGACAACCTGCACCTGCAACTAGAACACTATAAGAGTGGGCTGAGCAGCGGTAACTTAGCCAAACAAAGGTTGCTAGGATGTAGAGGGGTTAGAGGCTATCATGGAAATTTAGGAGGCTTGACATTCAAGTGGTAGGTAGTGAAAAAGTAACGATAAGAGCGAGAGAACTAGCAAGCGAAAATAGTATCGGGATCCGGGTACGATCATCTTGCTTGTTGGTTCTTCAGAGGGACAAGTAGTGGGATCCTCGTAGTGTCACTCTCCTGGATCTTCGTACTCAGGTTCAACGTTCGCGTCCACCCAAAAGAAACAGCAAGAATACACAATCAACCAAGGTGCAATGCACAATCAAGAATGATGCATGGTTTATGTGAAGAATTTAGCATGGCAATCCTAACTAGTCATGATTCACATGCAATGGATTACTTATTTACGAATCTGGACAAAACGTTGTGTTAAGTTATTTAACCATGCATGATCATGTAAAATATGGATGCTTCATGCAAAATTGATACAAATGCATATGTAGATCGCAAGAAACGGAGTTACGGTTCTCACGCTATGCTCACGACAAGTTATGAAGGCAAAACACAGACAAAGAAGGCCATGGGCTATTCCTTGGCATTCCAAGGTAGCCACTGGTTAGGCAATAAAAACCAACCACGATAGGGCCAAAGATCAAGAAATTCCATGGAGTATAGCTCCCATAAATCACAAAACACTAAAACAAACAATCTGCCACAAAACAGCAACATAGCAACTTTCACAGCCAATAACTAGAGCTACAGGAAGTCTCTAACCACAAACAAGACATTGACAGAAACTAAATAGCATGCTTATCAACTTATCCAACTACACAATCTGGAATGGAGGCACACATCAATAAGCATGAAGCCCACAAGTTGGCATGATGAAACAGATTTTAGGGACTTAGTGAAAATAACAGTTTTCTGGAATCTGAGTTAAGCTGATAGCAAGTTGAAAGCAGAAACTAATGGTTATAGAGACCACCTCATGGCGTGAAAATTAACAGGATGATAGAGGGCAACCTCTACTCCAAATCACTAGCACTGAGCTTGAGCTAATTCACAACACATCACTTGGTAGCATCCACTCTTCATGGCATAAAAATAATGACAGATTCTCACACGGAAATATTTAGCATGTCTGAAAACAGCAACATTTTTTTATCTACTTTAGAGCATGGTTCCCACTTATATGCAAGTTTAACATGACAAAAATAAATACCATGGCATTCTACCCATCAAAGGCTAGAAGATTCATGTTGGCACAATTATCATAGCATGCAAGGATTAAATATATCAAAAATGACAAAATGGTACTTTGAGACAAAATGAAATTTTGTCAAACTTGCTCAAATGCCTAAACAAGTTTCACCAATGGATTCCTTGGGTTGTTCTACCCCAAAATCATATGTCATACTCATATACTTGCATGGAGCAACAAGGCACAACACTAGATAGAAGAATGTCATACATTCCAAAAGTGAAAACCTACTAAAAATGCACATCTCCAAAAATGCTCAGACCAGTTTTAGTAATATTACCATAAATAGAAAATAGTCCATTTATCTCACATAAAACATTAACACACATAAAAGAAGAAAAACAAATACGAGGGCCCCACCTGTCATAGCACCAGGGCCCCTCTAGTGGATGACAAGTGGGCTAGGCCCACTTGTCATGGACACACTACACCAAACACACACATACACTCTGACATACACGCACACCACACTCTGGATCTGCTACCACAGTAGATCCAACACACACACTCACACAAGCAGGCACACACACGCATACCACAACAGCACACAGGATCCAGCATGGACACACTGGATCCGAACACTCACACACACACTCTAAGCCAATCAGAAAAACAGGAAACAAAAAAGGGGCCTGGGATTCGATCCCACGATCGGCTGGTCATCGGCCCGAGCCGAAAGCCACTCTGCTACTCACGCACATCTCCATAGAAGGGGGGCTCGAAGAATAACTACTACGCACGCTGGACTACTCTGACGAAACTGAACTTCACCGCGGCGGCGACGACAGAGGCAAGGTGAGCGCAGGGGAGGACTCCGGTGAGGGAGAACCCCGGCAGGGGATGCGGGAGGCCTAGGGACTCCATCCCCAGGGCGAGGGAGCGGCAGCACGGAGCAGGGGCACGCGGCTAATCTGCTCTCCGAACCTAAGATTCAGATACGCCGGAGCATAGGGAGCACGACGACGGCACGGGCACGGCAACATCGACGCGAGGCGACAGACGGCAAGGAAAGGGCAGGCAGCATGGTGAGCTCACCTAGTGTCCACGGGACATGTAGGCGAGGCCGGACGTGCGACGGAGACGATGCAGACGACAACGGCGCGCAGTAACGTCTCTGGATGCGGAACAGAGGAGGAAGAGCTCAGGGGGCCGCGACGGAGAGGCCCGACGTTCCCTCAGACGACGAGGAAGAAGAGGCCGATGACGGAGAAGCTTCCCTCTTCACCATCATGGCGAGGCGTGGCACGGAGGCTACCTCCGGGCACAAGTAGCAGCTTGGCCGGAGCACGGCAGACACAGCAACGGCATGGCGAGGCTACGCTTACCTGGCGGCGGCGCGACAAGGAGGAGGGGGAATGGGTAGAGCTAACCCTAGGGATGCGCGACGACAGGGTTTAAAAGGGCCTGGGAGGCTGACGGTGACTCGACGTCCGTGTCAATGGCGGCTCTCTCTCTATCTCTCGGGTTCTCTCTAAACCTGGCGGAAAAGGCGATGGGGCAGGTTGTCGTCTCGCGTGCGGGCTGTGCCGCGCGGGGAGACTTCCTGGGCCGCGAGGAGGAGGGAGGCGGCCCACTTCTCTCTCTCTCTCTCTCTCTCTAAGAAACAAAACCAGCAGTTTTCCTTTTAAAAAAAATAAAATGAGAAGAAACAATTCCTCCAGAGAAAATGAAAAGGAATATTTGTAAAACAAAAATACTTTTGGAATTAGAAGAAAATCCTCCTTTTCATAAAAATGAGAAGAAGATTTTCACAGCAAGTAATTTACACGTACGCTTGAATTAAATCAAAGCTGCTGTTTTTTAGAAACCAAATTAAACCAAGGTCCAAACCTCAAGGAGAGCAACACATACTCTCTAAAAATAATATTACCTAACACCAGAACATTTTAACAGAATTAATTATCAAGTTATTATATCAAGTATCATTAAGAGGGGAATAGAAGGGTTTTAGACAAGTTTGAAAATGAGAGGGGATGAGAAGGAATGGTTGCACCACACATACTCTAACCACATCACACCTCACAAGATCACTCACAAGCATGACAACAAGATCACATGGAAGCCACCACAATTCATTTATGCATGACATGATGATGGGATGACATGATGCATGATGCATGAGATGACATGGCAAGGAGCAAACTCAAATCATTCCCCACATAACACAAGGTTCACATAGGTTACATGCCATAAAAGGTAGGGGCAGCACTTGGCCTGTCACAACTCTCCCACGCTACAAGAGGATCTCGACCCAAGATCTAGGAACGAAAGAACTCTGGATATTCAGAACGAAGAAGATCCTCATGCTCCCAAGTAGATTGTTTGTCGGAATGATGAGACCACTTCACCTTGAGTAACTTGATAGATTTGTTGCGAGTCTTATGCTCAGTTTCTTAGAGAATAGCCACTGGATGCTCATGATAAGAGAGGTCTACTTTGAGATCAATGTCTTGGAGGTCAATGGTACGCTCGGGAGTCTTGAAGCACCTCCGGAGCTGAGAGACATGGAAGACATCGTGCACATTTGCGAAATTTGGAGGAATCTCTAGTTGATATGCAAGTTCACCTCTCTTGCCAACAACTCTGAAAGGACCAACAAAGCGAGGAGCTAGCTTCCCTTTAATTCCAAACCGTTGAGTGCCCTTCATGGGAGAGACTCTGAGATAGACTAGATCATCAACTTGAAAGGAAACATCCCGATGTTTGTTATCGTAATAACTCTTCTATCGGGATTGAGCTGCTTTGAGGTTCTCACGAATGACAAGGCACATTTCTTCTTCTTCGGTGATCATGTCATTGGCCAAAATTAGACGCTCACCAGTTTCACACCAGTTAAGCGGGGTACGACACTTCCTGCCGTAGAGAATCTCGAAAGGGGCCTTGCCTGAGCTAGCATGAAAGCTATTGTTGTATGAGAATTCATGATATGGAAGGCAGTCTTCCCATTTCATGCCGAACGAAATCACACAGGCTCTGAGCATATCTTCAAGGATCTGATTGACTCTCTCAACTTGACCACTTGTCTGTGGATGGAATGCAGTCCTGAAACGGATCTTGGTACACATAGCAGTCTGGAAGGACTCCCAAAACTTGGAAGTAAAGAGGCTTCCATGGTCAGATAAGATGAGCTAAGGAATACCATGCAAAGAAACTATCCTTGACGTATACAACTCTGCAAGTTGAGCTACCGAGATAGATTCTTTGACTGGAAGGAAATGAGCAACTTTGGTCAGCTTGTCGATAACCACAAAGATGGCATCGTTGCCTCTCTTGGACTTGGGAAATCCATATCCACATGATCGAATTTCCACTCTATGATAGGCAAAGGCTAAAGAAGACCTACTGGACGTTGATGCTCCGCCTTCACTCTACAACAAACATCACACTCGTTCACGAACTGAGCAATTTCACGCTTCATGCGAGTCCACCAGAAGATTTGCTTGAGATCCTGATACATCTTGGAACTGCCTGGGTGAATCGATAGAAGAGAATTGTGTGCTTCGGCCATGATAACCTTCCTGAGATCACCTTTTGGAACCACCAGACGGTCCTCAAAGAACAAGGTATCTTTGTCATCAACGCGAAAGCACTTATACTTCGGAATGCCCTTGGCCACACCTTTCTTCACTTTGTTCACCATTGCATCAAGAAGCTGCGCTTGGTGAACCTGATCTTCCAGAGTCGGAGAGACTTCAAGATTGGCAAGAAATCCTTGCGGAATCATCTGAAGGTTGAGCTTGCGAAAGGCTTCACAAAGCTCGGGTTGAAGAGGCTTCGGGATGAGACTGCTGCAGTATGCCTTTCGGTTGAGCGCGTCTGCACTGACATTTGCTTTTCCAGGAGTATACTCAATGCTTGGATTGAAGTCCTCAAGCATTTCCACCCAACGAGACTACCGAATATTAAGATTGGGTTGAGTGAAAATGTACTTCAAGCCCTTGTGATCGGTCTACACCTCAACTGGTCTACCCAACAACAAATGCCACCAAGTCATTAGAGCATGCACAACTGTCGCCAACTCGAGATCATGAGTGGGGTAGTTCTTCTCGACAGGCTTCAACTGACGCGAGGTATAAGCAATTATCTTTGTATCTTGCATGAGAACACCACCAAGACCTTGGAGAGAAACATCACAGAAAACTTGGAAAGGCTTTGATTGCTCGGGAGGAACAAGAACTGGAGCTGAAGTCAGCCTCTGCTTGAGCGTATTGAACGCCACATCACACTCAGGAGACCAGACATACTTGACATTCTTCTGGAGAAGATTAGACAGAGGCTTAGTAATTTGAGAGAAGTTCTCCACGAATCTTCTGCAATAGCTAGCAAGTCCGAGGAAGCTACGAAGCTACTTCACATTCTGAGGAGGCTACCACTTCAAGATTGCCTCAACTTTCTCAGGATGCACTTTAATGCCCTCGGCAGAGATCACATACCCAAGGTACACCACTTCATTGAGCCAAAACTCACACTTGGTAAACTTGGCATAGAATCGATGTTCTCTTAGATTGTCCAGCACAAGCCTGAGATGCTCTCCATGCTCTTCTTATGTCTTCAAGAACACAAGGATATCATCCAAATAGACCAAGACGAAATCATTCTTGAAAGGAGAGAATATGAAGTTCATCATTCTTGAGAAGGTTGTAGGAGCATTTGCAAGACCAAACGACATGACAGTGTACTCATAAGAGCCAAAACTCGTCCTGAAAGCGGTCTTTGGAATATCTTCTTCGCGAATGGAATCTGATGATAGCCCATGCGAAGATCAAGCTTCGAGAAAACCTTGGCACCTTTCAGTTGTTCAAACAACTCATTGATGTTGGGAAGTGGGTACTTGTTTCTGATTGTCTTCTTGTTCAATGGACGGTAATCGACACAAAGCCAGTCCATGCCATTCTTCTTCTTGACAAACAAAACACCACAACCCCATGGAGAAGAACTTGGTCTGATCAGACCCAGACGTTCTTGTTCATCTAGCTGCTTCTTCAACTCTTTCAACTCTTCGGGGCCAAGTTTATAAGGGCGCTTGCAAACCGGTTCAGTTCCAGGCTATCAGCCTACTCCTCACCACGACCCGGATTCCCGCGAGTTGGTGGAGCCATCCTGAAGATGGACAAAACATCAGCACCTCATTGACAAAGATGAATTCAAGGCTGAATCAAATGCTTGAAACATTTGAATGAATAAGAAAACATCCTTCCTACTGACAAATTAGTAAGAATGCTTCTTCGGTTCACGATAACATCATCAGACATTAGAAGCCATTTGCAATAACCCAAAAGTATTGAGCTAACTGCTCGGAACAAATGTATATGCCCTCATACATCTAAAGAATTTGGTCCTAGATAACTACAAGAATTCCCACCTAAGAACTTCAAAAAACTTTCTGGTTATGCAATCTGGTGTGGGGGATACAAGGAGGAAATATCTCACACAACTAGCAAACCTACACCCCAACTGTATCCATCCTTCAACACATAACCAGAGGCTTTCGCAAATTCATCTAACTCGAATCCTCAAAAGCACAACGATACTAAACCATGGTGGTACCCCGGACCCCTCCCTGATACTGGGTGACTCCAACCTTATCTCACCACGAAAAGTATTGAAGTAATTCTGAACACTCTCCATCCTAAGATATCAAGGAAGTTGAATGATAATGATGTGCCAAAATTCCCTGGAGCTCGACTCCCCGAAAGAAATCAAGTCAGACAGGAGGCACCAAGACAGAACTTCGTCACATCGGTATCATATAGATTCCAAAATAGCCGCGTGATCCTAAAAAAATTGAGCGAGAAGAGGAGTAGAATCAAAATTCCTAAGTCGAATACCTCACAAGAGCATAGAAGAGGAGTAAAAATAAACCTACTCTCTGATATAACTAGACTCAAAATAGTTTTTACTAGACTCGACTCAGCCAAGTTTGATCAAGCAAAGGGCTCCTATGGTCGTATGGCTCTGAATACCAACTTGTCACGCCCAAGATGCGCGCCTATCCATATTAAGACACGAGGGCGTCGACAGGGATAGAGGCGCATCTTGTCGTTCGCAAGTACAGTATCATTACATCATACATTTAAGAAGAGAGGAGTATATGAGTTGGCTTACACTCGCCACATACTAAATTACAACTCCACACAAAAGGTTGAAACATCAATCCAAGACAGGGTCCGCCTACGGACGAAAAACAAACGATAAAATGAAGATGTAATGACACTATCTTGATAGCCCCGAAGATCACGACCATGGTCCTCTATTCGTCTGGATAAGTCACGTATATCTTGCCACGCTCCTCGTCATACTCCCACTGGAGTTGTGTCACATCATCTAGCACGATCTCATCAATACCTGCACCTGGATTGTTGTAGTAATCTGTGAGCCACTGGGACTCAGCAATCTCGTGCCCAAGTACCGACACTATTCAGGCTCATAGGTTGGGAAGGGTATGTGTTTAGTTTGAAGCAGCACTAAGCATTTATGGTGGCTAATCTTACGAAACATGAAATTAAATAAGTGGTCTATGATAAGCCATCGAATCTAGAATGACCTCTATGAGATCCTTAACACCTACTTACGTCAATCATAACCCCACCATGTTCTCTCTCGGTTCATGTTCACGAGCAGAGACAATCATGATTACTCACACAGTTCGTGTATTTTATTAGAGTTTACTTCAGTTTAACTAAAATCAGGTGTTAAACAAATATCCAAGTTGCCACAAAACCGCGGGTATGGCTTTCCAAAAGTTCTAACCCTGCAGGGGTGCTCCAACTAGTCCATCATAAATTAACCACACTCCGCGGGAATAGCCTCGACCACGGATCTCGTGATCATCCTAGGCAACTCCAAAGGAATTCCAACACCTCGAGATAGCCCGAAGCAAGTAAGAGCCCCACACGCAAGCCACTCGATAAAGGTAAAACAAGTCTAGCAAGACCTCCCAACGTGTCGAGGAACCCGATAAGAGCCGCGTATCTCGTTCTCAGGACACGGTGGATGGGCTAAGTTTCCAGCTGACACACCCGTTGGTGGCCCCGGCTACTGCCATTTTGGACCAACACTCATGTGGAGCACTGGCCCGGGTTGTTAATTAATCCACGGGGTAGCTAGTCCCTATGAAATTTTATTAAGTTGTTTAGAAAATGTAGTACCAAAGTTGGGTCTTTCCATAAAAGTTTTAATCTCACCCTAATACACAAGGGGGTCCCCATAACAACCCCGAGCATGTTAGGAGCACAAAGTATGGAAATATAACACCGGTAACCAGAACCTATGGAGGTAAAAGCGGAACAAAACACCTAGCAAAAGTCCAAGCCTTCCACCAATACCAATATATATATGTTCATTAAATTAAATAACATATAATTATATTGTGATATGCCAGAATTCCATGTTATCACATGGAGACAACCTGCACCTGCAACTAGAACACTATAAGAGTGGGCTGAGCAGCGGTAACTTAGCCAAACAAAGGTTGCTAGGATGTGGAGGGGATAGATGCTATCATGGAAATGTAGGAGGCTTGACATTCAAGTGGTAGGTAGCGCAAAAGTAACAATAAGATCAAGACAACTAGCAAGCAAAAATAGTATCGGGATTCGGGTACGATCATCTTGCTTGTTGGTTCTTCAGAGGGACAAGTGGCGGGATCCTCATAGTGGTACTCTCCTGGATCTTCGTACTCAGGTTCAATGTTTGCATATACCCAAAATAAACATCAAAAATAAACATGCAACCAAGGTGCAATGCACAATCAAGAATGATGCATGGTTTATGTGAAGAATTTAGCATGGCAATCCTAACTAGTCATGATTCACATGCATGGATTAGTTATTTATGAATCTGGACAGAACCTTATGTTAAGTTATTTAAACATGCATGATCATGTCAAATATGTATTCTTCATGCAAAATCAATACAAATGCATATATAGAACGCAAGAAACGGAGTTACGGTTCTCACGCTATGATCGCGACAAGTTACGAAGGCAAAACACAGACAAAGAGGGCCATGGGCAATTCCCTGGCATTCCAAGGTAGCCACTGGTTAGGCAATGAAAACCAACCACAATAGAGCTAAAGATCAAGAAATTCCATAGAGTATAGCTCTCACAAGTCACAAAACACTAAAACAAACAATCTTCCATAAAACAGCAACATAGCAACTTTCACAGCCAATAAATAAAGCTATAGGAAGTCTCTAACCACAAACAAGGCATTGACAGAAACTACATAACATGCTTATCAAATTATCCAACTACACAATCTAGAATGGAGGCACACATCAATAAGCATGAAGCCCACAAGTTGGCATGATGAAACGGATTTTAGGGACTTGGTGAAAATAACAGTTTTCTGGAATTTGAGTTAAGCTGATAGAAAGTTGACAGCAGAAACTAATGGTGATAGAGACCACCTCATGGCATGAAAATTGATAGGATGATATAGGGAAACCTCTACTCCAAATCACTAGCACTGAGCTTGAGCTAATTCACAACACATCACTTGGTAGCACCCACTCTTCATGGCATAAAAATAATGACAGATTCTCAGACTTAGAAATATTTAGCATGTTTGAAAACAGCAACATTTTTGTAACAACTTTAGAGCATGGTTCCCACTTATATGCAAGTTTAACATGACAAAAATAAATACCATGGCATTCTACCCATCAAAGTCTAGAAGATTCATGTTGGCACAATTATCATAGCATGCAAGGATTAAATATAACAAAAATGACAAAATGGCACTTTGAGACAAAATGACATTTTGTCAAACTTGCTCAAATGCCCAAACAAGTTGCACCAATGGATTCCTTGGGTGATTCTACCCCATATCATATGTCATACTCATATACTTGCATGGAGCAACAAGGCACAACACTAGATAGAAAAATGCCATACATTCCTATAGTGAAAACCTACTAAAAATGCACATGTCCAAAAATGCTCATACCAGTTTTAGTAATATTACCATAAATAGAAAATAGTCCATTTATCTCACATAAAACATTAACACACATAAAAGAAAAAACAAATAGGAGGGCCCCACCTGGCATAGCACCAGGGCCCCTTTAGTGGATGACAAGTGGGCCAGGCCCACTTGTCATGCACACACTACACCATACACACACATACACTCTACCATACACACAAACCACACTCTGGATCTGCTACCACAGAAGATCCAACACACACACTCACACACGCAGGCACACAGACACATACCACAACAGCACACGGGATCCGGCATGGACACACTGGATCCGAACACCCACACACACACACACACACACTCAGCCAATCAGAAAAACAGGAAACAAAAAAGAGGGGCCTGGGATTCGATCCCACGACCGGCTGGTCGTCGGCCCGAGTTGAAAGCCACTCTACTACTCACGCAAATATGCACAGAAGGGGGGCTCGAAGAATAACTTCTACACGCGTTGGAGTACTCTGACAAAACTGAACTTCACCACGGCGGCGACGACAGAGGCAAGGCGAGCATAGGGGAGGACTCCAGCGAGGGAGAACCCGGGCAGGGGATGCGGGAAGCCAAGGGAATCCATCCCCAGGGCGACGGAGCGGCGGCATGGAGCGGGGGCGCGCGGCTAAGCTGCTCTCTGAACCAGAGATTCGGATACGTCGGAGCACAAGGAGCACGACGACGGCACAGGCGCGGCGACAATTACACGAGGCGACAGATGGCAAGGAAAGGGCAGGCGGCATGGGGAGCTCACCTAGTGTCCACGGGACATGTAGGCGAGGCCGGAGGTGCGACAGAGACGATGCAGACGACGACGGCGCGCGGCGACGTCTCTGGATGCGGAGCAGAGGAGGAAGAGCTCGAGGGGGCGCCGCGACAGAGAGTCCCGACGTTCCCTCGGACGACAAGGAAGAAGAGGCCGATGACGGAGAAGCTTCCCTCGTCACGAGGTTTATGTTGCATGCTTATGTTGTCCACTAACACATAGTTTGTTGCAGGTTTGATGTGTTGAGGAAAGGACAATTAATAGTGCAAAAAAGAAGATGATTGATCTCAATGAACCACCGCTCGGCGTTGAGTCTGTCAACATCTCAGTTGAGTTGGGTGCACCATTCTTATGTCCAAGTTATGAACAAGGGGACCGCCATTTGGATGAGGGCGTTGATGAGTCTCCTGACCCCAACATTGGCTCTAATGGTACTCATGTCCCGGACAATCATGTGGCCGCTCCCCTACCCTTGGTTACTCCTGCTAATCCTATTGTTGATGATGCACCTGAGTTGGACGATGAGGAAGCTTGGTCACAACCGCGAAAACCTCATGTTGGTATGCGATTCGACACGTTGGTTGAAGCAAGGGAACACTACAACCACTATCCTTTGAGGCTGGGGTTTTCAATCAAGTCGAACACATCCAACAGGTTAGCCTACACAGGCCTGGTGCAGAGACAACAATTCTGTTGTAACAAGTTTCACAAGCCGGTTGAGAGGGTTGGCGTCTTAGGTGTTTCCTCGTCAAGAAAAACCACTACAATCCCGAGCTCACCTGAACAAGATGCCGAGGAGGAGGATGAAGAACCCACTCAAAAGAAGAAGAGGAAGAGAGAGACTATAAAGCAAACAAAGTGCCCTGCTAAGATTTTGGTGAAGCTTATAAATGACATATGGGAGGTTATCAACTTTGTTGCAGAACACACACACCCATTAATTGACAAGCCATCACTTTCCAAATACCTCCGTTCACACCAAGGGATCCCACCCAAGGAGAAGAAATTTCTTACTCACCTCAACGACTGCAACTTGACAGCGGGTATAACAAAAAAAAGCCCCAACCCCACCCCCACCCCTACCCTTACCCCTCACTGGAAAAAAACTTGCTCTAAGAAAATGTTAATTATTCCTGCATGATGCTATTGGTTTTCTTCTGCTAATTTTTCATGTACAAGGATTACTTTATGGCAAATGTCACAACTTAGGAAAGTTGTATAGTAAACTAAGGCAACCTATACATTAAACTAAGGCAATTGTCTTCCATTTATGCAAATCTTCTAATGATTATTCCTGCATGATGCTATTGGTTTTCTTGTGTTAATTGTTCATGTATAAGGATTACTTTGTGGAAACTATCACAACTTAAGCAACTTGTACAGTAAACTAAGGCAACTTGTACAATAAACTAAGGCAACTATCATGAAATTTATGCACCTCTTCTAATAAGAAAAAAGACATGGGCCGAACACATGGGCCAACTGTTACAACTTAATCAGAAATTTAAAAAGCAACTATGTTTTCATTTTTATGTAACTGTTGACAAAAAGCATGGACACAACCAGCACATGTCTTTATGGGACTTTATGTGAAGAAAACAACTTGGCAGAGTTCCTGTTCTATGAAACCTGGCAAGTTGCTTCCTACATTATGGTTAACAAAAACTTTCTCTGGTTTTTCCAGGCAGGATGATGATGATAATGTCATCATACAATGGTTCAGAGTTGATCGTCCCTTACATGTCAGAAGCCATCCACAACCACTGTTCAAAGTTGAATGCCGCAACTAAAGACATCGACATTGAAGAGACACTTAACTACTTTTGCAAGGTGAAAGAAACCGACCCATGGTTCTTCTTCA
Source organism: Hordeum marinum (assembly GCA_022496015.1). Classification (NCBI taxonomy): domain Eukaryota; kingdom Viridiplantae; phylum Streptophyta; class Magnoliopsida; order Poales; family Poaceae; genus Hordeum; species Hordeum marinum. Next base: position 86,369,717 of record CM039676.1, read on the forward strand.
AATACAAGACAGAAGCGGAAAGCAAGACAGAGAACTTTTTTTGGGTGGATGGTGCAGCACAAAAGGCTTACGCAAAGGCTTATCATGATTGTGTTTCGTTTGATGCAACTTATCTTACAAACATGTACAACATGCCATTTGCCCCCTTATTGGCATCAACATGCACGGGCAGTCGACTATGCTTGGATGTGTATTTGTACGACAAGAGCTAGCATCTAGCTATGACTGGATAATTGATGCTTTTCTGGAGGCAATGGACGGGTTGGCTCTGGAGAACATCATCACGGACCATGACATTGCAATGGCACAAGAAATCAAAAGGAAGTTCCCCACAACGATTCACCATTGTTACTGTTGGCATATCATGAAGAAAGCGCAGGAGAAGCTTGGCTCTGTGTTGTCTAGGAATCCAAATTTGGTGAAAGACTTCAATGAGTATATGACTTTAGCTCCACCCCGGCTGAATTTGAGAGTAAGTGGACTGCACTATAGCTGAAGTATGAGGGACTAATGCATGGCCACTTTGAGAAACTCTATGAATACCCGGCTACATGGGTGCCTTGCTACTTCAAGTACAGGTTCTTCCCGTTCCTTCAATCTACGCAACATAGCGAAGGCTTCAACGATGTCTTGAAGCACTATGTGAGCCCACACAAGTCGATCCTGAACTTTGTTAAGCAATATGAGAAGATTCAGGTGCACATACTTGTGAGGGAGAGCGGGGATGACTACCGACAGAACATTTGGACACACAAAGGTGGTCACGTTTCCCTGTTGAGAGGCATGCCTACAAGGTGTACACTAGAGACATCTATGTTAAATTCAGGAATGAGTTTGAGATGATTGGCCAGTATAACATGCGCCCCATTGGAGTCAATTTCTATGAACTTATACCCAACATAGAAGAAGTTGGTATGTATGGCACAAAGAAGTATCTCGTTGTGGTGAGACAAGAAGCACGCATCTACGACTGTGATTGCTGCAAGTGGAAAAGGGACAGCATGCTTTGTTGCCATGTCTTGAAGATTTTCACCCACCTTGGCATTGACGAGATACCTGCGCGTTAGGTCAAGCATCGCTTAATGCAAGATGCGGTCCCAAGTGCGCCCCCTCCAACTAATGAAGGCCCTCCACAACACTTACCTGCTGAGTCAGAGAACCAAGTGCGGCAAGTGAACATGACAATGGATTTTGCGAAGCTGGCCAAGAAAGCAATGACAAGTGATGAGGCAGTCGTTGTAGTTGCGCGGCACATGAAAGCAGCAACCATTGAGGTTACTGAAGGGTAGTGCAGCAGAAAACAAAAAAATCCGACCTACGCACCAGCCCAGGACCACTATGAAGACTGCATACAAGGTTTGATCTTTTCGTTACTGACTCGTAGCGTAGAAGAAGTAGAGTCAATGACAGCCCTCCGGGAGGCGGTCGGACAGTCCCCCAGACGGTGTCGCGGACAGCCCTTCGGGAGGACCTCCGAAACTCGAACTGTCACTCGGACAGCCCTTCGGGAGGACCTCCAAAACTCGGACGGTCACACGGACAGCCCTTCGGGAGGCACTCTCGAACTAAGACCAAAACTACGATCTCTCTACAGAGTTGCACACATATGGTATCATCTATCCGGCAGGGCTTCGCCGTCTAGAACTAGTTCCCACCTGAACCCAGACAGCCTTTCGGCTCTACGAAACTATTTCGTGGGAGGGAGAGAAGAAAGGCAGATCATGCATGCCATGTGTGAGAGAGTTAGGATTGGGGATGGAGAACTCTTCTCCACCTTTTATAGGGGAAGGAGGGGGTGGTGGTGGCTGAAATTTCAGCCACATGACAAGAACCCACAAAACAAGGAAGCATGTTCCCACCAAACATGGAGAAAACATGTTCCCTTGTCCATGGTGTTCCCCCATGGGGCCCCACCTTCCTCCCAACACTTTCCACCATTTGTGGAGGCTTCCCCCCATCATGGGGGGGCCCCAACACCTTTTGTCCAGCCACAAGGGGCTGCCCCCCAAAGGGGAGGCGCCCCAAAACAGCCCCACCAAACGTGGGATCTTGTCCCCTCATGTTGGGACAAGATGTTTTCTGCGACTATTACTTCTGAAAAATTCCGGAAGGTCCCAAAACATTTCTGGCACCCTCTAAAATTATTTGGACACGCTCCGGAACATTTCCGGTATGGTGGTTTAATTTAAAACCATCTTCGTTTGCCCGGTAAACAATTTCGGCACCTCCGAAAACCTTTTCCGGTTTTTTCTCCGAAAAATTCCCAAAATTACCACACCGATCTGGCAACCTCCAAAACATTCTCGATGCTTGCCGAAACCTTTTCGAACAATGCTTTTATCCGAAACAACTTTTCGGTTTTACCGAAACTTTTTCGGTGTTCTCTCCGGAACTTTTCCGCTGTCTCCGAAACTATTTCAGTGACTTTCTCTCGGACTCCTTGTCTAGTATTCAGCAGATAGATGACCCTTAAGCGTGTGACCCTATAGGTTCGGTGAAGTATAGACATGACCCGGAACCCCTTCCGATCAATGATCAACATCAGAGCCGTGGACACCCATATCAATCCCTATACCTACACGAATAAATATTCGAGTGAGCCTCCAGTTGCCGTGTGCTATTCTTGTTGCTTCGCGATATGTTACAAATACCCGAGGTGAGACATGTTGGCATCCCCGTGGATCAACAACTTGTCCACTATGCCGGTTACCTCGTTACCGGTATTGTTCTCTTTCTCGTTCCTGTGTTCCGGCATCCCCGTGATCAAATCACAAAGGGTCTGGCCAGACGATGATGGATGTCGTAACACTGAGAGGGCCCAGAGATATCTCTCCATCGTCGGAGGAGCAAATCCCAATCTTGAGCTATCAAGTTACTTGACATACTTTTCCATGAACCCGTAAGCCGCCGTAATAGCCACCCATTTACGGATGACGTTTAACAAACCCCAAAGTTCATGAAGCAAGCATAAAGAAACTCGATACTCTCATGGTCTAAGGAATTATGCAAACATTAACTTCTCTATGCTATTTACCATTAACTTATGACGAATGTATCTCATAGCATAACATCAATTCGGGTCGATTCAACACAAATGTTCTTCTAACATTGTGCCCTCAAAATTGCCGGCATAGCCATGCCCATAATCAGGAAAACAGGATCATCATGCAATACTTGAGCCAGTCTTAGAGGCCAGACTAGGAATACAATTTACCGTTTATTATTCCACACGTGCATATGAGTCTTCCTTCAAGCCTCATGGTTATTGTAGACTCGAGAACCATAGCAGTTATAGCATGGAACATAAACCTAATTATGAACAGGGAGATAATCAATAAAATTTATTATTGCCTCTAGGGCATATCTCCTACAGACTCCCACTTGCACTAGAGTCAATAATCTAGTCAATGCTAATGCACTTTCCACCTATGGCATACTGGTGTAAAATATGCTTCGCTTGTGGTATAGCCTGATGTCCAACGGATCTGACAACTTCAGCTCCGTGTGTAACTTTGCATCTCCTCGCGTTTTCATGCTATCACAAAATTCGTATTTTGTGTGAACTTGGCTTTGCATATGTGTGAATCATTGGTCGAAACCTGATTCCTCAGACTGAGCTATGGAGCAACTATCTCCAACAGTGTCTCATAGACCAAAGCCATCTTGGAACCATACTAAGTTCATGAATGAACTATATGATTCAACGACTTCTTTGTCGCTTCCAAAGCGTCAACATACTTAGCCTTTGTTATAGAATTCGCCACAGTATCTTGTTTGGAACAATTTCCAACTACCGTGCCACCATATTGTGTATTACACAAAACCCTTAACTTAAATCGAAAATCGCATGGAGCATTGATTGAGACTGTATCGATGTAATTACTTACAACGAGCACTTCATAATCTCTGCTTGCGAGAAAACATGTCATCAGCACTACTCTAGCACTTAATGACATCTTTCACTGTTGTCCCTTTATCAGTGCTTTGATCACTTTTGTATCTATACTCGCAACAACTTGGGAGTATCGGACATATCTGGTTGTTTTTACATACCATGGAATACATGATTTAATCCAAACACTAGAGTGTGTGGAATCTCCATCATGTATTTTACTCGTTAGTGTTTTGGGACACTGAGTCTTGCAAAAACTCTTTCCATGTGACTTTGGAAAGAATCACTCATTCGCGTTTTAAATGCTAAAAGGTTTTAGCACCTTGTCAATATGTATTCATTTCTTAGCCCCATTAGGTAAATCTATCTCCATAGATCATCATGCCTAATATTGAGGCTATTTAGCCTAAGCACTTCATCGCAAAACTATTTTCAAATGAAGTCCTAATTCGTGTCAAGAAATTTATTTCCAATAAACAATGTGTCAAGCACACAATGTTTTTAGAAATATTATTATGCTCCCACTTACTTTCTTGAATCACAAGCATCTTCATTACCCATTGATGAAGTCAAAAACCCTTTTGACCATTTCATCAAACCACGAATATTCCAACTCCATTTTGTTGTCTTCTGTCCATTGCTGGAACTCTGAAGTTTGCATACTTACTAGCATCCTCTGGATCGACAAATTACTTTGGACTGTATCACATACAAGTCCTAGGTTTCATTTTCATTAGATGGAAATCCTTTTGTCATCCATGTTTCATATCTCATGATTGATATATGTATTAATTGCTAGTTCAACCCGAACCGACCTTAAGCATCGCTACGGTGAAACAACCTCATCGTAGTCAACTCTTTGAACTTGTTATTTCAACAAGTCAAGCTTTATGGATAAAACATTTTTATATGTATCAGTTTTTAGTTCCATAAATATTCGTTAGACTCTAAGTCCTCTGAAAGGTGTATCAAGGTTTTAATCTTGAATCACTTATATGGAAACTATATCGGATTGTATTGGCATTTAGCCAATCCCGGAGTCAGGGCCCATCAACGCTTCCTTGTGTATTGTAGGTATACTGGTGTCTAACAACAATATCTCATTTGCGCACCTGATAGGTTTGCACAAGCTTTGCCTACGTGGTTCAGCTGCACGTTCGACCGAAGTCCATACATTTTATTGCAGAGACTTCCGTATCAATCGTAGTAGGAAACAACAGAATCATTTCCAGGGTTTCTTTCCTTTGAACTGATGACGAAGATACTGGTTATCTCGTCGAGTTGCACTGTCCACCCACTCACCTTTTGTAAGAACTATTCTCTTTAAAAGCATACCGTTTTGTGGCAAAACCCTTTGCCTCGGTATAGTGGTGGGGGAATACCTAATGACTTGGGATAACCATACAAAGTAGCACTTGTCTGATTTGGAATAGGTTTGTAACCTTTTACACAAGCACCATATTCCAAATGTTAAGAAAAGATATAACATGGTTGGGCGTACCATACCATGGCGTTATTTCAACAGACCTGATGGATCTCTTTTCAGTGTAAAAGTCGCAGTCTCTAAAGCATCACTCTATAAAAGGGATAATGGAATATCTATTTATGTCATCTTTGATCTTACCATGTCATAAATGGTTTGATTACAACTTCACGGACTTTCCACTTGCAGTGGTGTTCCGGGAGGTGCAAGTTATGAAACTCTTTTCACAACTCATCAAACATTCGCTAAACTTGTAACTCAAATATTCCTTTCCGCAATCAAATTGCAGAAACATAATTTTCTTGGTACAATAACTTCTACTTCATTTTTGAAAATCTTTCTAATGATTTCAAAAGATCCAGACTTACGTCTCATCAGGTAAATATCCATATATATACTTGAGTCATTTTTGAAGGTAGACAAATCCACTGTTTGCAACAGTATTTATCAGACTACATACATCAAATGTATGATCACCATTAAGTTCTTTGCTCGTTCCTTATGGCCCGTGAACGGTATTTTAGTTAGTTCACCATTTGGAGGGAAGTAGCAAGTGTCAGATGATTCAAAATCAAACGACTTCAAAATCCATCATAATGGAATTTTCCATGCGGGTTTCTCCAATGTGACCAAATGCAGTGCCACACATATGTGGTATTCTTTTAGTCTTGCGACATTTAGCGTCAGTGTTATGGATGTATCATATTTCCATCAATATTCATAACATACATCCCATCTAGGATGGAAGCATGGCCCTTCATGTTATTCATAATACTGGACAACAATTGTTGTTTTTATCAACAACTCTTTTGCAATAAACATTGTGCAATGGGCTAGAGTGTATGAAAATCTAAAATGAATTATAGAAGTAAACCCAAAGGTAATGTATTATTATCAATATTCATAACATACGTCTCATTCATAATGAAAGTATGGCCCTTATGTTATTCATAACACCGAACATGAAAACTTCTCTTATGAACAACCTTCTTGCAAGATACCTTATGCAAAGGGCTAGAGTGTGAAACTCTAAAATGAATTATGAAACTTAATACAAAGGGAATACACCGATGGAAGGCATAGTAACATTTACTATGTTCCCTGCGTGTATCTAAACCTCATCCCTGGCTAGTCTTTCAGGCCATAGTAGTTCTTACATCGAGTTGCAACAGAACGCAATCGAGCGGGTACCTTTGTAACCAACTCACAATACACAAGAATTAGTGATTAACATGTTTAACCATAATTCCCAAGAACTATATCTTTGACCAACCTTCTATACATCAAAAACTTGCATGACATTCATACATGAGCTGGATATTCCAGTCTTCTTTCCTTTTGCCATTATACTTCTAACAGTTTAACTTTTCAGTATTTCTCCTACTCTCAGAAGAAGCATCCAACTTAAGAGTGGTGTTAGCCCCGGACTTCCTAGGCGTGAAAGTCTTACTAATACCCTTCAGACACTTCCTTTCTCTTTAAGTTGTTGTTTTATTCACCTTTCATCATATGACAGGCGTTCTCCTGGATCCCTCTCTTATCAGTCTAATGCATAGTAAACTCCTTTACTAATAGTTTGCAAACAAACATTGCTTTGGATATCTCATATCTTTTAGCTTTGGTCTATCTCTGAAAATGATTTTCATATTCCATGAATATCACATAACTATCCAAACTTTCGAAGTTCGGGTCTCATGGAAGCAAACATATTGCACTTTGACTGAAAAGGATTTCTAGCTTTTGGATCGAAGGACGAGAGTCACATGATCCATAGCATTAGCGGGAGAATACCAAAAGCATGTGATAGGACAAAGTCCTTCTCGGCACTCTTGAGGACAATCCTCACATTAGGTTACCAACCGTAAAGTTTTAACCAGATATTTAACAGCTATTCAATTTTAATAGGGAAGGTGGAAACGCGAGCCATTATCCTACAACTATTATGCAATCTACACTTAGACAAAATTCACAATTAATTGCACTGAGAATTAAAAGAATTAATTCTATAGTGCGCTCCCACTCAAATCAATATCTCTCATAATTGATTGTGAGTTATACAAGACCCGCATTTAAATTGTTCGCCATTGGTGTAACACCACTGATGACGAAAAATCTCAACCGGTAGGCCAACTTGCCAATCACATCTCTATGTGACTCTTGTTCATCTTTCGATCCGTGTGTTCCGATCTCATGACGATCATGCCTGAACGTCAAGACAACCAAGTGATCTCGCTGCAAGGTCTCAACTCACCCGCCTCACACTTCTCTAATCGTTCGTACCTGTGTGACACGGCGCACCCCGAAAAGATAGGTGTTGTGACGGTGCTACACTTGGGAGAACACTAACTACTTGATATTTTTGTGAGAGATCACCCTAATAAAAAGCGACTACCGCGCAATCAAGAAGGGTGCATCATAAGGGATAAGCATCTCAGGCAATTCATAATAGCATGATATGGTATAGCCCTTTCTGACGGAGAAGTCTTTCATTTCTTCGTCTTCAGCATTCGCGTCGGTGTTCACCTTCGCGAAGATTGCCACCACCTTGTCGATGCACTGGGTGATATTTTTATCTCTATAGCTAATAAAATAAGTGCATTACTTAAGGTTGACACGCAGGTCATTAAAGTGACAATCATATGGCTCCAGCCATCATGCCGAATCATGACACGCAGGTCATGTTAATATTACATCATATAGTCATCTCATACATAATCAAAATTAATATGAGCATTGCTATACCACATCATATGCACATGCAAACCATCCTGCAAAACCAAGTTAGACGCCTCTAATCGGTTCATGCAAAAACTTGTTTTACGTGGCTTCTAAGGTTTTGAAACAAATCGAATCTACCAATGTCCATCATCAAGTATGATAATTCAAGTTGCTAGATTAACTTTCGAGGGTGTATAAAACACGAGATAATAAAATCTCGAGCCCCATACTAAACTTTTTCATACACGTGACCCCCGTGCAGATCACATCTGCATTGCCCTTTCGTCTGCGAAACATCCATCTTTCTCAACTATGATGGAACCCAAAGAACTGTTAGCACTTCGTTGATGTGGCAATCAGCATACTCAGGAGCAGCATGAAAGGATCGCGGATTGCCAGAACTTTGTGAGATTCGACCATTCCGTCAAGATCAGGACTATGCAAATTCAGGGGAAGCAAAAGGAACATCAGGTAGCAGATTTCATATGCTACCCGCACAAATAATTTTCAGCAATAGATCTCATCTACTACCTAATTATATTGTGCAACACCCATACATCTCTATGTATTCTAGATCGCAACCTGCATCTACGCATAGCACGGCTCTTGATGCCACTGAAGGGTAACGCAGCAGAAAACAAAAAAATTCCTACCTACGCACCAGCCCAGGACCACTATGAAGATTGCATACAAGGTTTGATCTTTTCGTTACCGACTCGTAGCGCAGCGGAAGTAGAGTCGATGACGATCGGCGGTGCAGATCCCCGCAGCTAGGATTTTACAACCTCCCAACCACGAGAATGTATACCCTCATCTACCCCGCGGACATCCCTCTGGGAGGCGGTCGGACAGTCCCCCGGACGGTGTCGTAGATAGCCCTTCGGGAGGACCTCCGAAACTCGGACTGTCACTCGGACAGCCCTTCGGGAGGACCTCCAAAACTCGGACGGTCACACGGACAGCCCTTCGGGAGGCACTCGCGAACTAAGACCGAAACTACGATCTCTCTATAGAGTTGCACACATATGGTATCATCTATCCGATAGGGCTTCGCCGTCCAGAACTAGTTCCCACCGGAACCCAGACAGCCTTTCGGCTCTACGAAACTATTTCGTGGGAGGGAGAGAAGAAAGGCAGATCATGCATGCCATGTGTGAGAGAGTTAGGATTGGGGATGGAGAACTCCTCTCCACTTCCTTTTATAGGGGAAGGAGGGGGTGGTGGTGGCTGAAATTTCAGCCACATGACAAGCACCCAGAAAATAAGGAAGCATGTTCCCACCAAACATGGAGAAAACATGTTCCCTTGTCCATGGTGTTCCCCCATGGGGCCCCACCTTCCTTCCAACACTTTCCTGTAGGGGAACGTTGCGTGGGAAACAAAAAATTTCCTATGCACATGCAGATCTATCCATGGTGATGAGCATCTACGAGAGGGAGAGTGGATCTACATACCCTTGTAGATCGCTAAGCGGGAAGCGTTAAGAAACGCGGTTGGTGTAGTCGAACATCTTCGCGATCCAAATGGCCGAGCGTCCCGCGATCTCATCACGATCCGTCCCGCGATCCAATCATGATCCGTCCCGTGAACTCATCACGATCCGTCTCACGATCTTGCTCATGATTTTTCCCGCGAACTCATCACGATCCGTTTCGCAATCTCATCACGAACCGTCTCGCAATCTCGATCACGGTCGTTCCGATCTAGCGCCGAACGGACGGCACCTCGGCGTTCAGCACATGTATAGCTCGATGACGATCTCCGCCTTCTTGATCCAGCAAGAGAGAGAGGAGAGGTAGAAGAGTACTCCGGAAGCATGATGGCGCTCCGGCGATGGTGGTGGAACTATTCCGGCAGGGCTTCGCCTAAGCACTGCCGAACAAGTCTAGTTTAGAGGAACTTGATCTAGAGGTAGGGTTTAGACGTGGCTGAAAATCCTTGTCTAAAAAACCCTAAAGCCACACATATATATAGGAGGAGGGGAGAGGAAGCTGCTCCCAAAAGGAGGGCACTCCATTGGTTCAGCCGAACCTAGAGGAGGGAGAGTCCTCCTCCATCTGAGAGTCCACCTCTCACACGAGAGGTGGAACTTGGGGAGGACTCCACCCCAATTCGGTTTGGGCCTTCTCTTCCTGCGCCTAGGCCACCTTGGCCGACCCCACCAGCCCACTAGGGGCTGGTGGGTCGCCACTTTGGCCCATGGGGTGGGTTGGCCCCACTGGTGGACCCCCGGGATCCATTCGTCACTCCCGGTACACTACCGAAAGTGCCCGAAATCTTTCCGGAGTCCAAAACAGGACTTCCTATATATGAATCTTTACCTCCGGACCATTCCGGAGCTCCTCATGATGTCCGGGATCTCATCCGAGACTCCGAACAACCTTCGATCACCACCATTCATAACTCTATACTACTAAAACGTCACCAAACCTTAAGTGTGTAGACCCTGCGGGTTCGAGAACCATGTAGACATGACCGAGACACCTCTAAGGTCAAAACCAATGGCGAGACTTGGATGTCCACATTGGTTCCTACATATTCTACGAAGATCTTTATCGGTCGAACCTCTATGTCAAGGATTCAGTTAATCCCGTATGATGTTCCCTTTGTTCTTCGGTATGTTACTTGCCCGAGATTCGATCGTCGGTATCTCCATACCTAGTTCAACCTCGTTACCGGCCAGTCTCTTTACTCGTTCTGTAATACAAGATCCCGCAACTAATAATTAGTCACATTGCTTGCAAGGCTCATTGTGATGTTGTATTACCGAGTGGGCCCCGAGATACCTCTCCGTCACACGGAGTAACGAGTCCCAGTCTCGATCCATGCCAACTCAACAGACACCCTCGGAGATACCTGTAGAGCACCTTTATAGTCACCCAGTTACGTTGTGACGTTTGATACACACAAGGCACTCCTCCGATGTCCGTGAGTTGCATGATCTCATGGTCATAGGAACACATACTTGACATGCAGAAACAGCAGCAATAAACTGACATGATCATATGCTACGTTTTGTGGTTTGGGTCTTGTCCATCACATCATTCTCCTAATGATGTGATCCCGTTATCAAATGACATCTCATGTCCATGGCTAGGAAACCTTAACCATATTTTGATCAACGAGCTAGTCTATTAGAGGCATACTAGGGACATGATTTTGTCTATGTATCCACACATGCATCTAAGTCTCCGATCAATACAATTATAGCATGGATAATAAACGATCATCATGAACAAAGAAATATGATAATAACTAATTTATTATTGCCTCTAGGGCATATTTCCAACAGTCTCCCACTTGCACTAGAGTCAATAATCTAGTTCACATCACCATGTGATTCGCATTGTTATGAATCTAACACCCAATGAGTTCTGGGGCTCGATCATGCTTTGCATGTGAGAGAGGTCTTATAGTCAACAGGTCTTCAACATTCAGATCCGTGTGTACTTTGCAAATCTCTATATCTAACCATAAACACTGCTACCACACTCCACTTGGTACTATTCCAAATGGCTGCTCCACTATACGTATCCGGATTGCTACTAAGAGTCATCCGGATTAGTGTTAAAGCTTGCATCGACGTAACTCGTTATGACGAACCCTTTATCACCTCCATAATCGAGAAACATTTCCTTAGTCCTCTGGTTACTAAGAATAATTTTGATCGCTGTCCAATGATCCACTCCTGGACCACTCTTGTACCCCTTGACAGACTATGGCAAGGCACACAGGTGCGGTACACAGCATGGCATAATATAGAGCCTATGGCAAAGGCATAGGGGACGATGTTCGTCCTTTCTCTTTCTTCTGCCGTGGTCGAGCTTTGAGTCTCACTCAATTTCACACCTTACAAATCAGGCGAGAACTATTTCTCTGACTGATCCATTTTGAACTCTTTCAAAATCTTGTCAAGGTATGTACTCATTGAAAGTCTTATCAAGCATATTGATCTATCTCTATAGATCTCGATGCTCAGCAATCAGGTAGCTTTATCCAGGTTTTCCTTTGAAAATCACTTTCCAAATAACCGTTTATGCTTTCCAGAAATTCTACATTATTTCCGATCAACAATATGTCATCCACATATACTTATCAGAAAATCTATAGTGCTCCCACTCACTTTATTGTAAATACAAGTTTCTCGTAAACTTGTATAAACTACAAAACTTTGATCACCTCATCAAAGTGTATATTCCAACTCCGAGATGCTTTCTTCAGTCTATAAAAGGATCACTGAAGCTTACACACCTTTTAGCATCCTTAGGACTGACAAAAACCTTCTGGTTGTATCACATACAACCTTTCCTCAAGTAAACCGTTAAGGAAACGATGTTTTGGCATCCATCTGCCAGATTTCATAATTGAAAATGCAGCAACTGCTAACATAATTCCAACAGACTTTAGCATCGCTACGAGTGAGAATGTCTCATCGCAGTCAACTCATTGAACTTGTCACAAACATCTTTGCAACAAATCGAGCTTTACAAATGGTGACATTTACCATCAGCGTCTGTCTTCATTTTAAAGATCCATTTGTACTCAACGACCTGCCGTCAAACGAGCAAGTCTACCAAAGTCTATACTTGGGTTTTCATACATGGATCCTTTCTCGGATTTCATGGTCTCTAACCATTTGTCAGAACCGGTCCCATCATCGCTTCTCCATAGTTCGTAGGTTCATCGTTGTCCAATAACATGACCTCCAAGACAGGGTTGTCGTACAGCTCAAGAGCAGTACACATCCTTGTCGACCTACGAAGTTCGATAGTAACTTGATCCTAAAGCTTCATGATCATCATCATTAACTTCCTTTTCAACTAACGTAGGCTTCACAAAAACATCTTCCTGTGCTGCGCTACTCTCTTGTTGAACAAAGGTTTAACAACCTCATCAAGTTCTATCTTCCTCCCACTCAAATCTTTCGAGAGAAACTTTTTCTCGGAAAGGACCCAATTTAGTAACAAACACTTTGCACTAGGATCTGAGATAGAAGGTATACCCAACTACTCTTAGGGTATTCTATGAAGATGCATTTTTCCGCTTTGGGTTCGAGCTCATTAGGTGAAAATATTTTTCACATAAGTGTCACGACTCCAACCATTAAGAAATGACAGCTTAGGTTTCTATCAAACCATAATTCACACGGTATCATCTCAACGGATTTAGATGGTGCCCCATTTAAAGTGAATGTAGTTGTCTCTAATGCATAACCCCAAAATTATAGTAGTAAAACGATAAGAGACATCATAGCACGCACCATATCCAATAGAGCATGACTATGACGTTCGGACACACCATCACACTATGGTGTTCTAGGTGGCGTGAGTTGTGAAACAATTTTCACATTGTCTAAAGTTGCATGCCAAACTCGCAACTCGGATATTCACCTCCACGATCATATCGCAGACATTTTTATCTTCTTGTCACGATGATCTTAAACTTCACTATGAATTTGCTTGAACCTTTCAAACGATTCAGACTTGTGTTTCATTAAGTAAATATCCACTATATCTACTCAAATCAACAGTGAAGGTAAGAAAATAACGACATCCACCGAACGCTACAAGACTCATTGGATTGCATACATCAACATGTATCATTTCCAATAAACCACTTGCCCGCTCCATCAATCCAGAAAACGGGGTCCTTAGTCATCTTGCCCAAAAGGCATGGTTCGCATGTCTCAACCGATTCGAAATCGAATGAGTCCAAGAATCCATCGACATGGAGTTTCTTCATGCGCTTTATACCAATATGACATTTAGCGGCAGTGCCACAAGTATGTGGTACTATCATTATTAACTTTGTATCTTTTGGCATCAATGTTATGAACATGTGTATTACTACGATCCAGATTTCAACAAACCATTCTCACTGGGTGCATGACCATTGAGGGTATTATTCATGTAAACAGAATAACCATTATTCTCTAACTTAAATGAATAATCGTGTTGCAATAAACACGATCTAATCATGTTCATGCTCAACGCAAAACACCAAATGACATTTATTTAGGTTTGTCACTAATCCCGAAGGTAGAGAGAGCGTGCGATGTTGATCACATCAACCTTGGAAACATTTCCAACACACATCGTCACCTCACCCTTAGCTAGTTCTCCATTTATTCCGTAGCTTTTATTTCGAGTTACTAACATTTAGCAACCGAACCGGTATCCAATACCCAGGTGCTACTAGGAGTACTAGCAAGGTACACATCAATAGCACGTATATCAAATATACTTCTGTCTATGTTGCCAGCCTTCTTATCTACCAAGTATCTAGGGTTTTTCCGCTTCAGCGACCGCTCACCTCATAATAGAAGCACTTAGTCTCGGGTTTGAGTTCAACTTTGGTTTGCTTCACTGGAGCAGTAATTGACTTGCTATCCATGAAGTTTCCCTCCTTGCTCTTGCCCTTCTCGAAACCAGTGGTTTGATTAACCATCAACACTTGACGCTCCTTTTTTTTTATTTCTACCTTCGCGGTGTCAAACATCGCGAACAGCTCAGGGATCAATATTTCTATTCCTGGCGTTTTATAGTTCATCACCAAGTTCTAGTAGCTTAGTGACAATGACTTGGAGAACTATATCAATCACTATCTTATCTGGAAGATCAACTCCCACTCGATTCAAGAGATTGTAGCGCCTAGACAATCTGAGCACATGCTCAACGATTGAGCTATTCTATTTCATCTTGCAGGCAAAGAATCTTGTTGGAGATCTCATATCTCGCAACACGGGCACGAGCCTGAGATCACAATCTCAGCTCTTAGAACATCTCATATGTTCCGTGACATTTCAAAATGTTTCGGAGCCTCAATTCTAAGCCTTAATGCATGACGCACTAAACTATCAAGTAGTCATCGGAACGTGCCTGTCAGATGTTCACAACATCTACAGACGACACTAGAGGGGGGTGGCGCACCGTGCGGTGCATTAAGGACATAAGCCTTCTGTGCAGCAACGAGGATAGTCCTCAGATCACGGACCCAGTCCGCAATATTGCTACCATCATCTTTCAATTCTATTTCTCTAGGAACATATAAAAATACAAGGGAGCTACAGCATGAGCTAGTAATCTACAATATAATTTGCAAAGACACTTTGACTATGTTCATGATAATGAGTTCAATTAATCATATTACCTAAGAACTCCCACTCAAATTGACATCCCTCCAGTCATTCGAGTGATACATGATCCAAATTCACCAACTCAAGTCCGATCATCACGTGAGTTGAGGTGGCTGCAGTGGTGAACATCATCATGTTGATCATATCTACTATATTACTCATGTTCGACCTTTCGGTCTCTTGTGTTCTGAGGCCATGTTTGTACATGCTAGGCTCGTCAAGTTTAACCCGAGTGTTCTGCATGTGCAACACTGGCTTGCACCCGTTGTATGTGAACGTAGAGTCTATCACACCCGATCATCACGTGGTGTGTCAACACGACGAACTTTCGCAACGGTGCACACTCGGGGAAAACACAATTTATCTTGAAATTAAGTGAGGGATCACCTTATAATGCTACCGACGTCCTAAGCAAAACAAGGTGCATAAAGGGATTAACATCACATGCAAATCATAAGTGACATGATATGGCCATGATCTTGTGCTTTTGATCTCCATCATGAAAGCACCGGCATGATCTCCATCGTCACCGGCACGACACCATGATCTCCATCATCTTGATCTCCATCAACGTGTTGCCATCGGGGTTGTTGCGCCCAACATGCTTCTACTACTATTGCTACCGTAGCGACAAAGTAAAGCATTACATAGCGCTTTAATGATTGACACGCAGGTCATACAATAATTGAAGACAACCCTATGGCTCCTGCCGGTTGCAATACTCATCGACATGCAAGTCGTGATAATCTATGCATCACATGATCATCTCATACATCACATATATCACATCATGCAATTGGCCATATCATATCACAACATGCCCTGCAAAAACAAGTTAGACGTCCTCTAATTGTTGTTGCATGTTTTACGTGGCTGCTACGGGAACAATTCTCATCTACGCAAAAACCACAACGGTGATACACTAGTTGCTTTTCAACCTTCTAAAGGACCGCCTTTGTCCAATCCGATCCAACTAAAGTGAGAGAAACTGTCACCCGCAAGCCATCTATGCAACAAGTTGCGGTTGAGGGAATGGTCTCTCGTAAGCGTACGAGTAATGTTGGTCCAGGCCGCTTCATCTCACAATACCGCTGAACCAAAATCCGACCAAGGAAGGAAGCAATCTAAGCATCAACGCCCATAAACCTTTTGTGTTCTACTCGAGATCTCATCTACACATAGACCTAGTTCATGATGCCACTGTTGGAGAACTTTGCATGGAAATTTTCCTACGCACACACAGATCTATCCATGGTGATGAGCATCTACGAGAGGGAGACTGGATCTACATACCCTTGTAGATCGCTAAGCGGGAAGCGTTAAGAAACGCGGTTGGTGTAGTCGAACATCTTCGCGATCCAAATCACCGAGCGTCCCGCGATCTCATCATGATCCGTCTCGCGATCCAATCACGATCCGTCCCGTGAACTCATCACGATCCGTCTCACGATCTTGATCACGATCTGTCCCGCGAACTCATCACGATCCATTTCGCGATCTCATCACGAACCGTCTCGCGATCTCGATCACGGTCCTTCCGATCTAGCGCCGAACGGACGGCACCTCCGCGTTCAGCACACGTACAGCTCGATGACGATCTCCGCCTTCTTGATCCAGCAAGAGAGAGAGAGGAGAGGTAGAAGAGTACTCCGGCAGCGTGACGGCGCTCCGGCGATGATGGTGGAACTATTCCGGCAAGGCTTCGCCTAAGCACTGCCGAACTAGTCTAGTTTAGAGGAACTTGATCTAGAGGTAGGGTTTAGAAGTGGCTGAAAATCCTTGGCTAAAAAACCCTAAAACCACTCATATATATAGGAGGAGGGGAGAGGAGGCTGCGCCCAAAAGGAGGGCACTCCTTTGGTTCGGCCGAACCTAGAGGAGGGAGAGTCCTCCTCCATCTGAGAGTCCACCTCTCACACGAGAGGTGGAACTTGGGGAGGACTCCGCCCCAATTCGGTTTGGGCCTTCTCTTCCTACGCCGAGGCCACCTTGGCTGAACCCACCAGCCCACTAGGGGCTGGTGGGTGGCCACTTTGGCCCATGGGGTGGGTTGGCCCCACTGGTGGACCCCCAGGACCCATTCGTCACTCCCGGTACACTACCGAAAGTGCCCGAAATCTTTCCGGAGTCCAAAACAGGACTTCCTATATATGAATCTTTACCTCCGGACCATTCCGGAGCTCCTCGTGATGTCCGGGATCTCATCCAGGACTCCGAACAACCTTCGGTCACCACCATCCATAACTCTATACTACCGAAACGTCACCAAACCTTAAGTGTGCACACCCTGTGGGTTCGAGAACCATGTAGACATGACCGAGACACCTCTACGGTCAATAACCAATGGCGGGACCTGGATGTCCACATTGGTTCCTACATATTCTACGAAGATATTTATCGGTCGAACCTCTATGTCAAGGATTCAGTTAATCTCGTATGATGTTCCCTTTGTTCTTCGGTATGTTACTTGCTCGAGATTCGATCGTCGATATCTCCATACCTAGTTCAACCTCGTTACCGGCAAGTCTCTTTACTCGTTCCGTAATACAAGATCCCGCAACTAACAATTAGTCATATTGCTTGCAAGGCTCATTGTGATGTTGTATTACCGAGTGGGCCCCGAGATACCTCTCCATCACACAGAGTAACAAATCCCAGTCTCGATCCATGCCAACGCAACAGACACCCTCGGAGATACCTGTAGAGCACCTTTATAGTCACCCAGTTACGTTCTGACGTTTGATACACACAAGGCACTCCTCCGATGTCCGTGAGTTGCATGATCTCATGGTCATAGGAACACATACTTGACATGCAGAAAACAACAGCAATAAACTGACACGATCATATGCTACGTTTTGTGGTTTGGGTCTTGTCCATCACATCATTCTCCTAATGATGTGATCCCGTTATCAAATGACATCTCATGTCCATGGCTAGGAAACGTTAACCATCTTTTGATCAACGAGCTAGTCTATTAGAGGCATACTAGGGACATGATTTTGTCTATGTATCCACACGTGCATCTAAGTCTCCGATCAATACAATTATAGCATGGATAATAAACGATCATCATGAACAAAGAAATATGATAATAACAAATTTATTATTGCCTCTAGGGCATATTTCCAACATTTCCACCATTTGTGGAGGCTGCCCCCACCATGGGGGGCCCCCAACACCTTTTGTCCAGTCACAAGGGGCTGCCTCCCAAAGGGGAGGCGCCCCAAAACAGCCCCACAAAACGTGAGATCATGTCCCCTCATGCTGGGACAAGATGTTTTCTGTGACTATTACTTCTGAAAAATTCCGGAAGGTCCCAGAACATTTCTGGCACCCTCTAAAATTATCTGGACACGCTCCGAAACATTTTCGGTATGGTGGTTTAATTTAAAACCATCTTCATTTACCCGGTAAACAATTCCGGCAGCTCCGAAAACCTTTTCCGGTTTTTTCACCAAAAAAATTCCAGAAATTACCAGACCGATCTGGCAACCTCCAAAACATTCCCGGTGTTTGCCGAAACCTTTTCGAATAATGCTTTTATCCGAAACAACTTTTCGGTTTTATAGAAACTTTTTTGGTGTTCTCTCCGAAACTTTTCCGCTGTCTCCGAAACTATTTTAGTGACTTTCTCTCAGACTCCTTGTCTAGTATTCAGCAGATAGATGACCCTTAAGCGTGTGACCCTATAGGTTCGGTGAAGTATAGACATGACCCGGAACCCCTTCCGATCAATGATCAACATTGGAGCCGTGGACACCCATATCGATCCCTATACCCACACGAATAAATATTCGAGTGAACCTCCAGTTGTCGTGTGCTATTCCTGTTGCTTCATGATATGTTACAAATACCCGAGGTGAGACATGTTGGCATCCTCATGGATCAACAACTTGTCCACTATGCTGGTTACCTCGTTACCGGTATTGTTCTCTTTTCTCGTTCCTGTGTTCTAGCATCCCCGTGATCAAATCACAAAGGGTCTGGCCAGACGATGATGGATGCCGTAGCCCAGAGATATCTCTCCATCGTCGGAGGAGCAAATCCCAATCTTGAGCTATCAAGTTACTTGACATACTTTTCCATGAACCCGTAAGCCGCCGTAATAGCCACCCATTTACGGATGACGTTTAACAAACCCCAAAGTTCATGAAGCAAGCATGAAGAAACTCGATACTCTCATGGTCTAAGGAATTATGCAAACATTAAATTCTCTATGCTATTTACCATTAACTTATGACGAATGTATCTCATAGCATAACATCAATTCGGGTCGATTCAACACAAATGTTCTTCTAACATTGTGCCCTCAAAATTGCCGGCATAGCCATGCCCATAATCAGGAAAACAGGATCATCATGCAATACTTGAGCCAGTCTTAGAGGCCAGACTAGGAATACAATTACCGTTTATTGTTCCACACGTGCATATGAGTCTTCCTTCAAGCCTCGTGGTTATTGTAGACTCGAGAACCATAGCAGTTATAGCATGGAACATAAACCTAATTATGAACAGGGAGATAATCAATAATATTTATTATTGCCTCTAGGGCATATCTCCTACAGTTACTAAATTGAACAAGCTAAAGAGAAAGAAGCTGAAAGCAGCACGAGAAGCGGCCCAGGCTAGGGAGGAATCAAATCCTGCAGCCGCAAGTGGTTCAGGCCAACCTCCTGCCCCTCCTGCTCCTATGGACCCACCCAGGTCAGTCACAAAAGGGCGCACCCATAGCAGACGCTTTCAATCTGCTATAGAGCTACACCCAAAAAAGAACAGATGTAGCATATGTGATTCCATTGATCACAACTCTGCTAAGTGCCCAGGGAAGTTGTTGTGATAGTTGAAGAAAAGCACAACTTGACTGGAAAACTGAATTGAATGGGAAAACATCCGTGACTGCTAAAAAAGGGAGCAACTCTAAGCTTGTTTTTGAGCAGATGACAGGGAAAATTTAAGCAACTGAAGTGTGTTTTTGTCGTTAAGACTGTCATGAACTTCATTTTGGTTGGGATGTTTTAGAGGAACTTTTTTTATTTACGTGTTTTAATTAATTTGAATTCATGAAAAAAGTGGACACTTTTAGTTGGATGCTTATCATTTGTGTACCTGGTTCTCATTCACTTCTTGACCGGTTTGAGGGTGTCCTGCCAGGCAACACTTCACCATCGAGATAGTCAACAGCTTCCTTATGTTCGGTATGTCGTCTTGTCCGTAGTTTGGGAGCCACGTCCCATTCCACAGTAGTGCGTTCATCAATGCGAATATCCCACAGTCACCTCTGGAAAACAAAAAAAAACACGAGAAAACTTTAGGTCATGAGAACACTTGGAAAGAAAAAAGCTATCTCTTATTACAACAATCATTATAAGGTATTTAGTACTTACGATACAACTTGCTTGGGTGCATCAATGTCCTCAAGTGGGAACTTCTCCATCAAGATTGCCTGCTTCGGGTAGTGCTTGTCCCAAAGCATACGAACTGCTGCAACAATGCACCTTGCTACTTCATCCAACCTCTTGCTTTTCTTTAGTGTCCTTGATGGGTCAAACACCCCAAACCTTATATCCCTCAAGTTGATGTTGAATAGCCAATAGTGATGAGCACCACTCACATTCCCTGGTTGTAGGTTTTCAATGACAGGGATCATGACCTGCAAAAAAGGAAACAATCCTGAATTCAGCTACAATGAAAATCTGATATGTTGTATACAAACAAAAACAAGCACACACTGATGAAAATTTAGGCAACCCTATGTGTTCTTGGGACCAACTTTTGCTTGAGTTGGTGTAAGAAAAATGAAAAAGACAACTAAAACAAAAGTAGTTATTTGGGAAACTATAAACACACAGAACGAACTTGCTTTCCACCTCATGTTCAATCTGGCACTAGGGCCCCAAAAGTTTCTAGGCAACTATGTGTTGCATTTCAGGCAACTTATATATTAAAAGAAAGCAACATACAAAAACAGCTGGATCATATCCCAGCTTATCAAAGCATAAGATGTTTTTAGGCAACACAAAAGGAGATTATGAGCAACTAGCATATTAAAACAAAGCAAAAGTGACATAAAAACTGCTGGAAAACATGGGCAACTTAGATGCTAAGAAACAAAAACAGACAACAGAGGGAACATACATTGTCTTGCTCATCCAACCGGTTTGATGGTTTGAACCTGTCCTGGAGCTCATTTACATTGAGATCAATTTTTTGTAGTCAATTCTATTAAGAGGAAACATGTGATAGAAGGAAAAAATCGGTACCAATCGAAAGAAAGAAATCTGTAAAAGAAGAAGTAATTGAACAAGAAGTGTGGGATCTTACCGAAAACCTAAGAGGCATGATGACTTTCTTGGACCCCACCCACCTGTTGAACATGATTTCCTCAATCCCCAACTCAAAGACATGAGTTTTCAGCCACCTGCTCTTCTTCATTGATTGAGCAAGATCGTTCAATTGCAATAATAACCGCGATAGTTTACAATCTGTGGCCTATAGAACAAGAAAGGTTCGTATTTAGCAACTGTAAAAACAAAGAAGATCATTTCATAAGAAGGGGGAAAAAAGGTTGTTATTGGAAAAAAAACATGTTTTATCCTCCCCCTTCGACGTCCTTGCTGTCCCTCCTCCTCCTCGAAGCAATAGAACCATTCATGCAATCTGTTTATTTCTGCTGAGCAACTAAAGTCTTTTTTCACTTCTACATTCACATATGGTGACCTTTGTGATGGGGGGGCTTTGAGTATTCTCCTCTCGCGCTTCAAAGGAATGGGCTCACCCAAGCTGCTGGCAGCACCTTTGCCTTATTCCCCCTCACCGGGTTTTTTGCGTCAACAGTTGATGTACTAAAAGCGGAAGGTGACAAGTGTCCTGCGCTCTCTGCTATTGTAGCACTTTTGAGTGCCCCCTCGATGACATCATCGAATCAAGGTTGCCCTAGTCAATTGCCCACTCGATGTCTGCACTCAGCGGTGCGTTTTCCACCCCCTTATACCCTGTTTCAGTGTCCTCCTTGGTTTCATTTTCCCCCATTTCATCTATGCCGAGGTCAAAAGTTGGAGTTGGGCAGTAATCATCCAAAACAGCATTTCCAGACTTTGATCTTTGCAGCGACGATGGTGCTTGACCTAAATCAGATGCTCCTTCATTTGATGACAAATTCAAGACAGGGGATGCCCATATTATTGGTATGGTTCTAGTAGATTTACTTCTCACGAGCGGTGGCATCGATCCTGGGATGATGCACTTTTCAAGCAGCTCATTGATGCTCCGGATGTCGTCAACTGGTATTTCTTTGCCTTTTGCAGGGGATGCTTGCTTTGTGGCAACGGCCGGAGGCTTGTCACTTGATTGTAGTGCATTTTCTTCTGAAGTTGCCTGGATCAGCTCAGGAGTTGCTTCCTCCAACACAGCAGTTGCTTCCTCCAGCACAGCAGTTTCTCCTGTCTGTCTTGACTGCTGCCTAATGCTCGCTTCTCCTGCTGAACCTTTCCCTTGATCCTTGTGTTGTCCACTGACAACTCCAATGTCAACCGTTGACTCTATGCATTGCTTGGGAGGAGTTTCTCCCTACATGCTCACTCAAGTTGCTTGAATTTTCTGCTTAGTTGCTTCCAAATTGTCATTAGTTGCTCTCTTTTTCCTCTTTGCTGCTTGTTTCTGGTAAACCTTTGTTTTTTGAGTTGTTGCCACTTTTTGACTTGCCACTTCAACTATTGACCTCGGGATTGTTGAAGCTTGCTGAGTGACTGTCATAGTTGCATCACTTTGACCCGTCGCACCTGGCCTACTTCCGGTGACATAGGGGTAGACTTAACTGCCTTGTGTGTTATTTTCTTAATGTTATTCCTAACACCCCCTTCAGCTCCTCTTGAAGATTTTGATTCCTTCTCTTTTGGGAAAACATTTGGTTCTTTAGAACTATCTCCCAGCATCTGAAGGGCCATCTTCATACCACAAAAAAATCTCAGTTGGTAGCACGGGCATCTGGAAAAGAGGGATATCAGGGAGCTCAGGCATGGCATTTTTCTTCTTGTACTGAGACTCTCCAATCTTCATCACATCTGTGACTATATTGGGAGACCTGGTGTCTACCTCAAATGGCTCCTTCCGCATATCCTTCATAACGGAACTACTTTGAAAAAAGTTTTTGCCACTTTTTTGTGTGCTCTCATCAGACATATTTTGCTGTGAGTGTTGTTTTTCCTTTGAATTGTGCTTGATTCTCTTCAAGATCATACTCAGCAACACCCCGTCGTCATCACTACCCCTACGCACCCCTGGACATTGTGCACCTCCCTCACCACGGTAGCCTCCGGTCTTCTCGATGCTAGCATTGCCGATCGTGCCGCCATCATCCTCATCCTCGTTACCCTTCTTCAAACCCACAACATCTTCCTCCTCCTCCTCACCCACATCTTCATCTGTACCTTCATACTCTCTGCCTTTCTTCTCATGTTGCTTCTCCTCTTCCTCCTTTTCATGCTCTTCATTTTTTTATCCTCCTCTTCGTTTTCAATGTCTTTTTCATTGTCCTCTTTGTCATTTTTCTCCTCATTGTCCTCTTCACTATGTTCCTCCTCCTCTTCCTCCCTGTCATCACCATCAACAGTCTGCGTGGATTTGTCAACATCCATGCGATCTGAGATATCGTCGCCAGCTTATGTTGTTGGTGGTGGGATGTTGTATACAGGATCATCATCCTCGTCGTCTTCATCGTCATCTTCATAATCATCTTATTCATCACCATCGTCACTTCCTTCCACCTCCTCGTCTGAACTCTCATCTTCACATATCTCTTCATCTTCCCCTTCCTCCTCTTCCTCTTCTTCTTCGGTAGATTCAAATTCTCCCTCGTCCATTTCCTCCTCCTCCTCGTCGCACACCAAAAGTCTCTCCTCGTAACTAGTGTTTCTACCCCTTCCTTTCTTCTGCCTTGCAACCTTCTGTCATTTGGCACTTGCCACTGCTCTTTTCTGCCTATCCTTGCTCACTAATTAAGGTGTGTCTCCAACCCTTGATGCACTTGTTGTCACTTCAATCTCCTCCTCATCCAACTTGCCAACGCCTTGAATGAACTTCCCCAGTGGTGTCAGCTTTGTTTCTTTGTGTAAAACAAAAACAAATGCAAAAAAAAGAATGAAAGAGTGGATGAAACTATATAACACAACTATGGGGAAAAAAGAGGAAGGTGTGGTTTCATAAAATGAAAATAGAGACATGAAAAATACATTGTTGTTCTAGTTTTGAGGGAGCCTCGCGGCGACGAACTTCTCGATATGATTCATGCTCCCAAAAAGACTATCTCTGCGCACCTCGAGAACTCACCTTTCAGCTGTAAAAAAATTTGAATGCACATGAAAATAGTCAGCAAAAATGAACAAGAAATAGAATTTAGAAACATCACAAACTGGCTCCATAACTTAGGGCAATTGTCTCCCTGAATTAGGGCAACTGGCTCCCTTAATTAGGGATACTTTCATTTAGTATCTGAGCAGCTGGCTCCCTAAATTAGGGCAACATCACCCCTAAAACATGGGCAACTACAATTCTAATCATGCAAAAAAGAAAAATATCCTACTGGTCAAATTAGGGCAACTACAAACCTGCTAATAGGCAACTAGAACTCTAATTATGAGCAATTGAATGCTTCAAAAAACAAACAAGAATGTGGAATGAAAGGAAAGAAAAACTTACTCACAGCTTCCCATATACCCCCTTCCTAATCTTGTCCTTCTTAATGACTACCTTCATCAGACCCTCGTTCCATGCTTTAACCCTCGGAAGAACATTTGGCGTGCTCGCATCCACAAAATTCTGGTTGATTGACCTATAGTCCACATCGAGCGAGTCAAGGTAAAGCAGTTGTTTCAGACACCCCAAAAAAGGAACACATATCAGTTCTCCAAACAATTATTGAAAAGAAATTGGGATAAACAAGCAATGAACCATAAGAAAAAAGGGGGGTCGGGATCATTTTTACCACTAGGTGGAATAAGCAACAACATATAGTATTCGTCTTGTCTCCCAACCTCATGAAAGCAATCCTAAGTTGGTCGACTACAAAGTGGCAAACAACTGAATTCACGATGTCACGTGGATTCAACACAACCGAGTAGGCACGTGGGCCACCTTCAAGGTTGTTGTCGATGCAAGAAAGCAACTGAAAACAACCACAAGCCATGCACTCAGAAACTTGTCATCCGCAATTACTCCCATGTCCTTTATCATCTAATACCACTTGGTCACTTGTGGCACAGGCCCTGAGAGGATGTTGTGCATCTCGTTGAACAACCTTACTATGTCTGGTTCCATTTCATACACAACCTTCTTCCGCCCCCTTGGTAATCCTCATATCCTTTCAACGCTTACTGCATCGACTGCAATCTTCCCCCTCTCAGGGATAACAAGCTGCGAAAACTCTGGGTCATAACACTTCATGATAAACTTGACGAGATCTCCTTTCATTGTCTTTGTTCCAATCTCAAGCACGCCACCAAAACCTATCTCGCCAATGGCATCATTTTGTATCGGGTCAAGAGAACTGTTCAGTTTGAAGTCTTCAAGGTGATGCCATGTTCCTTGGTGTGGGCACACTCCTACCAACCTACAAAAAATACAGGAGAATTAAAACTAAAAAGTAAGGACGGGCTATTCTGTCTGATAAAACAAAGCAACTACAGCTACAATACAAAGCAATCGCTACTGTTATGTTAGGCAACTTCTACTACTGTGCTAGGCAACTACTCCACTTCTTGTCCCAAATAAGGTGAAGTCAAGAAAACAAAAATTAGCACAATGGTTTTTAACCTACGATCATATTCTCATACCCCACAAATGTGTTGCTTGCCCCACCTAACGATATCAAAAAAAATACCTCGTGTCCACCTTTCTTCGCACGTTTCACATGCCCCCCTTCTTCATCACGAGGGGCAGTATCAGGGCCCCGTTTCCTCGCCCGTCCACCCCGAACGGGATTCTGATTTGGCTGTCCACCTCGGACAAGATTCTGATTTACACACCCATGCTTGCGTCCAACATTGCTTGTCGTTTCAACCTCCTCCTCTCCTCCATCAGTTTTTCCCGCAATCCTTTTGCTCTTTCTTGTCATTCTGTACAACAAAATACACAAGCCAAAAGAAAATGTCATGTTTGTGGAAAATACATGACAAAAAAGCAAAAATTTGCTTCCTGGATGAAATAATGCATGACAACACTATCATTGTCGGGTAAAAAATTGTGTCCCTAACTAACATCTCCTGACTTCATCGCCACATCTAGTACAAAGTTGCGTGTTGTTCCTGGATACATACCATCTCCTATTTCCCCACTATTACTGAAAAAAAAAACATGGGGCTGAATCTAGGCAACCACATTCTTTTTTATACGCAATTTTAAGCAACTTGTAAAATATCAAAAATAATAACCAACACCACAAATTCCTCTTCGACACAAAAACAACCACATATTCATCTTTCATCACATAGCTTTCCATCAAAACATACACTTAGAAAATTGACATATAATGTCAAATGCACTTACAAAAATCAACCAGTCACTAAAAATCATCTTTCTAAAAAAATACCCTCCTGCTGAATGTTCTAAAAAAAGCAACTAGTGCCCTATTTTGTTGCAACTGCCGAGTCGAAGAACTACCATTACCCCCTACCTCCTCTACAATTAGGTGCAAAAGCAATAAAAAGCAACTGCAGTTATATTTCGATGCAACTACCTATCTGCATTCAAGCAACTCCATCCACCCCTAACCTATCTACATTCGAGCAGGGGTGGCTTCGTGGTACCAGCCTCCAGCATAGCGACCAGCGCCTCCTCCCCGAGACCGACATCCTCGAAGCGCCAACGCACTGGATTCTGGTGGGTTAAGTGATGCAGCCTCCCGCAGAGCGGCCATCACCTCCTCCCCGAGCCCGAGCTCCTCTCCTCACGAGCTCTGCTCCTGCTACGAGCCCCTCTCCCCGCCCTTGACCCTCTCCTCGCCCCTGCCCTCTCCCTGCCCCCTTCCTCTCCCTCAAATAGCCTCGGAAGCATGTGATGCCAGTGGACACCATTGATAGCCTACCCTGCTCGCTCACCTTGCGCGCGGTCGCCATGGCCCGTCCCACCACCTAACCCTACCTCTGCGTCTGCCCGGCGACGCAGATCGAAGATCTGGAACGGATCCACGTGAGGAAATACGGGATTTACCTCTGCGTCTGCCCGACGACGAGTCGCGCCCGCGGACGGCTTTCCGCACCGGCGAATCTCTGACGAAAAAACCACCGCAGCCCCGGCGAATCTCTTGTCATCGTTGCGCCTGTGGGAGGAGGAGATGGATAAGGGGGGAAACGAAAATGAGAAGGGGAGGCGTGGATGGTTCGAACAGAGCACGTTGTGTGGGCGGAGGAACAGTTTCACCTGGGAATAAATGACCTTCGGCCCACCACTCCAACAGCATCTGGTCGGAAAAAGAAAACCGCGTGGTCCGTCGCTACCGGACCAGATTCGCGTGCGCCCGGTTTTGCAAAAAAATGTAGCTGCATTTTGAAGCATTTGAGAAGTTATTATTCACTATAACAGGGCCGCGGTCGGGGACGTGCTCCACTGGAAACCGAGCGTTGCCGTGATTGTTTCCCACAAAACAATGCTCCTGGACATCCATCGAGGGAAGGAGAATAATATTTCTTTTTCCCTTTTCATGGAAGCAGTATCGTGATGCTTGACACAATCTTATATCAAAGCAACTGATGGAAGCATAAACAATTTTAAGGCTGTAAACTATGCCTTATACAATGTCAATTTCTACCGTTATTACTCACGTAATCAGCTTCGTTGGGTTTCATAATTTTGAAAACTTCGCACGAAAGGTGCGCTGTGGGCAGGGGCATCCTGCTCATCCAGCTGCCATTGACTCGAAGAAGATTATGACTGCACGCATCACAAGACAATCTTTTGTTGGTACAGTGAACAGTTAACTGCATACCTATCAAAAGATTGGGTGAACAAAACCGGGAATTCACAATGTATAAAAGAAGAGGTAATATCGTACAAGGGCCTTCGTTGTATGTACCCATATGATCCTAAATCATATAGCACAAACAAAGTCAATTATTCCTGACAAACCTAGCTTCCAGTCAACGGAAACACAACACATGACACCAACTTTCATGTACTGAATACCAACAAATAAGTAAAAAAAAAAGACGCTTCTGTTCCCATTAGCAAACGCTACTAGCATTTTTGCGTCCCAGTACTTAATCAACTCTGTTAGTACAATTAACGCATCACATCTCACCGAAGAAAGGGATGTTCTTCGGAAAATTTAACAATCACAAGTTAAGGGCCAACAGCCCTGGGAACAAAAAAACATTACAACCTACTGGTGACCCCGACCAACGACCGCCTAGCCACTGCCGAGAAACATTCAACCTGCTAGCGTCTGAACATGTTAGCCATGAGGGGAATGAGATCACACAAGCTCCCTGTACAGGCAGTAAACTAGAATGCTGAAATATTTCTTTTGCCTACCTGTTGTGAATCACTCGACATAAGCGATTTCCTAAATCTCAACAATCATGGGGGCAAAGGAAGATCATTCTTCTCGGTAAGAATTAGGAGCTGGAGCTGGGGCTGGGGCAGGATTCCGCTTGACAAAGTGACCACCAGGGGGGCGGTGGCCGCGCTCCCTGTACACCGGTCCAGGAGCTGGAGGCCCTGCACTTTGTTCATCGGCACTTGGGTTCTGCTGGAAGTCTGAGGGTTTGTTGGAGCCAACTGGCTGGTATTCAAGATGAGTGCTACCCCTCCGCCTTTCGGCATTGGCGCCATGGCTTGGCTGCCCAGCATCATAACCCCTTCCCCTGTGCATGCCGCTTCCCCTGTGATACCTCCCGCTGTGCTGTCCCTGGCAACGGGCTGCATGATTAAGCTGCTGCTGTTCTGCATTTTCATGACTCTCGCTCTTCTGGTTCTCATCCACATGTGTCATGTCACCTTTACCTTGATTACTATTACGATTGCTGCTGTCTTGCAGAGTAGCGCTGTCCACCTGACCTTCCGTGGTATTATTGCCCTGTGAGTTATTCTGGGAATGTGATGATTTTGGTTTCCAGTGAGCTCTAGAGTGTGTACCAGCTGCGCTGCTCTTCACCTCAGGTTTTGGCATCTTTCTATGTTCAGAAGAGTTTGCATCCATTCCACGTGTTGACATGTGATTCACATCTTTCCTGCCATCTCTGTTCTCATTCGAGTAGTTACTTGCCTCATTTTTGGGGCCCTTAACATGCTGCCTCCTTTGCCTGTTAGCTGCACCGTGTTCTTTTGCGGCACTGGCAGGTAACTCAACTGCTTCAGCTGAAGCCAAACTATTCCCTGAGGCATAATCTGCTTGCTTGTCAGGTTCAAGGTGCTGATGCTTGTCAGAAGGCTTCTGAACTTCGTGTGATTCTTGATAGATGTCTGCTCGCTCAGAAGGTATTGGTACCACCGAAGCCGAATCGTCTGTATTCCTTTTGCGCCAAGAAGAATGAGACTTCCCATGCCCTCTACTAGTTTTTTTGTCCTCCCATTTCTTGGGCTCTTTAGCAGCTGTTAACTTCTCATTATCATTACTCTTGTTCTCCACAGAGGATTTTTCTACAGGTAAATTTTGTTCTAAATTCTGTTGTTGAAGCTCTTTGGACAGTGGCTTAGGCACATATCTTTCCATTTCAGCTCTCTTAGTTCGTGTGACATTCTCCCCATCGGTGCTGGACTTTCCAATTGGTTTAGGCCTAGCTGCTACTGCTGCGTCAGCTTCCTCAGATGGTTCATTCCACCCTGATGGCTTAACTGGTGCCCAGACAACACTCTCATTCCCATGTGGCTTCTCAACAGGTCGGATAGCATGTTGAATCTTTCTTGATCCTTTTGCTTGCTGAGGTTTTGGGCGGTTATTTGCAGTGCTCTGAGCTTCCTCTGGTAATTTCAGGCGCTCCTGGTTGAAAGATCCAAATGAAATACCACCCACGGTTATACTTCCAACAGTAAGCAAGGTATTTTCAGCAGGAAGTATGGAACTGCTAATGATAACACCAGCAGTTTTTATTTTTGGCTCGCTGGAGATGCTTGGCGTATTCTGCTGACCAAGAACCATGGGTGGATATTTAGAAGTAGCTGGAGCATCATCAACTTTTTTCTTATTTCTCGAGTTCCTGGCACTCTTCTTGTTGTGGACTGGGGGATCATCATGTGATGTAACAACAGCAGTTGATGTGTCCAAAGAAACCTGAACAGCTTTCTTCACATTTTCTGTGTTGATTGCCACACTTGACCTGTCACCAGGAATTTTATCCTCTGAAACAGCATGCCTTTTTCTGTAGCCCTGCCTAGGCTTTGGAACACTGACATCATGTGACTGTGATGTACTTTTATGGGCTATATGCTCCATCGTGTTGCTCTGTGTGTTCATGCCTGAGGCTGCAGTGCTATGACCAGAAGGATCTTTACCTGTAACCGCGGCATGTACTAGAGTAGACATGGGCTGTGCAGGAACGGCAGTATCCTTGGGTTCATTTGGCGGCTGAAGAATACTAACATTAGCCAATGCAGTAACATCATGTGATTCATCAGTTGAAGACGCAGGTTCAGTAGTCCCATCAAATCCAGTCTTTTCCTTATTACGAACATCGTCATTTTCTGGTGGTGGATCACTGGAATTCTTCTGATGTACTGATGAACGCTTGTTCAGCTCCTCCAATTTTGCAAGAGCTTTTGCCTTTTGTCGCTTTGTCCGTTCTTCTTCCTCAGCTTGCAATTGTTTGGCACGCTGTACAGCCAACTCCCTCATTTTCACACGCTGAATCGGAAATGCAACAATCAAATACTAGTTAGTAGACAACAAGGTTTGTATTCTTGGCATCAGTATGCATATTAGAAGAATTGCACAGGTTATTAAGGAAGTATCGCAATGTAGTAAAACTTCCTAATCTGCTGTGATATATGTATTGTAAACAGAGTATGTATATTTAATAACACAAGACTAGTAAGCAGGCAGTAATGGCACAAAACCAAATGTGGCATTAAAGAATGTGCGGGTATAAAAGGATGGGAGCCTACAAGAACAAGTCATGTGACATGCACAGCAGCATATGGTACAACATTTTTTGTTGTTTTATACTTCCTCTGTAACCAAATATAAGATGTTTTAGGTCACTAGTTTAGTGATCTAAAACATAGTATTATAATAGTTTATAGAATGAGTACCATTTATTGAGATTTGAAATTTTAGATAAAGCCTGACCTCACATCAATAACAAAAATACACACCAATATGTTATGTGGTAACAAACAGCACCAACCTTTACTTAACAAAAGCTATTTAACGACAACATTTGTTAATTGAAATGGAAGACTAACAATATCTCATATACAAATATACAAGATACAGCAATGTATTATGGACTAACAATGCCAACAGCAAGCTGTTTGTGAAATGCAATTTATGAATATGAATTGACTAGTGCAGGGTATCAATGGCATGTTTGGTTGACAACCACAAATTGATTACCACCTTGTAGGTCTTCAAAAGCATGAGTCTGTGACACATGGGCTGCAAAACTTGGCTAACAAATTTTGCCAATGAACCAAAAAAACTACTAGTCACATTTGCACAACTAAAGTTTTGCAAAGTGCGGCAATGAACTATACATGCCCTAATACTTCTAATGGATATGTGCAGAGATATATAACTGATGAGAGCTGAGAAAGTAGCTCCCTCCTAAAAACAGGTTGTTGTGGGACACGTCCAGTAAAACTTGACACTATAAATGGAAGTATATAGTCTGGCTACATGAAAATAATTTCATCAGATTTTTTTGCAGAAATATTTTCTGAACATACATAGTTTATTGATTCAGTTTGCTACTATATCATAAACTTCATAATCAAACTCTTCCACTGATAAGTATTGTCAGAAGAAACCTGCAAACATACCTGAGATTCATAATCAGGTGAAGCTGCCATATCATCAGGTGACAGCTGTGAAACGTGCTCCACAGGCTGGTCATGCTGACTATTCCTCACTTGAACTACTGATAAAGATTCAGTTGCATAATTTTCTCCCCGTCCATGTCCTGTAGAATTGTTGGGTGGCATGTCTTTAGCAGGACCATGGTGGCTATTTCTTGAAGAATCAACCCGCCTATGTGTGCGATCATGAGTTGATACACCCAGCTTTCCAGTCTTACTGGCTTCAGCAGAATGTGAGTGCAGCGGTCCAACAACCCCACCATCATTAGGTTCCTTCTGCAGTTTCTGTACCACAGGAGAACGAGGAGAAACACTTGCTGCCTGGCCAGAAGCAGAAGCAGTGATGGCAGGAGTAGATGGAAAGTCTTTTATCACCCGATCTGCTTTCGAATCAGCATTTTTTAGCTGCTTCTCTTTGATTTCCTTTGAAAATGCTTCTGCAACATTACGTGCATCAACATTTCTAGCTTTGTTGTTCAAACTCCCTATTTTCTCTATCAAAGCTGCATTCTTCTTAATGATAGGTTGCTGATCAAGCAGAAGATTATCCTCCTTCACATTTTTCAGGAGGGCACCATCATCAGTTTCCCTGGGATGGGAATGTGCATTTTCCAAAACAGACGAATGGCTTATACGATCTGGACCTCTGTTGTCATGCACTGACTTCATAAGCACCATGTTCCTTTCACTAGGGGTATTCCTTGTATCTGCCCTTGTGTTTACATCGTTTCGATTTCCATCTGGATGTGGAAGAAGTGGTGGTGCAGGCTGACTCTTCCTTTCCGCTTCACCAGGACCTACTAAACGATCAGGGTTATCATGCAAAATCCTAGTTTGTCCTCGAGAAATCAAATGTACTCCAGATTCTGAGAGCTCCTTGGGACTTGCTTCGTGTTTGACTGGTCTGCTCTGAGAATGTCCAGGCTGGAATTTCTCATTCTGATTGGGAAATTGATTCAATATACCTGGTTGATGAGGGCCTCCAATGAATGGTGAATCTCTTACATTGGCATTATTGAAATTTGGGCGTTGAGGACCATAATATCCATCATAAGGGATTGGGCCCTGGTAAACTGGTCTGACTGGAATAACAGGTTGATTCATAACATACGAATTAGGAGGCATAGAATGATATGCATCGGCATTTTTAGAGTGATATCCACCATGCCCTGAGCCCTGCCTTGCTGCTGCTTCTGAGTTGGGTGGGAACTGACCATAATAAGGGAATGGTTCCACAGGGAAATTGCTAGAGGGACCAACAGGTCTGTATGGGCCACCTGGTCCTCTATGCCACATTCCCTCAGGAGGGTGGCCAGGAGGTGCACGCCATGAATCAAACTGCGGAGGGGGCATACAATAGTTAGGAGGGAATGGCTGTGGCTGCTGAGCTTCATTTCGAGGACCTGTGGCAGGAAAGGGGGCACTTCCATCATGTGCCTGCTGATCTGCCTTCATGATATCTGCTGGTTGAGTATTAGGTGGTCGAACTACTTCGCCAGATCCTAAAACACAGAAACGGTATCCCATTAAGTGGTCAGGCCATAATATATATACATGCAACAGCAAGACAGTAGGGACATTAGCAAGTATATAAAACAGTGA
The DNA here is from genome assembly GCA_022496015.1 of Hordeum marinum. NCBI lineage: Eukaryota > Viridiplantae > Streptophyta > Magnoliopsida > Poales > Poaceae > Hordeum > Hordeum marinum. Next base: position 86,403,551 of record CM039676.1, read on the forward strand.
AATTAAATACCAGCAGGTAGGCTCTTCCCCGTATCATTTTGGGCTCCATCTTTACCAGAACTAGAGGTTGGACGCCCTTTTGAACTATGACCTGGAATAAAAGGCTGAACTGTAAGGAGAAATTATCTTGTATATCAGATCATATACAAAGAACTGAGATTTGCAGAAATAGATCTAGCAGATATGGCATATATCAGCATACCATATGATCAATACAATCAAGAATTCCAAATATTCAGTAAGAAGTCATGGTCCTACAAACAAAAGAAATATAAAATACATCTTGCATGCAGATTACCTCGTTGACTGTTTGATTCTGACATTTTCTCAGAACCAAGTGTTGGGAAATCACCGGTACTTAGAGTAAACACATGCCCATGTGAAGGTCCCTAGATAGTTGAGAACAAACATATTAAGTAGGCTCCAATTGCTGATGCACAAGCCATATAAAGTAAGTATTGTGCATTACCGATCTGTCAACAGTCCTTATTGATACATTCATATTATCTGAGGGGTTATCTGCAAACCGAGAAAGCTGTGAGCTGCCTGGTCTTGTCTCTGCACTTCGAGGACGATTTGTGACCACTGATACATTTTGTGATGGTAATGTGCCAGATGCTGAGGACGGTCGAGAATTTGGACCCCATGCATTAGGAGAGTCAAGAGATTCACTTCCAGCTGTTGAGGGTCTTGAACCTCCACCGGAAGAGGGACGGCCATTGAATTGGCTTGGTGCACCAGAATTTCCATCCTTCTTGGGAGATAGAAGTGACGAGGAATTCCATGCATTTGGTGTTGTAGGTCCCGGTTTGCTGCCCCATGTGAGGGTGCCCCTAAAATCAAAATCATAACCTCATCACATAGCAATTATTGAAAACTATTGAGAACTCTGAATGAGTAGCATCAGATCTCTAAAATAATGGATAAAAAAATGTGAGGACTCACTTCGGAACTATTTCCACATTGGGGTCAAGACCTTGATTTTCCAACCTTCATGAGAACTACTAAATCAGTTCACATAGAAGTATACAAAGATAAGATTTTGATTACAATGCACAATACGAAAACTGTTACCTCTGACTTGGCAAATTAATGGGCTTTGGGATTTTTCCAAGAACAGTCATGCCAGATTTCCTTGTAGGAGCAGCCCATCTGCAGAAAGCAGTACAGGATAATGAAGTACACACATAGTACATCAGCAGAAGTGCTACACGTAAGCAACAATTATTAAGCACGTTAACCTGATTATGTGAGGCATAGTGTTAAAAAAACATACTGCGTATAAAGATAATTACTGAGTCTCAGAACGATAAATGAATGGAGCATAATCATCCATGGGAAGAGAACTAGGAATGTTCTAATGGCATTGCAAGCCAGTAGATAAGCCCGGTGCATGTAGCTCCCGCGCAGGGTGCGGGGAAGGGTCCGACGACTTTGGGCCTATTGTACGCAGTCTTTCCCTGCATTTCTGCAAGAGGCTGTTTCCAGGACTTGAACCCGTGACCTCATGGTCACAAGGCAGCAGCTTTACCACCGCACCAAGGCTCCCCTTCGCAAGCCAGTAGATAAGCGTTTAACAAATTTACTTCGCAGAAATGATTATGGCTGAGAGATGGAAGAGTGCGGAGTTATGCCAAACGCTGCTTGACAGTGTGCTATCAAAAGGATTCAAAACTTTTTGTTCAAATACCACGTACCCAATAATCAAGGGCTCACAAATAGAAAGGTAAAAACAAGAAGGCCCAAAAAAGGATTGGGCACTCCTGTCTGTGGATGGGCCAAGATGAAACGTGATATGAACCTCGAACTCTCATCTTGTATTCTTGATAAATATTTTGTTCAATACACTAAATACATACTCTGCCGAATCATTCGTTAAGGTCCAATGACTGAATTAACAAAAACCTGAGCAGTCTACACTTGGACAAAAGACGGCTCCTTTTTTCTTTAAAAAGAAAGCAGATAACTGACTTCCTGCCCCAAAAAGGGTTTGATAAATACACTGGGAGGAAACGAAGCAGATCAGCTATAAACACATATTTGCTCGGTTGAAAGAAGAGCACGGGCTCATCTGCAACCATCAGGTGCCATGACTTTGCCGCGCAGATACCATTACCACACAACTGGATGGCTTAACCGTCGAACGGCATAGAATTGAACCAGACAACCTAGAAATGCACTCTGCCTGTCATGCTTCCGATCCAGAAACTAGCATTCGAACGACACCGAAGCTAAATATCCACCACGCCAAGCACTACTACAAATCGATGATTAAAAAGGCTGATATTTATGATTTTGAAACAAATATAGCAAGCGTCGTCAGAATCAGCGCGCGCGACAATGCAAAGGCCCCGCGCATCCAGTCGCCAACGAAATTCAAAACGACGAGGGAGAGGAAATCGCGTAGAGCGCGCGCGTGAGGGGGGGGGGGGGGGGGGGGGGCGGGAATCTCGAACCTCTTGTCCGTGGTGAGCAGGCTCGAGGCCATGGCCCCTCCCCGCGAGCTTGCGCCCCTCGCCGGGAGTCCGAATCGAGCGTCTCCGATCGCCGGGACGTGGGCTGGCGCGTCCAGGCCGGGGAGATCGGGATCTCTCGGACGACCTCGGAGGGGCCGAGGGGGGCGAAACCCTAGAGACGGACGGACGGCGCGATCGGCCCGGATCGGAGGCGGCGGAGGCGGGAGGCGGGCGTGGAGAATCCGCTCGAACCCTCGCGGCCGGGCCCTGCCGTCCGGCGAGCGGCGGCGGCGAGGGGGGAGGCGGAGGGAGACGGGTGGGCCCCGCGCGTCAGATGGGAGGAGGGAAGGGGGCGGAGGAGAGAGAGGGAAGAGAAGGTTGGAGAAGCGTTCGTGAGAGCGGTATAAAGGGGAGGCGGAGGGGGACGCGTGGCGGTGCGGGGATTGGTGGGCTCGTGCGCGTGCCCGGGGACGCGTGGAGTCGTACGAGTGGTGGGCTCCTGCGGGGCGCTGCGTCCGTCCGGCGCAGGGGATCCCGGCGGGGCTGAGGAGGAGTTGCGTGCTTGGATTTGGGTGTGGCCAAGTCGACGTCGATGTCAGACGTTTCGTGCGAGCCAAGATTACCACAAGTGTCACGGTTCGTCACCGGATGACCCTACGCGTGGTCGATCCCTTCTTTCTCACTTTTTTTCTCTCTTCTCTCGTCCCATGATGATTAGCGTGATCCCTTTTTTCCGAATTGGTGTGTCACTGGTAATCGGTGCCGCCATTGCCGGCCTTCTGAGAGCGTTTCTTTGTGTTGCTATGTTGGTCATGTGCATCAGCTTTATCTTGCGTCGCTGATATATGTTAGGCCTATACATCAGACTGATTTGCTTGTTGCTTGTTTTGACATAGCTGTATGCACCTGAAAACACATGCAAAATGTGCTAAAAAGCCTTGTCAGTAAGAAAATAGATAAACTTGACCCATTCGAGACATGTCTCCTAGGCTGAGAGAGCATTACCTCACCCAAGCATGCGAGACAATGAATTCAAGGTTATAGTTGGTGCCGCTAGTTACAAATAAATTAAATGTAGTTTTGCAATACTTTATCTCTTCTGATTTAAACACAAGTTTCTCGCAAAGAAAGGATTTAAACACAATTTCCTAAAATTTGACATTATAGAGTACAATATGCACCACACATGGCATCATGATATGAAATATAAAAGAAAATACGTTAATTCCTAATCTGTTCATTTTTGGGATCCTATCTAGTTTCACCGACAAAGACAAAGCGTTGCCAAGAGAATCCTACAAGTTTTGTTGTTTCGTTCCTGAAACCGGGAGCATATGCAGTCTCATAGATAAACAACAGTAGGGCAACTATACCCTTACATGTTACATCACAACAAATATCTAAACAAAATTTCAGCCAACAGAAAAAAAAAGTATCTATTGCGAACACAAATGGTTCCAGGTACATGTGTGGAAATTATATCTAAACAAAACCCATAATATAAGCTAAGTGCATCATAAAATAAAATAGAGTATCTATCAATATTGGCAATATTGGTCATCACTTTAAAATAAAAGTAGCACAAAAGTTCATTGCCATGCGCACGCACAAATGAAATATGAATATGCTCTTTTTATGCAAGATCTTGTCTTTCCCGTGAAAGCTATAATGAAGTATATGGGGAGGGGGGGCTAAAGGAGGGGAACGGTGAGAACGATGACCTGGGCTGGAAGACTCCTATAGTGCAAGTAGTCTCTAGGAGAGCCTGCAGAGCACTCCCAACTCCTACAATAATTATTAAGAATAACCCAAACTCCAAAAGGTTGTTCTCAGAATAATCCAAACCCCTACAGAACAATTCAAAATTATCATACAAAATCGTGTGGTTCTTCCTACTCTACTAAGCATGCAAATGAGTGATATTATTTGAAGTATTTAGATGTAGTATTGTACCTCCTGCTTACCCGAAGATCGATGTCAGCTCTTCCTTGCTGATGCAACCCGACCGATGGGCATCGTATGTCTAAAATAGTAGTGTTTTATTATGTTTTTGACTAGAGTTAGGAATCTCTCGAAACTAAACATCCATATGCATTGCATTGCCGTTGCAATTGGTAAACCATTGCAAGAACCATCTTGTGTCAAATGTGTTTGTCAGGTTTACCTAAAAGTAGAGCCCAGAGCATTGTCACCCCACGAATTCCTTGGGTTGGACAGGTTTACCTGAAAGTAGAGCCCAGAGCATTGTCACCCCACGAATTCCTCGGGTTGGACAACTTGCAGAGGATCTCTCTCATGTCAACAGTTACATCATGGTTGTTGTCGAACGGAACACAAGGATATGTGGTAATAGGTTGTAGTAACATCTTATAGATGGGACGAGGAGTAGCAAATAAGTGTTGCCTTATTCATTTAATTAACCATAATATCATCATCAAGCTCTCATCATCTTGCTCGGCGTTGTCAACGTTTCCTAGTAAATGATACCACATGAATGCCTTCTAACGATACAAGATGGTCAGTTGGTGAATGTAGTAACTAATGCAAAGTTTATCTACGCCCTACTACAATAGTACATACCCCCTCCGTCCGGAATTACTTGTCACATAAATGAATAAAAATAAATATATCTAAAACTGAAATACATCTAGATATGACAATTTCATTGACAAGTATTTTCAGATGAAGGGAGTATAATATATATATTCCTGCATTAGCCCCTCCTTCCAAACAGCAGATAGTGTCACCACAACTAGTCAACCATTGTAACTTAAGCTGCTTAGAACGCTAATAGTGAGAAATAGTAACGCAACCATATTATGAGGTTATCAAATAAACTAGCATTTTAAGGAATTTTCGAGAGTGAAATGGCTAGCTTCTCATAATTATGCATCGACAGGTTAAATGTCATGAACTCTACTAGTTGTCTAACCTTGATTGGTAGCACCACGCCAATGCGAGTAAGACCAGCTTGAACAGAATGAAAGCATATTGGCACTGCACAAACTCAATAAATGATCACACAAATCTTACAACTTACGAACATATACGAATTATTACTTAACGGTTTAAGTTTATAACCTTTATGATTGGTGTATCGAGAACTCTATCACGACCATACTTGTCTAGCAAACCCATTGTTATTTTCAAACACAAAACATATAAATTATAATTGTATTTACACAAATTTTCGGCTTAAAAAGAATGTACTCACCTTATGCACCTCTTGGTTACTCTCCAACCCACCACAAAAATGACAAGTTTTAGAGGGCAAAAATAAAGGAACGAAAAAAATATTACTTGTTTCCCTCCTCCACCAAGTTGCTCCCCCATTCATTTAATATCTCATGAGATCAATTTATGACCACAATAATAGATGACCCTATGATATATATGTTGTAAGACCTCAAAACATGTTCTCTAATTTGACGAGAGAGAGAGTGAGGGACTTGGGATCATATGATCAAACATTTTAGCTACCTTTAGACGACGGGAGGGGGTGTATGGCGGCACTCTCCGCGATATCAATGTAATGATTTTAAAATATATGCAATCCATATACTACATGAAAAAAGGAAAATCTGAATGACCAAACTGTTATTAGCTGCTTGGATTCATATAGTGAATAAATGTAGGTTTTAACAAAAAAAGTGTGAAGAAAGAACATTATGTATCATTGATCTCATGCAATGTATAGATATCATCTCATAAGCACGATGTAAAATGAAACTCGAGCAACAAATAACAAGCAACTAATATATGCAAAACAAGCAACTTGAGGGTCAAAACCATGGAAATCCTCTGTAGTTTTGTTGTACTATGAATGTCCTCCTAAAGTCCACATACCTTTGATAGAAATCATTCTTTTATTAATTTATAATTATTGCATGCGTAGTCCTTTGCTACAGCACGTTCATCAGACCAGAATATATACCATTTAAACCAATCCTGGGTGTTGCATTGTTGTACGACGCTTCACAAAGTTTCCTTTCATAAATTAAAACCAACATACTTCAAATGTAATAAAGCATACTCTATTAAAATTCCATCTGCGAAAACAAATATGGCATATAGCTAACAAAAAGAGAGAAAAATCATTGATGCAAAAAATGACAAGGGGCCCTCGAGTCAGGGCAATAGGGAAGTATCCACTTCCTTTAGCAAAGATTTTTGAAGTTTTCGGGGTATAGTCAGCCAGATTTGTTACCATGTCATGTGAACTCTCACAAAATTCTCATTTCATTATTCAGATTTGGTCATATGAGACAACCATTTCCCTGACCATTCTTTGCTTCTGCCTAAAACTCTATCATTCTTGCTACACTAAAGAATCCTACACAAAAAGCACCAGTATATTACCAAACAGCAACAAGGCGTCAAGGCCCAACAAGAGTGATCCTATTCGTGCACAGAACATCACAATTTAAGAAAACTGCAACATACTGATATAATATAGTAATACATCTCTAGTAGCTAGTTAAGTATGTCGATGAAAAAATATTCAGCGAACCTCTGCAACCTGGTTGAATTATTGTCGAACACCTTGTAGGCATAGATAAAGTATAATCTCCACAAACAAACATGGAAATTCCATCCATGTGAACACGGAAATCATAAATTGAACTGAAAACATAATGGGAAGTGGTTGACCAGAAAAGAGGAAGCTTCATGATACCTATCCGCTCGTCTTCGGGCGAGATGAGTTGCGGGCCAACGATGACGGTGCCGACCTAGGAGACTTTAGCCACCAGTGGTGACCTACTATATGGGGAAGGTTAGCGGTGACCTACTATGTGGGGAAGGTCAGGGATGAAGATGCGGGAGCTGGGACAACCTCCTCCGGGTGCGACTGCCCCCTCCTCACCTCTAAACGGAACTTGATCAGCGGCCCGGGCGGGGTAGTCCTCTTCTGCAGCGAGGCCTGCATCGGCGAGGGAACGCGGTAGTGGGGGTAGTGGAGATGCCTCCTTCGCGCGTGGAGCTCGTTCGGCGACAACGATGAAGAGGCCGCCACCACAACCATCCTAAGCCTCCTGCGTCAGACACCGATCTGGTCGAGGACAGTGCTTGTCCCGTGGTCGCCGCCTCTCATGCTTGTTGTTGTCCTCCCGATGGCTTCCCAGATCTGGCGATCCTGGGGAAGATAAACAAACTGAGGAGGTGGTTGTGTGTGTGTGTGTGTGTGTGCGTTGCGAGAGGACATGTGTGTGGGGGGGAGAAATGGGCCAGAGGTGAGTGTGGGGCATCACCCAACTCACGTGATCTTTCTCTCTCGCCCCATCATTGTTCCTATCCAACGTGGACATGGCGTTCTAACATCCCTTCTTTCTCACTTGATGGGTTTGATGTCACTTGTTTGTCTCCTCTTCTTCTTTTTGAACTGTTCTATCTCTCTTTTTACAATAATAGCAAAAATGCATTCGTGAGATAAACAATGCAGGTTTATATTTGGTTGAAATTGTTACACTAACAGGCATGAGACAAAAATGTTTGAAATTACCACACACTTGTAAGGATGGAGGATTTGGGGAAGCTCAACATTGATGCAGTATCGTTCATAGACTCGGGTAAAGAGAGTTGGGTGATGTTGCCCTCACTTGTTGGGGCAAAGTACTATGATTCCCTCCATCTGAATCTATTGAGCAGTTAACCAAATTGATAATTTCCAAGTATGTAAGAAACCAGGAAATTAATTAGCAATTTAAGCGATGGGCTTTCTCGTTTGCATTCTCTTTCCTCACGAGCTTTGCTACACCTACGCATAAGAGAAGTATATAATAGGATGATGCAGGTGGGCTCTAAGAGATGTCACATTATTTTTTGGCTAGTTGGAGGAGACATGATAGGGGCAAGGTGTCTCGATCTTTCGATGAGATGATAACTATGGATTTGGTGGAGAACGAGTGACGATGTGACTACAACGTGCAAGCACGTTGTGGCTTAGCAATTGCTAAACCAATCTCCTGAGGTTATTGACAATGTGAGAAGCATGATTAGCCTGACCATGAAGGTCTATTCTCGCACGCAATCAAGAACAAGCAAGAATATGATAAAAGCAATATGAATATTGCAAATATAGATGAAGTGTTTATAAAAGTAAGGTTTCAAAAGCGGTCTTGGTCTGGTCGTTCGATAGAAACGAAGTACACGAAGTTGCAACAATGGCTAACTTTTAACTAAATAAAACCCAAACATAAACGACACCCTAATGGTTGTATTTATAGGGAAAAGAGAGGGAATTTAGTTCACCCTTGGAAAGGTGGGACTAAAATCCCTCCTCCCCTACAATACAGACTCTGAAAATAGCCTACTAAGTAGTATTTCAAAATTACATGGGTCTAGACCAAAAATAAGGCGGTGCAATACCAGTAATAAGCCATGAAAGTAATTTATGAAAGGTCATCTTGTATATTTCGCCCATCTTCCTCTATATCATCATGGTAGCTTCAAAGTGCAGAAGTCTCCACTAGGCACTGGAAACTCCGTTCTTGTTCCCTTCGCGTGTGCCTTCATCTCTATGCTTGATCATGCTCCAGTGTTCATCCTTCTTGTCATGCTAGGCACTTCATTTGTAACACAAATGTATCTAAGTTAGGCATCATCAAATTCTCATGAACATTAGAAACATTGACAAGAAATAAAAGTGCCTTATAATTTAACTGGCGTGCGCGAGTTGTAGTAATTGGTCCAATAGGTATAGCAGCAGGGGATGTGGGTGTAATTGTGGTAGCCATGTCCTCATCAGTAGAGAAGATGAGAGAGAAGATAAGTGGCTTGTAGAATTACAACTGGTTATAGCACAGGCTCCAACACCCCTTGTGATAGAAAAAGGTGGGCTAGATATTAATGATATAGCACACTAGTATGACTAACTATTGTACAAATGGGCTATTACATTAACTATGGTTGACATGACAACTTCATATAGCCGATTGTTGGCTATACTATTTATGTGATCATTATGGGGTGACCATACACTAATGCAGAGATGTCCTAAGACGACACATCTATCACACAATATTCGACCGAACTATCTGCGATGCATGAATCACAAACAATATGATAATAAAATCATCTTGGAGAAAATGAACTATGTGTGATGACTGATCCATTAAGCACGATTCAGAAAAACAATTGTTTGTGTGATACGAGGCATGTGTTAATTGATTTGAACTGTTTGCGATGAGACAAAATAACACAAACGGTTACCCATAACAAGATGCATGTGGTAGACGGCATACAAGTCACTCGAATAAACTGTTTCTGATGAGCCAAAATAACACAAATGATTCACCACAACAAGTTGTGTGTGATACCCGACAAACATGTCAGTAATCAGAAATGCGTGGCAAAATTGATAATAACATAGACGGTTCCTTCTAATAAGTTGTGTTTGTGTTATGGCAAATGCTTGCTAGTAAATAATTGTCTGTGATTGTTGAAAACGTTACCAACGTGTTCCTTGGTTTAATTATTTGTGATGCGATTTGATCTGTCTAAACAACATATATGCTTTGTGTATAGAAGAAAAACATATATATATATATACACACATACTTATAACAACATGATTGAATAAACAAATTAAACATCCAATTATATAACTAACTACACATAACATTTGCACACTGCTACTTGTGAGTTGTGTTGGGATTTTTCCTGAAGAGGAGAGGAGATGCAATATAGTAGAGATGAGTATTTCCCTCGATGAGAACCAAGGTTATAGAATCAATAGAAGGAACAATGCAAATTCCCTTCAACATTACCTACACACACAAAACCAAACACTTGCACCCAACGCGGGCAAGAGGGTTGTCAAACCCCTTGAACTCGTCACTTGTAAGGATTAAATCTTGATCGAATAGATATTTTAAATGTAAAATAAAATAAAAGTAAATAAAGTGTAGCAAGGTAATAAAGGGTTTTTAGTTTTAATGTTTAAGTAGACATGGGGCTATAGTGTTCTCTAGAGGCTTCTCTCTCGAGAGTAGCATACGGTGGGTAGACAAATTTATGTTGGGTAGTTGATAGAAAAGCACATAGTAATGACATGTTATTCACGACAATGATCATGTATATAGGCATCACGTCCATAAACAAGTAAACCGAAACGATTCTGCATCCACTATTACTTCATCAATCGACCACTATCCAGCATGCATCTATGTTATTAAGTTCATAACAAATGAATTAATGCTTGGAGCAAGATAACATGATGTAGATAAAGTAAGACAAGCAATATGTTCAGACCCCGTCATTTTATCCTTAATGGCAACAATACCAATACGTGTCTTGACCCTTTCTATCACGAGGATAGAACACCACAAGATTGAACCCACTACAACACACCACTCCAACCGAAGATAAACCAATCTAGTTGGCAAAACCAAATCGATAGATAGGAGGGAAAACGAAGTTATAAGATCATGCATATTGGTTCATAGGAGACTGAATAAGTTTTCATGAATAATCTTATCATAAACCCATAATTCATTGGACCCGAACAAACACGCCACAAAAAGAAGATTACATCAAATAGATCATCGTGAAGATGCGATGAACTTTGCATTGAAGATCAAAAGAGAGAGAGAAGAAGTCATCTAGGTACAAGCCATGGACCCATAGGTCTGTGGAGGACTACTCATGCATCATCATGGAGGCAACAAGGTTGAATTAGATGGCCTCCGTGATCGATTTCCCCTCCGACAGATCATCTGAAAGGTCTCGAGATGGCCTCCCATCAGAACAGAGGCTTGCTGCGGCGGAAAAAGTGTTTCTTGTGGCTCTATTTTGGTTTCTCGATATTTGAGGATTTATAGAAGTGGAATTAGGTTATCAGGAGCCATGAGGGGCCCACAAGGCAGGGTGGCGTGCCTATCCCCCTGAGCGTGTCGAGGTGCCTTGTGGCCTCTTCTTTAGGCTTCCTAGCACTCCCCGAAGCTTCCTGGGTCCCTTTTTGTCCACATTTTTTTTTCAAAAATCTTCATAGCATTTGGGCTTTGTTTGGTACAAATTTCCTGAAAAAACAAAAACATATAGAAAACAAGAACTGACACTTGGCACTGGGTTAATAGGTTAGTTCCCAAAACTGGTATGAAATAGAATATAAATGCATAGAAAATATCCTAGAACGAAAATATAATAGAATGAAACAATCAAAAGTTATAGGTATGTTGAAGATGTATCAGACTCTTATGGCATTACTTTGGTTTAAGTACTTTGGATGCACAAGCAGCATTTCCATTTATTACAGGCGAAGGGCTCCCAACAAACAAAGGAAGAAGAAACAAGAAATATTTTTAAATTTTCGTTTAATAAAACAATGTCAGAAACAAGGGAATAAGTCGAAAAGAAGCGTGAAATATTTTGAGTTTTCAGAAGTTTCTGTAAACACGCAAAAGAAAGCGAACATGTATATACAATGCAAACGATGAATACTGACAAATGTAGTCAATGTGTGAACATGAATGAAATGTGAGTGAGAATATGTACTCCCTCAAGCTTAGGCTTTTGGCCTAACTTGGTATCTACCATTGATTATGTGGATAGAACGCCTGATGGTAGCTTAGATTGGCATTTAGATCATTAACCGTTACCTGCTGAGCAACTTCCTTCGCTGCCTGCTGTGCTTTGTCCTCCTCCAACATGAAATAATATCTTTGTTGGTCAGAAAGTCAAACAAAGCATGAGAAGGCAAGGTAATATAAACACCATCATACATGTCAAAGATTAGTCCCTAGATAATCGACTAGATCGGTAATCATTATTGCAGTTTTATACGAAGGAGAAGCATATGTTGACATACTTTCCGTATTTGGATCATATGCACTTATGATTGGACCTCTAGAAAGCATCCACAACTACTAGAAATCATCAAGGACCCAAACATAGCATTAAACATCAAGTCCCCTTTACCCCCTACGTAAACAATCCCATTACTCGGATGTAAGTTTTTGTCACTCTTGCCACCCACTATAAGCGAATCATAAACATATTGCAAAACCTCCAGCGGGATTACTTCACGTGTGCGCCTCACGGAAGGCACCTTAGGACAACACCAAAATAGAACATACAACTCAAACCAATCATGATCATCAATCAACCCATAGGACAAAATAAATCTACTCAAACATTATAGGATAGCCACACATCATTGGATAATAATATATAGCACTAAGCACCATGTTCAAATAGAGATTATAGTGGGGAAGAGAGGTTTTACACCACTGCATAGAGGGGGAGAGATCTGGTGGTGACGGCGGCGAAGTTGTTGGTGTAGATCGTCGTCACAATGGAGCCCCCCTCCTTCTTCTTCTTCCTTGGACTCCTCCCTAGGTGGGAGGAGGGTTCACCTTTGGTCCATTGCCGCCATGGCTCCTGGAGGGCAAGAGCCCCTCCGAGATTGGATCTTCATCTCTGTTTCTCTCTTGTTTTCGCGACTGTTTTATGAGCTCACCGTTTCTTAAATATCCGGAGATCCGTAACTCCGATCGGGCTAAAATTTTGAGGGGATTTTTATCGTGAAAATATCTTTCTTGCGAAGGACGGAGAGTCCCAACTGACTTAAGGGGGAGGCACAATCCACCAGGACATCCCCTAGGGGCGCGCCCTGTTGGCTTTTGCCTCCCTCGGGCACGGTCTTGCGTTGATTCCGACTCCCAAAATTCACAAATATTCAAAAAATATATCCATAATTTTTTATCGCGTTTGGACTTTGTTCGATATGGAATTTTTGTGAAACAAAAAACAGGAACTGGCACTGGTCACTGGGTAAGTAAGTTAGTCCCAAAAAATATTATAAAATGTTGCCAAAAGTATATGAAAGTTGTAGAATATTGACATGAAGCAATCAAAAATTGTAGATACGACGGAGACGTATCAGCATCCCCAAGCTTAATTCATGCTTGTCCTCGAGTAGGTAAATGATAAAAATATAATTTTGATATGGAATGCTACCTAACGTAATCGTGAACAAATGTCTAATCATGGCATGAATATTAAGATACTAGTGGTTCAAGGCAAGGGTGTGACAAAAAGACATCCAGACTCAGGTTTACTAGCAAGAATTATGTCCTTTCAAAATAGCAATGCCAAATAATGCTACCCCTACAAAATCATATAGCCTGTCATGATTGGTCTTCCTAGCATTAAGTATAAATTGTGAGCACCCCGGTGTCAAACCAAGCAATTGGATCGTACATTTCAATGCGCATCAACTTTTTATTCTTCATGCAATACATGAGCGTGAACCATGGACATAGCATAAGGTTGGAATAGAATATGGTGGTAGATATCAAAAGGGTTGAATGTGGAGAAGAATGTCTCGCATCATCTCGCATATCAACAAGCTATGGAGATGCCCGTCAATAGATATCGATGCGAGGAGTACGGATTGCCATGCAACGGATGCACTAGAGCTTTAAGTGCATGAAAGCTCGACTGAAGCTAAATGGGTGTGCATCTAACTTTTTGCTCATGAAGACCTCGGGCATTTGAGGATGCCCATCATCATAATATACAAGCCAAGTTTTATAATGAAAAGTTCCTACTAGCATATGGAAGTGACAAAGTAAGAGATCTTTTGTATGAAGAACATGGTACCACTTTGAGGCACAAGTCTGGTAAAGGATAGTAGCAAAGTCCCTTCTCTACATTTCTCTCATTTATTTGTTTATTTTATTATTACTATTATTTTCATGGTGGGATTTTTTTGCCTCCCTCATTTCTCTTTTTTTTTCTTGTGGTTGTCTCATTTGGCCTCCCTCATTTTTCATTTTTCGTCCAGAGTCTCATCCCGACTTGTGGGGGAATCATACTCTCCATCATCCTTTCCTCACTGGGACAATGCTCTAATAATGATGATCATCACACTTTTATTTACTTACAATTCAATGTAAAAAACTGATAGGATGATATGAGTCTATATGAATGCCTCTGTCGGTGTACCAGGATGTGCAATGATCTAGCATAGCAAAATATATCAAAAAACGGACAAGCCATGTAAATATCATGATAGCTATCTTACGATAATGCAAGGCAATATGACAATGGAAATACAAGTCATATGAATTGACTTTGGAAGTTGCATGGCAATATATCTTGGAATGGCTATGGAAATGCCATGATATGTAGGTATGGTGGCTGTTTTGAGGAAGATATAATAAGGCTTATGTGCGACAGAGCGCATCATGTCACGGGGTTTGGATGCATCGGCCAAAGTTGCACCGATCCTCGAGGTGAGAATGGGCAAGGTATGGTACCGAAGAGGCCAGCAAAATATAAATAGGTGAGATTGCGTATGTCCATGGATTCACATTAGTCATAAAGAACTCATATACTTATTGCAAAGTTTTATTAGTTTTATCACAAATCAAAGTACTACTCGCATGCTTGTAGGGAGGAGGTTGGGAAAAGCTAACCATCGCCCCCCCGATTCAATAGCACAAAGGATTTGAATCAAGGATAAACTATGCTCCAATCTTCATCCCATAACTAGAGACTACATGTGCATGCTTCGAGAATCACAAAACTTAACATCAATATTCTTAATAATACAAAGTCAGCTACTAGTGCAACCACATATTACTATCCTAATGTCGCAAATCTATCACAGGGAATCAAACATATTATATTCAGTTATCTACAAGTTTTATGTAGGGTTTTATGACTAGCCATGTAAATGGCAATTCCTGTTGACTCTCTAAATAGGTATAAGTAAAACATGAGAGTTTAATTCTTTCTACAAAAGACCTAGACATGCTCTAATAAATATAAGTGAAGCAAAAGAGCATTCTACAAATAACGGTTTTATATATGTAGAGAAACAGGCATCCAACTTCAGATGATATAAGTGAAGCACATGAAGCATTATATAAAGCCATACTCAAAAGATATAAGTGAAGTGCAAAGAACATTCTAAATCAACCATGGACTTTCCCAAACCGGCATGGTGCATTGCTAAAAGGAAAATAAAAGGAACACGATGCTCCAAGAATTTACGCATATCATGTGAACAAAACAAAAACAAAAACATACCGGTAGTTGTTAAAGAAGAAAGATGGGGTGCCTTCCCGGACATCCCCAAGCTTAGACGCTTGAGTCTCCTTGAATATTTACTTGGGATGCCTTGGCCATCCCCAAGCTTGAGCGCCCCTCCTTATTCTTCACATATCAATACCTCCTCGATCTTCGAACACTTCGTCCACACAAAACTTGACAAAACTTTTATTAGAAACGTTAGTACATAATAATCAAATCTCATCATGTCCTGCCATAACATTATTGCATAATTATAATATAACATTAACCACTGTATTCTATCATAATTATATGGATCTCATGTCATTGGGGCTCAACAAGAATTCAAACATAACCACGCAAAGCAACCATAACAACAATCTGTGAAAAACAGAACAGTCTGTAAAGATGCAGACGGATACCATACTTCTGTACCTCAAACAATTCCAAAAACTTAGGAAGTGGTAGAAAATTTGTATAAAAGTACTATGTAAAATTTTCAGAATCGTTCGAAATTCTAGTAAAATATGAAAAATCAAACACTACAACCCAAGTTTCTGTTTTTGCACATCACATATCAAACAAGCAATTTAAACATCCTAAAGGTAATTCCTGACACGTTATTTTTATAACACAATGTATTCATACAAAAGGGGATAATTGTTTTTGTTGAAAATTTTTCTGTAATCAAGATTCACAAAGTTTTCATGGGCATGAACAAAAGTTCAAAGACGTCTCGTACTTCAATGGTGCTCGTCTTTCTCACTTTCACTTTTCTTTTTGAAAATTGTATTAAGTTCCCCACTTTATTTGTTTGTTTTTAATTATTTTAAAAGCACACAACAGAAATAAACGACTCTCTAAAACTTTCGGGTTGTCTCTGTTGGAAATATGCCCTAGAGGCAATAACAAATGGTTATTATTATATTTCCTTGTACATGGTAATCGTTTATTATCCAAGCTATAATTGTATTGACTGGAAACACATTGCATGTGTGGATACATAGACAACACTTTGTCCCTAGTATGCCTCTAGTAGACTAACTCATTGATCAAAGATGTTCAAGGTTTCCTAGCCTTTCACATAATATGTCATTTGATAACGGGATCACATCATTGGGAGAATGATGTGATGGACAAGACCCAAACTATAAACATAGCATATGATCGTGTCAGTTTATTGCTATAGTTTTCTGCATGTCAAGTATATGTTCCTATGACCATGAGATCATGCAACTCATTGACACCAGAGGAGTGCCTTGTGTGTATCAAACGTTGCAACGTAACTGGGTGACTATAAAGGTGCTCTACAGGTATCTCCGAGGGTGTCTATTGAGTGGGTATGGATCAAGACTGGGATTTGTTACTCCGTGTGACACAAAGGTATCTAAGAGCCCACTCGGTAATACAACATCACAACAAGCCTTGCAAGCAATGTGACTAAAGTGTTAGCCACATGATCTTGTATTACAGAATGAGTAAAGAGACTTGCCGGTATCAGGATTGAACTAGGTATACAGATACCAATGATTGAATCTCTCGCAAGTAACATACCGATGAACAAAGGGAACAACATACGGGATTAATTGAATCCTTGACAGAGGTTCAACCGATAAAGATCTTCGTAGAATATGTAGGAGCCAATATGGGCATCTAGGTCCCGCTATTGGTTATTGACCATAGAGGTGTCTCGGTCATGTCTACATAGTTCTCGAACCCGCAGGGTCTGCACACTTAAGGTTCGATGACGTTTCGGTAGTATAGAGTTTTGTATGGTGGTGACCGAAGGTTGTTCGGAGTCCCAGATGAGATCCTGGACATCACGAGGATCTCCGGAATGGTCTGGGGGTAAAGATTGATATATAGGAAGTCCCGTTTTGGTCATCGGAAAAGTTTCGGGCTCATCGGTAGTGTATCGGGAGTGTTTGGAGGGTATCGGGGGACCATCGGGAGGGGTGTATCGACCCAAAGGGACACATGGGCTATGGGAGGAGGCAAACAAGCCCTTGGTGGGCTGGCTTAAGCCCCCACTAAAGGCCCATGTGGCTGGGGTGGAGAAACCCAAAGGTGGAAGAGGTAGAAAGGATTTCCAAACTGGGGGAAGGAATCCTACTCCTAGTAGGATTGGAGCAGGACTCCTCCCTCCTCCACTTTGGCCAAAGACCTCCTTGATGGAGGGGCCAAGGCAGCCTCCCCTCCCCCTCCTCCTATATATACTGGGGGTTTTAGGGCAGCCAACACACGAAAAGCCACGTGCTGCCCTCTTCCCTCTAGATCGTAGTTTCTCCTCTAGATCGTTCCGACGATGCTTGGTGAAGCCTTGCCGGAATAGTTCCACCACCATCGCCGCCATGCCTTCACGCTACCAGAGAACTCATCTACCTCTCCGCTCCCTCTTGGTGGATCAAGAAGACAGAGATCGTCCTCGAGCTGTACGTGTGCTGAACGCGGAGTTGTCGTTCGTTCGGCGCTAGATCGGGACGGTTCATGATTGGATCACGGGACGCTCGGTGATTTGGATCGCAAAGACATTCGACTACATCAACCACGTTTCTTAACGCTTCCCGCTTAGCGATCTGCAAGGGTATGTAGATCCACTCTCCCCCTCGTAGATGCTCATCACCATGGGTAGATCTCGCGTGTGCGTAGGAATTTTTTTGTTTCCCATGCAACGTTCCCCAACAGTGGCATCATGAGCTAGGTCTATGTGTAGATGATATCACGAGTAGAACACAAAGGAGTTTGTGGGTGTTTATGCTTAGATTGCTTCCTCCCTTGGTCGTGTTTTGATTTAGTGGTATTGTGGGATGAAGCGGCCCGGACCAACCTTACTCGTACGCTTACGAGAGACCAGTTCCATCGATAGACGTGTGCCTTTATTGCATAAAGATGGATGGCGGGTGTATGCCTCTCCTATTCTAGTTGGACCGGATTCTACAAAGGCGGTCCTTGAGAAGTTTGATAGCAATTTGTGTATCTCCGTTGTGGTTTTGCGTAGGTGAGAATTTTTCTTGCTAGATACCTGTAGAAGCCACGTAAAACTTGCAACAACAATAAGAAGACGTCTAACTTATTTTGCAGGGTATGTTGTGATGTGATATGGCCAATTACATGATGAGATATATGTGATGTATGAGATGATCATGTGATGTATATAATATAATGACTTGCATGTCGATGAGTACGGCAACCGGCAGGAGCCATAGGGTTGTCTTTAATTATTTTTGCACTTTTTGCTTTACTTTATCGCTACGAGTTAGCAATAGTCGTGGAAGCAATAGTCG
Organism: Hordeum marinum; assembly: GCA_022496015.1. Classification (NCBI taxonomy): domain Eukaryota; kingdom Viridiplantae; phylum Streptophyta; class Magnoliopsida; order Poales; family Poaceae; genus Hordeum; species Hordeum marinum. The sequence continues at coordinate 86,422,308 of CM039676.1, forward strand.
GTGCGGCAACCCCAATGACGACACGTTGGAGATCAAGATGATGGTGGTGTCATGCCGGTGACGATGGAGATCATGCTGGTGCTTTGGAGATGGAGATCAAAAGCACAAGTTCATGGCCATATCATGTCACTTATGTTTTGCATGTGATGTTAATCCTTTTATGCACCTTGTTTTGCTTAGGACGATGGTAGCATTATAAGGTGATCCCTCACTAAAATTTCAAGATAAATTGTGTTCTCCCCGAGTGTGCACCGTTGCGAAAGTTCGTCGTGTCAATACACCACGTGATGATCTGGTGTGATAGACTCTACGTTAACATACAATGGGTGCAAGCCAGTGTTGCACGTGCAGAACACTCGGGTTAAACTTGACGAGCCTAGCATGTACAGACATGGCCTCAGAACACAAGTGACCGAAAGGTCAAACATGAGTCATATAGTAGATATGATCAACATGATGATGTTCACCATTTAAACCACCTCAACTCACGTGATGATCGGACTTGAGTTGGTGAATTTGGATCATGTATCACTCACATGACCAGAGGGATGTCAATTTGAGTGGGAGCTTTAGTAATTTGATTAACTAAACTCATTATCTTGAACAATAGCCTTAGTAACCTTTGCATATTTATGTTGTAGATCAATGGCTCGCGTAGTAGTTCCCCTGAATTTTAATGCGTTCCTAGATAAAGCCAAGTTGAAAGATGATGGAAGCAACTTTGTGGACTGGGCCCGTAATCTGAGGATTATCCTCACGGCTTCCCAGAAGGCTTATGTCCTTGATGCACCACTTGGTGACACACCCGCTCCCGTGTCATCCGAAGACGTTAAGAACGCTTGGGAGGCACGTTCGGGAGATCACTCAATAATTCAGTGTGTAGTGTTGTATGGCTTAGAACCGAGACTTCAAAGACATTTTGAACGTCATGGAGCATATGAGATGTTCCAGGAGTTGAAGTTTATCTTTGAGAAGAATGCCCAGATCGAGAGGTATGAGACCTCCGATAAATTCTATGCTTTCAAGATGGAAGAGAACAGGTCTGTCAGTGAACATATACTCAGAATGTCTGGGTATTCAAACCGTCTGGCTGAGTTAGGGATGCCCCTTCCGCAGGAGGCGATCACTGACAGAGTTCTTCAATCATTGCCACCTAGCTACAAGAGCTTCGTGATGAACTGTAACATGCACGGGATGAACAAGTCAGTCATCAAGCTATTTGCGATGCTAAAGATCACTGAGTGTGAAATCCAAAACGAGCATCAAGTGTTGATGGTCAATAAAACCACAAGTTTCAAGAAGAATGACAATGGTAAGAAGGGTAAATCCAAGAAGAGTGGAAAAGCAGTTGCCCCTCCCGTGAAGAAACCCAAGGCTGGACCCAAGACAGAAACTAAGTGCTTTCATTGCAAGGGAACTGGTCACTCGAAGCGGAACTGCCCCAAGTATCTGACCGACAAGAAGGCGGCCAACACCAAACAAGGTATATATTATATACATGTTATTGATGTGTACCTTACCAACTCTCGTAGTAGTGCCTAGGTGTTTGATACCGGTTTGGTTGCTCACATTTGCAACTCAAAACAAGAGCTACGGAATAAACGAAGGCTGGCTAAGGACGAAGTGACGGTGCGCGTGGGAAATGGTTCCAAGGTAGATGTGATCATTGTCGTCACGCTCGCTCTTCGATTACCATCGGGATTAGTGATGAACCTGAATAATTGTTATTTGGTGCCTGCATTAAGCATGAACATTATATCTACATCTTGTTTATTGCGAGACGGTTACTCAATTAAATCAGAGAATGATGGTTGTTCTATTTATATGAGTAATATCTTTTATGGTCATGCACCCAATGTGAGGGCTTTATTCATATTGAATCTCGATAGTGATGATACACATGTTTATAACATTGATTCCAAAAATGTAGAGTTGATAATGATAGTACCACTTTCTTGTGGCACTGTCGTTTAGGTCATATTGGTGTAAAACGCATGAAGAAGCTCCATGTTGATGGACTTTTGGAGTCACTTGATTTTGAATCACTCGACACATGTGAACCATGCCCCATGGGCAAGATGACTAAAACCCCGTTCTCTGGAACAATGGAACGGGCAAGTGACTTGTTGGAAATCATACATACTGATGTGTGCGGTCCGATGAGCATTGGGGCACGTGATGGATATCGTTATTTTCTCACCTTCACTCATGAATTAAGTAGATATGGGTATATTTACTTAATGAAACACAAGTCTAAAACATTTGACAAGTTCAAGCAATTTCAAAGACAAGTTGAGAATCATCGTAACAAGAAGATTAAATTCCTACGATCTGATCGAGGAGGTGAATATCTGAGTTATGAGTTTGGCAGTCACTTAAGAGAGTGTGGAATTGTTTCACAATTGACACCGCCTGGAAGACCACAATGTAATGATGTGTCCGAACGTCGTAATCGAACCTTATTAGATATGGTGCGTTCTATGATGTCTCTTGCCGATTTGCCACTATCTTTTGGGATTATGCATTAGAGATAGCTGGATTCACTTTAAATAGGGCACCATAAAATCCATTGAGACGACGCCATATGAACTGTGGTTTGGCAAGAAGCCAAAGTTGTCATTTCTTAAAGTTTGGGGATGTGATGCTTATGTCAAAAAGCTTCAGCCTGAAAAGTTGGAACCCAAAGCGGAGAAATGCGTCTTCATAGGATACCCAAAAGAGACAGTTGTGTATACCTTCTATCTCAGATCAGAAGGCAAAGTGTTTGTCGCTAAGAACGGAACATTTCTTGAGAAAGAGTTTCTCTCGAAAGAATTGAGTGGGAGGAAAATAGAACTTGATGAGGTTATTGAACCTTTACTTCAACCATAGAGTATCATAGCATAGAAAGATGTTTCTGTAGAGCCTGCATTGGTTGAAGAGGAAGTTAATGATGATGATCATGAAGCTTCAAATCAAGTTACTATCGAACCTCGTAGCACGACAAGGGACGTACTCCTCTTGAGTGGTACGACAACCCTGTCTTAGAGGTCATGTTGTTAGACAACGATGAACCTACGAGCTATGGAGAAGTGATGATGGGCCCGGATTCCGAGAAATGGTTAGAGGCCATGAAATATGAGATGGGAGCCATGTATGAAAACAAAGTATGGACTTTGGAAGTATTACCTGAAGGGATAAGGCCATTCAGAACAAATGGATCTTTAAGAGGAAGACGGACGCAGACGGTAATGTCACCGTCTATAAAGCTCGACTTACGGCAAAGGGTTTTTCACAAGTTCAAGCAGTTGACTACGATGAGACCTTCTCACCCGTAGCGATGCTTAAGTCTATCAGAATCATGTTAGCAATAGCTGCATATTTCGACTATGAAATTTTGTTCATGGATGTCAAAATGGCGTTCCTTAACGATTTCCTTAAGGAAGAGTTGTATATGATACAACCGAAAGGTTTTGTCAATCCAGAGAATACTAACAAAGTTTGCAAACTCCAACGATCCATTTATGGACTGGTGCAAGCATCTCAGAGTTGGAATGTGCACTTTGATGAGGTGATCAAAGCGTTTGGGTTTATACAAGTTTACGAAGAAGCTTGCATTTACAAGAAAGTGAGTGGGAACTCTATAGCATTTCTAATACTATATGTGGATGAGATATTGCTGATTGGAAACAATATAGAAATGCTGGAAAGCATGAAGGAATACTTGAACAAGAGTTTTTCAATGAAGGACCTAGGAGAAGTTGCTTTCATATTAGGCATTAAGATATATAGAGATAGATCGAGACGCTTAATAGGACTTTCACAGAGCACATACCTTGACAAAGTTTTGAAGAAGTTCAAAATGGATTAGTCCAAGAAGTGGTTCTTACCTGTATTGCAAGGTGTGAAGTTGAGTAAGACTCAATGCCCAGTGGCTTCAGAAAATAGAGAAAAGATGAGTGTCACCCCCTATGCTTCAGCCATAGGCTCTATCATGTATGCAATGATGTGCACAAGACCCGAGGTCAGCCTTGCCATAAGTATGCCAGAAGGTTTCAAAGTGATCTAGGAATGGAGCACTGGACGACGGTCAAGAATATCCTTAAGTACCTGAAAAGGACTAAGGAAATGTTTCTTGTTTATGGAGGTGATCAAGAGCTTGTCGTAAAGGGTTATGCGATGCAAGCTTTGACACTGATCCAGATGACTCTAAGTCGCAAACCAGACACATATTTATTCTCAATGGGGAGTGGTAAGCTGGTGCAGTTCCAAGTAGAGTGTGGTAGTCGATTCTACATGCGAAGCGGAGTACATCGCAGCCTCAGAGGCAGCGAAGGAAGGTGTCTGGATGAAGGAGTTCATGATAGATCTTGGAGTAGTGCCCAGTGCACTGAATCCAAGGATATGTTTTGTGGCAATACGGGTGCCATTGCTCTGGCCAAGGAACCAAGGTTTCACAAGAGGACCAGACACATAAAGCGACGCTTCAATTCCATCTACGAGTACATCAAGGAGGGGGACATAAATATTTGCAAAGTGCACAAGGATCTGAATGTCTCACACCCATTGACTAAACCTCTTCCAAGGGCTAAACATGATCAACACCAGAACTGTATGGGTGTTAGATTCATTACAATGTAAATCACATAGTGACTTGAGCTAGATTATTGACTCTAGTGCAAGTGGGAGACTGTTGGAAATATGCCCTAGAGGCAATGATAAATGGTTATTATTATATTTCCTTGTTCATGATAATCGTTTATTATCCATGCTATAATTATATTGACTGGAAACACATTGCATGTGTGGATAAATAGACAACACTTTGTACCTAGTATGCCTCTAGTAGACTAGCTCGTTGATCAAAGATGGTCAAGGTTTCCTAGCCATTGACATAAGATGTCATTTGATAATGGGGTCACATCATTGGGAGAACGATGTGATGGACAAGACCCAAACTATAAACATAGCATATTGTTGTGTCAGTTTATTGCTATAGTTTTCTATATGTCAAGTATTTGTTCCTATAACCATGAGACCATGCAACTCACTGACACCAGAGGAGTGCCTTGTGTGTATCAAACATCACAACGTAACTGGGTGACTATAAATGTGCTCTACATGTATCTCCGAGGGTGTCTGTTGAGTGGGTATGGATCAAGACTAGGATTTGTTACTATGTGTGATGGAGAGGTATCTCAGGGCCCACTCAGTAATACAACAACACAACAAGCCTTGCAAGCAATGTGACTAAAGTGTTAGCCACGGGATCTTGTATTACGGAACAGGTAAATAGACTTGCCGGTAACTGGGCTGAACTAGGTATACAGATACCGACGATCGAATCTCGGGTAAGTAACATCCCGATGAACAAAGGGAACAACATACAGGAATAACTGAATTCTTGACATAGAGGTTTAACTGATAAAGATCTTCGTAGAATATGTAGGAGCCAATATGGGCATCTAGGTCCCGCTATTGGTTATTGACCGTAGAGGTGTCTCGGTCATGCCTACATAGTTCTCGAACCCACATGGTCTGCACACTTAATGTTCGGTGACATTTCGGTAGTATAGAGTTATGTATGATGGTGACCGAAGGTTGTTCAGAGTGACGCATGAGATCCCAGACATCACGAGGAGCTCCGGAATAGCCCGGAGGTAAAGATTGAGATATAGGAAGTCTCGTTTTGGTCACTGGAAAAGTTTCGGGCTCATCGGTATTGTACCGGGAGTGCCGGAAGGGTAACGGGGGACCATCGGGAGGGGTGTCTCGACCCAAAGGGCCACATGGGCTATGTGAGGAGACAAACCAGCCCCTGGTGGGCTGGCCTAAGCCCCCACTAAAGGCCCATGCGTCCGGGGTGGAGAAACCCAAAGGTGGAAGAGGTGGAAAGGGTTTCCAAAGTGGGGGAAGGAATCCTACTCCTAGTAGGATTGGAGTAGGACTCCTCCCTCCTCCACTTCGGCCGAAGGCCTCATTGATGGAGGGGCAAGGCAGCCTCCCCTCACCCTCCTCCTATATATACTGGAGGTTTTAGGGCAGCCAACACACGAAAATCGACGTGTTGCCCTCTTCCCTCTAGATCGTAGTTTCTCTTGTAGATCGTTCCAACGGTGCTTGGCAAAGTCCTGCCAGAATAGTTCCACCACCATCGCCTCCACACAGTCACGCTGCCGGAGAACTCATCTACCTCTCCACTCCCTCTTGCTGGATCAAGAAGGTGGAGATCGTCATCGAGCTGTACGTGTGTTGAACGTGGAGGTGTCATCCGTTCGGCGCTAGATGGGACAAATCGTGATTGGATCGCGGGATGCTCGACGATTTGGATCGCAAAGACGTTCGACTACATCAACCGTGTTTCTTAACGCTTTTCTCTTAGTGATATACACGGGTATGTAGATCCACTCTCCCCCTCGTAGATGCTCATCACCATGGATAGATCTTGCGTGTGCGTAGGAATTTTTTTGTTTCCCATGCAATGTTCCCCCAACAGTCTCCGTGGAAACACTTTCTTTAAAGCCATTAAGCTAGGCATATAGTGCTCAAGTAATTGATCCACCCAGATCCCAAGGCATATCAAAGTCAATTTTAATCAACAATGATTTGTAATTTAGTGGTGAGTACAAAGTGATATATATCCCGTGACAAAGAAGTCTAACTCTCTTCCTATGCATTGGCATGTCATAAAAGAACAATTCATGCACATCAATTAAGGCCAATACATAGCATAAGTAGTTTTTTGAAATTTTATAGTATTGGAAACATAGAGCGGTGAATATTTGATTCCTCTCTCATAATAATTGCAAGTAAGAGAAAGAAGCACATACATATTATATTCATCAAAATCATCATGTGTGATAGTAAGACGCAACCCATCAATATAATCCTTAATAAGTGCAAACTTCTCCGATATAGTGTAGTTGGGAGAATTCAAAAAGATAATAGGACTATTGTGTGTGGGTGCAATAGCAACAATTTCATGCTTAACACAAGGAACTATAGCAAGTTCATCTCCATAAGCATAACTCATATTGGCATCATGGCCACAAGCATAGAAAGAATCAAGTTCATCAAAAAGGGATATTTCAAACGAATCCAAGGGATCATAGCAATAATCATAGCATTCATACTTCGGTATGTGCAAAGGGAAACAAAAAATGTATGAGTTGAAGAGTTACTCTCATTATAAGGTGGGCACGGGTAGCTAATCCACTCTTCCTCCTTTTGTTCTTCGCTCTCCTCCTCATCTTTTTCATCTAATGAGCTCACAGTTTTAGCAATTTCTTCTTCCATAGATTCATGCAAAATATTAATCTCTTCCAAGACAGAGGAAATCCTCTCAGTAAATTCAATATTATCATCATTGTATTCATAATTCCCATAGCAATATTTAAGTATGGCAATTTTTTTAGATTTATAAGGAATATCATCATACTTCTATATCAAAGAAGCGATTTCATATGCACCGTTAAAAGCAACAAATTCTTCTATTCCTTCCACATCATAGTAATCATATATACCATTAGCATAAGAAGCCAAAGTTTTATTATCGTGAAATTCACATTGAAAGGGAAGGTGTGAAGCCTCAGTCTTAGAGGAACAAGTATAATCACATCTCAAGCATAAAATCCAGGCATACCAACCCAACATTTTAATTTGATCCCATAAGTGTTTCCGTCTTTGAGTCAAGCAATAATCCCTAAAGTACTCACGTTGATCCAACATGTATACCATTATCAAGTTCAATGGGGATTTCTAACGATTATCAAAGTAGTAATAAATGTTTTCCACATAACTAGCATCGAGGGATTTAGGCGGTTCCCCATCTCCATGAGTAGCAAGTACCACTATTGTTTTTGGTGTTTTGTGTTCCATATACATAACTAAAGATATAAACCAACTAATAATAGAAAATAAAACAACTAATAACACAAAATAAAACAACTAATAACAGAAAATAAAAAATATAGAGTTATGTAAGGTGGTGACCGAAGGTTGTTCAGAGTGACACATGAGATTCCGGACGTCACGAGGAGCTCCGGAGGTAAAGATTGAGATATAGGAAGTCCCGCTTTGGTCACCGGAAAAGTTTCGGGCTCATCGGTAGTGTACCGGGAGTGCTGGGAGGGTAAAGGGGGACCATCGGGAGGGGTGTCTCGACCCAAAGGGCCACATGGGCTATGGGAGGAGGCAAACCAGCCCCTGGTGGGCTGGCCTAAGCCCCCACTAAAGGCCCATGTGGCTGGTGTGGTGAAACCCAAAGGTGGAAGAGGTGGAAAGGGTTTCCAAAGTGGGGGAAGGAATCCTACTCCTAGTAGGATTGGAGTAGGACTCCTCCCTCCTCCACTTTGGCCGAAGGCCTCCTTGATGGAGGGGCCAAGGCAGCCTCCCCTCACCCTCCTATATATACTGGAGGTTTTAGGGAAGCCAACACATGAAAATCCATGTGCTGTCCTCTTCCCTCTAGATCGTAGTTTCTCCTGTAGATCGTTTCGATGGTGCTTGGCGAAGCCCTGCCGGAATAGTTCCACCACCATCGCCTCCATGCCGTCACGCTGCCGGAGACCTCATCTACCTCTCCACTCCCTCTTGCTAGATCAAGAAGGAGGAGATCGTCATTGAGCTGTACGTGTGCTGAACGTGGAGGTGTCATCCGTTCGGCGCTAGATGGGACAAATCGTGATTGGATCGCGGGACGCTCGACAATTTGGATCACGAAGACGTTCAACTACATCAACCGCGTTTCTTAACGCTTTCAGCTTAGCGATCTACACGAGTATGTAGATCCACTCTCCCCCTCGTAGATGCTCATCACCATGGATAGATCTTGCGTGTGCATAGGAAGTTTTTTGTTTCCCATGCAATGTTCCCCCAACAGTCTCCCTGGCAGCACTTTCTTTAAAGCCATTAAGCTAGGCATATAGTGCTCAAGTAATTGATCCACCCAGATCCCAAGGTATATCAAAGCCAATTTTAATTAACAATGATTTGTAATTTGGTGGTGAGTACAAAGTGATATATATCATGTGACAAAGTAGTCTAACTCTCTTCCTATGCATTGGCATGTCATAAAAGAACAATTCATGCACATCAAGTAAAGGCCAATACATAGCATAAGTAGTTTTTTGCAATTCTATAATATTGGAAACATAGATAGGCGAATATTCGATTCCTCTCTCATAATAATTGCAAGTAAGAGCAACAAGCACATGCATATTATATTCATCAAAATCATCATGTGTGATAGTAAGATGCAACCCATCAATATAATCCTTAATAAGTGCAAGCTTCTCCTATATAGTGTAGTTGGGAGAATTAAAAAAGATAATAGGATTATTGTGTGTGGGTGCAATAGAAACAATTTCATGCTTAACACAAGGAACTATAGAAAGTTCATCTCCATAAGCATAATTCATATTGGCATCATGGCCACAAGCATAGAAAGCATCAAGTTCATCAAAAAGGGATATTTCAAACGAATCCAAGGGATCATAGCAATAATCATAGCATTCATCCTTCGGTATGTGTGAAGGGAAACTAAAAATGTATGAGTTGAAGATTTACTCTCATTATAAGGTGGGCATGGGTAGCTAATCCACTCTTCCTCCTTTTGTTCTTCGCTCTCCTCCTCATCCTTTTCATCTAATGAGCTCACAGTTTCAGCAATTTCTTCTTCCATAGTTTCGTGCAAAATATTAGTCTTTTCCAAGACAGAGGACATCCTCTCAATAAATTCAATAATATCATCATTGTATTCATAATTCCCATAGCAATATTTAAGTATGGCAAATTTTTCAGATTTATAAGGAATATCATCATACTTGTCAATCAAAGAAGTGATTTCATATGCATAGTTAAAAGCAACAAATTCTTCTATTCCTTCCACATCATAGTAATCATATATACCATTAGCATAAGAAGCTAAATTTTTATTATCGTGAAATTCACATTGAAAGGGAAGGTGTGAAGCCTCAATCTTAGAGGAACAACTATAATCACATCTCAAGCATAAATTCCAGGCGTACCAACCCAACATTTTAATTTGATCCCATAAGTGTTTCCGTTTTTGAGTCAAGCGATAATCCATAAAGTAGTCACGTTGGTCCAACGTGTATACCATTATCAAGTTCAATGGGGATTTCTCAAGATTATCAAAGTAGTAATAAATGTTTTCCACATAACTAGCATCGAGGGATTTAGGAGGTTCCCCATTTCCATGAGTAGCAAGTACCACTATTGTGTTTGGTGTTTCGTGTTCCATATATATAACTAAAGATATAAACCAACTAATAACAGAAAATAAAACAACTAATAACACAAAATAAAACAACTAATAACAGAAAATAAAAAAAACTTAGTGATAAAGCAAACAAGCACACACGATAATATCAACCACTACGTTCCCGGCAACGGCGCGAGAAAAAGTTCTTGATAACTCACAAGTGTAGTAGATCGTTTGTAGATTTTTTTGATAAGTAAAAGTATCGAAACCAATGAGGAGGTAAAGGTAGAATTAATCTTCTCTCAAGTTCTATCAACCACCGATACAACTCTACGCACGCTAACGCTTGCTTTAACTAGAACAAGTATGAAACTAGTTTGCGGGAATAAAACTAGAAGTACTTTGTAGGTGTAAAGATAGTTTTGCAAGATAATAAAGAACACGTAAATAAAAGTTAGATGCTGTTTTAATAAAATAAAAATAAAGTAAATTGGTTAGTAGAAAGCTTTTTGTGTAATGCAAGATAAAGTTTTTCCCTAGGTAATCGATAACTAGATCTGTAATCATTATTGCAGTTTTATACGAGGGAGAGGTATACGCTAACATAATTTCCGTACTTGGCTCATACACTTATGATTGGACCTCTAGAAAGCATCCACAACTACTAGAAATCATTAAGGTAAACCCAACCATATCATTAAACATCAAGTCCCCTTTATCCCAGCATTAAACATGTTGACCCAAATCAGCCCTTAGCGCATAAACTAGGGTTTAAGCTTCTGTCAGTCTAGCAACCCATCATCTAATAACTACTCCACAATGCATTCCCTTAGGACCAAGGATGGTGAAGTGTCATATAGTCGACGTTCACATCACACCACTAAGGGAATCACAACATACATATCATCAAAATATCGAACACATATCAAATTCACATGATTACTTGCAACATGATTTCTCCCATGACCTCAAGAACAAAGGTAACTACTCACAAATAATATGCATGCTCAAGATCAGAGGTGTATTGAATAGAATAATGGATCTGAACATATAATCTTCCACCAAATAAACCATATAGCAATCAACTGCACAAGGTAATCAACACTACTAGTCACCCACATGTACCAATCTGAGGTTCCGGTACAAAGATTGAACACAAGAGCCGAACTAGGGTTTGAGAGGAGATGATGCTGTTGAAGATGTTGATGAAGAATGGTCTCCCCAAGATGAGAGGTTTGTTGGTGATGAAGATGGCTTCGATTTCCCCCTCCGGGAGGGAAGTTTCCCCGGCAGAATCGCTCCGCCGGAGGGCAAAAGTGCTCCTTCCCAAGTTCCAGCTTGAGGCGGCGGTGCTTCGTCCTGAAATTCTTCATCCTAATTTTATTAGTTTTTTTGTGAACTTATACTAGAAGATGGGCTCCGGAGGTGGGCCAGGGTGAGCACGCTCCACCAGGGCATGGGTAGGGGGCCTAGTGCCCTGGTGGAGGGTGCCCACCTATTGTCTGATATGTCTCCAATGTATCTATAATTTTTGCTTGTTCCATGGTGTTATATTATCAATCTTGGATGTTTTACAATCATTTTATAGCAACTTTATATCATTTTTTGGGACTAACCTATTGACATAGTGCCAAAGTGCCAGTTGCTATTTTTGCTTTTTTTACTTCATAGAAAATCAGTACCAAACGGAGACCAAACGCTACAGAAAGGTTTGGAGAATTTTTATGGACCAGAAGAGCCATGATGGGCCAAAGAGCAACAGGAGAGGAGGCCCATGGTGGCCACCCTCCACCAGGGCAAGCTAGAGGCCCCTGGCGCGGCCTGGTGGAGGGTGCCCACCTCGGGACCCCCCCTCAAGCAAGTATTCGCCCCATAAATTTCCAAATATTTGGAAAACCATAGGGGAGTTGATGGAACACAATTCTAGCCGCCGCAAGTTCCAGAACCTCGAGATCCAATCTAACACCATCACAGAGGGGTTCATCTTATTCATAGGTTCCTCTCCGATGATGCATGACTAGTCCACCATAGACCTACAGGTCCCTAGGCAGTAGCTAGATGGTTTCCTCTCTCTCTATGATTCTCAATACAATGGTCTCTTGGAGATCTATTTTATGTAATGACTTTTGCAGTGTGTTTGTTGGGATTCAATGAATTTTGATTTCATGATCAATTTCTATCCATGAATATGATTCGAGTCTTCTTTGATCTCTTATTTGCATGATTACTTATAGCCTCGTATTTCTTCTTTGAATCTTTGGTTTAGTTAGGCCAACTAGATCGATTTTGCTTGCCATGGGACGAGTTGCTTTGCGATGGGTTTGATCTTGCGGTGTTCTTTCCCAGTGACAGAAGGGGTAGCAAGACACGCATGTATCATTGCCATTAAGGACAACAAGATGGGGTCTATTCCTACATGAATAGATTTTCTCTACATCATGTCATCGTTCTTATTGCATCACTCCATTTTCCCATGAACTTAATACACTAGATGCATGTTGGATAGCGGTCGATGTGTGGAGTAATAGA